>JAQQTO010000036.1:7492500-8742500 GCA_029884595.1 Ormosia semicastrata | reverse complement strand
AAGAGCCATGGTGTTGAATTTGAGGTGTGGACATGATAATCATAATGCTAAATAAATCATTGATTCAAATAAGACAAAATCCATAAGTGGGTTTATTTTTAACCTCAATGGAGGTGATGTCACTTGGAAGTCATCCAAGTAGACCTGTATAGTCAGATCTAAAATTGAGGTCAAGTTTATTAACTTGGTAGGATCTGAGGTTGAGTGGCTAAGAAATCTCTTAGCAGATATTCCTTTTATGGAAGAAACCTGAAGACATAGATTCTTCAGAGTCTGTGATTGCCAAAATGGCAAATAGTAAGAGCAAACAAAATTGTGTATAATGAAAAGTGACATATATGTATACGTCACAATTCGTGAAGCATATGCTAAAAGATGGAATTAAATCTATTAATTATGTGAAGTGGAAATTTGGCCAATCTTCGACAAAATCTCTGTAGAAAATGAATAAATACCACATCGAGGGGAATGGGACTTAAGCCAATTTGAAATAGACAAAGGATGGTAACCTAACTTTTATGAGTGGAGATCCCATGAAAAAAGTTCATATGGGTAATAACAAGTCACTTGTTAGTTCGCTAGCACTTGTGTTTGTCCCTTCCTATGGTGTGAGAAGCATGAGAAGTGCTAGACTCGCATTTAATGTGAGGATAAGCTAAATGCTTTTAATGAATTTCATATCCCTTACGGGTGGTGTATAAAGTGCAAGATATACTTTGATGAAATCACCTATATGAGTGTGGAGTGGGGCCGCTCCTATGAGATAATGGCATAGTCTTTAGAGCACTCATGAACAACCAGGCACGCATACATGGCCGAAAAGTGCAAAAACTGCGTTAACAAAGAAGAGATAAATGAGGGTGTAAATGTGATCAAGTGGGATTCTAATTTACACGAAAATGTTTTGGTTCATAGAAGTTTAAACTTCACCAATTACATTGTAAGTTAAAATCCTATTTATCTAGGTCTGGTTCATAGTCCAGAAGACACCAGATTCGAAACGTTTGCATTCATGATGTAACCCATATTCTGTTTTTAAAATTATTGATTTGATTTAATATTCTTTTGAAATATGTGGGGGATTGTTGTGAAAAATGCTTTATTTCAAAAGAATAAATGTTCCACATTGGTTGAAAAATAAGTTTTTGAAGAGGTTTAAAAATAATTTAGTTTTATCCGAGTTTTGACCTGGTCATATTCCAACGGTCGTATTCCAACGGTCATATTCTAACGGACATATTCCAACGGTCATATTCTAACGGACATATTCTAACGGTCATATTCCAACGGTCATATTCCAACGGTCATATTCCAACGACCAAAAACTGTTTTCTATAAATACTATCCTTTATTAAGTTTTATGGTTAGAACTTCATCTTCATCATTCTCCACTTCTATTCTCTTTCTCTCTTGGGTTACGTGACTTAAAATCTCTTGCAGCTTCTTGAAGCCCCGTCAAACAGAAGAGCTGCTGCATACACTGGGGATTTTCGCTATATACCGAAATAATCTTGAGGCGGTGCTTTTGCACGCTTCTGTGTTTCACGATTTTACTGTTTCATTTATTTGCAGGTTTCGGTTAAGGCTGTACGGGTTACAACAATATATAGATTAATTTTATAATAAAAAATATTTATAGATTAATTTGTACCTCTGTAAATTTTATAGTTGTTTTTTTGACTTTTTATTTTTATAACACAATATTTTTTTATTGTAATGTTACACTTTAATGATGCTATCTTAGCGATGTTTTGTATTATTTATTATTTATTTTATATCTCAAATAATTTTACTTTTATTATAAAATCTTACTTTGACATTCGATCATTTTTTGAAATAACACTAAAATGTGAAAAATTAAACTATTGAAATATATATAAAAACTTCTATTTGATTAAAAACATAGACCGCCAACACAATGTTGCAGATCTTTTTTTTTTTAATTTCAAAGTATTTAATGTTTTCATTTTTTAACTTCCGCAATTTCAAACTATAAAACTGATATAAATTATTAACAAATATTCCAAAAGTAATATGATATTAACCGATCACACCAAATGATAATAAAATTTAATCTTACTAATATGGATAAATAATTATGAAAATTAATAACATAATCAAAAAATAAATAATCGTCAAATTTATAAAGAAGTTTTTAAATTGTGATCCTCTCTAAAAGTTGTTAACAGGCAATCAATTAAGGACTTAAAGTTTTACTAGCTTTTTATTTAAAAAAAGGAGTTTATTATGGTTAGTTAGTGTTGGGTTAACTTGTGCGTATCTCAACTAATTTACTTTTTTAATTCGGTTAAAGATAAGTCATTTATACCGAAATTAAAATATTCACAATAATACTACATGCGGCCTGACCCAAAAAAAATTATCTATAGTTGAGATTTAAACATATAATCATATTACTTGCATATTACATATTCATCAACTGCTAGGTCACTCTTGAGATTGAAAAACTTTACTAGCTTTCTACTTATGCTATGCACAATAATATTTTATATTAAAAATTTGATCTATTAATTTTGTAATTACATATATTTCTTCCTAATTTTTTTATATTGTTATATCAATATTTTGCTAACAAAATATCAATTTGAATATGAAATTTTTATTTTATAAAAAAATGAAATTTTTATTTTGTTATATTTTTGCTCTTGCATATTAAATAAAAAAAATTATCACAGCTGCTTCATATTTTAGATGTTGATGATCTTAATTTTATTAGTAGATCACTTATATGTCTATAAATCCCCAATAAAACTTGTAATATTTTGTTACATTGGAATGGGACGGACCCTATTCCACCTAAATTTTGCATTTTAAAATTATATATTTTCAAATTTTAAAAAGATTAAAAGAAGTAGTAACATTTAAAAAAAAATCTATATTATGTGAATCAGGTGATATTTAAACATAGAGTTGCTGAAAGAAATAACTAATTGATAATCTGGAATTATTTAAAGTGGTCCACGATATATAACAAGATTGATATCCCAATGTTTCTCAATCTTTCTTGCTTTCATAATCTTGTTCGTTCTCATCCAAATCATTATTAATGGACATAAAGCTTAACATTTTCATAGGAGTATTATTTAAACATAGAGTTGCTGAAAGAGATATCTAATTGAAAATGTCGAGTTATTTAAAATGGTCCACAATATATATATATATATATATATATATATATATATATATATATCAAACAAGATTGATATCCCAATGTTTCTCAATCTTTCTTGCTTGTATTATCTTGTTTTGTTCTCATCCAAATCAGACATAGAGCTTAGCCTTTTCAAAGGAGTATTTGTTCCAATTAATATTTTAAAAATTGAATTAAGGATTGAATCGACAAGATCTTCATGTCATGGTTTAATTAGTTTAATTGATTAAATTTATGATTAAATTATAATTAAATAATAATTGTATCAGATATTGTTCAAACTGAAGACATGACCAATTGATGGCCCATCTTCGGTTAGATTTTTAAAATACTGTTTTCAATAAAAGGACTATGCGTGTGTGATTAACAATTTTTATTATTATCTAAGATTGCTGTCTACATGTTACACAAATATAATCAAATATTATTATCTAATTTTGATACAAATATAATCAAAGTTACTAAATTGGAGGCAAATATTTCACCAAAATTAATTATCGCCTTTAAGTTATGTTTGAATATTTAGTAATTGATGGAATGAGATGAGATGAAATAAAATAAGATAAAAATATCATTCCATTATTTAGATATTTTAAGATGGAATAAAGTAAAGATATCATTCCATTGTTTGAGAATTGAATGGAATGATAAGAGTTATAACTTTATTTTTCTTAAATTACCCTTATTGTAAACACATCAAGTTTAGGGTATGAGGTTAATGTAGTAAAATCTTAATTATAATTATAATAAAAAAAGATGATTCCATCTCATACCCCCCAAATTAGGAGAGGAAGAAAATTGATGATTTGTTGTGAGATGGGATGCATTCCATCATTTTTAACATAACCAAACAATGGAACCTATCTCTATCTCATCCCATTTCATTTCATTCCACTCAATCTCACCTATTGAAACATATTCTTAGTGCCTTAAATGGTTCGTTTAAATGAATTTTAATGAATGCATAAATAACTGACAAGGGCCAGTTCTACCATAAACAAAATGGCAAGGGGCAGTTACTAAAAAAATAATAATCAAGAAGTGGAAAGAAAAAAGACATCATTAACTAAACGAAAATGGTAGTGAAGCTGGAAGAGAGAACCTGCCACAATGGTAGTGGAATTGGACGGGAAAAGACATCTTTAACTGAATGAAACCATCAAAGCAGCAATGGAGGAGTCAACGTGCCAATTCTATTGAAGTAAAAGAAATTACATCTAAAGCTGTTACATGGTTATGGCAGTGGAAGTAATTTTATATATGCTATATATTATATATTATATATTATATATTATATATTATAGATAAATTATAGATATAATAGATAGCTCATATATTTGAAAAAGAAAAAAGAAAAAGAAAATTCTTAAACAAGTGAACAGTACAATCGTCATGCTATGTCAAATTATGTCTAGTATTTATGCTTATGTAGTATCCTGATCATGAAATGAATAATGTTATTATACCAAAGTCCATGGCAATGTTATGATACCATTTCAGAAAATCTGACTCCATGGTAATGTCATGAATTATCAGGCATAGTGAGGATATGACTCACCAACACTACCCATCAAATCAAATAGAGGATATTACTCACTTCACTGTTCAATCAAAGCAAAGAGGATATTACTCACCTCCTTACTCAATAACATAATAAGGATATTACACACCTTATTACTCACATCATAGAGATGATATTACTCATCTCAAAATGATTAAAACAACATAAAAAGGATATTACACACCTCAATATGCTTCACAAACATCTCATGCAAAACAATCACTAATTACCTTCAATAATTAGCATCATAATTGATTTATATGCATCTCAAGATCATTTTACACACATTTCATCAAATACTTATAGAAGTACTTTAACACTCTTAAAAGAGAATACATGAGTGATTCTAACACTTAGAGAAGCTCATTTCCTCAAATCATCAAAATACGCAATATATATATATATATATATATATATATATATATATATCATTATGTCAAATTATTCCTCATAATTAACATTATAAATCAACTTGATTCAACATATTCATTCTTCATTAAATACTCCTATCGAGTCTCAACACACTTTAGGAAACATATACTAATGATCTCATCTAGCCAAGAACTTGAAAACATAAAAAATGACATTTTTGAAGATTTTGGCCTTAGACATAGGCCATATCTGATGACACACCCCCCGGTGTCTTCAGACACGGGCCGTGTCTCTTAACCAGACACACTGCAACAAATTCTACAAATCCAAGTATTGTTCCATTGGAACCAAACCCTCTTCCAATCACTCAAACTTCACATTCAGGTGATTTCTAACCTTCCACAAGGTTCAACTACACATAGCAACTTTTATTCCACTTTGATTTTCACTCAAAACCAAAGATCTTGGATAATCATCCAATTCAAAACCTAAAATCCCAAATATCAACTCAAATGGAATCTAAGGCATACAAAGGCTGAAAATCCATTTTCATACACCCAACAACTCATAAATAAGCCATCACCAAGTTTTCCAACAAGATTCAAGCCAAATACCATCAAAATAACTCAAAACCTAAATCACCACATTAGGCCATAACTCAAGAACAAGATGAAGAGAATAGGAAAAAGAGTTTAAGAACAAGGTTTCCCCCTACCTCAAGGTCTAGAAGATGAAGATGAAGCCTAGGATGGGTTATGGAAGATCCAAGCTCTCCTTTTCTCTTTCTCTTTCTTCATCTTCTTTCTCCTCCTCTTCGGTTTCTCTCTTTTGTTTTCTTTTCTTTCTCTGTTTCTTCTCTTAGCCGTGAGATATGAAGAAGAGAAATCCAAATTAGCTTCTTATAGCCAAGCACTAAAACTCCTGATATGTTTAGAACACCTAGATTTTACTAAATCCAGTTTCCTAGCTTCCAACAAATTCAAAATAAATCTTAAGATTCATTAAAAATCCTATTTCACCATTTCTCTATTTTTTCCATATCAGTTGTTAGTCAAACCGGCATTAAAACACACAACCAGTATGATTAAAAATGTCAAACTAATTTCGATTAACCTCAAACTTTAACTGTAGCACAGTTCATATATTTGTGACCTAGAAATAAACTTTTCACATTTATTTCCACTAACTAAGTAGTTTAAGTCATTGTCGGAGTAAATAACAGCTATATTTCATACATAGTGTTATAGTAAAGTGCCTAAACATACTCAGACAATCACAAAACTTAACAAACATGATAAACATGTATTAAGCCACCTCTGTAACCATATACAAGTTTATCATGTTTTCCAATGTGTTACATTTCTCCCCTCCTTTTTAAGAATTTTGTCTCCAAAATTCATCTACCATCAACAATTAGTCTCTCACAACTAAGGTTCTACAATCTCCATCATATATCACTCTTGAAGGAATCCCACCTCCCTTAATGTTATCTAACTCATCATTAACACCTCAAGACAATCCTGTCTTATGTAGGCTCTAGCTCCCAACTAAACCTATTCCAGATGTTCTTCACCTAAGAAATTTGTTTTCCTCAAAACTCTTGGATTCCTCAATCGATAATCCTTGCCAACTTATCTAACAACCCTTTATCTAACCCATGAGCTCTACTCAAACTAGAGGTACCACAACAAAGGGTGCAGATGCAAACAACTAACGAGTTCAGTCTTACTAACTGGACCTTCACTAGAAGAACTTCTATTTCCCCTAGTTCGCCTAGGTTAAGTCATAGTTTCTTGTCTACACAGAACATTACATATTGAATATGCCAACCCTCAATATCATGTAACTGTATAACAGTAGCTACTAACATCTAACCTAAAGCAAGTCATGCAATCCTTTTCCAATATCTTAAACAAGAGATAAAAACGTGCACAACACACAGAGAAATTTTTACATGCCTAAGCATAGTCAGTCTATACTCCAGCTCAACAGGATGAACTACTTTGATACCAAAATGTAACAACCCAATATTTACTACCTAGATATATCGTCATATAAAAGAATAACCAATACTGGCCATGTTACTTTTAACATACAACAACAAACTAACCCATATCGTTCATACACAATGAGTAAATATGGAGAGTCATGATAACAAAAGTTATATATAATCATTGCCTCCATGGGCACATTGTAATACATAAACTTTTAAACGACAAGATCTAGCATAATATACAAGCTTTATCAACAAAAAGTCTATAACTATACTAATCTTCATACATCTTCTTCTTTCCTTTTGAAGAATTCACACTTGGATTTACATGGCAACACATTTGGGGTAATAAATAATGTATCCTAGTTGAAATATTCCAAAACCAGTATATATACATATACATTCAGATAATATACTCAATTATCAAAAATAACACTTCAATCACAGAAGCAAACAACATCTCCATCTCAGAGATACGCAATCGCCCATACAGTTGCAATGTCATGGTTTTATGTCATGATAGCAACCGCTCACACAATCACCATGCTATGCCAAATTATGTCTATGCTTATGTAGCATCCTAAGCATGAAATAAATAATGTTATGATACCAAGTCCATAACAATGTTATGATACCATTTTAGGAAATCCGATTCCATGGTAATGTCTTGAATTATCGGGCATAGTGAAGATATGAGTCACCAACATTGCCCATCAAATCAAATAGAGAATATTACTCACCTCACTGTTCAATCAAGGCAAAGAGGATATTACTCATCTTCTTACTCAACAACATACTAAGGATATTACTCACCTTATTACTCACATCAAAAAGAGGATATTACTCACCTCAAAATGCTTCACAAACGTCTCATGCAAAATAATCACTAATTACCTTCAATAATTAGCATCACAATTGATTTATATGCATCTCAAGATCATTTCACACACACTTCATCAAATACTTATAAAAGAACTTTAACACTCTTAAAAGAGCATACATGAGAGATTCCAACACTTAGGGAAGCTCATTTCCTCAATTCATAACAATACACAATATATGTATATACCACTATGTTAAATTATTCCTCATAATTAACATTACAAATCAACTTGATTCAACACATTCATTCTTCATTAAATACTCCTATTAGAGGCTCAACATACTTTAGGAAACATATACTTATGATCTCATCTAGACAAGAACTTGAAAATATCAAAAATTATATTTTTTGAAGATTTTGGCCTCAGACACAGGCCATGTCTGATGACACCCCCCCGTGTCTAGCCCTATTAGCAGAGATTCACGAAATACAACTGGCAGAGAGGGACACGACCCCCCTATGTCTTTGGACACGGGTCGTGTCTCTTAACTAGATACACTATAGCAAATTCTGCAGATTCAGGTACTGTTCCATTGGAACCAAACCCTATTTCAATCACTCAAACTTCACATCCAAGTGATTTCTAACCTTTCACAAGGTTCAACTACATATAGCAACTCTTATTCCACTTTGATTTCACTCAAAACCAAAGATCTTGGATATTTATCCAATTTAAAACCTAAAACTCCAAATATCAACTCAAATGGAATCTAAGGCATACAATGGCTAAAAATCTATTTTTATACACCCAAGAGCTCATAAACAAGTCATCCTTAAGTTCTCTAACATGATTTAAGTGAAAAACCATCAAAACAACTCAAAACGTAAATCACCACATCAACCCATAACTTAAGAACAAGATGAAGAGAATAGGAAAAATAGTTTAAGAATAAGGTTTCCCGTACCTCAAGGTCTAGAAGATGAAGATGAAGCCTAGGATGGGCCATAGAAGATCCAAGCTCTCCATTCCTCTTTCCTTTTCTTCCTTTTCTTTCTCATCCTCTTCGGTTTCTCTCTTCTATTTTCTTTTATTTTTCTATTTTCTCTCTCAGCCGTGAGATATGAGGAAGAGAAATCCAAATTGGCTTCTTATAGCCAAGCACTAAAACTCCCGATTGGCTAAGAACACCTATATTTCACCAAATCCAATTTTCTAACTACCAACAGATTCAAAATAAATCTTAAAATTCATTAAAAATCCCGTTTTATCATTTTTTTATTTTTCCATATCAGCTGCTAGTCAAACTGGCATTAAAACACACAACCAGTATGGTTAAAAATACCAAACTAACTTCGATTAACCTCAAACTTTAATTGTAGCACAGTTCGCACATTTGTGACCTAGAAATAAACTTTTCACTTTTATTTCTACCAACTAAGCAGTTCAAGTCACTTCTGGAGCAAATAACAGCTATATTTCATATATAATGTTACAGTAAGGTGCCTAAACATGCTCAGATAGTGACAAAACTTAACAAGCATGATAAATAGGTATTAAGCCACCTCCGTAACTTTATACAAGTTTATCATATTTTTCATGGTGTTACACGAAGGGAGCGTACTTCTTCTTTATTTATCTATTTCTCATGTCATTCATTCATGCTTTCTTTAAAAAAAATCAACATAAAAAAAAAAAAGAAAAAGACACATCATCTTGCATTTTCATGTCATTCATTCCTGCATTATTTTTTTTAAAAAGTAAAAAAAAAAGATACATCATCTTGCATTTTCATGGCATTCTTAGTATTCTTTAAAAAAAGAAAGAAAAAAAATCTTACATTTTCATAGCATTCCTAGCATTCTTAAAAAAAAATACATCATCTTGTATTTTTATGACATTCCTAGCATTTTTTTTTATAAAAAAAAGAAAGAAGAGAAAATGTTTTCATCATAAACTTCATTCATTTCATCTTATACATCTAATTCATTTTATCTTTTTCTTTATTTTAATGTTATTGTGTTTTAACAAATCAAACTTGTTTAAGAACCATTGCGTGACCTAGGAAAAAAGAGACCAATCAAACCTAAGTTCGCAATACCAGATCTCAGACCAGAATGGCTGCTAGTAATATTGAGACAGGGAGAAATTTGAGTAGGGAAGTTGATGAAATAGCAAGGAGGATGAATGAGATGTCCGAGACCCAAGTAAGGTTGGAAGCAATACTACAAGATGTGAGGGAATCTCTCCACTTAATCAGTGGAAATAGAGGTGCAAATGAGGTTGAAGCATATGTAAATGTGCCATCGATAACTACCCCAGCATCCTTGAATATAAGCTCAGGCATCATTGTTGGTATCCATGAGCAACCACATCAGATGACATCGATAGTCATGCCTATTAGGAGGGGTATCATGCCTTGGAAGATGCTCATAATGAAATTCCTGGTTATACTGGCCCTACCTGGGAACAACCTCATGTGTCCATTCTAGGGCAAGTAACGATGCCTTACTCTGGGAATAGTCAGGTCATGACCAAGACAAGATGAAAGAAGAGTGGATGGAGAAAATAGAGGAACAGATTAAGGCAATCAAGGGCTCCGGTGCTTATGGACCTCTCAGAATTGAAGAACTATGTCTTACTACAGATGTCGTAATCCCTAAAGACTTCAAGATTCTTGATTTTGCCAAGTATAACGGAAGTGGCAACCTTCGATTTCATTTGATTAGTTATAGAACTAAGATGATTGTTTGGTCCAAGGATGATAAGTTCCTCATTAGCTTTTTCCACAAGAGTCTTACAGACCCTGCTTTAGAGTGGTATCTTCAATTAGACCACTCTAAGATTTCTCATTAGACGAAATTGGGTAATCTATTCATAGACCAATACAAATTCAATATGGATGCAGCTCTAACCCGAGAACAGTTGAGCTCAATACAGAAAGGAAATGAGGAATCTTTCAAACAATATGTACAAAAGTGGAGAGCTTTGGCAACTTAAGTTCAACCGCCATTAACACTGTCTAAGATGTGTTAATATTTCTTGGGAACCTTGAGAAATCCTTTTATTGGGAGCCTATAAAGATTTTGATGACTTGATCACCGTGGGAGAAAGGATTGAGATTTTAGCCAAAGCTAAGAAGTTGCCAATGAGCAATACAAAGAATACTGCTCCTAAGAAGGGATTCCAGCCGAAAAAGAAAGAACCCAAGGTGAATTATGTCCAATGCCAATAGATCTTCAGACCTCGATATTCCCCACAAAACCCAAGTTATCAACAATCATATAACCCTAACCCTCATTTTTTATACCAAACACCTACACCTCCTTATTACTTACCCCACCAAGTTGTGTCAACCATAAACATCACCCCAACCCCACAATTCCAAATCAATAATATTCTCACACTACAACCATATATACCAACTCGCTTAAACTATACCCGATATCTACCTGCACCTCCACATAATTACCAAAGCGACCAATAACCTCGACCAAACTTCCAAAATCAAGGTCACTTCTGTCCCTAAAACCTACCCTTTTCCTAAGATTGTTCATTTCAAACACAGACTTATTCCAAAGGCTGTTTGATGCTCACCTTATCTCTAGAAATCCTGTACATCCCCTAGAACCACAATTCCCAACAAGGTATAACCCAAATTTAACATGCAAATACCACATGGACATCCCAGGGTATTCAATTGAAGCTTGTGAATCTTTCAAGACTACAATAAGGAAGCTTATTACTTATGGAAAGCTTAACATTCAAGAGAAGGGTGGACTCAGTATTATTAGCAACCCAATTCCTAATCATCATAGAAAGAATATGGTAAATGCTTTAGTGATGGAAGGATCACCCATAAGAAAGGTCATGAGCTTGCGTACGCCAATGGCTAAAATATTTGAAGGGTTGAAGAAAGCAGATTATAGTGTTACTGCACCAGCTGCCACAATGAAAGAAAAGGAAAAGCACGATAAAGAGTCAAGTTGTGCTTATCATTGTGGGGGAATGAGGCATGATATCTAGAACAGTTGGGACTTTAAGGTTTAAATCCAAGGATTGCTCACTTTGGGAGTAATACAAGTTAGACAATGGGTAATTTCCTCTGAAGAGGTCAATGTGATTGGACACTTTGTGCTTAAGGTGCCATCTCTCAACCAAACTTCAACACCAGGGAAAGTAGTAATGATAGTCAAGAAGCCAACACCATTTGCTTATAGTGATACCCACATAGTGCCATAGAGTTATGAAACAAAGGTAGAGACAAAGGGAGTCGGGGAAGAGACTTCAAAGGCCTGAGTTGCTGAAATACATCAAAAGAAAAAGTTAGTGACTAATATAATTGGAGTATGAGGAATTACAAGGAGTGGGCAATGCTATAGCCCTAGAGAAGTAGAGAAGAGGAAAAATGTTAAAGAAGGGAGTAGGGAGGAAACATCAAAAGAATAGGAAAAAGGGAAGGAAGAGGAAGAAGAGTTATTGAAGATAATGAAGTAAAGTGAATATGACGTGATGGAACAGTTGAAGAAGACTCCAACCATAATATCTTTATTGTCACTCGTCTTGACATCTGAGATGCATCGGAAGGTATTACTAAGAGTTCTGAACGAGGCCTATGTTAAGCCCGATGTTACCCCCAACAGTGTTGTCAACGTGGTGGACCCGGTGAAATATATCAACATGATCACATTTACTGATGAAGAGATCATCTCTCAATCTGTGAAAAATCCACGGGCCTTACACATAACCCTCAAATGCAAAAGATATATATATAGTTTCAAAAGTTTTGATTGATAGGGGTCTGCACTAAATATCCTACCCAAGTCGACCCTGACCTCATTATTAATAGGTGAGGATGAATTGTCACCTCGATAAATGGTGGTGCGAGCCTTTGATGGAAATAGGAGAGGTATTTTAGGAGAGATGTTGTTGCCGCTGAAGATTGGTCCAAGTAATTTTCAGGTGTTGTTCCAAGTCATAGATATTGAACCTGGCTACACCATGCTCTTGGGGAGACTATGGATCTATATCGCTGGTGTTGTTCTTTCCACCCTGCATCAGAGTATTAAATACATTGAAAATGGGTCGGTTATTACCATTCACGGAGAGGAAGAAATTATGTTGGAAAAACTAGTTTCAGTGCCGTATGTGGAGATTGCAGAGAAAGACGAGGAAATTTGTGGCATACTTTTGAAATAATTGAGACTGGATTTAGTAAGGATGAATCTCTGACACAAAGTATGGATCAGGTGGTGGCCCAGATTATGGCTAATAGTGGATACTAAGAAGGAAAAGGCTTGGGCTCACAATTGCAAGGTACTCGATCATCAGTGTCATTCCCGAAAAAGTTAGACAATTTTGGGTTAGGGTACGAAACATCTCTAGAGGAAAGAATAGGATGCATGACTCTGGAAAAAGGAATGATAAGGGCAAAATGAAGCACATTCCTCACCTGATGGAAATATTCCCAACACCAGCTGAGATAATTATGTCTGAAGAAGTCATTCGCCCTCGATGCCATCTCACTATTAATGCATTGCATGAAGAAAGCCCAGAAGAGTGCAAAGTAATTCATCATTTTTACTGATGAGGAGCCACTGAAGAACTAGCAGTCTGAACCAATGATTGATGTGATTGTTTCTAAGTAATTATCTAGTCATATTGTACTAAGCAGATATTTAAGACTAGCTATGTTTTGAGCTTATAATTTATGTTATATGAGACATTAATTAAATGAATTTGCATGAATATTTAGCATTCTTCCTCATTGTACCTTTGACTTGTCCTTTTGCATTTATCAATTTTCTTTTTACATTTCTGTATAATATCTAGTTCTTGCTTTGTCATTCTTATTCTATTTTGCCCTTCCAACTCCACACAAATCACTTTCCAAGGATCTGAGTCTTGTAGAAAGTTCACCTCATGAAAGGGACTTCAGAAACTCATCAATTGATTCCCCTGCGATGTTTGGTGAAGAAGACCCTAGATCTGGTGAAAAGAAAAATTTTGTAAAATTATCAAAAAATTCAAAGAAGGAATTTGACTTGAACGGTAAAGTAGTAGAGGTGATTAACATAGGGACAGAAGAAGAGAAAAAAGAATTGAAAGTAGTGGAAAACCCCGAGTGTGAAGAAATGATCACACTATTCAAATAGTATATGGATGTCTTTGCTTGGTCTTATTAGGATATGCCTCAATTAGATCTGGAGATAGTGTCATATAGAATCCCACTATATCCAAATGTTGAGGCAAAGAAGCAGAAGTTAAGGAGGATGCATGCTGATATGTCCCTAAAGATCAAGGAAGAGGTGACTAAGCAGCTAGAAACAGGATTTGTGGAAGTGTCAAGACACTCAGAGTGGGTAGCCAACATTGTGCATGTGCCTAAGAAGGATGGAAAAGTTAGAATGTGTGTGGATTATAGGGATTTGAATAAGGTCAGTCCGAAGGATGATTTCCCACTCCCTCGTATCCATGTTCTGGTTGATAACACTGCCAAGAATCACAGGTTTTCATTTAAGGATGGATACTGATGGTACAATCAAATCCCCATGGATGTCAATGATAAAGAAAAAAACCACTTTCATCACTCCTTGGGGAATGTTTTGCTACACAGTGATGCCGTTTGGATTAAAGAATGTTGGGGCTACTTACCAACGCACTATGGTTGCACTGTTTCATGATATGATGCACAAAAAGATTGAGATGTACATGGATGATGTAGTCGCCAAGTCTAGAGAAGAGGAAAGTCATATGACGATTTTGCGTAAGTTATTTGAAAAACTCAGAAAGTACAAGCTGAGGTTGAATCCTACTAAATGTGTTTTTGGAGCATCTACTGAAAAATTACTCGGGTTCATCGTTAGTAGAGAATGAATAAAGGTGGATCTGGATAAGACAAAAGCAATACAAGAGATGTTTGCTCCTAAGACGGAGCGTGATATGAGAATTTTTCTCAGGAGACTTAACTACATTACTAGATTCATTACTAACTTGACCAATACCTGTGAGCCTATATTCAAGTTGTTAAAGAAGCATCAGCCGGGTGAATGGGATGAAGAATGTCAAAAAGCTTTTGACAAGATAAAGACTTATTTAATGAATCCTCCTATTTTGGTACCTCCTACATCGGGCCGTCCTTTGATATTGTACCTAACCATACAGCCAACCTTGATGGGAGCAATGTTGGGGTAGTATGATGAATCAGGAAAGAAAGAGCAGACAATTTATTATCTGAGTAAGAAGTTTAATGACTGTGAAGCCCGTTACATGGCTATTGAGAAGACTTGTTGTGCTTTAGTATGGACCTCCAAACGGCTAAGGCAATACATGTTATATTACACCACTTGGTTAATCTCCCAAATGGACGCTTTGAAGTACATATTTGAAAGTCCTCATGTTTCATTAAGGGTTTCAAAATGGCAAGTGATGTTATCAGAATTTGACATCAAGTACATGACTCAGAAATCCATAAAAGGAAGTGCAATTGTCGATCATTTAGCTGAAAACCCTTTTGAGCGTGGACAACTAGTAACATTTGAGTTCCCTGATGGAGAAATATTGATAGTGGAAGGAGAAGAAGAACGAGAGGGGGAGCTTGTTTAGAAGATGTATTTTGATGGAGCAGTCAACATATATGGTAGTGGCATAGGAGTCATGGTTGTTTCACTAACTGGAAAGCAATACCCAGTCACTATTAAGCTAGATTTTGAATGCACCAATAATGTTGCAGAATATTGATGCACACTTTTTAGTTGTTGCATTTACAAACCCAAGTGCAGGTTGTCTCAAGTAATAAATTCTCGGTGAGTCCGAGGTCGATCCACAGGAAATTGATGAAGATTATTTAAAGTAAGGTAAATATTTTATTACTACAGTAAAAATTATTTACTTGGGTAAAATGATCCACTCTTAGTAAATAAAGGAAAAGCAAGATTAATTCCTTTTATAACTCAATTAGAATCTTCACAACATGGAGGTTCCAATCAGAAAATACAACATTAAAAGTCCATTAAAATGATATATGTAATTATACTATGATTCCTTTAATCATTTATTAACACAACTACCACCACTTGTAAATGGGTTAAAGCATTCACTGTGCCAATATTTTGTCTACAATAAATCAAAAACTCCTATTTACAAGGATGGAGTATTCCCATCTGTCACTCTGGATTTTAAATTATTAGAATCAAAATATAATACGTATAAAGAATACTAGAAAGATAAATCATTAAAGCACAAGAGAGGAATAAATCTAACCTTATTTTATTACCAAGAGCTTCACACTTTGACCCAAGTAGACTGGAACTTATTTACACATAAACTAGAAAAGAGAAAAAGAAAAAAAGAGAGAGAAAAGAAATTGGAGGGAGGAGGAAATTCTTCAGAATTTCCCCTCCCCCGAGCGTCTGGAATGTGTCTTATGAATTGTGAATGTGCTGCCTTTTATAGGCAATTACGTGGTTACTGTGCAATGCACAGTAACCAAAATTATTTAAACAAAACGTCATCCGTGACGTTCTTTCCAGCTTCTGTTTTCTTCTTTTTTTTTTCTTTTTTTTAATATAATAATTGAGTAAATACACAACCATGTGTCTAGTTATTTTTACATTTTTGAGAGAAGTGGTTTTCATGAAAGTTGTAGGCCTGAATATTTGCTTTAAAGTGGCTTTAGTTTCAGTCCATAATCATGCCTAGAACTCAAGATATGGTCCAATTACTGCACAGTATTTTAGACCCGATTTCAGCTCCTCTATTCTGACTTCAAAGCTCAATATCAACTCTAAGGCGTCCGATTTTGGAAAAGTGTTCAACATGAAAGTTGTAGGGAATTGTCTTAGCTTTCCTACAAGACTAAAATCACATTAATCAGATATTTGTAACTCAAATTATAACCAGTTTACTAAACATTACCAAAGAGATAATTACGGTTAATTTATGCAATAATTTATTTAATTGTCCAATTTGACTTAAAATAATAAAATGTGTCAAAACCAACTTAATTAAGCCTAATTAAACCTTAAAAAGCCTAGTGAGAGGATTATAAAATGTATAAAATACAGTGTTATCAAATATGAGGCCTGTGTTAGTGGTTTACAAGTTGCAATCAACTTAAGAATCAAGTAGCTAAAAGTATTTGGAGATTCAACACTCATTATTTATCAGGTGAACAGTGAATGACAAACCGGAGATTCAAAGTTGGTGCCTTATCCAAAGTATTTAACTCGGTTGATTGAGAAGTTTGAGGAGGTGACCTTCTCCCATTTGACTAGAGACAAGAATTAGTTTGAAGATGCCTTGGTCACTTTGGCTGCAATAACCAAGTTGGATATTTACAATAATGTCTAACCCATCCAAGTGAAGACACAAAGTGGGCCTGCGTATTGTGCTAATGTGGAAGGCAATTCAGATGGTAAACCTCGGTATCATGATATCAAACAGTATATTCAGCATAGAGAATACCCAATTGGGGCAAATGAGGTGAATAAGAAGACTATCCGTCAGTTGGCAATGACCTTTTTCTTGAATGGGGAGGTTTTGTACAAAAGGAATCATGATGGCACCTTGCTTAGATGTGTGGATGCTCATAAAGCTTGCTTAATCATGATTGAAGTCCATGAAGGAAGCTATGGAACTCATACTAATAGTCATATGTTGGCGCAAAAAATTCTAAGGAGTGGTTATTATTGGTCTAGTATGGAAACAGACTGCATAGAATATGTTTAAAAATGCCAGAAATGCTAAATATATGCAGATCGAGTCAATGCACCTCCATTCTCCTTGCACAATTTGGTATCTCCATGGCCTTTCTCTATGTGGGGAATATATGTCATTGGGCCCATCAACCCTAAAGCTTTCAATGGTCATCGCTTCATTTTAGTGACAATCGACTGTTTCACCAAGTGGGTAGAGGCTTCCTTGTATGCTAATATCACTCAAAAAGTATTTTTAAAATTCCTCAAAAGGGATATTGCCTGCAGATATGGAATTCTAGAAAGGATAATCACGGATAATGTTATCAATCTCAATGGTGCTGAGATTCAGAAGTTTTGTGAAAATTTCAAAATCAAACATCATAATTCAGCTCCCTATAGACCTCAGATGAATGGTGCAATTGAAGCAACAAATAAGAATGTTAAGAAAATTGTTGCTAAAATGGTTGTGAACTACAAAGACTGGCATGAAGTGTTACCCTATGCTTTGCACGCGTATCATACTAATATACGATCAAGCATTGAGGCAACAACTTTCTCTTTAGTGCATGGGATAGAGGTTGTCTCTCCCATAAAAATTGAGATTCCTTCTCTAAGGGTTTTGATGGAAGCAAAGTTGGAGGAATACGAATGGGTGAAGACTCGATATGAGCAGTTGAATATGATAGAAGAGAAAAGACTAGCAGATATTTATCATGAACAATTGTATCAAAGCAGAATGACCAGAGCCTTTAACAAGAAAGTTCATCCCTTAGAATTTTGTTCAGGAGATTTGGTTTTGAATAAGATTCTTCCTAATCAAGAGGATGCTAAAGGAAAATGGGCTCCGAGTTATAAAAGCCCTACATAGTTAAGTAGACATTTTCAAGAGGAGCATTAATTTTGTAGAATATGGATGGAGAAGAATTGCCAAGGCCCGTAGACACTGATATTGTCAAGAAATTCTATACCTAAAGAAAAAAAGAAAAAGAAAAAAGTTCATTAGGTTGAAAACCTGAAAGGGCGCCCTAAGCAAAAGTTAGAGTAATAAAAAAAAAAGAAAAGAGCTCGTTAGGCTGAAAACCCGAAAGGACAAGTATAAGAAAAAGTTAGGGCAAATAAATAGGCAAAAAAAAAAAAGTTGGCCTGAAACTTCTTGAGGGGTTCACAAAACTGGGGCAAATTTTATTTGCGTCTGATTAGTTACACAGGGGCAATTTTGTCTGCATTCATTTGGCCATTCTGGGGCATAATTTCTGAAGGATTAAGAAGAAATTGTGTCGAAGGAAATAACAACAGAGACAACGGTTGATTTATCAAGCAGGTGCAGGGAATCATTTGGATGAGGAATAAAGAACCAATATCGAGGCAATTTTTTTTAAAAAAAATCCCTGAAATTTCTTTTGTTTCTATGTTTTCATTTTTTAAAGTATGTGTCTTACTAAAAATTCATGTACAGTTAGATTACTAGAATAATGAAAGGAAGTTTGTTCATTGACGAGCGTCGAACTCAACCAAAATTAAAACCGAGTTGTACCTATGGCTTGTAGCATAGGAGTTAACACCAGATCGTCTCTCAAGGATCTTAATTTATAAATTAATCAGATCAAGCCAAAATTGAGAAATAGGGGTTTGATTGGATTCAGAATATGAAATAACAGAATTAAGGAAAGAACAATCAATTACAAGCGTAATCAATCCAGAAATCTATCTGAAATTTAGTGGATTCTATCACAGATCACTAAACAAACATTTGGATTACATTTGAATGATTAACTTGGAATTAACCAAAATCTCAGCATTAATTCCAGAATTCATACTAGACAATCATCTAGAATTCAATTAACACTTGACACACAAATTCACAATCGCATAATTCATGTTTCTATATTAATTTCAAGACCCGAATTCAATCAACCAAAGCACTAATCAGCACTTAACTTCTAATTCTATGATTAAACCAGATTAATCAACCTAAATTTAATCACAATTCTCAAACCCAAATCAAGAACCAATCAGATCAAGATCAAGATAAAAAGAAGGGGAAGAAGAAGAATCCAAATACAATCACAAAAATGAAATTAGAACAAGATCTCAAGAATTCAAACCAAAATTTCTTTAAGAATCCCGAATTGATTACAAGGTGTTTTAGCTCTCCATCAGAAGTGGAAAACCCAGAAATGAAAATTAGAGAGAAGAAAGAAGAAAGAAGAGAGAAGAGAGAAAAGAGAAGAGAGAAGAGAATTCTAGAGAGAAGTGAGAAAAGTATGGAATGAAAAACTGATTTCGGATTTTCCATTTTTCAGCTATAAACTACCCCCCAAATTAGCCTTTAGTGCCTCATTACACTTCTCAAGCACAGCTGGGCCTTGTAGGAATGCAATGGCCCAAGTTTCATCTGAATTGGACTTCACTTGACCAAAATATCCTCACTTTAATGCTACATGCTTCCCAAATCCGAGTTTGAACTTCTAGGCCCAATTAGGTTAACTAGATATCTGATTGAGACTTTGAGCTCTTCATCAAAGTTGTAGAGCTTCCTCTCAGCTTCCCTACAAGGTAAAATGCATAATTTTTAGATGTTTAGAACTCAAGTTATAGCTAGAATACAGAAATAACATCAAAACTCAACAATGCTGAAAAAATTTAATTAAGCCCAAATTTAAGCCCAACTTATAAAACATGTCCAAGGTCAAACAATTAAGTACATGAAGAGTGTAAATCACTGAAAATGAGGGCTTATGAATGTATAAAATATATGATTATCATTCATTTAACGAATTTCTATCCATTCATGAAAGCATTAAGTTATGTTTCAAATAAGATAAATTTAAGGTCAACAATTTGATTTAATAATTCTAATAGCAATCATTCAATGATTGAATTGGACAAAAAGGTCTCAGTAGCTCAAAGCACAAATTACAATGCAGTATTTGTCAGAAATTGTTACAATGCTAGTCACATAAGCTCTCATTGCCAAGAAGAACAGGAGGGGGTTGAAGTAAAAAAAAAAAGAAAGAAAAAGAAGAAGGAAAAAGAATAAAATAAAAAAGAAATGAAGAAGAGAAAAAAAGAAAGTCAAGAGGATTCCAAACCAACCGAAGGATCCAATGAAGAAAGGCATGTGAACAAGGGTTTGATTGGTCAAAACTTTTCAAAGTCATTGTTGGTTCAAATGACTTTAATAAATAAATGAAAAAAAGGAAAAATAATTATAAAATAAAGAGAAAAGAGAGAGAGAGAGAGAGAGAGAGAGAAAAGGAAAGGAAAGAAAAAGATTTTAATTTCATGTTTAACTAGCACAAACGTTTGTATGTCATTTATTTTGATCGTATCGACTCCTTACATTTTAAATTCTTGTCATTTATTTTGAGCACATTGACTCCTTGCATATTAAATTCCTGTCATTTATTTTGAGCACATCGACTCCCTGCATTTTAAATTCTTGACCTTGTATTTTAATTTCTTGTTATTTTATTTTGAGTGCATCGACCCCTTGCATTTTAATTTTCTATCATTTACTTTGAGCACATCAATTCCTTGCATTTTAAATTCTTATCATTTATTTTGAGCGCATCGGTTCCCTGCATTTTAAATTATTGTCCTGGCATTTTAAATTTCTGTCATTTATTTTGAGTGCATTAGTTCTATACATTTTAAATTCTTTTGAGCGCATCGACTCTCAATATTTTAATTTCTTGTCATTTATTTTGAGTGCATCAACTCTTTGCATTTTAATTTCCTGTCATTTATTTTAATCGTATCGACTCCATACATTTTAATTTTATGTCCTTTACTTTGAGTGCATCGGCTCCCTGCATGTTAAATTCCTATCATTTTATTTTGACCGCATCGGCTCCATACATTTTAAATTTCTGTCATTTACTTTTGAGTGCATCGACTCCTTGTATTTTAAATTCTTATTATTT
Organism: Ormosia semicastrata; assembly: GCA_029884595.1. Classification (NCBI taxonomy): domain Eukaryota; kingdom Viridiplantae; phylum Streptophyta; class Magnoliopsida; order Fabales; family Fabaceae; genus Ormosia; species Ormosia semicastrata. The sequence goes on along the minus strand of JAQQTO010000036.1, from coordinate 8,720,957 downwards.
ATTTTGAGCGCATCAACTCATTACATTGAAGTTCCTGTCATTTACTTTAGAGTACATGTCATTCATTTTTTATGCGGCCTTTTGCAATTAATGTCCTTATCATTTATTTTTAGGCACATCAACATGCTACATTTTTTACATTTTTGCAAGATTTCCCCGCTAAAATATGAGTTCATATTTTTATTCATTCCTTACTATGAAAATATGAAAAACTATAGTTATTCGTATTCTCTAGTAAGAAATAAGTAAAGAGGGACAATTGTGAACATCATATTTTGATTGAGTCTTTTTTTAAATTTTATTTTCTCTTTATTTGAAAAAAAAAAAGAAAAGAAAAAAAAGAAAAGAAAAAAAAGAAAAGAAAAAATTATAAAAAAAGAAGAGAAAAGAAAGAAAAATGAAATAAAAATTCAATTAATTACATTAACAAAAGTCCACATTCTTGGCCCATTTCTTTTTTCATTTTTTTTAAACAATTCAAACATAAGCCCACCTTAGCCTAATTTTAAAAACAAAAACAAAAAACAAAAAAATAAAATAAAATAAAATAAAAGAGAAAAAAAAGGCATGTAGAACGACTTGTGCTTGGTTGTTTTTCTACTTTTGGATGAAAGCTACTTTTCTTTCTCTTAGCCTATCTTATTTTTCTTTTCTTGGCCATACATTATGCACTCCCTTACACTGTATATGATAGCAAGCACACACAACACTATTGCCGAGGGAACAAAGCTTCTTTGCTCCCACTCTTTTTTGGCATTATTGCACAGTAACTGCTCCACTCACTTTCACGTACATACCACCTACATCCTCACCAAAGCACAATAGACACCCAGCAGTAGCAACAATGTTGTTGGTTCCCCACCTGCACTGCTGCACACCAACACACCCACTCACTTTCATGTACACTCTCACACACTCATTGATCCTAGCATAACAGAAAGAAAGAGAGAGAGATTGAGGCTGAGAGCTTAAGCAAAAAAAAAAAAGGATAGGCAAAGGCATATAAAAGCAGGAAGGAGAGGTTTTTTGGGTTTCTTTTTCGGTTGGTTTCTGGTGGTAGCCTGGAGAAAAAAAATACATTGAGAGAAAGGAGACCAAAGAAGCAACAAAAAAAAAAAAAAGAGCATTCACATATCTCAAAAATGTTTACAAGCCATGCTTCAACCTCTGCCACCATGAAATTCCACAATTTCAACCAAACCCCAACCATAGCAACCTAAGCCTCTATAGCCATTCTCAACTCAACAACTCAATTCCAACAAAAATCTTCACAAATTAACAGCACTCAACAATGAGTGAGAAGGAGAATTTCTTGAGGAAGAAACATAGTTTGGGGAGGATTTACAGAGGAAGTAAGGAGCTCATGGTGGCATGAGTAGCAGAAGCAAGAAAAAGGGAGAAGAAGAATTCCTAGACTCTAGTTAAGCATTTAGTACTTCAAAGAGGTAAACCTCTTTACTCTTCTTCTATTTTCAGCTCATGGTGGCCTTAACATTGTTCATGTTGTTGGTCTCCCATTATCTTCTTCTTGTTTTTGTTGGCCATGCCTCACTCTTACACACTGCACTACACCATGCTATTCATACACTAACTCAATAACCTGCATTTCACACTCAACACACAACAAAAACAGTACTTCAAATAGTAACCAAACTTCCCAAATTCTAGCAATGCAAATCAAACCACATAGTATGAACAAAAAATTCACTTGCACCATTACCATGTCACAAACCCATAAATCAAAAAGTTCACCACCAACACAAAGAACAAACCTACACTCCAAAACCACACCGAGAAAGCACAACCCCAAATCAACACCCATAATAGGAACTAACTCTTAGAACAGAAACCCAAAAACCCAAACCATTAGGAATCAATGAGCCGCAAGCCATGCCAAATCCATACGCCCCTGTTCCCATAATCGAGACCCGAACCATCGTTTCATCTCCATAGGGCGAGCCATTGGCCACCGTCCCATCTTCCCCGTGACCGGACCACCCACAACCCTTCGCTCAAACACCACTGGCCATTACCCCGGCCGGCGACAACTTCCACCCCAAGCCACCATCTCTTACTGTCCAGCCACCAATTACGAGCCGCCATGCCCAACCTTTAACCCAATTTGCTCACCACCATAAATAGAGGCACTAACCGCCACGAGCCAAAACCAGCGCCTCACCCGGAATCCATGACCCCAACCACCGGAACGCCATTGCAACCCACCAAGCCTTGAACCGCCGCCATCGCACCACTGTCCAGATCTGCGAATAACCGTCCCTCTCAGCCCAGATCTGTGCACCAACCATGAGCCTCGCATGCACCACCAAGGAAGCTGCCATCCTCCATGCCGCCGTCTGTTCTGCTGGTGATGGGGGGCGACCTTACCCTTCTCCATTTTGTTTCACGTTCCAGAACCAAGAGCCCTTTTTTTTCCTTTGTTTTTCAGTTTTTATTTGTTTAAAAAGAGATGATCTTGTTGAGTTTATTTTTTTGTTGTTTTGTTAATTTTATAAAAAAAAAATTAGATGGGCCTGACTTACAAAGTTTTTTTTTCCAATTAGTGAAATGAGCCTAGAGTTGTGTTTCTAATTAGTAGGTTAAATTTTTATTATTATTATCTTTGGGCTAAGGCTACTTTGTTTATGTAAGGAAGATATTTAGCAGAAGAGTTACAACTTTTTTAAAAAATAATAATAAAAAAATAAAAATGCAAAAAATACAAAAATGAAAAAAATAAAAAAATGCTAAAAAAAGAGATAAAAAATGAAATCTAAAAAAAAAGTCTTTTAATTCTTGGGTTGGTTTGATTCGAGTTTTGTTTGTTTATCAATCTTTTGATTTACTTTGTTAATATGCTTATTTGTTAACATGTTACTTGAACTTAATTGAATCTTTGTTAAAAGATTTTTTTTATACCTTATTTTTTTGGTAATTAAAATTAATTAACTCACACTTATTTTCTAAAGAATTACGTGACTTTAAGTTCCTCATTGTACCTAGGGATACGTAGGAATAAAATCTCTATTCTGTCAAGTCAAAAATTTAAATTTTTACATTTTGATTGTTTCTATTTTTCTTTTCTTTTTTTTAAAAAATAGTTATAATATTTTTAAGAGGAGTAAAATAAATATATTTGAGATTATTAAGTTTTGCACAATTAACTTAGGGTACTATCTCATGATGAGTGTATTAGGAGTGCTATGAGATTAAGTTTTCACTATTTTCTATACATAATCGACTTTCGAATCTAATCTAATTTCAAAGACTATTTTCTAAATTTTTTCTAATTCAAATAAAATTGATGACGACTTCATTTTCCTTTTCTATTATTTTTGTTTGCCTCTCCTGTCGCAAATTTCGGTCACGACACAACTAATTCAAAAATGAATTAATTTAAACGGCCAACTTTTTTTAAACCTAATTCACTTAATTTTATTGGACAAAGAAGTCAGCCTACGGATTTTACTCATTTTGACAGCGTACAAATAAGAGACAGAGAGAGCTTGATATAATGGGGGACGTATATGTATGTATCTAATTTTTATTTTTTAAATTTTTTTACTATTAATTACTTATTTAATAATTAAAAATATAAAAAAAAAAAAATTATAAATATGTTATTAATTATTTAAATATTTAAAATTATATATATATAAATATTTCTTACTTTCCAATTACAATTAAATTCATCTTCACCCCATATCACTTGAGTATTTTTTTTAATTGTATAAACAACCTCCTTAAATCAAACTAAATTTAATCAAAACCTTAGCTAATTTTTTATGGCTTTGTAGCATTATTTTTTTCAATAAATTCAAATATTTTTTCATGTAATACTTTAGTAATTAAATTATCCATCCTATTAAGTTATCTATAATCAATAAAGACACAATAAAATAAATATTTTTTATCAATTAGCTAGTTATTATCAGTCACTTTTTATTGTCAATTTTACTATTTGTATTACAAAATTTTTACACTATTTTTATACTAGTTGATAAAATACAAATTTCTAATTAATAATTTGTACTGTATGGTTGATAGAACTAGGAAACAATTATCGTTATTGTTAATGATTATTAGCCTGCTAACATCATAGTACACATTAACTAGAAATTTGTACAATATATTAACCCACATAAAAATATCGAGGGTACAAAAAAAGGGTATAATTTTACATTTTTTTTAATGATAGATAGCAATTGCCTCTTATCTTCCTAGTAATTTATTGATATGTTAAAATGGTGTATAAAACTTGGAAAACAAATATCATTGTTGATAGGAAAATGCTTCTTGTGTTACAAGTAAATGCTTCTTATTTACCTAAAATACCCTTTATTAAATAGTTGAATTAAACTAATAATCTATAATCACTTTTATACCTACTAAATATCTTTTAGTAACAATTAAAATAATTAATTTTAGAGTCAAATGCATTTGAACTCCTGATTATTATCACAATTGCTCATTTCACCCTAATTTATTAGTTAAATATATTATTCCCTAATTTGACACAACTTATTATAACTTTCACTTTGCATTCCGTTTAACTGTTAACTTTAATCTAGCAAAAAATATTTGCTGTGTACATAAACTTTTAAAGAAATTTTTTTTAGTTAAACTCAACTATCCATCACAAAAAATTTATCAAATCCCATAACCTCATATGCAACGTGAATCGGCATATGATTTTTCTTCGTTCTGGCAATTGAATAAGAGAAGTCAAGATACATTTTGCGCACACGACGCAAGCCATATAAAGAGTTGGACAAATACTACATATCTTTTTGTTGTCCTGCCTGTTATGAATCACCACGTTATTTTATGACTTATTGAATCAATAAAACACTGGGTATGAATTGTGTAGCAAAATTAGAGGAGTTCTTCATAGTCGTAACAACACGGTATGTGAGGAAGTACCAGTAAGGGTAAGAAAAAGATTATATATTAGTCATTTTCGTACCGCCTTGGATTCAATATCAATTAGCACTAAGAAGCATATAATGTTACCTCCTTAACATTAGTAAGAAAAATGGAGCAAAATGAAGAAGAGGGAAAGAATGCTGACACTACAAAAGAGGAATTTGAGAAAATTAATAAATAATATATAGATAAAATTTTGGTGAAAATAAAAGTTGGGTAATTTGTCTTTCATTTGTATAATTTTGTTTATTAAAACATATTTGCATGATAAACTTTTTTTTTTAAATTTCTGTTAAAGTTAACGTACAGTTAATTAGATAGCAGATAAAATTACAAGGTGTTAACGTCGGAAGTAAGAAATCAAGAGTAAAATTAATTATTATAATTGTTAATAAAAAAAAGCTTAGATAAGCATAGGATAACAATAGACCATTAATTTTATTCAACTATTTAATAAAAAGTATATTAAAAAAATAAGAAAAACATTAATTAAAGAAAAATGACAATAGACAAATAGGAATACTAATAAAAACACTCTATTATTTGTCGCAAAGAAATGTGAAAGTGTTGTAATTAATGAAAACATGCAAGCATATTACACCCACACACACAACATGCGAGCACACACACACAAAAAAAAAACAAAAACATGCGAGCATATGTATATTGGTCTCCGATTGATGACTTAAAAGCCTACCAAATTCATCTATCAACCTCTTCTAAAGGTGAAGAAGCATTGGAAACATGACGATTGTCTATGTTTTCTGTATTGGACTTGCAATCATCCAGGTAGTTTTGATACGCGTATGATATAAAGCCCCAAACAGCTAGCACCATAGAGACGCCCTTAACGCCATGCATTTTGTCTTGAAAGAATATCACAGCCAAAATTGGAATTAAAGGCATACCCAAAACGCTTATAGCATTAGAGAAGAGAGAAGACACATCAAAAATCAGTCCCACACCACCAATAGAAAAGAGTTGCCAAAGTATGGCCGTGAAAGTCAGATTCAGCACATAGGATGCCTTCCCCATCTCATATTCCTCCATTTCTTTCTTCAAACCATTCCACTCTCCACTAGCAAAAAGTCCCACTAGAGTAGTAATGGTGGCTACAAGGGACTGATATACTATCATATCCATGACCACTTTGAAAGTTTCCCTTTTTAGAACCTTCTTGAAAGCAAGCTGTGTAAGGGAAAGCACCAGTCCATACCCTGCAGATGCAGCAATTGTGCATATGAATCCAATCACATACTTTTTCGTGGAGATTTGCTTGGAATCTGATGAATCATTTTGAAGCACAAGCAGGGTGGAGGAAATGGTTAGAAGGACTATAGAATTTATTATGTAAGGTGTGAACTTGAGTGAATTGAGGAAGTAGGAGAAGAAAGCATTGAATGCCAACTGAGATGATCTAATGAGTGAATAAGTAGAGACAGGGAGGTACCACAGCCCAAGTGAATATAAATAACAATCAAATGCTATAAGTAGGCCAATGGAGACATAGATAAATGCTAGCATTAAAGCAGATCGCTGATTTGAATGAAAGCAATTTCTGTTGAGAGATTTAGGTGCCGAGAATGAGATGCAATAATATGGCAGTGAAAGAGAATAGTTAATAACAGAGTTTGTTACTGTTAGTTATTATTAGTTAGGACTGTTATAATAATTAGAAGTTAGTTACTGTAGTTGGTTATAAACTGATAAGGTAGCTATTAATAGTTACATGTAATAGTTTACAGGATACGATCAATTCATCTTTCTGATGCATTTCTTTTCTTTCTCCTCCTCTATGTGTTCTTTACTTCATCTTCTTTCTAGTTCTTGATACCTTTATGGTATCAGAGCTACAAACGCTGTAATGGCAAACGGAGCTGCGCAAACTACAACCATGGAGGACAGTGGAAATTACACTGTTCAATCAACTCAAGTTCCTGGATCAACTCAAGTTCCTGGATCTTCACGACATTTTGTTCTACAAACCTTTTCTAATCCAGTATCCTTCAAACTCAACGACAACAATTTTCTACCATGGCGTCAACAAGCTTTGGCAACAATAAAGGGTTTTAAACTCCAGAGATTCATACAAGGAGCTCAAGCTGTTCCACAGAAATTTGATTCTGAAGGTGATGCTGAGATAAATAATGTTTCTGAAGAATATCTGAATTGGGAACAACAGGATCAGTTGCTACTTTCTTGGCTTCTTGCATCAATGTCTGAACCCTTAACCACAAGAATGGTTGGCTGTGAGTTTTCTTTTCAAGTTTGGCATCATCTTGAACAATTTTTTGCTTCTCAATCTAAAGCAAAGATTAAACAGTTGAAGGTTCAATTAAGAAGTGTGAAGAAATTTGGTAACATAGCTGATTATTTGCTTGAAATCAAGAAAATTGTTGATGTTTTAGCTGCAATAGGTTCTCCTATAGATACTACTGCTCATATAGAAGCTATTTTCGATGGTCTTTCAGAATATTATGATGCTTTTATAACTTCTATTATGTCACGATCTGAGCCATACACAGTTCCAGAAATTGAAGCCTTGTTAATGGCACAAGAGGAAAGGTTAGAAAAGCACAAACGGGTTTCCGACAATGGCCATGATCAATTACTGTTACATGCAAATGTTGCTCAAACCTTTCCACAGAACAGAAAATTTGATGGTGGCAATTCGAATCATGGTGGAGGTTTTCAGTTCTTTGGTGGTAGAAATCAAGGTCGAGGCTTCAATAATAAAGGCAGAGGTGGCAGGTTTGGTGGCAGGTTTGGAAGAAGTGGTGGCAGATATTCAAATGTTAAATGTCAACTCTGTGGAAAATATGGACATTTGGGTTGGTATTGCTTCCATCGTTATGATAGGCAATTACCTAATCCTTATGGTTCATCTTCACATGGTATGCAAGCAATGATTGCCGCAATGCCTCCTCAAGGCTCTCAGTCTCCTCAAGATTTTCAACATCCATCTCAATTACCTCAGTATTCATCTCAGTATGTGTCTGAGCAATTTTCATCGCCACAGTATTCAACTCATTCTGAGCCACATTTTGGTGCTGAGTGGTATCCAGATTCAGGGGCATCAAATCATTTGACTCCTGATCTTACTAATCTTGGTACAAGAACGCCTTATGTGGGTCAGAACAGTGTTCAAATAGGTAATGGTACAGGTTTGAGTATTAAGCATATTGGTGACTCTCATTTTCTTGCTAGTTCTAATTCCACCCTTTCTTTACATAATCTACTTCATGTTCCACACATTACCAAAAATCTAATTAGTGTCTCTCAATTTGCTAAAGACAATAATGTCTTCTTTGAATTTCATTCTAATGTTTGTTTTGTCAAATCTCAGGTGACAAAGGAGATTCTTTTGCAAGGCAGACTTAACAATGGTCTCTATGCATTTGAGTCACTAAGATTTATTCCTTCTCCTCCCACATTTGTAAAACCTGTGCATTGCCCTACTGTTTCTTCTTCTTCCTGTAATTACATTTACTTTTCCCAATTCTGATTTCAATCTGTGGCATTCTAGGCTAGGACATGCCTCAGTCACCATTGTAAATGCTGCACTACAATAATGTAATATCCCTTTTTCCAGTAATAAACAATCTGTTGTTTGTGGTCCTTGTTGTATGGGTAAGATGCACAAATTACCATTTCCTGTCTCTAACACTATATATAATGAACCTTTAGAACTAATATATAGTGATGTGTGGGGGCCATCTCCGGTTCCAACTTCTAATGGCAGCAGGTATTATATTCATTTTCTTGATGCTTATACCAAATTTACCTGGATTTACCTGTTACAACATAAATCTCAAGCATTATTTGTTTTCTTGTCTTTCAAATCCATGGTCGAATTGCAATTCAACAAGAAAATTAAAACCATACAAACTGATGGTGGAGGTGAGTTTACTGTTTTTGCAAAACACTTAGCCTCCTTTGGTATCATACATAGGTTTAGTTGTCCCTATACTCATGAGCAAAACGGGGCAGCTGAACGCAAACACAGGCACATCACTGAAATGGGACTCACTCTTTTGGCAGCTTCAGGACTCTCACATAAGTATTGGGGGGATGCCTTTTGTACTGCTGTGTATATCATCAACAGACTTCCCACACCAATACTTGGTAATAAATCACCTCTAGAGGTTCTCTTTGGTCACAAACCAAATTACTTGCTTCTTCGTGTCTTTGGTTGTGCATGCTATCCTTATCTAAGACCTTACAACAAACACAAAATTCAATTTAGAAGTCATCAGTGTGTTTTCTTAGGATATTCACCATCTCATAAGGGTTACAAGTGTTTGTCCCCCACTGGCAGAGTATATATTTGCAGGCATGTTGTGTTTAATGAGCATCTATTTCCTTTCAAAGTTAGTCCAGGTTTCCTAAACTCATCTCAGTCTATTTCTCCACTGTCTACTTCTGTCTCTTTTCCTCCAAGCATTCCTCTTGTGTATCCTACTAGCATTCCTGAGAGTACTTTATCTGCTAATACTAACCTGCCATATACTAATGCTGCTCATAATTCCCATGTATTACCATCCTGGTCTTTAGCTACTACAGGAAGTCACTCCAATTCCTCTAACAACACAGCATCTCTATCTGCACCTGTTACTAGTTCTGCTCACACTCAGCAGAATTCTGATCAAGTTCAACCTTATGCTACTGTGACAGCCACTAATTCTGTTTCCCAGCATGTTCAGCCGTATGCTACTATGCCAGCCACTAATCTTTGTTTCACGAAGCCAGAAGAAACTGTTGTTCTTTGCAAATACTCATCCTATGGTTACTCGAGCAAAGGCTGGTATTCACAAGCCTAGAGTCTTTCTTGCTATTTCAGAACCTTGTTCTGTTCATGAGGCTTTATCCATTCCAAAATGGCATCAGGCTATGCAAGCTGAATATCAAACTTTAATGCACAATCAGACTTGGTCCCTAGTCACTCTTCCACCAGACAGGTCTGCAGTGGGCTGCAAATGGGTGTTCAAAATTAAACGCCATCCTGATGGCAGTATTCAGAAGTACAAAGCCAGGCTAGTGGCAAAGGGGTTTCACCAGAGAGCTGGATTTGATTTTACTGAAACTTTCAGTCCAGTAGTCAAACCTGTGACTGTTCGAGTTGTTCTCACCATTGCTCTTAGCAGAGGCTGGTCAATCCACCAATTGGATGTGAACAATGCATTCTTAAATGGTGTGTTAAAAGAGGAAGTGTATATGCAGCAGCCTGAAGGTTTTACTCAAGGGTCTAGTAACTTGGTTTGCAAATTGCACAAGGCCCTCTATGGATTAAAGCAAGCACCTCGGGCCTGGTTTGAAAAACTCACCACCACACTCACTCACTTGGGATTTCAGTCCACTAAATGTGATGCTTCTCTATTTGTTCAGTTTACATCTCAGGCAACAACCTTTGTTCTTGTATATGTAGATGACATTCTTGTTACAAGTAGTTGCCCTGCTGCAATTCATACTCTCATAGCTCAATTACATTCAGCCTTTGCCCTTAAGGATCTTGGGAAGCTGCACTATTTCCTTGGCATAGAGGCAAAACATACCACTGATGGAATTCATCTCTCTCAAACAAAATATATCACAGATCTATTATCAAAAGCCAACATGATGGGTGCGAAATCTATGAAGACACCCATGGCTTCAGGATTGAGATTATCAGCTCATGATAGTGTTGAGTTGTTAGATGCTAGCTTGTATAGAAGTATTGTTGGTGGTCTGCAGTATGCTACTGTGACAAGACCAGAAATAGCTTTTAGTGTTAACAAGGTGTGTCAATTCATGCATAATCCTAAGGAGTCTCACTGGAAGGCAGTAAAACGTATCCTAAGGTATCTAAGTGGAACTTTAGACTATGGTCTTCATCTCAACAAATCATCCACTCTTCATCTCACAAAGATACTTGTGACTCGTTCAGAACACGGATATAGATGACAGAAGATCTACATCTGGACAATGTGTATTTCTTGGATCTAACTTGGTGTCTTGGACCTCCAAAAAGCAAAGTGTGGTCTCAAGATCCAGCACCGAAGCAGAGTACAGGAGCATGGCTTCTGTTGTTGCTGAACTCACGTGGCTGCAGTCACTGCTAAGTGAGTTAAGAGTACTAGTTGACAAGGTCCCAGAAATATATTGTGATAATTTAAGTGCTGTCATGCTAACAGCCAATCCCATACTTCATTCAAGGACAAAACACTTTGAACTTGATCTCTATTTTGTAAGGGAAAAAGCAATGCAGCAACAGATCAAAATCTATCATATACCTTCTACTGAGCAAATTGCAGATTTGCTTACCAAAGCTGTTTCAAGTTCTGCCTTCTCTCTGTTTCGACACAAACTCAAGGTTGAAAGTTTTCAAGAACTTGAGTTTGAGAGGGGAATGAAAGAGAATAGTTAATAACAGAGTTTGTTACTGTTAGTTATTATTAGTTAGGACTGTTATAATAATTAGAAGTTAGTTACTGTAGTTTGTTATAAACTGATAAGGTAGCTATTAATAGTTACATGTAATAGTTTACAGGATACGATCAATTCATCTTTCTGATGCATTTCTTTTCTTTCTCCTCCTCTATGTGTCCCCATCCATTTACTCTTTCCACCTTTTTCGTAGTACAATCTTCCCAGCAGTGTTGCAGCTGACTGGCCCAGCAACACAAATACGGCATAGAGGGCTATTCGGAACCAGCGGTAATATCTTTTCTTGTTATTGTTTATTGATTGATTCACTTGACCGGCAAAACTATTATCCTCCAATGAATTTGTTTCTTTGGCTGCGTTAGCTGCTACAAAAACATACAAATGATCAATACATCAACTTAGAAAAGGTTAAATTATAATTTTGTTTAATAATAGTTTTCATTCTTTTTCAAATTAGTATTTATATTTTTTTTTATTTTTAATCAATCTTCATATTTATAAACGTTTTCAAAATTGTCTTTGCTTGTCAACTTTCGTTATAATCCTGACAAAATGGGTTAACTTAATAAATATTTTTTATCTAATAAATGTTCTTTTATATGTTTTTTTTTAAAAAAATTTAAACATCCAAAAGGTGTTCATTTTAATTTGTATTTTTATAGATGTTTCTTACTTCTAAGTAAGTGTTTCTATGTTTAATAGGTGTTCATTTATATGATTTTTCTTTTTATAAAAGTGTCTGATATGTATTAAATTAACAGTATTATAACAAAAGTTGATGATGAAATATTATTTTAAAAGTGCTTGTAAGTATGATGACTAATTTTAAAAAAACAAAACATAAGAAGTAAAATGAAAAAAAAAATAGAAACTATAGAGAACAAGATTATAAATTAACCACTTAGATAATGTCATTGATTGGACAGAGATGTTATATGCTTTTGATTTGTTTCAAAAGAACTCATTTCCTCTGAAGCAGAGTTCAGTTTTCCTTTTATATGTAAACTCCTTTTCTTTTCTTTTCTTTTTCTCACAAAATAATATCAGGACGCTTCGATGCTTAACCAGTTCATGTGCAACATGAGTTGTGCGTGGATTTCCTCATAATAGTAAACTAGAGATATAAAATAGTAGTGTAACACTGAAAATGAAGTCTTACAACTATATACACTAGCTAAAATTTTCGTAGTATAATTGAAACTAGAAGTCTCAACAAGCAATAGATGTTGTTATTCCTTAATTATGTTTATTTGGGAAGAATTACGTATAAGTAATTTTTAAATGTTCTTGGATCAAGAAAAAGTTATTAATATATAATATTTAGAGTGTATTACTACTACCTTAATTATATGGACTGTCACTATCTCACACTCTATCATTTATAATGTTATAATTGAAATGTCGCACAAACAATAGTAAAGAGCAACAATTTTTTTTTTTTTTCTGTAAGAGCACTTAAAAATTTTTCATTGCATACAGCTCAAAAATAAGACCTCCACCAAAATCTCTGTCACCTATACCAGCTCAGGCTAGGTAGCTAGGTAGCCTAACATTAGCTAACCTCTTCTACCACTCAGGATTTGTTTCCTTGCAACTTGTGTCTTGTCTGGACTCGGTTGGTTATATCTAATTCAGCAATTTACATCCTAGTAACCAAGAACCATATTTCTCCATCATATACATACAAAAAACTTAGACATACATGTTTTGCATACATGGAAGGATTGACATACATGTTTTGCATACATGGAAGGATTTCTTAGCCCATAATCACAGCTACATATAAATAGTTGAGGTGAATATGATAACAAAAGATGATATAATAGGAAACCAGCATTAAATTTCTGCTCTTAATTTGTGACAAAATATTTCATAATAGAAGTGATCTTTATGTTTTTAAATATAGAAGATGAAAATTTGACTTACCCATTATACGAAGTTGCACTTCTTGAGGTTCTCCCATGTGGAAGGTGAAAGAAGCTTGAGAGGAGTAGACAAGGGAGGAAGAGGGAATAGCAGAGAGAGGAGGAGAGAGGGAAGGGGGGGGGGGGGAGCTTATGTAGAAAATGTAATTCATGCACAGATGCATATATACATATATAAACGTCATAAATAATAAGAACTTTATTTTTGTACATCATTTTTATTACATTATTTTTTTTAAATAAAATAAGAGAAATATACTTATTAATATATTTTTTTTAAACTAATAAAAGTGTAAGGAAATGTGTGAAGAAAAGGTGCACAAAAATCATTTTCTTAAATATAATGGAGGCAAAAGATGGATGCTAGGGTCCGGCTAACGTGCTATATTAATTATTTATTAAATATTTTTAATATATATATATATATATATAAGATAAAATTATACATTCAATTTATGAATTATTTAAATATTTAAATTTAAATATAAGTATTTTTTACTTTTCAATTACAATTAAGTTTGAGCACTTTTTGTAATTGTATAGAAAGTTTAGAAAAGTTTTATTTTCAAAAAATTATGAGACACAATTATAACTATGTGTATTAGTAGATTAACAAATAAATATTACTTTTTATATGTATGTTTTTTTCTGTTTTATGAATTTTTCTTATACTCTGAGTATGAGACTAATTTTTATTTAATATATTAATTTTATTATAAATTATTTTATATGTATATATTAGTCAAAAGTTTAAGAGTTGCAAGCTAAACATGAGAATAACAAATCACATAATTAACATATACTCGGTCCTTTTTCATGTTGCAGTATGCAAAGTTTGAAACAAATGAAAATATAAGAAGATTTAGTTAAACTAGAAAGGAGCTAAACTTAGAATTGTATATCTATCTATCAGACTAAAAGGCATCGACACTAGCACACGAATATTTGTGATATATTAAAAACTTAAAAGTGTTTTATTTGAATTCGAAATCTATTCTAAAGTCTATACTTCATTGTTATCTAATGATCAAAACATTAAAAAAATATTTTCATACAGTGCATATTAAATTGACAATTACTGAATTCAAAATGTCAAATTAATTGCATATTTTCATTAACCTAATGTAGAGTGGTACATCATATTTACACAGAAATTCATTTTAAAAATTAGTTTTGGCCCAAAAATTATTAAACAATATAAAATATAAAATAATTATAATATGGTTATCTTAAATTTGAAAACATCTTTTATAATTTCGAGTTTATTTATGAAACTCTAATACCAAAAGACATTCTATAAAACATACGGTAACATTTCTAGATGCCAAACGTTCTTTGCCTTGTATGAGATATACAAGAGTATAACTTACTCAATTATTTAATGACAATGACCAAACAAAAATTATTTAATGACCCGAGCAGCACAAGGCAGTGTAGGTGGGGGGAGTAACCCCATGATTCCCAAAATTGACGAGACACAAAGCATTCAATTAGAAAGGAACAAATATTTTAGCGGAGAAGAAGACATAGATCTGCATTATGCGTGTTTTTCTTTTCAATATCTACAAGTATCATCCTCATGGTTCTTACCACACCACGCTAGAGGACCGACCCACTAAGACCACATAATTGAAATTTATATTAACCACTCATAATCAGTGACGCATGAAAGTTGCAGGTCCTTTTATTAGCCGACAATTATTATGGGTTCTAGGTGTTTCCGTCATCATTTATTACTAGCTTATGCCCTGTACTTTACAGGTACTTTAAATTTTCTTTATATTTAATTATTTTTTTCATCATTACATGTAGTTTTCGTATTGTTCATCCATACTTGCGATAATATAATATGACAAGATTAATTTAGAGTGAATTCAAACCAGGAGAGCCTCCCTATATTATAAATATTAATTATAGATATATAATAAAGATACATCACACATAGATTAATTTGTACCGCCGTAAATTTTACAGTTTTTTTTTTACTTTTTTAAATAATACTTAATATATTTTTTATTACAATTTTAGACTTTTAATGATGTTATCTTAGCGATGTTTTTATATTTTTATTTATATATTTTATATCTCTGATAGTTTTATTTTTATTATAAAATCTTACTTTGACGCACGATCATTTTCTAAAATAACACTAAAATATGAAACATTAAACTATTGAAATATATATAAAAAAATCTATTTGATTAAAAACATAGATCGCCAACAGAATGCAGCATATCTTTTTCTTAAAGTATTTAATATTTTCATCTTTTACTTGCTCAGTTGTCAAACTATAAAACTGATATAAATTATTGACAAATATTTCAAAAGTAAAATGATAATTAAATATCAATATTTCTTATAAATATTTTTAAAGTATTTTCATATTTATTATTATTCAGAAGATATTAACCAATCACACCAAATGACAATAAACTTTAATCTTAATATTATGAATGAATAATGATGCAAATAACATAATAAAAAAACAAATAACCCTAAAACTTATAATTGTTGTAAATAAAATAAAGAGAAAAAATAGAAACCGAGACAATAGAAATATGAACTCAAACTCTAGTTTTTCATGATTAATTATACTCTTTTCTTTTCTTGTTATTTTTCATGGAAAAATATGTTAGGACTCCAAACATAAATATGAAGAAAGCAGTTACATTTTTTTAATATAATAAATTATTATATATGTAATAATTACAAAGTAATTAGACACACTAAAAATTATAATAACAAACTTTTACTAATGACACCTTTTAAAATAAATTAAGATAATTATCTACCACATGTCAAATATGTGTATGTTTTAATTACAACAATAATGAAATTTTTAAATTGTGATCCTCTCTAAAATTTGTTAATTGACAATCGATTAAGGACTTAAAGTTTTAAACTTTATAGCTCACATATTTGAAAAAAGAAATCTTTTAACCAAAAAAAAAATCTTAAACCTGTGAACAGTAACTTATTCACCAGACAATATTTAAAAAATTTCTTCTATGTCATTAGGAGACATACCACCTCATATCTAGAAGTTGTGATAGAATTAAAAATAAAATATAAATATACAAAAATTAAAGTATAATTAGATAATAAAAATTGTATAAATATAAAATAGGTTTAAATATATTTTTAGTATCTTTAAATACAGTAGATTTTGATTTTGGTCCCTATAAATTTTGAGGTGAGTGAAGTTAGTATCTACTGCTATCTCAGCTTCGTTAAGTGCTGATGTAGCAAATGACGCTTCACCTTAGCGTTGCCACATCAGCACCCCATTTCCCAAGTCACGTGCATGTCACATGACACTTTCTTCTTCCTCCCCCTCATCCATTTCCTGCACCCCTATCACCCACACCCTCAGCTTGGTCCTCAACTTAACCCTCACCCTAGCCACTGTTTCCTAGCCCAGAACACTTAGCTTGACCCTCACCACCCAAACCCTGACCCATGTTTCCCACTCAAATCCGAGAAGTTTCATCGCTCTGTGATGGTGGTAGTAGTAGATGGAGGAAGGTACGAGAATCTTGTACCAAATTGGGTTTGCTAATCGTTTTGAAATCTCTATAATGGAACCGTGTGAGATCAACAAAGGGAAATCGTAAATCAACAAGAGGAATTGTGTGGAACCATGAACCATTTAAAAAGACTGAGGTTCACTAAGGGTTGTGGATTCTGAAAATTGGAAGCGACACCACTAGAAAATTGGGTTTTAGAGACCGAAAAATCGGTCTCTAAATCAAGAAAATCGGTCTCTAAAAGCCTCGTCGCTAAATATTAGAGACCGATTTCTAAGAGACCGATTTTTCAGTCTCTAAATCGGTCTCTAATTTTCGGTCAAATTTTGGTCAAATATATTTCAAAAAAGTTCATTAGAGACTGATTTAGAGACCGATTTTTTAGAGACTGAAAAATCAGTCTCTAAATAAGTCTCTAAATCAGTCTTTAAAGCATGAATATATTATATATTTTATAAAATCGGTCTCTAAGTCAGAGACCGATTTATCTGTCTCTAAAATCAGTCTCTAAAATCTCTCTAAATATATTATGTATTTTATAAAATCGGTATCTAAATCAGTCTCTAAATCAGTCTCTAAATCGGTCTCTAAAATTTTGAATATATTATATATTTTATAAAATCGGTCACTAAATCGGTCTCTAATTATCGGTCTCTAATATAATAAATGTCTTTTTAAAACATTATTAAAATCTAAAATTTTAAAACACCTAATAAACAACAATCAACAATTTATAATTACTTTTAAATTTATTAAAATCCAAATTTTTAAAATACCTAATAAACAACAATCAACAATTTCATATATAACCAAACACATAAATAAAAAATAACGTAAACTAAACTAATTCAGTCTTTAGAATATACCATTTAAACATTAACACATGCTAAATAAACTAAAATAAGCATTGTCTACAATATTTCATTACTACAACATTTCAAATATAAGAAAGTTGAACACAACACAAACTAAACTCTAATCATAAAAGCTCCTACTCGTCCTCGTCCTCGTCCTCCTCTTCTGCTTCACCAGTCATAGGAAATGTTTGAGAAGACTGAAAGTTAATCGACTGCATTAGCTCTCGTACCAGGCGATTTGTTTCCTCAATTTGTCTCTTATTATCTGCCACTTGAGCCCGAAGCTCATTTCTCTCACTTCTTAATTCTTCAAGTTCATCTCTTCGCACCCAATCATATGATGAAGAACTTGAGCCACGATATTATGGTCTTCCAGCCACTACGGTTGACTCAATTCCAAGACCATATATTTTACCTTTTTTTCACTCCAGCCACATTGCGCCACACATCCAACTCATCTGGGGGAGGAGTTCCCTGCTCTGATGCTCTTTGGGTCATTTCTTGCATTTCATTTGCAAATTTGGTCTTTCAATACCAATATGACACTAATTAATACAAAAAGTTAAAGCAGCACATAAATCTAACATAATATAAGTCATGACATAAAGTATAAGAATAAACGTGATTTCAATCACAAATACCTCAATCCATTATGACTTCAAAATTTTATTACAAAAAGTGAAAATTGATCAATGATGTTAGTAATTATTTGGGAGCTAAATCCAAACTCTGCATATTATGGCAAATAAAAGTAAATAAATATAAATAAAAGTTGTTTCTTGACTTATAAGTTGGAACATCACAGAAAATACTTTGTTTTATCATATTAGTTTTCCAATATGGTAACTCCCAGAAAATACTTTATTTTATCCAATTATGAGTAACCCCGAACCCAGCACATGTACATGGACCCACCTCAGTCACTTTTGGAACATCACAACATCTTCCCATACCTCAGCCCCAGACAACCTAGGTGGAGGTACAGATTTCTCTTGTCTATTCTTATAAAATGCATCCTTATTTCTGCAGTATGCATGATTCATAGGCAAAAATTGACGATGACAATCAAACCAAGAACATTTGTCACCATGTTTCAAAGTGAAAGCCTTTGTTCGATTCATACAATATGGACATGCCAATCTCCCTGCTGTACTCCAACCCGACAACATGCCATATGTAGGAAAGTCATTTATTGTCCACATTAATGCAACTTTCATTACGAAATTTTCTTTTTTTTGAAATATCATAAGTTAGGACACCTTGTTCCCACAACAATTTCAACTCATCTATCAAAGGTTGCAAATACACATCTATTTTACTTTTCGGATTGTGTGGCCTAGGAATAATCAAAGTCAAGAACATATATGGAGTTGTCATGCATAGTTCTGGAGGAAGATTGTACGGAGTGACAATTATAAGCTAACAGGAATAAGGAATAGTTGACTGACTATATGGAGTAAAACCATCAGCACTTACGCCTAATCTAACATTTCTTGGTTCAGCTTTAAATTCAGGATATGTTTCATCAAAATGTTTCCAGTCTTCTCCATTTGATGGATGACATAACACTCCCGATTCTCGTTTATTTTCATAATGCCATCTCATGTGCGGAGCAGAACTCATTGAGCATATAATCTCTTCAGCCTAGGAATGAGAGGTAAATAAATCAACCTTTTTACAGG
Source organism: Ormosia semicastrata (assembly GCA_029884595.1). Taxonomy (NCBI): domain Eukaryota; kingdom Viridiplantae; phylum Streptophyta; class Magnoliopsida; order Fabales; family Fabaceae; genus Ormosia; species Ormosia semicastrata. The sequence continues at coordinate 8,701,620 of JAQQTO010000036.1, read as the reverse complement.
GATCTCCTTAGTTTTTCACTTACCAATCCTTTTTATTTTATATCGAGCCGCACCACAAAATGTGCATTCTGTAACTCCCTCTTCATTGAACAACATACAACCATTCATGCAACAATCAATTCTCCTTGCAGTAAGACCTAGTTTGGAAACTATTTTTTTCGCCTTGTAAAAATTTTCTGGGATGAGATTTTCAAGAGGATGTGTCCTTTTCATAAGTGCTACTATTTGATTAAAAAATCATTGGGAAATGTTTCCCTCCGATTTGATATTCAATAATTCAATAGCAACAGATAATTTAGTTTCATCTTTACATCCCGGCCACAAAGGCTTTTGGGCCCCATGAAGCATATTATAAAATTTTTTAGCATCCTTATTTGGAGGTTCCTCTAAGGGATGATTGTTATGGAACCTAAACTCTGGACCAACCGCATCATAAACCATGGCCTCAAATCTATTTAAATGGTCATTATTACCCATTTGTGTAGTGGTAGAGGTGCTTGGATGACTATTGAAAACTCCCGTCAAAGTCGGATCAATTTCTCCATGACTTGTCCAATACCAATAATCATGTTTAAACCCCTTTTGGTAAAGATAAACTTTAACGTCCTCAGGAGTCAAGTACTTCAGGTTTTTGCACTTAGAACAAGGGCATCTAATATTTTCATTTGATAGATGTGCTTGTTGGCATGCAAAGGAAACAAATTGTTCAACCCCCTCTATAAACATATCAGCAAGTCCCTTCCTACCCGGCAAAAGCCTATTATACATCCAACAACGATATTGATGAATGTCCATATTCTGTAACATAATCAAAATGAAATATTAAAACTACAAGTGAAATTTAGTCTAACCACATGCAAAAAATTTCTAAAACTAATCTAAAAATTAGACATTAGTTCATTACTTTTAAACAAAAATTATATAAATTTAAGATACAACAACATCCTCAAAATCATTGTTATTTCAAAACATATAGACCCTAGAACAAGTTTAACATACAAAATAATACCAAGAACAAGCCTAAAGTAGAAGAAGACAAAATCAAAGTTTAGGATTTACCTCTTATCTCAAAAGTTTGAAACTTCAACCTCAAGCACCTATACATACGAAAACAAAATTTAAAAAATCAATAAAGAGACTCATTCAAGAATGGACTAAGAAATAATTGCAGGGGGGAGAAAGAGAGAGAATGTTAAAAGGGTTCCTAGTTCCATTTGAATGCTCAAATTATAGTACTACGTACCATGTTTTCCAGGTTTTAGATATGACTTAGGTTATTTTCTTCAACCAAAACATATAACATGGTATAGAAGTATAAAACAAAATGTGATCTGGCTGGGCATTTTAAAGATAGGCTAACCAAGCAAGACTTTAATTTTCTTTTTGTTGGAAAAGCAATACTTTAATTTGAAGAGTGACAAGGTAAATTAGCCGTGGATGGACTACCTATAGAAATCAATTAGATAAAGTATTGTATGATCTTAGTTCTAATCAGATGGTTTCACATGTCCAACTCAAAGCGAACATTGTCTGAACATTTCATCACTTAATTCATGCTTAAAAGAATGTAATTGAAAGAGTTAAGTTAAATTTGAGAGCTGAATAAAGTGTTATAAGTGATAAAAAAAATACTAAAAAAGTAAGAAATATAAAAGTAATGTTACTATAACTTCTTCTACACTCTTAAAATATCACTCCATTTTTAATAAAAATTATAATATGTGATCATTTATAACTACAAAGATTATTGAATTAAAATTTAAACAATTTTAAATAACATTTAAATGATTATAAATTTACTTAAAATGATATTCTATGAATATTTTACAATTTTTCCTCCCTTACAAGTTGTGTCGTGGGTTACATGTACTTTGCATTCATGAATCTTATGTACTTTATGGTAGCGATATTTTTATTTTGTCTAACCAACATGATTATTTTATTAGATTTCTAATTTTAATCTTACAACCAAAACATCTAATTAGATGAATTTGAATTTTTCATGAAAAAAATAAAAATGAGAGATAATTACAAAAGTATTTATTAATAAAATTTAATTATGATTTGAAATTTTTTATAATTTTTATGTTAATCTTTTTTCTCTGTTTAATTACGAGAAAAAAATAATGTGAAAGAATTAAAATCTAAACCCAAATTGAATTCGGAGATAGACTCAAAGGAGAGAGATAGTCCAAATTAGCAGGAAAGGACATTAGCAAGTTCCACCAGAATTCTTTTGCTTTGCTGCAAGTTGGCAGATAGAGGGGTTGCAACCTGATTGAATCTAGCTTTGTATATTTAAAATATATATATTGTATAAGAAGATAGTATATTATCTATCGAAATATGACCATTTATAATTTTATAGCATAAATCAGATCCAAAAAGAAATAATTTGATAGCATAAATAAATTCTCTAGTTTAAACCATCTTGAGATAAAGAATCTAATAGGACTTAAGGAGGACATCATGAAGAAAGAAATAGTAATCAAACAACTACTTATTGAAGCTATAGGAAGCGGAATGATACACTTTACCCAAGCATGAATGTATTATTGAAAAGGTTCTCCTAGTGATACCTACAAGGTAGAACAGAGCAAGAGTGAAGCAAAATTTAATCTGAGTGTATGGAACCAAGCTTATTATGGATACTGCTGAACAAATTTACAATAAGCAGCAGCAATAAGTGATAATTTGCTAGATTATCTGTTTTCCATAGCTTTTTGAGTGGATTTCACCACTTAAGCCCAATTTGACGTTGTTTTGATCTTAAGATAACTTTATTTTATCTTTTTAGTTAATCAATTCTAACTCGTTAGATTGAGTCATTCTGATTAGAATTATTGGTGTTTAATCTCATTTGCTAATGTTTTGATTGTAGGCACCAAAGGAAACAAAATGAAGCTCAACGGAGTGAAGGACATTCACTGAAGTCCAGGCACCAGGCACCCAAATGCTAAGCGCCAGGCGCTCAGTACACAGCAAACAACATCTTTTGTAGTCCAGGCGCCAGGCGCCAGGCACCCAAAGTCTGAGCGCCAGGAGCTCACCCTCCCGAGACTCAATTTTAAGTGAAGTCCTAAGCGCCAGACGCTGGATTCTTGAGCGCCAGGTGCCCTGCTCATTCTTGAAGTCCTGTTGCACATGCTCATCTCTCTCGCTCTGTCCTCTCTTCATATATATTCATTCACAAACACAGAATAATAATAGCAAAGATTGATTAACACAAGGAATTTTATTAGAAGGGAACCTAAAGAAGGAAGGATGTCTAGGAAGATATGCTAGTGCAATAGAATCGGAGAATGGGGAATAGGGCTCAACAATGTTTTCAGCTCTTCCATGAGGTTGTTCAGTGCTGGAGTAGATCCGGTTGGAGCAGATCCAGCAGGTGCAGACCGTGGAGCAGATCCGGTAGGTGCAGACCAGAGAATGGGGGAATGAGGGGGGAATGGGGGGCTGGAGAGAATCGGATGGGGGAAATGGAGAGAATCGGATGGGGAGAAGTATATTTGGCAAATATTTGGGAAAAGTTATTGATTATGGGGAGAAGTATTTCTTAGAGACCGAATTTTCGATCTCTATTGATTTATTTATTTTTGTGTAATTTTTTTATTTAGAGACCGAAATATTGGTCTCTAATAGTAAAATATATTATTTTTTTAATTTTTTTATAACATAAAATCGGTCTCTAATTCGGCCTCTAAAATTTTTAGAGACCTATTTAGAGACTAATTTTTTTTTGTAGCAAATTTGATTTTTTTTTAAAATCGGTCTCTATTTCGGTCTCTATAGAGACCGAAATAAATCGGTCTCTAAAACCCAATTTTCTAGTAGTGGGATGAGTGGAGTGAAATAAGGGTTTTTTCGATTTCCTATAAATCCCCTATGTTTTTTGTTGCTTTTTATTGTTAATAATTATTGTAAGCTCACAAATGTGACTAATTTATTGCTTAATTATTGAATTAAACTTGAATCGATAAGTTTCTTCCATCAATGGTGGTCCAAGAGGAAAAGGTCTTCAACTTGTCTTTTGGAGCATGTAGTGGAAATAATTGCCACCAGGTGTAAATCTAAGGTTTGCTCTCGGCTGTTACTTCTTCAGTGGTAACGTATGAAATGATTTAAACAAATCCCCTTTGTTATATGATCTTATTGATCTTATGGCTCAATATTATGGTGGAGTGTAGGAGCAGAAGATGGGGGACAAAGAAGTGGTCGTGGAGCAAGCCCGACGATGGTGGCTCGCAAAAGTTGTGGGTGGCGCCACCGTTGACGACGAGGATGCTGGGTTCTGTCATTGATAGGTACGAAAGGCGGTGGGTTGGCCATAGGATTTGATGATGAATGCAGGTTTCCAAAGATCAAGTCGCGGATGGTGGCATGGTGGTCGGCGAAGTATGGATGATGAGGTGACCATGAGACGGGGGTTTATGGTGTTTGGGTTTAGACATGGAGGCTGTGGGGTGGTGTCGGTTCTGGGTGGTGAAGGAATGGCTTGGCGGTTCTGACTCGGGTTGGCTGGTGACGAGTTCTATCATAGAGGATTTGTCTTGGTGGCGGCTAGGACTAGCCATGGAAAAAATGGGGTTCTTGGTCAGGAATTGGACATGTGGCAACACTAAGGTGGAGTGTCGTTTGCCACATCAATACTTAACAGAGCTGAGATAATAGTAAGGACTAATTTCACTCACCCCAAAATTTAGAGAGACCAAAACCGTAATAAAAATTTTATAAGGGCCAAAACTAAAATTCGTTATATTTAGAGGGACTAAAAATATATTTAAGCTTATAAAATAATATGTGTATAAATATGTGTGCATAACTGTACTCAATATAACTCCATTGCAGTTGTTTAACTCTTATGTTTTCGTGAAAAGTTGACAAAGAAGTGAAGTATTGAACAACTGAGGAAAACAACAAAGGTAAAACTGTTTAGAATTGGGTTCTGAGGGTTACCTGAAAAGGTAAGAAATAGTGTATTCCTCCGTGGCGCAGCTGCAATAGCAATGAGCGAGGGGTGAGTACTTGCAAAAGGCACTCCAACGTTCAAGTCAGTATCTGCACAAGGAGGGTATAGTGCCTTATAATTAGGTCATACATATTTTTTCTTACTGACAGTTTATATATGAGCGTTTAAAGGTGTAAAGAATCTGAGCATTCAGTGCGTTTTGAATGTTATTACGTGGAATTATAAAAAGTGGGAACAAAGTCTTCCACCCCTACTAAGAGTCTTTCAAGAATTTCAAAAAGGACTATTTTAGGATAGAAGGGGCTCCTAGGAGGACTCTTTTTTTCATTTCCCCTAAGGGTCAAATGTGCCTTTACTTATACTAGACCGAGGTTGGTTGGGAATGGAGTAATGAAGAGATAGAGACTCTGATGTCCTAAATCTCTCCTTCCGAGGCCATGGTCTTAGACTTCCTGATTAATTGGACCAAGGAAAATGGGGCCATTAGTTGCAAGGATCTCTTGGATGCGCCTGCCGATTTCGTAAAGGCCATGCTAGGTATCTCGTCCTGCATATTTTCCTTTTTCCACTTATCTTCTTGCAATAAAATTTATCCAAGTGTTGTAACACTTTTCTTTCTTCTTTTTGTTTGCAGAAAACATGGCTCCACCATCCGGACTTTAGCGCTTGGCTGAGAAATTGATCGCTAGGAGTGGTGGCGCGTCAGGATCTCGAGCTTCGGTAGTTGCTCAAGGGGTGACTGTTGCTATTCCTACACCTTCGAGCAGCGTGGTTCCCACTGTTGTAGTCGTGGTGATCTCCCCACCTCCTCCGAACATTGAGGTCCAAGATGTTAAGACTTGCTCTCCTGTACCACCATTGTGACCCCGGAAGAGGCAGGCTGAGGGAAGTAAGGATGACAGGGGGAAGAGTCTAGCAATTGAGGGCATTCCGGAGGAGCCTGAAATAGATGAGGTTCTGACTGGTTCGGGGTCTAAGGATGCTCCATGCCACTTTCCATCATGATTAGTGTGGACTCGGGGGGCTGACCCTATTGACTTTATTGACAGTGCCTAAGTTACTCTTGTAGAGACCGGTGTACTGGTCGAGGGTGACATAGCAGAGATCCTCCATGAGGCTCAACTCTGCGGTTTGCCTATCGTCTCTATTCTTCAATTTACGGAGAAGGCTTGGGATTCTATCCGGGAGGTTACCAGCTTAGAAGGAGAGCTCATCACCCTTTAGGGTGAAATTGCCAAGAAGGATAAGCAGCTAGCCCAGGTCACCATGGAGGTAACTCAAAAGGATGAACAGCTAGCCCAGGATGCCAAAGAGATCAAGTCACGCAACACCGAGGTTGATAAGCTTTGGGCTGAGGTTGTCCGTCTTACTACAAATGTTGTCGAGGTCCTTTGTAACACTCACCGTAGGGTATCATATTTAAGAATAATCTTAATATAACTTACCTAAGTTGTAAAAAAATTAATCTTGTAAAAGCATCAATTTTAAAATTTCTTTTGCGGAATAAAAGAAAATAATAAAATAAACTAAGTGGAACTTGTAATTAAAAACAAACACACCAAAATACATACATACATACATATACATATATCGTATTACAAATCTTGTTCAAATAATTTACATAAATACATACACGTTTCAAAAGTAAAATACAGACACGCTACTATAAAAAAAAAAATAGAAACTCTAAACACCACACTAAGGATTTGGTTCCTCAGAAGGATCCTCCCCTTCCTCTATAATATCATTAAAAAACCCCAGGCAGATACAGTCGCCTCACAGGGGTCCTCGCGGAAAACACCATAGAGTCCTCACGCAGAGTATAAGTTGCGCCATCCCAGAGGTCACGAATGGGCATTGTAAACTCTAGGCCCACCGATGCATGCTACGTCAAAACAGGGATACCGTCTCGGGTCCCACTTAAGTTCAGAGTTAAATCTCCCGTATAAACAAAACGTTCATTATCATAATTGAACCTCCAGGCATCAGTCCCCCCATGAAACTATATCCGGATAAAACCTAACACTTGACGTCTCGCTGTCATCTCAACAAACAAACAAACGGCTAGTGATGGTAAATAAAATTACCAGCTTCTTCGTCTCCCCAGTCCTTATCAAACATACATAGCAAAACAGATACAATATAATAAAGAGGTGAGATCCCCTACATCAATACTAGTATGGCAGTAGAGAAAATGACAACAAGCATACAGATACAATATTAACATATTTAAATCATATTATCACATCACAGATAATGAATCAGATAAGTATAATTAACACATCAATATGTTGACCAACTATGCATATACACATAGACTCATTCCTACTCTATGGAGCTAAACACAATTTCGGAGTGAATGGTCTAGAAGACGTGTCTGTAACTCGGCTGCCGTGGCCAAAAGTGCTATTAATTTATCAGTTTATCAACGTGCACATCAAGATATTGTACAAGACATTCTACACCAGATCGTGATATAGGACAGTGTCTCGGTCCGGATCGTTGGTGTGTTTGCATCGGTCTGCCTCATGAACAAAAGAGCTACTAATTGTCCATTGCAAGGTACCTGCACCCCGACGCCCCCAAGGTTAACAAGTGACCTACACTTGTCTACTCACACTCGCACTGAGGTGTAATTCAACCTCCTAGACTTATAGCCTTAACCAAACAAGTTGACACGCTTTTCTATGCATGATATATGGTTCAAACACATATACAATTATTATTTTTACAGTATATCATATACTCTCGCCTTTTCTTGGTAGTATCATTATTCAACAAGGTCGGGCACACCACAATAGCCTGACAGCAAACTGCTGTTACGTTCAATCGCGTAGCGATATTATCGCATTTTCACAATCGCAAAACATTTTTCTTACGTTTTCAAATTGCGTAAATATTTTATCACGTTTTCACAATCGCGTAGCTAAAAATTACTATTTATAAGTCGAATAAAAGTTTTTTTGCGTATTTTCAATCACGTAAATTATTTCTGTTGTATTTTAAGCTCAAAATAAGATTTTTCTTATTAATATCAAAATGTGACTTTATTTCCATTATTTTCATAATAATCCCTCTTTAAATAATATTTACAATATATTCTTGCTAAAATCAGTATTTTCTACTATTTCCCAAAAAATTGTATTTCTTTATTTTACTTGAGACATTACAGCTCAAAATTTTTTAACGCACTTCAAAGCTAATAGGGTGAGCTATACGTCAGTAAATTTTAAGTATCAACATTTATTTTACTTCATAACTTTAATGAGGCCTATTTTAATTCTAAAAAGTATATTACTTCTATTTTAGGTTCAAAAACCTATCAAATTGATTTCTCATTATTTAAAACACCTAAGTCTACACTTAGTAAAACAATTTTAGATCTTGGATATCAAATTGACATGTTGACTGAATTCTTCATTGGACTTTATAAATCATATTAAATTATTTTCTAACATTTTAAAACACTTAATTGATTTTCTTATCACAAAATCATTTAATCCTTGATTAAGAAAACAATTTAGAACACTTGGTTCCCTTTTTGGCATTGAAGCAGTGTGCCTCATTGCTTCTTTGGAACCATAATATAATTTTTCTTCATGTGAATCACATCCTAAATTACACAAGAATTATCATGCTTTCCAAAACACATAAACAAGCATACTATCAAAGCAATAAGCATGCTAAACACATATGCAAGTATATTTTCAAAGCTATAAACACATCAATCACAATTAAATAAAGCTTAAACAATGAAGTGAATAAATTCTTATGGATTTTTCACTACAAACAATCCATTTCCTCACCACCAACACATAGTTGATGGGGTTATTCTCCCTCTTACCTCAAGGAAGACAACAAACTTCTAGTTTTCTTCTCCTCTTAAATTCGTATAGCACCAAAGAGAATCCTAATCAACCTTAAACAAATTCTAAAGTCATAAACAAAGCTTGAAAACAATAAACCATGGATCAATCATGGTCTAGAAAATCAAAAATCCAACTTAGAATAAGACTCAAGAAATTACATTAGGTGTAAGAAACCAAAGCTTGATTTTTGAAGCACTTAGAGAAGGATTTAGATAAAACTCTTCAAAGGAAAGATGTTTAGAATTGTGTTTGGGTTTGGAAAGTAAGATTAGATGAAATTTTTGAAGTGTGGAGGTAGGGTTTGGGCATGGAGGCCGTGAGCTCCAAGGTGGAAGGAGATGAAGTGTTCTTGGTGCTTTTGAAGGTGAGAGAAAGATGATAGATGTTTAGCTTCACAAAGTGAGAGAAAATGAAATAAGATAGCCAATTTAGAGTGAATGGCTGTGAGAATGGCTTGATAGGAAGATCAAGACTTAATTATGATGATAGAAAATATCACAAGTGTTCACATGCATTTCACATGGCATAGGTCACTTAATGATCATCAAATGGTCATAATAGACCATTCAAAAACATGGTAGAAGGCCTTATGGCCGTGTGACTCAAAGGGGTGTGTAACTAAGTTTGTTTTAGTTATAACTCCTAGTTACACCTTAATTAGATAGTTAGTTCATTTAGCTAACTAAGTTAGGTTATCTAGTTACATACTAAGTAGCTAGTTACATGATTAGGTCATTGTATTGGTCATTGTTTCTAGATGGTTCTAGATCAATTTTCTAACTAGAGCTTCTAAGTACATAGTAACTAAGTTAGTTCATTTAGTTACTAATTAAGCTATTAGGATAATTTAGTTAATTTATCTAGTTACTTAGTAACTAGTCCAACCATTTATATTGACTATTTCCTATTGGTTAGAAAAAGTCCAACCACTAATGTTGACCAATCCCTATTGGTTCATTTTAAAATTAGTTATAGAAATTATTCTCAATCTATTTTTCTAACAAATAAAATATACCGGGTCTATTACCTGATAGTAGAAGCTGCTGTTAATAAAACAGCAGATGTTTTTTCACAAAATATTTTTATTTCACATATAAATTCTAAAAGTTAAAAGATTTGTTTTTGTGACTCTCAGATTCAGGTTTAATAAGATCTCCCGACTCCAAATAAATCAATAAAGATTTTTCTCGGCCCGAAAATTATTATTTTCCTGACTCGGAGCAAATCTTACACAACGATCAAAAAAAATCTTAGAACAGTCAAAAATAATTTTATATCCCACAAAAAACCTAAAATGGTACAATTTCAGCATTACTGTAAAATAGTAAAATTTGGGGTGTTACATCCTTTCCCTCTAGGCTCAAGTTGCTGAGGTGGAGTCACTCCGAGCCAAAACTATTGAGGTCGACAAGCTTCGAGCCCAACTTGGTGAAGCAACGGCTTGGGAGGATGCATTGAAGAAGAACCTATCTTCGGCCGAGTTTGTCTTTGCTAACATCTGGGCTCAGTGTGAACTTCTGAAGGGGGAACTAAACCAAACAATAGATGAATAGTCAAAGTCCATGGAGGAAACATTTGAGAATGCCCTTATCCAACTCCATCATCTTAACCTCAATCTTAATGAGGAGGGGATCAACGCCCTGAGAGAGGTCCGAGATGGCCCAATCATGGACATGGTTGTTTCAGTGGCTATCCTGAATGACCAAGTAGACCGTAAGGTGGATGGATAAGGAGGGGCAGAAACAACATCAGAGGCTGGACGCAAAGAGACTAGGATTGTTATGGTCGACGCAATGTAGGTCAAAATAGTGCAGTCCGAGGCGATGGTGGAGGCTCTGGAAGATCAAAGCCCCACCTTCTGATGCTCAACTCTTTTTCTTTGCGCCTTGCATGGGGCTTTATTGATGTATTTAGACAAGTCCCGACCTCGGGCATTCTAAGTTTAATTTCAATACTTGGTATTTTATGCATAATAATGTTTGCTTCCCTTTGTTAAGATAAGTCTTAAGCTCAATCTCAGTGCCTGCTTCGCACTTGTTGAAATTTTGTATTCATAATGCCGAGATTGGTTTGGCGCTCAATCTCGGTATTGATTTTACACTTCAGTAATTTGCTCATGTAATTCACCGAGATGGGTCCAATGCTCAATCTCAGTGGCAAGACTTTATTACCTTTGGGATCTAACGTCCTTTTAGCAGCCTTTACTCTGCAGTTTATAGCAGTCTGTGCTCGCTTGGAAATTTTTGTTTTGAATTTATTAGGAATTAAAATCACTTTAAAGACGATAGCAATTTTTTGCCCTGTTTCCCAACTATCCACTGCCCTGGTGGCCAATCACAGGGGAAGAACTATTAAATGTGGCTTCGAATATGTAATCGATTCACCTTTATAAATAGGGAAAGTTTACAGTGGGTTGTCACACCCTTCTTTTATTTTTTGGCTTTGTTTTCTAGCTTTGTTTGAGATTTGTCTTTTCTAGAGGGTGGCCTTTTTATGCTCCCATGAACACGTTGAGGGTTATATCCCTTTCTAGAATCGTCTTCCATTTCTTTTCCAAATTTTTAAAGGTGCTCCTCTTCTTCTTGCATATTCTTTTGGTGGAGGCCTTTCTTTCCAAGCGTAATGGCTCGGTGAGGGCCAAATAACTACTCTATGTGGCTTGGTCAACACGTCTCTGAGTAGCAGAAGCCTTTCTTCCTAGGCATATGTAGAAGATCCTACCTTTGCTGGGAAGGCTCATGGCTTCTGTTGTACTTCTTGTAAGGCATGGAGGGGTTTCACCAACCTTCCTCCTCGGCTCCCTTGACTGTCGCTATACTGTGGGTGTGTGAAGGTGTTTAGGAAGAATAGGATGGCGAAGCTTTCTCCTTAAGTTAATCAAGAGGGAAGAGGCAGGTTTCTGCACCTTGAGGAACTGTTGAGGTGGTCGTGGTCGGAACTTGATCGTCATCATTATTTGACCAGGCTACCTTCTTGTCTTCCTTCAAAGGGGCAGTCTTGCATAAGGGTAACTTGCAGGCTTTTCTTGTAAAGTTGATGATGTTTGGAATGTGAATAATAAAAACTTACTTTTCTAAATATTCACTTCATATCTTGCATTAGCTCTTTATTTTATTTTCTTAATTCTGAGATAGGCCTAACGTGGGATCTCAGTATTTGTTTCTTTGACGAACGCTTGCTTTTCCTGACCGAGATGAGTCCAAAGCTCGATCTCGGAGGTCGGGTTCGTTTAGTCTGCCGAACACTCATTTTGTCAGTCGAGATAAGTCCAAAGCTTGATCTTTGTGGTTTGGTTTGTTTAGCCTGATGAACACCCATTTTGCTAGTCGAGATAAGTCTAAAACTCGATCTCAGTGGTTAGTTTTGTTTATTCTGACGAACACTTATTTTACTAGTCGAGATGAGTCCAAAGTTTGGTCTCGATTGTTGGGTTCATTTAGGAATAATTGACAATCAGTCGATCTTTAGGTATGAGTGACACAGAAACCTCTTAGTGTGGGGTCTATGATCTTGGGCTATGGTCAATTACTTTTAACCGCATAAACCTAATTGGTTTATGGGTTAAGGCAAAGCCATAAGGGAATGGGTAAAAATCCTTGAATGCACTGCTTGACCCCAGAGGGTGTTCAAGTGTATTCCCCTATCTAGCTATCTTGTAAAAATATGCTCAACCCCTATAAACTTGGTCAGTTTATAGGTTAAGGTTATACTCAAATGAGTATGGTTGAAAACCCTTAAATGCACTGCTTAACCTCAGAGGGTGTTCAAGTGGATTTCCCAATTTGGTCATCATGTAAAGATATCGAAAGATCTGATCCTTTTCGGACCTTGTATTTCTCGAACCTTGCTAAGGTTTGGTAACCATGTGGGTTATGTCAAGCCGAAATACTCGTGGACTCAAAGTCATGACTGAGGTACTAGCTGTGGATGGTAATGATTCAAAGTACCATGGACTCAAGGTCAAGACTGAGGTATTAACTTTCAGATAAGACAACAATTGTGAAAAAATTGATTTATTGATTTCCAAAGATATTTATTACACAGTAGGAGTAACAATTACAAAGCATTACATGATTGTCTAGGTTACTTCAGTGGGATGGCAATTGTCCTCCTGGTTGCTCCTATCTTGATTTTGGGTGTTAGCTCGTGGTGAGCGTGGGTCAGGATTGTCATTCTTAGCTGGAGAACGTCTTCTTTGATAAGGGAGAGGGACTCCAAGGGCTATAACTTCTCTTCCTATAATGACCAGTCCTATGATTATTCTGGGTTTAGCACATATATCGGTGCAGATAGCTATCTCGGATAAGATATTCGATGGCATCTCGGAGGTTGGTAAATCCTCCGTGTCATGATAATGGCTGTCATGCCATACACAATATTTGGATGTGTCCCTCCGTGAATGCTTTTTCATAGGGGTAGGTCTCAGCATATCCCATAGCTCGGTATTCATGACCTCTTGACAAATTTGAACCCGAGATGTATTAAGGGGAGTATAGCTATCATACTTCCCCTTGAAAATTGGCTTAGAATTCCACCGCTATTGGTTTAGTTGTTCTCCAGACTTGGGCTTGGCATCTTCTTTTTCGAGATGCTTCTTAGCTCAGAGAACATCCTCAACATTGATGTATTTGTCAGCATGGGCACGAAATTTGTCCATAGTTTTAGGCTTTTTCTTTGCTAATGAAAATGAGAACGGTATAGATCAGAGTCCTTCCCTCATGTAGTACAACCCAAGTCTTTTATCCCAGTCACGCATGTTCACAATTTCGTTGTTGAACCAGGATATGAAGTTTTAGAGAGACTACTCCTTTCCCTGCTTGATCTAGAAAATGCATGAAATTGATTTAGGTTACGCTTTGCTAGTAGTGAAATGCAACAAAAATCTCAAAGACAAGCCGCCCTAGTTATCCACGAACCTCTGAGATAAGGTGGTGAACTATCTCAATACTGCTTTCTTTAAAGATCGGAGGAAAGCATGGCACATGAGAGAGTCATCGCCTCTAGCAAACAAAAGCGCAGACACGTAGGCATCCAAATGCTAATAAGGGTTCGTGATCCAATCGTAGGCTTCAATGTTGGTAGGATACTTGAAGCGCCTAAGGATTTCATAAGCCATCAATCTATCAAGAAGGGTTAGTTCTATGAAACTGTGTCTCGTGCTCTGTGTTCTTACTCTCTAGCATAGCCAGGTTCAGCATTACGACCAGGATTCGTGATCTTAGATTTCTCCAGATGGTGATCATCATGTTGATGTTGGTCTCTTCTATTTTCATGGTTCCTCTAGGAGACTGGTTTTCTGCTTCGTGGTCCTAGTTAGCAGCTCTTTCTAAGTTGTGGATTCTTTCATCTTAACAATGAATCCTCTTATCCTGAAGTCTAACCAGAGAGAGTAACTATGCTCTGGATAGCTCCTGATGATTTATCTCAGCCCAACGGGATTGAACTTCGTTCTCTACTGGGTCTCCAAGGCGCTGTTGTGCTTACACCTGTTATCCAACATCCCCAGAAAGTGCACTTTGTGAGCTAAGGCGTTGCCTCACCTAAACTCTTTGGGGAGGAGGGGGAGGTTCTCTCCAATGAAAGAAGTCTCATGCCTGTCATGCCTAGGTTTCGACTGAGCTACAACTAGTTCATGAGCAGTAGGGATAGATGCTGGACAACGATTCATAAAAGGTGGGTTGTGCGTAGCAGAAGCACGATTATGGTTTGTTGAGATTTGTCTTCTCCTTGTATTAACTATGATAATGGTTGTAATAAGAGTGTTGATGATGGTGTTGGGACTAGAAATTTATTATTTTTCACAGACGGGGCCAATGTTCAAAATTAAGTTTTGAGGGTTACTTGAGAAGGTAAGAAATGGTGGATTTCTCCGTGGTGCAGCTGCAACAGCAACAAGCAAGGGGATAGGTACCCGCAAAAGATACTCCAACGATCAATTTAGTATCTACGCAATGAGGGTATAGTGTCTTAAAATTAGGTCGTACCTCTTTTCTCTTGTTGACAGTTTATATATAAGCATTTAAAGGTGTGAAGAATCTGAGCATTCATTGTGTATTGAATGTTGTCACTTGAAATTGTGAAAAACTATTATTCCTTATGATTAGTCCCGTATTTAAGCGGGAAGTGGTGAATATTTATTCCTGTCAAGGAAGTTATGCCTAATGTATAGGTTGATTCGTGCGTGCAGTAAAGTTTGAGTACCAGTCTGGCAGGTAGGACTGCTTCAGGTCTATAGACTCATAACCTGATCTAGAATAAAAACAAAATAAAAGACCTGATAAACAATCAACAACAACAAAAGAGAGAAAAAAGTGCAACAAAAAATATTTTTAGCTAAAATAATTTTATCTCAAATACAATAAAGTAAACACGTGGCACTAGAGATAGTGCAATTATAATACAATAATGATAAGAGAACAATATTCTTCATACAATTTTCATTATAATAACTAGGATATGACTTGATGTAGATAGTAAAGTTTCATTATAATGTTCTTCCCTCTGCATATAATGTATTAAAGGCATGTTAGTGTTTAAAACTATAAGTCTTAAATATATTTTTAGTCCCTTTAAATATAGTAGATTTTGGTTTTAGTCTCTCTAAAATTTTTGTTACAATTTCAGTCCCTCTAAATTTCGGGGTGGGTGAAGTTAGTCATTGTCGTTATCTCGGTTATGTTAAGTGTTGATATGGTAAATGATTCTCTACCTCAGCGTTGCCACATGTCCTTCATCAACCAATCTTTTTTTCACCTCTTCCTCCCTCTTTCCTCATCCATTTTCTCCCCCATTATGTGCAGATGGAAAATTCTTTGATAATCTTATCCTTATTCTTCCTCTGATTTTTACAATGTAGATACTCTTAAAGACTTTCTCATTTTTTTTCTTACACACCTTCACCTCTTAAAAAAAAACTCATGAAGCCAAAGAGAAATCTAGATTGACCCACTTACCTATTATTTTACATTCACCTTCCAACCATGAGAAATACCATGAATACTCATAAACCATCAAAACCACAATTCCTCCACGAATTATTAATATAGTTTCACAACACTCTAAACCTCTATGACCATCAGCTAAGCCCTATGGCCAGCACAACCCAACCATCCAAAAACAGAACATCAAACTCCAATCCACTGTAAACTTGAGCTTGCCAAACATAGAATCAATCTAACAAAAATAAAGCACCAATACAAATCAACAACACAACTTTATCATATGTTGTCCTCAAATAAAAAAAAAAAACCTAGAACATCCATCTAGACCCACTATGAATCACTGCAAACCCAGTGACCTTCATCACCCTATGTCTTGGCACCATCAACCAAAGTTCCATTTACCTTCTTCTATCAACAGTTCGCCACCATTAACAATGCCTTAACCACCACCTATTGCCACTGTAACCCGAACCAAAATCTTTTGTCACCGGATCACCACCATTACAAAAAAACTACCTCCCTTTACATATGCTCATAGATTTTCTATGCAAGCCCCAACTCTGATCAACCATTCATTAGAACCACGCTCCGCCGTCTTCTGCCACTATCGGAGTTCCAAGACGTCACCATAAGACCCCGCCTCAACAGAGCCACCATGCAATGTCGTCTGCACCCCTTGCTACTAAAACTGAACTATATCTTGTCATCAACACTGGGACCTAGAATTTGATTCTCCATCTCTCTCCGTCGCCAAACTGCCATAGATCTGCAGCCTCTGCGTGTTTTGCTACCAACCTTGAACTCGGATCCAAACGCCATGAACTCAGTGACCAACCACCGTATAGAATAGACGTTGCACCACCGGAGTCACTATTAGATCCTCCACCTATGAGTTGTCACATAAGAACCTCTGCATATAATGGGGGAGAAAATGGATGAGAGAGGGGGAGGAAGAAGATAGTGTCACATGACATGCATGTGACTTGTTTAATGACTCCCTGGGACCCACAAGATGACATGGCTCCATGTGGCAAAGGGGATTGGTTGATGAAGGACATGTGATAACACTGAAATGAAGCGTTGTTTGTCACATCAGCACTTAACAGAGCTAAGATAACAACACAGACTAACTTCACTCATCTTGAAATTTAGATGGACCAAAACCGTAACAAAAATTTTAGAAGGACCAAAACCAAAATTTACTATATTTGGAGGGACTAAAAATATATTTAAGCCAAACTATAAGTACACATCACATAAAAAAAAGCTATAAGTACACACATTTATAATTGTGCACATGGATGTTTAGTTATTTTGGTCAATTAAAGCATATTATACACTGTTCATGTTGAAGATCAATGAAAAATGTATGTGAGAGAGATGATCAGAAAAGAAAGAATGAAAATTGAATAGATTATGATTATTTTGATTAACAATGTAAAATGCGATATTTATACATATAAGTAAAGGTGAGAATAGGTTAGGTGACCCATTAGGGACCTACGACTTAATTTATTTTTGACTTACATATGTTTGGGCTATTTAGTGAACAAGTCAGGTTTGGGCTTGTTGATACCCAATTTTGTCCATTTTCTTTTATTTTTATTTTTGTTTTATTTATTTATTTAATTTAATTTCTTTAAAAAAAGAAAAAAAGAGGGAAAAAAAAGAAAAAAGAAAAAAAAGTCACTAGCTTTGTTCTGTACGGGTCAACCCATGACCCAATTTCATTTTCAACCCATAACCCAACTTCATTCCAGCAACCTTCAAACCCTAGCCTCCACAAACAGTTGCATTAATTTAGATTAAAAATTTCTGACAGTTTTCTTTTCCATTTGCCGCTTTCCAATCATCATTTAAAAACATAAATTTCTGACTGTTTTTCTTCTCCATTTGCCTTCCAATCGTCATAAAATGGAAAAGCAAATTGATTGGTAATGAATCTAAACCATACAACAAGAATAAAAAAGCATAGAATAGACAGAGACAAGAGGAAGATTGAATCATTCAGAAATTCTCACACACAAATTAATCAGAGAGACACATTGAGCACACTCACAGATAAACTCCACTATCTTGCATCCACCATTAACAAAACAGAACCTCACCATTCTTTTTCAACCTCCAACAGCTCCTCCATTCCACCAATCGAACCACCATCTTCAACCTTAAAGCCACTTCATCTTCTTTATCACCGCAACCATCATAGCCAATCTTCAAGCATCCCACTGTAACCTACTTCAAAACCCCATAATCGTGAACCTCCACCTTCACCACGTGGCCCCACCACGATCAAAACCCACTCAACCACAATTAATAACCTTACCTCACCTCCATCAAGCACCTATAGATCCACCACTACCGTGAACCCAACTTCAACACCTTCATCCTCTCTCCACCGTGAGCCCACAGCCAACACCTTCATCTCGCGCCACTACTGCTCTAGCGCGCCATCGCGAATGGCTACACATGCCTAGGATCCGAACCGCGCCGTCGCCCGCACCAGATTCAGTTGCCATGCCGCTCCACTAGAGCCACATGCATCGTCACGCCTCTGCCGGAGATCCGGCCACCAGACAAGAACCACTGTGAGCCTCATCCCCTTCCCTATTTCCTCCTTTCTTTTCATGTTTTGTTTTGACATCTCCTAAGACTAAGAGTCTCTTTAATTTCTGTTCGTTTCATCTTTTTTTTTTAAACTGCCCTTTTTCTTTTTTTTTTTTTGTTTACTTATTAAAATTATTATAATTTTTTTTTAATTTTTTTTTTTTTCATTTGAGTTAAAGTAAAAAATAAAAATGTAGGCCTTTTTTATATATACTTGTGTGGGCTTGAATCTTTTTTTTCTTATTTTTATTTATTTATTCTTTTGGATTGATTTGTATTTACAAACTTGGGTTCATTTATTTTGATTTAACACTCTTTTTTGCACTAATGTATTAATCAAACAATTTAAAATTTTTCGATGACGAAAAAATTGGGAGAGGATCGGAGCACCGATTAAATACACTCTTTTCGATAATCTTGAGACTTTATATTAGATTTTGCCAGGAGCGCTGTCGAGGTCTAATCCCCCACATAAAAATTAAAATAATTACGTAGACTAAAATACAACTTTTTTTTTATAAACTAAGATAAATTTCCTTTTGTAAAATAAAATATTCAAATAAAAGCGAACAATTTCTTATAGTCTTAACATTATGACTATGGTGAGTTCAAAAGAAAAAAAAATTCTTTTTTTAAAAAAATAATTTTTTCTTTCTTTGCAAAAATTCATTTTAAATCATTTTATCCCATCAAAAATAAATATTTTAAAAATTATTTTCTTTGCAAAATTTACACAATTTCAATTCACCACTTTTATATAATATGTTGCGGACTTAGAATTTGTTTCAAAATAATGGCTATTTTAGCCACTCATTCCATGTCTTAGTCATTTATCATCTTTGATAAGATGCTTGACAAAATAGGACATATCAAAATAAAAACAAAATTAATTTTTTTTAATAATAAAGGACCAATTTAATTAATCTTACAAATAACATTAGATTAAATAGGTAACCGTTCTTAGAACGGACAGTGTTGGTTGCTAACACCTTCCCAACCCGTGATCTTGGACTCACAAGCCATCCTCCACCGCGAACCTCACTGCTAGCCAAGCCATCTCTATCGCAAGTCGCGCAGCTCTGCTCCCTCTACGAACCAGATCCATGCTTGAGCCATCGTCTTCTGTAGTCCAAGCCACCGTGCCACGCACGATGCGTCGCACCCGGGACCATCCCATCGCGCCTTCTCCCAAATTTTTGTTGCGCCTTCGCCCAAATCGATTTGTGTCACGCCTTCGCCCAGAACCGTCGTCACAGTTTGTCATCGAGTCAGCCACCAAAGCTACTGTCGAGTCCTCTTCTCAAACTTGTCGCACCTCACCCTTGTTTATGCACACCAAAGTACCATTTCTAGCAGCACAGTAGTAGCTCTGGCGAGTTCGATGCAACACCATCTCTAGCAGCAACTCTAACTCCGACGATTGCTCAACCAGTATTTCTTGAAGATGTAATTTAGAAATTGATCCATAGAAAATACAGAAATTGCAAAAAAAGGGTTGTTTTTGTCATCCGTGAACCTGTTGTCTTCTTTGACGATCTGGATTGGGCCTGCATAGCCGGAGCCTGTGGCGACAGTTGAATGACTTTTGGTGGATTTTTTGTAACTCTTAGATAGAATTTTTGTTTGAAATATCAAAATGAAAAAAGCACACCTTAAGGGCTTGTGGTACAAATATCAATAGTTAAATGACTTTGAAAATAATAAAATAGTTGAACTTTTATTATAAATTTAAAAACTTGTGATAATGGATAAGGTCAAAAGATTCATAGATGGACCTTTGGCGTCTAAGGTCCAAGATAAAACAACCCATCTCTCTCCCCACCACAGCCCACACTACCTCAGACTTAAAAATAAACATAAAGAGCTTTTCAAGTACAAGAAAGGGCGATTGAAACCAAATGGAAACAATGTCTGATTTTGTAGTATGAGTTGCGTGGCCCCAGGACCTTCATCATATGCATCCGGAGAGCGCGCATGTTTCCCAGAATCATCACCATTATTATCATGAGCTGCTTGTCCCTGGAAGATCAAAATCGATGTCTCTGCAGCAGAGTTCAAATCCGACAAGGTATCCCCAAGAGGACCCAACGCTGGCTCCTCCAACACAGGCTCCACCGTTTGTGCCAACGACATCTTCCTCTTATGCCTTCTCCCAATAATGAACAAGTCAAAACCTTTGTTCCCTACCTTGTTCAGCAGCTTCACCGTTTCCTTCTCGTCTTTCACCACCTTCTCCAAGTACCTCACCCACGGCGTGTCCCTCGTTTCTTGCTGAAACACCCTTAGGTACTCCTCGTCCGTTTCATCAAACTCGTCGTTGGGGTTATCCCAAACAAGCCGCACCACCGTTAAATGAACCTCAGGGTCCCTACTCATCCTCCATGCATAGGAAAGAGCTTCACGGTCATCAACACCACCAACGTAGAACATAGCCAACCTTTGCTCTTTGGCATGTTTCTGACCAAACCCTCGGTCCACAAATATGGCCAAACAGCATGGTGTGTCCTTCACTAGATTCTCCAACACCACTTTCTTCTTGTCTTTGCTTGCAAGGTCCCTGTTGACAATGTTGGCAGCTCTGGCCGTGGCAGCACCTGCACCTAAACCATCATAGGTTGGTTGCTTGTAGAGTGTGGTCAAGATTAGAGTTACCTGATAAAGAATTGTTATGTGAGTTATTAGTTAGTTATTATTTAGTTATTTAGTCATTGTATAAAAAGTAATGTTAGTATAGACTTAAATTTATGGTATACTCTATATATGACAATATATTTATTATTAAATTTTATAATATACAATTATTTATGATTTTAAATTATGTTTAGAATGATAAATATATTATTACATATAAAATTCATCGTGAACTCAAATTTATATTAACATTACAATAGGAGAATTAGAGTATTGTAATGTCATAATTTAAAGTAAATGAAATTGTTGAATTTTTCTAGAATTGTGAAATTTTAAAAGGGAGGTTCAAAAACATTACCCCTCTATGTTTTGCTAGGTTGAAGATGTCCATGTGCATGGAGTTGTAAGCAGAGACAACCCTCATCCTTTCAGCGAAGATAGCCTGGCTAAGGTTGTCGAAGCTGTCAAGGGTGTTGTCGTTGTTATTATTGTCTTTCTTGAAGCTATCGTTCTTGCTGAAATTGGAGTTGAACGATGGCTTACGAGCATTCCTTATGATGAGCGATGAAGCGGCAGGGCGGGACCGGAGCGTTGTCATCTTCGTCAGCTTCACTGCCATGACCTGAAAGGGGGACTTCACTGATGGACTCGATGCTTTCAAGAGGTTGATGATGGCATCGGCGTCGCGTTTTGTATGGACACAGGCCAACACTCTTAGCGGTGAGTCTGGCTTTGTCCCTTGCATGGTACTGCGTTGGCTGCGGAGGTAGTTTCTCGAGCTGAGGGTCTTTGTGGCAGCTAGGACAGGCCCTACAGGAACCGTCATTAACCAGCACGTCAGCAGCATCACCCCAAAAGTTTGGTTGTTCAGTTGCTACATCACATCACATTTGCATAGACTTATATGTTAATATTGTATCATATAAAAACTTTGATTAGGCAGATTGATGATATTTGTACTAAGAGTTATGTTATTTGTAAATCATATCTTATACATTATTTTTACATTTTTATATTTTAGAAAAATAAAGATAGAAATAGAATATATTAAAATGTATTTATCTGTTTTATTAATAAAAAAGAAGTGATATAAGAATAATGTAAAAAAAATGATATATAAATATCATTATTATTGTACTAATCCATACTTAATTCTTTTATATGCACATTATTTTTGTATATCATTTTGATAACTAGTTAACGATGTGCGAATATATACTAACTGCATGTGGTTAACGGGCTAATAATAAATTATTAATATTGGTAATCAATTATTAGTCTCGAAAACTATATAATACACGCTAATAACTAAATATTAATACATCGTTAACTAAGTGTTTATACAAAAATGATGTGTACATATCATTCTCGAATCCATAATATATAGTATGTTACTATGTTAAGGTTGTTAGGTAGCTTACGGTCCTGTCCCTGGCAGAGCTGAGAATGATTATTGACACTATTCCTTTAGTATTCATGAGCAGTCCAAGGGATAATCCTTGCATAACTGGCATCCGGTAGATCCAAGAGACCATGAAAGTGCACAATATCTTTGCCATGAAGGCCAGCACAATAACAGTGACCACGGTTATCCAGTGGGTGTCCAAGGCCAACAAATCTTGGATATGGATTCTCTGCCCAATGACGGCAAAGAAGAGTGGCATCATGAATGAAGCCACAAAATCCAGCACATTGTCCTGAACTGCATCGTTAAGCACACCATTAGGGATGATAACTCCTAAAAGGAAAGCGCCTGTGATGGAATGTGCACCCAATCCATCAGCGACGAGTCCAAAGACCAAAACCACATGCAGAACGAACACAACTTCTGACTCAAGGAACTCGCGGTCCCCGGTGCCAACTCTGTTAAAGAGCCACTTAGCAATGGGATGAATTAAATACCAACATGCTAGCACAAGCAAAATGGTTGAGATAAATGATAATGGAGGACTATAATAGAATTCCGTTATAGCCACTGCAAGGAAGATCCAGCAAAACAAGTCACTAATCAGAGAAGCGGTTAGAGCCAGTTGTCCATTCTCCGTGATAAGAAGCTTTTGATCTGAAAGGATATTAGCTATCTCAGGGAACTCGCTGCAAGAAAGGGCGATTCCCCATATCATTGCACCCCTGAAGTGAACTGATCTTAAACCAGACAAAGCTTTGCGCCCCATGTTGGTGAGTAACAGATAGTACAAGCCACACCCAACCGGTATGGTGAAGATTATACCAGCAATGGCTACAACAAACGCCTTCTTATTGTGACAACTCTTTATTGTTTTCAAGTCCACCTCTAAGCCAATCAAGAACACGTAGTAAACTAGGGTCACCGCTGCCACGGTCTCTAATGGCATCATGTTCCTGAAAGGAAATACGTGTTTGACAAAAAATTTCCAACGTCCCAGACCAGATGGACCTATTAAAAAACCAGTCTAGGCACATAAGCACAAAAGAAGATGTTGATTAGTAATGAATAATTGAATTCAAAGCAAAAAACAATCGCATGAAGCTCTGTATCTATGTTGCATGGTATATTATTCGAGTATCAATATCAAATACGGATACAATGCGGATATGTTACCATTTTTGGAATATCCATGCATCATAGCTCTCTATTCTTTATCTTGTTACATTGTTTAATCATGGTCATTTTCTCAAAATCAAGAATTTTTCAAATTAAACCAAGGATCATCAGAGGCTGAAAAGTACTTACAAAAATATTGGTAACAATACGAGGTACGTGGGATGATGCTGAGACAGCGACGAAAATGCGATTGATTGCTAAGATAATAGCAAATTGCAGAGCAAATGGAGGTATTGTTGTATATAAAGAATTTTCTAACCAAAGGGCGGAACCGTTGGATGTAGGCTTAATGAAACAGACCAATTGCGTGTCGTTGGGGCTTGTTGAAAGGGAAAAATCTTGGATCTCTGGGGAATCCATTGGAACTTGTTCACTCCGATAAATTGATTTCTCTTGCAATCTAAAATTTTTTCATTTTTCTTCAGTGTCCGCTGAACATAAGGTGATACATCAATGGGAGACGAAGGGGTTTTGACAATAAGTGTCAAATATAGGGATAAGCCGGGGCAGATTCCACCTAGATATTGTGGTGTTTTGATTTATTAATGTATGGTTGCCAGCTTAATTATAGACAAGTCGTTAGTACAATATTTCTGTTCTTTATTCTATTTATAGGTGTATACATATTATCCTATCCCTCTGTAGTTTGTTCTGTAGTTTGTTTTAAAAGGAAAACCAAAAGAAAGAAAGAAAAATCTGGTAATCCAATTCATTGGATACAGCTATAGAACTCCTCGACGGAATGATATATGCTGTCTTTCATCGTGTCATGTACAAGCTTTTGATATCAAGTCTTATAAAATACTGCTTTTTTTTTTTCAGAATATTCTTACTCGATAGGTGAAAAATTAATCTCTTAAAATTTGATCATGTATCAAAGCAAAAATACTTTTTAATATTATTATTTTTATACACATAAATTTCAGAATTTAACTCAAAAACACATGTTTAAAGAATTTAAGCCCCTCTTACTCGGATCAACATACACATTGATAAAATACTTCATTTTAATTTGATGAAATTGATCGTTTGGAGTTTCAACCATATTTTGAGTTGCTATAGTTAACCTGCACTCCAGAGGTATTGATTTAAGAATTTTATAATTATAATAAAGCAATGTAATTGTAAAGTGCCTTGTCGAATCTGATTATTACTTGGCATAACACTAGTTTCAATTTAATTTTAAAGGGGTTCACTATGACGTGCAATTACAAAAATAACGCACCATACATCATTTACAACAATCTTAAAAAAAAATGTTATAAAACTTTTGAATAAAGTTAAAAAAAAATAAGGAAAGTTATATACGCTTTGAATTAAAAATTATTATAACTTTAAATTATTCGTAGTTTTTTAATTTTAGAATATTTGTAATTTTTTTAAAATTATAACTTTCTTTAAAATTAGGCAAAATAACGCGTATTTTGCAATTACACACCTTAATAAACTCCTTTTTATCCTATCAGTATATAAAGCAGTTTAATTTGTGTTGATATATCGGCAATTTAATTTGCGACTTATTTACAAGAATAGTGGAGTTTGAAATTGATTTTCCCATATAGGTACAAGTTAGATATTAACTTTTGAAATGGTATAAAATAAACAGTATTATATAAGAAGTCGTATTTTAGTCGTTGTTTAGAAGCATGACTTATTTTGCTTTTTTTTATTATATCTCGATAAGGCGTGGTTATCATGCATGACTCACCTTATTTTTTTATAATTAAATTTTGGGTAAGTCATGGTTCTCATCCACAATTTATCCTTTTTTTTAAGTTAATACATTATATTAAAAGGAAAATATTTTATAGGAAAAATAAAGTTAAAAAAATTATACAAGAAATTAAATATTTTACAAGAAAAATAAACAAATTTATTATTCATCACTTGATTCATTTCTATGCGGCGATTTGGTACCGCAAGTAGGTTTTTTTTTCTTATGCGTGCCGGTTGAACCCTTCATTCTTCATTTAACCTCTCTATGTTCGGGCTCCTCTTATTCTTAGTTTGCCGCTTCTTGTTCTTGGTCTTTGTTGTAATGGTGTGGGGTTCTCATCATTACCACTATGTTCAATATCCTCGTTATTGATATTTTATGAAGGTATTTATAATAGGATGATAATCTAAAACTTCCTAAGGCATAGTAGGGCGATAATAAAAAACCATCGATATAGCTGCACCTGCTGAGAATGGAGTGATAAAATTGATAGCAAACATTGAAGGTGGTGATTGAAAAAGTTGAGAAGTGGAAGGAACATGGTGGAATGATGATGGATGTTGATATGTTTGAAAAGCCTTGGAGAAACATAAACATCTTCATACACATGTGTTTGATATGTTTGTGATTATTCAATAACATCTACCCTTTGACGTGGTCATGCACTACTAAAAATTACTTAAATATTGGTGAAAAAATTTCATCACAGATCCATTAAATTCCGTTGCTATAATGATTAACAACAGAATCTGTCACAGATTAAATTTCATCACATAATCCTTGGTGGCTAATTTCTTAGCAGCGAAAATATTTTTCATCGCTAAAATCTGTCGCTAGTTAATAAAATTTCGTCGCTAACATTTGTAACCAAAGTTTCTCAATTATTAAAATATTATTATTTAGCAACTGTTTTAGCGATGAAAATATCATTATCATGTCATACCACAAAGTATTTCAAAAGGTTAAAGTAAAAGTATAATTCAAAAGATCAAGATAAATATAAATTAAGTTATACAAGTTTCTTATCAAAACAAACATGAAGCCAATGTATCAAACATCAGGAGGAAAAAGATCATAGTCATCCTCATCCATGTCATCCTCATCCCTATCACCAAGTGGCTCATCCTCGTGACCGCTGCCTGTAGCTAATGAGCCACTAGTAGATGCGTTCAAGCGTTATAGGATTGTGTTGATTAAGTTTCCATGTTCCACTACCTGTGTACTGAGACTTGCAACCAAACTCCTCATCGCTTCCATCTTCGTCTGTGAACAACCTTCAGCAGATAGAGGAAGATAATGCATGAGAAGCAGCATCAAATCCTAAGCCAAAGATGTGTTTCTTCCTACTAATGCCTCCAACAACATCCAAGTAGATGTTGTTGTCAAAGTGAATGTCAATAGTCTCCTCCTATTGTGGTTGTTGTGAGTCCCTCTCACTGATACGTTTCTAGTACTCATCCTAAAAAATGTAATTGTTAATAAATATTTATGCTTGCAAATTGACTTAATCATATATTAAAATTTAATTGCTGCATTTATAGTTACAACAATATTTTTCACTTTGGTGGAGATCCACTTCCCTTTGCATGTGTGAAGCCATGAGAATAGCTCACAATGTCGTGGATCCCTTTTCAATTATTGATTCTGGAAATATGTAAGGAGAAATAATATTCTGTCAAGATAAACCTAATTAGTTCGAATCACAAATTTGATGGAAGTTACTCACCAATTTCTTCTTATGTGCTATTGCAGGAATTTAGCCTCCAGTGTGTTTTGACAATGCCTCCTCAGATTTTCTATTTTGAGTGTTCTTGCTCTTCTTTTCCAACCATTTAAGATCTTCTCGCCATTGTCTCTCCAACTCTTCCCGTACATGAGTTGGAATCCAATTGCCTTCATCTTGATTGTGACGAATCTTGGACAATGCATTCTTAAGTAGTTCCGATCCTTTGTGAGGACTTTTTGATACGTTTAGGATCCTCAGGCGACCACTTATATTTTTTCTGCATTATTGAAAAACAATAACTATTCTATCACAATAATTTAAAATTTTAGTCTTATCAACATAATAATAACTACAATTAGAAATATATTACCCTAAACTCAAAAAACCACATCTCTTTAACTTTGTCATTAACCTCACGATAAGATTTCCAAGTCCCTTCAAACTTAGATTTCATAATGTTTGAGATTGCATGAGGTGATCTAACTTCAAGTTCAAACCTATAGCAAAAATAGTCATAAAGTGTGTGTATGTGTGTGTGCCTTTATCCTGATTGTGACGAATCTTATACAATGCATTCTTAAGTAGTTCAGATCCTTTGTGAGGACTTTTTGATACGTTTAGGATCCTTAGGCGGCCACTTATATTTTTTTTTGCATTATTGAAAAATAATAATTATTCTATCACAATAAATTAAAATTTTAGTCCTATCAACATAGTAATAACTACAATTAGAAATATATTACCCTAAACTCAAAAAACCACATCTCTTTAACTTTGTCATTAACCTCACGATAAGATTTCCAAGCCCCTTCAAACTTAGATTTCATAATGTTTGAGATTGCATGAGGTGGTCCAACTTCAAGTTCAAACCTATAACAAAAATAGTCATAAAGTGTGTGTGTGTGTGTGTGTGTGTGTGTGTGTGTATGTGTAACAAAATTGATTATAGGAAATTAAAATGCACAAGTCACAAGTACTTATGTTATTCCTAACCCAGGCCCAATCCACAGAAGGCCATCTGGATCTATGGTCCTCGAGGGTGGAACTTGTGGCAGAATAGAGGATGATGCATGGGGATCTGAAGAAAAGCTAGGTGCAATAGCCGACCTGTGGGGATGTGGAGATGGGGTAGATGAGGTAGATGTAAGAGGAAGTGGAGCTAGGATAGGTGAACTAGATGTAGGAGGATATGGAGGTGGGGTAGATAAGCCAGATGTGGGAGGATGTAGAGGTAGGGCAGGTAAGTCAAATGTGGGAGAATGTGGAGGTGGGACATGTAAATTAGATGCCTGAGACGTACCTCGACATCTACCTTTGCCTCTACCTCTACCTCTACCTGTATGGTTATCTGCCATCTATGTACATGTGGTAAAGAAATATTACAATTCACTTTATTTAAAGTTACTAAGAAAACTAGCACATCTATTAAAGCAACTAAAGTTAAAGAGATTCACAGGCATGTACCTAAAAGTACAAACTTAAAGAAATTCACAAACAGGCATAATAATACAAACTTAGATATATAAATAAGCTAATCAAAAAATATTTCTCTGTTATAAGTTCTACATGTAATACCCTCAGTAACATATTAGGCTGGTAAACGGGTTACAAAGGTAGCCTAATACTTGCTTAACATATCAGTTCAGTTTTGTGACAACTTGAGTTAGTTTAGACACTTTGTTACAACACAGAAGGTAAAAAGTAACCTAAAATGACTCAAAAAATAGCTTTAAAGACTAAGTTGAGGGAAACAAGTATGAATAACTTGTTTCTAGGTCACAAATAAGTTAAGTAAGATGCAGTTAAAATTTGAGAATAATCAAAGTTAGTTTGGTATTTTTAAGCTACTGGTTGTGTGTTTTAATACCGATCGACTAGTAGCAGATATGAAAAAAATAAGATAAAGGTGAAACAACAATTTAGATGAATCCCATGATTTATTATAAAGTTGTTGGAAGTTGAAAAACTTAAATTAGTATAATTCAAGTGTCCTTAGCATATATAAGTTTCAGTGTAAAAACTTAAGTTACCTATTTTCTCTTTATTTATCTTTTCTCTCCATGACCAAAAGAAGGAGAAACCAGAGAAACAGAGGAACAAATGGAGAAAGAGAGAAAGGAGAAGAAAGAAAGGAGGGGAGAGGAAGAGAAGAAGAAGAACCCAAGGAAGATCAAGAACAAGATCAAGAGACTCCAAGATAGGTTATCACCACAAGGTTGGGGATTTCTATTCTTTTTTCCTCTTTGTTCTTTTTTAATAAGGTTAAGGTTTTTGAAAGAAAAAAGGAATTTGGAGAGTCAAATTTTAGTTCTTAGCTTGATTCTTGATTCCAATGATTAAGTTATGTAAGTTTCAGCTCAATGAGTGCTAGATAGCTATTTATGACTCAACCCAAACCATGTTAGTTCATAGATGAGGAATTGGTAAATGATTGGGGTTAGTGTGATTTGGAACCTAAATCTATGCCCTAGTGAATCAATAGGTTATATGAGAGTTACAACAAACTAACTTTTTGGTGAACCGTCCAGTATACTCCAATTCAACAATATCAGTTATTACCCCATAGTAATAGTTTTATCAGGAACTTTGGAATAGTGTTATCAAGCGAACAAAGTAATATACCAACAGAGTAATAGTGTTATCAAGCACTTTGGAATAAGATAACCACAACATCATATATTCATAAACATTTCAAGGAGTCATCAAGCATATGAGATTATAGAGAATCTGCACACAAAAGGCCAATGCAAACTCCATTCATTTGAAATAGATTAATATGCTAGAGAACCAACCTTAATCAAGTCAACAAAGGGCAACTGAACACTCATACAACATCAACAGAACACATTGATTTCTATTCATTTGAAATTTTCAGTACAACAACGCAGAAGGAAAAATACAATAAAATTACCAAGTGGGGAGCTCTTTGACCAACGCAAAACACATTGACCAATGCACTAAAACAAAAAAAAATAAAGAAAAAAAGGAAAAATAAAAAGAGGAAAAATGAGAGAAACAATAACGGCTAAGTAGCTAACCTCTAACATTCAAGGTAGGGCTTGGGTGGTACATGTGTGATATGAGCACAAAATTAGACTAGCAAATGAAGGTAATATAACATTTACCCCAAATGAGAGAAACAGTAATAGTAACGACTAAGTGGCTAACCTCTCTCTAACGGTGGTGGCTGGGTGAAAACGGTGTGAGCATGAAATGAGAGCAGCAAGCCAGTGGTGGCTATGCCGAGAGGAGAGGAGGAGCAACGACTGAAAACAGTGAAAATGGTGACCCAACAAAACAAGTGAAAAAGGGTGAAAATGGTGTGAGCATGAAACGAGACGCTAGTGGTGGCTGTGCTGAGAGGAGAGGAGGAGCAACGAGTGAGAGAGGGCTAAGAACCGAAGATTGAGCAACACTAGAGGTGGCGCTGCCGCTTAGGGTTAAAGGAGGGTTTCAATTTGGGAGTTTTTAGAGAGAAAAGAAGGAAGAGAAATTGAGATTTAAGAAAATGAGTGAGCAACTGTTAGTGTGAGCTACGCTTGGGGTTCTGTAGAGTGTTGCTCGTAAGATTTGGGTATTTAGGACAGATGAGAATTACAAGGAAAGAAAAAAAAAAAAAGGAATGATATAAAAGTAATAATTTACCACTAAGCATAACAACAAAAAATGGCTTAGTGGTAAGTGGAGTTTGTAAGTCAATATAATGTACCATATTTAATTCTTGCCCCGTCGCTATATATTTCATACAATAAACCTTTTATTTCAATAAAAAAAATTTATTTATTTTATATAAAAAGCATAGCGACGGAAAAGTTTCCATCACTATATATTTCATACAATAAAACATTTTTTTTTAGAAATAAAGTGATTTAGCTATGGAATTTTGTCACATATACGTCACCTAATTGTATGTATGCATAATCAAAATGAATATTTATACAAAATTGCATAATCAATTAATCATTCATTCATCTTGCTGCTCAATTGTATCCTAAACTCAAACATGAAACATTTGTAACAATCAAGACCCAAAAGAAAAACTTCCAATTACAGAGTTGGGTAGAGAGATACTTAATTTGCGAATCCTGTTTTAATTTGTTGCTATCAAGGATTTGCATATGTTTGGGCAAGGTGAGTCAAAGGCATGGTCAAAATCTGTGAACACTGAGATAAAGAGCTAAACATTATTAGTGTATGATAATATTAATGTGACAATACTAGTGTGAATGGCAATATTAGTGTGCATTAGATGTCTATTGAACTGCCTTGGACAATAAAGATATAACTCTGTCTAGCTCTCAAAGGTGAAACTGAACGTTAATTGTCAATTTCATAGAAAAAAAAAGTCTTTAATATTTTTATTCCTGAACCGATTGGTCAGCGGTGAGCAGTCTATTTTTGAACCTATTAAGTGAATGAAATGGTCGTATAATGAATGACCCAAGTAATGGTGGTCTAATCTAATGAGAAAGTGAATGGTTTGCATGTATTGCTGGTAGAAAAAAAAGAAAAAGATAAATGATGCAAAAGAAAACTAAAAGGTCATGAGGTGAGACTATAAGAATGTTAAAACTTTGCTGTTGTGGTGATATAACACAGAAGTGATAGGAGAGAAGTAACGAAGTGCTGACATGGCATTCTTAGGAAGTTCAATAAAGCTGAAATGACAATGTTAGAATTCGCCAGCCTACTTTTATATATGATGATAAATAGAACAGAAGGGATTCACGATGATGAGCCATTACAAAAATAATGCCCGATACATCATTTTACAACATTTTTTTTAAAACAAATATAACGCTTTTGAATGAAGTTATAAAAAATTTAAAGAAAGTTATATACGCTTCGAAGTAAAAATTATTATAACTTTAAATTATTTGTAATTTTTGGATGCATACTGTTCATGTTTTAATTTTAAAAAAAATCCATACTCATACATTTATTTATAATATATAAAAGTTGAGGCATGAGCGTTGAAGACACTATTTTAAAATATTTTAAATTTATTTTTTATTTAATTTTAGTTGATATATTTTTAATAATAATTACAAAAATATCATATTATTTATAGTTTATTTTATATTTTTAGGATTTATGAATAAAATGATTAAAACAATATTTACAGCTTTCACCCTTCTCCCTTTTCTCCACTAGTGCACCCTTCACGTTCACCCCAAAATTTGTAGCTTGCTGTCCTGCTGTCTTGATCATCTGTTCTCTCGCAAAGGTAGGCTGCATCTATTATAATCTACTTTATTTGTGATTTCCCCAATATAGGTGGTTGATTGGAACTCTTAATCTGATACGGCGAGGGAAATTTGCGGTCATCATTATTCGGAATATTTTACGTTGCCTGAGCTTTCATCAATCAATATTGCATTATATATACTCTATTTCAGAGCTCGTTATTTATTAATCACTATTATTGGCTCTTGTCATTTTTTGTTTCCTTGCTTGGCTGTGTAGTTTTTTTTTTCTCGTCTTTTTTATTCCTTTTTGTGACACAGAAATGGATTGCAAGCTAGGAATTTCATAGGATGAAAAGATGAAATAGATTTGGATTATTGATTGAGTTGGCCAAACGAGATATGTGAAAGAGATATCCCAAATGCCCATTCTTTGTCCAATGACTTAATGGATGTGACTTAACCACATGACATGTTTTTTAATGTATCCCTCCCTTCTCTTATTGATCTGAATAATTTTTCACAACTGTTCAACTTACAATTTATATATTCAT
This sequence comes from Ormosia semicastrata, assembly GCA_029884595.1. NCBI lineage: Eukaryota > Viridiplantae > Streptophyta > Magnoliopsida > Fabales > Fabaceae > Ormosia > Ormosia semicastrata. The sequence continues at coordinate 8,668,836 of JAQQTO010000036.1, read as the reverse complement.
AAATTATATCATAATATAAAGTGTTTGTTTTAATTCGAGTGGAAGAAAAATTTAAATTCTTTAAATATGTAATTTTAAATTTAATTTTAAAATTTATGTGTATAAAAATAATATCATTAAAATAATTTTTTACTTAAAAATTTAACTATATCATGATAAATTAACCTCTCATTTATAAAATATGAGATATTCTAAAAAATAAAAAAGTGTTTGCCCCTATCCGTTGAGGGATGCAACTTCGTTAGATGTAGGAGTGCACACGGGTGGGTTGGGTCGGTTTTAGGGAGAGAAAATCTAAACCAAACATGTGAGTTCGTGTCGGGTCGGGTCGGATCGGGTAGAGAGAAAAAATTGAGTGACTGGATGAGACTTAACCCGATTCTAATCGAGTTGGTCCCTCACTTATTGGATCGGGTTGTAAGAAAAAATAAAAAAAAATTAAATATAAGCAAAACGACATCGTTTTATTGGGTCGTTTTTAAAGTTGGGTTTTAAGTTCATTTTAAAACCCGTTACCCAAACCGATATTCAATGGGTTCACGAAATTTGACCCAACCTGATCCGATCCGATTATCTGAACCAACTCAGATATATATGATTAGGTCGGATCGAATCGGTCGGGTTGACGGATCGGCGGGTCGGGTTGTACACCCCTAATTAGATGGGTGGGGAAGATTTGAAAGTATGGACGTCATAATAATGTATTAATGAGCTATGATTTTTTTTTATAATACAATTTCTGTCCGTATGTGGAAATATGCTTAGTGTTTATTCTTTTCTACAAAACACCTGTTTTTATTATTCCAATTTTTGCTGAGATATTTATGACGCTTTTTTTAAAGTTGCTAACAAGCTAAACAAGTGCAATACACTTAGATAGATAGTTGGTTGGAACAATTTTTTTCAAGCATTAAATATTTCATATCAGAAGATTTTATGCTTTTTCTTTTTACAATTAAAATTATTTTTTTAACGTGAGGAAATTGATAAATTAAGGAACTTTGCAACTACCCATTGTTTTGTTAAGAAAATGAAGTAGTGAAAGGAGTTATGCGTGGTCCTATTTTCTTCTATTCTTTACAGATTTGTAGATGAAGTGGAAATGCTCATTGCTTTAAATTAAGTAAAATGAAGAATTACATGTAGACGGTTACTGAAATTTTAATAAAAACACTATATATTGTGTTTGAAGGTGCGAGTTTTTAGTAAAGTCTTTTTTGTAGATGATTGCAGGCCTTTTGACCCCTTTGGTGTTAGAAAAATACTATTTGGCCCGAGAACTTGCCCGGCTTGTGCTCCCGAATGACTTGGCATCATAGATGGAATTCATTGGTCTTCACATTTTTTACCTTGAGTAACGTGATTTGTCTAATTAAAATATTTTAATTTTTATTTAAATTATTTATAAACTCATTTTATATTTCACAAAAAATTATAATAATATACAATTTAATTTAACATCATTTTCATATAAATTTATGATATAAATATAATATATATATTTTAATTATAAGAGAAATATTATCCATTTTACCCTCCACCCAAGGGCACCGTATCAACTTCCTGATTCAACATTAAATCTCAACAACCATATTAATATCCATTGCCTCAAAAACGGATGTTAATCACATCGCTGCTTTTTCGATTACTCTTTTTGAATATGTAATAGCTGTAGTGGGTAGTGACAGTGTGCTGGAAAACAGATTTTTTTTTAGAAGAGATTGTAAAAGTACTCTCAATCTTCTTTGCAAAGTGACAGGACATTACTCTCAATTTAGGAGATCATTTGATGTTCACTCGATTTTATTTTTTACTTCCAAAATGTTAAGATTTTTATATCATCTGTTTTAATTTTTTAAATATAGTTTATATATTTATTATGTCATCTCATTTAATATTAATATTTATTTTTTTATTTTTATTTCTAACTTAACATCAGACGTTTAAAGTCTCGATCTAATCCAAAATTTCAGATATTTCAGATTCTAAACTTCAATCTTTATCAATGATTCTAAAATCCATTTTTAGATACTGTTTCCGATTTCATAGACAACGTGCACGTTTTTTTGTTTATTCCAATCCGTATGGCGTGCACCGTTTTGTGCACCATTTTCTATTTGGTCGCCTTATATGTCTAATATTTATACTTTAACTTTCATTTGTCATATGTCACGTTATCATATTTTATTGAATCAATTCCTTTTTAGTATTTTGAGGGCTTAATAATTGGTTAGAATGAATGGATTAATCGATTAGAGTATTGTGAGATATTATGTTTAAGTAGTTAATCAATTACGTTTAAGTGGTTAATCAATATAGTTTTTTAAAAAATCGGTTAGAATGGTTAGGTTAACCGATTAGAGCATTGTAAGACGTTATGTCTAAGTAGTTAATCAGTTACGTTTAAGTGGTTAATCAGTATAGGTTTTTGAAGAATCGATTAAAATGATTGGGCTAACCGATTAGAATATGATGGATAATCGATTAGAGCATTGTGAAACATTATGTCTAAATAATTAATCAGTTACGTCTAAGTGGTTAATCAGTTACATTTAAGTGGTTAATCAGTATAAATTTTTGAAAAATCAGTTAGAATAATTTGGCTAACCGATTAGAGTATGATGGATAACCAATTAGAGCATTGTGAGACGTCATGTCTAAGTGGTTAATCAGTTATATTTAAGTAATTAATCAGTATAAATTTTTAGAAAATCGATTAGAATGATTGAACTAACCAATTAGAGTATGATGAATAATCGATTAGAGCATTATGAGATATTATGTCTAAGTAATTAATTAGTTATGTCTAAGTGATTAATTAATATAAATTTTTAAATAATTAATTAGTAATAAACCAATTTTTAAAATCTCTAACCAATTACAAGCTGCTCTTAATCAGTTAGTCTGACAAAAGTGATATACAATAAAATAAATTAGAGTATTTCGTTGTAGCAGAAACGTTTTTCTTTTCTGTTGTAGGTTGCTGGTCATGTTGTACGTTACAAGTTCCAAGATTAAAAAACTTGATTTGATCTCCAGATACTGTCCTTGGGTCTCGTCAACCATGCACGTCAATCTTTCTTCTTTCTTTTGTGGTATGGCCCGCGTTGCTATCTTTTTTTTTTACAGGTAACCTTTTTTTAAAAAAAAATTATGAGATTTTTTTATTTTTGAGATATTTTTTTATTAATTTAATTTTAAAAATGTATTTTATTTATTGTTATTATTCTTTATTACTATAAAAAAATTTAATGTTGTTCAAACTATTTTAATTTTATTCAATGATTCAAATGATACTTACTAAGTTGAGGTCATGCATAACTTTCTAATAAATTAAAAATTTTGATGATATATCACAAGTAATATTATTTATTGTTAAAACTAAAAATGATACTTATGAGAAATATGCTAAAAAATTAGAATAACAAAAATCATTAGATTATGACCTAGTTTTAAAACACTTCCACTCCCAACATTCACTTACAATTTAGATGTTTTGATATTATTAAAGAGGTATGAGATCATCTTAAAAATAGATATACAATTTTTTATTTGTCTCATCAATATCAATTAATGAAGGAACTCAACAGTTTAAAACAAGAACCCGACCAAACTGTATATGAGTTCTTCACTCGAATGGAAGCTATTTGGGATCAACTGATTCAGTGTGACTCAACCTTGAGACACAAAAGTAATGACAAACTATATAAGGAGTACTGTAGTCGCACCAGATTCATCCAATTTTTGATGACTCTCATTAATAACTATGTGCCTGTTCTAACTTCCCTACTATATCAGAATCCCTTGCCCACACTTGATGATGCACTTCTTCAATCTAAAATCATAAGAAACTAAATTGGGTATTCTTCAACTAAAAACAAATTTAGCCTTTATAGTCACTAATCAGAAAGACACATTTTATAGTCGCTGTGGCAAACCTAGTTATGTTTTTGCTAAATGTCCCACCATAGAGTGTCACATTTGTTAAAAGAAGGGTCATATTGCTCCTACATGTCCCTTTAAGGTATGCAGATACTGCAAAGTTTTAGAACATTCGTTTAAGAAATGCTCTAATAGTTCACAGAACTCTACTCGTCCATAAAGGTCTAATCAGAGAAAGCTTCAACCTCGTATTAGTTCCTCCTCCAAGCTTGTAATTGTAGTTTTAGTTGCTGACGGTACCTCAAATTCCCAAATCCCTCTTTCCACTTTTGATCTTGAGTCTCTTCTTAAGCAAGTCCTTTATCAAACTAGTAATGCTCCTACTGCCTTAGCCACTGCCCAAAGTAATAACCATTAGTATTTTGATGCTACATGTTATAATCACATGACTTCCTCATCTCATACATTCTTTTCCCTTTCTTCTAGAGATACCATTCATACTGCTATGGGTCTCGTATGGAAGTAAGTCATAAGGGCCCTACTGCCTTAGCCACTGCCCCAAGTAATAAACATTAGTATTTTGATGCTACATGTTATAATCACATGACTTCCTCATCTCATGCATTCTTTTTCCTTTCTTCTGGAGATACCATTCATTCCATTCATACTGCTATGGGTCTCGTATGGAAGTAAGTCATAAGGGTCCTATCTCTCTACCTATCATTACCCTATCAGACACTTACCTTATTCTTAAATTAAACTTTAATATCATCTCTGTTAGCCCATTGATTTTATATTAGAATCTCACATAATATCAGAGTTAAGATTTTATTTCTGTCGCCTATTTCGCTAGGCTTTCTCGCCTACTTCTCTAAACTCGCCTGTTTTGTTCAAGTATCTGTGGATGAGGGTGTTAAGAGTCTCAAATCTTCTACCTCAATCTTTCGAGTGCGGTTTATATATCTGTTGAGTCACTCTACTTAATGTCAATTAATTTTAAATTAGAATCTCACACTAAGCATAACTAAACTAAAAAATAGATTATTATAATGAAATGCATTAATATATATTAGATTTATTTTATTAAAATCATGCAAAGAGAATTAGAAAAATAGCAGAACAAATACTATGAATAACAAACTTGGTTTGTCTGAGAACACTCATGTAAAGGTTGTTTCCATATAAATTTCTTAGGAAATTTAAGATAAGTCAAATTCTTTGCTTATGAATATTTCTTATTTGCTTCCATCCACGCCAAAAAACGTCGACTTAGGGATGTTGTTTTTTTCATTTTATACTTTTTTATTTTAAGTAATTAGATATATTGGTTGAATATGTTAGAAAAGATACATGTCTTTACACATGTTCTCATACATAAGCTTAAGCATAATCTCTTATTCTATACAATGATAATAAAAAAAGTTCATATATACTTCTAATTTAAAGTGCGCAGTCATGATAAATACGTAAAAACATTTTTTAAAATTTCCTCAAAAGCAAAATACTTTAACATATTATCGTGTCATTTTATTTCATTACATAAGTTTATCTTACTAAAATAGATAAAATTTAATTTAGAAAATATTAATTAAAAACATAATAATGAAAGCATCCGGGCAAAGAACCGGTCAAACGACTAGTCCTACGAGGAAAAACAAATTTGGACACGTGTTTGGTAAAATTAAATTAATTTTTTTTAACTTTTTTGAAAAATAACTATTGTCATAATATTTAATTATGTTTAATAAAATTAGGTTATTTTTTTAAAAAATTCAATATAAAATAAAAAAATTTAAAGTTAATTTTTATAATGCTGAAATTAAATAATTTTTTTATTTATATCTATTTTAGTAATTTAATGTATAAAAATAATTTAATGTAAATATTATTTTATCTTAAATTAAATAATTTTTTTATTTATATCTATTTTAGTAATTTAATGTATAAAAATAATTTTTTATATCATTTAAATAAATCAAATTAACTTAAAATTATTTTTTAACTAATATATTCAAACATAAAAAATAAATTGATTATAATCGATTATAATAAAAAATTATACAATAATTAATTATTGAAATAATCAATTTTTTATAATTTTCTTAAAGATACATTAAATTTTACACACTACTTTTATATTAATGATTAATAAGTAAAGAAAAATGATTAATCCTCCTAATTTATCTTCTTAATAATCTTTCTAATTATTAATTAAAGAAAATATTGAATATTTTTTATATTCTTAAAATATTTATTGTATTTAGTTTTTTATTTAATATTTTTTATTAAATAATAAAAAAATTATTAAGAAAATATTTTAGAAGGATATAACAAAACTCATAAATAAATAATTAATGATTTACGTGATTTTATAATGATTGTAAATAGTAGTTAATTAACACTGAGATAATTGATATATTATTCAGTGAACAATATGTATTATACCATGAAATGTAAATTTTGGTGTATGAATAAATAAAGAGTTTTATTATATTATTCTAATTTTTTTAATAATTGTTTTAATATTAAATAAATAAAAAATATTTAATAAAATAATAAATATATTTAATGTCTTATAAACATAATAAATATTTAATAAATTTTTATTTAATAATTAAAAAAATTTATCTAAACTTATAATATCACAATTAAGTATATTAAATTAATCAAAATTTATTTTTTTATAAATTTTTATAAAATTAATTATGCAACATAAAAATTTATAAAATTATTAAATCTTAATTAATCTGTATACTTAATTGGACATTCCAGATTTTGACAAGAATTTTTCTTACGAAGATTAATCGGAGAATTATTGGAAGGTTTAGAATTTCGTACATTGTATCTCTCCTATTGAAGTTTTCAAATTAGTACATTAAAATAATCATTTAAGAGAATTGAAGAGGTAAAATCCAAATCAAAGAGGGTGTCGTGGTATGTAAAAACATGGACCATGTGCCTCAATGCTTACGCTCTTCGGCATCAGCAAGCTACACATTCTTAGTCCCTCTAAAGCACCGCAATCGCAAAGCGGAAATTCCAGAGAAACAACCACACAGAATGGTCAGCGTCCAATCTTCTTACACCGTCACCCCCTCTGATCCTACCCAAAATGGGAAACTCTTCTCCTTGTGCGAACAGATCAAGCTTCGCACTCACGCTCCTCTTCTCTATGTCTACAAGCCCCATGTCCATGACAATATTGCATCATCAACCTTCAACTTTGCCATTCAGACTCTAAAGAACTCTCTCAGCCAAGCTTTGGCTATATATTATCCACTTGCGGGCAGGTTGAGTTGGATTGAAGGAGGACGTTGGGAACTTCATTGCAATGCCAAAGGAGCTCAGCTCTTAGAAGCCTATTGCCAAGAAAATTTAGATGATTTGGGTGATTTTGTGCCAACCCAATTGGTGTCACAACTCATACCCAATATTGATTATGATGTTCCCATTGAGGAGATGCCTCTGCTTGTGGTGCAATTAACCAGATTCCGATGTGGTGGTCTTACCATCGGTGTGGCCTTATGTCGTGCCGCAATTGATGGAATAGCAACCATGCGTTTCATGGCCACATGGGCGAAGTTGGCAAGAGGAGAGGATTTGGATTCAACAGAAATGCCATGCCATGATCGAACTTTGCTAGATTCACGCAAGCAAAATTCCAGGTTGCACCACCATGATGAGTTTTACACACCTCCTCTCTGGGTAGGTAGCTTGGGAGACACGAGGGTAGTAGTTGATGTTGTGAAACTCACGGGAGAACAAGTCAAGAAGCTAAAGAAGAAAGCCAGTGCCTATGGTGTACCAAAACCTTATTCAACTTTTGAGGTCATTGCAGGTACAGACAAAACTACTAAAAAATAGTGGATACACAAACATCTACTTAGCTTTAAAATTTTTAATTATCTATGATAATTATTTGTTATTTTTATCCTTTCCTATTCTTAACTTTGTTCTCATAATATATAAATAAATAAATGTGTAATGAAATAAGTTAAAATTTATTTAATATGCTCATTTATATATACATAGAATTAGAAATATGTGAAAAAATATTAATAAAAAAATCATTAGTATTAAAAAATAATTATAAATCTAATTTTTATTATTTTGTATTAATATTTTTTATTAAAATTTTTTTTATACCTTTCCGTTGCCTTTACTCTTATGCAGGACATTTGTGGAGGAGCGTAAGCAAAGCCCGCTATGAAGGAAATGGTGACCAACCCACAAGATTGTCGACGTTGGTTAATTGTAGGAACCGGTTGAGGCCACCTCTTCCTGGTAGTTATGCAGGGAATGCAGCATTTCCTACTGTGACACCAACGTGCTCCTTTGATGACCTTATGCACAAGCCTTTGAGTCATGCAGCTGGGAACGTGAGGCAAGCACTTGAAAGGGTGACAGATGAGTTTGTAAGGTCAGCTCTTGATCACATAGCGAGTCAGAAGGACATGAACTTGGTGAGGTATAATTTTCACTACCCTGCACCAAGTGTACATGAGGGACCATCCAAGGGGAACCCAAACCTCTTTGTTGTTAGTTGGATGAATTTCTCGTTTAAGGACTCAGATTTTGGGTGGGGGAAACCGGTTTATTTTGGCCCTGGGTACATGGATTCCGAAGGAAAGGCCTTCGTTATGAACAATGCTAATGGCGATGGACTCATTGTAGCTATTGCTTTGGTCGCATCTCACATGGATGCTTTCAAGAAATTGTTTTATGAGGATATCGAAGAGGTATTTCCTACTTCCAAATTGTGATGGTAGTATACGTAGTCCCAAAACTTGAGAGAAATTTTTTTGCGTGCACTTGGTGCTTGTATTGAGTTGTCTTTTCAAAACATCTAGAGATTTGGTTAAATTTAATTGATGTTGTTCTAATGCATATTGATTTAGTTGAGAAAGAAAGCAGTGGCAGTTGTTTGGAATATATGTAAACGACACGAGCAAAGTTTGACCGAGGATCATTTGTTTTCATTTTTCATTTTTTATTTTTTTACTTACATTTTAATTAATGTTTTAAATTTAATTATATTTTTTATTTAATTTACTTTATATTTATTAAAATTTAAATTTAAAAAAAAAAGAGATAAGTGATTTCCATCTAAAAAGTTTACGAGATTTTCAAAGGCTGACAATCCAGCTGGGCACTTTACGTACAATGACTCGCGCATTTCAGTTTTATTTTATTTTTGTTCTTTTTTGGTTCTCGTTTGATTGGTAGCTGTAGAATAATAGCTTGATTTATTGTTGAGAGTAACGTGCACCATTTTAAGAGTTGCTGCTAGAACTTGTAGAATGATTATGTGGCATGTTGTTTGGAGGTGCCGTGATTGTTTTTTATTGAAAAGTGGACAAAAGTCCACAAATGCTGCAGGTGGCTTAGTACATGTTTGGTACAGTTTTTGTTTATTTTTTTTTTTAAAATAAAATTGTTGTAATAATATTTAATTATATTTGATAAAATTAGTTTTAATTTTTATATAAAATTTAATATAAAATAAAAGTTTTTTAAAATTAATTTTTATAATGCTAAAAATTAAAATTTATGATTTTAATTTATAGATTATTTCTTACATTTTGATATATAAATATCATTTTATCTTCAATCAAATAATTTTTTTAATCATTCTATACTTATTTTAGTAATTTAATGTATAAAAGTGATTTTTTTATATCATCTAAAAGAAATCAGATTAACTTAAAATCACTTTACAACTAATGTATTTAAACATAAAAATAAATTAATTATAATCAATTATAACAAAAAATTTTATACAATAATTAATTACTAAGCATAATCAAATTTTTACAGCTATCCCAAGCACACTCTTAATTAGCAATTTGCGGAAGAGCGGTCATTCCCTGCAAAATTTGATTGAAGGGGTAAATCATAAAGTTAAGTACTCGCACATTCTCTTTTATCTATTTCTTAAGGTAAATACATATATTAAAAAATTATTAAATGTTTTCATAATTAAAAATTATAATTTAATATGATTAAATTATTATTTTTTACTTAATTAATATTTTTTATTCTATTTTTATTAATATCACATTCTCTCTCATTTTTTAGAATCTTATGCTCTAATGGTTCTCATTTCATTTTTGGCAATCTAATTCTCTTTCCATTATTAGAGCATGAGAGCATGAGATTCTTGAAAGAGGGAGAGTATGTGAGATTAATAAAATGAAAGGAGTAGAGAATATGAGATTAATAAAAATAAAAGAGGAGAGGAAAAATATTATTTAAGTGAAAATAATAATAATTTAATTATGTTTAATTATATTTTTTATTATTTAATATATTTAATATTTTTTAATATGTGTGCATTAATATTAACAGATAGATAAAAGTATATAGAAAGAATATAATTATACAATCATTGATAAATTTTTAAAAATTAAAGTTTAATTATCTAACTAGACAGAAGGTTTTATGAATTGATTTAGAATAATTAATTTTAAGAAATTATAAAAATTAATTAATATTTTTTTTGAATTTAATAAAAATAAAAAAAATAAAATCAAAAAATAAATAAACATTTTTAATATTTTTAAATAAATAAATAATATTAAACAAACTACTATTCTTAAATATATTATATTCTTCTAAAACATCTTTTTAATAATTTTTTTACTATTTAATAAAGAAAATATTAAATAAAAAATTAAATATAACTAATAATTTAAGAATATAAAAAATATTTAATATTTTTTTATTTAATAATTAAAAATATTATTAAAAAATTAAGTTAAGAGGTCATCTTAAAAATAAATAGACATATAAAGTGAATGAAAGGAGTAAAATTTTAGACATATAAAGTGAATGAAAGGAGTAAAATTTTAGTGCTTTGACGTCAGAGGCATTAATTAGCTTTCTTTTGAAAAATTGTAGAAAATTAAACCCATGCTCCACAACTTTTGTTGTCACCGCCAGCCACTCTACAACTTTGACAATTTTGAAGCTGTAACTTATTGCAACTTTCCCACTTAAAGTTAAACCTTTGACAATTTTGTAGCTGTAACTTAGTGCAACTTTTGAAAAATTATTGTATGCTTTTATAGATAGAATTGTGTTTATATATCATATATATTTTTAGTATTTATTAATAATAGAGTCTATTACTAATTTATATATTTATTATTTTAATTATATTTTTAATTTTTTAAAATGAAAAATAAAAAAATATAAATTAATAATAAATTTTATCATTAATAAATATTAAAATATTAAAATATAAGTGATATGAGATCAATCTTACAAAGTTATAATAATTTCTCCCTATAGCCTACCATTTTTAAACACCTTTATCTCACTGCCTATAGTTTTTTTTTTCAACTTCGCTACTGCCCCACCGTTACATTTAATGTTTACCTTCTCCTATAAGTTTTCTTATTTCTTATAATATTTTATTAAACTTTGTATTTATAAAAGGATAATATTTTTTCTTCACTCAAAATATGATAGATGTATATTCATTTATCATATATTTACGTAAAATAAACATTAAATTATATTATATATGATTATAATATTTTTATGAGATATAAATTAAATTTATAAAAAATTAAAAAATATTAGACATATAAAAATTAAACGAATAATAAAATTACTAATAAAAGACATGCTTATATTCGGTTCTTCCATCAAGTGGATGAAGTGAAGTTGTGTAATATTTTCTTCCTCTGCCGCCTGACAGGTTAATTAGGCCTATACTTTTGTCTTAATAATAAGTGTGTATAACTTAGAATATAAATTAATATTAATATTAAGCTTACAATATTTAGTTTATGTTCCAGATCATATTATTAGTTTAATTTTTACAAACAAAATATAATTAATTGTAACTCATAGGAAAAATTTCAACATTCTTTTACATGGAAAAATTAATTGTAATTTTAATTTTACAAATATTTTATTTTGAAAATGACTTTAGGGCTGAACAACTAAGAAAAACTTAGTATGTGACCATCATTTAAAAAAAAAAACATATGATCTATAGACTACACATTTGATATGACTCTATCAAATAATGTCAACTATGACGAATTATGGCATTTATTGATCATTTATCGACACAACTCCTCTCCATGGTCAAAAACACAATTTAACACTATTGACACAAGTTTTAGTGTGTTAGTGTACTAAGAAAAACAACATCTAACATTGATCTAGAGAAAAAAATGTATTGTTTTCTTGTCGGTCCTCCGACTTCTCTTCAACATGCTCAGTTACAACATAAGCAAGAGAAATATGATTTCTCTTCAATATGCTTAGTGCAAAATAAGCAAGAGAAATCAAAAATTAATTTATTAATTTCTCTCCAATATGCTTGTGTACAAAATAAGTAAGAGAAATCCAAATTAATATGTCTCATAATCCAACATGGTGTTTTAAAGATACAATATCAACTACTTGAGCTTTAACACCGAAACTTAAGTTTCTCAAAAATAAGTACACAATTTCTCTACAAGTATGCTATAAAGAAGCAAGATAAATCCATTGGCATCTAAAAAAAATAAAAACCCACATGCATATTTGATTTATCTACAATCATGCTTTAGGGAAATTAGAGAAATTGTGTGGTTCATTAAAAACCATCAAGCCTCAACTCCAACATGACATCGACCACAGGAGAGTGGTCCAAATGATATCGAGCTTCAAAATATCATTATATCTTAAACTCCAATATGGTGTCAACCACATGCATGGTGATTCCAACAACACCGAGTTTTAAAATTTTTTGCAATTGATATACACCAAGATATATACATAAAGAGATATAATAATTAAAATCAATGAATTATCAATTTCTTAAAATAAACATGTCAACAAAACACTAAAAGTGTCTAATGATAGAGGTTGGACATCACAATATACATATCCAAACTCTCATTAACCTAACACATCAAAGAATCTCAAATACCCTTATTTACAGTATGTCTTTTAAATGTTACGGGCCTAATAATTCTGGATAATGTATTACCTAGTATGAAATTAATATGAATATGTTCAATAAATGTATCTTCATTGTTCACAATATATCCGACATCAAATGCTTTATTTCCAAATACTTAAAACCATTAAAAAGTAGCATTATTATCACAATAAATTTTTAATGGTTTAGTAACAAATTTCTCAATGTGAAGTTGTCGCAAGTATTTTAACCAAACAATTTGAATAGTATGTAGCAACATAACATACAACAAAAGCATATATGTCGAACATGCTTTAAAATAATGATAATTTGGTCCAAGAAACTTGAATTTAATATTTATTTCATCAAGAAAACAAATATTATGAACACATTTCATATCATATTTGTGAAATCACAATCACAAAACCTCTAAACAAATAGTCTCCATAATCATAATTATAGAAATTTTAAATGATAAAAATAACATAATTATATCTATATGCCTTTAGAAAAAATATAGTAAGGGATGTCCATAGGGGTGGAAATAGGTTAAGTTACTCGTCAATGGCCTATGACCTGGCTCGACTTAGACTGTTTACTAAATGAGTTAGACCAAAACTTTTTTAAAAGCTTGCTTAACTAAAATGGTGAGGTCTCAGGTCATCTAATAAGTCTTTTAAGCTTGGCAGCCAGCCAACTTGACTTATTTAACTATATATAATATAATATATATTATTATAATAATTATAAATTATAATTATAATTATTAATTTATTATAATATATTAATATATTTTTAATTAAATTTTAATAAAAGTCAATAACTAAAACTTAATTTAGTAAATTAGAATAGAAATAACATATTTATTAAAATATTTAATGTAATATATTTATTAGAATAAAAATAATAAGTTAACACGCACCCCTTACTTTTATAAATGATTACTACTTTCTTACTCTGATCTTTAGTCGATGTGAGACTTGAAAATATATCAAGTTAAAAAATTATTGGAAGCATACAGTTGCAAAATATGAAGATATAATTACCTACGCTATTTATATATCACCGGGGACCATGAATTGAGCAATATCCCATAGCATTGAATTATATCTCCTTTGTAATTGTAACACCATTTGAAAAGACTTTGACCCCTGTTTCTACTAATGGAAAAGTTGGTTCTGGAGATATAAAACAAGTGGGTTCATTTAGTAATTTTTATTTTTGGATTTCTTGTTTATATATTTGTTAATAACATATGTAAAGTTATTATTTTAATTTTCTTATGGTAAAATTATGCAATTATTTTGTCTCTAGTTGCAGGAACCTAACAAGTGACAAAAAGTTACCAAAGTTACTGGACTATGTTTCATGTCTAACTCATTTAGTTGTTTTTAGAATTCTTAGGATAATATGTTAACCTCATCAATTATTGATTTTATGATATTATCTTTCTTGTCAATTCATTATAGAATATACAGTTATTATCATGATGCTAATTCATTATAGCTCTAGTCTTTCTTGCATTCATGTTGTAATTAGAGGAGCGTATGCTCGATCTTCATATTTTGCAGCTATATGCTTCTAATAAATTTATAACTTGGTATATCTCTAAGTCGCCAAAAATTTGATGAGACCACGACAAGTGTACCGGATCGTCAAGTAATAAAAAACGGTGAGAAAATCGGATATCGTTCTCAGGGATCAATGACCAATTACCAATTCACGAACTTAACTACTATTCAAATGGAACTTTGGTTCAAATGGAGCTCAATTATAAACAATTAAGCATGTAAGAAAATAAATTAAGGAAAAAGATTCTTTTTGGTATTTTGGCTTTGACAAATTAACAGACACATAGAACACAAAAGAGATAGGAATTCAAAGATAAGAAAGAGTTGAGATCAAGTTTCATTTGATTTCATTTACTGCATGTTAACCTGGAGTTAAAACAAATTTCTACTTCCATTTTGTTATCGGATTCTCCAAAATATTCAAGTACTAATTCCTTAGGCACAAGAACCTTAAATCCTAGTTAAAATCCCTAATTCCTTAGGTGATTCTAAAAGGGAAAAAAATATTAAGATTAAGAATCCAACGAGATAACAAGCATTCATCGACTATTCCTAGCATAACAAATCACAAGGTTCACAATCTCAAACAAAGTTCACACATCAAATTTGTATCCAATGTATAAAACTAAAAATCATTCTAAGAATGATCAAACCCTAGAAAGCTTTAAGAATAGAAATTATAAACTCAAAACAGAAGTATTCATTAAGCATAACTGAAACCCAAGTCAAATACAAGTAAAATTCATCAAAATCTACTCAATCCCAACAAGGGAGAGTTTAGCTAGACATAGAAACAAATACAGAAACTAAAGTCATAGAGAAGAAGATGAAAAACTCCATGGAAGATTGAAGAAGATCTAAATTCCCACTCTTCTTCTCTTCAAGTCCACCTCCAGGTTTTCCAAATTAGTCTCATTTTTCATGTCTCCTGCTCTCTCTGACGCCCCCCCCTTCATTATGTTAGAATTAATGTATTTTATAAACTGGTATGGGCGTGATAATCCTGCGAATTATCTGTTTTTACTTATGTTTTTTGATTGATTTTAACCATTTGCATTTAACTTTTAATTTTGTTTTGCCTCATTTAAATCTTCTTTTGACCATGATGACATAAGATGATTACTTTGATGAATCCCATGGAGTTTGGTTGTATTTTGGAATGTTTTGGATCTCATTTGTGTTATCTTATTTACAGCGAAGGTTAAAGGAGGATGAAGGTCGAAACTATGAAGAATGGGGTCAAATGGAAGAGCTTGCAATGTCATTGAACTGCAATACATGCAATTTGGACCCTAGTAGCTCAGAAAAGCAAAGGAAATGGAAGATGCAGAAAAAGCTAGGCCGCCGGGCGGCCAGCTTTCCGCTGGGCGGTGGGAAGTCAGAATGCCACGAAACAAGCATGAACCAGGCCGCTGGGCGGCCGAATGGCCGCTGGGCGATGAGTGTGACGCAGGCCCATTTACCTTTTGGCCCAATTCACGTCAGGAGAGCATTTTTAGCTGGGGGAAGAGGTCTTTGAAGCCAGAGACGAGGGGGAGGAAAAACTGACCTAATTTAGAAAGCTTGGAGGTGGACTTGAAGGGAAGAAGAGTGGGAGCTCAGATTTTCTTCAAGCTTTAATGAAGTTTTACTTCTTCTTCTCTATTGTTTTAATTTCTGTTTTTGTTTATATGTCTAGCTAAACTCTCCCTTGTTAGGATTGAATAGATTTTGATGGAGTTTGCTTGTAATTGACTTGGGTTTCAGTTATGCTTAATGAATATTTCTATTTTGAGTTTATAATCTCTTTTCTTAAAGCTTTCTAGGGTTTGATCATCCTTAGAATGATTTTTTTAAGTTTATGCATTGGATAGAATTTTGATGTGTGAACTATGCTTGATATTGTGAACCTTGTGATTCGTTGTGCTAGGAATAGTCGATGAATGCTTGTTATCTCGTTGGATTCTTAATCTTAATGCTTTTTCCCTTTTAGAATCACCTAAGGAATTAGGGTTTTTAACTAGGATTTAAGGTTCTTGTGCCTAAGGAATTAGGACTTGGATATATTGGAGAATCTAATAACAAAATAGAAGTGAAATTTTGTCTTAACTCCAGGTTAACATGCAGCAAATGAAATCAAATGAAACTTGATCCCAACTCTTTCTTATCTTTGAATTCCTATCCCTTTTGTGTTCTAAGTGTTTGTCAAATTGTCAAAGCCAAAATACCAAAAAGAATCTTTTACTTTAATTTGATTTCTTTCATGCTTAATTATTTACAATTGAGCTCCCTTTGAATTAAAGTTCTGTTTGAATAGTAGCTAAGTTCGTGAATTGGTAATTGGTTATTGATCCCTGAGAACGATATCCGATTTTCTCACCGATTTTATTGCTTGACGATCCGGTACACTTGCCGTGGTCCCATCAGGGCGCTTAGGCACTGCGTCTGTAGCACCTAGGCGCTAATCATCCAGAATGCAAGTCAGCGTCAGAAGTATGAGCGCCTAGGCGCTTCGTATAGAGCGCCTGGACACTGAACGTCTAGAGAGGAGTGGTCTGCTATGGGTTGGGCACCTAGACGCTGCATCCAGGGCGCCTAGACGCTGCATCCAGGGCGTCTAGGCGCTGAACTGACAGCCAAATTTCCTTGTATTTGCCTCCAGAAATCAATCTCCACCATCATTAGATGCTTCCCTACAAAAATATATCAAAGTAGTGAGGATTCTACTTGTTCTAACTCAAGCATTCTCAATTACAAAACTAAATCAAACTTTGCAAGATACTTGAAAAATAAGCAGTAAAAAGAATAAATTCAAGGGAAATAATTCAAGGTTTCAAGATATAAAACCACATCTTTTGTGTGCTCATCAGTCCCATATCGACCAAAAATTAGAGTAAGAAAGTAGTGAACATCTATAAAATTAGAAGGTGAGTGTTAAGTTATAACAAATGTCTATTGACATTAAGTAGGCCTGTTGGCCTATTTCAAGGCTTAGGCCTGTTAGCATATATAAAGATATGTTGACCTATTTAAAGGTAAGCATGTTAGCCTATGTAAAGACATGTTAGTTTATTTAACGGTAAGACTGTTAACCTATGTAAATGCCCGTTGGCCTATTTAAAGGTAGGTATGTTAACCTATTTAAACGCCTTATTATAAAGTAGACATTTAAATAGGTTTTCAGTTCATGTCAGACTTTTAAAAAAATTAGATTAGACATTAAAAATTAGCCTATTACAGGCTCACAGGCCAGGCTCAAGACTTATACATAGGATACAGGTCAGGTCTATTTAAGGCAAAACCTAACTTGTTTCTACCTCTAGATGTACATAAATTGATTTAGTTACTAAACACAAATAATATCAATTGCTTGTGCAAAAAATAAACATGAGATCAACTCAATATTTAATAAATCCATATTTAAGAGGTTCAACTTTATTCAAGTGATTCAGAAAGAATCTTACAAGAATTAACCGTAAAATCTCTCAATGACAATGTTGCAACTACTAATTTTCACAAGCACATATATCAATATTATTCCTTACAATTATAAATATCCAATAAATATTCAACACCATAGTAGCTATAATAAATTGTATCAAATAAATGAGTATGTATCTGTCGCAACCGTCCCGAAGGGTGCCGCGAAAATAGAAAGAATAAAGAGGAATGGACCTCCGGAGTGTTAGGAGTCGCCACCAATCGCTTTATCCATTAAATGGAATGGCGCAATTGGACACCTAAAAGATGGTCTACGTTTCAGAGTTTGAGGTTCGGGGGTTGATTACGGGTAGGGAAGGTGTTAGCACCCTACACTGTCTGTTCTAAGAACGGTTACCTATTTAATCTAATGTTATTTGCAAGATTAATTTAATTGGTCCTTAACTAATTAAAAGAAAAGAATTTTTTATTTTTTTTATTTTGACATGTCCCATTTTGTCAAGCATAATATCAAATATGATAAATGACTAAGATATGAAATAGATGGCTAAATAGCCATTATTTTAGAGCAAATTCTAAATCTACAACATATTGTATAGAAGTGGTGAATTAAAATTTTATTATTTTGGAGAGAAGTAATTTTTAAAATAAATGGCCAAATAAAACATTATTTCAATGAATAAATTTTAATTCAAAGAAATTTATTTAAAGTAAGAGAATTTTTCTTAAAAAAATGGCCAAATAAAATATAATTTATTATTAAGAAAAAATATTTTTAAGCATAAAGAAATTTTTACAGTAATTTCTAAAAAATCTTTATAAAAATAGAATTTTAATTCACCACAATTATGATGTTGAACTGTATGAAATTGTTCACTTTTATTTGAGGATTTTTTTATTTTACAAAATGATTTTTATTTTTATATTTTTTTATTTTAAAAAAATTAATTTAAAAAATTATTTAATTTAGTGTGATAATTAGACTTCGCGGCGCTCTTGGTAAAATCCAATATAAAGCCTCAAGATTATCGGGAAGAATGTAATTTGATCGGCGCTCCGATCCTCTCCCAATTTTTTCCGTCATAGGCCGTTTTAAAATTATTTGATTAATACAAAAATAATTAAATTAAAATCCATTACTAACGAGTATAACAATTATAACCAAAAAAAAATTATTTATTTTTATTTTATTTTATCTTTATTTTTATTTTTATTTTTTATGTATTTTTTATATATATTTTTTTAAGAAAACAATTTCATATCTTAGACTTCAAATACTTATTTTAATCTTTTTATTTATTTTCATTTTTAATTTTTTAAAAAAAGTCTTTATGTAAAAAAAAAAAAAAAGGTGGTCACGAGACCATCCGAACTTAAATATGTATATATATATATAATAAACGAAAAGTAAAGGGTGGTCTCGGTGACCACCCGAACTTAAATATATACATTAAAAAAAAAGTAAAGAGAAGGGGGACAAGGCTGTCCCAGTAACTTTAAAAAAAGAAAAAAGGAGTGAATGGTGGTTTTTTAAAGAAACAGAGAGAGACTTTTACGGTCTCTGAGAAACAAAATGAAACAGAGGAAGAAATGGGGCTTACGGTGGAGGACGACTGGTTCGTATGGCGATGGATGGCGCGTCAGCGTTGCGCAGTTGGGCTGAGCTTGTGACGTTGCCGGCTTGACGTGGTGGAGCTCGGTGCAGGTCGGGGTGCGTGACACTACGCTGTTGCGATGGAGCTCACGACGGAGACGCGCACAGGCGGTCTGGGGTTGCGGTTTCCGGTTCCTGTGTGTGAATCGCAGTGGTTCAGCGGCGCAGGATCTATGGGGTTGTTGGGGCTATTTTTCTGGGTTGAAGGTGAAGTGGATGGGTGATTGTTGAAGATGAAGATGAATGGTGGGGGATTTCGTATCTGTGGGAATTTTTTTCTTTTTTTTCGTATGAATTTTCAAGTCTATGATTGCTTTGTAATTGCTCTCTCTTTTGTGTTTCTGAAAATCCCCTTTGAACGATTGAATCCCCCCTCTTGTATTTTTCTTCTCCTTTTTATTCTACTTGAGATGCCATTACCAATTAATTTGCACTAATTTTCATTCAATTTGCAACGATTGGAATACAAATGGGAAAGAAAACTAACAAAAGTTTTAAATCCAATTTAGTGTAGCTGTTTGTGGAGGCTAGGGCTGCAGCAGCTGGAAGTGGAAAGGGAAGGGTTGAGATGGAAAATGGGTTATGGGTTAAAAACGAAAATGGGTTACGGGTTGAGATGAAAATTGGGTTGGGTTGACCCATAGTGACAATTTTTTTTTCTTTTTTTCTCTTTTTTTTTTTTTTTTTTTTTTTTTTTTTTTGTAAAGAAAGAAATTAAATTAAATTAAATAAAAAATAAAAATAAAATAAAAAAATAGATAAAATTGGGTATCAACAACTGCCTCCCTTTGTTGTACATTTAGGATAAATGAAAAACAAAGGAATTGATTCAATTTTATCCATGAAAGGGTAAAAACTTGCAGATTCAGGTGTCTGCTGAAACTTAACAGAAAACTTAAAAGCAATGGGTACGAGGACCCAAAAGCTTGCAGAGTCAGGTATATGCTGAAGCTTAACAAAAATAAGATAAGAAGCTTACGGAGTCGGGTATCCATTGAAGCTTAATAGAAAACTTAAAGGCAATAGGTACGAGGACCCAAAAGCATAAAACAATGGGTGCGGGGACCCGAAAACATAAAACAATGGGTGCGGGGACCCGAAAACATAGAACAATGGGTATGAGAACCCAAAAAAAAAAGTAAAAAACTTGCGGAGTCAGGTATCCGCTGAAACTTAACAAAAACAAGGTAATAAACTTACGGAGTCGGATATCCGTTGAAGCATAACAAAAACAAGGTAAAAAGCTTGCGGAGTCAGGTATCCGTTGAAGCTTAACAAAAACAAAGAAGCAAGGGGTACGAGGACCCAAAAACAACGGGTACGAGGACCCAAAAGGTAAAAAGCTTGCGGAATCAGGTATCCACTGAAGCTTAACAAAAACAACGTAAGAAGCTTACGGAGTCGGGTATCCGTTGAAGCTTAACAAAAACAAAAAGGCAATGGGTACGAGGACCCAAAAACAAACAATGGGTACGAGGACCCAAAAGCTTGCGGAATCAGGTATCCGCTGAAGCTTAACAAAAACAAGGTAAGAAGCTTACGAAGTCGGGTATCCGTTGAAGCTTAACAGAAAACTTAAAAGCAATGGGTATGGAGACCCGTAAAAGAGAAAACAATGGGTGCAGGAACCCAAAAACTAAAAGACAATGGGCGCGGGCCCGAAAGGAAAACACAATGGGCGCGGGGGCCCGGAAAGGAAAACACAATGGGCACGGGGGCCCGGAAACGAGAAAACAAGGGTGAAGGAACCCAAAAACTATGACAATGGGCGTGGAGGCCCGGAAATGAGAAAACAAGGGTGTAGGAACCCAAAAACTAAAAGACAATGGGCGTGGAGGCCCAGAAAGGAAAACACAATGGGCGCGGGGGCCCGGAAAGGAAAACACAATGGGCGCAAGGGCCCGGAAAGGAAAACACAATGGGCGCAAGGACCCGGAAAGGAAAACGCAATGGGCGTGGGGGCCCGGAAACGAGAATACAATGGGTGCAGGGACCCAAAAAGGTAAAAAATTTGCGGAGTCAGGTATCCGCTGAAGCTTAACAAAACTTAAAAGCAATGGGTACGGGAACCCAAAAAACATAAAACAATGGGTACGGGGACCCAGAAAAGGAAACAGCAATTTGGACATTTGTAGGTCAAGGCTAGCAAAATGAGAACAAATGCACTTATGCAATGCATGCTTCAAATGTATGAGAGTATGAAAATTTTTCTTTTTTCTTTTTTGTTTTTATTTATTTATTTATTTTTTGTTTGTCTCCACGACCCTTGAGGATATGATTGTAATAATTTTCAAAGATGAACTGGAATAGGATTTAATGGCATCCTTTCATTTGTCTATTCAGCCGATGGTTGAAATGTCCAACCAGAATGACCCTTGAAGTGTGCATTAGATGTGACACACAAAAGCAATAGGAAAACTCTTTAGATGACCCTTGAGGTGACCTGGTTGTCCTTTTTCTTTTATCAACACTCTTATCAGGAATCATTGTGTTTCCCATACCTTTCAAATCATTAGCAATTCTTAATGCTCGAATAGCAATGTCATATTTCACATTCCAATATATGACTATTAGAAAAATGCATATTAAGTCAAAGAAGAGGCAAAGGTAAAAACATGATGATATTGTATTGAAATGGGAATGGTGAAAAGAAAGTATTATTGTGGTCATCAACATGAAATTTACAGAGGGATGATAAGGGCAAAGGCCTTCAGCTCTTCCAATGAAACCCTTTATCGTAATTAGCGTCAATCCTTTGCATACCCGATTTTGAACACCCGTTAACCAGCCTATGAAGACTTTGATTGCCCCAGTTGAGATCATTTGGCCTGCCCCAATATGGAAACTTAGTTTACTCTAAAGCAGAGATTTGCTCCTCCCTGGCATGGAGACTCAACCGCTCAGGTCTCACTTCCTTTGCCATATCAAGCACTATTGTCATTTTATTTTGGACCTTAACTTTTGCCTAGGTCGTTTTTTCGAGTTTTCAACCTACCAGGTCACTTTAACTTTTGCCTAGGTAGCCTTTTCAGGTTTTCCACCTAGCGAGCCATGGTTATCCTTTTTTTCTTTTCTTTTTTTTTTTTTTTTTTTTTTTGACAAGTAGTGCTTTTACGCATAATATTTCTTGACTGCGTCCGAATTTACAGGAAGTGGTAGATCTTCACCATCCATTTTTGTGAGAATCAAGGACCCTCCAGAGAAAGCCTTCTTCACGACATAAGGTCTTTCATAATTTGGAGTCCATTTTCCACGGTGATCTTTTTGAATTGGCAGGATCTTTTTGAGCACTAAGTCTCCTTCTTGAAATTATCGAGGGCGCACTTTTTTTGCATAGGCTTTCATAAGTCTCCTTTGATATAACTGGCCATGACACAGTGCAGTTAACTTTTTACCTTCAATAAGATTCAACTGATCTAGTCGAGCTTGGACCCATTCGGCCTCTTCCAATTTTGTCTCCATCAGTACCCTTAATGAGGGGATCTCTACCTCAATAGGGAGTACGGCTTCCATTCCGTAAACTAAAGAGAAAGGAGTTGCCCCAGTTGAGGTACGGACAGACGTGTGATAACCATGCAGAGCAAAGGGAAGCATCTCATGCCAATCTTTGTATGTCACAACCATTTTTTGGATGATTTTCTTAATGTTTTTGTTTGCTGCCTCAACAGCCCCATTCATCTTTGGGCAGTATGGCGAGGAGTTATGATGTTGGATCTTGAAAATCTCGCACATTTCCTTCATCATTTTGTTATTCAAATTGGTTGCATTGTCAGTGATGATCTTATTCAGTAGACCATAATGATATATCAACTCTTTTTTGATGAACTTGATCACCACATTCCTAGTCACATTGGCATAAGAAGCAGCTTCAACCCATTTGGTGAAGTAGTCTATCGCGACAAGGATAAAGCGATGCCCATTTGAGGCCTTAGGTTCAATAGGTCCTATGACATCCATTCCCCACATGGAGAATGGCCAGGGTGCTGCTAGGACATTCAAAGGGACTGGCGGCGCATTGATCTTATCAGCATATGTTTGGCACTTGTGGCACTTCCTCACATGATTGAAACAGTCAGTTTCCATGGTTAACCAATAATAACCAGATCTTAGGATTTTTCTTGCCATTGCATGTCCATTAGAGTGAGTTCCAAAGGAGCCCTCATGTATTTCTTCAATAATCTTTTCTGCTTCCATTGCATCAACACATCTTAGAAGCACTATATCACGGTTTCTCTTGTAAAGTATTTCCCCATTCAGAAAATAACTCATTACGAGCCTCCTCAGGGTCTTCTTATCATTTTCTGAAGCACCTGCAGGGTACTCCCTATTCTTGATGAAACTTTTGATGTCATGGTACCATGGCTTTCCATCAGGCTCATCTTCGACCACTTGACAATATACAAGACAGTCACGACTTTTCATTTTTATAAGTGGTACGTCCCTTTCATGACTTACTTGGAACATTGATGATAGTGTGGCCAAAGCATCAGCCAACTAATTTTCTTCTCGAGGAACATGATGAAAAGCGACTTCATCAAATTGTTCGATCAATTCTTTGATGTAAACATGGTATGGGATCAATTTGGCATCACGGGTCTCCCATTCTCCTTTTAGTTGATGCATGACCAAGGCAGAGTCCCCATATACTTCCAAGATCTTTGCTTTTGATTCTATTGCCGCCTGAATACCCAAAGCACATGCTTCGTATTCTGCTATATTGTTAGTACAGTCAAAACACAACCTTGCTGTGATTGGGATGAATTTATCTTCAGGGGAGATCAAAATGGCTCCAATGCCGTGCCCTAGTGCATTAGAGGCTCCATCAAACCACATAGTCCATTTTTCTTTTTTAGAGGAATCCTCATTTTTAAATAGAGCCATTATATCTTCATCAGGGAACTCACATTGCATCGACCCATAATCTTCTATAGGTTGGTTAGCCAGATAATCTGCAAGGGCACTTCCCTTAATTGCCTTTTGGGTGACATAAACAATTTCATACTCTGATACAGAACTTGCCATCGCGCGATTCTCCCAGTGAGAGCGGGTTTCTCAAAGATATACTTGATAGGATCCATTTTGGACACCAACCAAGTAGTGTAACACAACATGTATTGCCTTAATCGATGGGCAGCCCATGCCAAGGCGCAACAAGTTCGCTCTAACAATGAGTACTTTGCCTCATAATCGGTGAACTTTTTACTTAAGTAATAAATGGCGCGTTCTTTTCTACCGGATTCATCATGCTGCCCCAGTATACAACCCATAGACTCATTAAGCACCGTCAAATACATAATGAGAGGTCTCCCTGGCACTGGAGGCACCAAAACTGGGGGTTCTTGTAAATACTGCTTGACTTTTTCAAAGGCTCTTTGGCAATCATCATTCCACTTGACTGGCTGATTCTTGCGTAACAACTTGAAGAGCGGCTCACATGTTGCTGTGAGCTGGAATATGAATCGAGCGATGTAATTCAACCTTCCCAAAAATCCCCGAACTTCCTTTTCAGTGCGAGGGACTAGCATGTCCAGTATTGCTCGAACCTTGTCAGGATCAACTTCTATTCCTTTTTGGCTCACCACAAACCCCAATAGTTTGCCTGATCTGACACCAAAAGTGCATTTTGCAGGATTCAATCTGAGTTTGAACTTCCTCAATCGCTCAAAAAGCTTTTGCAGATTGATTATATGATCTTCTTCTGTTTTTGACTTTGCAATCATATCATCCACATAAACTTCTATTTCTTTGTGCATCATGTCATGGAACAATGTCACCATAGCTCTTTGATACGTTGCCCCAGCATTTTTTAAACCAAAAGGCATCACTTTGTAGCAGAAGGTGACCCATAAAGTGATGAATGTGGTCTTCTCCATGTCTTCCGGTGCCATCTTGATCTGATTATATCCCGAGAAACCATCCATAAAGGAAAAAAATGAATGCTGAGTAGTGTTGTCCACCAAAACATCAATGTGAGGTAACGGGAAGTCATCTTTAGGGCTAGCCCTATTTAAGTCTCGATAGTCTACACACATTCGGACTTTCCCGACTTTCTTTGGGACAGGAACAATATTGGCAACCCATTGTAGGTATTTTGCAACTGCAAGAAATCCAGCATCAAACTGTCTTTTTACTTCATCTCTGATTTTTAGGGACATCTCAGGTTTCATTCGTCTCAACTTTTGCTTAATCGGAGGATACCTAGGTTTTAGTGGCAATTTGTGCTCAACTATGTCAGTATCTAACCCAGGCATATCTTGGTATGACCATGCAAAGACATCACTATAATCAAACAAGAGCTTAATCAACTTGTTACGCTCATCCTCTTTCATCGAGGTACCAATTTTGATTTCTTTCTTATCATTTTCAGTCCCCAAATTAATTACTTCAATTGGTTCCTCATGGGGTTGGATTTCTTTAGCTTCTTGTTCAAGTAATCTCATTAACTCAGGTGAAGTTTCCCAATCATCCTCATTATCCTCATCAAAGATGATTAACGGGGTGTTCAAAATTATATGATGAGATATTGACACTGTCACTTTCAAGAGAGTCATTTTCAGATCTGCAATAAGTGATGTTGACACAAGAAAAATGAAATGAATAGAAGGTCATGATAATGGTGGGATGAAAGCTTAATGGAATGAAAAATGAGAGAACTCAAAAATGCATTTTATTAATAACAATTATCGGAAATGAAACATGTGAGCCCATTTTACAAATGAAAATCCTAAAGCCTTGGGCAGAGCTAAAGGAAAAGCATTACAAAATTACTTTGAAAGAGACTCTAAGGTTATGGGAAACTCGGAGATCTCCCAATTGTCGAGTCTTGTATTTGAAGAACATGCATACACCAGGTCCGTATGACTGACAAAATCGTCATCTTCAACTGCGGCCACTTGGTCTACGAACATAACTCCCGCGCTCCTAAGCTTTGTCGTATATCACAGATGGGGACTCCCTTCACTTTAGGTTCTCGATTTTCTAAGCGAGCCAGCCTTTTCTCTTTTTTCTCTTCCATGATCCTCCTCTTATCGGCCTTGGTGGGTTTGTACCCCAGCCCAAATCTATCTTTATTTTCCAAAGGTTGAAAAAGTCCTGTGGCACATTGTCGTTTCTTGCCTAGCCCTTCTCCATGCTGATAACCCCTTTCTAGCATAACTTTAGCCATCATTACAGATGCAACAGAGGGCTGCGGTTTAGGAATTGGAGCTCCTTCTTTTATATAAATGTTATTGACAACCTCGAGTACTTGAAAGGCAGTCTCCAAAACCTCTTCTGTAGCTTCAATATAAGGGGTGTCTAGCGGCTTGCTCACCAGTAGGTCCTCTTCACCAAAGACAGTAATCATCTTGTTATCAACTATGAATTTGACTTTTTGGTGCAAGGTGGAAGGCACAACTCAAATAGAATGAATCCATGGTCGTCCTAAGAGACAACTGTATGATGGTGCAATGTCCATCACTTGGAAAAGTATGTTGAAAGTGCAAGGACCAATTTGAATTGGTATTTCGATTTCCCCTATGACTTCTCTCCTTGTGCCATCAAATGCCCTTACTATTATCGCACTTGATTTCATTTGTGACCCATCAAAAGGCAATTTGGATAGTGTCGACTTCGGCATCACATTCAAGGAAGAGCCATTGTCCATCAGTACTCTAGCCATGATATGGTCTTGACATTTTACTGAGATATGAAGTGCTTTATTATGTCCTCTTCCCTCATTGGGTATTTCATCATCAGTGAAAGTGATGTAATTATCTGCTGTGATATTGCTGATAACACCATTCAACTTGTCAACCGTGATGTCATGAGAAACATGGGCTTGATTAAGCACTTTCATTAACACTTTCCTGTGTGGCTCAGAGTTCATTAATAAAGATAAGAGTGATATTCTTGCAGGGGGGCGATTCAGTTGATCCACCACCTTATATTCACTTTGCTTTATGAATTTTAAGAACTCACAAGCTTCTTCCTCGGTCACTTCTTTCTTATAGAGCTCTTGTTGTGTTGCCTTTGGTTCTTCCTTTTCTTTCAAGGCTTTTTCAGTAGAAGTTTCCCCCATCTTGCCTTTTCCTTTCCGAATTCTTTCCACTTCCTCCACTTGGTCTTTACGCAAATACTCAGGTGTATAAATACGACCACTCCGAGTCATTCCACCAATCCCAGATATGCTAGAGATAGCCGATGGAATTTTCATTTGATTGTCCTGGAGATCATTTACAATGACTTGCACATCATATTTCTAAGGCACAGCTCTAGTATCCTTATAGGGAAAAGGAGTCGGCACTTGGATAGTGATAGGATTCTGACCAAAAGAGACTTGCGGGGACACCTCTTTACTATAATGAATTGTCAATGGTCTTGGTATGCCTGGAGCTTGCCCTATGATTGGTTGCGTTGCATAGGTATTGGCAGCCTCTTGAACTGGTGGAGGTGTAACTTCCTTGACCATATAGACATCACCATTATCATACTGATTGTTTATTTGTACTAGGTGACTGTCCATTAAACTTTGGAGGATCTGCTTGAACTCATCACATTCCTCAATAGAATGCCCGACTTCCCCATGGATCTCGCACACTATTTCATCTTCATTGGCCTTTTTAAACTCAACTTGGTTTTGTATCAACCCATATTTGCAAAGCTCTTGAAAAATTATTCTCATGGGAGTTTTCACATCAGCTACCTGACTTATGAGGCATCGTCCAAAAGACCCCTCTATGGCATTAACTACAGGACCTCCATGATCAGGCAAGGGATTACAGCCTATATTAGGAGTTTTTTCTTTAAAGTTTAACCATTTGGCATTAATCAAGTCTTGCACTTTGAACTTCAAGGCTCTGTAATTTTTTGTTGAGTGACCTACAGCCCCAGCATGGTACTCACATTTAGCATTCTGGTCAAACCCTCTTGGGTAGGGAGGTTCCAATGGCTTCATTGGGCAAGGAGCCAATAAGGAATTTCGGAAGAGTTGTGGTAGCAGTTCAGTATAGGTCATGGGAATTGGGTCAAATTGGACAGGTTTCTTTTCTTGGTTAGCTGGCGGCCTTCTTTGGTTGGTATTTGGGTTTTGGGCCCATGGTTGGGTTGGTTGATATGGTATGGTAGGGAGTGTTTGATTTGGGATAGGAGACGGTGCACGATAAGGGATCATTGGGTGATAAGGTTGAGGGTATGGAGCTTGAGAGGCATTAACAATGTATGGATAGTAAGGCATGTAGGGAGGTTGGAAGGATGGTTGAGGGTTAACAGGTGCCCGGCTATGTCTCCTTGGGCAAAACTCCTTTGATCGAAAGTCACAAAGATGGGCTTCTCCTTCTCTTTTCTTCCCCGTTTGGGGCTTTTTGGCACTAAATGTCCCCATTGAGCTTTCAAAGAATCTTTCCACTTCTTATTCCTCCTTCAATTCTTTCCCGATGATAACCATGTCTGAGAAATTCGACGACACACTTCCTATCATTTTGTCATAGAAGGGTGATTGGAGGGTGTCAATGAATGTCGCCACCATTTCTCTTTCTGTCAATGGGGGTTCAACCTGAGCAGCTATCTCTCTCCACCGCTGAGTATATTCTTTAAAGGTTTCAGCTCCTTTCTTAGCCATATTTTGCAATCAGTAACCTATCTGGTGCCATATCGATGTTGTACTTATATTGCTTCAAGAAAGCATCAGCCAAGTCCTTGAAACATCGTATATGAGCACGTTCCAGGTGTGTATACTAATTAGAAGCTGCCCCAGCTAAGCTATCCTAGAAGAAATGAATCAACAGGTTATCATCATGAGCATGGGATGCCATCTTGCGGATGTACATGGTCAGATGATTCTTTGGGCAAGTGGTTCCCTTATATTTTTCAAAATCTGGGACCTTAAACTTTGGAGGAATTACCACATTCGGGACAAGACAGAGCTCTGCGGTATCCAGAAGACCATAGCTACTTGCTCCTTCTATGGCTCGCAATCTTTCTTCCAGAACCTCTAATTTTCCCTTGGATTGAATGCCTTCAGTTGAAGGGTTCAGCGGAGAAGTTCCAGCGACTTTATGGGGAAAAAACTGTGGCATGTAGAAAGGAGGTTGGACTTGAGTCGAGCCTTGTGGCCCTGAAGTAGGTATTACCAATGATGAGCCGCTCTCAAGAGGGTTGGTAATTTGGGATGACATAAAACCAGGGGAAATGCCATAAGGTGGAATAGAAACAGGATACTGAGGAATCTCACTGGTATTTGGTTGAGATCCTTGGGGAGGGTTTGAAGTCGTTGGGACTGTCGGTGCACTGCCCTCAGGAATGTTGGTGGATAATGGTGGCATATAACCAGGTGGAAGGCCATATGGTGGGAACGAAGATGCCTGTGTTTCAGGATTATTTGAGTAAATTGTGAGCGGCATCATGGCCCCTTGAGAGGTGAGACTAGGATATTGCCAAGGAACTGGCGTAAAGCCGGGCGGGTGAGCAGGCGTGGCAGAAGGATCATCATTTGCCTTTGAAGGAGTCCCCTCTGTGTTCCTTGTTTTTTCCAGAATTTCCAAGATCTTGGCCATTTGTTCTTTTAGCTGGCTTACTTCACTTCTCAACTCTTCTTGTGACTGACCCAGTTCATCCATGACTCTTGATTGAGAGCGAGTCCTATACGGGTGTCGTAGAGACAGTTTTCCTTTCTGTATTCATTTTTTTATTATTAGAAAATATGAAAAAAAAATGCAAACAAAAATAAAACTATGCATGTAGAGACATGATCCAAAGTAGCAAGCGATATCGATAAACCTCATTTATTCAAAGGGAAAAGCTCTATGGTCATAGAGAGTTTTACACACGTTGATTCTTGCTACTCCTCAAGTCAGATGGAGGAGTTAGCTTTACAAAACAAGATGGAAAGAGTCATTACATCAGCATTCCTAGAATAAGAAATTAATTTCAATGAAATTTTCCTAGGAAGTCAAGGTCCTTTCTAACCCGAGTCAGAATATCTTGGTTTTCTCCTGGTGCTAGCTTGGCTTCCACTTTGATGATTTCTCTTGCCCTCTTTCTTGAATGGTTGGAGATTTCCCTCATATTATCAAGAACCATTTCAGCTTTCCGCTCCATTTCTTGGCTTGCATTACGATAGAAATTCTTTTCATTAGTCAAGAAAAGAACATCATCCTCTAACCGATTCTTCTTACTTTCCAACAAAGTAGACCATTCAACATGCTTTTCCAAATGTTGATTCAAGATTTTAACTTCATTCTTGAATTCTTGAAGTTGACCATCCTTCCCCTGAATGATTGTTTCGAGGGCTTGACATGTGTTCCTTAACCTCTCTATTTTAATATCTTTAGAGGCCATTTATTCTTGACTTTGGATTTTTCTTCTTGCAGTGCTAAGTTGTTCTTCCAATGAGCTTCTCTCAGTAGTCCACTGCTGATAAATGATTTCGTACCGCCCCTCTGCTTCAGCATAGTAGTCATTGGGTTCATTAAATTGGTGCATTGGTAACTCTGGACCTTGTACCTTGGGAGCAAGAAATCCCTTCCTCCTACTAGCCTGCCAGATTAAGTATTCCGGTGTCATTTCAGATGATGGGAGACCGGGCTTCACACTTCTTGTATCCTTCCAATCTTCAATGACTTCTTTTATTTTATGACTGGTTCCTTCATCGCCGTATGAGAATTCAAATTTGGACAGTCCATGAGTCATTGGAATGAATTGCAGAGATGCCATTTGTCTTTGGACCATAGCTGGAGCATAGCCCACTACTCCCCATGGGCCAATAAGTGGAACCCAAGGTTTGCTTCCACATCTATATATGGTATAAGTGTGAGGAAACCACTTGGCCCTCCAGACCACTTCTTTTATTTCCATGAAAAAACTGATCCATTGCCTCATCGTTGGAGTTCGGGGAGGCCAATTGTCACGACCATATAAAGAGAGCGGGTGCTTAGGTATGACATACTGTTTCAGATCAATTTCTGGATGGTTAAAGCACTTCAAGGTTGGCATATGACTAAGCATCCATACTGCAAGTAATGGTGCACATCCCCAAAATCTTCCTTTCTGATGGACTCAGCAATAATTCAGGGATCAAATTGTCTCGGCTAAAATTGGTGGGGCTGGGTGTACCCCATGCTCAATCTGCTCGAACAAATTGATCACATGTCCATCTATTTGATTTTTCCATCTCGAAAAAATTACTAACCCATAAATAGCAAGGGCTAGTGCTACCAAACCAAACCTTTGATCAATTTGAGCTTCAACCAGCCTAAGTAAGAACTCTGAATCTAGACTTCGTCTTTCATCCACCATGTACTTGTCCAGTTCATTGGCATGAATCCCTATCAATTTGGACAGCATCCTTCTGGGCGTCTTCTTAGGGTTATGTGAGTACACTTTGTCCTTTGGCACGTCGTCTCTATTAAGAAGCCCAGTATACTCCTCAATCGTGGGCACCAAGTCAAATTGTTGGAAAGTAAAACACCGATATGAGGGGTCCCAAAAATGGAGCATAGCTTTCAACATTTGGAGGTCATGGGTAATGAACATGAGAACTGCAATATCTCCATACTTGTTATTGAATTCTTCTTGTCTTCTCATGCTACACCACACATTACGGAGCCTCCTTAGGTCGTTTTGCTCAAAGTCATGGCTCCCCTTTAAAAGAGGTAAAGGAACATCCTCGCGATGCAAACTATTTCTTTCCTTGGCTTGAATTCTTGCAGACTCTTCACCGACAATCCTGATACTCTCTGCCACCTCAGACATTAGAGTCATCTTTCCCTTATTCATGTTTGAGGTTTATCGATATCTTCACAAGATTGGACCACATATGCAAATACAAGATAAAAGAAAAGTTAACAACTACAAAATAAAAGACAAACAGAAATTCCTCATATGTTAGAGGAAAAAGGGTACCTAATCTTGGTACCCGATCAGCAGGATAAGTTCTATGAACGATGATAGCTCTAAGATTATATCTACAAGTTAGAGCTTTGGTTCTAGACCCCTATTGGACAAAAGGTCCCCAAATTGTCCCTTGCTGTCACCAACACTTTGGCTAGCAAGGGTCCTCCATCCTCACCCATGATAGGTTACAAGCGAAAAGAGTTCAATTTGAGCGAGGGGTTTTCATGTGCCTAAACGGAGACCAACGGTCCCACAAAGCAACACTACTTCACCCTCTGTCTAAGCCTACAAGGTACTGAGCTCGGGTAGAGAGCTTGTGTGTGGAAGTGTACATGAGAGAACTTATTTACAAAGCAGAAATATAATATATATAATACAAACAAAATGTACAATAATATGAAACAAATAACAAATAAACAAATAAAACAAAAATGGACCAACATAATTAAAGAGCAAATCACATGAGATTAAAAATAAGGTTTAACCCTCAATCATGTCCCCAGTGGAGTCGCCAGTTGTCGCAACCGTCCCGAAGGACGCCGCGAAAATAGAAAGAATAAAGAGGAATGGACCTCTGGAGTGTTAGGAGTCGCCACCAATCGCTTTATCCATTAAATGGAATGACGCAATTGGACACCTAAAAGATGGTCTACATTTCAGAGTTTGAGGTTCGGGGGTTGATTACGGGTAGGGAAGGTGTTAGCACCCTACACCGTCCGTTCTAAGAACGATTACCTATTTAATCTAATGTTATTTGCAAGATTAATTTAATTGGTCCTTAACTAATTAAAAGAAAAGAATTTTTTATTTTTTTTATTTTGACATGTCCCATTTTGTCAAGCATAATATCAAATATGATAAATGACTAAGACATGGAATGGATGGCTAAATAGCCATTATTTTAGAACAAATTCTAAGTCTACAACATATTGTATAGAAGTGGTGAATTAAAATTTTATTGTTTTGGAGAGAAGTAATTTTTAAAATAAATGGCCAAATAAAACATTATTTCAATGAATAAATTTTAATTCAAAGAAATTTATTTAAAGTAAGAGATTTTTTTCTTAAAAAAATGGCCAAATAAAATCTCATTTATTATTAAGAAAAAATATTTTTAAGCATAAAGAGATTTTTGCAGCAATTTCTAAAAAATCTTTATAAAAATAGAATTTTAATTCACCACAATTATGATGTTGAACTGTATGAAATTGTTCACTTTTATTTGAGGATTTTTTTATTTTACAAAATGATTTTTATTTTTATATTTTTTATTTTAAAAAAAATTAATTTAAAAAAATTATTTAATTTAGTGTGATAATTAGACTTCTACGACGCTCTCCTGGTAAAATCCAATATAAAGTCTCAAGATTATCTAGAATAGTATAATTTGATCAGCGCTCCGATCCTTTCCCAATTTTTCCGTCATAGGCCGTTTTAAAATTATTTGATTAATACAAAAATAATTAAATTAAAATCACATTACTAACGAGTATAACAATTATAACCAAAAAAAAATTTATTTATTTTTATTTTATTTTATCTTTATTTTTATTTTTATTTTTTATGTATTTTTTATATATATTTTTTAAGAAAACAATTTCATATCTTAGACTTCAAATACTTATTTTAATCTTTTTATTTATTTTCATTTTTTAATTTTAAAAAAAAAGTCTTTATGTAAAAAAAAAAAAAAAGGTGGTCACGGACCATCCGAACTTAAATATGTATATATATATATAATAAACGAAAAGCAAAGGGTGGTCTCGGTGACCACCCGAACTTAAATATATACATTAAAAAAAAAAGTAAAGAGAAGGGGGACAAGGCTGTCCCAGTAACTTTAAAAAAAGAAAAAAGGAGTGAATGGTGGTTTTTTAAAGAAACAGAGAGAGACTTTTACGGTCTCTGAGAAACAAAATGAAACAGAGGAAGAAATGGGGCTTACGGTGGAGGACGACTGGTTCGTATGGCGATGGATGGCGCGTCAGCGTTGCGCTGTTGGGCTGAGCTTGTGACGTTGCTGGCTTGACGTGGTGGAGCTCGGTGCAGGTCGGGCTGCGCGGCACTACGCTGTTGCGATGGAGCTCACGACGGAGACGCGCACAGGCGGTCTGGGGTTTCGGTTTTCGGTTCCTCTGTGTGAATCGCAGTGGTTCAGCGGCGAGATCTATGGGGTTGTTGGGGCTGTTTTTCTGGGTTGAAGGTGAAGTGGATGGGTGATTGTTGAAGATGAAGATGAATGGTGGGGGATTTCGTATCTGTGGGAATTTTTTTCTTTTTTTCCGTATGAATTTTCAAGTCTATGATTGCTTTGTAATTGCTCTCTCTTTTGTGTTTCTGAAAATCCCCTCTGAACGATTGAATCCCCCCTCTTGTATTTTTCTTCTCCTTTTTATTCTGCTTGAGATGCCATTACCAATTAATTTGCACTAATTTTCATTCAATTTGTAACGATTGGAATACAAATGGGAAAGAAAACTGACAAAAGTTTTTAATCCAATTTAGTGTAGTCATTTTTGTGGAGGCTAGGGCTGCAGCAGCTGGAAGGGGAAAGGGAAGGGTTGAGATGGAAAATGGGTTATGGGTTAAAAACGAAAATGGGTTACGGGTTGAGATGGAAATTGGGTTGGGTTGACCCGTAGTGACAATTTTTTTCTTTTTTTTTTTTTTTTTTTTTTTTTTAAAGAAAGAAATTAAATTAAATAAAATAAAAATAAAAATAAAATAAAAAAATAGATAAAATTGGGTATCAACAGTATCCTTTTAGTTATCTATTTATCTAGCGTGGAAGAAATATAATTCACATGGATTTATCAAATCCTTTC
The DNA here is from genome assembly GCA_029884595.1 of Ormosia semicastrata. Taxonomy (NCBI): domain Eukaryota; kingdom Viridiplantae; phylum Streptophyta; class Magnoliopsida; order Fabales; family Fabaceae; genus Ormosia; species Ormosia semicastrata. The sequence goes on along the minus strand of JAQQTO010000036.1, from coordinate 8,633,691 downwards.
GAAAATAGTAAGTCTTATGAAAAGATTCTCCTTCATATGCATAAATATATGCATAGAATTATATAACAAACATGTGAAACATAATATAAACATTTATACTCCAAAACTTTTATGATGCACTCAAAGAGTTATATGAGATTCAATATCCAAGATCTTATAAATCTTTCTAAACTAGATCCTTAAAGTAGATTTTTAAATTCACATAATAAATTATTCACCGTCACATCAAATAATTACTATAGTCTAAATCCTTTTACCAATGTCAAGATTCATACTATATTTATTTTAGATAACATGCTCTAATTGAAAAGAAAGCAACATGACATACTTTACCATATATTAACATTCAAATATATAACTTACCTAACATAAGCATTTAGTATGCAAGAGAGTTTTGTGAGTTTTTATATCATATTGGTTGGTTAAATCCAGCACTAATCTTTTTTTAAGAGTGTTTGTGAAATAGTACTATTTTCCTACATCCATATTTTGTCTAGAGTCAATTTTATTCAATAATAAAATATGGCAAATAATTATGATATTACACGTAAGAAATATAGGGTCATATAAATTCAAGATATCAACACAATAATTCAAAAATAGAACATATTTGAGTTGATCATGGATGATCAATTGGAGTTATGACGAGGAGTGTTCCTCTAACTAGACTTTTCTCCCTATTTACATCTTGCAACAGGTTGTTATCAATGGGACAAGCCAAAATAACATATGGTGGTAATAAGGAGGAAACCTAGCCCTTATTTATAACCATAACAAGCTCTCTTATCAAGAGACATTATCATAAATAAACCCTAATGGGCCAAGTAAGCATAGCATTGCTTCGCATGAAATTTTATGAAATAGAACTCGCATAAAGTTATAATTTTTAAACTTTTCAATGGTAAAGAGAAATTCACTACAAGAAATTAGGAAAACAGCGAGGGAAAGTTTCCTCACTTTTTTTTCATCGCTAATTAGTGAGGGAAAGTATTCCCTCTCTAATCCGTCTCTAGAAAATTTATTTCCCTCGCTAATCCGTCTCTAATCCCTCGCTAATATTCCCTCACAAAATGGCGATGAAATTTCCCTCGCTATTCCCTCGCTAAATTATTTAGTAATTTTATCAATTTCCCTCGCTATTCTCTCGCTATTCCCTCTCTATTCCCTCGCTAATCCCTCTCTAAATTCCCTTGCTAATCAGTCGCTAATGGTTTGTAGTATTCAATCGCTATTTCCTCGCTAATGCCTTGCTAAAATTTCCCTCGCCATGTCCTCGCTAATCCCTCGCTATATTATCCCTAGCCATTTCGTCGCTAATCCCTTGCTAATATTTTACTCGCTATTCCCTCGCTATTTACAATGTGAGTTTTCTGTCGCTAATCCCTCGCTAATGAGCTAATTTTTTTTTAATAACCTGTTTATATTTATATAACTTTCCCTAAAACCTGCATATCAAATCACAATCCAGCAAACAGAAATCTAGCAAACAACAATCCAATAATTATAAAATGCTACAACAAAAAACTTATACAAAATAATCGAATAATATAGTTAAAAGTTATTATACAAATAATCAATCAATGTAGTTGAAAGTTATACAAATGTAACAATAAGAATAAAAAATAGCAATCAGTCTAAATTATCTTCGTCTTCGTCTTCGTCTTCCTCTCGACCCTCCCTGCCTAAATCTTGCGATGGTGGTTGTGGAGCAACATTTGTTGATCCGATCGTAGATAGAAACGATTGGAAGGGTGCCAACATAGGGACAAGTTGACTCTGGACAAACGAAGCCATCGCTGCAGCCACTGCTGTGTTTACAGCTTCAGATATGTCTTGTGTCAACGGTGTAGAATGGGAAGGACCTACAACCGAGGAGGATGAAGCTAGCCTGGTGTTATTACCAATGTGCAAGCTGTTACCTATGCCATGCACACGTCCCTTCTTGTTGGGACCCGCCGCATCCAACCAGACCTCTAGGTCAACCATAGGGTGAGAGGAAGAGTTTTCTCCATATTTTTTTGTCATTGCGGTGTCATATGACTCCTAAAAATAACAAAACAAGAAAAATATTAACAAAAAAATGAACAATCTAAAATATATATGACTGTTGAATAGGAACAAGACACTTACAATAAAATTCCTCGGCGCTCGAAACATAGCTTCCGTCTTTCTTCTTATGAACTTTTGCATACGAGATCTCTGTAAGAAACCGGATGCTTTAACTCGCCTCCTGTAATCGCATATGGAAGAATATTATATAATAAAAATATATCAAAAGTAAGGTAATCCCTCTAAAATACTATGTCATACTCAAGATAGGCAAATAACTCAAGTAATTACAACATGTTCATACACAGATGTTTATCATTAAAACTTTAAATGAGGAAGTTATATTACCATCTTGCTCTTGTGTTGACCAAAGCTTATCGACCCGCCTGTATGCTTCAAGGCATCAGGCATGGCTGCCCTGTTCCTTCGTGCAGCTGCAGATCTCGTCATCCATTTATCTGTCAGCCAAATGTCGACCAGGCCATCCCACACTTCCGTTCTCATTCCTCTGGGCCCATGGCCCTTAATATCAACTAAGTTGTTTGAATTTGCCCGCTCAAAGGCCTTATCTCGTGCTTTGTTCAAATGGTCTGGATAACGGTCCAAGATAGTCCGTTCCTAGACAGTTCTCGCCATAATCTTTGCGATCGATCGATGTGAACCGATGCTTAGCCTACACAAAGGATAAGTATGTATATTTATTTTTCAACAAACATATAATATATAATTCTATAGAAACACAATTACTTACTATGAAGTCGGTAAATAGTATTTCCTTCATCTCAGCTGGATAACCTCGCCACGTACTAGCCGGAACAGGCATCCGTGTCATGACATTGTACATAATGTCACGTGTCACCCTCGACGGTAGAAACCTCCTCCTGTAAGTACAATAAGATAATGTTAGTTATCTGAAAGTAAATACATGTAATAAAAGATAATATGTCACTAGTACTTACGGTTCAGGGACATGCGCCACATATATAAGTTCCCTGCTATTTGTTTCTGCATTGGATTCTCCACATGAAGGCACCACATTCGGGCCGTTAGTGGGTGGGTCAGCAAGGGGTGGCATAGAAATCGCTGGGTCAGTAAGGGGTGGGACAGAAGCTGATGCGCCTCCAATGGTCAATGGACTAGATGCTGGTAGGCCTGCACTAGTCGATGGGCCAGTAGCTGAAGTTGCACCTAATATAATTATATATAAAAAACATATATATATTACATTTATATAAACCACGAGTTAATAATAATTAAAAAGATTATCCTACAGTATACCAGGAGAGGGCGAAATCTTTGTCTTGGTGGAGAATCATAGGTAGATGCACCATTACGGCCTCTCCCCACGATGCGTCCAAAGACCTCTACCTCGAATGGTCATGATGGATATCTGCATAAAGAAACATAATGAAACATGACGAGTTGAGAAACTATATGTCAATAAAAACCTCAAAATATAATAATGATATTTCAGTGTAAATACCATTAACGAAAATTATTGAACAAGTTTCAATTTTAACCACTTGAGTCTGAAGCAACAGATTCCTCATCTTCATCTGAGAATTCATTAATTTCATTATTTTCGTTGTCATCAATGAACTCATCATCAACCAGATCGTCCATTGGATAATGTATATCACGTATGTTAACTTCTTCCATTTGGGCATGTGCATCAAACAAGGAGACTGTTTCATCATCTATCATAGGATTGTGTGTTCCAATGGATCCATCATCTTGGTAATAATTAGTGGCAGTTAAGTCAATCAATTCATCACCTTCCTCATTCAATGTCTCAGCCACAAAGAGTTTTGCTCTGACCTTGCATGCTGCCCACCATTCACCACTAGCTCTATTCCCGCTTTGTGGGTATCTTGTATAGTACACTTGTTGTGCTTGTTCGGCTAAGACGAATGGCTCATTTGAGTGAAGTCTTGATTTATGCTTGATGTCAACCAAACCATATCTCTGACTCCATTTATCGGGTCAAACCAATGACATTGTAAAAGAAATACTTTGTTCTGATTTCCTATATATGACAGTTCCAATATATCTTCAATGATGCCATAATAGTCGAAGTCATTCTCACCATATATACTACCTCTAACACATATGCCACTATTCATGGTAGCTTTATTTTGTCCGTACACCTTAGTATGAAATCTGTACCCATTAACTATTAAGCCACAGTAAGAAGTCACGGACTTGGATGGACCGTAACTTATCCCTCGTATCATTTGATCCTCGACTTGGCCTATATTAACCTGTATCATTACATAGACGGTAGATAGTTGTAACATCTAGCATAATGCACATTGAGTTTAATATGATTGATCACTATTATGGATAAAAAGGACTCACTAGATGTTTTAGCCACCTACTAAAGTCCTTATCCCGAGCTTCCAATATTTGATCATTAGTTATATTGGGATCTGTATCCCTTAATGAATCCTCGAATTGTCTAATGAATACAATAATTAATATTTAGCATAAATTTAGCACATTAATAACAAATTCATTAGATAGAGAGTAAACTTACTGGAGATAAGGTTCTACTTCTCCATAATTTACAAGAACATATGTCTCAGCAATCTGAAGTTCCACATCTGTCAAGAATCTATTTCGACCTCTCCCGATAGGACGACATGGATGTTTAAAAATAGACAATCGTTCATTAATTGTTTCTTCCCCACCGTCGTCATTCCGAGGAACTTGAGTGCGCCTGGTCTGTAGGTGGGGATCGAAATACATGGAAGCAAAATTGGAAATTTCTTCTAAAATATACGCTTCACAAATAGATCCTTCAACTTTTGCCTTATTTCGGACCTTTCTTTTCAAGTACAGCATACACCTCTCAAAGGGGTACATCCACCTGTAATGCACTGGTCCTCCAACCTTAGCTTCATAAGGGAGATGCACGACTAGATGTTCCATCACGTCAAAGAATGCTGGAGGGAAAATCTTCTCTAACTTGCAAATTGTTTCAATGATAGAAAGCTCTGCATTCTCCATGGTGGAAGCACGAATTTCGATTCGCAAACTTCTTTAAAGAACAAGCTTAGTTCTGTTAATGGTCCCCATATAGGCTTTGGCAAGATATCACGAAATGTCAGAGGAATTAACCTTTGCATAAAAACATGACAATCGTGACTTTTCATTCCATATATCTTCCCGCCGTCTACATTGATGCAACGTGCGATATTCGACGTATACCCATCGAGAAATTTCAACTGTTTTATCCACTCACACACCATCTTTCTTTTATTGGCATCCAAGACATACGTCGCCTTTGGTTTTTTACACTTGCCATTGTCAACTATTAGCTCCAAGGTAGGACGTTTGCATATTATCTTCAAATCTTCTCTTGCAATTGCATTATCTTTTGTCTTGCCCTTTATGTCCATGACAGTGTTGAAGATATTATCAAACACGTTTTTCTCAACATGCATAACATCTAAATTATGTCGTATTAGATTAGTCGACTAATAAGCCAATTCCCAAAATATGCTCTTCTTCATCCAATTGTGGTGTATACCAAAGCCATCTTGTTTTTGTTTACCTGAATTCAAGCCGAAAATAATTTCCTTAAGTTGAGTCACTCTATTCAAGACATCTGTCCCACTCAGCCGTTGCGGTGGATTCGATTTTTCCACTGTTGATCTCTTAAAAGAGTTTCGATCACGGTGAAATGGATGATCAAAGGGCAAAAATTGGCGATGACAATCAAACCAACAACATTTCCTACCGTGCTTCAACACAAATGACTTACTGTGATTTATACAAAGTGGACAAGAAAGTTTTCCATGAGTGCTCCACCCAGACAGCATTCCATAGGCTGGAAAGTCACTTATTATCCACAACAAAGTCGCTTTCATATCGAAATTTTGTTTCTTCCAAGTATCATAAGTTTGCACCCCATCATCCTACAATATCTTCAGATTGTCAATTAGGGGTCTAAGATAGACATCCAAACTTTTACCAAGTGACTTTGGTCCAGGAATCACAAGAGTGAGGAATATGTATTCCCTTCTCATACACATACTTTGAGGTAGATTGTACGGTGTGACAAAAACAGGCCAACATGAATATGGTGTGGCTGAACCGCTGAATGGATTAAAATCGTCTGTACACAGGCCAAGCCTAACATTTCGAGCTTTTAGGGCAAATGTAGGATGGGTAGCATAAAATCGTTTCCAAGCCTCAGCATCGGCTGGATGCCTGATCACTGATTCATCTTGACGCACTCCATCCGCATGCTAAGTCATATACTGTGCAGTGTTTTTGGACATAATCAGACGTTGGAGTCTTGGCATAATGGGAAAATATCGCAACACTGAGTGCGGCACATCCTTCTCATTCGATGAACGTCCCGCCTTCGGTTTGAATCGTGGGTGTCCATATACTAAGCAAACTGAGTAGAGTTTCTTGTCACTGTATTCTTTGTAATACAATATACACTGATTAAGACACGCATCTATCTTCTCATATCCTAATCCCAGCTCACGAACCATTCTCTTCGATTTGTAGAAGTTTTCGGGTAACCTTTCAGGCTCTGGAAGCATGCTCTTAATTATGATAATCATTCTATCATAACAACTTTCACTCATGTTAAACTCCGACTTCAAGTTCAAAAGTTGAGTTACAGCTGATAATTTCGTGTGCTTATGGCAACCATCCCATAAAGGTTCGTCAGCATCTCTTAGCAAGTCATAAAACTTCGCAGCTGACGTATTTGGATCCTCTTCTAAATCTTGAGCCTCTGGATTTAATCTATCACCTGCGGCATCCATAACCATATCCAAGTATTGGATTCCTAGGCTCCACATCATCATCATGGACAATGGATGTTGAGCCGCTATCTCCCCATATGTCCTCACCATGAATGGTCCAATTTACATAACCATCAACAAATTTGTACTTATATAGATGTTGTTCTACCCCAAATACCTCCCTCCAAGCACGATTCTTACATCTAGCACATGGACAAAGGATGCGATTTAATGCATCACTAACTGTCGGGTCTCCTTGAGCAACCTTAATGAAATCATCAACTCCATCCTTGAATTCTTCACTTACATAGCCGGTAGGATCATTTCTTCGTAACATCCAACTTCGATCGGGTCTCATGATTGCTGAAATTGGTTTAGCACATTAATACAAATCCTTATATCAACTTATCCTTCTTAACATGGTATGGCCCTATCCCATTTGATAAGAAACTTTTTCAACACTTGGTTAATAGTTATTCCTTAAATCTCATATTTTATACTTGATGAAATTTCGGCAGCAGTTTCCATTGGTCTCCAAATGCATGACTATAACGCACTGAGATCTACCACGTTTAAGTATACACCCAAAGAACAAAAGGAAATGTAACAAACCGAAATTTCAAAAAGTATAAGATATGAGATTTAAATAATAACTATTAACCAAGGGAAGGAAAAATTTCTTACCAAATTATCCCACTTGGACAATTCAAGATTCAATACAATAAGCAGTACGAACAATAAGTATGTGTGCTCATTCATATTGAATCTCAAACGGGAAACTAAGATTTTCCTCAAATCTTCACTCGAATAAGAAAATAAAACTTTAAGCATATGTTAAAGCATAATCAAAAGTTAAATCAAATCAATATTCTTAACACAAAATTCGTTAGAAATTCATAACTTTTATTTTCAACATCCAAGATTTGATATCATATTTAGATAGTCCAAAATGTACCTTATAGGAGAGAAAAGCATAAATAAAATCTAAGTTTTCACTGGCCACAATAATTGCTGCTATGCGGCCTGACATAGACAACATTGATGAATATGTTAAGAACACTACTGCTTTTCAGTGTTGTTGCCTCTGCTCTTGATATACCTGCACTTTTACCCTTCTTGAAGGTTGTTTATAAGAGTAAGAAATCATGGCAAGCTCGGCACACTGGGATTAAGATTGTGCAACAGATTGAGAAGGTGAAGCAGTGTGTAAGGAATTGGAAGTCCTATACGCCAGTTGCTATACTAAGGAAGTCATGATCATTCTGATTTGTGAACCAGCATTTATGGAAAATGAGAATAAACGTGAACCAGTACTTTAAATGAATCCTAGTATTTATTTTAAAGTTGTTGGGAAGTTGAAAAACTTTAATTAGTATAATTCAAGTGTTCTTAGCATATAAAAGTTCTAACACTGAAACTTAAGTTTCGATTTTCCCCTTAACCCACGACCCCCAGCAGAAAACAAAAGAAAAGAATAAAATTTAACAGAATCAGAGAAATGAAAGGGAGAAAGAGAGAAAGGAGAAGAAAGGAAGGGAAGAGGAAATGAAGAAGAACAAGGCTCCAAGGTTGGTCATCACATAAAGGTAGGAGATTTCTATTTTTTTCCCTCTTTGTTCTTTTGAATGGGGGTTAGAGATTTGGAATGAAAAATTGGATTTGGAGAGCAAAATCCTAACTCTTAGCTTGATTATTGCTTCCAAGAATTAAGTTAGTATAATTTAAGTGTAATAAGTATTAGATAGTCATTTATGACTCAAACCAACCATTTTGGTTCATGATAGAGAATCTTAGAAATGGATTGGAGAAAAATGAGAATTAGGTTGTGATTGATTGACTTTGATCATAATCTAAGTTTAATGAGCTAGATACTAGTTAATTGATGGATTGGAGCTTTTAGAATCTATAGTTTCGTTTTTATTGGTTAGTTAGAAAAAAGTAGGGTTTTAGTTGGAAGTTTGAGTTTAAATGTATCATTTATGAGTTGAATTAGTGTTTAATGATCCTAATATGATTAGAGACCATGATTAGGGTAGGAAAATACTTAGAATCCATGATTTGAGGATTAGAACTTGGTTAAAAACTAAGATTATGCAATACCCGAATTTGCAGAATCAGGACAGCACCCTAACAGCCTGTGGTGCTTGTCGCATAACTTGAGCTACATACATCGGATTGACATGATTTTTGTGTCATTTTAAAGCTAAGACATAGGGTTACGTGTGGTAAAAATTTCAGAATTTTCCACGTAGCCAATTTGCACCAATTTCTGTTTGAATCAGAGTTGGATTCTGCAGAAAATGCATTTTGGCAGCCACTAAACCAGATTGCATAACTCCTTGCTCCGGTGTCCGTTTCACATGAAACCAGTGGATTTTAAAGCTAACATGTAAGGCTTCTTGCCTACAAAATTTCATAATTTTACTGTGTGTATTTTGTTCCCAGTTGCAGTTTTAAGTCAAGGTAGAAACGGGTGAATCGAAGAATTTCCTATTTTTGCTTCTGCAAAATGTCGCATAAGTTTAGATACGCTTAGCCATATGAGGTGAGGTTTGTGGCATTGGAAAGATATGAGAGACAGCTATCTTTCCATAAAATTTCAGAATTTTATGAGTTAGAATGTACATTTGGTGCAATCCTAAAAATCAGCCTTTTTAGGTAAATTTTGGAGGTATTTTGGGATGGTTTGAATCGTAGAAATACTAGTAACTCCTTTGATAGTTAAAGTTGAGTTAGATAGGCAAGTTTTGTGGTAAATACTTTACTCTCTCAATAAGTTGAGTTGAAATGGGGTAGTAGCAAGAGTGAATTAGTTCCCTCAAGCAAGTGAGGTTGAGCCTTGTCAGTTGGTTCCCCCAAGCAAGTGAGGTCGAACCTATTGAATTGGTTCCCTCAAGCAAGTGAGGTTGAACCTATTGAGTTGGTTCCTTCAAGCAAGTGAGGTCGAACCTAGAGTTGGTTCCTTACGGGTCGAACCTAGAGTTTGGCATCTTTAGAAAATAGATTATTACGGACTTTAACTGATTATTGAAGACCTCTAATCGGTTAGAGACCTAATTATGCTTAGAGGTGGAAAACCTTTGACGAGGTGTGGGAGTGTGATTTTTGGTTGTTTTCTGCAACATTATGCAGAAAACTGAGTAGAAGACTCCCTGAAACCAGAAAAACGAGTTATCTTGGCAGCCTGTGGTGCTTGTCGCATAACTTGAGTTACAGACATCGGATTGACATGATTTTTGTGTCATTTTAAAGCTAATACATAGGGCTACATGTGGTAAAAATTTCAAAATTTTACACTAAGCCAAGCAGAACCAGTTTCGGTTTGAATCCAAGGCAGATTCTGTAGAAAATGCATTCTGGCAGCCACTAAACCATATTGCATAACTCCTTGCTCCGGTGTCCGTTTCACATGCAACCAGTGGCATTTTAAAGCTAACATGTAAGGCTTCTTACCTGCAAAATTTCATAATTTTACTGTGTGTATTTTGTTCCCAGTTATAGTTTTAAGTCAGGGCAGAAACGGGTGAACCGGTGAATTTCCTATTTTTGCTTCTGTAAAATGTCGTATAAGTTTAGATACGCTTAGCCAAATGAGGTGAGATTTGTGGCATTGGAAAGATATGAGAGAGAGCTATCTTCCCATGAAATTTCAGAATTTTATGAGTTAGAATGTACATTTGGTGCAATATTGAAAATCAGCCTTTTTAGGCAAATTTTGGAGGTATTTTGGGATGGTTTGAATCTAGAAATACTAGTAACTCCTTTGATAGTTAAAGTTGAGTTAGATAGGCAAGTTTTGTGATAAATACTTTACTCTCTCAATAAGTTGAGTTGAAATGGGGTAGTAGCAAGAGTGAATTGGTTCCCTCAAGCAAGTGAGGTTGAGCCTTATCAGTTGGTTCCCTCAAGCAAGTGAGGTCGAACCTATTGAATTGGTTCCCTCAAGCAAGTGAGGTCAAACCTATTGAGTTGGTTCCCTCAAGCAAGTGAGGTCGAACCTAGAGTTGGTTCCCTACGGGTCGAACCTAGAGTTTGGCATCTTTAGAAAATAGATTATTACGGACTTTAACTGATTATTGAAGACCTCTAATCGGTTAGAGACCTAATTATGCTTAGAGGTGGAAAACCTTTGGCGAGGTGTGGGAGTGTGATTTTTGGTTGTTTTCTGCAACATTATGCAGAAAACTGAGTAGAAGACTTCCTGAAACCACAAAAATGAGTTATCTTGGCAGCCTGTGGTGCTTGTCGCATAACTTGAGCTACAGACATCGGATTGACATGATTTTTGTGTCATTTTAAAGCTAAGACATAGGGCTACATGTGGTAAAAATTTTAGAATTTTACACCACGCCAAGCAGAACCAGTTTCGGTTTGAATCCAAGGCAGATTCTGCAGAAAATGCATTCTGGCAGCCACTAAACCAGATTGCATAACTCCTTGCTCCGGTGTCCGTTTCACATGAAACCAGTGGCATTTTAAAGCTAACATGTAAGGGTTCTGCCTGCAAAATTTCATAATTTTACTGTATGTATTTTGTTCCCAATTGCAGTTTTAAGTCAAGCCAGAAACGGGTGAATCGGTGAATTTCCTGTTTTTGCTTCTGCAAAATGTCGCATAAGTTTAGATACGCTTAGCCAAATGAGGTGAGGTTTATGGAATTGGAAAGATATGAGAGAGAGCTATCTTCCCATAAAATTTCAGAATTTTATGAGTTAGAATGTACATTTGGTGCAATCCTGAAAATCAACCTTTTTAGGTAAATTTTGGAGGTATTTTGGGATGGTTTGAATCGTAGAAATACTAGTAACTCCTTTGATAGTTAAAGTTGAGTTAGATAGGCAAGTTTTGTGATAAATACTTTACTCTCTCAATAAGTTTAGTTGAAATGGGGTAGTAGTAAGAGTGAATTGCTTCCCTCAAGCAAGTAAGGCCTTGAGCCCTCTTGAGGTCGAGCCTATTGAATTGTTCCCTCAAGTAAGTGAGGTTAAGCCTATTGAATTGGTTCCCTCAAGCAAGTGAGGTCAAACCTATTGAGTTAGTTCGCTCAAGCAAGTGAGGTCGAACCTAGAGTTGGTTCCCTACGGGTCGAACCTAGAGTTTGGCATCTTTAGAAAATAGATTATTACGGACTTTAACTGATTATTGAAGACCTCTAATTGGTTAGAGACCTAATTATGCTTAGAGGTGAAAAACCTTTGGCGAGGTGTGGGAGTGTGATTTTTGGTTGTTTTCTGCAACATTATGCAGAAAACTGAGTAGAAGACTCCCTGAAACCAGAAAAATGAGTTATCTTGGCAGCCTGTGGTGCTTGTCGCATAACTTGAGCTATAGACATCGGATTGACATGATTTTTGTATCATTTTAATGTTAAGACATAGGGCTACATGTGGTAAAAATTTCAGAATTTTACACCAAGCCAAGCAGAACTAGTTTCGGTTTGAATCTAATGCAGATTCTGCAGAAAATGCATTCTGGCAGCCACTAAACCAGATTGCATAACTCCTTGCTCTGGTGTCCGTTTCATATGAAACCAGTAGCATTCTAAAGCTAACATGTAAGGCTTCTTGCCTGCAAAATTTCATAATTTTACTGTGTGTATTTTGTTCCCAGTTGCAGTTTTAAGTCAAGGTAGAAACGGGTGAATCGAAGAATTTCCTATTTTTGCTTCTGCAAAATGTCGCATAAGTTTAGATACACTTAGCCAAATGAGGTGAGGTTTATGTCATTGGAAAGATATGAGAGAGAGCTATCTTCCCATAAAATTTTAGAATTTTATGAGTTAGAATGTACATTTGGTATAATCCTGAAAATCAGCCTTTTTAGGCAAATTTTGGAGGTATTTTAGGATAGTTTGAATCGTAGAAATACTAGTAACTCATGTGATAGTTAAAGTTGAGTTAGATAGGCAAGTTTTGTGGTAAATACTTTACTCTCTCAATAAGTTGAGTTGAAATGGGATAGTAGCAAGAGTGAATTGGTTCCCTCAAGCAAGTGAGGTTGAGCCTTGTCAGTTGGTTCCCTTAAGCAAGTGAGGTTGAAGCTATTGAATTGGTTCCCTCAAGCAAGTGAGGTCAAACCTATTGAGTTAGTTCCCTTAAGCAAGTGAGGTTGAACCTAGAGTTGGTTCCCTACGGGTCGAACCTAGAGTTTGGCATCTTTAGAAAACATATTATTACGGACTTTGACTGATTATTGAAGACCTCTAATCGGTTAGAGACCTTTGGGGAGGTTTGAGAATGTGATTTTTGGTTGTTTTCTGCAACATTATGCAGAAAATCAGCAAAGACTCCTTTAAACCAGGAAAACGAGTTATCTTGACAGGTGGTGATGTTTGTCGCATAACTTGAGTTACAGACATCGGAATGACATGATTTTTGTGTCATTTTGAAGCAAAGACATAGGGCTACGTGTGGTAAAAGTTTTAGAATTTTTCACGTAGCCAATTTGCACCAGTTTCTGTTTGAATCAGAGTTGGATTCTGCAGAAAATGCATTCTGTAAGCCAGTAAACCAGGTTACATAACTTCCTACTCCGGTGTCCGTTTCACATGAAACCATTGGTATTTAAAAGCTAACATGTAAGGCTAGTTGCCAGGAAAATTTCTTAATTTTCCTGTGCGTATTTTGTTCCTAGAGAAAGCTATCTTCCCATAAAATTTCAGAATTTTATGAGTTAGAATGTGCTAGCTACTAATATTGTCTTAATATTGTCTTCTGAATCTGATTAAGCAGAAAAGTTTCATCAAAGAATTGAATTTTTTTAAGGCCAATGTACAGAAAGAGTAAAAAGTGTAAAATAAAGTAAAAAGTGTTCATAGAAAACATAATCAATTCAAGGTCCATACTCCATATATGCATAACTCATCAACAAGAGTGAATGTTATTTAACTTTAAAAAACTTAAATTTGATAAAAGAGATAATTTGTCATTAATAACAAAATCAATTAATTACTCAGAATAGCGAATTGAGTTTAAGTAACTATCGCTAATAGTAGTACAACTGAAGTGGCCTTTATAAGTGGGCTCCAGCGAAGAAGAAATGTAGGAGCTCAATAGAACATCCAACACAAGAATGTTATGAAGACTTGAGTTTAAGTAAGTATCCCTGTACATATAATGAAAAAGCACATATTTCAGTCACGATCACAAGCAGACATTTTCATCATTAGAACAAAGACAATAACTAAACGACCATGTACCCAACATCTCACACCTCTCTTCACAACCTTGTTATAGGGATTATGATACAATGATGAACAAGATCTGTTCTTCTTGTGTAGAGAGATTAAAGCACATCCAATATCATTGTATATATTTTAGAGAAGTCTCATATTTCTCCATGTATTTCAAACAATGAAATGAAACAAAAAAATGGGATGTTGTTTATATCATCTTAAATTAAATATCAACTGCTAAAAGTATAATTACTCTTAATACACCTAAGTACTCTTATATGTGGATGCACTAATTACTCTTTCTTTTCTGAAAAATAAGTAATAATTTTCTAATGCACAAAGTAGGACCCAAAAACTTGATCCTGTGAAAATTCCTATCAATATGAGCCACATAAATCCTTATTTTAATCTATTTTTTCTAGTCTAATGTCAAAGTAAACACCTTGATCCTATGAAAATTAGTTTGACTTCATTTTTTATACACTAACTAGTTCTACTTCATTAACACTTTAATTCTGCTACATTTTCCCAAATGCAAAGTGATGTGAAAGAAGCGTTTTTCTATAATCACCAATTCACATCCACCCGCTTATTACATTGTCACCCCTCATAGTATCTCCCTCAACCCAGCCCTTAAACCTAGACACATTTTCACCCCCTCCAGAGCTGAATCGTTTTGATTCATTTGAAGCAAGTGCATTACCTTAAAAGATTATGTAAGTTGTCAATTTATCTGAAATGGCAGGCAGTGTTCATTGATGCATTTTTAAATGACCTCTTATGTAAAGAGTAATAATAACAACATATGCTATAGAGGAGAGTATATATATCTCTACAGCCAAATAGATTTACTATGTAAACTTCATACACCAACAAGCAGGAAATTATGGTTCAAGACCTTATACATCAAAATAAAATTACATACATACTCTATCAAAATGTAAATAGTAGATGTTGCTATTTCATTTCCTTCAATTTAATTTTTTTTTCTGCAAACAAGGAATAGCATATGTTGAAGAACCATTCTGATGCAATAGCTTCAGATTGGAAGTGGTTTAGAATTTTAGTAGAGTAGCAACCACTGCTAATATCAGAAGCAGACCCTCAACCACCATCTCCACACTGTTCTGCCCACAAACAACCACCCTCAACCAAACCACTAAAAAAAAATGTCACCACAGGTCCATACTCTCTACCCAACGAAACCCATGACCACCATTACCTACTCTGAATCCAACACTTGCAGATCCGAGCTCGGGCTCAAGTCACCACAGAGGCTGCCACCAATGTTTCACCATCACCAATAATTATCACCAATGACCCCATTCGAACCAGCAACCCCTCACAGGTCCAGCCAGCTCACACCCTTTCGAACCCATCACCATTGTAACCGTAAACCACCCATACAAAGAAGAAGGGACGGAGAAGGAGGGAGAATCATACCAAAAATAGAAGGGAACGAAGAAGGAGGCAGAATGATGGAAGAAAGAAGAAAACTTGAATGGAAGAAAGAAATAATAGAAGAAGGCATACTTGCAGAAGGAGGGGAACTCACTCGTGTCGCATGGCTGCCGTGCTCAGCTCCGGGGAAGGGCTTGGGTGGTGGAGGGGAAGTTCGTACGGCTGTGGGTGGGAAGGATATTTGATTTGGGGAAGGAGAGCAGAACACTAAACCTAAAGGAGACATTTTGTAAATTCGCGAGATTTCTAATTTAGTAAGGGAAATTAATCTCTCGCAATTAGCTCTCTGAATTTAGCGAGGGAATTTTATACCTCGCAAATCCCTCGCTGATTTTAGAGAGGGAAATATTACCTCACAAATCCCTCGCTGATTTTAGCGAGGGTAACATATTCCCTCGCAGTTCTCTCGCAAAATTTAGCGAGGGAGATAATCCCTCTCACTTCCCTCGCTAATTTTAGAGAGAGAATTAATTTACTCGCTATTGCTTCGCTATTTACCAGTTGTGGATTTTGTTTTGAATTTTAGCGAGGGAAAGTGTTTGCCTCGCTAATCCCTCACAATTTTCTACCTAATTAGAGAGGGAATTGCGAGGGAAAAATT
This sequence comes from Ormosia semicastrata, assembly GCA_029884595.1. Taxonomy (NCBI): domain Eukaryota; kingdom Viridiplantae; phylum Streptophyta; class Magnoliopsida; order Fabales; family Fabaceae; genus Ormosia; species Ormosia semicastrata. The sequence continues at coordinate 8,617,640 of JAQQTO010000036.1, read as the reverse complement.
CCCTCGCAAATTTTCGTCGCTAATTCATAATTTTCTTGTAGTGATTCACACTATCAAAATTAAATAAAATTCCTTAAAAAAAATCAAGTGAAGAAAAAAAAGTAACAAAATCACGTTTTTATCAAAAAATAAATAAATCATGCATCATTTATTTTAGAAGCATTAATAGAAACATAATAGTTAAGCCAACATAGAGTAAATCTTCATATTCGTTCACTTTGCTAAAAGAATATGAATCATTCAAGAGAAATTATTAATGCTCCCACTTTATGACCCATAAAATAACTAATTTATGAATTAAAAAAACTATATATTTTTGTCATAAATTATGAAATCAAAAGATTGCTAGCAACAAATTTGCTATAGATATGTTTCAAGAAAGAAAATAAAAAATATAGGTGCATTTGAACATTTTAATTATCTTTAACCTTTCAATCCAATTGAAAAAAAGAAAAAATTAACTCAACTAGTGACAAAATATCACAATATCAATACTAGGAGTAAACCACATGATGTATGTAAAATTGTTTCACACCAAATAAAAAAAATTATTCTATCTTGACCACACATCAATTCTTACTCATTGATAGAAGCAATATCAATGTGCATTTAATTGAGTCAAAAACAAATATAATGATCATATACATCAAATATGAAAAAATTCAAAATAAACTAATAAACTCACTTAAAAATAATGTTTAAATAATGTAAAACTAACACAAAAACAAATGAGTACATTAGAAAAATAGCTCTTTAACAACATGAGCTATATGATAATATTATCATATCATTTTTTGCTTTCTTTTAGGCTGGGCAAAAAGCCTCCAATCATGAAGTTAACACATTAGACTACAATAAAACTTAAAAATTGACACCTTTAGACAGACAAATTCCTAAAGTCATTGTAGCTAACATAAAAAACACGATGGAGAAACAAAAGTCTATTGGGTGACAGACCTCCAAAGTTTGTACCCACTTCATAAAATTTCTCATAATTACAACACACGATAGCCCCCTTTGGGTAGCCATTGTATGTAATAATCCGAAGAAAAGAATATCCTACATAATAATGAGAAAGTTTTCGTATAATATCTATAAATGAGCTACTTTGGTGACAAACATTTACATTGACTTTCAAAGAACTAGCTCATACTAGAATAAAAATTCCCCAAAAGAAATAAAATAAGGTCAATATACTCATAATAATACATATATTATCGAACTATACAACATAAGACACTAGTAAAACATGTGTCTCTATAGATCACAAAGTCATATATTCTATTTATTCAAAATAATCTCTCAATCAAAATTATCTTGTTAGAGCAAATATCAATGCCAGCAAATGACAATTCTAAATCTTAATACAATACAAGATACAAGGGATATACACTATCATTTATTTATCATAAAAGGTAATAACCTACCTAGCTAAACAAAATAAAGTTCAACAAAGGACTAAAAAAAACTTCTTTAAATAACTATAGAAGGTATGACAACCATTTAAATCTCAAATAATTAGAGTTCAAAAGAATGCCCCCAAGAAAAAGAAATGTAAACAAGAAATTAAATATACAAAATAATAACATGAATGATTAACATCAATTACTTGGGCATTAAATAACGGCTTGCCACCAATGTAAGCCAAAACAAGAGCCTAAACATAAAATTACAACCCCTTTTGAGGTGTTTATGCAAAAATATAAAGGTCCTTCATGTGAAGCTAACAACAAAATTTCTAACACTTAAGAAAATCTCCTTTGGGATGATAACCTTAAATATAAAAAATAAACTCGATCACATCGAAATGCCTCATATAATTTCCAATTAAAACAAGCAACAACCCCCTTTGGGGTGGTGATTGAATGCCATAACCGAAAAGAACATCTCTCACATAATGATAAGTTAAATAATGAACTCACACAAACAAACTACTTTAGTGATAAATGTTCATATAAATTCACAAAACTAATCATACAGAAAAAAATGTCGAAATAGACAAAATATTTGATCCAATCAGAATGAGATACTCCTCAACATGTATCTCACTGGTCCAAAAATAGCCCACAATGCATTCCATAAACATTAAATTTTATACTATGAAAAACACACAAGGATCCAGGAAGTGCAAATTGCCTTTCAATTCAAATATCCATAATTATTTTTCTCAATAATCACAACCCAAGAACACATTCCAAAAAAATTACAGAATATGATAAATAATAAAGGATATTAATAAAAATTTTGGCACAGCAGAAGAAAAAAAAAATAACACAGTAAATGTATGAACTGTGAATAATAAAGGAGCATCCATATTGCCATAGGTTTTTGAACTAGCCTTGTACAAGTTCAAAAGACAAAACACCTGGCGTTTAATGTTTCTTCATCCAAAACCAATTTCGATTAACATACATATACTAAGTAATAGCAAGAAATTCAAATAATAACAAGATGTCACCAAGAATAGTTGCTAGCCTTACAAGTATCGCACAACGCATATTAGTGCAAAAGGAAAATTCCATATCACAGTATGCATTCAAATGGGCAATTTTGGTCCCAAGAAAAATTTTAGAAATTTGCCAAAAAAAAGATAAATAAATAAATATATATATATATATATATATGTTCTAAATAGATTCAGAAGGGTACCTGTAAAAGGTATGGTTAGGTGATATCCTCCTTTCTGCGGTTGTGCTCCACCTTTAGGGTCCGGCGGGGGTGGTACCTGTAAAAAGGACTCCGATGCTCAAGTCAGACAGTGTGCAAGAATGTCTCAGTTATTCAATAGTCGTTACCTCTTTTAGGTTTACTTAGCATGATCTTTATGGAGCATGATTGGAGTCATGACCTTTAATGCATGTATTATTAAAAATGTGGACATTACAATCATTTATTGAGAGGAGAGGTTATAGAATCAGAGAGATCTGCATCAGCAGTTACAAAAGTCACTGCTAATTCCCTGATCCTCATCAGAGTTCTATATTTTGAGGTCCTATAGTTTTTTCCGGGCTAATGAAGGGGTACGGCGGAGGATGTGCCGGATCCTACCCTTTTGGGTAGGATCCCGGTCCATGGTCCAGAACAGTTGCCCCCAGCTTGGCGTTTTGATAAGATAGCTGAGTGCCAAGGTTTTTAGCTCTGTAAGACTTAGAGGACCATGCCCTGGCTTCAGAGCCAAGTTTTGCGTCTCATACCAAGGCCGGGGTCCATTATGCGGGAATACCTAGGATTGGAATGCGGTAAATCCTTACCCTATATCCCGGGGCTTGGATCTTGTTGCGTCGTGTTACTGGAATCCTTTATGGTGAGATCTTTTGAAACTTGGTAGAGATCCGAATACTTATCTTTGGAAACTGTTGCTTCTAATTTAATTGAGAGATAAGGATTCTTTAAAAGAGGATCAGTTTCAACATTTCTCAAACACCCGTTGCTCTCGTAACCAATAGGAAAGGGAAAGCACTAAATGCAGCTGATTTGATTCGTAAGGTTGGTCAAAGCTTTCCATTCTATAAATACGGAAGGGTCACGTCTGATACAACCATTCCTTCTTGGAATTCCTTTGAATTTTTCCTTTTATTTTCCAGAATGATTTTGCTATTCTTATGCCTGTGCTTATGTTCAGAGGGAGTTAGATAAGCTTTGCCTTTTGCGAAGGCCACCATTTTTCTGCTTTTCCCAAAATATTTGAAGATACTTCTTTTCCTGCCAAAAACCTTGTTTCATTAGGAACTTTTCTTTCTCAGTGTAATGAGGACGGGGACTTTACCTTCCCAGCGTACGAAGAAATGTCTAATTCATACTTCTTCGCTGGGAAGCTCTGTAATCCCTGTCGTGTTGGACGGAGGTAATTGGAGAAATAGAGCCCTTCTTGGTCCTCCTTTTAGATAAGCTGGGGGGACCATTGAGGTGGCTGCTTTCAAGCGTCTTGGAACGATCATGAAACTGGTCTTACTCCAGTGGAATGAACTTCTTCATGATTAACCCAAACTCCGTTCAGCCGAAGAGGAAGCACATCGGTCTTCTTTTATCCTTGTGAGTGGAGCAGGTGAGTGGTATGGCTGAAATTTCCTGAACCCGCTGCAGTGTCCTATTCCTGTTATCTTCAATTTTTTGAAGCCAATCCACTTTTTCAAGAAGCCTCAACAAGGAAGAGACTGGTGTGAGCTTTAGAGAATCTAGATGTGAAAGTACACAAAGCAAAAAGTTGGCATCTGGCCTCGTTAGTGCTGTTTAACCTTTTCATATCTCATGTTTTCCTTCTCCTTGTATTGATGTATGACGATGTATGAAATGAAATATCTGGTTGAATCATCAAGCGACTTCTTTGACCATCTTTTTGATTTGTGGAGTTTATATTGTGCCGGGGTGAGTCCAAAGCTCACTCTGTATAACATGCCTCCAGCTCTGTACTTTGCTGAGACAGACGAAGTACAAAGCTTTAAGCATCTAAACTGGGGTACTTGGTACCGTGAGGGAAATTACCGGGATGTATAATTAGCCGGGGTCTTTAATATTTTGTAAACGTTGTAGATACTAGGGTTGTTTCGGTCTGCTGAGCGGCCGTCCCCTCAACTGCCATGACAGCGACGTGGGCCACGTGGCTTGCTATGGTTGAGGGGTCGTGCATAGTACTTTGCGCGCCATAATGAACATCTTTTCAAATTCAGACTGAATGGATGGAAATGTCCCTTAACTGTAGCCTTTATAAATAGGGCTTTGTCCTTTCATTTTTTCACCTTTTACTATTTTCGCTTAAAAATTGGTTGTCCGAGAGGGAATCTGGCAAGGTTCACCGTTGTCAGCGGTGGTGTTTGCGTTTTAAAGCTTCTACTAGCCTTTGTCAAGGTATTTTCTTCCTCTAAACACCATTATTGATAACTTGAATATACGAACATCCTTCTCGTGGGCTGTTTGTCTTTTTCTTCTGTTAATAAAAATTTTGGGGACAGTTATTTCATTCCCTTTTTCAACGGCGTTGCCTGATGTTGCACCTCCCCTACTGCGCCGTATGCAGTGGGTGGGGGTGTCTTTCCGAGGCTTAAGTCTCGGTGGATGCAGAGGCCGGTGCGTGGGTGTTAGTTTGCTGCTTACCCACTGCTATGTTTGGATATTTTGAACATCTTTGGTTCTGACCCTAGGTCTTTATGCGTCTTCCAGGAAACTAAATGGCCAAAAAGAGGCGGCCAAGAGGTGAAGCCCCTGCCCCGGCCTCGAATCAACAAGCGGAGCAGGCGATTAGGATTTGCCGAGGTCTTTTGTTACCCTGTACGTGGGTTGTCGACGACGCCTATGATAGGATATCCCGTTATGAGTCCGGCGCAGAACTAGATAAGCTGAAGGAATACCTGGAGCTCACCGAAGAGGGTGAAAGGGACGATGAGTTCGTGATTCTGTCCCCGGGGAGAGAACGAGTGTGCTGGACCCGGGAAGAAGGTGAGCACTTCATGTATCTTTACGAGGATTTTTTCACGCGGTTCGGACTACGGCTTCCATTAAACGATTTTCACATCGCTATTCTCTGGACTCTTTACACTACCCCCAGCCAAATCCATCCCAACAGTTGGGCAAACATCCTAACCTTCGAAATAATATGCCGGGTGGTAGGGTTGCGATGCTCTGACGGGGCATTCTTCTATTTTCACACGTGGTATTCAACCCTTGAATCCCGTGCTCGACAGCAGTCCTGGCTCTCAGTTCGATCTCGGCAAGGAAAGACTGTATTCTTGCCATACTTGGAGAGTTACAAGGACTTCAAAGAGAAATTTTTTAAATTAAAGGCAGCTAGCGGAAGTCGTTCTTTCTGGCTGGGTAATGGTGAGGAGACTATATTCAGCCTTTACTGGAACCCAGCAGCGTGGAGCATCCCTACTCAATCATTTGAGAGGGAGATCAACTACCTTACCGATGAAGAGGTTGAATGTGTAAACTTCTTCGAGATGTGGGTTAAAGAGGTCGGCAAGATCCGGCCTAAAGATATTTTAGATATTCCAGATGACGATGAGTTGTGGAGCGTGCTAGGTAATGTTGGCCAGCCGTGGTGTATTTTTAAATGCCCAATGGTTTAATAATCTGAAGACTTGTTTCTATGTTTTGCAGAGAGTTTAGCCGAGATGGTGGGTGGTGATTCTTTGGCGATTTTGGAGGCACTCAGGGCAAGGAATTCTGACGTCCCAATGAGTCCTCCAGTGGGATTCATGTCGTCCCTTACAAACACGGTGACCGAGGTTCCCGTGGAGGTGGTGGAACTTATCAATGTAGACGATTCTCAAGAATCACCCAGGGGACGCAAGAGGGCAGCATTGGAAGAAGGGCAGTCTAGTGGCCGGAGTAAAAAGAGAGCAACAGGAGAAATTTTCAGGCCGATAGAACTGTTTCTTGAAGAAGCAGATCCCCGTGAGTTTATTGACTTCCACATTCTTGAAGAAGAGGCTGTAGATTACTTTGACCAACGTAATCCAAAGGAAGCTCTGCTGGCTTTCCAAAATATGGGAATCCATATTGCTGCCGAAGCTCGGTTCTTAGAGCATGGCCTAGAGGAACATGAACAAGAAATGACGGACAAGCTGGCAGCGGCCAAGAGAGGTGAAAGCAAAGCTCTCAAGGACCTGGAGGATTCGGTTAAGGCCAAGGATGAAGTTTTACGTCTAATATGAGAGCTGGAAACAGAAGTAGCTACGTTGAAGGATGCCGGTAAGGCAAAAGAGGTCACCCTGACTGAGCAGTAGAAGCAGATTGCCGCGCTCTGGGCTGAGAGTGATAATTCTCGAGCCAAGTCTCAGTGGTGTGAAGCTAAGATTACCTCTCTGCAGGCCGATGTCAATCAGCTGATATCATTGTGCACTAAGATAAAGGAAGATCAATTCCGCAATGTTGTTAACCAAGTTCAACATTTCAATCTCAGGGTTGCATTGGTCTTGGATGGGCTTGACTCCGGGAAGGTGGTTCGGGAGGGAGCTCTTGTAGCTCCCCGTGTGGCTTCTTCAAATTTGGCTGAAGATTCTAATACCCGTGGTCCGGACTCAGCTACAGATTAGGATTTTTTTTTCTAACCTTCTGCGCGAGGTTTTGGTTTATCTATACCCCGGTTTTTTGTAAACACTAACCCAGATTTAGGGCTTTATCAATTATCATTGTTCTTGTTGATCGAGATGCCAAATTCTTTATTCTTTGTTAGAACTGCTTGAACCTTGGCTTAGGATCCGATATCCAGATAAGTCCAACATTTAAGATCCGTACCAAAGGTAAAAAATAATGTCCGAGATCCGTTTGACCAATTTGACTTTTTAGGATACCGCGCGATGATGTTCTAAAAGATTAGTCCTTCCCGAGGTCTTTTCATGCTTTTAGTTTGGTGCTAGAATTTTCCCAATATAGGATTTCTCTACTGCACGAACTATCTAGCACATCTCGGTTGGTACCATGAAGTGATTGGATATTGCAAAATTCTCTTAAAAGCTTAAAAATTGAGTAGAAAAACAACAAAATAGAAAAACAACACTTACTTTATTGAATATCATTGCGTTTCATAACAATTGGGCAGGTCAAACACAGTTAACTAGGGGACTAGGCCTGAAGGCACTTAGCTGTAGTACTTTCTAAGTTTATCTGCGTTCCAAAAAATTTTTACCGGCTTCCCTGTCAAAGTCTCTCTAGGGTATAAGCTCCTTTTCCGGTGCTGATTACAATACGGTAAGGACCCTCCCAGTTAGGGGCTAGTTTTCCCTGGGAGGTATTCCTTCCACCGACATCAACCCTGCAGAGTACCAAGTCGCCCGGCTGGAATTTTCTCGGAATGACCATCAAGTTGTACCGGGATGCCATTCTCTGCTTGATCACGGCATCGCATATGTGGGCAATGCGCCTCCTTTCCTCCAATAGATCCAAGTCTTCCTTGATTAATCTGAGGTTATCATCATTGATAGAAGTTCTGAGAACGCAAGCTTGGTTCTCTAATTTCCACTGGGATCATGGCCTCATATCCGAATGTGAGTTTGAAAGGAGTTTTGCCCGTCGAGGAATAGGGAATAGTTTGGTAGGCCCACAGGACATGGTCCAACTGCTCGGCCTAGTGCCCTTTTGCTTCATCTAACCTTCTTTTTAATCCTCGGACGATGATCCGATTTGCGGGCTTCGGCTTGCCCGTTTGTCCTGGGGTTCTTGACTGCACTATAATGATGTTTTATTTTCAACGCAGAAAGCAGTTCTTCAAATCCCTTGTCTTTAAACTGCGTCCCATTATCCGTAACAATTGATTCCGGAACCCCGAATCTGGTAAAAATATGACGCCAAGTAAATTTCTGAACTCGAGCCGAGGTGATGGTGGCCACGGGCTCTGCTTCAATCCACTTGGTAAAATAATGCACAACCACAATCAAAAACTTCAGCTGCCCGGGGGCTTGAGGGAACGGATCCAGGATGTCCATTCCCCACTGATAAAAAGGTCAGGGTATGGATATCGTGGATAGTTCTTCAGGTGGGGCGTGATAGTGATCCGAATGCCGCTGGCACTTGTCACATACTTGGACATGAGCAAGAGAATTTGCTTCCATTGTCGGCCAGTAATAACCTGCCCGGAGAGCTTTCAAAGCTAGGGCTTTCCCTCCTAGATAGTGTCCACAACTTCCTTCATGGACTTCAGCCAACACATATTTGGCCTCTTTCGCCTTAAGGCACTTAAGGAGGGGTAAGGAAAATCCACATCGATAAAGCTGCCCATTATAGATGGTATACCTGACTGCGGTTCTCTTTAGTCTGGAAGCTTCCTTTGGGTCATCAGGGAGGCTGCCGGACTGTAAGTACTCCACCAACGGCATAGTCCAATCCGGCTCTTGTCTGTCTACCTGGAAAATTGTCATGTCGGCGATTGACGGTTGTTGGATGATCTCCTGGATCACTGAGCGATTATTTCCTGGGCTCTTAGTGCTAGCCAATTTGGACAAGAGGTCGGCCCTAGAATTCTGCTCCCTCGGGATGTGCTCTAGCTGTACCGACTAAAAATTAGAGAGAAGTTGCTTTACTTTTAGCAAATATCTCTGTAAAAGTGGTTCTTTGGCTTGATAATCACCTCAGATCTAAGAAGTTACGAGTTGGGAGTCACTGCACAGTTTAAGTTTGATCGCACCCAAGTCCCTAGCCATCATTAGTTCGGTAATGCATGCTTCATATTTAGCCTGATTATTCGAGGTATGAAATTCGAACTTGAGGGAATTTTCTATGGTGACTCCATCGAAATTTTTTATTATTACCCCGGTGCCACTTCTTTTTGGGTTTGAGGACCCATCAACAAACATGGTCCATTATTTTTCCTCGGTTTTGTTAATTTCTGAGGTTAATTCAGTTAGAAAATCTGAGAATGCTTGCACCTTGATTGCTACTCTGGGTTCATAGGTGATTCTAAACTCGGAAAGCTCAATGGACCATGCAATCATGCTTCCTGTTAAGTCTGATTTGTGCAATATCTGTCGGATTGGATGATCTGTCCTTACCACCACCGGATGGCATTGGAAGTACTGTCTTAGTTTTCTAGTCGTGACGATGAGTGCAAATACGACCTTCTCGATCTTCTGATACCGGAGCTCGGGACCTTGCAATACTTTGCTCACAAAATAGACCGATTTCTGGACGCCCTCGGTTTCTGATGAGGACCTAAGGGGGGTACCTACTAATTGGACCCATGACAAGAATAAGAACTAAGAAGACCCAACTAAGTTAATAAGCATTTAGGTGAAGTTAAGTTCCACTAAGCTTTGCCTTTAGTGGGAATTTAATGCTTTTTAGTGGGGCTGATTGTATTTATTTTATTTTATTAGCTTTGTTAAAAACATGACAAAGAAGAGTGACCATTGGCTTACATGCCTTTGGTAACTTCTAGAATGAATTAATACAACACTTAAGCATAATAAGTTTCATGCACTAATTGCCATCATTACCAATTAGTGGAGGCATTAATGTAAGTATTAGTGGGGCTGCTAGGGTTAGGAGAGTCACCTTAGGCTGATTTGTGGTGATCTTTGATTAGCACTACTACTAGCCATTCTCTATATAATGTACCTGAATTGGATGAATAAAAAACAACTAGGATTTGATGTTCAATTTGGTTTGTCCAATTGTGAGAGTATTCCTCTCTTAGGTTCTTCTGAGAATCTCTAAACTTATCAAGGGTGCTATCCTTGTGGCGTTCCTAGGCTTATCAATCCGTGGATTGTGGCACCTAATCCTTTCTCTTAGGTTCTTGACTGAGCCATAGATCTTATCAAGAGTTTCTCTTGTGGCGATCACTAACTTTGGTTTATTAATCAATCCTTGATTGTGGCACAAATCCATTTCTTATTTCCATCTCTCGTCTTAACCATTTTCCTTTGTTATTTTCATTTTTCCTTTGTATTCATTTAGTTACAAACATCAATTTGCAAGAATCTCTAATTTCGTAATTTTCTCAGTTTTTGTCTCAAATTTCTCACACTCATATCTCAAGTTATACGTACTGTTTTTCAATGATTCTTGAGTCTAAATCCAGTTTTAGAGAGAGTTCTTTCACCTCGTTTTGGAATCACTCAATTTTGATCTATATAGCGTGAGATATGGATGCTTCCTAATCGTGTGCGAATTCCACCCTAGATAGATCCGTAAAAGTGAAATCATGGTAAGTGGAATCACATCAGTTGGTATCAAAGCTCAGTCCTAGGGAGGATTTGAGGCTACCTACAAGTGTGATATGACAGGTTCTAAAGAGGAGACTTCCTCTCAAGGGGCTGCAACCAATAAGTGGCTATTAGAGGCATTAACCCAAACTTTTCAAAGGTTGTTGAAGGAACAAACTGAGGCAATTCACAAGAAGTTTGATCGACTTGAGGAAAGGTTATCTAACTCAACAAGATGCAAGGAAAAGAAGGCCAATTAAGATGATTTTACCGATAAGCTTTCTTTTATGCATAATGGTTGCAAGACCACCCTTGTACCCTTGTCTCCAATAAAGGTGTGTGAGGTTCAAAGAAAATTAAGAGAAATGAGTGAAAAAGAGAGAAATGAACTAGAGAGAAAAGAAAAAGAGAAAGAGTTAGAAAAAGAAAAAGAGAAAGAATTTGAAAAAGGAAAAAGGGAGGACAATGAAGAAGAAGTTGAGAGTGAAAGAAGAGAGCGCAAGAAATCTTGCTTGAATTCTTATGTTTCTAACACTTTTTCTATTTCTAGTAGTGTTGATTCAATGTTGCAGGAAAATATTGAAATGACTCCAAAGGAGGAATCCCATTTACTACCACCTTTAAGGAGAATTGAACCAAACATTGAAATCATGCCTAGTACAAACATTTGTGCACCATGGCACATTCCGCCCTCAACTGGAAGCCCACATCAAGAGAACAAATACAAGGAAGTGAGAAAGGCTCCCTTGATGCAAAAAGGATCAAGCTCAAAGCCTGGATTTGAACAAATTGTGTTTGACCCTGGAGGGTAGGTTTCGATTCATTTATGGAAGAATAAAGTCCTTTACAAGGACATGCAAGTGCCAATAAGTGATAGCCAACTTGATTAGAAGGGTGATGAAGCCTTCAAATTTGAGGACAAATTCACTCAAAGAAGGAGGGGATGATGAGGACCTAAGGGGGGTACCTACTAATTGGACCCATGATAAGAATAAGAACTAAGAAGGCCCAACTAAGTTAATAAGCACTTAGGTGAAGTTAAGTTCCACTAAGCTTTGCCTTTAGTGGGAATTTAATGCTTTTTAGTGGGGCTGATTGTATTTATTTTGTTTTATTAGCTTTGTTAAAAATATAACAAAGAAGAGTGACCATTGGCTTACATGCCTTTGGTAACTTCTAGAATGAATTAATACAACACTTAAGCATAATAAGTTTCATGCACTAATTGCCATCATTACCAATTAGTGGAGGCATTAATGTAAGTATTAGTGGGGCTGCTAGGATTAGGAGAGTCACCTTAGGCTGATTTGTGGTGACCTTTGATTAGCACTACTACTAGCCATTCTCTATATAATGTACCTAAATTGGATGAATAAAAAACAACTAGGATTTGATGTTCAATTTAGTTTATCTAATTGTGAGAGTATTCCTCTCTTAGGTTCTTCTGGGAATCTCTGAACTTATCAAGGGTGCTATCCTTGTGACGTTCCCAGGCTTATCAATCCGTGGATTGTGGCGCCTAATCTTTTTTCTTTTGGTCGTTTTGTGTTTTCTACTTCTCAATTCCGTCAAATCTTCTCCGGTTTATATCTTGCATTTTACAAATCGTTTTCTGGTGATTCATGAGCCAAATTCATGATTTAGAACGTCCTCTTTCACATCGTTTTGGAAACGCTCAATTCCGAGGAGTATAGCGCGAGTTACAGTTAGATATTCTCCGGTTCATATCTCACATTTTACAAATCGTTTTCTGGTGATTCATGAGCCAAATTCGTGATTCAGAATGTCCTCTTTCACCTCGGTTTGGAATCGCTCAATTCTGAGGAGCGTAGCGCGAGATACAAGCGTTTTTAAACAAGACATCCTTTGTGAGATCAATTTCGTGAAATCCACCCTAGATAGATCCGTAAAAGTGAAACCAAGGCATGAGGATTCACATCAATTTCTCTAACAAGTACTGCACTAACAGCTTCCTCGTGAATGGAGAGGTATATGTATAGCGTTTCTCCTAGCTCAGGTCTCGTGAGAATTGGAGGGGACGACAAAATTTTTTTCAAAGAGATGAACGCATCCTCACACTCCTAGGTCCACTCAAATCTGTTACCAAGTGGCCTCAATACTCAAGAGGGGGGTGAATTGAGTATGTAAGACAAGTTCGCAAATCTTTCGCAAATCATTTGATAAACAATTTTCGTTGAAGCTATTTGATGATTAGAACTGATTGGATATATGGAATAAATACTTTTACTTATAAATGTAATAATCAAGAAGAACAATATTCAAGATATTCAATGAAACAGTGCTTAATGTAAAGAGAAGGGTTTAGAGAGAACAAACACAGCAATTTATCCTGATTCGATGACCAATCCACTTGTGATCTACGTCTAGTCCCCAAGCAACAACTTGAGATTTTCCACTATATCTTCAAGCTTCAGTGGGTGCTTAACAACCACGACAACCTTGAGCACTCAACACTTTGGGATACCTCACCCTAATGCTTGAGCCTCTATTTTCCTAAGGATACCTCACCCTAATACAGTTTAGAGGGATGCCTCATCCTCTCTACAGAATTTACAGAGATTGAATAGGTAGATACTCTCTTCAAAGAGCAGATATTACAACTGGAAAAACAACGGGTATATGATTCACGATTTACGCTCAGAAACAGAGTATTAATGGAGGAATAGATGAAAACTCATTTTTAATACTCAACCAAGGTTTTTTAGATTGATTGTCTAGCCCTCATAAATGCCCAACAACTTCTATTTATAAGTCATTGAAGTTTTGAGCCGTTGGGAGGTGGTTGGAGCATTTAATGATGCGTAACTATCCATTGATTTCTGTTTCTGAAAACCTCTCTTATTCGAATAAGAGATTTCTTATTCAAATAACGCTTGAAATAGCTTCAGCGTGTTTTCCTCTGTAATGTATTATTCGAATAACATCCTGGTTATTCGAATAACCAGTTAAATGTTTGGTTTCTGGGAAAACATGTTATTCGAATAACATTCATGTTATTCGAATAACTCATTCGAATAAATGAGCTTCTGAGTTCTCGTTATTCGAATAACAATCATGTTATTCGAATAACCAATTAAACATGGTTTTATTTGAAAGGCTGTTATTCGAATAACCACACTGTTATTCGAATAACCAATTTAAACATGATTTTTCTGAAACGCTTGTTATTCGAATAACAACTTTGTTATTCGAATAACCAATTAATAAACTGACTTCCTGAAATGTGTTATTCGAATAACACTTCTGTTATTCGAATAACTTATTCATGCCAAATCACTTTTGAAACATTTATTCGAATAATGCATGGCTTATTTGAATAAATCCTTTCCTGAATGATTAATTTGGAATCTCTGACTTGTGTTATTCGAATAAGGAACCCCTTATTCGAATAATACATATGAAAAACATGTTTTGAGCCTTCTTTAAGTGTTGCTCTTGATTCCATATGATCTTGTAGGTTTATGGACACAAAATGGTTAATTCTTTGGAAGCTAAAAAACCATATTGAAGCCTTGAAAACTTGTGTGCTATTTCGAAATGCAAGATTAAGCTATTTGTGAATCTTTATATGCCTTTACAAAAATGATTGAAGTCCTAAAAACTATACTTGATGGTCTTGATAATCTTGGACTTGATCTTGCAACATCTTTGAGTTTGTTATTATCAAAACACATTCTTTATCAGATACATGCTAGTCACATTCTCCCTATTTTTTATGATGACAAACAACCATTGAGAAAAAGTTAGTTCATTTGTAAACTGGAAATCACAGTATTAATCATGGAGACTTACTCCCCCCTCTATTTTTTAAGAGGAGCATAAATTATCAGAGCCAAGCGCAGCTCCCCCTTTCTTTTGGAGTCTCTTGATCCTTTTTCAAATAAATCTTTCTGATTTGTCTTTACTCAACACAATCTCCAAAACCAAAAAAATGTCAGAAGTGATTATCTTTAATTTTAAGCACAAATGAACAGAGTTAACTTATTAACTTTTAACTTGTTCTTGTTCTTCTCCCCCTTTTGTCATGATCAAAAAGATGGGGCAAGAGATGCATACACTCAGAACTGACAAGAATTAAGCAAACACTTTGGAAGGCAATAACAGGCTCAGAGAGTGCAAAGTGAAAAACATACACCCAAAAAGCATACTTTGTAAGGTAAGAAATTCAAAATTATTCTTATTCAATTATGGCAAACATAGTCAAGATTTACAATGTTCAGATATTGATATGCCAGAGATACATCAAAAACATAAAAACTAAGACTAAAGTCCTATGATCAAAAATAAGTGTCTGGTGGAGGAGGAGGTGAGTTTGGTGCAGGGGCAGGAGGTGCAACTCGCAGTGCAGTAATCTCGCGTTCAACACCTTCTATTATGTCGAAGAGAATAGAAAATGTGTGTTCCATGTAGGCACGATTGTCGAGCAGAGTGGCCATAATGCCTTCCAGGGTTACGGGAGCAGGAGCAGGGGCTTCAGTGGGGCTAAACAGCAGGAACAGGGTCATCAGCAGGAACAGGGGCATCTGCAATGTCTTCGTCTGCTGCAGCTTCTTCCAGCTCATCAGGGTATACCCACCCTCCAATATCGTCCGAAACCATCTTCATCTTCTTTAGAGTAAATTCCCCAAAGATGTTGAAGTGGTTCAAATCCACTATTCGTTCAGTCTGTCTGAGCAGGGAGTATTTCTTAAGGAAGGCTGAGATGATGAGAGCATATGGCAGGTTATAGTTCTTGGTGGTCTTGACCTTCATCATGTATTTTCCAATGAAATTGGGCCAGTTGATCTTCCAATTTTTCTTCAGCACCCAGATAAGAAAAATGTCATCCTCAGTCAGATAGGCGTAGTTGCCTCCACGAGGAGTGAGAATGTGGGCGTATGAGTAGTGAAGCAGCCTTTCCTGGCTTTTCAGCATCCCACTCTTCAGACCAACCTTGGACCAGACTCTTCCAGGTTTCACCAGTAGGGACACAGCTTCTTCTCGTTTATATGCCTTCACGTAGGGCCTGCTGTCTGGCTCCACTGCAGCACCCGTGGCGTCTAAGTTGAAGAAGGTCATCCAGTCAGTAGGAGTGATGACAATTTCCTGGTCCTTGACTTCAGAGATAAGATTAGGACCGTCCAGCTTCAGATTGCAGTAGAACATTTTCACCAAGTCTGGGAAAATGGAGTCCTTGTAGCTGCAGAGTTCGAGCACGCCTTAATGGGAGAGATCATCGAGGAAGTCAAATCCTCCATCGTCTTCAAAGAACTGATAATCCATGTATTTGGGTTGAATGATGTCTCTGGTCCATAATTCCTCCCTGAAGCGTTTGAGATCATCATTATTGGACGAGAGTCTTCGAAGATCTATGGGGTTGTTGATGGGAGCGGTTTTGCTACGTGGGCATTTGGAAGAGGAAGCCATGATGAATTGTGGTGGGTGATGGAGAGAAGGAAGAGATGGTGAATATGAAGAGGAGAAAACAGAGAAGGGTGGGAAAAAGAGAGCATATGAAATGACAGAGGAGCCTCGTGAACTCCTTTTATAAATCGCGTGTTATTCAAATAACAGTGGTGTTATTCGAATAACAGAGTGGCACCTGAAGAGTCGTGGCTCACTGCTAAGCGTTATTCGAATAACAAGGTTGTTATTCGAATAACAAATAATAATAGCACAAATATTGGTGAAATTGTTTTTTGTTATTCGAATAACATATGTTGTTATTCGAATAACATGAAAATGGCTTTTGCCATGACATGCTTTATTCGAATAACCAATTGGTTATTCGAATAACTAGTTAAAAATACAAAGATGATGACACATTCTGTGAGGTGTTATTCGAATAAGGGAATCCTTATTCGAATAATGTAAGCGTGTTAGAAAAATAACTGGGCTTTGCTGACAGGTTTTATTCGAATAACAGGCTTCTTATTCAAATAAAAGGCTTTTTATTCGAATAAGGCATACGATAAAAGACAATTTTATGCAGCAAATTATAGAGGATCAATCCTTCTATCATCTATGTGATTCAGAAACATGCCAGTTTAATTCCAAACAATCATAGAATCAACTTTAAATCATTCAGATCCATTCCAAAATACCTTAAAACAATTCAGATCATCATACAAGCATATAATCTTATCTTATTATGTTTCATATCACTCAAGAATGCTATTTTTACCAAGAATTTTACCCTTTTTGGTGAAATTGTGAGGTAATTGAGTTGCTTGGGAATCTTGATTATGAGGGAGCACCTGCAAAACGATTTAGGGGAAATCTCCGATGCTCAAGTTAGTTTTGGATTCAAATGTGATTAATAGCTCAGAAATTATGCAGCAAAATGGCATGATTATGTAGAAAGCAATAAGATGTGATGCAGTAAAATGTTAATTTATGCATGATTGATCCAAAATGCCAAGTTCATTTCTTATATAGAAAAATGCTTCTTTTGCTAGGGGTTTAGTGAAAATGTCAGCTAGTTGCTTAGTTGTTTCAACAAATTCAAGTATGCAATCCCCCTTTTGAACATGGTCTCTAATGAAATGATGTCTTATTTCAATATGTTTAGTCCTAGAGTGCAAAATGGGATTTTTGGACAAATTAATTGCACTGGTGTTATCACACCTTATAGGGATGTGATCAAGCTCAAGACCATAATCCAAGAGTTGCTGTTTCATCCAAAGGACTTGAGCACAACAACTCCCAA
The DNA here is from genome assembly GCA_029884595.1 of Ormosia semicastrata. Lineage (NCBI taxonomy): Eukaryota > Viridiplantae > Streptophyta > Magnoliopsida > Fabales > Fabaceae > Ormosia > Ormosia semicastrata. The sequence goes on along the minus strand of JAQQTO010000036.1, from coordinate 8,600,291 downwards.
CTGTAACATATTCAGCTTCAGCTATGGACAATGTCATACTATTTTGTTTCTTGTTATGCCAAGAAACTAGTGAGCTTCCAAGCAAGTAGCATGTCCCACTAGTGCTCTTTCGATCCATTTTGCATCCAGTAAAATCAGAATCAGAATACCCAATAAGGCTGCATGAGGCACCTTTAGGATACCATAAACCCATTTGTGATGTGCCTATTAGATATTTCATTATTCTTTTAACAGCACTTAGGTGTGATTCCTTAGGATTAGCTTGATATCTAGCACACATGCATACACTAAACATTATATCAGGCCTACTTGCAGTGAGATAAAGGAGTGAGCCAATCATACCTCTATATTTCGTAATTTCTATCGATTTACCTCCTTCATCCTTGTCCAAATAGCAAGAGGTGCCCATCAGAGTAGCCATATGCTTGGCATTGTCCATTCCAAACTTCTTGAGCAGCTCCTTGCAATACTTGGATTGGCTTATGAAAGTTCCTTCCTTTGTTTGCCTGATTTGGAGACCAAAGAAGAAGTTGAGCTCACCCATCATAGACATCTCAAACTCACTTTGCATAATATTTGAAAATTCTTTACAAAGAGAGTTGTTAGTAGCTCCAAATATAATGTCATCAATATAGATTTGAACTAGAAGTATGTCATGCATTTTGTGTTTTATGAAAAGGGTAGTGTCAACGTTGCCTCTAGAAAAACCTTTTTCTAAAAGAAATTTGCTTAACCTTTCATACCAAGCTCTAGGAGCTTGTTTCAAGCCATACAAGGCCTTTTTCAGTTTAAAAACATGGTTGGATAATTCAAAATCTTCAAAACCAGGAGGTTGTTCCACATACACCTCTTCTTGTATAAAACCATTTAAAAAGGCACTTTTGACGTCCATTTGATAAAGTTTGAAATCCATGATGCAAGCATATGCAAGTAACATTCTAATGGCCTCTAATCTAGCTACGGGAGCATAAGTTTCTTCATAGTCTATGCCTTCCTCTTGATTATATCCCTTAGCTACAAGCCTAGCTTTATTTCTTGTTATTAACCCCGTTTCATCAAGTTTGTTCCTAAAGACCTATTTGGTGCCAATTATAGGATGATCATTGGGCCTTGGAACTAATTCCCAAACTTGATTTCTCTCAAATTGGTTTAGTTCTTCTTGCATGGCCAAGATCCAGTGCTCATCATTAATGGCCTCATTTATGTCTTTAGGTTCAACTTGAGAAACAAAGGCTAGGTGATTACTTGCATATCTAAGTGAGTTTCGAGTAATTACCCCCTTTGATACATCACCTATCACCTTGTTGAGAGGATGATATCTTGAAGTCCTCCATTCCTTCGGTAGATCCACGATTTCTGAATCTTTTTGCCATAAATGATCAAGGAGTCTCTCTTCTTGCTTCTTGGACTCTTTCTCTTGATTTTCCAAGTGCGTTTTTGCTAAGATTTCTGCAACATCATCAACAAGCTCCTTTCTCGGCTTATTTGGGTTAGTTTCATCAAATGCAACATGTATGGACTCTTCTATGGTCATAGTTCATTTATTATAGACTCTAAAGGCCTTACTATGAATAGAATAACCAATGAATATTCCCTCATCAGATTTTGCATCAAACTTCCCCAAGTTATCTTTTCCATTATTCAAAACAAAGCATTTACATCCAAAGACATGAAAATGTGACACATTTGGCTTCCTTCCTTTATACAATTCATATCGAGTTTTCTTTAAAATTGGCCTTATTAGGGCTCTATTTATAACATAACAAGCGGTGTTAACCACATCCACCCAAAAGTGCTTAGGAAGGTTGGCCTCATTGAGCATAGTTCTTGTCATTTCCTCTAAAGATCGATTTTTCTTTTCTACAACACCATTTTGTTGTGGTGTTCTAGGGGCAGAAAAATTATGCTCAATGCCATGTTCATCACAAAAAGTTTCAAATTCATGATTTTCAAATTCACCACCATGGTCACTTCTTATGGATGCAATACAAAACCCTTTTTCATTTTGGATAACTTTGGCAAGTTTTCTAAATGATTGAAAAGCATCATTTTTGTGGGCCAAGAATAATGTCCATGTAAACCTAGAAAAATCATCTACAATCACTAATGTATAGTAATTCCCACCAAAGCTCATAGTTCTAGAGGGACCAAAAAGATCCATGTGCAAAAGTTGTAAAGATCTAGAAGTTGAAACTATGTTTTTAGCTTTAAAAGAGACATTTACTTGTTTTCCCTTTTGACATGCATCACAAAGTTTATTTTTTTCAAATTTGAGTTTTGGAAGACTAATTACTAGTTCCTTAGAAACCAATTTGTTTAAGTGATCCATGTGAATGTGAGCAATTTTTCTATGCCATGACCATGAATCATTTTCTTTATTCATAAAACATTTAGCATCATTTGAAGAGATATCATCAAGATTAATCATATATATATTATTGACCCTATGACCAACAAACTTAACTTGCTTATCATCCTTTCCCTCAATTATGCAACAAGAGGAATCAAATATAACTCTATTGCCTTTATCACATAATTGACTAATACTAAGCAAATTATGTTTAAGTCCTTCAACAAGCAAAACATTATCAATAGATGATGAAGGGATCTTACCGACTTTGCCAATTCCAAGAATCTTCCCTTTGTTATTATCACCATATGTGACATGACCATGTTTCTTGTGGGTAAGGGAGGAGAACTTGGAACCATCACCGGTCATGTGCTTGGAGCAACCATTATCAAAATACCAACTTGAGCTCTTGGTCTTCAAACACACCTACAACACACATTCAACATTTAACCTTTGGTACCCAAATTGTTTTGGGTCCTTGTGTGTTAGAATTAGGTATGGTGCCTTTAGGGACCCAAACCCTTTTGATTCCAACCTTGGTGTTTATGTTCTTTCTAACATTACAAGTGGATGCACTATACCCTTTCCTACCACAATAAAAACATTTAACAAAGGGACTACTTGAAGTTTTTGAGGAAACAAAGAAGTTCTTATAAGACTTTTGATGATTGTTTGGATTAAATCCCAAACCGGCTTTTTGAAAAACACATTTTTGTCTCCCTAACAACACATTCAAGTTGTCTCTTCCAAAAGTGAATTTTTCAATAGTGTTGTTCAAATCTTCAATTTCTTTTTCAAAAACTTTACAAGATAAACAAGGTAATGATATGGATGCATTATCATGTGAGGAACAAGTCATATATAATAAATTAGCATCTATGAGTCCTAAGGTCTCATTTTCAATTTTAAGTTCATTTAACTCCTTAGTTAAGGTAGAAACTTTGTTTGTCAATAGGGAGATTGTTTTATTGGAAGTCAAAATCATTTTTGTGAGCCTCAAAGATTCATCATGCAATTCTTGAAAGGCATCTTGCAATTCATCATAAGAAGGTGGAGGTTCTAGGCTAGAAGAAGTTACCTCGGTATCGCTTTCTCCACTTTCTTCTCCTTGAGCCATGAGGCAAAGATGGGCTTCTTCATTCTCCAAATCATCGGAATAGCTTAAGTTATTATCCTCCCAAGTTATATATGCTCTTCTTCCTTTTTTTTTCCTCGGAGGGTCTTTTCTCAAATTTCTCCGTCTTTTTGAGATATATAGGACACTCCATTTTCATGTGTCCCGATTTTTCGCATTCGTAGCATTTTGGAGGAGTAGATGATCCTTCTCCTTTGTGATAAGCTTTCTTTTGAGGAAAGGGTGGTCTTATTTGAAATCCCTTTTTCTTTAAGAATATTCCGAACTTTCTCATAAGGAGACTAAGATTCTCCTCACTTAGCTCAATATTTTCAGCATCCTCTTCACCATCTTCATCATCATCTTCAAGTATGGAAGAGGTAGCTTTGAGTGCAATTCCCTTCTTCTTTTTATCATGCTCTTCACTTTGATTGAGCCAATTTAGTTCCAGCTCATGTTCTTGAAGCTTTCCGAATAGGGTGGCTAGAGACATTGTTGATAAATCTCTTGATTCCGCAATAGCCATTACTTTGGGTTGCCAATTCCTGCTTAGACATCTCAAGACTTTGTTAATAAGATCCTCATTAGGAAATGTCTTTCCCAATGAGATGAGATGATTAACAATGTGAGTAAATCTCTTTTGCATATCTTGAATACTCTCACCTTGGTTCATTCTAAATAGTTCATATTCATGAGTAAGAGTGTTTATTCGAGATCGTTTTACCCCACTAGTACCTTCATGAGTTACTTGTAGGGTATCCCACATTTCTTTTGCAGTCTTACAATTTGACACCCTAAAGAATTCATCATACCCCAAGGATATGGTGATGATGTTCTTGACTCTCAAATTGTATTGAACCTTCTTTTTATCATCATCGGTCCATTCACTTCTAGGTATATTAATTATCACACCATCTTTAGTTTGTGTTGGGACAAAAGCACCATTTTCAACGGCATCCCACACATCTAAGTCAATAGCTTCAATAAAAATTTTCATTCTTTCTTTCCAATAAGCATAACCATCCCCATTGAAATAAGGAGGTCTATTTATAGAGGAACCTTCATTTGAAAAATCATTTGAAGCCATCACTTCTCTTGAAGCTGCTAAGCTCTTTATACAAGAGTCTAACTCTGATACCACTTGTTACCAAGTAGCCTCAATACTCAAGAGGGGGGGTGAATTGAGTATGTAAGACAAGTTCACAAATCTTTCGCAAATCGTTTGATAAACAATTTTCGTTGAAGCTATTTGATGATTAGAACTGATTGGATATATGGAATAAATACTTTTACTTATAAATGTAATAATCAAGAAGAACAATATTCAAGATATTCAATGAAACAGTGCTTAATGTAAAGAGAAGGGTTTAGAGAGAACAAACACAGTGATTTATCCTAGTTCGATCACCAATCCACTTGTGATCTACGTCTAGTCCCCAAGCAACAACTTGAGATTTTCCACTATATCTTCAAGCTTCAATGGGTGTTTGACAACCACTACAACCTTGAGCACTCAACACTTTGGGATACCTCACCCTAATGCTTGAGCCTCTATTTTCCTAAGGATACCTCACCCTAATACAGTTTAGAGGGATGCCTCACCCTCTCTACAGAATTTACAGAGATTGAATAGATAGATACTCTCTTCAAAGAGCAGATATTACAACTGGAAAAACAACGGGTATATGATTCACGATTTACGCTCAGAAACAGAGTATTAATGGAGGAATAGATGAAAACTCATTTTTAATGCTCAACCAAGGTTTTTTAGATTGATTGTCTAGCCTTCATAAATGCCCAACAACTTCTATTTATAAGTCATTGAAGTTTTGAGCCGTTGGGAGGTGGTTGGAGCATTTAATGATGCGTAACTATCCATTGATTTCTGTTTCTGGAAACCTCTTTTATTCGAATAAGAGATTTCTTATTCGAATAACGCTTGAAATAGCTTCAGCGTGTTTTCCTCTGTAATGTATTATTCGAATAACATCCTGGTTATTCGAATAACCAGTTAAATGTTTGGTTTCTGGGAAAACACGTTATTCAAATAAATGAGCTTCTGAGTTCTCGTTATTCGAATAACAATCATGTTATTCGAATAACTAATTAAATATGGTTTTATTTGAAAGGCCTGTTATTCGAATAATCACACTGTTATTCGAATAACCAATTTAAACATGGTTTTTCTGAAACGCTTGTTATTCGAATAACAACTCTGTTATTTGAATAACCAATTAATAAACTGACTTCTTGAAATGTGTTATTTGAATAACACTTCTGTTATTCGAATAACTTATTCATGCCAAATCACTTTTGAAACATTTATTCGAATAATGCATGGCTTATTCGAATAAATCCTTTCCTGAATGATTAATTTGGAATCTCTGACTTGTGTTATTCGAATAAGGAACCCCTTATTCGAATAATACATATGAAAAACATGTTTTGAGCCTTCTTTAAGTGTTGCTCTTGATTCCATATGATCTTGTAGGTTTATGGACACGAAATGGTTAATTCTTTGGAAGTTAAAAAACCATATTGAAGCCTTGAAAACTTGAGTGCTATTTCGAAACGCAAGATTAAGCCATTTGTGAATCTTTATATGCCTTTACAAAAATGATTGAAGTCCTAAAAACTATACTTGATGGTCTTAATAATCTTGGACTTGATCTTGCAACATCTTTGAGTTTGTTATCATCAAAACACATTCTTTATCAGATACATGCCAGTCACAAAATTCGGTCCCGTTTTTCAACAATTTAAAGAGTGGGAGGGATTTATGAGCGGCTCCAGCCAGGAAACGAGTAAGGGCCGTGATCCGTCCATTTAACTGTTGTACTTCTTTCACATTCTGGGGGCTGTGCATGTCGAGCACGGCCTTACACTTATCGGGGTTTGCCTCGATTCCCCGGTGTGTCAGCATGAACCCTAGAAACTTTTCAGCCTAAACCCCGAATGCACACTTCTCCGGGTTAAGCCTCATATTGTGCTTCCTAGGCTGTTCAAATACTTCTTCTAAATCCAAGGTGTGTGATCCTAACGACGGGATCTTGACTATCATATCATCGATGTAGACCTCTAGCATTCTTCCTATCTGATCTTCAAAGACTCTGTTCATCATTCTCTGATACGTAGCTCTAGCATTTTTCAACCCAAAAGGCATTACTTTGTAGGAGTAACTTGCCTTTTCGGTGATGAACGCGGTTTTATCTTCGTCCTCGGGGTACATCAAAATCTGATTATACTCGAAGTAAGCGTCCATGAAAGACAGTAGCTGGAAACTAGAGGAACTATCAACCAGCTTGTCCACATTAGGGAGGGGGTATGGATCCTTAGGGCATGCTTTGTTTAAGTCGGTATAGTCCACACACATCCTCCACTTGTCGTTGGATTTTTTAACCAAGACAACATTCGACAGTCAGGTGGTATATGAAATCTCCCTGATGAATCTGGCGTTCAGAAACTCTTTTACTTGCCCTTCAATGACCTGCTGCCTTTCTAGGCCAACCTTCCTCTTCTTTTGAGAGACCGGCTTTGCATCTAGTTTAATAGACAAACAATGACAAATGAAAGCGTTTCGATTCCAGGCATGTCAGCAGATGTCCAGGCAAAAAGATCTTTATTCTCTTGCAAGAGTTTTACCAATTGAACTTTCTCCTGCTCGTCAAAGTTTGCCCCAATCTTGGTGGTTTGATTAAGTTCATCACCAAGCTGTAACGAAATCAAGTCTCCGTCGGGCTGGGGTCTAGTGCCTCAGATTTCCTCTCGTGCATCCAATTCGGTCATTAAAACATTGACTTGGTGGGTTGGGATAGGTGTGCGCGCCTTCTTGTTTCTTGACACCCTATTAATTTTTAAACTTTCGTTGTAACATTTGCGGGCTACAATCTGATCGCCCTTGAATGTGACCACTTTGTCATCCCGGTTGAGGAATTTCATGGCCTGGTGGGCGGTAGAGACTACAGCGGCAATGTCGTTCAACGTAGGACGTCCCAAAATGATGTTGTAGGCCGAAGGATAATCCACAACTAAGAATCTCACCTTTACCGTTCTATATGTGCTGTCGTCACCCAAGGTCAGGAAAGTATCAAAATATCCCACCGGGGTGACCTTCTCACCAGAGAAACCAGTAAGCTCACCTTCATATGGTGTCAATTTAGACAAAGGGAATTCCAACCTTTCAAAGGCATCCATGAACATGATATCTGCCGAACTCCCCTGGTCCACAAAAATTCGACGGACTTCGGCGTTAGATATTACTCCAAAAATTACTAGTGGGTCGTCATGATCCTGAATAATATCGTCGTAGTCCTCTTCAGAGAATGAGATAGGAGGTACTCCACTATCTCGGGCGGGTGTTCTTCGTGAAGAACTTGACACGCTTAAGACCGCCGTCCGAAGTGCCATCTTTCGGGAATTATTTGACATTCCTCCTCCAGCGAACCCTCCAGCGATGGTATGGATCAATCTGTCTTTCCAGTGTCCGCCTCCTTGAGCATCCCAGTTCTATCCTTGTCTGTTCTCCCCATCTCAGCTTGTCGGGGTTCGGGATCTTCTGGTGGGACTTCAGTTTCTTCCAGTCGGGCTGCGCGTTCTTTGCTGATGTTGGTTTGGACTCCGCCGTGGACTTCGGCTTCGTCTCTGATCCCTTCTCCTTCCGTGGTCTTGATTACCACAAAAACCACTAATGTACTTCTGCAGACGTCCCTCTTTGATCAGGGACTCGATAACATCTCAGAGCTAGTAACAATCTTCGGTCTCATGGCCATAACTGTTGTGCCACCTACAATGCTTTGAATGATCCCTTTGGGATTATTTTTTAACTGGTGGTGGCCTTTTGATATCCTGGAACTCGGTTTGAAGGACCTCCTTCAAGATTGTTTCTTGAGGGGTGTTCAAAGGAGTATACTCAGAATACTTGGGCATATACCGCTCACTCTTGGAGGGATCTCGGGGCTGGCTAGAATTGTGATTCTTTTTCTGAACTGGTTCACCTTTCTCAAGGCTCTCTTTGGCCCTTATAATTTCTTCCAGTTCAACATACTTGTCTACGCGCAAGTGGAACTCATCTAAACTGGCTGGCTTCTTTTTAGCTAGTGACCGAAAAAAGTCTGAATCAGTCCGTAGGCCATTTCTAGCATAGTGGAGGGTTATTCTGTCATCGAGGCTTTCTATACCCACGCAAACATGACTGAATCTTTTTATGTATTCGTGCAAAGATTCATCACTTTTTTGGCGAATTCTAGAGAGAGAGTCAATCGACTTCGGTCACTCCTTGGCAGTTGTATAATGTAGCAAGAAACGCTGCATGAGGTCCCCCCATCCTGTAATCTTTGTCTATAAGGTAATGAACTAGCGAATAGCATCCTTCTTCAGAAAGAGCGGGAAAGCACGACATAACAATTCTGGGGTGTACCCATAGAGCTGCATGGACTGAGTATAGGCATCCAAGTGCTCTTGTGAATCTGTGGTCCCGTCGTAAGGTTCTAAGTTGCTTGGGGGCTTGAAGTTCCTCGGGACCCTGTACGCCATTAAGGCGTCGGAGAATTGCTACTGGCGGCCGGGGGCCAGGTCATTGTTTTCTATGACCACGGCGCCGACATAATGGGCTTCCCTTTGAACTGTGATTCGCTCTCCACCCTCATTGCCAGCCTGCGCAAACCTTTCTAAATTGTTCAAACGACAGCGTTGCTCCTCCAGCTGACGCCGTTAGTTGTCAATCAACGTGGTCTGTTGGCGCAGTAATTCTCGAAGCTCATTCCTCGCCATTCCGGACTGTGCATTGTCCTCATAATGCGAATGGTCTACATCCACGTTCGGGGTTCCCAGGCGGGCACGCGCTGGGATCCTCACTCCTTGATCTGCATTATTGTCTCCTCCAGTTGGGGGAAAATTGAGTCTATCCCGGACAGAGACCCTTCTAGAGGGGACTGGGCTTTCAGCTGATGCTGAAGTTTCGTGTCCCCCGTTGAGCGTCTCTACCAAGACAGGCCTGCTCCTTACGGCGGAGGTTTCTGGTGGTGCGACAGAAGGAGGGTCGCGTTGAGCCGCTGGGCCCTGTCCGTGGGTAGGGGCAACATGCCCAACACTTCATCTCCACTGATTTTGCCTTGTACTCACCATGATGAACGTGGGAATAGTAATTTATCAGGTCCCCACAGTCGGCGCCAAATGTTCTGAACGAATTCAGAAGGGTACCTGTAAAAGGTATGGTTTGGTGATATCCTCCTTTCTACGGTTGCGCTCCACCGTTAGGGTCCGGCGGGGGTGGTACCTGCAAAAAGAACTCTGATGCTCAAGTCAAACAGTGTGCAAGAATGTCTCAGTCATTCAATAGTCATTACCTCTTTTAGGTTTACTTAACCTGATCTTTATGGAGCATGTTTGGAGTCATGGCTTTTAAAGCAGGTATTATTAGAAATGTAGACGTTACAGTCATTTATTGAGAGGAGAGGTTATAGAATCAGAGAAATCTGCATCAGCAGTTACGAAAGTCACTGCTGATTCCCTGATCCTCATTAGAGTTCTGTATTCCGAGGTCCTACTATTTTTTTCGGAGTGCTAATGGAGAGGTACGGTGGAGGATGTGCCGAATTCTACCCTTCTAGGTAAGATCCCGGTTCATGGTCCAGAACAATATATATATATATATATCTTCCACCAAGTCAAACACATATATAATAATTGGTATGAATAGCAAACCAATAGCTTTTAGCAAACGAAATTGCTTTATGCAGTTTGAAAAATTAAACAAAATCACGTGTTAAAAAAAATTATAAAACCCATAACTTTGATCAACTTGTTACTTATATACCCCCAACGAATTCAAAGAATTTTGGAGTATGCAAACTCGTGAGTAAGAGTAATATAAACAAAAATAATCATCTTACATTTTTAAAAAAGAGTGTAAGTATTATTTATATTATTTTTAAAGAATGTGATTAAGTAAAAAAAAGTGATAAAAAAGTATGTATAATAAATAATATTAGATAAAATATAAAAAAAGTATATATACTATTTGATGTAAAAATATAAGTGTTATAATATAAAACTCCAAAACTGATTCGATGAAATCTTTCACTAAAGAAATATTTGTCACATTTATCCATGGTACGAAAATTGTAATATCATGTTCAATTTTCTTCAAACTTATAATATGAATTTTGAATCTATATGACTAAACTCTGGTACTACATGTAAGAAATATAGGGTCATATAAATTTAAGACATTAACACAATAATTCAAAAAATAGAAAATTTCAGAGTTGGTCATGAATGATCAATTAAAGTTGTGGTAAAGAGTGTTCTTCTATGTAGACCTTTCTCCTTATTTATGTCTTACAACAGGTGACTATCAATGAGACAAGTCAAAATAATATATAGTGGTAGTAGAGAGAGAATTTAGCCACTTATTTATAACCACAATAAGTTCTCTCATCAAGAGACATTATCATAAATAAATCTTAACTGATCAATGATTAATTGGGTCTACATTGTTGTTGTTTAACTACATTAACTCAATAATAAATATGTACAGTCTATAACATAAATCAATATTAATATTAAATTTACAATGTTTGTCTATATCTCAGATCATATTATCAATTCAATTTTTACAAAAAAATATAATAATTAATTATAACTCATATAGAAAAAATTCCAACCCAGGTCTCAAATTAGATAAGAAACTTGACTATAACTATTAGGAAATTTTGATGGCCACATACTTAAAGACTCACAATATATGAAGCTTTATTAAATCAAGCATTCAATAAGGAGCTTATGGAACTACGGGAGAGATCAATTGACACTATCACAAATTCATCAAAGAATTGATTATTTGGTGTTTGACAAAATAGCTAATGCCAAAACAACCAAAAAGAAGCATGAGATATCTTGAAGCTGTTATGTAAAGTATAAATAAGGCCCAAAAATCCAATAAATAGGCTGCTTAAATGGAGACGTTTATCGTACACCCACATACGAGTACACTAGGTAAATTTACTGGTATAGCATGTTATCCGATTATCTTCTTCTTCTTCTTTTTTCCAAATTGTCATAATTATTTTTAAACCCAAAATTCTGATTTGTAAGTAAATATTGCTAGTTAAAATTTATATAATTTTTTATATGTATAATTAATTATCTACAGTAAAAATGTTTATAAAAATTATTAGTTAAAATATGTAGAGTTTTTTATATTTATAGTTATCTATAATAAAAAAATAGAAGTTGTCTAAGTTTCTTGTGTGTGAATTTGAATGTATATATAAATATTATCAGTTAAAATATGTAATTTTTTTTTTGTATAAATAACTATTTATTACAAAAAATAGATAAATAAAATTTGACTTGTACTTCAAATTACAAGCCATTAATATTAACTGGTAATTTGATTTTATGCCAGATCAACAATTTCTAAAGCTTGGTGCACCGTTACACCCACCAAATGGAGGGTGTATGTTAAATGTTTCCGGCTTAAATAGCAATTTGAGGAAAAGCGATGATTTGGTGCATGCGAAATTTGTTTGAAGGTGGTAAATGATAAACTTAACGTAAATTTTTGCTGCACCGAGTTCAGAGGCTTTAATTAGCTTTCTTTTGGCAACATATGAAACATCAAACCAATAAATAGAGGCTTGTTGGATGGATTCAATATCATGACTTCCACAATTGTTTCCAAGTCATTTTTGTTACAGAAATCATTCCTAAAACTTAGGAAAAGAACCCTCGTGATCATGATCACAATGGAAGTACAAATCAAAGGTCAACCTGATAAAAAATAGAGAAATTATATCATATTTCTAAAATAGTAATAAATACATGTTCTAAGAATATATTCACCACTTATTTTAAACACTTTTACATAAATTTTAAAGAAGAAAACTTAAATCAATAGTTGAGATCCTCATAAAACATACATTTATTATTGTTATAAGAATATGGTATAATTTCTCTATAAGACATGTGCTCGTGATGAAACATGTCCCATTTTTACTTCTTAAATCCTTAATTCTTTCTTGTAATTAAGCTGTCAATAGTCAAACTCTGTATATATTTGTGTCATATAGTCAATGAAATGCAGCTACTTCCCTTATTCTTTTGTGTAAGTTTTTTATGGTATCTAAGTGGATAATTGCAAGCCTTGTTACTATAATGATTTAGAAGAATGATATTTTGCATTACTTTAAAGAATAGCTACACTGTATTTGTACAACAATATGACGTTGAGAATCATTTTAAAAATAGACACAAGCAATTATGGACAAAATTGCACAATATTATGGACTTTCTTGTATAGGATTGTCAACATGACAGAATTGTATAACATTTGGTGAAAATCACTCCCGAGGGCTTTGATGAGCATGACTTGTCTATGACACCAATACGCTCCCGCAAGATGGCAGAGGCAGAGACTACTCTAATCTTGGATAATAAGAAGTTATGTCAGCTCGTTGTAGAGAGAGGTTTTGTGAGAAGATCAACAAGTTGATAGCTTGAGGGAATGTGCATGACCTGAAGAGACTTGCTTGCCACTAGATCACACATACAAAGTGATAATCAATGGTGATGTGCTTCATATGAGAGTGGAAGACCGGATTAACACATAGATAAGTGCCACCAACATTATCACATAAAATGGTGCAAGGGCTAGGTAGAGTGAAGCCCAACTCAAGAAGTAGGTTGTGAATCCATAGTATCTCTGCTGTGGTGGATGAAATTGTGCAATATTCAGCTTTTAGTAGATGACCTAGCAATTGAGCATTGCTTGCGACAAGCCTATGAGATTGCATTAGGACCAAGATAGGCGAGATAGACCAAGATGGACTTGCAGTCAAAGATATCCCTTGCCTAATCAAATTATAGAAGGCTCAGAGTTGGATGTCATTGGTCTTGATTAGATGAATTTCATGGGCATGCAATGCTATGTTTGAGATACCAGAGGACTCTTTTGAGTGCTTGCAAGTGACTATCCTGTGGAACCTATATGTGTTGGGCTAGTTTGTTGACTGAGAAGGTGATGTTGGGTCTCGCCAAGGCAAGATATTGGATTAAGCCAACAAGTTGGTGGAAGAATGAGGCGTCGCACGGGTTCTTATCTAGTGAAGGAGCTAAATTGCATGAGGTTGACATGGGTGTAGTAATTGGTTTAGCACCCTCCATATTGGCTTTTGCCAAAAGGTCACAAACATTGTGATTTGGGTGAGGAAGAACCCTTTTGGGACAATTTCAACTCCAAGAAAGTGACTTGGCTGACCTAAATCTTTGAGAGAATTTTTTTGACATAAGGTATACTGAAACAGCTTAAGAAATAGCCATTATTTCTTGTGAGCAACAAGTCGTTGACATACACCAAGAAATAGGCAATAATATGGTTATGCTTGTAAATGAATAAAGAAGTATCTGAGTTGGAGTTCTAAAAACCATAGGTGACAAGAAACACCTTTAGTGAGTGATACCACACACGTGGTGCATGTTGTATATCATACAAAGCCTTTTTGAGTTTACACACGAGTGGGAAAACCCTGGTGGGTAAATCTTTGAAGTTGTGTCATGTAAACTTCTTTATTAAGATGGCCATGGAGAAAAGCATTGTTGACGTCTATCTGGCTTAAGTGCCAACTGTGAGATAGAGCAAGATAAAGAACAATTCTTATGATTTGTGGCTTCACAATTGAATTGAATGTTTCTTGAAAATCAATGCCTGGTCGTTGATGGTATCCTTTGGCCACAAATTTGGCTTTGTATCTAGCAATTGTACCATCCGAGTGTCATTTGATATTGAAGACCCACTTATTGCCAATGATATTGTAGTGAGGTTGGGAGGAAACTAGGTCCCAAGTTCCATTATTCCTGAGAGGCATAAATTCTTTGGACATGGCTTGTCCCCATTCAAGTGATTTTAGTGCTTGAGAGAAGAATGATACCGTATAAAGATTTAGAAGAATGATACCATATAAAGATTTAGAAGAATGATATTTTCGCATTACTTTACAAAAGAACTAGTATTTCTAAGTAGCAATACATTCTCTCTCTCTCTCTATATATATATATATATATTTCTTATTTATGATGATAAATTTTTAATTAAATTGCTCATTGTTTGTTTATAATAAATTGTGGATTGGTCATAGTGGTATTTGGTATGTATATATTAAATGTATTATAGAAGTCATTATCAATAGTAATGAAAAATATCAGAATTTTATTATGTAAAATGCACTTGGCATGTCGAAAACAATTAGATAACAAATTGAGCAACAACTGTAGCGACGTAATATCATCCAAAAATGTATAAAATAAACAATATTATTAATCATTACATTAATTTTGTAGTTTACTATATTTTATTTTCACTTCCTAAGCATAGTTAACCTAAAAAATGGATTGTTAATTACAACGAAATGCATTAATACATAATGTATATATTTAATTAAGATATTATAAAAAGAATTAGATAAATACCTGAACAAATGTTACGAACATAATTAATTATAAAATTTCCAAATTAGACCTATGAACAAATCTAAAAAAAACTCATATCAATAAAAGTAATCAATATATGACAAAATAAATAATTATAATTAAAAAATCCTTAAGAATATCAAAATATTACCATTTCAAATCAAATCAGAAATAGAAATTGATATTTAACAAATTGATAATATATAACAAAAGTTTATCAAGTAAATATTTCATCACAACCTTTTTTCTTATATCCTAAATAAAGTAGTGGGCAATTTTTTATTTCATTTAATTATAAGCAGGGAAGAGTGTAGTTAGGATTGAGCGGTTTATCCCCATCCCTCCCCCCCCCCCCCCCACACCAAAAAAATCTAGAAATGGTACATTTGAATATATTGTAGTTTTAAAAAATAAAATTAAAAAACCTTTAACTTGGCCCCCATTAATATATTTGTTAGTTTTACTTCCGAAGGAAAACCCCCAAGCTCCACCTTGATTATAAGTTTTTTTTTGTACCTTTAACAGAAGATAAATTAATTCATATTTGAATGCTTGATAAAAATTATTTTGATTTTTCTAAAAAGAAATGTAGTGAACTGTATTTAGAACACTGATTTATTGCATTTTGCATCCATTATATGTTCTTTAACCCTCTTCTCAATGAACAACTGACATGCATAGAGACAAGCATATAACAAACAATTATTAGTTTTAATTGAGAATGGCCAAATACAATGAACAACAAAGGACTTTATTTCTAGCCATTTTCCTTGCCTAAATAATCACTAAAATCTTACATATATTGTTCTTTGTTTCTACATTACACCAAAACGGAAATAGATTAACAAAGCCAAAAAATGAATAATATAATATTGAAGAAAATGAGTATCTAATTCATTCGATTACAAAATGGCAGAACAATATAATATAAGTGAAACTTAAATATATAGCACATAATCTAAAACACAAATGATTGAGATAAGTTAAAAGGTCTATAACTTTCAAAAAGAATCTTTGCAGAACAAATAACCTCATCTAAATAATGCCACAATATATAATCCCTTTCAATCCTTGACCTCAATAAAGATTTTTTGTCCAGTTTCACCTTCTCGACTGTAAGAGATGGTACTAAAGTAATTGCCCAACATTTTACTTGCGTGTAATTTCAACTTCTTACCTTGAACCTCAACTACTCTTGTTATTGTTCTAGAAATGATAAAAAAAAATTAGAGATAGACAGTCCAAAGCGATATGGCAACTCAAAACCATCCTATAAAGTGCTAAAGAAGACGGTGAATAGTTAACAAAAATTGATGGCATATCAGAAAACTAATTTGTGTTCACGTATCTTCCAAAGTTGAGCACAAGATGAATGCAAGTCATGTACATTGTGCACAGGCATACAAGTAATCAATAAAATAAACCTATATAGGAAACTTCTTTCTTCCCCATTAATTCCCTTCCTCTTTCACGAACCACCACAACTGAATCAAAACAAATGAAAATATTCATTATCTTCATTTTGCAGGCAAGAAATTTGATTTCAGAACCACATTTTTCTTCCTTTTTGTGCTCCATTTAAAGCAATGTTATACAATGATAAGTATTTGAAATTTGGGCATAAAGAAAAATGTCAAGAAAGGCAACAACAGAGATATGCTAATAATGTAAGCATGATACACGGAAAAGTATAGTACTTGAAGGAAGGCACAGTAGAGTACTTGTCAAAGCTCATAAGGCATAAGAAATTTAAATTACGTTTGATACACACGATAGTATAATAGATGATAATATAAGATAATGTCTAATAGTATAAATGATAAAATAATATCTTATACTATCAAATATTTGATACAATTAAATAGTAATTTGCAAAGTTCGAGTCTTTTCCTCGATCCAATTAACCCCCACTTATCATTTTCCTCAGAAAACCAAGATTGTTTTTTTCCCAAAACTCGACAATTTGTCAACCCAGATCAAGTATAAACCCCCGCTATTCTCAAATTAATTTTTTTTATTTCTTTTAAATTATAAACCATGGTTAATTAAAATTTATTTTGGGACTCTCTACGAATCTGTCAAGTCTCAACCCCATTCCTCCACAGCTCCATGGCTCCACCCTCCTCTCCAAAGTCCAAGCCCATATCCTCTTCCACACTACCCAGTCTTGTTTATTCCAAGAACAAAGACTAGTTGGGTTGAACTCGACAGCCATGAAGTAGAAGAACAAGTTTTTCGGGTAGTAGTGGCGGAAGACGAAGTGAACGATGGCAATGGAGCCACGAAGGTAGCCGGAATCGAGGTTCAAGGCAAGTGAACCAAAGAAAGATCGCATGCAAGAACCTAGATAGGTGGCCATTTTTGTGTTAAACTTGGCCAGTTCGATTTTGATGGAAATGTGGTAATTGCATTATGGTGACGGGGATGAGGCTCTCGGTAGGGAATAAAATGTTTGGATTGAGAGAGATGAAGTTGAGGAGTAGGGTAGGAAGAGATATTTTATCAAGTCTAATTAAGAAATGAGGGATGATAGAATAATCAAGTTAAAATAAAATAAAAATATTTGACTTAATTTGATTATACTATCAAGTCAAAATATCAAATATTTAATAAAGTCTGATAATATTTATTAATACTATCAGGTCTTTCTTATCTTGTTTATCAAATGCAACCTTAGGGTTAAGCAATAATTTCACATAAAATCAAATATTACATTAAATGTGCAAATGCAGCACTTTCATAAAAAATCCAAGATCACATTAAATTGAGAAGCTTTATAGTTGAGAATCAATACAGGAGTCCTTAAGTCTTATTCTTAAGACACAATTACTATAAAAGTTTAAAATTTGTCAAGCATGGAAGAATGACCCATCAACGATGTTGTTTTTCTTCATGAAATCGAGTTTGGAAGGGGAGAGATTTTAGAAAAAGAATGAAATAAAAAAGGCTTAATGAAATTGAAACCCATGGAATCCGAAACAAATCATGACCCTTTGAGTGGTTGGTGACCCTTTGAGTGGCAGGCGCTGGAGACAATATAAAATAATTAATATGATTTTCTTGTAAATGACAGGTATTAATAATTATACAAATTAAAAAATTATTAGATCATACTACAAAAATAATCCCAATTTAGGTGAAAAAGTAGCCCCTAGAGCAACCTAGACTATATTACTTTTATATATAAAAGTTAGTTACACTGTATTTGTACAACAATTTGACAAGAACAGACGCAAGCAATTATGTCAATAATTGCACAATATTATGGACTTTGTTGTACAGGATTGTCAACATGACAAAATTGTAACATTTGGAGATATTCTGTCAACGTGACAGAATTGAGGGCTTTGATGAGGTTGACGTGTCTATGACACCAATAGTTACCATGTCAACCAAAGAACCACAGCTTACGATTCAGTCTTTCCACCAATGTTCAGGCATAATTTCTGTCAAATTAAACATAGCCAGCTTCTTGCTTTGACATTTCCAGATCATCATCTTACAACTGTTACAAAACTTAGCCAAGAGACAAAGGATGACAAGGGTAACAAAACTCCTAACCCTCTCTATGAATCATGGATAACCAATGATGATCTTCTTGTCTCTTGATTATTTGAAATATGAAAGAAGATGTCATAACTACAATTGTCAAAATAGGCCAGCAGCCTGACTCACTATAGCTGGTAAAATGGTCAAATGGCCAATGCCTTCAATTGCCCCGGCCTCACCGCGTCCCCCGTTAAAATGCTGGGTTAGCCCCCTTTTAAAAATGGGTTGGAAGAAATAACCCACCCCGCTTTGGTGGGTTAGCGGGTTAATGGCCGCATAAAAATAAAATGAGAAAAAATAGATGAGATGGGTATAAACTAGGTTTATAAAAAATAAAAAAAAATTAATATAAAAAATTAATAAATACTATAAAAAATAATAAAAAATAATGATAAAAAATTACAAACTACATATCTAAAATATAATTTTTAAAATAGTCTAATTAAATATTCAAACATAAATTATATAATATCAAAGAGTTTTTCATTTATAGTATTACTTATTATTATTTAAAAAAAAAAAACCAACTCATGGCATGACATAACCGCTTCACGCTCTAAAAACAAGTTGACGCCAAGCGGTTATCTGTTGAAAAAATATGGGTTCAATCAACCCAACCCGCAAAAAAAGCAAGGGTTGGGGTTGACCATTAAGGTGAACCTGTTTTGCTCTTTATGAACCCAATTTGGCTCGCCATAGATTGGAGAATAACTAGGTTGATTTACTTTAGTAGAAGGTTTAAAAAATCTAAAACAAGTTGACCCACCAAAATAATTAAAAATAAAATAAAATAATCAAAACATCAAAAGGTAACAAACTACATTAAGTGTGTGTTTGAATTATAATTAATAAACTTAAGTTTGATTAAAAGTATATTTGTAAATTTAAATTTAATTAAAAATGAATTTATAATAATATAATTTATGTTTAAAAAATTTTATTTCAAAAATAAATTTAACAAAATAAATATAAAAGATAAAAATTACCAAAAAAAAATTATAATCCAAAAGCAAAAAAATCTTACTTCTAAACAAACGTAAGTTAGAAACAAAAAAAAAAGTTAAAACAGTGCAACTCAAAATTAATCCAAACAAGTTTGCACAACCTTCAATCAACTTCAACGTGTGTTTGAGCTTCCAAACGGATACCCAAACATGCACTAACTCATCTTTAATTCGTTCGTTCAGGTGGTGGGTGCTGGGTTTATCCAAGTGACAGTCACAGTGGTTCATGGGTGATCTGCTCTCTAGTTCGAGCAGGTGACAGCTTGGGGTTCGTGTTGGCAGCACATTCGTGGGCTGTGACATTGTGGTGGGTAGCTGCCTGGTTGTGTGCTCTCAGATCTTTATCGTCTAATTCATGCATGTGGCACCAGCGATGGACTCGTGACCAGTGGCAGTGGCTGGTGAGGTGGGTGCTCTCTTATTCGAGGTTGGTTGTGCTTCTCATGGACTTGTGGCTAGTCGTAGCGGGTACTCTCTCGTTCAACGGCGGTAGGCAAAGGCTCTAATGGCGGCAAGTATTCGACTACAGATGAGCGAGGCTGAGGCGGGGGCCAGCTCTAATTTGAGAGAGAAGAGGAGAAAAGAAGAGAAACAGTACGGTTTCCTATGGGTTTCTTTTGAAAGAAATAAAATAAAACTGGGAGACAGTACTGTTTCCTATGAGTTTCTTTTAAAAAAATAAAAATAAAACGAAAAATTCTTGTATGCATATAATTTTAATACATTATATTTATACACATACATAAAAATGAGATCTACCTCATATTTTATTATTTATGTATATTAAAATAATAAAATATAAAGTAAATCTCATTTTTATGTGTGTATAAATATGATGTATTAGAATTATATACATACAAGAATTACTTAAATAAAACTGGGTTAGCTCGTGAGCTAGCTAATGAACTCGACTTTACTTAACTTGTGGTTAAGTGAATCGAGTCAAAATAACTCACTTTTTTTGGTGAATTGAGCCAGATGAGCTCACATGTCAATTCATATTGACAGCTCTAATCATAAGATACATCTTTGGTTCAGAGAGAGCATATGATATGTAGACGTACATACCAGTTCTTAAACCAGTAATGACAGCGGTTTAAGCTTTTAAGATTAAACTAAGGTCGAATTTGAGTTTTATACATACTTATATATTTTATAAATATATGAAATTATGCCAAAAAAATATAACATGTATATGCTAAAATATATAACTAAAAGATAAGGTTTATAATATCTAACATGATAAAATTGATTCATTACACATATAATAAGCTAATACTAAATATATTTTATACTTAATATATCTTATATATCATAAATTAAAAATATAATAAAACTTTTAAAATCAAATAGGTTGGTGGAAGAATGCCATGTTATTATTTTAAAATTTATCTTCCAATATATTCTTTATATTACAGACGATAAAAAAAAATCTTTATGCTAAATGATGTTAAAAAAGAATCAGAATGCATAATATAATACAATATAATTTATTTATTATACATAATAGATATTGCAAAAGAACATATCCTGTAACTTTATTAACACTATATATTAAATATGCTATATATATATTAAAAAAAAGTGCACAGTGTTGTAATGGTATCAGCTTGTGCACAGTAGCTGCCTCACCTAGGTTCGATTCCTCAAGTTTCCAAGACTGCGGACTAGTTTCCGGTTAAGCCGGTCGAACCAATTGGTCCAGTCCAATTTTCAAAACAGTACTCATTAGAATATCAGCCGCAACTAATGACAGCTAAGAAAGAAGGCCATCTAAAACATATGCTTATGCATGATCCTTGGAAGGGTATTCAAGAGACTTCAAGTTCATTTGTGAAAACCTTGCTTCAATCAAGCAACTTGTCGCAGACCTTGACAAAGTTTTTAATTCTCTCATGGTTTGGGTCCAAATCATTATACCTTTCAAATTGATATTCTTACAAAACCACCTTATCCACCATTCACTCACTTTCTAGTAGCAATTCAAGGTTTTGAATAGTCTCAAATTGCAACTAAAAAAAAAAAAAGATTCAGAGAGAAGTTCTTAGACCAAGCCTAAGTCTTCTTTAGTGAACGAGGTTATGGACAGAATTGTGGTGGACGTTGAAATTTTTCTTAACAAGGAAGAGAATTTGCTCTAGGTGGACGATTAAAATCACAAAGTAGCCAGCAACATAACAAGAAAAATCGAGGAACCATTCATAGACCAAAGGATGCTACTCCTCTACAACAGCCATGATCAAACTCTACTAGAAACAGTGGTAAAATCTATTGTCAAATTTGTAATAGAGCCAATCACCTTGCTATTGATTGATGATACAAATATGATTACTCTTATCAATCAGAAAAGCTCCCTCAAGCTCTTACTGTGCCCTTGCTATCAACGATGGAAATGATTCATCCTTTTATGTCGAGTGTCGACTCTGGAGCAACCTCACACATGACCAATGATGTAGGTAAACTTTCTCATACTAAACTTTATCATGGCAGTGATGTATTTATGTGGGATATGGGAACAGTTTACCAATATCTCATTTGAAAAAACAATCTTTTATCAGATAGAAAGCTTACAACGGATAATCTATGTGCCATAGTTATATGGACTAGACTGGTTCGGTTGGTCCAATTGTAAAACCGCTGAGTTGGCCCCTGCACCAGTCCAGTTAAGCTTCTATGGTTTTTTACAACAAACCAGTAAAACCCAGGTGACCCTTGTTCAGACATGATGTGACTCGGTTTAATTTAATTAAATCTTTAAAAATGTAACTTGTAAGATTCAAAAATAATACATGTATGACCCTTGTGATAAAGTACATCTGCCATTAGATCACAGGGTCCTATTAATCAATGTTATCAGTTTTTAAATTTATATTATTACCCAATCAATTTGATATTTTGAATACTGATATTAGACCACTGTCGTTTCTTGTTTGGATTTTTTTCATATGAAGTATTTTTTTTATTTAGTAATTTTTTTTATATCAAGTACTTTTTTCATATATATTGTTTTTTTTATCTGAGTTTTCTGATTCGATTGCTTGACCCACAATCGAACCGTTAACCAAATGATTTAACCTTCTAACCAGGTTGATTATACAACTATAATATGTACTCTTGAACTTACCTCCTCTAATTTTGTTGTTAAGGATCGACATTAGAGAACAATAGCAAGCAGGTGCAAAAGGGGTCATTTATATGATCTAGAGGAAAATTCTCACGATGCTCTTAGTGATACAAGGATAAGTGCACCGTCTGCAAGTTTATAGCATTAACGACTTGAACACCAAATTCAAATATTATGCTTTAGTTACAGGAAAATAAAGTCATTGATGTTTCCCATTGGATGTCTAAACCTTTAATTTATGTTAGTTGTCAAATGGAAAAGGTTGTAAAGTACCCTTCAATTCTTCAAACAACATCTCATAATTTTCTCTTAAGAAAATGCATTATGATCTTTGGGGCGCCTGACCTGTCATCTCACGTCAAAGGTTTGGGTTCTATGTTGTTTTTGTTGACGACTTTTCAAGATACATAGCTATATTCTTTGCAAAGAAAATCTTATTTCTTTAGTGTCTTTAAAGATTTTCAAAGATGGATAAAGAATAAGTTTGATTATTGAATTAAAATTTTCCAGTGTGATAGTAATAGAGAGTAGAAGTATGAGCTGGAATTCAGTTAGTTATTCCGATAGAGTTAGTTAGTAGTGATGAGCTGGCTTTAAGTTAGTTATTCTGTTAGATCACAGAGTTGCACTATAAGTATTGAGTCCTGTATCCATGTGTAATGCAACACAGATTATCTCATAATGGTTCAATTCAGTTTCTCTGAATTTTCTCTTCATTTTTGTTATTTTCTTTCTCTTTCTTGTGTTTTCTTTCTTTCATCAATCTTTGAATCTTAGCATGGTAATCAGAGCTTGATTTCTTGGGGCCATGGTGGATTCTTCTTCTCCTCCCGCTGCTTCACCTTAGTTCTACTGCTTCATCTTCTCTTATTACATTCACTCATTCCATTTCTGTGAAATTGGATGAAAAGAATTTCTTAGTATGGAAACAACAAATCGCTACAGCAATCCATGGTCATCTTCTTCAAGATTTTCTCACTTTATCTTTGATTCCACCTCAGTATCTTTCGTGGATGATGAAGCAAGTGGTAATGTGAATCTTGCATTTCTCACTTGGGAACAACAAGATCAGCTTCTCTTGTCATGGGTGTTGTCCTCTCTGAGTGAAAGCATGTTAACAAGGATGGTAGGTTGTGATTTCTCATGGCAGCTTTGGAAGAAGGTTTAGATTTTCTTTGCTTCACAGACTCATGCCAAGATCAAACAATATAGGTCTGAGTTGCGTAATACAAAAAAAGATTCAAGAACTGTTACTGAGCATCTGCACTCACTTCAATTGGTAGTCAGATTAGCACAAAAGAACACATTGAGATTATTCTTGAATGTCTTCGAGATGAGTATAGTGCATTTGTTACTTCTATTAATTCTTGCCTAGATCCTTATACAGTATGAGAAATAGAATCTTTGTTGCTTGCACAAGAAGCTAGGATTGAAAAAGCATCATCTAAGTCTGTTCTTGGTGATCATTTGACTACTAATTTGCTCATTTTGATGCCACTAAGTCTAATTTCAATTTACAACCTAAAGCTAATACTGTTGGTACTTCAAATGGTTCTCGTTCTGTTGATCCACAACACAATCCTTTTGAGTAGAATCTTGGTGGTTGTCATAGTGTTTTTTATCCTAATCAACCTACATTTCAAAATAGTTTTGACAGAATTGGTCAAATCAAACTGGTTATCAGACTTCAAGGGGATATCATGTTCATTTTGATCCTAATCAAAGTGGATTTCGTAGTTTTAACACCTATTCTCGTGGTGGAAGGTTTTCCTATGGTCGTGGTATAGGTAGGTTTGGTAGGTTTGGAGGTAGATCCTCCTCTATTATTTGTCAGCTATGTGATCATTCTGGCCATTCAGCAACTAATTGTTACTACAAATATGAGGTTTCACCTCAGTTTTCTTCTCAGAATGCTTCTTCCTCTCAGCACTCGCCTTCTTTTTCACCTCCAATGCATTATTCCTCTTTTGTATATCCCTCTTCCCATCATTATTCCTTATCCTCGCAGTATCCTTCACCATCACCACCTCCTGGTTTTTCTCCTTTTTTCCTATCCTTCACCTCCCCCTAGTTTTTCTCATCCACATTCCTACTCTTCCTTTTTACTTATTCCCTCTCAATCCTTACCATCACATTCACATTCCTTTCAAATTAGACACCCTGCTCCTCCTCCAAGTGCACATGAATCTACTGTATCTGCTACTCTTGAAATTTTAACTAATCAAGCATGGTTTCTTGATTCAAGAGCAACTGCTCATGTCACTCCTGATGATCATAACGTTGTGTACAAGGTTCCATTTTAGGGACAAGAACAACTTCATACTGGTGATGGTACAGGTCTGAATATTAAACACATTAGTTATTCAATAGTTATTTCTCCATATAATTCTTCTATCACTCTCAAATTACATGATCTTCTACATATTCCTAAAATTACTAAAAAATTAGTTAGTGTAAACAAATTTGCTAAGGATAATTCTGTTTTCTTTGAGTTTCACCTTTATTATTGCTTTGTTAAATCACAGGAAACCAATGAGGTGCTCTTGAGAGGCACAATTGGACTTGATGGGTTGTACTACTTCAATTCCTTTCAGCTTCAACACTTTTCTCCTTCTTCAATTGTTCCTACAACTACTAGTACAACTGGTTCAGTTTCTATTTTTTCTTCTGATTCCATTGTAAATCCATTACAATCTTTTCAAGTTTTTGTAAATCCTTTTATTTCAACAAATAAAAGTGTGTCACATGTATCTTCTTTCTCTTTGTGGCACTGTTGACTTGGACACCCTACTGCTGTAGTGGTAAAATAAGTGATGTCTTGTAATCTTTCAGTACCAACTAAAACTATGTATGATTTTTGTTCTGCTTGTTGTCTTGGCAAGGTTCATAGATTGTATTCAACTATATCTTCTACTTTATATAATGCATCTTTAGACCTCATTTTTACTGATTTGTAAGGACCAACCCCTATTCTCTCTTCTGGTGGTTACTCTTATTACATTAGTTTTGTGGATGCATGCACCAGATATTTTTGTATATATATGTTAAAAAGAAAATTAGATGCTATGTCCATATTTGTTGAATTTAAAAAAGATGGTTGAACTTGAATTGGGTAGAAAGATCAAATATATACAGTCTTACTGAGGGGGAGAATTTCTCCCTCTCACTACTTTTCTTAAGTCCCATGGTATTATTCGTAGGCTTATTTGCCCTCATACACAATATCAAAATGGTGTCGTTGAAAGAAAACATCATCACATTACTGAACTTGGTTTAACCTTGCTTGCTCAAGCTTCTATGCCTCTAAAATCTTAGGATGACGCATTTGTTACTGCTATGTATCTCATAAATAGACTGCCATCTTCTTCTATTTCAAATATTATTCCATACACAAATTTATTCTCTTCTTTACTTGACTACACCTTCCTAAAGGTTTTTGGCTGCTCCTGCTTCCCTTTGATCAGACTATACAATAATAATAAACTTCAGTTTAAATAAGTTAAGTGCACCTTCTTGGGTTACAATCTTAATCACAAAGGGTACAAGTGCCTTACTCCTTCTGGCAAGTTGTATATCTCCAAAGATGTGATTTTCAAAGAGTCAAAGTTCCCATTTTCTACTTCATTGTCTGTTTGTCCTTCTCCTTCACCAGTGTCATATCCTTCTGCCACTCCTCCTCTTGCTTCACTTTCATCTTGTTCTAATAATATCAGTTAAGTACAGTCTCCAGTTTTGCATGTTCCTATTGTTCTTATAGTTTCATCTACTGTTAATCAGCCTATTACTAACACTAGTAGTGCCTCTTTTGTTCTCTGTTCCTTCTACTACACCTTCACTACCATTAGTTCCACCTACTATTTCATCTACTCATCCCATGATAACCAGATCAAAGTCTGGAATATTCAAGCCTAGAGCTCTGCTGTCTGCATCTACTAATTCTTGTCTTGAGGAACCCTCTACAGTTATTGAAGCTTTATCTAATCCTTTTTGGAGAAAAGCAATGCAAGAGGAGTATGATGCCTAAATAAGAAATAAGACTTGGTATTTAGTCTCATTGCCTCCTAACAGGACTGCCATTGGTTGTAAATGGGTTTTCAGAATTAAACAAAATCCAGATGGCTTAGTGCAAAAATACAAAGCTAGGTTAGTAGCAAATGGCTTTCATCAGCAGCATGATTTTGATTTTCAAGAGACATTTTCTCCAGTTATTAAACATGTTACAGTAAGGATTCTTCTCACCTTGGCTCTCACAAACCACTAGACAATTAGGCAACTTGATGTCAATAATGCCTTTCTTAATAGCATTCTTCAAAAAGAGGTTTATATGGTCTAACCACAGGGGTTTACCTCTACTTATAAGTCATGAGTCTGTAGGATACATAAATCTCTATATGGTCTCAAGCAAGCTCCTTGGGCTTGGTTTGAGAAGCTTACATCTACTTTGCTTAAATTTGGATTTGTCATTAGTAAATGTGAACCCTCTCTTTTCATTCAATCAAATTCTCTTGCCACTACCTGTATCTTGGTTTTTGTAGATGATATCATTGTAATTGGCAGTTCCTCTACTGTGATTCAAATTTGATTTCTAATCTTGACAAAGAGTTTGCTCTGAAGGATCTTAGTAAGTTGAGCTATTTCTTAGGTACGGAGGTTACTAAGCTTAAGGATGGGAGTCTGCATCTCACTCAATCTAAGTATATTAAGGATTTATTGGCTAAAGTTCATGTGTTACAGTCCAAAGGCATAAGTACTCCTATGATTTCTAGTTCTACACTCACAAAGTTGGGACATTCCTTGATGGAGGATCCTCAATTATATTGGTCTACTG
Organism: Ormosia semicastrata; assembly: GCA_029884595.1. NCBI lineage: Eukaryota > Viridiplantae > Streptophyta > Magnoliopsida > Fabales > Fabaceae > Ormosia > Ormosia semicastrata. The sequence continues at coordinate 8,572,856 of JAQQTO010000036.1, read as the reverse complement.
CTGGAGCACTTCAATATGTCACAATTACAAGACCAAAGTTATCTTATGTAGTTAATAAAGTCCGTCAATACAAGCAGAATCCATATGATGATCATTGGAAGGAAGTCAAATGGATTTTGAGGTATCTTAAGGGCACAATCAGTTTTAGTCTGCATCTCACACCAAACTCCTACTCTCACTTATCTCTGTCTGCCATTTGTGATACTGATTGGGCAACTGATTTGGATGATCGAAGGTCTACTTCAGGATCTTGTATCTTTTTGGGTTCTAATGTCATCTCTTGGTGGTCTAAGAAACAACAAGTGGTTGCTCAATCAAGCACTGAAGCTGAGTTTAGAAGCCTGGCAAGTATAGCTACAGAAGTTCTATGGATTCAGTTCTTATTAAAGGAGTTACATGTTGCCTTCTCAACTCCAACTATTTTTGGTGATAACTTAAGCAATATTATGTTAACACATAATCCAGTATTACATACTAAGACTAAACATATGGAGCTAGACCTATTTTTTGTGAGAGAAAAGGTTATCCAGAAGCAACTGCATGTTACTCATATGCCTTCAGCATACCAAACAGCAAATGTTTTCACTAAACCTTAGTTAGTTGCTCGTTTTAATTTGCTAAGACACAAACTCAGGGTCTGTGATCCTTTTAGTTTAGCACATCCACCCTGAGTTTGAGGGGGGAATAATAGAGAACAGAAGTATGAGCTGGAATTCAGTTAGTTATTCTGTTAGAGTTAGTTAGTAGTGATGAGCTGACTTTGAGTTAGTTATTCTGTTAGATCACAGAGTTGTTGTATCATCCTAATAACTGGTAACCTAGTATATCAAGCATATACCTAGATAAATAGTATTAATTATGCTACTTCTAACTTAAACATCATACAAATTCATATCATTTAAACAAATAATAATGGAGATCCTTACGAAAACTAAAAGTTATATATATACATCTTGCCTCAAAAGGGCTCATTGTATACATAAACTTTATACATACTCAAAGAAAAGTAAAATAAGCTCTACTACTAAGCATAAAAACTATCCTAGTCTTCATACTTTTTCTTCTTACCTTTTAATGAACTTCCACTTGGATTTACATGGCAACAAATGGGATGAGAAATCACATTTATCAGTATAAGTAGCCAAAACTAGCAGTTTAAACATTCATAATGAATAAACCAAACTATTACATAAGAATATATATACTTCAACTCTATGCAATATTCAAAGTGTAATCTATAACTTATCTCTGACTAGAACAAGCAATGATATCAAATAACTGCCCATACAATCATTTGAAACAATCAACAATACAACCACCTATACAACTGTCACCGAAGGCAAATGCAACACAAATACAACAAGCATACAAATTCCAATAAAAGTAAGTATTAAATAATGCAATGCTGAGATGATGTATGTTTATGCTAAAAAAGAGGTGTATAATAGTGTAGGTGTAGTGTAGTGAAACTTGGCTATTCCCCTAGGTAGGGAGGGAATCTGTTGTAATAACATGTGACCTCTTATAACCTACCAAGTAGGGTTGGAGTCTATTATCATACTACGTAACCTCCTATAACCTACCAAGTAGTCTACTATAAACTGGGTGGGTATCGTCACCAAAAACTGAGTAGATGTCTCCACTATCTGAACTCTAGGAATAGCAAGTCTATGTGAAAAGTGGTGCGTGTGTGTGCAAATGTGGAGTTATGTCCTAACTCTAACATAACCACCACATAATTCTATACTAAGTCCATGTTTACACAACTAACTCTACCTCAACTTTGTGAGAGCTTTCACACACTGTGGCACTATGCTTTTGCTATGCTAGACTTAGTACACTTCCTATCCTTGCATTACTTGTTCTACCCATCTCTATGAGAGCTTTCATGCTCTAAGGCATTTTACTCTTGCCAATTAGGCATTATGGCACCCCAACTCTTGCTAACTAGCCTGTGTACTTGTTTCTCACTTTCTCATCACTTCCTAAGTGATATCTAAGCAACACTTTGTCACTCAAGAACTCAACTTTTATATATGACAATCCACGTTTAATGGATGCACAACCTTTCCTTTACTTTTCCTTGTATGCCACTAGGTCTTTTTTTCTAAGAAATACCCTATTAGTGTATCAACACACTCTACAAGGCATAAGAAAGGGATCCCAACAAGTAGGATAACTTAAACCATCAAAAACAACATTTTGGTGAATTCTTGGAACTCATGCTTAGGCATGACTTTCCCACACCTAGGCGTAGCTGGTACCTTATCTCACGCCTAGGCGTGGCTGGCACCCTATCTCACGCCTAGGCATAAAATTACCACGCCTAGGCGTGGCACTCTTTATCTGATCTTGGGACTGAAAAATTTCGGTCCACGCCTAGGCATGACCATGCTGCGCCTAGGTGTGACTATTCTGCAGAGCTCGTTTCTGCATGAACTTGGTTCCAAACCAAGTTTTACCTCCAAGCTTCACTTTTAGGTGATTTCTATCATCACTAAGGGTTTCTAAACATGTTATAAATCTTATTTCTTCCTTTAGCTCAATCAAATTTTGATTAAAACTAAAACTCCAATCTTAGAACCCCTTAAATCATCTAACTAACTAATAGGAAACTATGAATTCTAAGGGTTTCAAACTATCAACCAAGCATTAAACTAGCTAGTATCTAACTCATTTCAACAAAAAGAGCAAGAAACCAACATCTAACTCTCTATTCTCATCCAAAACATACATTTTCCTCATCAAGTTAAACTAGGAAAACAAGATGAAGATAGAAGGAAATGGATAAAGACAAACACCCCTGCCTCTTGTATGGATGATGATCTTTAAGCTTGGCCCTTATCTTTGATCTTCAAAATTGACTTCCTCTTTTTCCTTTCTTTCTTATCCTCCTTCTCTTCTTTCTCTCTTCTTCGGTTTCTGCCTTCTTTTTTCTTTCTTTTCTTTCTTTTGGTTTTTGTCGTGAAGTAGCAATGTGAGACTTTGCTACTTAAAGGAACTTTACCAAAATTCTTGATCTACTAAAAACACTTAGATTTTACCAAATCCAACATTCTAACTTTCAACAAGTTTGAAATAAATCCTAAAATTCATTAAAAATATTGTTTCACCTTTTTTTCTATTTTTCCATATCTGCCAAAGGTCAATCTGATATTAAATACACAATCAATATGCCTAAAAGTACCAAACTAACTCCGATTGTTCTAAAACTTTAACTACATCTCATTTGTGACTTAGAAACAAATTATCCATATCTGCGTCCCTCAACTAAGCAATTTATGCTACTATCTGGGTCATTTTAGGTTACTTTTCACATTCAAGATTGCAACAAAGTGTCTAAACTAACTTAGTTCACCACAAAACTTAACTAACATATCATACAGGTGTTATGCTACCTTTATAACCATAAACTAGTCTAACATGCTATTAAAGGTATTACAGTTGCACTATAAGTATTGAGTTTTGTTTCCATGTGTAATGCAACACAGATTATCTCATAATGGTTCAATTCAATTTTTTTTAGTTTTCTCTTCGTTTCTATTATTTTCTTTCTCTTTCTTGTGTTTTCTTTTTTCACCAATCTTTGAATCTTAGCAAATAGTAGAATAGAGGCAGGTGCTACTATGCACCTTACCAAGTTTGGGTGCACCATACACCCAAATTTTTTTTTACAGGTTGCATCTTTTTTTTTCAAACGTATTTTTTTCAGGCAGTCAGGCACTACTGCCGGAGGCCAGCCGCCAACCATCGGATAACTGTGCATACTGAATTTTTTTAAAAAATTATTACTGCTGAAAAATATTATAAATTTTAACTGATAATATTTATATAGTTATACAACTTTAAAAAATTAGAACTGTATAAATAATACAAGTAAAAATAATACCAGTTAAAATTATACTAATCCTTATATTTTTTCATAAATAATTGTACATACTGAAAACTCTACAGATTTTAACTGATAATATTTACACACAATAAAATCTGTAGAGTTTTTAATATACACAATTATTTATGAAAAAATATAAAGACTAATATAGTTTTAACTGGTATTATTTTAATGATAATTTTTTATACAGTTATGTAACTTAAAAATAAAATAGTAACTGCGTGAACAGTAACTCCGGCTATGAACAGTACATCTTCCGACTATGAACAATATTTTTTTCGATGTGAACAGTGTGTTTTTCCGGCATGAACAATAATTTTTGCCAGCGTGAACAGTGTTTCCAGCGGATAGTGAACAGTGGAACAAGTTACAGGTCATTGATCATAGCCGTTGATGTATTTTTCAACACAATCAATGGTTAAGATGGGCTTGGTGTATCATACATCCTCCTTTGGAGGGTGTATATTAGAAATGCCCATAGAATAGAATTTAATTCTGGTGACTTCCTTGCACATCTTAAGCATAGTAGAGTTAAGCCAGAAAATTGCACATCATAACATAATAGCGTCACAGATAGAAAATATCGACATATTGTATAAATCAATCTAACCATGCTATTTCATGCCAATATGCCTTTAAGTCTTTGGGTCGATATTTTTCTCTTGACATTATTGTGAACAATATATTTTGACCGGGCTATTTTTTAACTTTTATTTTCAAAAGAAAAACTAAAAATATGATTTTTTTTGAAAATTTGAATAAAGATAGAAAAATTAGAAATATAAGAGAGAAATTTGAAAAATAAAGTGGCCAATTCATCAATCGAGTGTTTAAGCCCAAGTCAATTTTCTTTCTCTTTTCTTCACCTTAGTCCAAGCTTTTTCGGCCAAAAATGGAGATGTCCAAATTTAAGCATTCATTTTCAAATGTCCAGGTTGATGGAACCATGCTTTTCAACATGTGATGAACAAGGATGATAATTAGTAAATTTTGATTAATCAATTTGGGGATTTGATTTGATTATATATATGGCCATAAATGTTATGAAAGGTTTTGACCCTATATAAACAAAATGAACACATTTTGGAAGGGGGTGGAGGCATTGTTAAAAGATAGGGGACTGCATTATACAATCTTTAGCTACTGGTTGCACGTTACTTTTGCACCCAAAAGCCTTAGCACTACACTCATTGGCAGCTGCGCTTTGGAGAAAAGAGAGAGAGAGAAAAAAAAGCAGAGAGGTTTTCTTCGTTGCTGTCACTTTGAGGAGCAGAGGAAATCAAGAGGAGAGCTAGTAAGTGTGGCTTTGAGGAACTTGAAGAGCAAAAAGGAAAAAGAAATTTCTTGGTCTTTATTTTTGTTCGTTGGTAAGCACCTCCGCTATGCTATTTTTTTAGCATCTTGATGCTATTTTCTACAACCCATTCGTGGGTATGATTGGTTAGAATAGAAATATCCTTCACAGCTTCAGTTTCTGCTTATTTTTTGTGTCATATGAAGTCATGTTTTGCTGGCTATGGATGATTTTTGTTTTGTTCTTCATTATTAAATTAACCACGACATTCTCTCAATTTCAACTAGAAGATTAATTTCCACCGTAGGCACCACCACTATTATTGGGTTTCAAAGAAGAAAAAACTAAGTGCTTTTTTTTATGGTAGCAAGTGTCTCATGTGGGTGTGGATTTAACTCAAGTCGTTGGTTGGTCTCTGTTTTGGATTTTGAATTCAAAGAAAATGTAAGTTGGGCAGGGCCGCAGGGGTGATGCCCAATGGTGTTTTTCTGATTCTGTTTCAAATCAGTTGGGTATGGTTTTAGGGGTGAGTCTAATATACACACTCTAAAAGAGGGTGTATGATACACCACCTAATCCAAGCCATTGATTTATTCATAAAATAAATCAATGGCTTGGATCAATTATAAGCAGGTTTCCTTTTTTTTTTTTGTTTTCTTATTTTTTTAATTTTTTTTAGTTTTATATTTTTTTTTACATACTACTACTACTACCGTCGTCGGAACCATTTGTATCTTTGCTTGTCACCTTCAATTTTTTTTAAGTTGTATAATTGTATAAATATTATCAGCTAAAATTTATAAGATTTTTCAACAAACACAGTTACAGTTTTAAGAAAATCAGATAAACTGTATAACTATATAAATATTATCAGCTAAAATTTATAAGATTTTTCAACAAACACGATTCATAGCTTTCAAGAAAATCGATAAATCAGATAACTATATAAATATTATCAGTTAAAATTTATAAGATTTTTTAATAAACACAGTTATAGTTTTAGGAAAAATATTTCAGTGTGCACAGTTATTTATGAAAAAAATATAAAAATTAATATAATTTTAACTGTTATTATTTACACAATTTTTTAAATTTTAAAACGTGAACAGTGTCATCGGTGAACAGTGCACGCAGACTGTGAACAGTACCACCGATGAACAGTGCCGAATGAACAGTGTGTGTGAAACAGTGTGCACGTGAACAGTACCGACATGGGCAGTGTCGGCATGAACAATTTCGGCAATGAAAAAAAACTTGTAAAATTAACTTGTAAAAAAAAAATAACCTATAAAAAAAATCCTACAATAACAGGTAAATTTTAGGGTGTATGGTACATCCAAACTCAACAGGGTGCACCATAGCACCCGCAATGGTTTTAGAGCTTATCTTCTTTGGGTTTATGTTTGGGAGGGAATAAGTTTTAGAGTTTTTTGTTTTTTGTTTTTTTGTTTTTTTGGGTGTTTAGATGTTAGGCCATTTATTTATGTGGGTCTAGTATCTCCGTGACTTAGGTTCCATCTGGTTCTTGGGCTAAGGGCACGTTTGGTAAGATAGTACATTTTTTTAATTTTATAATTTAATTATTTTTTTATTTCCTTTAAATATAATAATTTTTTATTTTATTTTTTTTAAAAATTTTGACTTTATTTTGATTCCTTTAAATTTTAAGACAAGTAAAGTTAATCCTTAAAATGAGATAATGACATGGAGTAACTTTACATGTCTCGAAATTTAAAGGGACCTAAATAAGGTCAAAAATTTTAAAGGGACTAAAACTAAAAATAGTTATATTTAGAGAGACTAAAAAGATTAAGCCTAATTTTATTTATTCATTTACCTTTTTCTTTTTTATTAGGGGGAGGTGATGTATGTATAAAATTCACACATTTTACTTATTTAAATATAAATTTGAGTGCTTTAAGAGAATAATTATACCACTTATTATCCATATTGAGTGAATTCTTTGTGTCCATTGAGTTGAACACATTTTTATTGTGTTTTGTAAGAATTTAAGGACTTTTTGTGAAAGTTTGGGCATTTTACTAAAATTTTAATAAAAAGCATAAGGAGTTTGTTGTAGTATTTTGAGCATAACTTTTACTATAAACCTTGGATTAAGCTGATTTTGGTAGCTATCATAAGTTGAGAAAAATTACTACAACTATCACGAAGATATCGAAGCTTAGTTTATGTGTTAAGAAGATGAAAAATCGCTTGCAAAGTGCTGATAAAGTTTGACCAAGTCAAATCACTATCTCTAAATTTTAGGAATCAATCTAAATTTTTAATTGAAGTCCAAATAATCTTTAATTGGTGCCCAAACAATCTTTTTATTTATTGCAAGGATATCAAGGAGAAGATTTATTAAATCCTTATAGAAGATTCGTTTCTTAATTCATGGAAATCAACAAGAGGAAAGAAACAAAAGATTTGGTCAAAGGTTATTTAAAGAAACTTTTGATGTCAAACCTGTTTTAGTAAAACAGACATGTCTTCCTATACATAGATGCAATTGACTTGATTTTAGTGGCATTGAAAAGATAAAGAATAGATCCATAGATCTTCCGTTGACAACTTTCCCTAATTCAGTCGTTTTCAATGAGGAAAATTTGCCACAAGTTGACGTAGGGCAAGGCCTGACAGCATGCTATCCTATTTTGACCTTTAGAAGATTATAAATAAGGGCAAAAATAAGGATTAAGGAGAGCTTATGCAGAAGAAATGAATTCACTTTGGAGGCTAAGATGTGATCACCATTGAAGACATTTAGAGTTCTTCTCTTCTAGGATTGTTTTATGATGTTTCTTCCATCTCTTGAGTTTCTATGATTAAAGAGAATTGATATACTAAAGAATTGAATATTAGTTATATTATGAAATCTTTTGATCAATTGGTTAATTAGAACTTAATTAGGTCAGAATTCTAAATAATAGTCAGTAAAATCAAGTGAAATTGGATCTCTAGTGTTTTTATTTATTGCGTGTTATACTCCCTAACTTGTTATTGTGATCTTTTACAATTTTTAAGTTATTTGTTTTAATTTTTTTATTTTTAATCACTTTTTTCCTATAGTCGTTGGATTAGTGAAATGGTGATACTTGACAACTCAATCTTTGTAGGAACGATACTTACTCATCTCTTGACTTGCTTTGTGTTTTCATTGCCATGAGTATCTAAATTTTCTCTTTGCTATGGTGATGATGTGACTTAATTTGGATGATGATGTATTTGAATTTCTTTTGATTTAATTTATGTTTCTTTGTATTCAATTGAGTGTTTAACATTATTCTTAATGTTTTTATGAATTGGCCACTTGTAGATTGATCTTATGGCTTGTGTAGGAAATTAGAAAAATTGTGTGACATAGACCATGTGATGAATGCCATAATATAGAAGTTATTGATTGTTTGGGATTTGCTTAGATTCCAAACATCGTATAATGACTTTGATTCTTGGTATTCAATTAAGGGATTGATTGAGTTTCTAGGATTAAAGAGAATTGATACACTAAATAATTGAATATTATTTAAAGTAGGGAATTTCTCGCTCAATTGGTTAATTAGAACTTGATTAGGTCAGAATTCTAAATACTAGTCGATAAAACCAAGTGAAATCAGACTCCTAGTATCTTTATCATTGCGTAGGAACAATACTTGCTCATCATTTTATAACTTTTATAATTTGTTACATTTGCCAAATTATTCAACAGGGAGTGGGGAGGGGGAAAGGGTGGTAGAACCTAGGATCGAACTTGGTCTTTTTTCTTACAAAGCGTGTGATTTCACCACTAGGCTATGACCCCATCCGCACTCATTTATTTTTCATTTATTTTTGTTAGAGCTACATTTATTCACGTCATAGAAGAAGAAGTGAACATAGAAAAACAATGGTAGTTTGTGCGGAGTTTTTGTCTTAGAAGTAAGTAAGTAACAGTAAAATAGAATAAGTGAAAATAGAAATACAATGGTAGTCTATGCTGAGCTTTTAGAAGAAGAAAAGTAACAGTAAATTAGAATAAGTGAAAATAGAAATCAGCAAAATAGAATAAGTGAAAACCTTGTTATTTATTTATTTTCTTTTATATTTTCTTGTTGATTTATCATGCGGTTAGTCTTTTTATGTTAATTGCTTGTTTATGTAATTTTATTTTATTTGCTTAGTTTTTTTTATTGTTTAATGTGATTAATTATCAATAAAATTTTCTTAAAAAATAAAAGAAATAACTATTTAGTCTTGCTTGAATGTTAATTGCATGCTTTGTGGGGTAAAATAAATATTTTTTGGAGTTATTCTTAATTTGCACAATTAACTTAAGGTAGTTGTCATAAGACGAGTGTATCAGGGATAATGTGTATTTAGTTTCTACTTTTTCCTATGTACAATCGACTCCTAAACTCAACATGATTTCAAATATCATTTTTTCAAAAGGTTTTTTTAATTTTTCTTAATTTAAATAAAATTGGTGGTCACTTCATTTTTCTAAATGTTTTTTCGCCGTCCAGTTACGACCTTGATCATGACAAATATATCTCATTAATCATTAACCGAGTCATTTTAATTTGATAACTATGACTATTGTAACATCCTCTTCAACATGTTAGACTTATAAATAGTTACAGAGGTAGCTTAATACTTATTTAACATGTCTGTTTAATTTTGTGATAATCTGAGTTAGTTTAAACACTTTGTTGCAAGCAAAAAGATGAAAAGTAACTTAAAATGACCTACATATTAGCTTAAATAGCATAGCTAATGGAAATAAATATGGATAATTTATTTCTAAGTTACACGTGTATTCTTCGATGTCGTTAAATTTTGAGAATAATCGGAGTCTGTTTGGTATTTTTAGGCAACTGGTTGTGTGTTTTAATGTCGGATTAATTAGTCACAGATATGAAAAATTATGATACTAGTGAAATGACTTTTCTAATGAATCTTAGTATTTATTTTTAAAGTTGTTGGAATTTGTAAAACTTGGTTTACCTAAATCTGAGTGTTTTTAGTAGATCAAAAAATATCAGTGTGGTATCACTTAGCTTAAAATTGTCCATGATTACAGCCATCTTTTTTAACCTTCTTATTTGTGACTTTGTTTCACATTTCTTCACATTTCTCTCTTCTCTTCACGGCTGAAACAAAACAGCAGCAAGGGAAGGAAGCTCAAGTGGAGGAAAGGGAACTAAGAAGCAAAGGAAGAAGGGGAAACCCTAGGCTAGAGATTGAAGATCAATCTGCAGCATCAAGGTAGCATTAAAGGCAGCTTGAGGTAGGGGTTTTTGAGCTTGAAACTGCTTTTGTTCTCTTTTTCCATGTTAGGCTTATTTGAGATTTAATATGCCAAATTGAGTTCTAGTGGTATTTTAAGTGATTTTCTTACTTTGATGAGTTTTAAATGTGGTTTATGACTTAATCATACTAAGAGTTTGGATTAGAAACTGAAAATTCTCATTTTAGACCTAAAATGCTCTAAGTGATGATTTTAGGGATTTGGATGAGTGATTTAGTGTTGTGATCCATTTTTTATAAAATCAATTGATGTTTTTATGTTTCCCTCATATTTGTAAACTTGTTTAGGACTTAAAATCACCAAGAAACAAATTTGAAGATATCAAATCTCATAATTTTGGCCAATGGAACAGTATCTATTACTGCAAATTTATGCAGCAAATGCTACTGGGCGCTCAACGCTCAAGCGCGTGCTGCCCAGAAGAACACACTATGGTCTTCGCGCGCCCAAGCGCTGGCGCTGAAGCGCTGATACAGGGCAAAATTGTGATCTTAACATTGTGATGCTAATTTAATTCCCTGCTTGTTTGGATCATTTGTGCAAGCCTTTTGGGATGTAAAGAGACACTTTTGGGGATATTTCTTAGAGAGAATGATCAACTTGCATATGTGAAAAGTTTAAAAATTTTAAATGTCCAAAGTGTGGGAAATACTTTAGGACAAAGTTGAAGGACCCTAGACACCCAAAGTGTGGTGGAGTGTCAATAGTTAGCGTGTTGGGACACCTTCGGCTTCCATAGTGAGATGGTATGCCTACCTATATGTAAAGTTTACTCCTTTAGAGTTGAAGTTGAGTTTGAGATGCATAGTTAAAGCATGTTTCCTTGATTGTCCAAGTTAAGTTTCGTGAATGGTAAGAGACATGAGCTGGTTTCTTTATGTGTTAGAGTTGAGTCAAATGTGTATGTTTCCTAGCTATACCTTTTTCACTAGGTTAGGGTAAACCTTGTGATGGGAGTTAGTAAATCCTTCGACATCCAAGTGTTATGGAATGCTATAAAGTAGTATCTAGAACCTTGAGCAATAGAAGGTTACCTTGTGATTCACTTGTGAAGTGATGAGGTGAGGTACTAAGTGTTATATGTTGAGTGTGCTTGGCTAGTAGTATTTGTTGTTATGTATGAGTTGTTTCTTGTGAAGAAGGTAGAACTGGAGATACATAGATGACATTTACTCCCTTGTGAAATAAGGTTTGAGATATAGGAAAGATTAGAAACGTGACCTTGTACTTTATATGATAAATGAGCTTGGTTGGTTAGTTAACTAGTTTTCCTTAGTCACTCGGTTAGGGAGGACTTAGTGATGATTATGTGCATTTTTTAAATACATTGCATATGTTCTTTTCAAACTTGTTGTTTTGCTATTTTCCCATGTATTGTAACTTGATATGGTGTGCACAACTATTTGGCCAGAGAATGTAGGTAATCGGTCCAGGAATTCTTCGAAATGAGGGCTAGTCCTAGATTCTCGGAGCAGAAGCTCATTATGGTCAGGGTTACTGGTATAGGGTGGTAATAGTACTCTTACGCTAGAGAGAGGAAAATACTCACCTATTACCAAGTGGCCTTATGCTTTTTGGCCTAACTTACTTAGTATATACAAAGGAACATGGGATTCTTGGGAGATAGGTAAGTGGCATGTGTTTTTAAAAACTAAGATCTGCACTTGCACTGCATCATTATATTACTTGGACTTTGTTTGAGCATAAACATACTTCATAACATAAAACATTGCATGGTTGACAATTGTATGAGCATTTGTCATTACTTAATCGATTGATGAATTGGTTGCTCGTTCGATAGTATCTTATGATTGTATAGGCGATTCTTTGATATAGGTGTTCATCGAAAAATTCTAGTACATAGAGTTTTTTTGGTGTTCAATTGATTTATTTGTTGTAAATAATTAACTGCTGGTTTTGATATGCTTATATTGAGAAATTGTGATTTCTCACCCCTCTGTGTTCCATGTAAATCCACGTGAAAATCCTCCAAAGGGGAATAACAAGTAAAAGAAGAAGCAGAAGACTTAGTTTAGTCGCTTTATTTCTTTTTGCATCAGCTTGTATATTTGTACTTTGCTGGTTGTTTGTAAAAACTTATGTATATAGTATGCCTTATTAGCTAGTGATATTTGTATATATGACTTTTTTATCATTCGTGGCTCTCTATGATGACTATGCAAGTTATTATGAGTTTTTATTTTATGCATTTTTTTGAAGTGACATGCTTAATGCGATTTATTTTGAAATATTATGTTTATTTTACGATAATTCATATTAGAGTGTTACATTATGATATCAGAGCAGTTCATCCTGTTGAGTCGGGGTATGGACTTACTATGCTTAGGCATGTTTAAGGATTTCTATCTGAGTTGTGCATTTCTTTGTCTCTTATGTGAGATGTTTAATTAAATTGCATAACCTGCCTATGGTATGACTATTTTTAGCTACTATTGCACGGTTACATGATATTGAGATTAACTACCTCAATATGTGTTGTTCTGTGTGTACTGGAAACTATGGCATCTCCAAAGAGAATCCATGGGGGCAGGAGCTCATCTGGTGAGGGCCCTACTTTGGCAGAAGCAATGATGGCAATGGCAACGACTATGAGGGAGCAGGTTGCTGTGGTTAACAAGATGCTCGAGAGGATAGAAGCAGATCCATCTCAACCATTAGTTTCTCCAGTAGCTGCTCAGGAGCAGTTTAGTGAAAGGTATACTATTTCAGTAGGCTCTCTAAAACAGAAAAAATCAAAGGTTGAAGATAGTGAGAGTATCTCTTGGTCTCAGTTTCTACCTGTTAAAGGAAAGCAGACTCAAGTTGGAACGTGGAACCTAAAGTACTCAAAATGTGGAAGGCAGCATGGCCACAAGACATGTTCAGTATGTTTTGTGTGTGGTCAGTAGGGACACTTTGCGAAATAGTGTTCACAGAGACATAGAGCTATGCCCGACCTTATGCAAGGTATTCTTTGGTGTGTGCCATTAGTTTGAAACTCATCAGGATATTCTCATAGGTTTGTATGAGTATCCATTTCCTAGGATAGACGATCTAATAGATCAACTGAGAGGAGTTGCGGGTTTCTTAAGGATTGATATTTAGGTCTAGGTATCATCAGATAAGGATTAGGGAAGAGGATATCCCTAAAATCATTTTTAGAACTATGTATGAACATTATGAGTATATTCTGATGTTCTTTAGGTTCACTAATGCTTCGGCAGTGTTCATGGATTATATGAACATGATTTTTAGACCCTACCTGGATCAATTGTTGTGGTGTTTATCGATGGTATCTTAATCTATTCTAAGACAATGGAAGAGCTTGAACAATATTTGAAGATAGTGTTGGAAACCCTTAAGGAGAATAGGTTGTACGCCAAGCTATCTAAGTGTGAGTTCTGATTTTCGCAAGTGTTGTTCATGGGACATGTAATATCTCAAGGTGGGATTTCTGTGGACCCAAGCAAAGTTGATGCAGTGTTGTAGTAGGAGAGACCCACCACTATGACCGAGATCAGAAGCTTCATAGGCCTAGCAGGGTACTATAGAAGGTTCACAAAGGATTTTTCTCAGTTAGCGCTACCCTTGACTAGATTAACTAGAAAAGGTAATTCTTTCAAGTGGACTCAAGCCTGTGAGGATAGTTTCTAGGAGCTTAAAGTGAGGTTGACTACTACACCAGTGTTGGTAATTCTGGATCCTTTAGAGAACTTTGATGAGGTATACGATGATGTTTCGAAGATGGGTTTGGGTTGTGTTTTGATGCAACATAGGAGAGTCATTGCCTATGCATTAAGGCAATTGGGACCTCACAAGGAGAACTACCCTACTCATGATCTGGAGTTAGCCGTAGCAGTGTTTGCCCTAAAGGATTGGAGACATTACTTGTATGGAGTTCAGTTTGAGGTGTTCAATGATCATAAAAGTTTGAAGCACTTATTTGATTAGAAGGAGTTGAACATGAGACAGGGAAGATGGATGGAATTTTTGAAAGACTACAACTTTGAGTTAAAGTACCATCCGGGTAAAACTAATGTGGTGGCTAATGCACTGAGTAGGAAATCCCTACATCTGTCCCGTATGATGATCCAAGATAGTGAACTTCTTGAGAGTTTTAGAGACATGAGTCTTTCGATATCTGTGTTATCACATAGTCTCAGTGTGAGTCGAGTGGACATAGTGAGTGACTTTAGGACTCAGATCTAGGAAGCTCAGAAGGAAGATAAGGCTCTTAGTGATCTTTGTGAGCGGATCTTTTTAGGTAATGCTGGTGAGTCTGATATATCAGATGACGGGATGATTAAGTTTAAAGGTAGGCTTTGCATTACTCGTGAATCAGAAATCAAAGATAGGATCCTTAAAGAAGCTCACTGTAGTCAGTACATTATCTATCTCAAGGCCACTAAGATGTATCAAGACTTGAAGAAGTTGTTTTGGTGGTCTGGTATAAGACATAGCTGAGTTTGTGTCTAGGTGTCTAGCTTATCAGAAGGTCAAGATAGAACACCAGAAATCCCTCTGGACCTCTCCAATCTTTGGTAATCCCTGAGTGAAAGTGGGGTAACATCACAATGGACTTTGTGATGGGCTTGCCTATAACTTAGTTAGTATTTGATGCAATATGGGTTGTATTGGATAGACTAACCAAGTTTGCCCATTTCATACCTATTAGAGCTAACTAATCCATAGGTAAACTTCCCCAATTATACCTTCAAGAGATAGTTAGAATGTACGGTGTACCTCTTAGTATAGTTTCTGATAGAGACCCTAAGTTTACATCTAGATTTTGAAGATCCTTGTAGAAAGCTTTCGAAATAAAGTTTAGTTTAAGTACAACATACCATCCACAGACTAACGGTCAATCGGAAGGGACTATTCAAATCCTTGAAGATATGCTAATAGCATGTGTGCTAGGGCAGAAAGGGAGTTGGGATAAGTTCTTACCCTTAGTGAAGTTTGCCTACAACAACAGTTTTTATACTAGCATAAGTATGACACTGTATGAAGCACTTTTTGGTAGAAAATGTAGGTCCCCTTTATGTTGGTATGAGATTGGAGAGAAGTTGGTACAGCAGACCACATATCAGATTAAAATGATCCGGGATAGGTTGGTTATGAGTCAGAGTAGGCAGAAGAGCTATGCTGATAAAAGGAGAAGACCTCTAGAGTTCAGTAAGGGAGATCAAGTATTCTTGAGAGTCACTTTGACAACAGGGATTGGTAGAGCATTGAGAACACAAAAGTTGAACCCTCGTTTTATTGGCCCCTACCAAATCCTAAAGAGAATTGGACCTGTAGCCTACCAGATTGCACTTCTACCCTGTTTGTTGATAATCACATATTTGATACATTAATAAACCCTCAATTTCTGTCATTTACACTCTCTATGTACTTAATTGATTGAGCTTGGCTATGTTTTGTAAGTTTGGACTCAAATTGGACTTAATTGATTTTTTCAGCATGATTTATGTCTTACACTGTTTCTGTATTTTGGCCATATCTTGAGTTCTAGATGTCTACCAATTATGTATTTTACCTTGTTGGAAAGATAAGAGAGAGCTCTACAACTTTCATGAAGAGATCGAGATCAAATTCAGACATCTAGTGGAACTAATTGGGATTGGAAGTTAGAATACGAGTTTTGTGATTAGAACCTGAATAGTGTGCAGTAATCAGAACATAACCCGAGCTGTAAGATCTGGATTGGGCTGAAATTTTGGTATCTGCAATTAAGACCCATATCAACAACTTTTATGAAGAACACAAGACTCAAATCGAACTCCTTGGAGGTCATATTAGGTTTGAAAGTCAGAACAAAGGAGCTGTAACTGGGCCTAAATACTGTGTAGTAATTGGGCCATATCTCGGGATGTATGTGGCCTTTTGAGATGATTCTAGTGGCATTTGAAAGCTAAGATCCAGGCTTACAACTTTCATGAAAACTACTTGGTGAAAAAATGATGAATACAATGACTTCAGAGCTGAATGATTTCAGAGACAAAGAATCTCCATAATTTTTCACTCATCAAAAGTCATTTGGCATTTTCCACTCATTTTTCACTCATCCACTCACTCATGACTCGGCCCCCTTGTCATTTTGTATCTCTAATCCTCTATAAAAGAGAGCCTTGTCATATCATTGAAGGTGTTAGGTAGCAAAATGATGATATTTTGTTTCTTGTTTTTCTTGTAGTAGTTTTCTTGTGTTCTAAATTGAAGTCATGTTCTTCTTATTCTTCTTCTCTCTTTCTTTCTTCTTGTCTATGAGTAACTAAGTTTAATTTTACTTGGGTGAAAGGTTGAAGCTCTTGGTAATGATATAAGGTTAGATTCATTTCTTTCTTGTGCTTAAATGATATATTTTCAAATGGTTATTATACGTGTTGTATTTTGTTTCCAATTAATTTAGAAACCCTCATTGTAAAATGAAGATCTTGATTCATTGTAGACAAAAGGTTGACACAATGAATGCTTGAACTCATTTATAAGTGGTGGTGTTAATAAATAATTAAAGGAATCATAATACAATTACATATATAATTTTTAATGAACTTTGATTGTTGTATTTTTCGATTGGAACCTCTATTATGTGTGGATTATAATTGAGTTATTAAAAAAATTAATATTGTCCTTATTTTATTTTCCAAGAGTAGATTTCCTAACCTAAGTAAATTTTTTTTATTTGTGACTAAGTTTTATTACTTTTATTGTTGTGACAAAAATATCTTCCTTACGTCAAATAAATTTTTCATCATCAATTTCCTGTGGATCGACCTCGGACTCCTGAGAATTTATTACTTGAAACAACCTACACTTGGGTTTGTAACTTTTAATTCGCATCATTTGTCTAACTTTCATGATGTATTTCATGTATCACAACTTAGGAAGTACAATCTAGAACATTCACATGTCATAAGAAATGAATCTGTGCAGTTAAGAGAGTATTTGTCTTATGCTATGCGGTCGATGAGGATCGTGGATAAAGGGGTCAAAGAGCTTAGAGGTAAGTGGATTCCTCTGGTGAAGGTACTTTGGGATAGCGTTAGCTTTGGGGAAGCGACTTGGGAGTTGGAGTCTTATATGCAGCAAGACTACCCGCAGTTGTTTATATGAGGTAAGCAATTTTTGGGACAAAATTTTAAAAAGGGGAAAAATGTAGCGTCCTCTTCAACATGTTAGACTTATAAATAGTTATAGAGGTAGCTTAATACTTGTTTAGCATGCCTGTTTAATTTTGTGATAATCTGAGTTAGTTTATGCACTTTATTGCAAGCCGAAAGGTGAAAAATAACTTAAAATGACCCAGATATTAGATTAAATCATATAGCTAATGAAAATAAATGTGAATAATTTATTTCTAAGTCACAAATATGTATTATGTGATGTGATTAAAGTTTGAGAATAATCGGAGTCCGTTTGGTATTTTTAGACATATTAGTTGTGTGTTTTAATGTCGGATTGACTAGTCATAGATATAGAAATTTATGATATTGGTGAAATGACTTTTTTAATGAATCTTAGTATTTATTTTAAGGTTGTTGAAATTTGAAAAACTTGGTTTACCTAAATCTAAGTATTTTTAGCAGATCAGAAAATATCAGTGTGGTATCACTTGGCTTAAAACTGTCCACAGTTACAACCATCCTTTTTAACCTTCTTATTTGTGACTTTGTTTCACAGTTCCTCAATTTTCTCTCTTCTCTTCACAACTGAAACAAAATAATAGTAAGGGAAGAAAGCTCAAGTGGAGGAAAGGGAACCAAGAAGCAAAGGAAGAAGGGGAAAGCCAAGGCTAGAGATTGAGGATCAATCTGCAGCATCAAAGGCAGCTTGAGGTAGGGTTTTTGAGCTTGAAACTACTTTTGTTCTCTTTCTCCATGTTAGGCTTGTTTGAGGTTTAATATGCCAAATTGAGTTCTAGTAGTATTTTGAGTGATTTTCTTGTTTTGATGAGTTTTAAATGTGATTTATGACTTATTCATACTAAGAGTTTGGATCAGAAACTGAAAATTCTCATTTTGGACCTAAAATGCTCTAAGTGTTGATTTTAGGGGTTTGGGTGAGTGAACAGTGTCCATTACTACAAAATTATGCAGCAAATGTTGTTGGGCGCTCAACACTCAAGGGCTGGAGCTTTGCACGCTCAAGCGCATGTTGCCTAGAAGAACACGCTATGGTGTTCGCGAGCCAGGCACTGGCGCTCAACGCGCTTAAGCGCTGATACAGGGTAGAATTGTGATCTTAGCATTGTGATGCTAATTTAATTCCTTGCCTGTTGAGATCATTTGTGCAAGCCTTTTAGGGTGCAAAGAGACACTTTTGGGGATATTTCTTGAATAGAATTATCAACTTGCATATATGAAAAGTTCAGGAATTTTAAATGCCCAAAGTGTGGGAAATACTTTAGGACAAAGTTGAAGGACCCTAGACACCCAAAGTGTGGTGGAGTGTTAATGGTTGGTGTGTTGGGACACCTTCGGCTTCCTTAGTGAGATGGTATGCCTACTTATATGCAAAGTTTACTCCTTTAGAGTTGAAGTTGAGTTTGAGATGCATAGTTAAAGCATGTTTCCTTGATTGTCCAGGTTAAGCTTTGTGAATGGTTAGAGACATTGGTTAGTTCCTTTATGTGTTAGAGTTGAGTCAAATGTGTATGTTTCCTAGCTATGCCTTTTTCACTAGGTTAGGGTAAACCTTGTGATGGGAGTTGGTGAATCCTTGGGCATCCAAGTGTTATGGAATGCTATAAAGTAGTATCTAGAACCTTGAGCAATAGGAGGTTGCCTTGTGATTCACTTGTGAAGTGATTAGGTGAGGTACTAGGTGTTGTATGCTGAGTGTGCTTGGCTAGTAGTATTTGTTGTTATGTATGAGTTGTTTCTTATGAAGAAGGTAGAACTGGAGATACAGAGATGACATTTACTCCTTTTTGAAACAATGTTTGAGATATAGGAAGGACTAGAAACGTGACCTTGCACCTTATGTGATAAGTGAGCTTGGTTAGTTACTTTACTAGTTTTCCTTAGTCATTCGGTTAGGGAGGACCTAGTGATGATTGTGTGTATTTGTGAAATACATTGCATATATTCTTTTCAAACTTGCTGTCTTGCTATTTTTCCATGTATTGTAATCTGATATGGTGTGTACAACCATTTGGCCAAAGAGTGTAGGTAATCGGTCCAAGAATTCTTCGGAATGAGGGCTAGTCCTAGATTCTTAGAGCGGAAACTCATTATGGTCAGGGTTACTGGTATGGGGGTAGTAATAGTACTCTTACATTGGTAAAAGGAAAGTACTCACCTATTACCAAGTGGGCTTATACTTTTAGGCCTAACCTGCTCAGTATATACAAAGGAATAGGGATTTCTTGGGAGATAAGTAAGTGACATATGTTTTCAAAAACTAAGATCTGCACTTGCACTACATCATTATATTATTAGGACTTTATTTGAGTATAAACATACTTCATAACATAAAGTATTGCATGGTTGACAATTGTATGAGCATTTGTCATTGCTTAATCAATTGATGGTTTGGTTACTCGTTCGATAGTATCTTAGGATTGTATAAGTGATTTTTTGATATTAGTATTCATCGGATATTCTAGTACATAGAGTTTGTTTTGTGTTCAGTTGATTTATTTGTTGTAAATGATTAACTGTTAGTTTTGGCATTCTTATACTAAGAAATTGTGATTTCTCATCCCTTTGTGTCCCATGTAAATCCAGGTGAAGACCCTCCAAAGGGAAAGAACAGGTAAAAGAAGAAGCAGAAGGCTTAGTTTAGTCGCTTTATTTCTTTTTGCATCAGCTTGTATATTTGTACTTTACTGATTGTTTGTAAAAACTTATGTATACAGTATGACATGTTAGTCAGTGATATTTGTATATATAATATTTTTATCATTTGTGACTCTCTATGATGACTATACAAGTTATTATGAGTTTTTATTTTATGCTTTTTTTTAAACTGACATGCTTAATGCGATTTATATTGAAATATTTTATTTATTTTATGATAATTCATATTAGGATATTACAACTATAAGGTTTTTTTATTTAATAGACAAATATCTAGTATGAGTTTCAATAAGCTTATTTTAATCCTAACATATTTATAATATTATAAAGTATAATAGATGAAACTTAATTAAAGATTTAATAATTATATGACTCAATTTTATTTTTATTTGTTTGTTTGTTCTAATATTTGGGTGAACTTATGATTTAGGTTTATATATATACATAATTTTATAAATTAACTTGTGTAAATAGAATAAAATAATACAAAAATGTCATTTTAATTTATTTTATAATGTTAGGTGATTTTTTAACGATATGAAAAATCTATATAATTTTTAGTCTATGTCATTTTTATTTTTCAATTTTATTGATAATTTTTTAACTCAAATTTTATTATATTTTGGCAATTTTTCGTTTTATAGTTTTAAACAAAGTTCTCTTAAAATTATATGTATACTATGGTCAGGCATGAATAGTTTTTTCGATAAACTAGGTTTGAAGAGTTTTAAATTAATATGTTGAAACGTTAATGATGAATTAAAATTAATGTAAGCTAATGAAGATTTTATGTGTGCTTTTAAATTTGATATCTTTTTTAGAGTTAAATTTGATATTTAATATTTAATAATATATAGTGTCATTAATTATTTCTTATTTAACATTTGATAATAATTAATCATTAATAGTTAAAAGGGTTATCATTAATTACTTCACAAATCTAAAGAAGTTTTATTAATTTAGATAGATAAAGCGCCAATGGTAAGGGAAGTGACTTATTCAATACGCCATATGATTTTTGTTTGTTATCAAATCATTTGTTGACACATATTTCTTTTTTTAATCTCTTCCTTTTGAAGCACTCAAGGTGCTTGGCTAGATTTTTATTCTTTGTAATCATTATTTTGGAGATATTATCTCCTTAATTATTATTATTATTATTATTATTTTGAAGAATGTTACACATTTTCTATCATTTGTTTTCTTTCACATCTGTATATTACTAATTTGCTAATTTAAATCTTGTCTTTCATACAATTTGATCTAGTCATGTATGAGCACTCACAGAATTCTCACAAAGAATGAGAGATTAGAAAAAGAATTTGTTGCCAATTACACAACTTGATCTAGTCATTATTAGATTCATGAACACTCGGTAACACCTTACAAAGTATAAGCGATTAGAAATCGTGTGTGTTGTCAATGTGACTTCGAATAAAGAGTTGAAGTGGAGTACATTTTTACTTTATCGAGTACAATATTCAATCTTTGGGGACATCAATATATAAGAAAATCCTATTAAGAAGGTCAATAACAATAATCAAAAGGAGAAGAGTCACTTGCTATTCAGTTTCTTTGATTTTTGCCAGAAAAGGTTTAATGTAAATATTTAGAAGATGACAATGATTCACATGAAAACCTCTGAGTAATTGTCCCTTTTGTTTTAGCTTTATTTTTTGTGTAGTTTAATTTTTTATTTGCTTGATTTGCAAATTTTAATTCATTGTTATATGCAATAATTTTTTATTTGCTTCATTTGCTTTATAGTTTAATCATTAATTGAAATCTTCACTAATATAGTAACATTAAGAAATTATTGTACAAATATTTGGAATAATTAACCCAAATATTTCTTTCATATTTTAGTTGTGTAAATTAAACTTGATCCTTCTACATAAATATATAATGTATGTCTTTTATTATATATATTTCAAGTTATTTCTTTCGATAATTTTAATGATTATTAAAATAAAAAATAATTTTTATTTAATTTAATTAAAACAAGTAAAGTGATTTAGTCATAGCTAATAACATTAAAAAGTATTAATCAAATTCAACAGTCTACAAAATTTATATTAATAGTTTCGTAATATGTCCTAAATATATTAAAAAATATTTTTATTTAAATATAAAATATGATAATAAATCTTAATAATAATAATATAATAACTAATCTTAAGAAAATATAGAAATTCTTGAATTGTTCAACAATTTGTATCAATTATTTTTAATTAAATCAATATATTAAATTTGTTACCACTTATTTCACTTTTATATAATTTAGAAGATAATGATGATTCTTGTGATAACCTCTGAGTAATTGTCTCTTCTTATTTTTTGTTTTATTTTCTCAGTATAGTTTAATTCTTGATTTGTTTGATTTGTTAATTTTAAATCATTGTTATATGAAGTGATTTCTTATTTACTTCATTTGTTTTATAGTTTAATTATCAATTAGAATCTTCACTAATATAGTAGCATTAGGCAATTATTGTACAAATATTTGGGATAATTAACCCAAATATTTTCTTCATATTTTAGTTGTATAAGTTAAATTGATCATTCTACATAAATATATAATGTATATATTTTATTATATATCTTTTAGGTTATTTCTTTCAATAGTATTTATAATTATTAAAATAAAAAGCAACTTTTATTTAATTTGATAAAAACAAGTAAAGTGATTTAGTCATACCTAATAATATTCAAAAATTATTAATCAAATTCACCAATTCACAAATTTTGCATAAATAGATTTGTAATGTCTTAAATATATTAAAAATATTTTTATTCAAGTCTAAAATATGATAACAAATCTTAATAATAATAATATAATAATAAATCTTAAGGAAATATGAAAATTCTTGAATTGTTCAATAATTTTGTATTAATTATTTTTAATTAAGTCAATCAATATATTAATTTAGTTATCTCCTATTTTACTTTTATGCGTCTCTTATTTAAATAATACATTAATATACTCAAATTCCTTATTCGCTACTACTCTCACTCTCTTTTTAACTATTGGTTTTAGAAACTTCATAAGTATAGTACTTACTCGATACTTTATATAAAGATTACATCAAGTGTTGAAAGTGCTTAGAATAATTTAAGATTCTCAATTACGCTACAACAACAACTAAGCCTTTTCCCATTAGGTGGGGTCGGCTACATGGATCAAACGACGCCATTGTACCCTATCATAAACCAAGTCTTCAGATATGCTATTCAGATCTAAATCTTTTTTAATCGTTTCACCTATAGTCTTTCTTGGTCTTCCTCTACTTCTAGCTATTGGGCTATTATCTACCTGATCCACTCTTCTTACAAAAAAAATTCTAAGGGTCTTCTCCTTATAGGTCCAAACCACCTAAGGCGAGATTCTCCCATCTTTTCCACAATAGGTGCTATCCCTACTTTCTCTGTAATGCATTCATTCCTAATACTATCTAGTCTTGTATGGCCACACATCTAACGCAACATCCTCATCTCCGCAACACTGATCTTATGCTCTTGGTGACTTTTTACCGCCCAATATTCAGTACCATACAACATCGCAGGCCTTATAGTTGTGCGGTACAATTTACCCTTAAGCTTGATAGGCACTTTTCTATCACAAATAACTCCTGAAACACTCCTCCATTTCATCCATCCAGCTTGAATTCTATGGTTTACATCTCCCTCTATCTCTCCATCATTTTGTATGATAGATCCAAGATACCTAAATTGTGTGACTTGTGGTATTGTATGATCTCCAACTTTCACCGCTAAGCTATCATTAACACACCTCTTACTGAACTTACATTCCATATACTCCGTCTTACTCCTACTTAGACGAAGGCCATGTTTTTCCAAAGTTTGTCTCCATAGCTCTAACTTCTCATTTGTTTCCTCTCTTGACTCTCCAACTATGACTATATCATCTGCAAAAAGCATGCATTGTGGCACCGACTCTTGGATATGCGCAGTAAGCACATTCAAGACCAAGGTAAAAAGATATGGACTCAAAGCTGACCCTTGGTGCAGTCCTATAATTATAGGGAAATCTTCTGTAGCCCCACCCTGTGTTCTCACACTAGTTTTAGCCCCATCATACATATATTGGATTGCTCGAATATAGGCGATACGAACTCCTTTCTTCTCCAAAACCTTCCACAAGACCTCTCTCGCACTCCTATCATAGGCTTTTTCCAGATCAATGAAAACCATGTGTAGGTCTTTTTGCTTCCTCCGATACCTTCCATTAATCTTCGTAGAAGATAGATTGCTTCCATGGTTGACCTCCCGGGCATAAAACCAAATTGATTCTCTCGAAATATGAGAGTCTCTTGTCTTAATCTCCGTTCAATTACTCTTTCCCATAACTTCATGGTATGACTCATGAGCTTAATTCCTCTGTAATTTACACAGTTTTGTATATCTCCCTTATTCTTATAAATAGGGATTAAAGTGCTTCTCCTCCATTCGTTTGGCATTTTCTTAGATCTCATTATCTCGTTAAACATCTTTGTGATCCAACTTATACCTTTCTCTCCTAGGCACTTCCATACCTCAATAGGTATATTATTCGGTCCGACCGCTTTTCCATTATCTATCCTCTTCAATGCTTCTTTTACCTCAAACTCCCTGATTTTACGATAAAAAATTTTATTTTGGTCCTCCTCTCTAATGTTTAGAATGTCCGAGTCCCCTAATGTCCCATGTTCCTCATTAAATAACTTTTGAAAATAACTATTCCATCGATCCTTAATGTCTTGTTCCGTAACCAAGACTTTACCCTCTTCATCCTTAATGCATTTCACTTGATCCAAGTCTCTTGTCTTCCTTTCCCTACTTTTAGCAAGCTTGTATATATTCCTTTCTCCGTCTTTGGTGCCCAACGATTGATATAACCCGTTGAATGCTTTAGTTTTCGCCTCGCTCACCGCCTTCTTAGTATCTTTTTTAGCTGCCTTATATTTTTCTCAATTTTTATCATTTTTACATACATGCCAAGCTTTATAACATTCCTTTTTAACCTTAACTTTATCTTGTACACTTGTGTCCCACTACCAAGATTCTTTATCCTTGAGTTCGAAGCCTCTTGATTCACCGAGTGTCTCTTTTGCTACCTTTCTAATCCCTTCAGTCATCTCGTCCCACATATCATTAGCACTCCCTTGTACTTCCCAAATTTATTTCTCCATAATCCTCCTCTGAGAGAGCATTTGTTTTTCTCCCTTTAATTGCCACCATTTGATCCTTAGCTCTCTATCTCGACAATTTTTCCTTACTCTCATCTTGACTCGTACGTCCATAACCAAAACCCTATGTTGGGTATTCAAGCTCTCTCCAAGGATGACTTTGCAGTCCATGCAAAGCTTTTTATCAGATTTCCTTATTAAAAAGAAATCAATTTGAGAGCAAGAACTCCCGCTTCTATATATGATCAGATGCTCTTCCCGCTTCCTAAAATAAGTGTTAGCTATTGTAAAATCAAACGCTACCGAAAAATCTAAAATCGCTTTGCCCTCTGCATTAGCTACTCTTAGATCATAACCCCCATGCAATCCCTCATGCCCCTTAGATTCGCTTCCCACATGACCAATTAGGTCTTCTCCTAAAAAAATCTTCTCTCTTAAAGGTATTCCCTGAACTAAACCTTCTAAATCCTTCCAAAATTTAATCTTGTAGTGCTTGTCTAGCCCTACTTGGGGTGCATACGCACTAATAACATTAAAAGTCTCCTGTTCCACAATGAACTTCAAAGCTATGATCCTATCTCCGAGCCTTCTCACATCCACAACCATATTCTTCCAATTCTTATATGCTATTATGCCTACCCCGTTTCTAGATTTTACCTTGCTGGTGTACCAAAGCTTAAAACCCGAAGAGTCGAGTTCCTTTGCCTTTTCTCCAACCCACTTAATTTCTTGTAGGCACATAAAATTAATCCTCCTCCTAATCATGGTGTCAACTATTTCCATAGATTTACCTGTAAGTGTGCCTATATTCTAAGTTTCAAAAAGCATCTCACTCTTGTGAACTAGCTTCTTTACCCACACCCGTTCATGACAATGTGGGAACCCTTGCTTATTTTTTCACTACACCCATTTTATTCGATGCATCCCCTTTCATTTGACATTTACTCGAATTTTAATTAAATTTTTATAAACGACCTAGCATTAACACAATTACTTCGTTGATCCATGTCATAAAGATTCGACAAAGTTTTACGTTAAAATTTTATTTTTCAACACAACCCTCCTCTTTTATCTGGGCTTGAGACCGACTATGTGGATATTTGCAACAAAGCTCAGCATAGGCAGAGTTAAGATTCTCAATTACGCTAAAAATATAAAAAAAATTTTACAGGTATTTAACTAAAATGTAAATGAAGTTAATGAAACCCTACTCGACAAAGTATAACTTAATTTTTATTTAATCATATGTGTATCTAATAATAAAAGTTGTTATATCAAGAATAAACGTATAATATACAAAAATAATTATTAGAACAATTGAGCATTGAATTTTTAATATTAAATAATTTTATCTATATATTTCATTTTTTTGTACATATGTGTATATATTTCATTTAATAAAACTATTTTAATATATTTATCTTTATAACTTAATTCTTAATTAACCCTATGCATAGCACATGAGCATAAGTAATGTTATTGTTTATTATACTTATATAAAAGTAATGTTACAAATTGTCAATGTCAAAGAATATATTTTTATATTTTATTTAAAAAATTTTAAAGACAATTTTAATATATCATTGATATGTGGTTAAAAATAACATAACTTATATTTCAAATTCTATAAATTTTTTTAATTTTTTTATTATATTACATATGAATATTATTTTCTAAAGTTATTAAATATTTTTATTAGTTGTTCAATTTATTAAAATCATATTCAATGCATCGCAGTACAAATAAAATTATTAGAAAATTATTTCATAGAGATTTTTTAATTTAAAATTAATAAAAAGATACAGATGAAAAAAGTAAAAGGAATAAAGTATTAATTTACGTACACACACAAATATATATATATATATATATATATATAATACAATCAATATAGATAATTTAGTAATTTCTTGGAGATAAAAACTTCGAGAGGTAAAGAATACGATTCTCGTCTCTGTCCTCATACCTATATCGAGAGGATTTTTATCCTGTTTCCATTCTTGCGTGAAAAATTTCTTGAATTTGGGTCTCCAAAAAAGGCAATTCCCACGATGATTCCCAAATACAAGGAGATTTCTGATGTTCACATATTTGATGCATTAATAAGCTTTCATTTTTAGTCATTTACACTCTCCATGCACTTAATAAATTAAGTTTGGTTATGTTTTGTATGTTTTGAACTCAAAATAGATTTAATTGAATTTTTCAGTATGATTTACGTCTTACACTAATTCTGTATTTGGGTCATATCTTGGGCTGTAGGTGGATTTTTAAGGTGAATCTTATGTCATTTTAAAGATAAGAGAGAGCTCTACAATCTTCATGAAGACATCAAAGACTCAATCACACGTTTGGATGGCTCAAATTGGCATTGAATCAAGAACTAAAGTGTTGCTCCTGGCAGAATGACCTATGTGTACTGTTCATTATACTACTCGTGGTGAAAGTTTTAGAATGGGCTGAAATTTTGATGATTGATAGTTAAGACTCAAATCTACAACTTTCATGTTGTACACTTTTCCCAATTCAGACTCCTTGGAAGTGATATTGGGCTTGGAAGTCAGAACAGAGGAGCTGCGTTTGGACCTGAGCAGTGTACAGTAATTTAAACATATCTGGAGCTATGGAAATGATATTGGGCTCAAACCAAAGTCATTTGAAAGCTAAGATCCAGACCTAAAATCTTCATGAAGACCACTTGGCTCAAAAATGACGAATGCAATGACTTCAGAGCTGCATGATTTCGGAGACAAAGAATCTCCATAATTTTCCACTCACCAAAAGTCATTCAACATTTTCCACTCATCCACCTACTCCACTCATCCACCTACTCCACTCAACCACCATGACTCAGCCCCCTTTTGACATTTTGTACCTCTAAACCCTCTATAAAAGGGAGGCTATGCAGATCATTGTAGGATGTAGAGCTTTTATGTAGAAGTGTTGTTATAATTAAAGTTTTAGTGTTTCATTTTGGAGAATTCTCTTCTTCTCTTCCTCTCATCCTCTCTCTTTGTTATTTTCATTTTTTGTATGGTTCTTGAAGGTTCTCCAATGGTGATGGCTATGGAGAGCTAAACTTCTTTAATCAATCCAAGAGATTGACAAGCTTGATGATTAATCCTGAGATCTCGTTTTAATCGTTATACGTTCATCTATTAATCAAGTTTCTCTTTCTTTTCTTCTCTTGTTTAAATTCTGATTTAATGCTTAATTTGATTGGGATTTTGCATATGTTAATTGCGTAATTATCATATGCCAAGAGATAAATTCAGATGTTATATAATTTATCAAAGATGTTTGATGAAATATTTAGCTTGGTTGGATTTTGGTTTTTAAGTTAATTTGGGTTTTGGATGGATGCTTAATTTGTCTAACCTTAATTAATTGAATTTTAGAAACGTTTCTAATAGAAGATCCATGGATCATTGAGAGGCGTCTTGATGTGATCTAAGACCAAAGATTTGGTTGATAGTTGAACGGATTTATAAAGATCAAGGATGGATTAAAATCAAGATTTGTTAATTCTCTTGGATTGGTTGTTTTCTCAATCTTGTTTACTCATTTTAATTGTTCTTTGTTATTTAATCTTGCAAAACTCTTTCCCCCTATTTATTAACCTCTTAATCTGACTTCATAATTAGAGTGATCTACGGGCTCGACCCGGTGTTACCTTATGCTACAAGTAGTTTTGGTAAATCGGTTATAAATTGATTTAAATTTGATAATCTCGACAAGTGTCAAATTTTTGGCGCCGTTGCCGGGGATCATTCTGATTTTGTTCAATCTTATTAAGAGTATATTTAACTACTAATCCCTCACTAACCTTTGTTTTGCTGTGTTTTGGTGATTTTTTAGGAGAAAACGGGTGATTACGGGTCATTTTACAGAATTTCGTACTGACAGGAAATGTGCCTAGAATGAGCTAAAACTTGGTCAGTTGAAGGAAAACGGCCTAATAAACAAGACTCACAGTGTACTGTGAGGTCACCCCTGGTTTTTCCAAAATCCATCGTTTAGACCAGTTTTTCAATTTTTTAATATTTTTTATTATATTTTTTAGTTTCATTTTTGTGTAGTTTTTATGCTGTACAAGTCCCATAATTTTTAAAAATGTTTAGATAGGTGAATTATATTTATTTTGGTAGATTTTTAGTGTTGTCTAGTGTATTCTGCTTGTTTGTTATTTTTGTGTTTTATGTGCTTTGGATAATGCATGACTAGGTCTTTTGCTAGGCAATTACTTGATATTGATTCTGAGATTGATATGACTTTGCATAATGGAGTACAAACTTGAGGAATTGACTTCTTTGGTGAGACAGTTAGTAGTGAGACAACAATTACCTGTGCAAATAGCTGCAACTGTGTGTGCCATTTGTTCTTGTTCATCTCATCCCACATATGCATGTCATACACTTCAAGATGGTAGTTCTGTTTTTCCATATCAATCTGTTACTACAACAGGTGTCTTTCTTAGTAAACCACCATACCAGCAGCCTATGCAACAACCAAGTCCAGTAGCCATGAAACCTGAGCCATCATTGGAAGATTTGGTGAAGCAGATGGCCACTAACAATATTCAATTCCAACAGAGGACAGAGGCAATCACACAGAATTTAGAAACCCAGATTGGACAACTGGCCTCCTCATTGAGTCGAATGTGCCCAAGGTTCTAGCCAACTCCTTCCCAAACAATTCCCAATCCAAATGGGAATGTGAGTGCCATTATGCTGAGGTCTGAAAAATCAGAGAAGCATCATCCGAGCCTCAACTAGCCGAAAGCATCAACCAAGAGAAGAAACATTTTCTCGATGAACCACCCAAGAATCGAGGGTCGAAGAAATCATTGTTGCCCATGAGCAAGAAAAATAACTGCGGTGGCTCTTTCCTTTCCACAGAGAGCCATTGAGACCAAAAAGATACATGAGGCTGAGAAGGATAAAGAGCTCCATGAAGAACATTCTATTTTTCATGTTGATTTAATTGATAATTTGGTTGATAATTCATATGCTGACTTGTGTGAGGAGTTTCCTGAGATTGCTGATTTTGATGACTTTGTGTGTGGTGATTTGTGTGCTTCTTGTGATGGTGATAAGTTGTGTGCTATATGTTCTGAAATTTTTACTGTTGTGGGAGATACTGCTACATGTTCGAAATTTCCTTATTCTAAGAGTTATGATCATGTTGTTTTGGAAGATTGTACACATATTACAGGTGATGCTGCAATTAAATCAGCAGAATTAATTTCTTCAACTAGCTTGATACCTTCAGTGCAGCAACCACTTACCCTTGAGTTGAAAGTCATTGAAGTATTTTCAGAAAAGGGAGGAGAAGAGCACCGGATGGCGGTCACTACTGTAGTGGATTTTATTTTTGAGCCATGGTCCAACATAAACAAGGAAAATCAAGTTGATCAAGTATACATATTGCATTCTAGTGCTGAAGCCAAAGGAATTAAGGAAAGCCAATGGGACCCCGATGAAAGCTCTCCTGTTTCAAGTCATGTTTCCAGTCATGTTTCAAGCTTAACTTGGTCTCGGACATTATACTTCAAGCAATGGGACCCCCCGGTGGGAGTTTCTCTATAACTCCCGCCTCAAGCTCATGCCCTAAAGCTCGATCTAGGTGGCTTGGTCCATTTGTTGTTACTAAGATTTTTCCTTATGGTGTTTGTGCGTGTTACAAGTGAGACTACTACAAAAGTTTTCACAGTCAATGAACACCGCCTCAAATAATATCATGAACTTCCGAGAATGCAAAAGTGGAGGTGATGAACCTTCTCTATCCGCATTATGAATAAAAAAAAAACAAAAATAAATGAAAATAAAAAAAAACAAAAAAAAAGATAACAAAAAAAAATTAGCCTTTTATTTTTATCTTTATTTTTATTTTTCTATTTTCTATTTTTTTTTACATATTAATTCCGTGGGGGTAATTCTCCATTTTCTTTTCTTGTGCATATTAACAGTGGGGGGAATCTCTCCCTTTTATTTGTTTTTACATACTAACAAAAAAACCTCTCCTTTTACTTTCTCGTAATTTTTTTATTTATTTATTATTTTTGTCATTTATTTATTTTCATACTATTTATTTTTTATTTATTTATTATTTTTTATTTTTGTCGTTTATTTATTGCTTTTGTCATTTATTTTCTCATCATTTATTTTTTTATTATTTATTTATTTATTTATTTTTTGCTTATTAATTTATTTGGTGGTTGGTTTCTACCACACCATTTTTGAATTTTTTTTATTTGGTGGTTGGTTTATTACCCCACCTTTGTTATTTTTATTTGGTGGTTGGTTTATTACCTCACCTTTGTTATTTTTATTTTTTTTATTTGGTGGTGGTTTATTACCCCACCTTTGTTATATATATAAAAAAAAACAAAAAAAAGTTTTTTTTTATTGATGTAAAAAAAAAATTTCTATTGTGCTGACCATATTTGTTCAATTATTGTCCTGATCAAATCTTTTGGAGATTTGTACCCGACAATGAGGTAAGTAGTGTCATTGAATTTTGTCATTCAGAAGCATGTAGAGGTCATTTTTCTTCAAAGAAAACAACTAAAAAATCTTGCAAAGATGGATTTTATTGGCCATATTATTCAAGAGGCGCTTATACTTTTTACAAAAGTTGCGAACATTGTCAAAAATTGGGGTCCATTTCTCGAAAGAAAAATGATGCTTCCTAAGTTACGCAAATTGCACTTGCATGAATTGCGGAATCAATAAATGATGCATAAAAAAATAATAATAATAAAAAAATAAAAAAAAAAATTTATAAAGCAAAAAGACTCAAACCATTTCGGAACATCAAGTCGTTGAGGTAGAATCCATCTCCTTTCTAATCCTTGTTATGAGTAGAATTTATTTTAATTTGTTTCTTCTTTTTGCGCTTCTTTCAGGTTCCCGGTTAAACGGCGGATAATCGGTACTCGTGACTCTCGAGTCGGTTTGTCTTTCGATTTCCCATAATAATCGATTTCTTCTCTTTCAAAATGGATGTCATTCTTTCAAATCTAAAAAGTATTTCCCTTCTACATTCATAAAAATGTTCTAACCAAAATTTACAAAGCTAGGTGTGAGAGATTGAGACATTAATAATACAAGGGCATCCCGTAAGATATACTGCTGGATAATCGAAGCAAAGGTTCGTTTAACTGGTGAATCTTCCGATTCATTTGTCCGATACATGCCTGGTCTCGATAAAAGTTCATTTTCGAAAAAGAGAGAGCAAAAGAATGCACGTTTGTTACAAGTGTGCACGATGGAATTGCAACACGCAATGTCGTTCTTTGGGAATGGTTTCTACGTAAACAGAGAAGATAAAATATTCTTCATCAAGAATGGATCGAGTAAGGAGTCATTAGATAATATCTTATTGACTCTTGAGACGCATTCTTGTGGAATTGTGCAAATGTGAACTTCTTCGTTTGTGGAATCTCTTCAAGGACGAGCAAGTGCGTTATAGTCTTCGAATCGACTCAAAAAGACCGTGTTTGCCAATTTATAAGAAAATTGGATGGGAAGCCTATTCCCGACTCATAGAAGGCGTTTAAGCCGTTTCTGGACGTAAAACCAGAGGAAGATGTGAGCCACAATCACAACAATCTGTATATATTATTTTATGCATTTATTATTTAAAAAAAAAACAAAAACAAAACAAAACAAAAAAAAAAAAAAAAAATTCAAAAGTTTTCTGACAACAGCCAACCTACTCATATAGGAGCTATTATTTTTTTTCTATTCTCTTCCCTATTTAAACACTCCATTTTCTTCACTTTCCTGCAACTCTTAATCATTCACAGAGAGTGTGAGTGTAGAGATGGAGGGAGCTTCTTCTTCTTCTGTTCGTAGACTTGTTAGTATCTGTGTATTTTGTGGGACACATTATGGGAAGAGTTTAGAGTTTGTCAACGCAGCAACCACTCTTGGTAGAACACTTACTGCGAGGAACATTCGTGTAGTATATGGGGGAGGTTGCCTTGGGTTAATGGGGGCTGTATCACTGTCTGCATTTCTAAGAGGTGGTCAAGTTTTAGGTGTCATTCCTGAACCTTTAACTCGAAGGAACTTCGTTGGAAAGACAATTGGACAGAAATTCAAGTATCATCTATGCATGAACGAATGAAGGCAATGCTTGACAACTCTGATGCCTTCATAGCCTTACCTGGTGGTTTTGGTACTTTGGAAGAAGTCTTTCAAGTTGTTTCTTGGGCCCAACTGAACATCCACCATAAACCCATAGGTTTGTTGAATGTTAATAATTTCTTTGATAATTTGTTATCTTTTGTTGACCATCTTTGTGGACAAAATTTGTCACACCTTCGAAAGACAACTCCTTATCTCGGCTTCCACTTGTTGATGAGTTAATTGATAAATTGGAAGCCTTTGTTTATGAACCTGATCCAGTGACAGCCCAGATAGATTGGTCAGGAGACAGCAGCAAGCGAGACAACAACAAGGGAGGCAGCAAGAAACAACAGTGTGACCTGACACTTCATCTATGACTTTCCTTTCTCTTTAGTTTTATTCATCGTACTTTGTTTCTGTTTTTATTTGTGTAAGGTTTCTCTTTTCCGTAATTGCAGTAACAGGTACTATCCTCTATCTTTTTCCTTTCTATTTTTTTTAACATTGAGGACAATGTTATGATCTAGTTGGGGGGAAGGATAGTTGTGTGACTAAAAAAAAAAATTTAGTAAATGTGTTTATGTTTGTCGTGTGTAGAGTTGTGAAAAAAAAAATGTGTGTATATATTAATATGTTTATTGTGTTTATATGTTTGTCAGTAATTTTCTAACCAGTTAAGGATGGCAGAGTAAGGAGTAATTCTACTCTTGAGACGCATCTTAATTGGTGGCAGAGGTCTGATGTGGCACTGACAGTATGCTTCTTTTCCTGCTTGGCGTTGATTCACTTCTTATCAGGTTGTGTTGCTCTTTTCTATCTCTCTCTTTCACATTAAGGACAATGTTATATTAAGTGTGGGGAAGAGATTTTAGCATTTTTTGTTTTGTTTTGTTGTTAAAAAAAAACAAAAAAAAACAAAAAAAAAACAAAAAAAAGGGTTCATTGCATGATTGAATAACTTTTCTTCCTTCTTGAACTGATATGCTTGGTGATGGATGATTGAATTGATGAATTGAGTTTGATGGGTGCATACCTTGTGAGATTTTGAGCCTAATGGATGGATTCAACATTTATGCCATTCTCTTCTTTCTTGTGTGATTTTCACTCATGTTAATGACCACTCTAGAACTTGCTTTGATTCTTTTTAAGGCTACATTTCACTTGCATGCATGAACATGATTGAGGTCGTCTTTCTTAATTAGCTAATTTAACCAAATAGCCAACCTTATTTTCAATATGATATCAAGCACTCTTTTGACTTCTTGAAAATTTTCTGATTCTTGCCAACCTTGTATATTTTCCTTTGCTTAACCCCTTTGAGCTTATTTGATCATTCCTTGTTTCTAGCTCATTATGTACCTTAAATGAAAAATTGTGTTCTTATTTTACCTTAGGGAATAAAAGAATATTAGCTTGGTTAATGGATGAGTTTTTGAACAAGTGTGGGGGTGTGTGTACAAAATGGTTGTTGAAAAAGGAAAGAGTGCTAAAAAAAAAAAAAAAAAAAAAAAAAAAAAAATATATATATATATAAAAAAATTCAAAATATATATATATATATATATATATATGTAAAAAAAAAAAAAAAAAAGGGTCAACAAGGCAATAAAGGAATGAAAAATAATATGTAAAGGGAATTTGTATTAGATGAAGTTGGGATGAACTTTCATGATCGATAATTGAACTCAGCTTTCATGTTCTTTTATTCTCTTTGGTGTTTAACTTGTCATATCCATATTACCTTCTCCTTTACCTTGACCCCATTACAACCTTGAATAAAGTCCTCATGATTTGTGTGTGCATGTGTTCTGAGTAGTGGAGAAGTAGAAGATAAACAAGCTTATGGTAGTGCAATTTTCATGAGTTGAATTGAGTGTAATACCTACCTTTTAAACACTTGAGAGATTGAGAGTGAATTATGTGAGGATCTATCATTCTTTACTCATGCTTTTCAATTGAAGTATCCCTGCTTGTTGATTTAAGATGTGAAGATGTGTTACCTCATAAATGTTTTGATCACTTGAATTATCAATTGCTCTTCATTCTTAAATATTATTAGAAATTGAGTCTTTTAGAATGTTTAACTTTTAAGTCTGTTTTATTTTGTTTTTGTGTGTTTTGCCCAGGAGTGCAAAAAGCTAAGTGTGGGGGAATTTGATGTTCACATATTTGATGCATTAATAAGCTTTCATTTTTAGTCATTTACACTCTCCGTGCACTTAATAAATTAAGTTTGGTTATGTTTTGTATGTTTTGAACTCAAAATAGATTTAATTGAATTTTTCAGTATGATTTACGTCTTACACTAATTCTGTATTTGGGTCATATCTTGGGCTGTAGGTGGATTTTTAAGGTGAATCTTATGTCATTTTAAAGATAAGAGAGAGCTCTACAATCTTCATGAAGACATCAAAGACTCAATCACACGTTTGGATGGCTCAAATTGGCATTGAATCAAGAACTAAAGTGTTGCTCCTGGCAGAATGACCTATGCGTACTGTTCATTATACTGCTCGTGGTGAAAGTTTTAGAATGAGCTGAAATTTTGATGGTTGATAGTTAAGACTCAAATCTACAACTTTCATGTTGTACACTTTTCCCGATTCAGACTCCTTGGAAGTGATATTGGGCTTGGAAGTCAGAACAGAGGAGCTGCGTTTGGACCTGAGCAGTGTGCAGTAATTTGAACATATCTGGAGCTATGGAAATGATATTGGGCTCAAACCAAAGCCATTTGAAAGCTAAGATCCAGACCTAAAATCTTCATGAAGACCACTTGGCTCAAAAATGACGAATGCAATGACTTCAGAGCTGCATGATTTCGGAGACTAAGAATCTCCATAATTTTCCACTCACCAAAAGTCATTCAACATTTTTCACTCATCCACCTACTCCACTCATCCACCTACTCCACTCAACCACCATGACTCAGCCCCCTTTTGACATTTTGTACCTCTAAACCCTCTATAAAAGGGAGGCTATGCAGATCATTGTAGGATGTAGAGCTTTTATGTAGAAGTGTTGTTATAATTAAAGTTTTAGTGTTTCATTTTGGAGAATTCTCTTCTTCTCTTCCTCTCCTCCTCTCTCTTTGTTATTTTCATTTTTTGTATGGTTCTTGAAGGTTCTCCAATGGTGATGGCTATGGAGAGCTAAACTTCTTTAATCAATCCAAGAGATTGACAAGCTTGATGATTAATCTTGAGATCTCGTTTTAATCGTTATACGTTCATCTATTAATCAAGTTTCTCTTTCTTTTCTTCTCTTGTTTAAATTCTGATTTAATGCTTAATTTGATTGGGATTTTGCATATGTTAATTGCGTAATTATCATATGCCAAGAGATAAATTCAGAGGTTATATAATTTATCAAAGATGTTTGATGAAATATTTAGCTTGGTTGGATGTTGGTTTTTAAGTTAATTTGGGTTTTGGATGGATGCTTAATTTGTCTAACCTTAATTAATTGAATTTTAGAAACGCTTCTAATAGAAGATCCATGGATCATTGAGAGGCGTCTTGATGTGATCTAAGACCAAAGATTTGGTTGATAGTTGAACGGATTTATAAAGATCAAGGATGGATTAAAATCAAGATTTGTTAATTCTCTTGGATTGGTTGTTTTCTCAATCTTGTTTACATTTTAATTGTTCTTTGTTATTTAATCTTGCAAAACTCTTTCCCCCTATTTATTAACCTCTTAATCTGACTTCATAATTAGAGTGATCTACGGGCTCGACCCGGTGTTACCTTATGCTACAAGTAGTTTTGGTAAATCGGTTATAAATTGATTTAAATTTGATAATCTCGACAAGTGTCAATTTCATCATTTCAAAACTGTTTATCACTTGATTTACATAAATTGAATTAATTTTATATGTAATTTTCAATCAAGTTAATTTATTAAAATATTTTCTATAAAATTATTGGATTAAATTGTTCATTTAGAAGACAAATTTTTTTATATTATAATTTTTTTCAAGCTTATAGGTTGTTTTATATCAATTAATATTTAAATTCTTTAGTATTTATATTGGAATGAATTTTTTACAAAAATATAATAAAAATTATGTTTTATGTAGTTTTAAACTAAACTTATAATTTTTTTGAAGAATTATTATATATATTTTATTTAAAAATTATGTTTTATATAATTATATTTATTTTTATTACTTAATTTTTAATTTATCTTGTGCATCACACGGATGTAAAATCTAGTTTTAATAAAAATATTAATATTTAGTAAAATATTTTAATGCTCTAATATTAAGATATTGAATAATTATTAATTAAAATTTAATAAAAAATATTTTATAACAACTAAATCTTTTAATATTGGATAATTAAGTAAAAAAATTATAATAAAAAATTTAAGAATTGAATACATTATCTTTTACATTAAAATTATAATATTTTAATATTGAAACATTTATATTTTAATATTAAAATGCTATATCTTTGTATAAAAAAAACTATATATTTTATTATTTATATTTTCTTTGCCATGTGTATTTTTGTTTTTTATACTGCTATAAACATTTCGATACACTTGGTAATGATGATGTTATCTTTGTATATCTAAGATAAATTTATTAATAAAACAAAATAGGATGAGTCTACACTAATAATTTTACGGGTCCTCAAGCAATTTTTTGACTTTTGAATATGTGCCACTTGTGAATGAAAAAAAAGTGTGGGAGAAGCCTATTACATGATTAGGTAATTTCAAAGTAGAAATTTTTATTGTTAAATAATTATTTAATTATAAAATGAAATAGTAGTTCTGTTAATATTTTAAAGACTTTGTTAAGTGAAAAATTATTAATACTTAAATTATATTTTTATATCTCAAGTTGATATTGTTGGAGATATATTTTAGACAAAATAATAAAGGTGACTATGAAGTGACTATAAATGATGATGACATTTTTACATTTGTGATACGTTTGGTTTTTTTCGAAAAGAAAGAAAATTTGTTATGATCGAAACATAACGACACTGAAAAATTAGAATAGATACATTAAATATAGAAAGGGAAAAAAATAAATATAATCTATCCTTTGATCTAACCAATGATCTATAAATATATTCATTATCAAAAGATTATTGATATCTAAGCATCTTTCACAATGAAAACTAACACGAAAAGTGTTACAATTTAAGAAGTGTATTATGTATTCTCTCAAAATAGATATGAAATTCTCTCTTACTTATAACACAATTAAGATATGACTAACTACAACGGGGTTGACAAAAGATACCCTAAAAATTAAAAACTAAAACACTCATAAAAGTGATAACAAAAATACTCATAAAATATGATTATAATTAATTTAAAGAAATATATAGTGTATAATTTTTTGATTTTCTAAATTAAACAAATAGTTGAATTAAAAAAATTTACAACTGATTAAAACTTCGTTAATTTTGTCCCTTATTTCTTTATTGTTGGATAAATGTTAAATTGTGTTTTTATATTATTTATTTGGAGTCAATTTTTTTCAAAAAATAAATGAAGCTAAATTAGACACTTAATAAATATTTAAATATTGAATAAATATTTTATAGTTATAGTTATAAAATTTAAAACAACCGTGCGAATGCATGAGAAAGAGATTTTGAGTAATATGTATTATAATTGTTAAATATATTTTTACAATTTTGTTTCATTAATTTTTATACTTTATTAGTTTTTATTTAATAGTTATACTCTTTGAATTTTTAGTATTATTAAATATTGATCAATTAAACTTAAGGTTAGTTTGGATAAGCTTTAAATAAAAGTAATTTTAAAATATCATAAAAAGTAATTTATTTTGTTAGAATTTTATGAAAAGGCTTATTTTATCATTTGAATACAA
The DNA here is from genome assembly GCA_029884595.1 of Ormosia semicastrata. Classification (NCBI taxonomy): domain Eukaryota; kingdom Viridiplantae; phylum Streptophyta; class Magnoliopsida; order Fabales; family Fabaceae; genus Ormosia; species Ormosia semicastrata. The sequence continues at coordinate 8,533,399 of JAQQTO010000036.1, read as the reverse complement.
TTACAAGAATTACGTTTTGAAATATATGAACAATAACATTTGTATTTTGAAATGATGCAACGATATTTTTGTCTAATTTTTTTTTTTCTATCTCCTTAAATGAGTTTTCTCTTCCTTTACATATTCTATATTTTTTAGAAGCTATTGAGTAGCTTATCAAAATAATTAGAAATCTGATTTTTTTATTCTGATTATTTTAGAAAGCTTACCCAAAAATACTCTAAATTTTTTAATAGTGTTTTTTAATTAAAAAGCACTTTTAAGTAAAAAGAAAAGAAAACTTAAATAAACACAACCTAACTATTTATAAATAATTTAGACTTCTAATTAAATTTTTTATTTTAGGTAAACTAATACGTATATAAGTTAAATTGTTGTATATAAAAAAATAGTTTAGTAAAAGTTATTATTCTGTGCATAAAAAATGCTAGTATGTGACATTGTAAATGAAAAGCAACGGTTTTCCTTATTCTTTTGTGTAAGTTCATAAATTTTGTAGGACTTCTACAGAAGATTTTGTATTCCTTTGTGTAATATGTTTTTTTTTTTAATTTGTATATTTTATGAGTGTTGAGTATATATATCGTGAGGTATTTTGAATATATTTGAGCTTTAGATTTTGAATGTAAAGTGGTTTATTCTTTTATATCATATTTCGGTTGAATAATGCTAATCATATATTTATACTTATATTATTTTATTTTATATAATTTTTATTATTTAATTACAATTAATTATACTTCATATTTGGACATTTTCACTTTAATTTTACTATTTACACCAAATGTGAGGGTATTTGATATTAAAAGATGTCTAAGAATTGTTTTCTATTCCTTGTTTTATTTAGAATAATACTTGATACTCGATATTTAGGTGTTCATCACCTCTCATGCTAACTGAGATAATAAAATTAAAATATAAATATATAAAATATAAAAATAAATTTAATTATAATTAAATAATAAAAATTTTAAATATATATATATAATATAAAAGTGTACATAACTAGTATTATTTTTTTTACTCTTATACTTTCCCATTTTTTGTCTTTTTGTGTTTACTTATTATTTATGCAATATTCTTATTATTAATATTATATATATATATATTTTTATTTTTTTTAATATTATTTATTATATTTATATTTTTATATTATATTTTTATTAAATTTAATACCTTTAAAAAAATATCAATAATATATACACTTTAAAAAAAATATATGATCATCTTTTTTCTGATTTATTAGAATATCCAATCAAGACTACATATTATATTTTTATTATAACACCATCCAATCAAGGGATGTGCTGCTGATAAAAAAAAAAATCAAGGGATGTTCTGTGAGGTGTGACTTCCAGCTGTATAGCAAATCTAATAAGTTACACTAATTTTTTTTCTTTAAGAAAAGAAAGCAGGATTTTTTTTTTTGGTGGATAAACTTCAATGACGACTTCTTCTTCTTCTTCTTTTCCATCTATGGCCGTCTCACTGCTTCTCCTCGTCTTTCTCTTCCCTTCAACACTTATGTGCCTCTTGTTCTCCTGCTTTTCCTTCCTTTCTCTATGCTCTTCAATCTCAATGTTCCCCCGCCATCTCGCCAAACCCACCTCTTCAGGTGCCTCTTTATCCCTTCAAATTTTCCATTTTTACGTGTTTTTATGGTTTTTTATGTGATTTTGATTATGGGAATTAATTGGTTTGCGTTGATATGATATAATCTAGACTGTTTGTTGTTCCTGGGTTTTTGATGTGTTGGTTTTTTGTTTTGTTCCATCCAATGTTTTGCTAGTAATTAATGGGGTTTTGATTCATTGGTGTGTCCCCTTTTGAAGAATTAGGTGCTGGTTTGATAATTTGAAATCGGGGAATCAGAATATTAGGTGTTGGCAATCATCTACGTGGGGGAATCTTTTGGGAAATTCGTGATTATGGAAGCAAGATAAGAATATAATATTGGAGGAAATCATGTTGGAATATTTCCTACTCTCTTTGTTTGATATGTTTATTAGAACTGGTTTTCTTATTCAAATCAAACGTTGGAATTCATTGTAATGACTTGATCCTAATAGATTTCACTATATAGAAGGAAAACCATCAATATGCTTGGACACAATTAAATCTTACACTATTTGTGTGTGTTTTTGGCTAAATTAGAAAGCAGGATGTTATAATATTTAATATTATAACATGGACCATGTGGCTCACTGTTTAGTGCTTACGATCTTCGGCATCAGCAAGCGACACAATCTTGGTCCGAGATATTCTTGGATGCATACAGACTCACACGTCACATTTACATACAAGAGATAAAAAGTTGGAGAGAGTAGATGATTTTTTGTGATGAGTGAGTTTAGTGGGACTCGTTCATCTTCTATCTCTAATTTTTTATCTCTTGTGTGTAAATGTGACGTAGTGAGTCTGTATGCATACAAGAATATATCCTTGTCCCTCTAAAGCACCGCAAACGCAAAGCGGAAATTCCAGAGAAACAACCGCACAGAATGGTCAGCGTCCAATCTTCTTACACCATCATCCCCTCTGATCCTACCCCCAATGGGAAACTCTTCTCCTTGTCCGAACAGATCAAGCATCGCACTCATGCCCCTTTCCTCTATGTCTACAAGCCCCATGTCCATGACAATATTGCATCATCAACCTTCAACTTCGCCGTTCAGACTCTAAGGAACTCTCTCAGCCAAGCTTTGGTTATATATTATCCACTTGCGGGCAGGTTGAGTTGGATTGAAGGAGGACGTTGGGAACTTCATTGCAATGCCAATGGAGCTCAGCTCTTAGAAGCCTATTGCCAAGAAAATTTAGATGATTTGGGTGATTTTGTGCCAACCCAATTGGTGTCACAACTTATGCCCAATATTGATTATGATGTTCCCATTGAGGAGATGCCTCTGCTTGTGGTGCAATTAACCAGATTCCGATGTGGTGGTCTTACCATCGGTGTGGCCATTTGTCCTGCCGCAATTGATGGAATAGCAACCATGCATTTCATGGCCACATGGGCGAAGTTGGCAAGAGGAGAGGATTTGGATTCAACAGAAATGCCATGCCATGATCGAACTTTGCTAGATTCACGCAAGCAAAATTCCGGGTTGCACCACCATGATGAGTTTTACACACCTCCTCTTTGGGTAGGTAGCTTGAGAGACTCAAGGGTAGTAGTTGATGTTGTGAAACTCACGGGAGAACAAGTCAAGAAGCTCAAGAAGAAAGCCAGTGCCTATGGTCCACCAAGACCTTATTCAACTTTTGAGGTCATTGCAGGTACAGATGGACCTGTGCCTCCACTTAATTTTAGAACTTTTATATTATCTATTATAATTATTTGTCACTTTTATCTTTTTATATTACTAACTTTGTCTTATATAATAAGTAAATAAATCAATTTTAATGAAAGAAATTAAAATTTATCTAATATAATCATTTATATATACATAAAATTAAAAATATGTGATAATGTTAATAATTAAAACATCATTCAATATCAGAGAAACAATTATAAGTATAATATTTTATCATTTTGTATTAATATATTCAAGAGTGCTAGAACACATTCTCTATCACATTTTTTTTAATATACTCTTTTTTATTAGATCACGTTATACACTATAGCGCAAATTCAAACTTAATTACACGTTAATTGAGTTAATTATACATTAATTGAGTTAATTACATATTAATCGAAGTTGAGTATGTACTTTAGTGTATGATGTGATTTAATAAAAGAGAATATATTAAAAAGAGTGTGATAGAAATATTTTTAATATTTCTCAATATATTTTTTTATAAAATTTTTTTTATACCTTTGTGTTGCTTTTGTTCCCATTACTTAAAATTTTTGAGTCCATCTTTTGCAGGGCATTTGTGGAGGAGCGTAAGCAAAGCACGCTATGAAGGAAATGGTAACCAACCCACAAGATTGGCAACGTTGGTTAATTGTAGGAACCGGTTGAGGCCACCTCTTCCTGGTGGTTATGCAGGGAATGCAGCATTTCCTACTGTGACACCAACGTGCTCCTTTGATGACCTTATGCACAAGCCTGAGTCATGCAGCTGGGAACGTGAGGCAAGCACTTGAAAGGGTGACAGATGAGTTTGTAAGGTCAGCTCTTGATCACATAGCGAGTCAGAAGGACATGAATTTGGTGAGGTATAGACCATCCAAGGGGAACCCAAACCTGTTTGTTGTTAGTTGGATGAATTTCTCGTTTAAGGACTCAGATTTTGGGTGGGGCAAACCGGTTTATTGTGGCCCTGGGTACATGAAATCCGAAGGAAAGGCCTTCGTTATGAACAACGCTAATGGCGATGGACTCATTGTAGCCATTGCTTTGTTCTCATCTCACATGGATGCTTTCAAGAAATTGTTTTATGAGGATATCGAAGAGGTATTTCCTACTTCCAAATTGTGATGGTTGTACGTAGTCCCAAAACTTGAGAGAAATTTTTTTGCGTGCACTTGGTGCTTTGTATTGAGTTGTTTTTTCAAAAGATCTAGAGATTTGGTTAAATTTAATTGATGTTGTTCTAATGCATTGATTTACTTGAGAAAGAAAGTTGTGGCAGTTGTTTGGAATATATGTAAATGACATGAGCAAAGTTCATGAGATTTTCAAGGGCTGACAGTCTCTAGCTGGGCACTTTACATACAATGACTCGCGTATTTCAGTTTTATTTTATTTTTGTTCTTTTTTCGTTCTCATTTGATTGGTACCTGTAGAATAATGGCTTGATTTATTGTTTAGAGTAACGTGAATTTTCAGAGTTGCTGCTAGAACTTGTAGAAGGGTTCTGTGGCATGTTGTTTGGAGGTGCCGTGATTGTTTTTTATGGAAAAGGGACAGAAGTCCACAAATGCTGCAGATGGCTTAATTAGCAATTTGAGGAAAAGCGGTCATTCCCTGCAAAATTTGATTGAAGGTGTTAAATCAAAATTTGAAAAGTGTGTTTAGAATAATTGTGAAAATTTTAATTATTGTATAATTTTTTTTTGTTATAATCGGTTATAAGAAAAATGTTTTATGTTTATATATGTTAGTTAAAAAGTAATTTTAAGTTAATTTATTTTATTTAGATAGTATAAAAAAATTATGTATTAAATTATTAAAATAAATATAAAATAATTAAAAAATTATTTGATTGAGAATAAAATAAATATATATATATATATATATATATATATATATATATATATATCTTATTATTGAGAATAATTTTAATAATTTTTTTTAAAATATCTCAAATTTCAGATAAATTACCAACAGCTTTTTCCATGTATAAAAACTGTTATATTTTTTATTCAAATTTGCCAAATACGTTCAACAAGTATGCAACAATTTTTTTGTTAAAAAAAGTTATTAGATGGCATAAAAAAGTCATACCAAACATGTTCAAAATTAAGTGCTCGCACGTTCACTTTTATTTATTTCTTAAAGTTATACATATATTAAAAAATTGTTAAATATATTGAATAATAAAAAATATAACATAATATGATTAAATTATTATTATTTTATTTAATTAATATTTTTTATATTATATTATATTTTTATTAATCTCACAATCTCTCTCCCTTTTCATAATCTCATGCTCTAATATTTATCATTCAATTTTTAACAAATTAATTCTCTCACCATTATTAGAGCTCCATTATTAGAGCATGAGATCATAAGATTTTGGAAAGAGGGAGAGGATGTGATTTTAATTGAGTGAAAGGGAGAGAGAATGCAAAATTAATAAAAATAAAAGAGGAGAGAAAAAATATTGAGTAAAAAAATAATAATTTAATCATGTTAAATCATATTTTTCTATTTAATATATTTAATAACTTTCTTAATTTGTGCGTATTAATCTTAATAGTTAGATAAAAATAAATGAAAAAGGTATAATATTACAACTATTGATAAATTTTAGAAAACAAACTAAAGAAGTTCAATTAGTTGACTAAATGATAGGCACGTATTTCATGAATTGATTAGAATAATTAATTTTAAGAAATTATAAAATTAATTATATATTTTTTGAGTTTAGTCAAAAAATAAAAAAATATTTTTTAAATAAATAAATAATATTAGACAAACCAATATTCTAAAATAGTATATAAAAATAAATGGACATATAAAGTGAATGAAAGGAGTAAAATTTTAGTGCTTTGACGTTAGAGGCATTAATTAGGTTTCTTTTGGAAAATTGTAGAAAATTAAACCCAAGCTCGACAACTTTTATTGCCACAGTCAGCCACTTTAATACTATGGTTGAATGGTAAGTATTAAGAAAAATGAAAATAAGAATGAGGGAAAGTGAAATAACTTATTTTGTTTGAGAATTTTAAAATAAATAAAAATAAAATAGAATACATAAGAAATTATTTTTTCTTTCGTCTATGTAAATATTTAACTTTTATTTTTTTCAAAATTGATGTAGAATAAAAAGAACACATGAGTAATGAAATTTTATTCTATTTCATTAATTAAACTTTTAAACAAAGAAAATAATAACTATATATGTTCTATTCTTTCTCTTTTTTTTGTCTATCATTATCTATTTCATTACATTCTATTAATAAAAAATATTCAAGCTCACGATAAAACTGACAATTTTGAAACTGTAACTTATTGCAACTTTCTCACTTAAAGTTAAACCTTTGACAATTTTGAAGCTGTAACTCTTGCAACTTTCAGCCGAGAAATTGTTGTTTGATTTTAGAGCGTTATATAGAATTTGTTTTCATATCATATATATTTTGATATTTTAGTATTTATTAATAATGGAATCTATCATTAATTTATATATTTATTATTTTAATTATATTTTTTAAAAATAAAAAATAAAAATATAAATTAATAATGAGTTTTATCATTAATAAAAATTAAAATATTAAAATATAAATAATATGAGCATAATTTTACACAACACTTAGGTTTGTGTTTGGGAGTTTGGAGGAAAAGAAGGAAAGAATTTAAAGGGAAAAGAAGGGAAAGAAAATAAGAGGTTTATGCTGCCCTTATTTGGAAGTGTAAAATATACGAGGGAAAGGAAATGGAGGGTTTAAGACATATTTTTACCATTTTACCCTTTACCCAAAAAAATTAACATAATTATTATTTTAAGACAACAAAAAACAACAAAAAGATTACCCAGATCAATGGGAAGGATTAAGAGCCATAAGCAAGTTCTTTCCACCAGGGAGGTAAGCCACATTGGGGGACTTGGCCAGGGTTGAAGCAACCTCCCTCGAAGCCTCGATTCTCCTGAACTCAATCAGCCCATTCCCAGCGGACGCAGTCGCGTCCGAAATCAGCTTGGCAGCCTCACTCTCTCCCTCAGCCCTAATAATGGCGAACCTTCATCACCACGCCTAATTTTTCCACGGCGCGGGAGAATTCCACGCCGTAGGAAAGGTGCGTGATGGCGACATCATCGAGGAGGATGTTGAAGTCCTTGGTGCGGCGGACGAGGCTATCGCGGACGAGGGCAGAGACTTGCGGACGCTCGGTGAGGAGCTGATCGGCGTTGAATTGGGCGACGACGGCCTTGAGGACCTCGTTGCCGATGGAAGGGAGGACCTTCTCGTCGTACTCGAGGCCAAGGTTTTGTTGGTGTCGGGGCGAGAGAGGACACGGAGGGTGAGGTTCACCATCTGGAGGTCCTTGGTGCCTGAGATTGAGGAGAAGGTGTGGGGGCGGGGATAAGTGAGTAATTTAGACCAAAATCCCCCAATTTGGGGGAACTGAAAACGGGGGCATACGAGGGCATCTCATAATCCCTCATTCCCTTCCCTTTAATTTTCAAAACTCTCAAACAAAGGTTTCCTAATTCCAAACCCCTCCCTTCCTTTCCTTTTCCTTCTATTCTTCACTCCCAAACACAGCCTTAACGAATATACAATAATTTTTTCGTATAGCCTACAATTTTTAAACACCTTTACCTCATTGCCTATCATTTTTTTTCAACTTTGCTGCTGCCGCACCGCTTACATTTAATGTTTACCTTCTCCTTTAAGTTTTCTTATTTCTTATAATATTTTATTAAACTTTTGTACTTATAAAAGGCATGCTTATTTCTTCCATCAAGTGAATGAAGGAAACTAGGAAAGTTTGTGTAATATTTTCTTCCTCTGCTGCGTGGCTATTAGTGTGTAAGAGAGGTTTATGAGTTTTTATATCAAATTGGTTGGTTAAATCCAGCACTGATTTTTTTTTAAATGGTGTTCGTGAAAGAGTACTGTTTTCCTACATCCATATTTTGTCCAGAGTCAGTTTAATCCAATAATAAAATATGGTAAATAATTATTGTTTAGTAGTAAATACGGAGATGTATCTACCACCGAGTGTGTAGATCAGTTGGCAAGATGTTGTTCTAGCTTAACCAAGGGTCTCGAGTTTGAGCCTTGGATATGCAGTTACGTTAAAACTTGGTTGGGAGAGCTTTGCCACCCTACGATGTCCAGCCCAACTCGGGAGATTAGTCTCCCACCTTTGGATGGGGGGATATTCTGGGAAACCAAAAAAAGATACTAAGATGTACCTGAGAAGGCGCGTATTGGTATTTTCCTCTTTGCGTAGTAGCAGAGCATGTTGAAACGAGAGTGATTGGTATCTGCAAAGGCACTCCAACGCTCAAGTCAGACTGTGCACAATTAGATTTTAAGCTAAAGAGAAATAGTTACATATTGAAGGTGATTGAGCTTAGCATTTATAGAGTGTAATTAGGGTTACATCTTCTCTTAATTGTAGCAGAGAATATCTATAAAATAGGAACATTGATACTGTAATTATGAACAGTCAAAGGCGGTTATGGGGCTATTATTTTGTAAGATCGTGATTGAAAATTACGGATAATTTGAGATTTATCCACTGTGCAAATCCGGTGATCGTGTTGTTGCTGCCCAATGTCGTGGTCCGACATATGTTGTGTCTGGGTCTCAACAGTGTCTCAAGCGAACTTATGCTAGGGTGTTGATAGATTCTAGTTGGATGCATGCCAGGTTGACTCATGAGACTAGATCCCGGATCATGGTCTAGAATAGTTGCCCTTAGCTTGGCATTTAGATGAGATAGTTAAGTGTCAAGGTATCCGAGTTTGATAGGAGCACATGACAAGCAATGGACAAAGGGATCCTAGTCGATATTAACGTCAGATCTCGCAATGTTTTTTCCAAAGGGCCGAGGTTTGTGATGCGTCATTGTATAATCTGATGCCAATGAGTAAGGTCGGGATCCGAGTTGGATCACTGCTTACACTATCATTACGTTGTTCGGGGTATGTAGTAGGTTGCCCCCAAGTGTAGTTCAAAGGGTCTGTCAAGTGTTTCCTGGAGGAAGGTAGGAACTTTTTCTCTCAAGACTTGATGTCCTTTTAGCAACCTTTACTCTACGATTTGTAACAGTTTGTGCTTGCTTGCAAACTATTACTTTGAACTTACTGGAATTTAAAAATTGCTTTAAAGATGATGGCAATTTCATACTATTTCCCAACTATTTGCTACCATTATGGCCAATTACAAAGGGGGGAGCATTAAAATGTGGCCTCAAACGTGCAGCTAGCTCGCCTTTTTAGGGACTAATCAGAATGCCTTATTCCTTCTATAAATAAAGAATGCTTGTAGTGGGGTTATCATTTGCTGAGAGTCATGTCTCTTTCTAAAATCTTCTTTCATTTCTTCCCCAAATTCCTAAAGGTGTTCCTTTTATTTCTGCATGTTTTTTTGGTGGAGGCCTTTCTCTCCAGGCAAAATGGCGCGGTGTGGGCCAAGTAACTGCTCTGTATGGCTTGGTCACCATGTCTCCGAATGGCAGAAGCCTTTCCTTCCAAGCGTACATAGTAGTAGGACAAAATCTTGCTCACTGGTAGGCTCATGGCTTCTGCCTCAGTTCTTGTGAGTCATGGAGGGGCTTCACCGCTCTCTATCATCTGCTTTCTTGGTTACAATTGGTACTAATTAAGTGCCTTGGTTTCACCCCGAAGTGCAGCTGGAAGCATGGGATTGTGAAGCCTTCTGGTCATGTTTCTCAACAGGGAAGAAACGGGTGCTTGTTTCTAGAAAAGCCGTGGAGGCAGTTGTGGTCAATGATCATCATCATCATTGTCTAATCTGGCTTCCTTTCTAGCTTTCTCCAGTGGTCATTCTTGTATTAGAGTAGTTTAGAGACTCTTTTGTAAAGTTGATGATGTATGGAATGAGAATAAAAAGTTTCTTATTTTGTGCATTCTCCTTTCTTTTTTATTGCCCGCTTCTTTCACAGGGATGAGTCTAACGCTCATCGTGTAAAAATATGTTTTACCTCGTCATATTACCCCCAGTTTGGTGCTTGGCTAATATAGCGAAGTATCAAGGTAAGTTTCAATATCCCCAAGTTATGGGATTTGTGCTTCACACAAAGCTAGAGTCTGCAATGCTCTCAATGGATCAAGAGCTCTAGTTTGGAGTTGTCGCCATGACTAAGTCACTTGACAGTCGTGGGCATGCCATAGTCCGACCACGGTCCATGCGTCATGTGGTTAGGTGGACATTTCAGGGTGCAACTAGGGTCTGTAGCATAAGCTTGGATTGTTGTTGTGTTCCGTGGAATAAATCTGTGCTCTAAACAGCGAGACTTGCGTGACGTTTGATTTTCTGAACAAGCGTCGCTTTGTCTGGTGTGACAGTTGTGATTATTCACGTAACACGTTTTGACTGAGGGCCACTGTTAGGATTGCACGCAGTTCTAAGCACCATAATGAGAATTTTAAAATTCAAAGTATTAAAATGGAATTGCTCCCTGAGCGGATGACAGTAGGGGTGTCAAAATGGGTTGGCTCAGCCCATTCGGGCTGGCCCATTCGGGATCAGGCTATTTTCGAGTCAGCCCATTTGGGCCATGTAAGTTTCAGGCTGATATTTTACTAGGCCAACCCAACTCATTTAACCTTATGTAATGTTAAAAAAGCGAGCTGACCCGATCCATTCAGACTCAGTCCATTCAGGTCATATAAGTTTCAAGTTGATATTTTGTTAACCTAACCCATCTATTTTATCGAGTTTATTCGGACTGACTCATCAAATTTGATCTATTTTGACACCCCTACGACTGAGCACTGCCTCTATAGCGTGCACCATTTGAAGTGTTGCTGTTAGAACTTGTAGAAGGATTCTGTGGCTGTTGTTTGGTGGTGCCGGGATTGTTTTTTATTGAAAAGTGACAGAAGTCCACAAATGCTGCAAGTGCCTTAATTAGTAGTTTGAGGAAAAGCGGTCATTCCATGCAAAATTTGATTGAAGGTGGTAAATCATAAAGTTAGTACTGGCTCTTACACTTTTATCTATATCTTAAGGTTAATATACATATATTAAAAATTTGTTAAATATATTAAATAAAAAAATATATAATTTAACATGAATAAATTATTTTTTATTTAATTAAGATTTTCTCTCTACCCTTCTATCTTCATTAATAATTTTTTAACTCAATTTTATTATATTTTGACAATTTTTCCTTTTATAATTTTTTAAACAAAGTTCAATTGTATGTATACTTTGGTTAGGTATGAATAGTTTTTTTTTATAAACTAGGCATGAAGAGTTTTAAATTAATATGTTGAAACGTTAATGATGAATTAAAATTAATGTAAGCTAATGAAGATATTATGTGTGCTTTTAATTTTAATATCTTTTTGAGAGTTAAATTTGATATTTAATATTTAATAATATATAGTGTCATTAATTACTTCTTAAAGTAATTTTCTTTAACATTTGATAATAATTAATCATTAATAGTTAAAAAGGTGTCATTAATTACTACACAAATCTAACGTAGTTTTTATTAATTTAGATAGATAAAGCGCCAATGGACAAACTTTCTGTATATATATATCAACTATCTACTATCTATTTACTATATCTATTTATATTTATACAATTCATAGTTTAAGTTATAAGAAATAAATTACACATGTCTTATTCTCATTCTCATTAAAGGAGACACATGCACGTCATGTTCTTATTCAAAGGGTCACATGTTATTTTCTTATGCAAAAGGCTATTACTATTTATTCCACATGCCATACTTTCATGAAATGTTTTCTATTTCACATGTGTGACATGTGTGAGTGAAGAAATAATTTAAAAAATATTTTATAAAAAAAAATTTAATAATTAAAATGCATAATTTTAATAAAAGTATTAATACTTAGTAAAATATTTTAATATTTTAATATTAAGATATTGAATAATTATTAATTAACATTTAATAAAAAATATTTTATAATAAATTCATTTTTTAATATTTAATAATTAAGTAAAAATATTTTATAGTAAAAAATTTTAAGAATTAAATACATTATCATTTACATAAAAATTATAATATTATAATATTAAAAAATTTATATTTTAATATTAAAATAATATATATACAAAAAAATACTATATGTTTTATTATTTATATTTTCTTTGGTAGGTGTATTTTTGTTATTTTTTTATATTGCTATAAACACTTCAATACACTTGGTAATTATGATGTTGTTATCATTGCATATCCAAGATAAATCCATTAATAGAACAAAATATGATGAGTCTATACTAATTATTTTACGGATCCACAAGCAATTTTTTGATTTTTGAATATGTGTCACGTGTGAATGTAAAAAAAAAATGTGTGTGGGAGAAGCCAATTACGTGGTTAGGTGATTTCAAACTAGCAATTTTTATTATTAAATAATTATTTAATTATCAAACGATGTAATAGTTCTGTTAATACTTCTAAGATTTTGTTAAGTGAAAAATTATTAATACTCAAATTATATTTTTATATCTCAGACTGATATTGTTGGAAATATATTTTAGACAATAAAAAAGGTGACTGTGAAGTAACTATAAATGATGATAAAACTTTTACATTAGTGATAAGTTTGGTTTTTTTTTTCAGACAAGAAAGAAAATTTACTATAATCAAAACTTAACGACACTTATAAATTGGAAAAGATATAGCAGATCTGGAAAGAGAAAGAAACAAATACAATATATCTTCTGAACTAATCAACGATCTGTAAATTTGCTCCTTGTCCGAAGACTATCGATGTATAAGCCTCCTTCACAGCGGAGACTAATAAGAAAAGTGCTACAACTTAAAAAGTGTATTATATCTCCTCCCAAAATAGATCTGAAACTCTCCCTTGCTTGCAATATCATCAAGATACAACTAACTACAAGGGAATTGATAAAAGAGACCCTCTTTGGGTGTGTTTGGGATAGCTGCAAAAATTTGATTATGTTTAGTAATCGATTATTGTATAAAAGCTTTTTGTTATAATCGATTATAATTAATTTATTTTTATGTTTGGATGCATTAGTAAAGTGATTTTAAGTTAATCTCCGTTTGGATGATATAAAAAAGAATCACTTTTATGCAAAATTACTAAAATAGATAGAATGATTAAAAAAATTATTTGATTGAGAATAAAATGGTATTTACATATCAAAATGTAAGAAATTATCTATAAGAAAATCATAAGCAAACTAACAGTTTTAAAAGCTTTTATTTTATATTGAATTTCGATGTAAAAATTTGGATTAAACATTGACTTTTTCCCAAAAAAAGCTAAGCAGAATCGATACCAAACATGCACAAAATTAAAAATCAAAACATCTATAAAAGGGGCAACACCTATAAAAAATGATTATAGTTAATTTAAAGAAATATATGGTGTATAATTTTCTAATTTTCTAAATTAAACAAATAGTTGAATTAAAAAAATTTAAAACTGAATAAAACTTCGTTAATTTTGTCCTTTATTCTTTATTATTGGATAAATGTTAAATTATGTTTTTATATTTTTTATTTGGCGTCGGATTTTTTCAAAACATAAATGAAGCTAAATTAGACACTTATTAAATATTTAAATCTTGAATAAATAATTTATAGTTATAGTTATAAAATTTAAAACAAACCGTTGGAATGCATGGGAAAGAGATTTTGAGTTATATGTTATAATTGTTGAATATGTTTTTGAAATTTTGTTTCATTAATTTTTATACTTTATTAGTTTTATTTAATAGTTATACTCTTTAAATTTTTAGTATTATTAGATATTGATCAATTAAACTGAGGGTTCATTTGGATAAGCTTTAAATAAAAGTAATTTTAAAATATAACAAAAAAGAAATTTTTTGTTAGAATTTTATGAAAAGTCCAATTTTATCATTTAGATAGAATTACAAAACTTATGTTTTGAAAAAATAATAATAACATTTGTCATTTTGAAATAATGCAAGGATATTTTTGTCTAAAAATAAACTTCTCTATCTCCTTAAATGAGTTTTCTTTCTCCTTTACATATTCTATATTATTTAGAAGCTACTGAGTAGCTTTTTAAAATAATTAGAATCTGATTTTTTTATTCTGATTATTTTAGAAAGCTTACCCAAAAATACTCTAAAATTTTTAATAGTGGTTTTTAAATTAAAAAGCAATTTTCAGTATAAAAAATTTAAATAGACACATTCTAACTATTTATAAATAATTTAGACTCCTAATTAAAATTTTTATTTTAGGTAAAATAATACATATATATAAAATAAATAAATTTATGGAATAATATTAAGTTAAATTATTGTATATAAAAATAATAGTTTAGTAGAAATTATTATTCCGTGCATAAAAAATGCTAATATGTGACATTGTAAATGAAAAGCCACGGCTTCCCTTATTCTTTTGTGTAAGTTCATAAATTTTGTAGGACTTCTAGAGGAGATTTTGTATTTCTTTGTGTAATATTTCTTTTTTAATTTGTGTATTTTATGAATGTTGAGTATATATATATATCGTTAGGTATTTTGGATACACTTGAGCTTTAAATTTTGAATATAAAGTGGTTTATTTTTTTATATCATATTTCGGTTGAATAATGCTAATCATATATTTATATTTTTATTATCCGACATTTATATAATTTTTACTATTTAATCATAAATGATTACACTTCATTTTAGAACATTTCTACTTTAATTTTGCAACCTACACCAAATGTGAGGATATGTGATATTAAAACATGTGTAAGAAGTATTTTCTATTCCTTGTTTCATTTAGAATAATACTTGATACTCGAATTTTAGGTGTACATCACCTCATGCTTACTGAGATAATATAATTAGAATATAAATATATAAAAAATAGATAAAATAAGTTATAATTAGATAATAAAATTCTTAGAAATGTAATATATATATATATATATATATATATATATATATATATATATATATATATAATATAATATAATATAATATAATATAATAAAAATAAAAGAGTACGTAACTAGTATTATTTTTTTGTTTACCCTTATACTTCCCCATCTTTGGTGCCAACCATATTATTTATTAGAGTATCCAATCAAGGAATCTGTGAGGAGTAACTTCCAGATGCATAGCAAATCTAATAAATTACACTAATTTTTTTCTTTAAGAATAAAAGCAGGATGTTATAATATTTATAAGTAAGAGCGAATAATTAGCTTGAAGTTAAATTAAAGGAGTTTTTTTTTTTTTGAATATATCTCAAATACAACACCCTATGAGATATCGTATTTGTATATGAGAGTGGTTTTCTACTCTCTTTTACCGTGTGTATAATTCCGAGATTTGTATTATATTTACATATAAGTGAAGTATATATTATATTTTAGGAATTCAATAACGAAACTCAAATTAAATATTCACATTTGATGACTAGACAATCGTAATATTACACATATTTGGTTCAAAAAAATTTAGATGAAAAGTCAAAAATCTAAAAGAATTGTAGTAAACCAGTCAATGAAACGGCCAAAAAAATAAAAAATAAAAATAAAAAACCGACAACTAACATGAATTGTTTTTGCAATACGACCGCGTTATTCGTCCACCATATATACTCCAACTTCTATCCACCGTATGCCATGTGACTGTATACTCCAACTCCTTTTCTCTTTCTGTTTTTGAATTTTTCTTTCTTTTTCAACTTTCCTCTCTCCTTCTCTCCTCTTCATCTTCACAAGACCTTCCTCCTGCTTCTTCTTCTTCCTTCCACCTTCCATTTGTTTCTCTCTTCACTGCGACGACTGGTGCGGCAGAGGCAGGGAGCGGTGGCTCTAGTTCGTGGGTTACAGAACAAGGGCTTTCATTTCAATGGGGCGTGTTAATTTGATGGCAGTTGCTGGCTATGGCTAATGCTGCTTCTGCTTCAAGCCAAGTTGAGTTCTATTTACCAATGGTTCGAAACCCTATTACATCCACTCATCCTCTCTCTTGCTATTTCATTCTGACGCTCTCTTAGTCTTCTATGTGATATCATTATTCTGCTGGATTTGATAGAAATAATATTAATTTTTTAATTGGATTAGAAGCTACTTTAAGATTCTTAGTGACTATATTTTTTGTTTACAACTTACAATATCCTCAGGAATATTTTTATTGCCATTGATTTAGTTGATCACAACTTAATCATATTTTGCATAGTTTTGAAGCTAGATTGTGCTTAGTTTATGGAATCTTTTGTTTATGTCTGTTGGTCCATCCTGTCAGATTATATTTGGAGTGGTCTTGCAGTTGTGGAGTTTAAAACAAGTCTTTTTGGGACTTTTTTAATGTAATGAGGTGGTTGTAAAATAGGCTTCATATATGTTGTAATTGTTGCAATATGATCTGATATTCACACTAGCCAATTTGATATTTTGAATGAAATTCTGTAGCTGCTCCAACTGTATTGTTGGTCTGAAATGGGTACGTCATAGTCACCTAATTAATTACGTAGTTTGACTAAGTTGCTCTATACTGAAATTCTCTGATAGAACTTGAAAGTAAGGCATGATACTGATCCTTCCACAATATGTTAATTTAGTTGGCTGATATGGTAGTGACTGTGCTGTCCACATTTCTAAACTAGCTGCTCCCACCCTTCCTATCAATGTCAAGTTGCAAGCACAGTTTTTATATTCAATGCAATTTAGAATAGTACTGTTTGGCTTTGTCTATTAGATGTTTGAGTCAATCTTGGTGAACAAATTTGATAGTGTATGATTTTATAGTATTGTAATGATGGACGTTTGCTTGCTTACTATTACCTTTTTTTTATTTGTTCATATTTGGAAAACTATTTTAAAAAATATGTAGGAGTTAGAGCTGGTCTTCTTTATTTGCTTACTAGTGCATTACTTGATAACAAATGAATTATGTATGTAACAAGATAGTATATAGTTGATAATTTGCAGGTGTGTGTAGCAACTCAAAACTGAAGTTGATAGAGGGTTCAAATAATCTCAATACATCTAAGGCTGTTGATAATGTGGAAGAAGCATGTGAAGGTGACTTCATTATGATGCCTTGGATGGAGAATTTGAAAGTTATGAGCCAAAACGAGGGATGTCGTTTCCATCAAAGGAGGATGTTAAGGAATTTTATAGGAAATATGCTTACAAAAGGGGTTTGGTATCGTAAATAGAACTTCAAAAAAAGGAGATGATGGTAAGGTAAGTTACATTATGCTAACATGTTCACAATAGGGAAAACATGTGTTAACAATAACAAACACTTTGAAAACACTTCTAACTAGAAGGACAAATTGTGATGCAAGAATTACAGTCAAGTTGATGGAAGATGGATGATGGTACATTAGGACAGCTATACTTGAACACTCTCATGAACTTAGCCCGACGAAGGCGAGAATGTTGAAAGTTAACAAGAACCTTAGCATGCACGTGAAGAGAACAATCCAAGTGAATGATGATGCAGGGGTGAGAATACACAAGACAATTCGCTCTCTTGCTTATGAAGCGAGAGGGTACGAGAACTTATCATTTAATGAGTAAGATGCTAGAAATTATATCCACAAGGAAAGACCTAGAATTGGCAAGGAAGGTGATGGGAAGGCTTTAAAGACTTATTTTGCGAGAATGTAAGAGGAGAATAGCAATTTTTTCTACGATATAGATGTCGATGATAATTTTCATGTGCAAAATGTATTTTGGGTAGATATTAGAAGTAGAGTTACCTATGAGTCATTTGGAGATATTGTGACATTTGACACAACATATTTGACAAATAAATATGACATGTCATTTGCTGCTTTTGTTAGTGTGAATCATCACGGTCAAATAGTTTTGCTTGGATGTGGTCTAATTTCAGCTGAAGACACGAAGTCATTTGTGTGGCTATTTAAATCTTGGCTTCGTTGCATGTTAGGTAAGCCACCTGTTGGTATTATCACGTACCAATGCAGGGCCATGCAAAATGTTATTGAGATAGTTTTTTCAACTACTCGACATAAGTGGTGCCTATGTCATATAATGAAAAAAATTCCTAAGAAGCTGAAAGGTTGCATTGAATATAACAATATCAAGAATGCGATGAAAGTAGCTATTTATGATACCCTAACAGTGGATGATTTTGAAGAAAAATAGTCTGCCTTCATAAAAAAAATTAAATTAGAAGATAATAATTGGTTGAGTGGTTTGTACATGGAGCTGCACAAATGGGTGCCAATTTTCTTAAAGAAATATTTCTGGGTAGGGATGTCAACAACACAACGTAGTGAGAGCATACATGCTTTCTTTGATGGAAATATCAACTCAAAGACAAGCTTGTAACAATTTGTGAAGCAATATGATAATGCTCTGAGAGGCAAGACAAAAAAGGAATTTAAGGCAGATTTCAAGTCAATAGACTCCACAATTCAATGTGGGTTAAACTCACCAATTGAAAGGCAGTTTCAATTTGAGTACACCCATACAAAGTTTGTTGAGGTCCAAGCTGAATTTAGAGGAAAAATGGATTGTTTTGCGTCACTTAAGTGTGTGGATGGAATGCTTTGTATTTACCATGTGAAGGTGCATATGATAGTTGGAGGGTTAGCAAAGAATGCTATTTTTGAGGTGGCATTTAATCGTGACAATCACGATGTTAGTTGCAACTGCTTATTATTTGAGTTTAGATAAATTATGTGTAGACATTCACTTTGTGTCCTTGGTAATGAAATGGTTCAAGAAGTGCCGTCAAAGTATACTTTACGAAGATGGAGTTAAAACATAAGATAGAGACATGCTTACATAAAGAGCAGTTATGATATGACTTTGTTGAAGCCACAAATGCAAATGTTTGATAAATTATGCAAGCATTTCTATGAGGTGGCTGAAGTTGCTGTAAAGTTTGAGGATCTCACAGATGCTCTCCACCATGGACTATGTGAATATAAAAGCAAGTGCATTCGATGGGTGCATCTAAGCAAGCCGGTAGAATAACATGCAAGGGTGATGACCGTCAAAGGAAATTGAATGAGGCTATTGAAACTGCTAACACTAGCATTCATAGTCCATTACGAGTATCGCATAAAGAATGTCCCCCAAGCAAAAGAAAATTATCTAAAGTTGATCAAGTAGTCTGCAAATTGAGAAAGAGAAAGGACCAGTGTCATCAAACTTTGACAATTGAGGTATGTAGATATGAATTTGTTAAGTATTATTTTATAGGATGTTTTGATTGTTTAGATATTTTATTTAGACTAATTAGCATCCATTTTTATTAGTGTATTAAGTTATTTTACTCTGAATATGTAGGAGTGCATTGATGGAAGCTCGAGGCAGATGGATGGAAAGAAGTTACGCATAGAGTCGTCTATAGAAATGAACAGCGGTGGAGAAAGTCATGATGATAGTACTATGATGTGTGTATACACCAAAACTGTGTATCATTTGTAATCATTGTTGAAATGGTTGTTATGTTTTAAGCTACTTAAACTTAAATTGTTTATTTTAATGAATAGTTTAGATGTTTATGTTTGGTATGTTGTTGCTTAACAGTCAACAACTATTGAGTTGAGTGCAAATGTTGCAGTACCAATGTGTGACAGTAGCTTTTGGGTTTCGCAACTATCACATGAGCCATCAGTTGGTTTTTTATCATTATTAGAAGGAACTAATAATGATGTCAGTCAAAGGCCACAGGCATGTCCAATATATGCTCATTAATTTCATTGTAGTGATTGAAATTGACATGCTTATATGTCTTTGTCTAGGGTTCTCTTAGTCAAATGTCATACATCAATTTGTTGGTTAGTGGTAATGCAAGGCAATTTGAAGATACACAGACTGAGAATCAGTGACATAGTACAAGTCTGAATTTGTATAAATTATATAGGGTAGCGCTATGTACACACTTACTAATCCAGTCCATTATTGTTTAACAGGTTGATTTCCTTTTCTTTTTGGTATAGAGGATAATGATTGCACAATGCACCCAATTTTTTTTTATATGGGCAAAGTGTGCTAACAATGTCTTCGGTGCAAATTGGTGAAAGTGCGCTCACACTATGATTTGGTCCACATCATTTTTTGTGGCAACCATGGAAATAGATCTTAAGGTATCATCAGGAACCCACTTAAGTAGTTTTTTCTGTCTTTTTAAGTGGATTGTTTTTCAGTTGTAGTTATTTATACTTCCCATGTAATGTATATAGAACGCATGTAACTTTTAACATATAGAGGAGGAGGAGGTATATATTTTTTGAGGGTAAATGGTAGGAATGTATTATTACAATGCCACACCATTAAAAATGTACAAGGATATATATTGTGACACATAAGTGATAAATGACTTTTTTTTTTTGTAAACCAGGTTTATTTTTTTGTATTTACTTTATTTATGTATTTTTACCTATAGACTCTTGTGTCATTGCATCCCTGACTATGTCAGTCTCATACTCTTCCCTCGATGTAACCAGATATTCAGTTACCTACATGTCAATAACCAATAGATACGTAGCTAACGAGTATGGTAAAGGTGGATTACTACGGTTAAATATCATAAATTTTTGTTATACAAAATCATTTTCATACGAATATCGCAGCAGTATACACACTATTTAAATACATATGTTACCTTATTTTTTTCAATTGCATTGCACACTTTCTCTTCCCTCACCCTAAACACATGTCAGTTCAAGTGACGTAGGAAGGAAATAATACTTATAATAGTTGATGTGAGATGTAATTATAGGTGATCAAAAGCCTAAACCTTGGTGAAAAGCACATGTTCACTATCAAAATGATTCAACAAGAAAAAAAGTTGCAGAAGTACATAAAATAATTATAACAACCAGGAAGCATAGTAAATTACAAAACATGTACCTGTAGAAGTGCAGCACATTCCATTAAATGGATTTAGCTTATATTCTTACCCTCATTCACTACACGTGTAACTCAGGTCAGGTCATCCACCAAGAAATCATACACCGCTAAACCTCAGCTATAATTATTTAGGAAGTCCAACTCATCTAACAGGTGAATGAAGGCAAAATACACATTGACATCTGTAACGGGAAAATAAAACTCCCCAAAAGCAAGTAAGATATAAAGTTGACAAAAATTATCCACATCTTCATTCCCTAGATGCTGATAAAGCTCATGATAAATTGTGGCAATGGTTACATCTCTCCCGTGAAACAAGGATAGAATATGGGCCACTCCATCGTCATGTGCATTCACTATTTCCCCTACAATCGGCAATCCAAGTGCTAAGCACACATCTAATGGAGTAAATAGGATAACCCTACTCCTAACTCTAAATCTCCCACTTATTTCAACTCATCTACATGCTAACTCCTATAATAGGACACAGTTGATTTCTAAATTCTTAGGCATACATAACAATGACTTGAATGAGGTGGACTCAATTCGGGATTTCAGCGCATCTGTCAAAGTGCTATTTACATCAATTAACAACCTTGGTGTGCAAACATGCCTCAATTGCAACTTCTGCATTATGAGAACAAATTGGTCAATATATTTGCAAAGCCAAACACATAACAATTTTTTCTATATTAACCAAGTTGGTTACCTAATTGGTGTTGGACAAATTACACCTCTGTCTTGGCCGTGAGCTATCTGTGGAAGTAATTTGCATATACGCAAGACTAATTCTGAATGTCACAAGTATAACAAGATTAAAGCACAAATGAAAAACAAATTAATCAACTGTATTGGTCACAACTGTAATATTGAAAAATATTTTCAAAACACAAAACTCCCTAATATCAACCCAACAAATCAACAGCACCCATTAAAAAAATATTTAAGCATTTTTTACTCACATCTAATAAAAAATGAACACAGACTGCTAACACACACAAATTTTTCACACCAAATGAACTTAAACTACTAAGTAGACTTGACAGCTATATCAACAGTCAACCTTACTTACAAGACACTAAACTAGATCATGCATTACAATTCAGTGACTTGGCCTCAAGTGAGTTCAATGATTCAAGTTTTAAGCCAAAACAAGGTTGAACCAGCATCACAACTTAAAAACAGAGACTATGAACTTCTTCAATCTACTCCCTAATTTCAGTAGAAAAGAAGTCCTAGGCATGCACTAACTTTATCATTTTAAACTCATTGTGTCACTTAAAATTCCCTAAGTTTAAGGAACCACAAATTAGAAACTTAATGAATAAATTAAGACTTAAAAAAAAAAGACCAAACATAAATACAATCTGCCAAATTTATATTCATACACTGTTCAGACTCAGATTTCAACATTTTTCTGACCATGCACATTATCAATAGTAAGTCATATGACTATTATTAACGAACAAATACTAAATTGGACTCAATCACATAACTCACCCAAATAGTAACTGCTCTCACTCATCTAGGATTTTACTTCTTGAACTTTTTCTTTTTATTTTTAGAATTTGTAAGAAAAGTAAGGATGAACTAACTCGATACAAGGAGTTAAAGAGGATAAGCCAGAAAATTAAAACTCTAAAATCAGTAGCTTAAGTGCATTTTCATGCAAAAAAATCAATCTAAGTATGCATATTAGTTATATCATTGGATGTCATACAAGCTTAACGAGGACCAAGATGACATAAATCCAATTAGTAAAGAAAAAAAAAAGAAACATTGGAGACCATAAAAAAATAAGACTTCATTAACATAAATAGAATAGAATCAATGCAACACAAAAGAAAAAAAGATGTCTTCATAAGAAAATCATAGAGGCATTATTGAACTATCATCAATCAAGCCATGATTATATCTTTCCATTCAACAATAACACAACATTGTACTACCATCACAACAATGAGCT
Source organism: Ormosia semicastrata (assembly GCA_029884595.1). Taxonomy (NCBI): domain Eukaryota; kingdom Viridiplantae; phylum Streptophyta; class Magnoliopsida; order Fabales; family Fabaceae; genus Ormosia; species Ormosia semicastrata. Next base: position 8,510,289 of record JAQQTO010000036.1, on the reverse strand, counting down.
CAATTTAAAAAAAAATCATGCAACGTCGTTTTCTAAATCCCAAATAGATTTGCCCACATATTCAATTAGAGGCTGGCAACAACAATCAAATAAATACAAATCAATCAAACAATAACAATTATCATCAAGATGTAAATTCCAATGAGACCAGTGAGACAATCAACATTTCTTTGACTTTTAACTCATTTCATGATAACTCTATTACAAATTGGCAAGTTGGAAGAGGTATTCTAGCAAAAAGTCATATAAGCATATGATGCAGATATCGGCAAGTGCACCAAATCGACAAAAGTAATAAAGAATGAGTAAAGTATCATTCCCACGAGGATTATGTTATTAATTACTAACTTCATTGAAAATAACACTATTTAAGCTAACAAAAAGAGAGTTGGTAAAAATAATAAAAAGAAAGAATAAACAAAAATAACAAAAGTCAGATTTAATTAATTGGGTTGAGTTGAAAAATAATGATATGAAAAGGTTAGGGATCAGACTTCACTTGAACTTTTTAAATGCATATTCAAATATTGCTTTAATTATGTTCTATTTCAATGATTTATATTAATTCTCAAAATTAATTAATATTCAATCCCTTAGAATATTAATCATCTTATCCCTTAACTAATCCCTTAGTCTAACCCCAATTAGAAAGGCATTATCAAGAACGAGGGAATTAAAAGAAAGACCACATAACCCACAATATCTATTCCTAGCGATTGCAGAAGTTATGGTGTTTATCACAAGTTCTAAGTTCATGCAAATTTTTTCAAATCATACATAAACCCAAAAGATCATTCCCAAATTGGTCAGATTTAGAAAAACATTAAGAATAGAGATAAACACGTAAATCATGAAATAGAAACATAAATTAAACTCATAAAAGAAAGTTACATCATTCAAGAACAAGATCCATCATCTCCCTAACAATGGGAAATTAGTTACACATGAAAAAAAAAATACAAAGGGAAGAATATGACAAACTCCATTGTAGAAAGGTGAAAATGTTGAAGAAAATTTCTAATCTTCAATCCTAATTGCGCCTACACCACATTAGGGTTTATGCATCTTGACGTCTACTGCCTTCTCTCCAAGTGTGTAAGAGTGCGTCAAAAGTGAGCTCCTTTTCTAAACTTGTTGTTCAATTTAAACTCAATCATGTAAATTTCATAATTTAAACCTCAAAATACTGAACAAGTACAAAAAGGAGTAAAAGAATCAACACAACATTCACTTTTTTTATTTATTTTCTTTCTTTTTTTTTCTTCTTTCAACAACCTCCACCCCAAACTTATTTCTTTATAATACTTTGAGTAGAGTTTCTTGTTTGTTTTTTTTTCTTCTTGAAATTTTTCAGCTCCACAAAACTTCATGCACATAAATAATGAAGACTTGAATAATAAAATAATACAAAATATGCACTCAACAGAGATTATGTAAGAGATAAATTTTTTCTTTCATGTGGGTATGAGAAAGGAAAATGTGGGTAAAGAAAAGAAATAGAGGCTAAACAATAGCAAGGCTACAAAAGGGACCTAAGGATAAACTGTGTTTATAGGTTGGCTTGAAAGGCTCAAACGGTCCAAAGAAGGTCCTTATCACTTCCTTAATCATGCACTGCCTAGGATTTCGCCTCAAGAGAGAATCAAACAATTTCTAGATGCAAATCATTCACACACATACAATCTCATAAACTTTCTCTAAGCTTGACATGCAATTAAAATCCAAGTCTATCAATCATAAAGATGGGAAGAACAATCATACACAATTGAAACAATAGAGATAAACATAACTCATAGATTCACATGTGTTATCCCAAGAAATCAAATCAATCAATAATTCAAACAATCATTGGATATTCAATTTAACACATCAGAATGCACAAAATGACTCAAAACACAAAAGGGATGATGATGACAAAATAAAAACAAAAAGAATAAATAACAAAATGAATTAAATGCAAGAAAGGAAAAGAAAAACTCTTTTTGGCGGCTGATAACTATATACATCCCCCTACAAAGGCTCCGAACTTAAGGAGGCACCTAAGCCGACTCAACACTAACTAACTACAAAACAAAAAAAATATTAGTCAACAAAATAACAAATAACAAAATAAAAACAAAACAAAAATAAAAGATAAAAAGAGAGAAAATTTGGGTTGCCTCCCAAAAAGCGTTTGTTTAACGTCATTAGCTCGACGTTGCCTTTTCAACTAGTCAAGGTGGCTTGAAGCAAGAGAAGTAGGATGTCATTTTTCTCTTATCAGCTCTTCGTCTCCATACTCTGTCACTACCTCTAGAATCAATCTGCAATATATCAGTGAAAGCTGGAGGATTTTTTTCAATTGTAGCACTTTTAGAAAGAGGAGATCCTTTCTCTTTTTCGTCAACCATCTTGGGAGTAGGAAAATCAGCATTGATTGATGACGAAGAGCTCTTACTAGCCAAAGCCTGTAGAGGCTTGTCTTGAATGTATTTAACAAGGGCATAAAGATCTGATGTTGATGCAGATTTATCAAAAACATTAATAGTCACCTGATCTCCATCCACCCTCAAAATACGCTCTCCTCTAGGTACATCAATCAACGCTCCTGAAGTAGCCAAGAATGGTCTTCCAAGAATCAGAGGAATATCAGCATCCTCATCCATATCCAAAATCACAAAATCAGCTGGGAAAATAAACTTATCAACCTTCACTAGCAAATCTTCCACTATACTATATGGATGTTTAATTGACCGATCAGCTAGTTGAAGAGACATTGTAGTTGGCTTCACTTTATCAATCCCACGCTTGCGGAGAATTAACAGTGGCATTAAATTGATGCTAGCTCCTAAATCACATAGAGCTTTCTCAACATGCAGCTTTCCAATGGTGCAAGGAATATTAAAACTTCCTGGATCTCTCAACTTCGGTGGAAGTTTCCTCTGGATAATGGCACTGCACTCCTCAGTAAGTGCTACAATCTCATCTTCTTCCAACTTCCTATTCTTAGAGAACAAATCTTTCATGAACTTTGCATATGAGGGCATCTGCTCTAATGCTTCAGCAAAAGGAATATTAATCTGCAGCTTCTTAAAGACTTCTAAGAACTTAGAGAATTGCTTTTCTTGAATCTCCTTCCTGAATCTTTGAGGATAAGGAAGTTTAGCATACAATGAAGGATCAATTATTTTCTGTTCATGCTCCTTCTTCTTCCTTTGCCACTTTGATTGCTCCTCTTTAACTTCAACTTTTTTACCATTATCTTGAGACAAAACCTCTTCAATCAAAACCTCAGTACTTTCACTCTGATTTCCTGCAGAACTAAATGCTTCATTCTTGTCTTCCAAAGTCTTGCTACTTCTCAAAGTGATTGCATGACATTGCTCCTTTGGATTGACTATAGTATCACTTGGAAAAGTGCCTAGAGGTCTCTCTTGAAGCTGTTTGGCTATCTGCCTCACTTGATTCTCTAAACTTTTAATCGCAGCTCCTTGATTCTGAAAATTTACCATTGTTTCCTCCATAAAAGTAGAAGTCTGTTGCACAAAAGCAGATGTCTATACAGAGAGTTTCTCAAGTGCAATCTCAAGAGGAGACTTCTGTTCGGGCTGAGCATTCAATGGTACAACTTGATTCTTCCAAGAGAAATTAGGATGATTCCTCCAGCCTGAATTGTAAGTATTAGAATAAGGATTACCTTGTGGCCTTGAAGGATTACCCATATAGTTCACTTGCTCTGAAATGTTGACACCTAAATTCTCTGCCTCACATTGACCATTGACATAGTTACCTCCACAAAAATCGCAAGTCAGACCTTGATGATTAACTGCATTTACCTGTAAATTACCAACTTGCTTAGTAAGGTTGACAATGTGTTGCATCATAGTCTGATTCTGTGCAAGTATAGTATCAATAACACTAAGCTCCAACATTCCCTGTTTAACTGTTGCTCTCCCACTAGGCAACTGATATTCATTGTTCGTCATGGTCTCAAATAGTTCTTGAGCTTCTTCAAGAGTTTTAGTATTCAGAGATCCTCCTGCAGATGCATCCACCATAGCTCTGGTAGGATGATTCAAACCATTATAGAAAATCTGCACCTGCTGCCAAACTTCAAATGCATGATGAGGACACCTCCTTAGTAGCTCCTTGAATCTCTCTCATGCTTCATAAAGAGATTCTCCTTGATTTTGAGTGAAACAAGCAATCTTACCCCTCATCTTTACAAACACTGATAGAGGAAAGTATCGAGTCAAAAATTTGCTAACCAAATCCTCCCAAGTAGAAATGCTCCCCTGTGGCTGGACTTGTAGCCAACTCTTTGCTTTGTCTCTGAGAGAAAATGGGAACAGTCGTAATCTAATGGGATCATCAGTAACACCATTATACTTAAAAGTATTGCAAAGCTGCAAGAAATTGGCAATGTGTAAGTTTGGATCTTCTGCATGGCCTCCCCCAAACTGATTTTGCTACACCAGTTGTAGAAGTGCTGGTTTAATTTCAAAATTATTGGCCTGAATAGCAGGACGCACAATACTGGTAGAAATATTCTCAGGAGATGGGGTAGCATAGTCAGCCAATGTACGTCTTTGCTCTGTAGTTACAACAATTTCTGTCATCTTTTGCTCTACTTCTTCAAGCATCTTCCTCTCTCTAACTGCTTTTCTGTTTGCTCTTGCTGTTCTCTCAATCTCTGGATCAAAAAGCAATTCTTCTGATTCCAAAGAACCTTGCATAAACAAACAAACAAACAAACAAGCAAATCAGAGTGAAGTAAAAAAGAAATTAAAAACAAAAATAAATAAAATAAAATAAATGACTAATAAAAATAAACAAAGAAAACAAAAAAATAAATTAAAGAGAAAATTAAATGAAGAAAAATAAAATTAAATAAGAAAAATAATTATCTATAAATAAAAGAAAATTTAAATAAAAAAATTAAAATTAAAAATAAACAATTAAAAATATAATTAAACAATTAAAAAAATACTTAAATTAGTGTCTTTCCAACTACTATTTAATATTAATAACAATAATCCCCGACAACGGCGTCAAAAACTTGATGCAGATATCGGCAAGTGCACCGAATCGACAAAAGTAATAAAGAATGAGTAAAGTATCGTTCCCACGAGGATTATGTTATTAATTACTAACTTCACTTTGAAAATAACACGATTTAAGCTAACAAAAAGAGAGTTGGTAAAAATAATAAAAAGAAAGAATAAACAAAAATAACAAAAGCCAAATTTAATTAATTGGGTTGAGTTGAAAAACAATGACATGAAAATGTTAGGGGTCAGACTTCACTTGAACTTTTTAAATGCATATTCAAATATTGCTTTAATTATGTTCTATTTCAATGATTTATGGTCAATTTCTAAAATTAATTAATATTCAATCCATTGGTATATTAATCATCTTACAATGATTAGAATTAACTAATCCCTTAGTCTAACCTCAATTAGAAATGCATTATCAAGAACGAGGGAATTAAAAGAAAGACCACGTAACCCACAACGTCTATTCCTAGCGATTGCAGAAGTTATGGTGTTTATCACAAGTTCTAGGTTCATGCAAATTTTTTCAAATCATACATAAACCCAAAAGATCATTCCCAAATTGGTCAGATTTAGAAAAACATTAAGAATAGAGATAAACACGTAAATCATGAAATAAAAACATAAATTAAACTCATAAAAGAAAGTTACATCATTCAAGAACAAGATCCATCACCTCCCTAACAATGGGAAATTAGTTACACATAGAAAAAGAAGAACACAAAGGGAAGAATATGACAAAATCCATTGTAGAAAGGTGGAAAGGTTGAAGAAAATTTCTAATCTTCAATCCTAATTGCACCCACACCACATTAGGGTTTGTGCCTCTTGACGTCTACTGCCTTCTCTTCAAGTGTGTAAGAGTGTGTCAAAAGTGAGCTCTTTTTCTAAACTCGTTTTTCCTATTTTATAGAAAAACTGACAGATTTTCGTATTTGACTTGCATGATTTTTCTCACCCTCCATATGGCCTAATTTGCCCTTGATCTCAACAGATAAGTTGTAGGATTTTCTGTTAGCTTTCCAATGCCGCAAACGATGAGTCGATCTGATCTCTGTAGCCCAAGATATGACTCAATTAATGAGGGATGGTCAGGATAATGTGGGAATCAGAATTTTGCTCCAAATCAAATCTCTTTGAGAATCCTTATCTAATCTTCAATCTAATCCTTGTTTGAGATTTTACATCTAATTAAAGCTCTAATTAGCATTTAAGAATAGGATATGAATTCTTCAAATATTTATCTTCAAGAATTTATTATTTTTACACAAAATCTGATGATTTATCCTGAAAACTTGTTTCTTTGATTTCTTTCTTCTTTAAGCATTCAATCTCTTTCCATGTGTATTCACCTATAAAAAACATAAAAAAACATAATAAAATTAAAATTAAAATAATAAAAATATAATCAAATTTAAGAACAAAACTAAATCAAAAAGATTAAAAGAGAATGAAAACCCAAGATTTTGAACCGTAAAAATATGAATTTTTGTAGGTTCATCAACATACATCACTACATTATTCAAGCGACATTTTTTTGAACAAACAAAATGCAGCAAGGGATTAAGATCAAGCAAATCATAACACTATGAAACAGACAATTAGGACAAACTGATCGAACAAAGGGGCATTAAACTAGGCATTGAACGATGAACACAAGCTTTTGACATAATGATTTTCCTCCCCAGAAAGGTAAAATAGACCCCAGACCAAATTAAGAACCTTAAAAAGCAATAATTTAGCCTTTATCCTTCAAATAATTTCAGTACTCAAATTGACAATAAAACTTGATTTCATCCATTAATGTTCTTCCTTTATAGCAAACACAAAAATCTTCTAATCAAGTCTATTGGACCGCTTTCCAGCATAGGCAAATCGTGCATGTGTTCAGGACTTGTTAACAAGTATATTGGCACTTTGTTAGACAATGTACATGCATCCAAGTATTAGACTAATCAATTAAACCATCACACCAAGCATTTCACAGAAAAGAACCTGTTAACACAATTCTAATCCATCCAACAAGATTTGTATAGTCTCACCCTCACATAAGGTCAACTCGCACACCTATTTATCAACATCTAGAAAATAAGATATATTCAAGGTTCATATATTTTGGAAGGTATTTCCTTACAGTGACAATGAAACAAACCACGCTTGGCTCAATCCATATCCACCACAAACACAAACTAACATACTTTAGAATCGGAAATGATACAAAAAAATCCAACTCCTCATGCATTTCTTGCCAATTTCAAAGCTAAGAAGCATACTATCTAGAATTAATCACAAATCAAATTTCAACCCATGAAATAAAAAAATGGTCACAACATTAATATATAACCATATTCAAAAAGATTCTATATAGTAGAGAGAATGAGAGAGGGTACCACTAAAGGCTATACCAAAGGAGGCAACAACATAGGTCTGGATGATAGAATTCTCTTGATACGGCTCAACAGCAAAATGCCCGATGTGTGGTAACTCGGATGAGGCACATTCAAAAGTAGGCACATTCAAGGGTATGGGAGAATGGGTAAAGGGAGAAGGAGCTAGGATGGGGAACTGGCCCAGACGGTGGAGTGCAGTGGTTTTGGGTACTAGGTCACGATGGCTGGTAGGTCTGGTGCATACGGGGTTCTGCGTGGCAAAGGATCTGAGTTGCTGGGCCTGGTTCGCGATTTGGGCAGAGGTTGAAACTGGCAGGTGCTATTTTGGTGGCTACTCTATTTCTGCGGCATAACTGGACGGTGGTGGTCGTTTGGGAGAAGCTAGCATTGAGAGTCAGAGAAGAAAGGAGAGAAACCGAGAGTGAGAGAAGAAAGGGGAGAAACGTTTAAAATTTGAGAACAAAAGAAAGAAATGAGAAGCGGGCGGAGAAAGGGAGCAAAAGGGGAGGCCGAGTCAGCAAAATATGGCCACATGGCATACGATGGATAGAAGTTGGAGTATTTCGTTAGACGAGAAACATTTTCGTTTGCCATAATAAACACTAGGATCTTCTAAGCGTGTCCAACTGTGGTACTCAATGTCCAAAGATGAAAGTATTTTCATGCACACCAAGAAGCACATCACATAAAAAAAAAACTTGTAAAAAAAAATTGATAAACATCTAATTGGCTAGATCCTTGCATTTCATTATAGAAAGAAAATAAATCATGTTACTCTTTGCCTTACACTGTGTTTAGATATTTTTTCATTAATAAAACTAAATAAAATAGATGAAGATAGACCACCAAAGGAAGAGAATGAATGAAACATATTTTATTTCTCATTTCAATTTGAACTGAAATTTTTAATTTTTGTGGATTAATTGACATTTTACATTTTCTATAAAAAAGTTTAGATTGAGGAAGAGTTACTTCCTTCCAAAATCAAGGCATGTCACACAAAAAATAATACTTGCACATCATTTTATTTACATTAATTTAAGTAATTTTATACTAGTTAACAACATATAAGATTTTATAAAAAAAAAATATTGTTTAGCTACCGAGTTACTAATAAATTACAACGATGGGAATCGATTGAAAAATATTATTTGCGTATCAGAATAATTATATTATTACTTACATATTATTTGTTTGAGAAATAAAAGATATAGAGAATACGTGTTAGAATATATATTTTTCTTATTTCTTATTTAAAAATAATAATATATAAATATCATTACTCTAATTGACTACTTATCAATTAATTAAACAATATATGTTACTAACCAAAATTTTGTACATCATTAACTAACATAAAACTGATGTGCAAATTTCGGTGGACAAATATCAATGTTGCATATCACAAGCCTCGCGAGGGCTTATAATATGTACTTTCAAATGAGCTGCTAATTGCTAAACTATCAAGGTTTTGATCTAGAACTTGCTAAACGTAATTAATTCCAAACGACACAGAGAATCAAAACAATTAAACTGCCACAAGTTTTAAATCTCACCTACACGTGCCTGATATTAAATCGTAGTCAAGAACAACATCAACCAAATCCCATAACCCATATTGAAGCTTCATTTAAAAGAAGATGCAGCAAAATCCATAGTTGACTGTCATCACAATTTGGAAGTAGGCAATACTTCCTCTATACCCTCATAAAACAACTTCTTCAGAGCATCTATATGAGATGATTGCAAACAAATGGCTATAATGAAGCCATTACCACTTCCAGTGTTCAGAATGAAAGCCTTCCCTTCAGAATTTATGTTCCCTGGAACCAAATAAACAGGTTTTCCCCACCCAAAATCTGTGCCATAAAATGGAAAATTGGTCCAACCAACAAGATACACATTTGGGTCTCCCCTGAATTGACCTCCTACCCTTCCTGCAGAGTTGTATAACTTGTCCCTTAACAAATTCATGTCCTTCTGATTAGCTATATAGTCAAGAGCAGACCTTACATACTCATCATTCACTCTCTCAATTGCTTGCCTTACATTCCCAACTGCATAGCTCAAAGGCTTGTGCACAATGTCATCAAAGGAACAAGTTGGTGTCACGGTAGGAAATGTTGCATTCCCAAAATAAGCTTGAGGGAGAGGTGGCCTCAACCGGTTTCTGCAGTTAACCAAGGTGGTTAACCTTGTTGGCTGGCTCCCGTTGCCCCCATACCTTACCTTGCAAACACACCTCCACAAGTGTCCACCTATAACCTCAAAACTAGTATAAGGTCTCTTTGGAGCAACTGCTATGTTAGATCCGTTGCTAAAATCACATGCTTTCTTCTTCAGTTTCTCGACTTGGTCTTTGTTGAGTTTCAAGATGGCAGTGGTAGTCTCACCCTTGGTATCATGTACCAAGCTACCTTCCCAAAGGGGTGGTGGGAAAAACTCAAAATGTTCAAAACGTGGTGCCACATGAAGATTTCGTGAATCTAACATAGCTCTATCAAACATTGGCACCAAACTCGAATCTAAACTGTGTCCCCTAGCCAGTGTGGCCCATGAGTTCATGAAACTCCCAACAGAGGCTCCATCGACCAAAGCACGACAAAGGGCCAGTCCAAGAGTGAGGCCACCACAAGGGAACCTGGTCAACTGTGCCACCAGTAAGGGCATGTCCACAATTGGGACACCATAGTCAACCTTTGGCACAAGTTTTTCCACAACTTGGGTGTGAGAAAAATCATCACCTAGTAGATCTTCTAAACTGACCTCATTACAAGTGGCTTCCAAGAGTTGTGCTCCCTTGGAGTTGCAAAGGAGTTCCAAGCGACCACTTTGGATCCAGCACAATCGACCTGCCAAGGGGTAGTAGTGAATTAGTGCTTTGCTGAGAGAGGTTCTGAGAGTGTCTATCAAAGACTTGAGTGATGAATCAATATCAATATCACTGCTGCTCGTGTTGGTGTAAACATAAAGTTGAGATCCGTGGGTGGGGAGCTTGATCTGATCGCAGAGGGACATAGAGAGATTTGCAGTGGGTGTGGACTCAGAGGGTATCACAGTGTACGAACGGTGGATGCTAACCATTTTTATTTTTTCCTGCTTTTTGCTTCAGCTCGGTGGATCTGTGGGCTGATCTAAATCCACAGGGAACACCGCTTGGAGAAATTCTAGCAAGCCTGCGAGAAATTCAGATGAACTGTATGTAAGAAATTTCACCTTTTGTGTGTCATTTATTCTTTGTCTCGTAAGATGAGTCGACCATTCTTATCTTCTCAAATTAAGTGACACAGACTCATAAAAAAATAATAAGATGATCCATATCATATTTTGCATATCATATTTTTTTATTTAAATTTTGATAAATGTAAAATAAATTAAGTGAAAATGAGATATATAATTAAGTTTAAAATACTTGCGTTTTTTGGACAAACTGGCTAGGCCTGTCTGGGTTGTGTAACTATAAGACTGTAGTGTAGTGCGAAGTGAAGGTAACAAAGGTTACTGCCCAGAAAGTACAGACATGTTATTTTATTTTTATTAGCGTGTCTGTGTGTTAGATGTATATATGATATAGTCACACGATGATATATACATGATATACGTGTTTCACTTATTTAAATGTGTTTAATTAAAAAAATTATTTTTTTTAACTCAGACACAGTTCAAACACGATTAAAACATATTTTAGATACATCATAGATACATATTAGATACAACCTATTAAAATTTAAAAAAAAAATTACTGTGTAATAGTGTATTAATATCACGGCCCACAAGTCCAATATTACCCGACCTACCTTCAGAAAAAATTTTCTATTATTCTTCAATACATTGTGTTCACTGTGTGTTAATGATTCAAGTTTCAAGTGAATTTCACTCTGATAGTTCAATATTCAATTATTATTAATTTTTTTTTCTAGTTATAAATAAAGATGCTTGTGTTATCATTAAAGAGTTATGTTTAAAATATTTATAATCAAAATTATATATATATATATATATATATATATATATATATATATATATATGTTATTATGCAATATGTCAATGTATCTGTATTTTAAAATTTTTAAATTTAGTGGGTCTTTGTGTATGTGTTTGTATCGTGTCCCGTTGAGGGAGAAGCCTGCGAGTAGTTTCAGTTGAAGAGAATAGAGAAACCAGAAGAAATGATGAAAAGTGTGTGGTATAATATAAAAGACGAGAGAAACGAAAAAGATAGAGAGGATGTTACAAAAGGGGCGCGGGGAGATCACAAAAGAGAGAGAAGAATCAATGGGTAATTGATAACAAAGATAAGATTAGGAAGTGGAGAAACAAACATTGTCTTTGGAGGAAAGAGAAAGTGGGGAATGGAAGAGAATCAAAGAAGAGAAATAAATTTTTTTGTTTGGAAATTTAATAATAAATAAGAAGGGAAGGGAATTCAAGAATCATTCTTTTTTTTTCTCTTCAAATATTAAATTAAATTTTTATTAATTTTAAAATTATGGTAAAACGAGAAAAAATAAATTTATAAGTTTAAAAATAAATATTTTATATTTTATTCTATTTTTTATGATTTAATTGTCAAATAAAATAATAAAATTTTGTTTCAATTTTTTATTAATATTCCAAACAATAAGAAATGTAACAATGTTCTGTTTATTCTTATTCTTTTTCAATCATTTTCTATTCTTTCCGTTCCATTCCATTTACTAAAATGTAATTCTTTTAAAATTATATATCAAATTATCACTCTTTTATTTAACGTGACATTTTTTAATAATTTCTAATCCACATGGATGCGCAATCTTGTTTGACGTATCCTACGTGGATGCCTCATCCTACATGACGTTTTTTACATAAATACGCTATGTAGGATGACATTTTTTAATTAAAAATGTTAACACATTTGACATTTTTCACGTGGATAATAATAAAAATAAAAATAATACTTATAAGGCACTTAACTCATTTTACGTGATTCTCGCACTCTTTTAAAAGACACATGCATTTCACATGCTTACTAAAAAGTGCAATATAATGTTGAAAGACATCAGTATCAATTAACTTATTTATAGGTCAAATGTTTGCTTCCAATCCGTAATTAGAAGGAAAATAATTTTTCTTTGTTTGGGAGTTTAATAATAGATAAGAAGTGAATGAAACTCAAGAATCATTCCTCATCTCTTCTCCTCAAATACCAAATTTTTGTTCCTCTCAAAATTGGGATGGAATGAGAGGAAATAAACTTATAAGCTTAAAAATAAACATTTTACATTTTACTATATTCTTTTATGATTTAACTCTCAAATAAAATAATAAAATTTTGTTTCATTCTCTTATTAATCTTTCAAACAATAAAAAATGTAACTTTGTTCTATTTATTCTCATTCCTTTCCGGTCATTCTTTATTCATTTTGTTTCATTCCATTAATAAAAAAAACATTCAAATAAAGTGAAAAAGGATAAGTTTTGTTTTTAAATTAAATTTCAAATCAAAAGGTAAAATATTGTTTTTAATAGATGTAAGAATTAGTTGGATAATCTGACTGTTTGACCTCAAATATTATTAATCTCTTTTTCATCTTTTTATTTTTTATTTTTTAAAATTTTAATTAATACTATTGAAGATTTCATGTGTTTTTTATTAGTCATAAAAATAATTTTATTTATGTTATTAGTTTGTTAAAAATAGATTTATGATATTCAATTGTAATGGATTGTAATATTTAATTATGTATCATTTAAATATTACAATAGAGTTATGTTTTATTAAAAATATCTAGTTTTTTTATATAAAATATTTTTTATTTGTTCGATTTTTCTGATTCAATCATTAGATCTGTGGTCAGATCGATAACTTGGTGACTTGCAGGGTGACCTTCGGTGCGAGTTATACAACCATAGTCTCAAGCCCTCAACCCAAAAATCACATTCCAATGCTTTCTCTCACATAAAAGGCTACAACCAGCCATGGCAAATTTGGTGCAAAGAAAAAACCACGATCATATTCTATTCAGAGTCTTTTTTTTTTGTCAAATATCGATTTTGGCTGAATTGGACGAGTCACGGGTTACTCAGTTTTATCCGAAGTTGATTGGGTTAGTTAGAAAAACAATCAACAAGCATGACTTGGCCGGTTCAAGTCCCAGTTCACGAGTTTTTCGGGCAAAACTGATTGAACTGGTCTAGATTGTATAGCTATGAGTTTGACTTAATTATTTAAAAAAATGACATCTTAAGAAAATAAGAAAGAAATTAGTTAAAGATGAGTGATTATATATGCTCCCTTACATATGATATCATTTTATTTTAGAAAAAATAAATGTGAAAAACATTCTCTGACTTTGGATCATATATATGCAATTTATTCTCCAAGTTTTAGAAATCGTCAAAAGACCACCTTAATCTTTATTGAATATGCAAAGAACCCTTGACTTTGAGTCGTCTGCTAAACTTGAGATTTTAAAAAGGGATTAAAAAACAGGTTATTCATTATTTGTTAAACATGAAGAAAAAAAAAATAAAGGAAGATAATCTCTGTCCAACCGATATATAGAATCACATGCTAACATAAAATTATCACTTAACAATTGCCTGATTCTCAACATAAAGCTAAGCAAATCTATCAAAAAATATTGATTTTTGGCAAATTTTCGGGGAACCAACATCTAAAAATGAATTTTTAGAAGATTTTTTCAAATTTCCCATAAATTTACATCCTACTGATGTGCCAGAAACCAATTAATTATTCATTGGGTAAATATATATGCACAGAAACACAAAGAATAAAGGTCCCAAACAGGGAATAGGTAGCTGTAATAATTTTTGCTTGTGTATGAAATAATAGTTGAAAATATTTTAACCACCCATTTGTTGATCTGTGTGGGTTTTGTAAGGATGGAGTCTGTATACATATTATTACTGTTATTCAGTATGCATTATGTAATACCCACATGACAATATTCTAATACCCACATGACAATATTCGTTAATCAAATGAATGTCGGCTGAGCATAGAATTTTTTTCTTGCACATTATTAAAGGATGATCGTATATATTTTGACCCTTTTTGAAAACTAATTTAAGTTTGTGATTTTTTTTTACTTTATCCACTAGTTAAATAAAAATATCCATTTGTGTCTTTTTTATCCTTTTTAAAACATAAAAGGATAAATCACACATGATCCTTCAAAAACGTAAAATCTACCTCCCTCGCACACATGCCAATGTCATTCTAATCAAGTGTGTTTGCAAATTAGATTTGATTAATTTCGCGGAAAAATGTTTAATATAATCGATTTTCTTATTTTATTATACAATTAATTTGATTTAAAATGTAAATTCGATCTAATCTAATACAATTTAAATTAGTTTGAATTGTGTTAATTTTTCAGATTTTTGTTATAATTGTTTTATATATAAATTCACCAAATTAATCAAAATATGAAAATTTAAATTCATTAAAATAAGCTCAAATTAATTCATTAAAGTACAATAAATATAAGTTTAAACTAATTCATCAAAATATAAATCTAAATTTTAAATATAAATTCAAATTAATTGTTAATCTTATAATAAATATCTAAATTCAAGAAAGATAATTAAATTAGATTTGAGAAAGAATAAAAAAAAATTCAAAATAAATATAGATTTCATTGGAATTTTCTATCTGAAATATTATTTAAAATATATATATATAATTTTGTTCGGTTTTGATTAGATTAGTTTTCAAAATTAGATCTAAAATCTGATTCAATCTAACTATTTTTTTTTCAATTTTTCATATTTTCAATTTATTTGATTTTCAATTTTTCAACTCCATTTTTTTAATTTTGATTAAATTTGTTCAATTTTGAATATCCTAATACTGATTGAGGTGAGGTCAACTTTTGCAAGCATTTTCAACCAGTTTATCCTTTTTCTTCTCTTCAAAATGAGTGTTTCCCATATATTGAGACCATTATTTATTTTTCACTTCACTGGACAGTCATCGAAATCTCCCACTAATTGCAAAGACTTACTCTCATTTTGGCATGCACCTCTCTATATATTGAATTAGAAAACATCTTTTTTAGAGTGGTTTATTTTCTTTTTATATTTTTCTTCAATAAATGACATGCATCATTTGTAAGTTTTTTTAATTTTTAAATATAAAATTCAAATTCTCTTTAAATTTAATTATATATAATCTCTTTTTTAGTTTCAAATATTTTTTAACATTTTTTAAAAGTCTAACTGAATTTTAAAATTGCCTGAATAGTTTATATATTTATACCCTTGATACATTTCAAATTAAGTCATTAAAAAGGAAGAAAGAAAGAAAGAAAGAAGAACATAGATTTCCCATATGATACAACACTAGTGACAGACTGAGCCCACTTGCGACTTTCTCTTGCGATGTAACTTGTTTAAAGGAAAGTGCCAAATTTGAAATAAGGTCTACGTGTCACTATGGTTGATGCAGACCGCGTTTGCCTTAAAATGGCAAAGTTTCTAACTCCCTCTATGCGCTTCTTCGCAAATCGCAATGGCCCACACCAATGAACTATACATAGTACTCTGCCCCACTTAGCTATTCATTCCATCGAACCCATTGGAATATGGTCCCTCCAACACACAGAAACAGGCCACCCCACATTTATCCGCTCAACTTTCTTTTGTCTTTCATTCATGTTCTCTGTTCTTCTTGGCAATAAATTTTCCTCAAATCACTGATTTGAAACTTAAACAAACTTTAGTTTTGTACTTTCTTAATTATTTGATGTTGTGTTCTTTGCCTCTGGCTACTGTCATTTGTGGATGGATTTTCTCTTTATTTTTTCCTTAAAAATATGATAATGTAAGTTTAAAAATAAAAACACAACACAATATTCACAAAAAAAAAAATACAACACAATACAACTATTGTATATATATAACTGGAGATTGAATTGAGTAGGTCTCCGAGTGCTAATTAGATTGGGTTAATCGGTTAAATTAATGGTCAAGACGTATAATATAATAATTAATATATATATATATATATATATTAGTAAATATAATAAATTATAAAATTATATAAATCAAATTTTTTAAAAATTCTATACATTAACGTATCTTATTACAAAGAAAATTTCAGAAATGAACTGTGTGTGTATCATTGAGGAAACAATGAATGTATAAACATAAGACAAAACTAAATGCTTCTAACTAATTTGAAACTAACTATAACTGACTTAACTAATCACATTAATTAACTTAATTAAATTATTAGTGTGATTAATTATAATTGATATTACGATTGATCACAATTGATTTTAGGGATGATTGTAATTAATTTAGTATAAAATTAGATTGATTTAGTGCATAATTATATTTTTATTATTTTTCTTTTCTGTATAATAGCCTTATTATATAAATAGAGGTTAGCCCTCTTGTATTCATTCATTTAGAAATATACACAAATTACTAATATTTGTCTCCCTATTTCTATTTCTATCATGGTATTAAAGTCATGATATGCGCTTTGAAAAGAAATTTTAACTTGGTATCAGAGAGTCGAGACTCTTGGTCCAATCTTAGATTCTAGACTCCAAACATCAGATTCCAGACTCCAGACTTCGTCCGAAATTCTAGACTCCAAACTCAATCATTATCCTAGTCAATTTTATACTATGGTTTCCAAAGTCAAGTTAGTTTCTTCTATACCCACTTGAGTTTGAGGAGAGAAGCTAGTGTAATTAATTATAATTAAAATTATGATTGATCGTGATTGATTTTAGGGATTATTATAATTGATTTAGTACAAAATTAGATCGATTTAGTGCATACTTATATTCTATTATTTTCCTTTTCTGTATAACAGTCTTCTTGTTTAAATAAAGACTAACTTTCATGTATTCATTCATTCATAAATATATACAAATTATCAATATTTGTCTCCCCATTTTTGTTCCTATCATGGTATTAAAATCATTGTATCCACTTTGAGGAGAATTTCTAACTTAAGCAAGGTATACAATCTATAATATGGACCCTCAAGAAGGGAAGTAAATATTAAAGATTCTCATCTTAGATAATAAATTGCAAAATTGAGGAAGAGGCAATGGCTTAGGAGCAAATCAACTAACTGATAAGCACTCTTGACATGAACCATTCTGATCAATCCAGTATTGATTTTTTCTCTAATGAAGTGACAGTCTATCTCCATGTGTTTCGATCTTTCATGGAAGGAAGGATTGCAAGCCAAGTGTATTGGAGGTTGGTTGTTAATAAACCATGACTGAATCAATATGAATTTCAAAATCAAGCAATACGGAGGTGAGCCAAATGATCTCACTAGATATTGCGGCCAAGGAATGATACTCGGGCACAGCTAAGGATCTGGAAACTGTGTGATGACGTTTTGATTTCCATGAGATCAAAGAATCTCCCAAGAAAATGCAGTATCCATTCACGAATCTTCTAGTGTTTGGACAATTCCCCCAGCCAATCTGCATCTGCATAAGCTCGAAGTGTAAGAGCAGAACTGGTAAAGAACAATAGACCTTGGCCATTTGCGTATTTGGAGTGTTATTAGGTAAAGGGAAGAGAGTGGGCTGAAGCCATGACCATAATCTGGCCAGGCACACGTGTGTGTGTGTGTGTATATATATATATATATATTTATATAGATGAAATATATAATATAATCATATATATTATATATATATATATATAAATAAGGAAACAAAATAATAGCCTAAATATTCTAACTTAATGACCATATATTCTATCTTTAATGCCCAAATATTATATATCTGTAACACTCTCCCTCAAGATGAAGCATAGATGTCAATCATGCCCATCTTGTTACAAATCTGAGTGACCCTATTCCCAAGTAGACCTTTGGTGAACACATCACTTAGTTGTTCTCCAATTTGAACATGCCTTAATGATATTAACTTTTGCTATAGTTTTTCTTGATCGAAGTGACAATCAACTTCCATATACTTGGTGCACTAATGGAAGACTAGGTTGTTAACAATGTGTATTGCTACTTGGTTATCACACAAATAGTTGCATAGAGCAAGAACTAGTCACACCAATTTCTCCTAGAAGATGATAAACCCATGTAACATATGTAACTTGTGTCATTGCTTTGTACTCAGACTCAACATTAGATCGAGTTGTCATTTCTTGTTTCTTGATTTTCCATGCAATTAGATTCCTCCAACAAATACACAGTACCCAATAGTGAATTTTCTATCATCTGAAGAGCCTGCCCAATCAGCATATGAGAAAACTTCCACCTTACAATGCCTATGATTTTTGTACCGAATCTCACGCCTAGGTGAATCATTGAGATACTTTAAAAGGTGAACAAAAACATCCCAAAGGGCACTCCAAGTGAAGACATAAACTGGCTAACAATACTAACATAGAATGCAATGTCTGGCCTTGTCACTGTAAGGTAGTTAAGTTTCCTAACAATTCTCCTATACCTTTCAGGATCTATTAATAATTCTCCATCATCTGCTGTTAATTTTATGTTTGATATCAATGGAGTGTGACATGGCTTTGTTGCTAACAACCTAGTTTCTTCTAACAAGTCAAGAAAATATTTTCTCTGAGATAGAACGATTCCCCTGTTGCTTCTCAGGACTTTAATCCTAACAAAGTACTTAAGAGCACCCAAGCCTTTTGTTTAGAACTAATTCTGAAGAAAGTTCTTGAGTGTAGCAATTCCCACAGAATCATTGCTGGTAATGACAATATCATCAACATAGACTACTAGAAGGATGCATCTAGAACTAGCTTGTACGAAGAATATAGAATGATCATATGCACCCCGCTATAACCCAAATTTGATGACCACTTCACTAAATCTTCCAAACCAAACTCTAGGGGATTATTGCAGGCCATATAAGGATTTACGCAGTCTACACACCATACTGGACTCCCCCTAAGTGGTTGCTTCATATACACCTCCTCTTGAATATCACCATGCAAGAACACATTCTTAACATTAAGTTGATGAAGATGCCAACCATTAGAAGCAACCAAGGAAATAAAAAACCTTATTGATGTGAGCTTAACAATAGGGGAGAAGGTTTTTGAGTAATCTATATCATAGACTTGAGCATATCCCTTAGCAACTAACTTGGCTTTTAATCGAGCAATGGAATCATCTGGATGCATTTTGACAACAAACACCCATTTATATCTAATTGCTTTCTTTCCCAGAGGCAAGGAAACCAAGTCCCATGTGTGGTTATGATCAAGGGAATTTATCTCCTCTTCCATTACAACACGCCAACCAAGATGAGAGCATGCTTCAGCAATAGTTTTAGGTATAATAACACTATCTAAATAGGCAACAAAGGATTTGGAAGAAGGGGACAATATAATGGATAAAGGAAGACATAGGATAAGTATAAGACCATTTACCTTTCCTAAGAGCAATTGGAAAATCAAGATCTAATGACAGAAGATGCTAGATCTTGAGCCGAAGAAGCCATAGGAAGAGGCTGAAAATCAGGTGTGGTGGAAGCAACCAAGTCAGGGGGCACGATCTCCTAATATACATCTATATGATTGGTGACCTAGCATGCACCTATGAGGTTTCAGAAGTAACAGTATAGACAAGAAAATTACCATTAGAATCAATGACTGATGGAATAAGAGATGTAAATGATGGAGCTGTAGAATGACCATTAGTAAAAAAGGGTGTGAACTTAAAGAAGGTAACATCAGCAGACACCAAGCACCATTCGAGTTCAGGAGAAAAGCAACAGTATCCCTTTTGGGAATGAGAGTAACCAATAAATATACATTTTTAAGGATTTAGGATCACGTTTAGAGATTTAAGGATAAACATCTTGACCAAAACAAGTGCAACCAATGGGTAAAGGAAACAAAGAACAAAAGGGAAACAAAGTTGAGTAAGGGATCTTATCATTCAAAATAATAGAAGGCATACAATTAATCAAATGACATACCGTAGCAACGACATCTACCTAAAATACCTTAGGAACTTTTATATGGAACAAAAGTGCTCTTGCTATTTCTAAGAGATGTCTATTTTTTCTTTCGACAACCTTATTTTGTTGAGGGGTCAAAACACATGAGGATTGGTGAATTATGTCATGTTGAGACAAGAAAGTGGAGAATGGAACAAATAAATATTCTTTAGCATTATCACTTTTTATAATACAAATGATAGAATTAAATTATGTTTGAATTTCATCACAAAAACCAAAAATATGAAAAATAACTCAGACCAATGCTTCATGAAAAATAATCAAGTAACTCAGGAAAAGTCATCAACAAAAGTCACAAAATAATGAAACCTAGATTTTCAAATAACAGGACAAGGACCCCAAATATCTGAGTGTACAATATCAAATAAGGACACAACTCCCTTATTTTCTCTAGGTAAATAGGAAGTCCTATGATGTTTGGCCAAGTGACAAGACTCACAATCTAAGGTAGACATAGACTTCAAACTCGGACAAAGGATTTTCAGGACAAGAAGGGAAGGATGACCAAAGCGAGAATGAAGTTGATGAAGAGCCAAAGCAACCCCACTAGTGTATGCAATAGGATATGGCACAGCATCACTAGGTGTATCTAGCATGTACAGGCTAGCTGATTCACGACCACTTCCCATAATCTTCTTCATACCAAGATCTTGAAAAACACAATATCCAAGAAAGAAATAAACACCATAATTAAGAGCTTTTGTAATTTGGCTAACTGAGAGAAGATTAAAAGGAAATTTAGGCAGACAAAGAATAGAGGCAAGAGGCAAGGAACTAGTGGGCTATGCAATACCACTTCCTGTAACATTAGAAGTGGAACCAACTACTAAAGTAACATGAGAGAAATTGGATGAAGGAACGAAGTTGGATAAGATACCTATGTTTCCAATCATATGGTCTGTGGCTCCGGAGTCAATGACCCAACCACGAGGAGTAGTGAAAAAGCAAGCGGTGGGGTTACCTGTTTGAACTAAGGTTACTGTGGAAGGCTTAGTAGACTGCTATGAAGCATAAAATTGAGTAAGGCATGCATATTCATCAATTGGGACATCAACAGCGACTGAAGCATCTAGTTGAGGTGTAGCAGGGGTAGGTAGTAAACCTTCATGCGTGGCAGCATTGGCAAATTTAGGGGTGGGAAAGTACAATGGCTTCCCATGGAGTTTCCAACAATTTTTCTTTATATGACAAGGTTCCCCACAATGATGACAGGTGCAAGAACCATCTTTGCCTCCCTCTCTCCCACCACCCCGAGTGCCACTCCTCCTACCGTGAGTATTGTCAGTTCCTGAGGTGGAGCTGACTAATGCAATAAGTTCCCTTATAGAAGCATCCTTTCCAGCATCTTTACAAACCCTTTGTAGCCTAGAGAACACTTCAGACAATTTTTCAAGAAGTTCTGAGCCCGTGAGAAGCTGCGTGCGAGCCACCTTATATTCAGAATCTAATCTAGCTAAAAAACACTGGACAATGATTTCTTCTCGTTGTTCTTGCATCTGTTTAATGTCAGCCGTCAATGGATACAAGGTTTTCATTTCCTCAAACATTCAATTGACATCCGAAATAATATTGAAGCAAAGGTCTCCCTTTCTGTGCTACTTGATATAAGGTCGTTAATAGCTCATGAACATAGAACAAGTTATGTTTACTAGCATATAAAGATTCGAGATATGTCTACAATTCTTTTACCGTACTGCAGAGCCCAACCGAATCCTAGATATGGTATTCCATGGAGTTTAGGATTTGATTCAGAATTCTGTTATTGTCCTTCAGTCACTTATCTTTGGTGTTGGCCTCCTATGGTTGGTTAATAGTGAGGTGGGTGCCCAGGTCATTACAAGAGATATATCGCTAAACAAGTCCTTTCCATAAAACCTAATTTGTGTCATTGAGTTTCTGATCAGTGATTCTAAAATTGGAGGAGATGACCTCAGTCACAACTTTCTTGTGATCCTCTATCACCAAGTAAGTCACACTTATCCAAACCGAGCTGCACAATCGTCTATACCAAAAACAAAATTCGCTCTGCACTACCATGCTTAGAACATAGTATAAATGGCAAGAAGAAAACAGAACAACTAGAATCCAGGATGGAAACAACAATAGGGTTGTATAGGTCCTTACAGTTCGTGAAGCACCCCTAGCTCGCCTTTACAACAATTGTGATCCCGTCTGGATCACCTTACGACATCAACCTGTAGCCAATGGCTAGGCTACACACGGGAGAGAAAAGAAAAAAAAAAGGAAAGGGCGGTGAAAGGGTCAACCGATCAGTGGATTGAGAAAAAAATTAAGAAGAAGAAAAGGAAAAAAATGAAAAAGAGGGAACAGAGAGGTTGTACGAGGTGTTCAGCAAGCCATGCTCTCTAATACCATGTTATTAGGTAAAGGGAATAAAGTGGGCTAAAGCCATGACCATAATCTGGCCAAGTACACGTATATATATATATATTTACAGAGAGGAGCCAATATAATCATGATCATAGGCTAATAGAGAAAAATAAGGAAACAAGATGACAGCCCAAATATTCTAATTTAATGACCATATATTCTGTCTTTAATGCCCAAATATTATATATTTGTAACATGGAGGTAAGGCTGACTGTGTTTCTGACACAAGAAAAATTCATTTGACAGATATCTTGGTTTCCTTATCTAAAAATACCAACCTATGTATATACACACACGCAAGAAATTCTGAAAATATATGCATGAAATTAGCATAAAAATCTAATTCAGAAAAATAAAGATAAAAGCCCGATACAAATATTCAAAAAGCAAGAATTCTAGAAATTTTAAACTTTTAAAATGTAATATAATAAAATCAATCATCAATCAATTAAATATATAAGAAAAAGTTAAACTAATAAAATAAACACAAAAAAATATAACTGAATAAAATCATGAAATCAATATCTCATTAATGGTGATAATTCGGGATGTAGATAACTAAAATTAATACTAAAAACAAAAAATAAAATCTAAGAATAGAAGAAATATGTAAAGAATAATAATAATCAATGCATTACATTTTAACATAAGAAATCTAGTGGGAAAGTATGCAATAAAAAATACAAACAAATAAAATTCAATAGAATCAATGCTGGAAAAGAAATAATACCATAAACAATGAATTTTAATTCCCCACAAATATCATTTTTTAAGATATTCAAAATTCATCCTAATTGATTTAAGGATCAATTTTGGATTTGATTGTGATTGAGAGATAAGTCTCCTCTAAAATGAACTTGTCTCTAAAAAGAGAAGGTAAGAGTGTATCAAAAATTAAATTTTAGTAGGTTAAGATCATAATGCACTTTAGTTTTAATTAAGGGTGAATGCACCCTTACTTATTTTAGTGACAATCTTACTTTAGATAAGCTTTTTCCATGACTGAGATACATATACTTTTATACTTAAACAGAAAGAGTGGTGTAGAACATAAATATCTTTATCATAAATCTTAGTCCCTTTGGTATATTATCATTAAGATGTGTCATGCTTTGCTTTAAGAGATATTCTTAGATAAACATTGTTTACTATGTCATTTTTAATACTTAAAGCATTTTTTTATCAAGTATAAGAATTACTCTCTTCGTTTTATTATATTTGTCGTTTAAGGTTATTGTACAAGAATTAAAAAATCTATTAAATACTCTCAATATTTTTTAAATATAACTTTATTTGACAAAATGACACTTTCACTCCATTAATGCTATTTGTCATTCTATTTATTGAAATATCAAGAGACAGTGATAAAGTTGAAAAAAGATAATTGATGTATTCTTAATTATCTAGAGTGAGAGATAAAATGAAACAAAATATTCCCACTTAAACTAAAGATATTTTAAAATGGGGGAGTACTAGAAACCTATGAAGCACCCATATAGATACGACATATGGACACAACTAGGAACAAAAAGGTTAAAGGTTGATATATAAAAGTAATGAAGTCTGCATTTGACCTAGAGTTGCTAGGGTTTCACTTTCTCTCTCAAATTGAGGTTATTTTGGTCTTAGAGCTTGTGTTTTATCTATTGCCATTACCACTTTCCACCCACTTCGTCTTTAATGCTTTTGTCATTCTCTAAGTCTCCACTCCCAAATTCTCAACGTATTCCTCTATCCTCATTTACTTTTCTTTGCTAGTCTTCTCTTTCCAATGATTTAGTTTGATGTTTTTGAACATAATTTCTTCAGAACTAAAAATACTTAAATATTTACAATCTAGGAGATTTGAAATCTTAAATGAAAACATATTTATATTTATGTCTGAGGGGTGAAAGTTTTACAGCATATTACAATAGCTAAAATATAATTTTTTATTAAAAATACGTATTTTACAATTATTTTTATCAAATATAAGTATTATTTTATAACTAGAATTTTATTATTTACATTGCACGTAAAGTATAAATTAAATGAGTGCAATTTATTTTGAGAAAATTAAACTGATTATATTTTTAAAATAATTTATGATATATATAAAGTTTGGCAATATTTAAATCTTTTAATATTTACTTTGCACAGTTAACGACTTACATGAAAACCAACAATATATAATTTTATAAATACATACAATTACATAATTTTCTGGTTCTTAACTTACTATTTTTCTCTATAAGCTCTATATTATTTATTTTGTTTATTGAAGTTGATCCTTTTTTCATATCGTTATTGTTGTAGTTGATCCTGTAAAGTGTTAATTCTATCAGATTCAGATGTTATGAGCAATGAAGAAGGAAGAAATTTATTTGATAATTAAAATATTTATTTATAGTAGTATATAATATTTTATATTAAATTTATTTTTTTCCATATAATATTGATTACTTTTACTGATACAAATTTTATTTTTTCGGATTTGTTCATTGGATGGATTAATTTGGAATTAAAGTAATCAATTATGTTCATAGCATTTGCTTAGATTTTTATCAAATTCTCTTTGTAAGATATTAATGTAATATAATACATTTCACTGTAATAATCCATCTTTTAGGTTGGTTATACTTTGGAGGTGAAAATAAAATATACTCCACCCATTTTATATTACCTATCTTTTAAGGTTTTTTCACTAGGATTCGGAAATTAGAAATGCATTAAGTACCCTTAATTTTAGAAAAATATAACTATACATGACTAAGTTACCCTCGCATTCCATTAATGCTCTCTCATTCCATTTTGTAGAGATATCAAAAGATAAGCATAAAATTGAGAAAAAAAGTAATTAATGCCTTCTTGGTTTTCTATAGTGACAGAAAAAAATGGAACAAAATTTCCACTTTAAAACTACATATATTATGATAAGGAGGGAGTAATGAACAACAAATGACTTCCAAAATTAAATGTAATGATTAATAATATTGTTTATTTTATAATATTTTTAGTGATATATTACTTCGCTATAGTTGTTGATCACTTTATTAACTAATTGTCATTTTGCTTCTTTGTGAAATTTACATTTTTGACATGCCAACTGCATTTTACTTTACAAAATTCTAGTATTTTTTTATTATTGTATTGATAATGGTTTTATGATACAATTAATATATACGTCGTAAATATCACCACGACCAATATATAATTTCTATTAAACAAACGGTGAACATTTAATTGAATTATTTTCTTCATCAAACATAAGAAATGTGTATCCTGTGTAACGCACGGGAGGAAAGACTATTAAACCTAATAGCCATTTAATCTTACGAAATACAATAAATGATAAAAAGTTTATTTTCAGTCCAATATTAAAATGCACAATAAATATAAATAGTATAAGTGTTGAAAGTTTAAAACACAAATGAATTACTATGATAGATAGCTAAACATAGATAAAAAGATAAAAAAAAAAGGTGAAAATAAGACTTAAACAAAAATTAAAAGAAACTCCTTTGATATGTAATTTGAAACAAAGAACCAACAAGAATCAAGGATCCTTCGAATTCAAACAAAAGCTATCAATAATATATTCAATTAACTAATCAATATATGAAAAAAAAAAGTAAGCAAAATAGGCACATAATGGGGTTTTTATATCCCAACAATAAACCCTAATCAAATAATAATTTATAACCTAAATTTCTATTTTAAAAATGATAAATTCCTAAACTACCATAACAAAAAAAAATGACATTTTCACTCTTGAATATAACATAAGCAGTTCAATATAATTTTCCATATTATTCCTCTAGACTAGGAGTACAGTTAAGATTGAAGGGCCTAACATTCAGAGACTGGTTAAGGTTGTGGGGTTGAGCATTCGACGATTGGGTATTTGGAGGCTGGCATTTGAGGCTGAGCATTCAACTCGACGACTGGGCGTTCAACGGTTGGGTATTTGATGTTGTGCATTCAATGACTGGGCATTTGGCGCTGAGGATTCGGCTCGACAACTAGGCGTGCGAGGCTAAGCATTCAACTGTTGAGCATTTGGGGGCTAAGCATTTGGCGGCTGAGCATTTGGGGGTTGAGGGCTTGGTAATGGATTGGACCCCAATATCACTAATTGATTGTGTGTTGCACAACTGGACATTCGGTGGTTGGGCATTTGAGACTGAGCATTCAGTGCCTGGGCATTTAGAGATTGAGCATTTGGGGGTTGAGGGTCCAAGAATGGATTGAGATCCAATATCACTCGTTGATTATGCCTTGCAAGGTGGTTAGCTAAAGCTGAGCGATTTCCACAGAGACCGCCACAATAATCACACACATATGGATGAACAGGTTCCATGATTAACAATCCTCAAGTAATAAGGATCAAAATAGAAAAAGTTAATGAAAGACTTTACAAGCTAATGACATATATAGCGAGATAATTAAGGTTTCAGACAAGAGAAGACATAAAATGAGTTTATATAGTTGAGTGAAGGAGAGGGTTGTAATTTTAAACACCACACGTACACAAGAAAAATATATTTGACAGATATCTTGGTTTGCTTATCTAAAAATATCAACCTACTTTAAATGACACACACACAGAAATTCTGAATATATATGCATGAAATTAGCATAAAAATCTAATTCAGAAAAATAAAGATAAAAGCATGATACAAATATTCAAAAAGCAAGAATTCTAGAAATTTTAAACTTTTAAAATGTAATATAATAAAATCAATCATCAATCAATTAAATATATAAGAAAAAGTTAAAGTAATAAAATAAACACAAAAAATAACCAAATAAAATAATGAAATCAATATCTCTTTAATGGTGATAATTTGGGATGTAAATATAAAAAATGAATACTAAAAATAAAAAATAAAATCTAATAATAGAAAGAAATATATAAAAAATAATGATAATCTAAATAAAATGTGCATTACATTTTAACATGAGAAATATAGTGGGAAAGTATGTAATAAAAATAAAAACAAATAAAATTCAATAGAATCAATGCTGGAAAAGAAATAATACCATAAACAATGAATTTTAATACCCCACAAATATTATATTTTAAGATTTCAAAATTTATCCTGTAACATTCTCTTCAATATATTAGACTTGTAAATAGTTATAGAGGTAACTTAATACTTGCTTAACATGGTTATTTAATTTTGTAACAATCTGAGTTAGTTTAAGCACTTCACTGCAAGCCGAAAAGTGAAAAGTAGCTTAAAATGACCCAAATATTATCTTAAATGGCTTAGCAAATGAAAATAGATGTGAATAATTTATTTCTAAATCATAAATATGTATTCTATTATGTGGTTAAAGTTTGAGAATAATCGGAGTCCGTTTAATATTTTTAGGCATATTAATTATGAGTTTTAATGCCAGATTGACTAGTCAAAGATATGAAAAATTATGACACTGGTGAAATGACTTTTTTTTAATGAATTTTTGTATTTATTTTAAAGTTATTGGAATTTAAAAAACTTGGTTTAGCTAAATTGGAGTGTTTTTAGCAAACTGGGAAATATCAGTATGATATTACTTGGCTTAAAACTGTCCATGGTTACAGCCATCCTTTTTTACCTTCTTATTTGTGACTTTGTTTCACTTTTCCTCACTTTTCTCTTTTCTCTTTACAGCTGGAACAAAACAGCAGCAAGGGAAGGAAGCTCAAGTGGAGGAAAGGGAACCAAGATGCAAAGGATGAAGAGGAAATCAAAGGCTAGAGATTGAGGATTAATCTGCAGCATCTAGGTAGCATCAAAGGCAGCTTGAGGTAGGGGTTCTTGAGCTTAAAACTTCATCTTCCTCATTTTTCATGTTAGGCATATTTGAGGTTTAATATGTCCAATTGAGTTCTTGTAGTGTGTTAAGTGATTTTCTTGCTTGAATAAGTTTTAAATGAGATTTATGACTTATTCATGCTAAAAGTTGGGATTAGAAAATGAAAATTCTCCATTTGGACCTAAAATGCTCTAAGTGTTGGTTTTAGGGGTTTGGAAGAGTGATTTAGTGTTTTAATCTATTTTGATGGAATCAATTGGTGTTTTAGGTTTTCCTCATGTTTGTGACTTAAAATAATCAAGAAACCATTTGAAAGTGATCAAATTTCGTGTTTTGAACTAATGAAACAGTTTTTCATGTTTGCAAAATTATGCAAATTCTGTGCTAGGCGATGAGCCCTTAGGCACTCGTGGTTTGGGTGTTTGAGCACCCTAAGCCCAGAAGGATTTTGCGTGTTGTTGGGCGGTAGGCACCTAGGCCCCAGTGGAACAAGCGTCTGAGCACCTAACATCCATAGAATTTTGCGCGATGAACTTGTTTGCTCGACTAAGTGCCGGTCTGGAAGCGCCTGAGCGCTGGTGCAGGGCAAACAATACAATTTAGCATGTGTTACTAAATAAATTCTCTACTTAGTGGGATCATTTGTGCAAGTCTTTTAGGGTGTATTGAGGCACTTTTGGGATAATTCTTGGAGAGAAATATCAACTTGCATTTATGAAGAGTTTGGGAATTATTAGATATTCAAAGGGTGATAGAATGTCTATGTTGGTGTTTAGAAATTTGTTCAACATGAGGTTGATTTTTAAATCACTTATGAGTGATTTTGGGATGTTCGAAATACCGTTTAGCTAGAGATATGAATCTGACTACCTTTGTTGGATAAGTGAGGCTAAGATTCTTATGTTCTAGTGTTTGATATGTGGCTCGGATGTTTGATTTTCAAACTTGGTATTTTCTAATTTCCTATGTATCGTGACCTTAGATGGTGTGCACAACCATATGACCTGAGAATGAAGTGTTGGATCTGAATTCTCCTTACATGTTTGCTAGTATGGTCAGGGTTACCAGTATATGGGATTGGTAGTAGTACTCTTACCTTTGTGAGGTGAACGAGTCCACACATTGCCAGGTAATGTCAGGGCTTGGATGCCTGTCCTACTCAATATATACAAGGGATGCGGTTCCTGGGAAATAAGGAAATAGCTTGTGTTTTGAACTTTAAAATCTGCATTGGCATTGCATATCCGTAATACTTGGACTTTGTTTGAGCATACTCATACTTCATATCATAAAGCATTGCATGGTTGACAATTGTATGGATATTTGTCATGGTCTAATTGATTGATTATTTGGTTGCTCTTTCGATAGTATTTTAGGATTGAATGAGCTATTCTTTGATATTGTTGTTGATCAGATATTCTAGTTCATATAGTTTGCTTTTGTGTTCAGTTGATTTATTTGTTGTAAATGATTAACTGGTGGTCTTGGTATGCTTATACTAAGAAATTGTGATTTCTCACCCTGTGTGTTCCATGTAAATCCAGGTGAAGCCCTTAAAAAGGGAAAGGGCAAGAAAAAGAAGAAACAGAAGGCTTAGATTAGTGTTTTACTTCTTTGTGTACCAGATTGTATGTTTGTATATTTCTGGTTGTTTGGAAAAGCATATGTATACAATATGACTTATTAGCCAGTGACGTTTGTATATATGACCTTTTTATTATTCGTGGCTCTCTATGATGACTTTACAAGTTATTATGGGTTTTTATTTTCCACATTTTCTTGTAGTGACATGCTTAATGCGATTTATTTTGAGATATTTTGACTATGCTTAGGTATGTTTAGGAGTTCCTTCTTGTGTTGTGCATTTCTTTTGTCTCTTGTGTGAGACGTTTGATTGAATTGTATGACTGCATTATTTTGACTGTTTTAGCTACCGTTGCACGTTACATGATATTGGGATTAGCTACTTCAATATGTATTATTCTGTGTTTACAGGAAACTATGGCAGCAAGAGGGTGAGGGCGACCGCGTGGGAGCAGTAACAAAACTTTGGAAATGAAAGCACTGATATGGCAACTGCCATGATGGCAATGGCCAATGCCATGATGCAGCAAACAGAGCAGGCAGCTATAACTGCCAACGCAATAAGAGATCAGGTAGCAGTAACTGCTAAAGTGCTTGAGAGGTTGGGAACTCAGCAACCAGTACCACCTACACCACCACCACACTACCAGGGGCAACCACACCAAGAGGTAGCTAGAAGGAATTAAACTTTCCAAGACCTCTCAGAATTCAGGAAATCAATTCCATCTTTCTTTAATAGAGAGTACAACCTAGTCAGATTTGAGGGATGACTCAAGGAGATGGAGAAGATATTCACTATTATGGCTTGCTCAGATGAGCATAAGGTGTTTTTTGCTTTGTATATGCTGGAGGGTGAGGTAAAGGATTGGTGGGTGGATACAAAGAGAGCTCTTGAGGCATTAATGACTCATGCGACGTGGGGGATCTTTAGAAGTTCATTTCTGAGAAAGTTCTTTTCACAGAATCTTTAGAATGTCAAAGAGATGGAATTTCTTAAGTTGAAACAAGGGGATATGTCTATTGGCTAGTACGTGGTCAAATCAATGAATTGTCTAAATTCTCTTCTTGCATCAAACTTAACCCAGATGAGTCTTGGAAGTGTGTTAAGTTTGAGGAATGACTGAGGGAAGACATTCAAAATGTTGTCAAATGGTTTGAAATTCGGGATTTTGAAACTCTGATTAACAAGTGTCGGATAATCGAGAGGCAATCTAAGAAGCTTTCTTTGAAGCCTAAGTCACAGGATCTTCAGAAGAGGAAGAAGGGTGATGACAAGTTCAAGAAAGGATCTTCTAAATTTAGCTTTACTCAAGATAAGAGTAAGTAGGTTCAGAAG
The DNA here is from genome assembly GCA_029884595.1 of Ormosia semicastrata. Classification (NCBI taxonomy): domain Eukaryota; kingdom Viridiplantae; phylum Streptophyta; class Magnoliopsida; order Fabales; family Fabaceae; genus Ormosia; species Ormosia semicastrata. Next base: position 8,478,779 of record JAQQTO010000036.1, on the reverse strand, counting down.
GAGTTTTTGGGACCTAAGTATTCCAAGTGTGGGAGACAGAATGTAAATCGGCCTTGCTCGGTGTGCTTTGTATGTGGGCAACCTGGGCATTTTGCTAAGGATTATCCATCGAAGAAAGAAACTATGCCTACTTAGAAACCACAAGTCAAAAGAAGAGTTTACATTCTAGGTGGTGAAGAGGTGACTCAATCTTCCGATCTTATCGAAGGTAAATGCATTATTCACAATCATCTTTTAACTGTGTTGTATGATTCGGGAGCATTCCACTCTTTTGTTTCAAATGATTGTGTGAATGTGCTAGATTTACTTGTGTCTGAACTTTCATATGACTTATCTGTATCTATGCCTACTGGTAAACTAGTTACAACATCCAGATTATGTCTTGATTGTTGTGTAAAGGTAGAAGATAAGGTTTTCAGTGTAAAACTTATTTGTTTGCCTCTTGTAGATATTGATGGCATCCTTGGCATGGATTAGTTGTCTGCCAACCATGTAGCTAGTGTTGAACTGTTTAAAAAAATCCCTGGTTTGCTTGTTAGATATACCTACCAGAGTCATTTCATATGAGTTTGTGTATCTCAATGCGAATTAGGTTAATCTCTATTTAGATGAGGGATCTCTGGGATATATTCTATTGTTTTCACTAAGCGCTGAGGTTGAGCAAAACCTAGGTGAAATACTTGTGGTGAGTGAATATCCTAAAGTTTTCCCTAGTGACATAGGCGAGTTGCCACTTGAGCAGGAAATAGAGTTTTCTATAGACTTAGTGCTTGGGACGGGACCTATCTCTATAGCACCCTATAGAATGGCACCACTAGAGTTAGCAGAACTCAAAAAACAAATTAAGGATTTGTTAGACAAGAAATTCATTAGGCCGAGTGTTTCTCCATGGGGAGCACCTGTGCTTTTAGTGAAGAAAAATGGTAGTACCATGAGGCTCTATGTGGACTACAGATAGCTGAACAAGGTGGCCATTAAAAATAAGTATCTGTTGCCTAGGATAGACGATCTAATGGATCAACTGAGAGGAGCTACGATTTTCTCAAAGATTGATCATACGTCTGGTTATCATCATATAAGGGTTAGGGAAGATGATATCCCTAAGATAACTTTTAGAACTAGTTATGGGCATTGTTGATGATATCTTGATCTATTTTAAGACAAAGAAGGAGCATGAGCAACTTTTGATGATAATGTTGGAGACCCTTAAGGAAAATAAGTTGTTTGTCAAGCTATCTAAGTGTGAGTTTTGGCTTTTGCATGTGTAGTTTTTAGGACATGTGATATCTCAGGGTGGGATTTCTATGGACCCAAGCAAGGTTGATGCAGTGTTGCAGTGGGAGAGACCCACCACTATGACCGAGATCAAAAGCTTCATAGGCCTATTGGGGTCCTATAGAATGTTCATAAAGGGTTTTTCTCAGTTAGCACCACGCTTGACTAGATTAACTAGGAAAGGTAGTTCTTTCAAATAGATTCAGACATATGAGGATAGTTTCCAAGAGCTTAAAGTGAGGTTGACTACTACACCGGTATTGGTAATTCTGAATCCTTTGGAGAACTTTGAGGTATATTGTGATGCTTCGAAGATAGGTTTGGGTTGTGTTTTGATGCAACATAGGAGAGTAGTTGCCTATGCATCAAGGCAATTGAGACCTCATGAAGAGAACTACCCTACTCATAATCTAGACTTAGTCGCAGTAGTGTTTGCCCTAAAGGTTTGGAGACATTACCTGTATAGAGTTCAGTTTGAGGTGTTCAGTAATCATAAGAGTTTGAAGTACTTATTTGATTAAAATGAGCTGAACATGAGACAACGAAGATGGATGGAGTTTTTGAAAGACTACAACTTTGAGTTAAAGTACCATTTGGGTAAAGTCAATGTGGTGACTGATGCACTGAGTAGGAAATCCCTACATGTGTCCCGTATAATGATCCAAGAGAGTGAACTTTTTGAAAGTTTTAGAGACATGAGTCTTTCAATAACTGTGTTACCACATAGTCTCAGTGTGAGTTGAGTGGACATAGTGAGTGACTTTAGGACTCATATCTTGGAAGCCCAAAAGGAAGATGAGACTCTCAGTTATTTATGTGAGCAGATCTTTTTAGGTAATCTTGGAGAATATGATATGTTGGATGATGAGATGATTAAGTTTAGAGGTAGACTTTGCATTCCTCGTGAATCTGGAATCAAGGAAATGATCCTTGAATAAGATCACAGTAGTCAGTGCATTATCCATCTCGGGGCCACTAAGATGTATCAAGACTTGAAGAAATTATTTTGGTGGTCTGGTATGAAGAGAGACATAGCCAAGTTTATGTCTAGGTGCATAACTTGTTAGAAGGTCAAGATAGAACACCAGAAACCCTCTAGACCTCTTCAATCTTTGGTAATCCTTGAATGGAAGTGGGATAACATTATAATGGACTTTGTGATGGGCTTGCCTAGAACTCAGTTTGGATTTGATGTAATATGGGTTGTAGTGGATAGACTAACAAAGTCTGCCCATTTCATACCTATTAGAGCTAACTACTTCATGGATAGACTTGCCTGGTTATACCTTCAGGAGATAGTTAGGATGCAAGGTATACCCCTTAGCATAGTTTCTGATAGAGACCCTAGATTTACATTTAGATTTTGGGGAGCCTTGCAGAAAATGTTTAGAATAAAGCTTAGTTTAAGTATAGTATACCATCCGCAGACTGATGGTCAATCAGAAAGGACTATTTAAACCCTTGAGGATATGCTGAGAGCATGTGTGCTAGAGCAGAAAGGGAGTTGGGATAAGTTCTTACCCTTAGTGAAGTTTGCCTATAACAACAATTTTTATACTAGCATGGGTATGGCACCATATGAAGCACTTTATGGTAGAAAGTGTAGGTCCCCTTTATGTTGGTATGGGGTTGGAGAGAAAACCATTCTAGGTCCTGAATTGGCACAGCAGACCATAGATCATATTAAAATGACCAGAATAGGTTGGTTATGGCTCAGAGTAGGCAGAAGAGCTATGCTAATAAAAGGAGAAGACCTTTAGAGTTCAGTAAGGGAGATAATATATTCTTGAGAGTCACTTCGACAACAAGGATTGGTAAAGCATTGAGAACACGAAAGTTGAACCATCGTTTCATTGGTCCCTACCAAATCCTAAAGAGAATTGGACCCGTAGCCTACCAAATTGCACTTCCACCCAGTTTGCCAAACCTTCATGATGTATTCCATATGTCACAGCTTAGGAAGTACAATCCAGATCTTTCACATGTTATAAGAAATGAATCTGTGCAGTTAAGAGAGGATTTGTCTTATGCTATGCGGCCGATGAGGATCGTGGACAGAGGGGTCAAAGAGATTAGAGGTAAGCAGATTCCTCTAATGAAGGTTCTTTGGGATGGTGTTAGCTTTGAAGAGGCAACTTGGGAGTTGGAGTCTCACATGCAGCAAGACTACCCACAGTTGTTTATACAAGGTAAGCAATTTTGGGGACAAAATTTATAAAAATGGGAGAGAATGTAACATCTTCTTCAACATGTTAGACTTGTAAATAGTTATAGAGGTAGCTTAATACTTGCTTAACATGCTTGTTTAATTTTGTGATGCACTTTGCTGCAAGCCAAAAGGTGAAAAGTAGCTTAAAATGACCCAGATATTAGCTTAAATGGCATAGCTACTGGAAATAGATGTGGATAATTTATTTCTATGTCACAAATATGTATTATATTATGTGGTTAAAGTTTGAGAATAATCGGAGTCTGTTTAGTATTTTTAGGCATACTGGTTGTGTGTTTTAATGTCGGATTGACTAGTCATAGATATGAAAAATTATGATACTGGTGAAATGACTTTTTTAATGAATCTTAGTATTTATTTTAAAGTTATTGGAACTTGAAAAACTTGGTTTAGCTAAATCTGAGTGTTTTTAGTAGATCGAAAAATATCAATATGATATTACTTGGCTTAAAATTGTCCACAATTACAACCACCCTTTTTGACCTTCTTATTTGTGACTTTGTTTCACATTTCCTCACTTTTCTCTTTTCTCTTCATGACTAGAACAAACCAGCAGCAAGGGAAGGAAGCTCAATTGGAGGAAAAGGAACCAAGAAGCAAAGGAAGAAGAGGAAATCTAAGGCTAGAGATTGAGGATCAATCTGCAACATCTAGGTAGCATCAAAGGCAACTTGAGGTAGAGGTTCTTAAGCTTAAAACTTTATCTTCCTCATTTTTCATGTTAGGCTTATTTGAGGTTTAATATGCCAAATTGAGTTCTTGTGGTGTTTTAAGTGATTTTCTTGCTTAGATAAGTTTTAAATGGGATTTATGACTTGTTCATGCTAAGAGTAGGGATTAGAAACTAAAAATTCTTCATTTGGACCTAAAATGCTCTAAGTATTTGTTTTAGGGATTTAGAGGAGTGATTTAATGTTTTAATCTATTTTGATGGAATCAATTGGTATTTTAGGTTTTTCTCTTGTTTGTGAACTTGTTTGGAACTTAAAATCATCAAGAAACCATTTGAAAGTGATCAAATTTCATGTTTTGCACTAATGAAACAGTGCTTCACATCTGCAGAATTATGCAGATTCTGTGCTGGGCGGTGAGTGTCTAGGCGCTCGTGGTTTGGGCATCTGAGCGCCCTAAGCCTAGAAGGATTTTGCGTGTTACTAGGCAGTAGGCACCAGTGGAATAAGCGTCTAAGCACCCAACGTCCAGAGAATTTTGTGTGATGAACTTGTTTGCATGCTTAAGCGCTGATCTGGAAGCACCTGAGCGCTAGTGCAGGGCAAACAGTATAATTTAGCGTGTGTTGCTAAATAATTTGTCTACTTGACGGGATCATTTGTGCAAGTCTTTTAGGGTGTATTAAGGCACTTTTTGGGATAATTCTTGGAGAGAAATATCAACTTGCATTTATGAAGAGTTTGGGAATTATTAGATATTCAAAGGTTGATAGAATGTCTATGTTAGTGTTTAGAACTTTGTTCAACATGAGGTTGATTTTTAAATTACTTGTGAGTGATTTTAGGATGTTCTAAATACTGTTTAGCTAGAGATATGAATTTGGCTACCTTTGTTGGATAAGTGAGGCTAAGATTCTTATGTTCTAGTGTTTGATATGTGGCTCATATGTTTGATTTTCAAACTTGGTATTTGCGAATTTCCTATGTATTATGACCTTAGATGATGTGCACAACCATATGATCTAAGAATGAAGTGTTGAGTCTGAATTCTGCTTGCATGTTTGCTAGTATGGTCAGGGTTACCGGTATATGAGGTTTGTAGTAATACTCTTACCTTTGTGAAGGGAACGAGTCCACACATTGCCAAGTAGTGTTAGGGTTTGGATGCTTATCCTACTCAGTATACACAAGAGACGCAGTTCTTAGGAAATAAGTAAATAACTTGTATTTTTAACTTTAAAATATACATTGGCATTGCATATCCATAATACTTGGACTTTGTTTGAGCATAATCATACTTCATATCATAAAGCATTGCATGGTTGACAATTGTATAAGCATTTTTCATGACTTAATCGAATGATTGTTTGGTTGCACTTTCGATAGTATCTTAGGATTGAATGGTCGATTCTTTGATATTGTTGTTTATCAAATATTCTAGTACATATAGTTTGTTTTTGTGTTTAGTTGATTTATTTGTTGTAAATGAGTAACTGGTGGTCTTGGTATGCTTATACTGAGAAACTGTGATTTCTCACCCCTGTGTGTTCTATGTAAATCCAAGTGAAGCCCCTAAAAAGGGAAAAGGTAAGAAAAAGAAAAAACAAAAGGCTTAGATTAGTGTTTTGCTTCTTTGTGAACTAGATTATATATTTGTATATTTCTAGTTGTGTGTAAAAGTTTATGTATACAGTATGACTTGTTAGCCAGTAACGTTTGTATATATGACCTTTTTATCATTCGTGACTCTCTATGATGACTTTACAGGTTATTATGGGTTTTTATTTTTTGCATTTTCTTGTAGTGACATGCTTAATATGATTTATTTTGAGATATTCCGTTTATTTTTGTTACACATCCTAATTGATTTAAGGATCAATTTTGAATTTAAGTGTGATTGAGGGATAAGGCTCTTCTAAAGTGAATTAGGCTCTAAAAAGAGAAGGTAAGGGTGTATCAAAAATTAGATTTTAGTAGGTTAAGATCACAATGCACTTTAGATTAAATCAAGAGTGAATGCACCTTTACTCATTTTATAGTGATAATCTCACTTTAGATAAGCTTTTTCTATGACTGAGATACATATACTTTATACTTAAACAAAAAGAGTGGTGTAGAACATAAATATATTTATCATAAATCTTAGTTCCTTTGGTATATTATCATTAAGATGTGTCATGCTTTGCTTTAAGAGATATTCTTAGATAAGCATTGTTTACTATGTCATTTTTAATACTTAAAGCATTTTTTTTTTCAAGTATAAGAATTACTCTCTCCGTTTTATTATATTTTTCATTTAAGGTTGTTGTACAAGAATTAAAAAATCTATTAAATACTCTCAATTTTTTTAAAAAAATTATAACTTTATTTGACTAAATAACACTTTCACTCCATTAATGCTCTCTATCATTCTATTTATTGAGATAACAAGAGACAGTGATAAAGTTGAAAAAAAAATAATTAATGCGTTCTTGATTATCTAGAGTGAGAGATAAAATGAAACAAAATCTTCTCTTTGAAACTAAAGATATTTTAAAACGGGAAAGTACTATAAACCAATGAAGCACCGATATAGATACAACATATGCATACAACTAGGCACAGAAAGATTGGTATATAAAAATAACGGAGTCTGCATTTTACCTAGAGTTACCCTAGGGTTTCACTTTCTCTCTCAAACTGAGGTTATTTTGGTCTTAGAGCCTATGTTATATCTATTGCCATTAACACTTTCCACTCACTTTGGCTTTAATGCTTTTGTCATTCTCTAAGTCTCCACTCCCAAATTCTCAACGTATTCCTCTCTCCTCGTTTGCTTTTCTTTGCTAGTCTTCTCTTCCCAATGATTTAATTTGATGTTTTTGAACATAATTTCTTCATGATTAAAAATACTTAAATATTTACATTTTAGGAGATTTGAAATGTTAGTTGAGAAAATATTTATATTTATGTATGAGGGGTGAAAGTTTTACAACATAATACAATAGCTAATATATAATTTATTATTAAAAATACATATTTTATAATTATTTTTATCAAATATAAGTATTATTTTATAACTTTAGAATTTTATTATGTATAAATTTAAATGAAATTTAATAAAATTAGTTAAGTTTAATTTATTTTGAGAAATTAAACTGATTATAGTTTTAAAATAATTTTTTATGATGTATATAAGGTTTGGTAGTATTGAAATCTTTTAATATTTACATTGCACAGTTAATGACTAACATGAAGATCGGCAATATATAATTTTCTAAACACATACAATTACATAATTTTTTTGGTTCTCAATTTACTATTTTTCTCTATCAACTCTATATTATTTATTTTGTATATTGAAGTTGATCCTTTTTTCATATCGTTATTATTGTAGCTGATTCTGTAAAATGTTAATTCTATCAGACTCAGATGTTACGAGCAATGAAGAAGGAAAAATTTTATTTGATAATTAAAATATTTATTTATAGCATTATAAACTATTTTTTATTAAATTTATTTTTTTCATATAATATCGATTACTTTTACTGATACAAATTTTATTTTTTCGGATTTGTTCATTGGATGGATTAATTTGGAATTTTCGTAACTAATTATGTTCATAGCATTTGCTTAAGTTTTTATCTAATTCTCTTAGTAAGATATTAATGTAATATATCAATTATGTGTTAATACATTTCGCTGTAATAATCCATCTTTTAGGTTGGTTATATTTTGGAGGTGAAAATAAAATATACTCCACCCATTTGATATTACCTGTCATTTATGGTTTTTTCATAAGGATTAGGAAATTAGAAATGTATTAAATACCCTCAATTTTAGAGAAATATAATTATATTTGACTAAGTTATCCTCTCACTCCATTAATGCTCTCTCATTCCATTTTGTAGAGATACCACGAGATAAGGATAAAATTGATAAAAAAAATAGTTAATGCCTTCTTGGTTTTACAGTGACAGATAAAATGGAACAAAATTTTCACACCACAGATACTATGATACGGAGGGAGTAATGAAGAACAATTGACTTCCAGAATTAAATGTAATGATTAATAATATTGTTTATTTTATAGGATTTTGAACGATATATTACTTCGCTATAGTTGTTGATCACTTCATTAACAAATTGTTATTTTGCTGTTTTGTGAAATTTACATTTTTGACATGCCAATTGCATTTTACATTACAAAATTCTAGTATTTTTTTATTATTGTGTTGATAATGGTTCTATGACACAATTAATATATATGTAGTAAATATCACCATGACCAATATATAATTTCTAATAAACAAACAGTGAACGTTTAATTAAATTATTTTCTTCATCAAACATAAGAAATGTATATCCTGTGTTACACACAGGAGGAAATACTTGTAAACCTAATAGCCATTTAATCGTACGAAATACAAGTAGATGATAAAAAGTTTATTTTCATTCCAATAGTGAAATGCACAATAAATATAAATAGTTTATGTGTTCAAAGTTTAAAACACAAATCAATTACTATGATAGATAGCTAAACATAGATAAAAAGATTAAAAAAAAGGTGAAAATAAGACTTAAACAAATTTAAAAAACTCCTTTGATATGTAATTTGAAACAAAGAAACAACAAGAATCAAGAATCCTTCGGATTTAAACAAAAACTATCAATAATATTCAATTAACTAATCAATATATGAAAAAAAAAAAAGTAACCAAAACAGGCACATAATGGGGTTTTTATAACCCAACAATATTCATGACCTTAATCAAATAATAATTTATAACCTAAATTTCTATTTTAAAAGATAAATTCCAAAACGACCATAACAAAAAAAAAATGACATTTTCACTCCTGAATATAAGATAAGTAGTTCTATATAATTTTCCATATTATTCCTCTAGACTAGGAGTACGGTTAAGATTGAAGGGCCTAACATTCGGAGGCTGGTTAAGGTCGCGGGGCTGAGCATTCAGCCGCTGGGCATTTGGAGGCTGAGCATTCGACGACTGGGCATTTGGAGGTTGGGCATTCGGCGAGTAGGCATTTGAGGCTGAGCATTTGGCTCGACGGCTACACGTTCGACGGTTGGGCATTTCAGGTTGTGCATTCGACGACTGGACATTTGGAGAATGAACATTTGGGGGTTGAGGGCCCGACAATGGATTGGACCCCACTATCACCAATTGATTGTGCATTCGGCGACTAGGCATTTGAGGCTGAGCATATGGGGGTTGAGGGTTCAAGAATGGATTATGCTCCAATATCACCTGTCGATTGTGCGTTGCGAGATGGTTAGCTAAAGCTGAGTGAGTTCCAAAAAGGCTCCCACAATAATCACACACACATGGATAAACAGGTTCCATGATTAACAATCCTCAAGTAAAAAACGTCAAAAATAGAAAACTTAGAAAAAGATTTTACAAGCTAATGACAAATATAGCGAGAGAATTAAGGTTTCGGACAAGAGAAGAAGACATAATATGAGTTTATATAGTTGAGTGAAGGAGAAGGCTATAATTTTAAACACCAAAAATACACAAGAAAAATATATTTGACAGATATCTTGGTTTCCTTATCTAAAAATATCAACCTACTTCAACCTACTTTTAATTGTACACACACATACACACACACACAAACACACGCTCGCGCATGGGCACGCGCAAGAGCATGAGCACGCGAATGAGCACACACACGAGCACGTGCACGCGCACGAGCACGAGCACGTGCTCAGTCGTCGAATGCACAACCTCGAATGCGCACACCCACTCGCACGTGCACGCGCACGCCCACTTTCACAAGCACGCGCACGCCCACTCGCACGAGCACGCGCACGAGCACACGCATTGGCATGGGCACGAGCATGCGCACGAGCACGCCCACGAGCACGCGTAGGCGTACTAGCATGCGCATGAGCACACGCACACGTACGTGCACGAGCACGTGCATGCGCACGGGTACGCCCACTCGCACGTGCACGCACACGCCCACTCGCACGCGCACGAGCACGCGCACTGGCACGGGCACGAGCATGCGCACGAGCATGAGCACGCCCACGAGTACGCTGACTAGAACGCGTACACGCACTAGCATGCGCATGAGCACATGCACGAGCATGCTCACGTGATAAAAATCTAATTCAGAAAAAGTAAGATAAAAGCCTGATACAAATATTCAAAATGCAAGAATTCTAGAAAAATTAAACTTTTAACATGTAATATAAAAAAATCAATCATCAATCAATTAAATATATACAACTAATACAATAAACGCAAAAAAATATAACCAAATAAAATCATGAGATCAATATCTCATTAATGGTGATAATTCGGGATGTAGATAACAAAATTAATATTAAAAATAAAAAATAAAACCTAAGAATAGAAAGAAATATGTAAAGAATAATAATAATCTAAATAAATTGTGCATTACATTTTAACATAAGAAATCTAGTGGGAAAGTTTGTAATAAAAAATATAAACAAATAAAATTCAATAGAATCAATGCTGGAAAAGAAATAATACCATAAACAATGAATTTTAATACCCCACAAATATCATTTTTTAAGATATTCATAATTCATCCTAATTGATTTAAGGATCAAATTTGGATTTGAGTGTGATTGAGTGATAAAGCTCTTCTAAAGTGAACTTGTCTCTAAAAGAGAAGGTAAGGGTGTATCAAAAATTAGATTTTAGTAGGTTAAGATCACAATACACTTTAGATTAAATCAATGGTGAATGCACCTTTGCTCATTTTAGCGACAATCTCACTTTAGATAAGCTTTTTCTATGACTGAGTTACATATACTTTTATACTTAAACAGAAATAGTGGTGTAGAACATAAATATCTTTATCATAAATCTTAGTTCCTTTGGTATATTATCATTAAGATGTGCTATGCTTTGCTTTAAGAGAAATTCTTAGATAAGCTTTGTTTACTACGTCATTTTTTAATACTTAAAGTATTTTTTATCAAGTATAGGAATTACTCTCTCCATTTTATTATATTTGGCGTTTAAGTTTATTGTACAAGAATTAAAAAATCTATTAAATACTCTCAATTTATTTAAATATAACTTTATTTGACTAAATAACACTTTCACTCCATTAATGCTCTCTCTCATTCTATTTATTGAGATATCAAGAGACAATGATAAAGTTGAAAAAAGATAATTAACGTGTTCTTGATTATCTAGAGTGAAAGATAAAATGAACCAAAATCTTCTCTCCGAAACTAAAGATATTTTAAAATGGAGGAGTATTGTAAACCTATGGAGCACCAATATAGATACGACATATGGATACAACTCATCATGGAAACGTTGATATATAAAAATAATGGAGTCTACATTTGACCTAGAGTTGCCCTAGGGTTTCACTTTCCCTCTTAAACTGAGGTTACTTTGGTCTTAGAGCCTATGTTATATTTGTAACACCTTGGAAAAATATGTTTGACTTGTATATAGATACAGAGGTAGCCTAATACCCGTTTAACATGTTTGTTTAATTTTTGTGACTTTCTGAGCATGTTTAGCCACTTTGCTGTAACAACATCATTTGTGAAAAATAGCTGTTATTAACCTCGAAAATGGCTTAAATTGGTTAGTTAGTGGAAATAAAAGTGGAGACTTTATTTCTAGGTCACAAATATGTGAACTATGCTACAGTTAAAATCTGAGGATAATCGGAGTTAGCTTGGTATTTTTAAGCATACTGAGTGTGTGGTTTAATACTAGATTGACTAGTCACAGATGTGAAAAAATATGACAATGGTGCAACAAGATATTCTATGAATCTTAGGATTTATTTTATATCTGTTGGAAGTCAGGAACCTGGATTCGGTAGAATCTAAGCATTCTTAGCATATCAGGATTTTTGGTACCCTTTAAGAAGCCAATTCTGATTTCTTCTCTTCATTTCTCTCACATCAGCTAGGAACAAGAAAAGAAAAGAGAAAGGAAGAAAGGGAAACCGTGGAGTAGAAAAAGAAAGGAGGAGGAAAAGTTAGGGGACCAAGGATCAAGCTTGAAGGAAGATCTAAGAGCAAGGTCAAGGCTTCAAGATCTTCATCTCAACTACAAGAGATAGGGGTTTTTGAGTTTGAAACTTCATCTTTTTCTCATTTTCCATGTTAGGCTTGTTTGAGGTTTAATATGCCAAAATGAGTTCTTGAAGTGTTTTGAGTGAATTTCTTGCTTGGATAAGTTTTAAATGTAGTTTATGACTTGTTTATGCTGAGAGTTTGGATTAGAAATTGAAAACTCTCCATTTGGTCCTTTAAAACTCAAAGTGAGGGTTTTAGGAGTTTGGATGAGTGATTTAGTGTTTTGATCCATTTTTTATGAAATCAATTAGTATTTTATAATTCCTATGTGTTAGTGAACTTGTTAGGAGCCTTAAATCACCTAGAAACTGGTTTGGAGTGTCCAAAATCTGTGTTTTGTTCTAATGAAATAGTACCAGGTTCTGCAGAATTTTGCAGAACCTGGTTTCTGCTACTCATGCCACGACGTGAGTGAGTGGTGCTACGGCGTGTGTTGATGCCTCTTCCAGTAATGGAACCCGAGAGCAGGGTGCCACGGCATGGCCGTGTTTGTGCCGTGGCGTGAGCTGCAAGATCTCCAAAAATGTCATTTTTGATGTTTTAGAATTTCTTAAGTGATGGGATCACTTAAATATGTCTTTCAAATATGTTAAGGCACCAATGAGGGTATTTCATGAGGGAAATTACCACCTTATAAGTGTGAGAACTTGGAAAATCTTTAGCCACCTTTGTGAGGGGATTTGCCTTAGGATAAGGTTGGAGAACCTTTAGGCATCCAAAGTGTGGGAAATGCCTTACGATACACTTGTGGAACCCTAGACAACCATAGTAAAGTGGAATGTCAGGGGGTAGTGTGTTGGAACACCTTAAGCTTCCATTGTGTGATGGAATGCCATAGGATAATCTTGGGAACCTTGAGCATCCAAGTGTGTTAGAATGTAACAAGGAAGTGTTTAGAACCTTGTTCAACATGAGGTTGACTTCGGTGTCACTTGTGAAGTGATGATGTTAGGTTCTAGATACAAGACCATTAGTGTTGAGAAACAACTAGTGGTAGTTCTTAGAAGGAATAACCACTTACCTTATGTGAAGAACTTTGAGAAGTTAAGACAAGGTATACTAGAAACAACTAGTTTGGGTTTGTTTAATATAGTATGTCTATCTTTATGCATAGATTACTTCTTTAAAGTTAAAGTTGAGTTTAAGATGCATGGTTGATGTATGCCCTCTTGTTCTTAAAGGTTGAACTTGAGGATATGCTAAAAACATGGGTTGGTACCTTTATATGATAGAGTTGAGCCAAGAGTGCATGTTTGCTATTGATAGTTTTTTCACTTAGTTAGGGTGAACCTTGTGATAGGATTTGGGAAACCCTAGGCATCCTTTGAGAAGTAGAATGTCATAGGTCAATACTTAGAATCTTGAGTAACAGATGGTTTCCTTGTGATTCACTTGTGAAGTGATGAGGTGAGGTACTAGGTGTTGTATGCGGAGTGTGCTTGGCTAGTAGTATTTGTTGTTATATATGAGTTGCTTCTTTTGAAGAAGGTAGAACTAGAGATACATAGATGACATTTACTCCCCCGTGAAACAAGGTTTGAGATATAGGAAGGACTAGAAACGTGACATTGCACCTTATGTGATAAGGGACCTTGGTTGGGAAGTTTGTTATGTTAGCCATGGCAACCATTACCCAAGAAGGGGTGAATTGAGTGATGACTAGTTTTAATGCAATTTTGACAAATTATGCATTTTGAATCATTCAATTAATAAATGCAGCGGAATATGCACAACAAAGGTATAACTATTATAGATTATTCAACTACAACTTGAAGTGTATAGTAAATCAAGCAAATAAGCTAAATATCAAGTTCAACTCAAGTATATATAATTAAAGCATAAATGTAAAGAAGATAGAGTTGAGAGAAGCAAACACAAGGTTTATCCTGGCTCAGCCACCAATCCACTTGTGACCTACGTCCAGTCCTCAAGCAACCGCTAGAGATTTTCTACTATATCTTCAAGCTTCAATAGGTGCTTGATAACCTTTACAATTGAGAGCACTTAACACACCTTGGGATACCTCACCCTTGTGCTTGAGCCTCAAACAGGAATACCTTACCCTTTATAACTTTTGAGGGATGTCTCACCCTCAAGGGATACCTCACCCTTTTACCAACTTTGAGAGATGCCTCACTCTCTAAGGGATACCTCACCATTTACTCAAGAGGGATACCTCACCTTCTCAAAACAAAGATTAAGATGAATAGAAAGAATATAAACTCTCACAAGAGTAGATATACAACTTGAAGAACAAAGTATAGATGATAGAAAACTCTCTCAAGAGTGGATAATACAAATTGAAGCACTATGAGTATAAAAGATTCACACTTTAAAGCTCAAAATATGATTTTGATGTTTCAAGGATCAAGTATAGTGTTCTTGTGTTTCTTAAATTGTAAATACTTTAAAAAACACTTATATATAGAGCCCAAATGATAAAATAGTTGTTGGGTAGTGTTTAGAAACAATTTTTTATGAAAACTAGCCGTTTATAGTCGTTGGGAACATTTCTGGGCACTTGGTAATCGATTACAAGCTTAGTGTAATCGATTACAAGCTTTCTGGACACTGTGTAATCGATTACACACTTCCTGTAATTGATTACATGGCTTCTGTCAACGTTGTAATCGATTACATGACTTGTGTAATCGATTACAGCATTTCTGGTTTTGAAAACTGACTTTAAAATGTTATAACTTCTTCATTTCTTATCCGATTAAAGTGAATGACCACTCATTGAAAAGATATTTGAGTCTATTTTCATATGAAAGAAGTTTCAGAAAAAAACTCAAAGTATTTTGAAAGATATGATCAAATTAGTAACTAAAAATCAGTTTTGCAAAATATAAACTTGACTGTTTTTGAAAACTGACTTTAAATGGTCATAATTTCTTCGTCTCTTATCCGTTTTAAGCAAATGACCACTCATTGAAAATATATTTGAATCAATTTTCATATGAAAAAAGTTTCACAACAAAACTCAAAGTAGTTTAAAAGTTATGATCAAAAGAGTAACTATATGTCAGTTTTGCAAAACATAAACTTGACTATTTTTCATAAATTTGAAATACCATCAAGACTAACTTTCCAAAAATAGTTTGTTGGGCATTTAAACATTTTAGAAACACTTATAAATATGTTTAAAACTTGTTTAAGTTTAATGTGATTCCTTTTTACTTTTACACAAGATCTAACTCCTATAAACTATTCTTGAAGAATCTTGGGACTTGATCTTTTGCCATCATCAATTCTTGATGTAATCCAAGCTTCCAAAAAATTTCTTCTCTTCGAATCTTGCAAATTGCTTAGAACATCTTTATCATCCTCATTCTTCTTAAGTTGAGCATAGTTGTGATCTTTTACTTTCTAGTTGCAATGCTCACTCTTGGTACTTGGACTATCTTATAAAGTATTGCTCACTTAAAACAAGCATAGTTAGTCCAAAGTTATAACTTAATATCTTAATATGCATGATTCATAAATATATAACTCTAATTAGTCTAACATGCATATAAGAATGTTGCATATATCTCATTGCATGATTATTAAGTGAAGTATAACTAAATAAAGTACATAATCATGCATGATCCAATATATCTCTTTTAAGCACATATATGTAACATGATCAATATTCTTTTGTGATGCATTTATCATCTATAAAGCACAACTATAAAGCATAAGCATTATTCTTTTTGTCTTGTATTTGTCATCATCAAAACTTAACATATTAAACCATTGGGACAAATCTATTTCCACATGCTAGTTTTCCTTAATCAGTTGGTTAGGAAGAACCTAGTGATGATTGTTTGTATATGTGAAATACATTGCATATCTTCTTTTCAAACTTGTTTTATGCTATTTTCCTATGTATTGTGACCTTAGATGATGTGTACAACCATATAACCTGAGAATGAAGTGTTGGATCTGAATTCTCCTTGCATGTTTGCTAGTATGGTCAGGGTTACCAGTGTATAGGGCTAGTAGTAGTATTCTTACCTCTGTGAGGGGAGCAAGTCCACTCATTGTCAGGTAGTGTCAGGGCTTGGATGCCTATCCTACCCAGTATATACAAGGGAACGTGGTTCCTGGGAAACATGCAAGTTGCATGTGTTTTTTCTAAAACCTAAAATCTAAATTAACATTGAATCATCATATTATTAGGATATTGTGTGAACATAATCATACACCATATCATTAAGCTTTGCATTTGTTGGCTGCTGTATAGTCAGTGCCTTGCTTGCTTGTTGGTTGCTTGCTTAATGATATCTCATGATTGTATGACCGATTGTTTAATATCATTGATTATTCAGTATTAGTGCGAGATAGGATTTTAGCTTGCCTTGTGAATGTAACATAGTATATGTATATGTTCTGATAGTATTGAGCAATGACTCATTTATTTGTTGCAGACTTAATTTTATGTTTGTTGTATGATTTGTTCATTGTGAGGAATGAATACTGATTTTGGAATGCTTATACTGAGAAATTATGATTTCTCACCCCGTTGTATTTCCATGTAAGTCCAAGTACATGTAAAGGAAAGCAGAAGAGGTAGAAGAACTAGCGTAATTTTTTTTCTTGTAATAAATATGTTGTATATTTATTTCCTGCTACCTTGAGTTTGTAAAAGTTATGTATTTTAGTTTACCTTTGAGAGGCTGATGATGATAATGATGATGATGATGATGATGATGATGATGTGTGTGTGTGTGTGTGTGTGTGTGTGTGTATAGCTTTTTGTCCAGGCTCTCCATATTTACTCATTATGTATGAATGATATGAGCTTAGTTAGTTGTGTTAAGTTAAAAGTGACATATACTGTGTGCCTTGTATATGTGAGATATATCAGGTCCGTAATATTGGGATGTTACAATATCTACTGCTATTAACACTTTCCACTCACTTTGTCTTTAATGCTTTTGTCATTCTCTAAGACTCCAGTCCAAAAATTTGCTTTTCTTTGCTTGTCTTCTCTTCCCAATGATTTAATTTGATGTTTTTGAACATAATTTCTTCAGGATTAAAAATACTTAAATATTTACATTCTAGAAGATTTGAAATGATAGATGAAAAAATATTTATATTTATGTCTGAGGGGTGAAATTTTTACAGCATAATATAATAGCTAAAATATAATTTATTTTATTAAAAATACGTATTTTATAATTATTTTTTTATCAAATATAAGTATTATTTTATAACTTTAGAATTTTATTATTTACATTGCACGAAAGTATAAATGTAATTGAAATTTAATAAAATTAGTTAAGTGCAATTTATTTTGAGAAAATTAAACTGATTATAGTTTTAAAATAAATTTTTTATGATATATATAAATTTTGGCAAGTATTTAAATCTTTTAATATTTACATTGCACAATTAATGACTAACATGAAGACCAACAATATATAATTTTCTAGACACATACAATTACATAAATTTTTTGGTTCATAATTTACTACTTTTCTCTATCAACTCAATGTTATTTATTTTGTTTACTGAAGTTGATCCTTTTTTCATATCATTAATATTGTAGCTGATTTTGTAAAGTGTTAATTCCATCGGACTCAGATGTTACGAGCAATGAAGAAGGAAAATTTTATTTGATAATTAAAATATTTATTTATAGCAGTATAAACTATTTTTATATTAAATTTATTTTTTCATATAATATCAATTACTGTTACTGATACAATTTTATTTTTTTGGATTTGTTCATTGGATGGATTAATTTGGAATTTTCGTAACTAATTATGTTCATAGCATTTGCTTAAGTTTTTATCTAATTCTCTTAGTAAGATATTAATGTAATATATCAATTATGTGTTAATACATTTCGTTGTAATAATCCATCTTTTAGGGTGGTTATACTTTGGAGGTGAAAATAAAATATACTCCACCCATTTTATATTATCTGTCAATTAAGGTTTTTTCATAAGGATTATGAAATTAGAAATATATTAAATACCCTCAATTTTAGAGAAATATAATTATATTTGACTAAGTTACCCTCTCACTCCGTTAATGCTCTCTCATTTCATTTTGTAGAAATACCACGAGATAAGGATAAAATTGAGAAAAAAGTAATTAATGCCTTCTTGGTTTTCTATAGTGACAAATAAAATGGAACAAAATTTCCACACTATAGATATTATGAGACGGAGGGAGTAACGAACAACAAATGACTTCCAAAATTGAATGTAATGATTAATGATATTGTTTATTTTATAGGATTTTGAATGATATATTACTTCGCTATAGTTGTTGATCACTTCATTAACTAATTGTTATTTTGTTGCTATGTGAAATTTACATTTTTGACATGCCAACTACATTTTACATTACAAAATTCTCGTATTTTTTATTATTGTATTGATAATGGTTCTATGATACAATTAATATATACGTAGTAATTATCATCACGACCAATGTATAATTTCTATTAAAAAAATACTGAACATTTAATTGAATTATTTTCTTCATCAAACATAAGAAATTTATATCCTGTGTAATGCACGGGAGGAAATACTAGTAAATTAACCTAATAGTCATTTAATCTTACGAAATACAAGTAGATGATAAAAAGTTTATTTTCAATCCAATATTAAAATGCACAATAAATATTAATAGTATATGTGTTGAAAGTTTAAAACACAAATCAATTACTATGATGGATAGCTAAACATAGGCAAAAAGATAAAAAAAAAAAAAGGTGAAAATAAGACTTGAACAAAAATTAAAAAACTCCTTTGATATGTAATTTGAAACAAAGAGCCAACAAGAATCCTTCCGATTCAAACAAAAACTATCAATAATATTCAATTAACTAATCAATATATGAAAAAAAAAGTAACCAAAAAAGGCACATAATGGGGTTTTTATAACCCAACAGTATTCAAAACCATAATCAAATAATAATTTATAACCTAAATTTCTATTTTAAAAAAGATAAATTCCTAAACTAGCACACATAAAAAATGACATTTTCACTATTGAATATAACATAAGTAGTTCTATATAATTTTCCATATTATTCCTCTAGACTAGGAGTACGGTTAAGAATGAAAGGCCTAACATTCGGAAGCTGGTTAAGGTCATGGGGCTGAGCATTTGACAGTTGGGCATTTGGAGGCTGGGCATTCGACGGTTGGGCATTTGAGGTTGTGCACTCGATGACTGGGCATTTGGGGCTGAGGATTAAGCTCGACAACTAGGCATTTAAGGCTGAGCATTTGGAGACTATTCATTTGGGGGTTGAGGGCCCGATAATGGATTGGGCCCCAATATCACCAATTGATTGTGCATTGCACGACTAGGCATTCGACTTGAAGGCGGTACGAATTTCAAACAACAGCTTCCAATACCTTTTAGTCACGCGACATACTGTGCTTGAGCAGAGCAGTTGAAAGGACAACGCTTAGAGTTGAAACAACACATGACGTTGTACGAGAATATATAAACCGGATCATGGACTTTCATCATGATAGTATGATAAATCATAATACGGATTTCGATTCGAGACCAAATTACTTTCAGAATTAGATAGGCCCTAGGATTTTCTTTTTTTAGTCACCTAAAACAATTTGCACATCAACAATGAAAGAATTGTTCCTCCAACTTTCATTCCACACACAATAGGTTCATAATCTTATCTTTCTAAAAATGAATCAGCGAATTATAATTAACACAAATATTTTTTGGGAAGTATAAGACATTTGAAGATTAGGTGAATGTGAACTGACTTTTGTTGCATTACAGTCTCTTCCCCCCTTTTTTATACAGAATCAAAATATTTCAAAATCTAGATTGACATTGCTTCATTTGAGTTTCTATCATTGAGTGCAACACACAGAAAATCAATGGCAACTATCCAGGAAGGAGCTATGCATTTGACTTTGAAAGTGAACTCCTAAGTGTGGCCTATAGTCACCTATAGTCATTGAAGATCTCAGTTGCTTAGGGCATATGCTCATAGAGGTATGCTTTTTTCCCTCTCCCTGGCTAATTAAAACTTAGTTCTGAAATTAGCCTGAAAATGTAAATATCTAAAAAAGAAATCAATATCATCATCACTGATGATACTTGAATATCTAACTTTTATTATGCACATTTTCATTCTGTAAAAACCAGAATCCAACGTTAAGTGTTGACTCAAATATTTTATAGTACATTACATATTGAGAATAATAAGATAAAGGATCCTGCAAGAAATCCTAATTGTTGATGTCTCCTACTGTTTAACTATACTTGTTGATTTCACAATACTTACCAATGACTCCTTTTCATTGACTATGCTTTGTTTTGATATTTAATATTTATGTTGGTTCAATATTAGTACAATTTCTAAGAATTCTATTTTTATTGTTAGCATTGGTGCGGATTTCGCATATCTGATCTGTTTGGTTGAAATTTTTATTTTTATTTTAGATTAGTTAGTATAATAAAATGGGTTTCTAATATATTCAATAAGTAGACAAGTGGGGAGTTTTCTATTTGTGAAGGTGTGGGGCTTTTCTAATATAACTTCATTTTATCTAATGTATTGATACTATTCAATATGAACTGGTTTTTGAACTATTCCATATGATTTTTGAACAAGTTCAAAACTATTGAACTGATTTAAAATTGTTTCTTAGGTGATTTTAATGGTTTTTGAACTGGTTCCACGTTAAAAGACTAGTTAAAAGATTTCGACCTGGTTCAGAATTAGTTTCAAGTTGTATTTTTAATTGTTTTTGAATTAGTTCTGTCGCAACCGGGATCGCGGCGAGATGGCTAAAAAATATTCGATTTAAAAATTAATGGAGTCGCCACCAATATTTATTTAAATTAAAAAAACATTACTAAAACCCTTAAATCAGGACAACTGGTCTTTTGAAAAATGAGTTTGAGTTCGGGAGTCAATTACAGGTAGGGAATGTGTTAGCACCCTACACTGTCCATTCCAAGAACGGTACTGTGAGTTAGTTGTACAAATTTAATAATCTCAAATATATTTATTTTATCCCCTTTAGAAAGAGATTGTAACTATTTACAAAAGAAACAACTATATTATGAAAATTTAATTTTTGTGGCTTGACAGAAATGGATTTCTGCTCCTACGTATCCCTTGGTGCAATGGGGAACTCAAAGTCACGTAGTTCTTTAAAAAATAAATGTGGGTTGGTTGATTTTAATTGAAAAGATTTTTGAAAAAAAGGATTTTGTTTGAAAACAAAGCCAATCTTGTGCAAGGTTCAAGTTGGCACCAGACTACTCAATAAACCCCTTATGATTCAAATGACGTTGAAGATAGCATCCGCTATTCAATCATCATTATTGATCATTGCATTAATTAAAAGATTTTTTTTAAGACATGCACAAGAACAAACAAGTAACCACACAAACAACACATTGTCATACCATGAGACACGTAAATATAATTAAAAAATGAAATAAAAAAAATAAATTAATCACAACAATCACCAAACGAAATTTTTTAACCTTTAACATTTTTACTTTTTTTCATTTTTCATTTTATTTTTTATAACCTTTATTTTTTATTTTAAAAGAAAACAATTTCACTTTATATCCAAATATCTATCTAATTTTTTTACTTCTTTTTTATTTATTTTCATTTTTCCAAAAATAAAAATGTCAAAAAAATGGTTTGACCAACCAAATAAAAATAAATAAATTAAAAAAAAGGGAAAAAGGTTGGTCCTACGTGACCAACCAAAATAAATAAATAAATAAAATGGTTGGCCATAAAATAATAATAATTTAAAAAATGAAAAATAAAGGTTGCTCACCCGTTTGAAAACCAGATTCTTATTTTTTTTCGTTTTTTCTTTTATGTGGGTCCTTATGTTTTCTTTTTGCTTTCTGCCATTTCCTTCTTTGTTTTTTTTTTCATTTCTTTTTTTTTGGCATATGATTTAAAAAAATGTTCAGAAACGTAAATATCTAAACGAAATAGAAAAGAAAAAGGCAGAAGGTTGCCTCTGGTTCAGAGAATACGCACAGGGGGGAAACGGAGAGCTCACGTCCGGTGGCTTGGTGGCCAGATCTCCGACAGAGGCGCGATAGTGCATGTGGGGAAGATGATGTGGTGGTTGGAGGTTGAAGATGGAAGTTTTTTTCTTGGCAGAGGTGGTGTTTGTGAGGTGGTAATGGTGGATTTGGGTGATTGTTAAGGGTGGTTGTTTGGGAAGAGATGATGAAAATGAGTTTGGAAGATGATTATGAGGGGAAGGTCACAGTCATGGCATGGTGAGAGGGGGGTCACGATTATGGTGGGTTTTGGTGGTTTGGTCCAAATCGAGTATCTTGGGTGGGGTGGTGATGAGTGATGGGTGGTTCTTTGGTGGTGGTGAAAGGTAGTGGAGGTTGAAGATGGGTATTGTTAATGATGGAAATGAAGGTTTGGGTTGCGTAAGGGTAATTTGGTGGATAAGGATGGAGGTTTGAGTTGGAGGTGGGTCACGGTTGTGTATGGATGAAGATAGTGAGAAGGATGTTTTTTTTTTTTGGGTTAAGGTTCTTAGTTCATGGAGGCTTGAAGTCGTGTTGGTTCATGGTGGATGTGTGGGTGGCAGTAAGGTGGTTCACAAGTGGTGAAGAAGATGAAGATCCAAGTTACTTGGTTGTGGATTCTTCCTTTGTTTTTTTTTTGTCAAGTGTTCGCTCAATCTGTCTGAGGGAATTTTTTTTTTGTAATTGATATGTGTTTTCGAAGAAAACTGAAACTGAAAGAATCCCCCCATTTTGATCTCTGACTGCTTAACATTTATAAGATTAAACTCTGGAATTTTCTCCTTGATTGGTGCAAGATTCAACGCAGTCAGAGTGGTTGAAGAATTTTTCTACCACCTTTTGAAAAAACTTCAGTATCACCAAACACATGCAGAATTTTTTTTTTTTTGACTTTTTTCCCTACTACGTTCTAGCCTTCTTTTTTTTTTAAAGCAGATGAGTTTTTATTATTATTTTAACAAACAATAAAAAAAATGATTTAAATTTGATGGAAGTAAATAAAAATTAAAAGTATTAAAAAATATTGTAATTAAGCATCAATTAACACAAAAAATCATTAATTCTTGATTAAGTAACAAAAATAAAAATTTTATGGCCAAAATTGAGTATCAACAAGTTTTATGTAAAAAAAACCAGTTAACTAGTTTTAATCTGGTTCTGAACTGGTTTTTAACTGGTTTTCTTAACTGGGTACATAGAAAATTAGTATTGAATTGGTTTTAAAACTGATTTTATGAACTGGTTCTATGAATATTTGGTTAACCAGTTTAGAACCGATTTTGAACTCGAATGGTTATGAAACTCAAACTAATTTGCTAAACCAAAATCAGTTCAGCCCCAAAAGAGATATGGTTCAATTTTCAAACCAAACTGCTTTATCGAATTAGTTCAGTTTGATTTTTCATGCCGAACCAAACTATGCCTACCACTGGCCACAATTTGACTCCGTTTGCACAATTCGGCTACCATTTGGCATGTCATAATTTTAGTTTATTTTTTTTTTGGTGTGTTTAGTTATAACAAGCTAAGGCTTATAGCTTGAGGGAGACTGTTAAAATATCTCAAAGTATTTTATAATATTTTAGTATATCTTAAGAGTAACTTAGTTGATTTTTAGAATATATTGTGCAATCAATTAATTATCTAATTGAGGAAACAATCTTAGCATATTTTTAGTATAAATAAGATCATCATGTCAATATTTTGTATCATATCATTAGACACAATATCAATTTTATAGATATTATTTAGAGTCTTATTTCTCTGTTTTCCTCCTTCATGACCTAAACCCCATAATTCCAACAACTTTGGTAAGTGTGTCTACTATATATTGGATTCTAGTTTTTTGTTTTCATAATAAATTTTTTTCAGTAGCACATTTTCTTTAAAAAAAATTCTGACAAAAAAATAAGATGAGAAAAATGCTGAAAATAAATATATCTATGCATATTAGTTTCTGAAACTAAATAATAATGGTCAAACATAATGTTTTGAGCATTCTGTCTGATTGATATCTTATAAAGGATGAGCATTAACATATTTTCATGCTTTATGTTAGTATATGATTCTCAATTGACATATTAAATTTGTTATGTAGGTTTTTGTGAAACCAATTTCTTTCCCTGATGACGTAGGAAATAAATGTCACAATATATGATTGGGATATAATTTGGAAAAATGCTATTCTTGGTTCAAAGATAGTTCCAGTTGAAAGTGAAGGTTAAACTGGTGTAGTGTGGTATACTTTGGGTAGCCCATTAGGGCAGGTAATACTTGCTTTTAAAAGAAATTTTGTTTGGTTTCATAGTTTTAGTTGAGTTTTAGTTATATGACCTGCTAGGACTTTTTTATGCCTCACATATACCATTACACATCTATCAATTGAATGTCAAGTTTATCTTCATGTAAAAACAACAAATCAACAAATTAGGTTGGAGAAGAAATCACCACTCACCAGAAAGTTGAAGATCCAACACCAATAGAAGCTAATCGCATGAGCACTAACATTGAGCAGCACTCCCCGAGCAACTCGATGAAGACACAGCAGAAGGAAATCAATGAAGATCAACACAAAGAGAAGAAGACACAGATTGACACAGAGAAATGAAGATGCAAATTGATGCAAAGAGATGAAGACGCAGTGAATCGCCACAACTCGC
Organism: Ormosia semicastrata; assembly: GCA_029884595.1. Taxonomy (NCBI): domain Eukaryota; kingdom Viridiplantae; phylum Streptophyta; class Magnoliopsida; order Fabales; family Fabaceae; genus Ormosia; species Ormosia semicastrata. The sequence goes on along the minus strand of JAQQTO010000036.1, from coordinate 8,453,834 downwards.
AAGAAAATCGGCCCCAAGCAACCAACGTAGTAAGTAGTGACCATTCTTGAAGCCTGAAGGTGTCTCCAATTGAGCAATTTGTCGTGCTTGATTTGGGGTTAGGGTTTAGTAAATTAGGGGATAGAGTTCATTAATTTTGATAGGGATTTCTTAAAAGTGAGAACTATAAGAGAAAAGTGAAAAATGAGATTGATTCGAAAGAGTGGAGTGGTTTGGTTATTAACAGTGAACCAAATTGGATTGAAAAATAGTTAATTGAACTACTTTAAAAAATATCAGTTCAGGTTATAAAATTGGTTTAGAAAAATGTGGTTATTTATGGAGCAGTTTGGTTTAGTTCTTTTGAATTTTTTGCACACCCCTGACTATGGCAGGAACAAGGTCAAACTGCATCTAGGACGGAGACGTAGCCAAACTGCAATAAGGTAAGAGCCAAACAGCATTTACGAAACAACAACAGGATCAGAGCCAAACAGGATTTAGGAAACCACAACTAGGATAAAACCAATCAGGGGAAAGAGAGGCTGGAACAAAACAAGGATGATTAGGATCTGAACGACGATGATGGAGAGATGTTGTTGTAAGGACATACAACGGAGGAGAAGCTGTAGTAAGGTTGCACAGCAGAGGAGACACCATTGTAAGGGCACATAATAGAGGAACTCGAGACTAAAAAAGAACATAGAAAACTCAAAAAAGGAGATTGGAAGGCGACAGGTATAAGGAAAACAACAATCAAAACTAAATCTGGGTTTGATAGAGGTAAATAATGATTTTAGTGAGTTTTATTAACTCAGCACAATGAAAAGGAGAAAGTCTCCTCAAGGTAGATATTGTGACTCTAATATTATGTTGGGATGGGGTTTAGGCCAGGAAGGAGGAAAGAGAAAAATAAGACTTTGAATAATATTCTATTAAATTGATACAGTGTGTTATGATATGATACAAAATATTAATACAATGGTCCTATTTATACTAATAATATGTCAAGATTGTTTCCTCAATTAGATAACTAATTGATTCCACACTATATTCTAACACTCCTTGTCAAGCTAAAGCTTAGTTACTACTAAACACACCAAGAAGAAAATAAACAAAAATAAACTAAAAATATGACGTGCCAAATGGAAGCCAAACTGTGAGTGGAGCCAAAATGTGGTAGGAATAGGGTTAGACTGCATTTGGGATGGTGATGGGGTTAGACTGCATCTGGGACAGCAACGGGGCCAAACTGCATCTTGGACGGAGATGGTGTCTGACTGCATCTGGGTAAGAGCCAAATTGCATTTGGGAAACAACAACAGGATCGGAGGCAAATAGGATTTGGGAAACTACAACTAGGATAGAGCCAATCTGTGGGAAGAGAGGCTGCAACAAAGCAAGGATGATTAGGATCTAAATGAAGATGATGGAGAGACGTTGTTTTAAAGATGCACAGTAGTGGAGACGCTATTGTAATGACGCACAGCGTTGGGAACTCGAGACTAAAAGAGAACATAGTAAAACTCAATAAGGGAGATTGGGAACAAAACTAAATTTGGGTTTGATAGTGGTAAATAATGATTTTAACGAGTTCCATGAACTCAACATAGAGAAAAGGAAAAACTCTCATCAAGGTTGATACCATGGCTCTAATACCATGTTGCGATTCAAGAGAGAAATAAGATTTTGAATAATATTTTATTAAATTGATAATGTAATGATATGATACAAAATATTAACACAATTGTCTTATTTATACTAATAATATGTCGAGATTGTTTTGTCAATTAGAAAACTAATTGATTCTACACTATACTCTAAAGATCAATTAAGATATTCTTAAGATATGCTAAAATATTCTAAAATATACTCTAAGACATACTCTAACAAAAACATTGTCCAGTCTAATATTTAAAAGATTATTAATTACAGAGAATGAAATAACACACACCAGACCTATCTCAATAGAGGACTAGAAAGAAAATAAATTGTGTTGTCAATGAGATAAAATCAATTTATATTTGGAAAAACTAACATAAAAACATTACCAACTGCCAAAAATATATATTACTTGCATGAAATGTATAGCTAAGTGGTAGACAAAGTTATTCCACCTCTGAAAGAACCTAAATCCAAGTAAAGAGGAAAATAAACTTTAAACAAGTCCTTAGAAGAAAAGCTTTACAATTATAAGAAATTTTTTGGTGCTTAATGATAAGAATAGCTTGAACATCATCATCAATATGTTTAGATAAGAATTGAACCTCACAAACCACTGAAACCATTTTCAGCAGCTGCAAACACTTGGTATACCTATTCTAAATCAAAACATAGATGATAAGCCAGTTACCTAGATAAGAAGTTCATCAATAAAAAATTTGAACTCCTCGCCCCACATAGGATTTCTTGAACTAGAGACCATGGAACTACATCAACACACAAAAGATCAACTTATGAGGGCCAGTGAACAATTTCAGTCATCCCATAGAAGATATTACCCAAAACCTTGCTTCTAAGAAGAAAATATCCTGAGTATGGAAAACATATATTATCAGTATGTCACATATCTAACAGACTCTGATAGTGCACATTCTTCATTTTCTTTTAATTCTATGATCAATTCTGATAGTACATGTATTCAGTTTAAAATATAACATCTTTCTACAGCTTTATATATATTTTTGGAAGCACACAAGAAACTACAGCTATTGTATATCTTTAATACACATTGCGTTTATTTTAAAGCAACACAAAATATAGTTTCTCCTAAAAAATCAATCCTAAATTTAAAAATGTCGAATAATAATAACAAGTAACCAAATTTCTTATCAAAAGAAAAGTGAAGGAAATAAGGTTGTTTACAGTAGAGAGGTCTAACCTAAAAGTCAACGAGCAAGTAGAAAAAGTAGTCAAAAGTAAAATTGGAAAGTATCTGGCTATATCAGTTTTCCACAAAAAGCAAATATCCTAATACAGTAAAACCTAGGCCTAGTATTAATTCAAACAAAGAATGCAATATGTCCAAAGTGAAAACTTGCCATTTGCATCCTGAATTATAGAATAATTAATGGTATAGAGGTCCACAACTCCACATAGATAGTTTATGTTTTCAAGGAATAGTTTTGGCAAGTGCTTGAACCTGTGATCGTGCGTCTAACCACACATGACGAACTCTTGCTAATGGATTCAAATTCATGATCGTGTGCCTAATCCACACATCAAGAACTCTTATCCCCGCCTAATCCAAACTCCATTTCTTTTCATTTTATTTAGTTTGTAACTTTTTCACACCTTTCATCCTAGATTTATTTTCTTCTTTTTCGCAATAGAGGAATAGATTTGGCAAGTGCTCGAACTCGTCATCGTGTGCCTAACCACACATCTCAAACTCTCATTAAAGGATTCAAATTCATGACCATGTGCCTAATCCACACATGAAGAATTCTTATCCCTTCCTAATCTATACTCCATTTCCTTTCATTGTATTTACTCGTAACTTTTTGCACCTTTCATCTTAGATTTATTTATTTTATTTTATTTACAATAGCATAATAGACTTGGCAAGTGCTCGAACTCGTGTTCGTACGTCTAACCACACATCACGAACTCTCGCTAATGGATTCGAATTCATGATTGGGTGCCTAATCCACATATCAAGAACTCTTATCCCCGCCTAATCCATACTCCATTTCTTTCTATTTTATTCAGTTTGTAACTTTTTGGCACATTTCATCCTAGATTTATTTCTTCTTTTTCGTAATAGAGGCATAGATTTAGCACGTGCTCGAACTCCAGATCGTGCGACTAACCACACATCATAAACTCTCGCTAAAGAATTTTGTTAGATACCCAAGGATAGGGTTATGACAAATGTATGGGCAGTTGATGGCAGTGATGGCGGATGGTGTTGCAGCCAATGGCGAAAACCATGGCAGCTATATTAAAAAAATAAAAAATATAAAAAAATACTAAAAAATAGTAGCATATATCAAGGACAATAAAATTAAAAATATATTCTAAGAAATAAAATTCACCAAAAGTATAATTGTTATATATTATTTGAACTATATAGGATTTACATTTACTTAGGGTATTGTCATATATGTTAATTGTTATGTTATGTTTTTCTTGAATTTGACTTTGATTATGACATTATGTTACTTATAATAGTCAAAGTCAATTTCAAAACATAATCAAACTATCCAAGTCATAAGTCAAAAGACACATAACATAAGGTTTAGGTCACTAAAAACTAAAAAGTAGAAAGTAGTCAAGTACTAGCAACAAGTAACAACAAAATGACAAATTGACACAAATCTAGAATCTATTCCTCCTCCTCCTCAACGTAGTCATCACTCTCATTGTCTTCTAGTGTGGCATATCCCTCTTCTTCTCCTTCTGATTCCTCAAAATCAATTTCTTCCAACTCTTCTTTTGATTCCTCAAGATTGTCTTCAAATTTTATTTCTTCATCTTCAACTATCACCTCTTTCCCTTTTGAGGTTGAAGTTGCAGTTGCTGAACCTTGCTTTGAAGCTCTTGCAGATGCTGCACCACTTGAGCTTTCTTTTTCTTGTTTGGAGCCTAGTATTTGTTGTAGACTCTCCAACCCCTGAAGCCTTATAAACAGTTTCCCAATCTAAAATGTCATCACCTCCAAATACCAACTCATTCCTAGCATCATTTTCATCATTTATCTCTCCAATCAGCCACTCATTACACTCATCAATGTCATTAAGTGAGATTGGGTCAATGTCATCCCTATGATTGTAACGTTGATAGAGTGCTTCATTATATTTCACATACACTAAGTTATGCAATCTTTGATGCTCAAGCCTATTTCTCTTCTTTGTATGAATCTGCACATTAACATAATGAAAAAAAAGTAATTATAATTACTAACTACACAATAGAGTACTAGGCTAGAATTCTAGACAAAAGTGAAAGAATGACAATTACATGCTCAAAGACACTCTAGTTACGCTCGCAGCCAGATGCACTACATGTCAAGCTCAAAATCTTAATGATCAGTTGCTGCATATGTGGAGCTGATTGTCCATACATATGCCACCATTGAGCTACAAAGTACAAAGACATAAATTATAAGCTTAGGGCATAAAATTGTAGGAGCTAGAAGAATTTATATGACTACAAGTCTAGGGCTTATTGTTAGTTTCTCACCTGGTACAAGGGTATTCCTATATGATATTAGAAAAGGATCTCCAAAGAGGCCGGTGGCTTACTTGTAGCTTGGTAGCTCAATATTTTTTGTTGCACCTCTAAGCTTGGTACCAACCTCCTAATGCAGTCATACAAGCCATTTGTGACCTCTAAATCAAACTCAATTGAAGGATTGTCATAGAAGAACGTTAGGTTCAAGAAGTGAGCAGCTGCTTGTAGTGGGCGGTGAAGTTGGCATGTCCATCTATTATCAATGATGGCAAATACATCTTTGTATTTGCTTTCATTATTTTTGAATGACTTCATGATAACTTCCTTAGCTTTGTCTATTGGTTCGTAAATATAGCTTATGCATGATTTTCTTTCACTGTCAACAAGCCTAAGAACTCAAACAAGTGGAATTTTCTTTTATATTCCAATAGAAAACTATTAATATATTTCTATTTCTTTGTTTTAATCCTAATCCACAGGAGGTCAAATTCATAATATATAAGAATTATTAGAATTTTCATTCTTTAATATATATAAAATTATATATAATTAAGTGGATATGTCTTCTTCGGAAAAAAGAAGAACTTTCAATTCATGGGGATTCTACATGATCCCTATGGATCTCCATTGTGTTATGGCCGGAGTCCTACTCATGGCGACATAGAATATCAAATATTTATAGTGGAGCCATAATCTTGAGGGTATAAACCACATGGTTCCAAAAAAAGGTCTTAATACACATTCAGTTGCCTTCGTTCCTTTGACATCCTTAGACAACTTGTTAGTCATCCATTCATATGAGGTGAACATTCTTCTAAGGTTGGCTTTTTCTTTATGAACCTTTAATCCAAAGAAAGAAAGGATGTAGCAAAGCGTATAACTGCATGTCTTACTAATTATCTCTTAGTTGTGAAGTTTCTCAACATGCTTAGGGTACTTGAATGGCTATAGATGAAGCCAACAAGTGTGATTGCCCTTTAGATTGTCTTCTTTACTAGAAGAAGCTTCCCAATGTCTTATAACATTAAATCTATGCAATAGGCAGCACAAGGAGTCCAAAAAACATGTTTTCTCTTTTCTTCCAACATCTTGCCGGCTAAAACATAATTGCTTCCATTATCAGTTATGATTTGAACCACGTTCTCCTATCCAATCTTCATCCACAAGACTATCCAATAACTTAAACAACTTTTCACTAGTCTTCACAAATTCAGAACCATCAATAGATCTCACAAACTTTGTCCCAACCGGAGAGTTCATCAAGAAATTAATTAAGCTTCTTTGTTTCCTATCAGTCCATGCATCTGACATAATAGAGTAACCAAATTTTGCCCATTGAACATAATGACCCTTCAACAAATTTTCTGTGTAAGCAAGTTCTTTGTTGAGGCACACCACTCTAGCTTCATGAAAAGTCATCGACTTCAAGCTCGGACCATAGGCTCCAATAGCTTCAATCATATGGTTAAAGCTTTTGTAGTTGATAGCATTAAATGGAATTCCAACTTGGTACATCCATTGAGCTATACATTGAATGACTCTAGCTCATGCTTCTTTGTCACAAGACTCCCTTATGCTAGCTTGCCTCAGTTTTTCCTTTTTCCTTCGTTCAATGGCAGTTTCAGGTTTTTGGCAATATAAATCCAATGACCCTTTCATGGTAGTATTCTTTTTCCTCTCATTGGAAGTAGTTGGTATATCATCTTCATCTCTTAGCCCTTCTTCTTCTTCACTCTCACCAAAAGTCAAATTTTCAAGGTCAAGAGCCCTCACAACATTAATTCCCATTTCAGCACTATAAGACTTCTTTTTACCACTAAAATACGCCCACAACTCTTCTCTAATTTTTTTGGGACACTTTGGGCAAGCTTTAACATTACCTTTCTTTCCCATGAGATGATGTTTTAATTTAGTGATGCCTTCCTTGGTAATTTTGTCACAAAAATTTCAAACCAAATCAGTGGTCTCATTCTCCACTAATGGATGACAATACTTTTAGCCTGGATCAGTTCTATTAGTAAGTTGCCATCACCCTAAATCAGGTAAAGATGTAGAATAGAAATTAAAATCAGTAGGAAAATTACATAGCATACACACAGAGCCTACTAGGTAAGGAAAAGAATGGAGTGGATGATGGATAAGAAAAATAACACGCACGGTGGGTGGGGGGAAAGAAAAACAGCATCCTTTAGGTGATGGTTGTTAATGGGTGGGTACGAAATAGATGGAAAGCAACAGAGAAAAAAATAAACAAAAATAAAAACCTTAACTACTTGGAGATTTGGAAAAGAAAAAATAGAGATGGAGGTGTGGCATGCAAAACAGAGACACACCGCTGGAGAAGATAGAGACGTGACGGTGACTGGCCGGCAAAGACAGGTGCGTCGTCGGTGACTGGCCGGTGAAGACGATCGGCACTATTGGAGTGCGATGGAAGAACAGAGGCTCGATGGAGTGGGTAGTAGTAAATGGTTTGGGAATTAGGGCTTGATCGATGGTGATTAGTAAGAAATCATAAACAAAAACCACTTAACCCGCCAAAGATACCCTTAATTTTAAAATGAAAAAACCCAAAGTACCCTAGAATCCACCATTTAACTGTAGCGTCCAGTATTCCGCCACATCGCCATCTCCATGGCAGTCGCTATGGCACCGCCATGTGTAACCCGCAACGCCATTAGCTTTCTATGGTGTTTTGCCCGATTTTTGCCCCGCCATAGCGCTACCATAACTGCCTTTTGATAACATTGGTTAGTGGAGAGAATAAATAGGGAAGTGGAGGAAGAGAGAAGGCATTCAATCATTTGAGTAAAGAAATGGGGCCTTTGGGCAAGGAGGAAGCAGACCCTCGAAGATCTGTAGGTGTCTTAGTTTTGTTTTCTATTTTTTCAGTGTAATCAAGAGGGGTTTCCCCTATTGTAAGAAGCTAGACTCTATTGTTTCTTTCTCATTAAAACCAATACCTATCGAATAATACCCAGATATTATTATATGCTATTTTGATGAGTATATCAGTCTATTTATCAGACATAAATCTCTCAAGTATCCTTGATGGATATGAAATCTAATCATATCCCTCATAAATAGGGAAATTAGTTTAAAAAGATCACAATCCCTAACAGATTCTAATCCTAAATAACTGCATTTAATACAGATTGCACTTATCCTAAGACGCTCTTATAAATACCATGTCAGGTCTCAAAGGTATGCATCTCCTCTAATATACAGATTGTCTACTATGTGCATAGTCTAACTTGAGCATTGGAGTGCCTTTTGTAGGTACCCACCCCTTCGCACCATCGCAAAAGCAGTTGTGCCACGGAGGAGTCTACCACATACGTGCTTATCTCAGGTACCCTCTAAATTTACTTCAGAACATTAACGTCGTCTGTGAGAAACGAGAAACTTATAATCTCACTCCAATCATGGTGAATACGAGACAGAACTCAAGGAGAGATGCTGGGCAGGCCACAACCAACCAAAGCAGGGCCCTATCGCCCAACACTCTTCTCTTCTTGCCCCACCACCTACAACTAAAACTTCCGTTGCGAGAAACCAGACATTCAATGCTGAAAACCAACGCGATGGGCACACCACCTTGGTTTCCGATGAAAGCCCTAACCCATCGCACAGGATTTCAGTGAGAGGTAGACTTGGAATTTTAGTACGAGGAGGTAGCCCTAATGCCCAAGAGCGCAGAATCCTAGTTCATCAGCATCTGGGAATGCCTAATAATGAAATTGGCGATCGTGCATCTCGCTCTCAATGCACGAATCAATCCCAGGAATCCCAACGCCAATTTCAGGACATGCTAAACAGCATATGGCTATGCTGAACGAATAATATTAGAGGTTGGAAGGCACGCAGTGGGCTATGCTTGAAAATTGACATAGGCATCACCATCGTGACCAAACTCTTAGCGCGAAAAACGATCAAAGAAGGGCACATACCGATGCTTCAATGACTAATATCCGGAATAACAATCCGAATCGCAAGTTTCAAGAGCATCCTTTTTCTGATCAACTTATAGAATACCGTGTTCCCAGAAATATTAAATTTCCAGCAAACTTGGAGATTTGTGATGGAATCACAGACCCCCAAGAGCATATAAATGCCTATGAGCAATCTCTTTGCTTCCACGAATGATCTATGGAGTTGTTGTGCCGTGTTTTTCCTCTTTATATGAAAAAGAGAGCCCTTAAATGATTTTCAGGCTTACCACGAAGATCCGTGGTTGACTGGTTGGATCTTAAACAATGCTTTCTGCTATAATACACCACCAATAAGGAACAACCCAGATCTATTGAATCCCTAGCAAAGCTCTGCCAAGGGAGGGATGAGCCCCTCTGCGATTACATTAGGCGGTTCATGGCGACATGTACTAATGTGGAAAACTTAGATGACAAAATAGTCATTCACTATGCTAAAAGTGGTCTTTGGGTAGGTTCTGAGTTCTTCGCATCCTTGGTGAAAAAGAAATCGGAGAACTTGGGTGGGTTTCAGAGGTGATCCCAAAAGTATGTGGACCTTGAGGAAGCAACGGTGAACCAGAGGAGGTGGGACAAAGGTGAACCCTCTCACCAGAAGCCTAACCGTAATTCCTCATGACCCCGATCTTCCAAAGGTAGTCCACCCCGAGCTGGATACTCCGTTTATACTCCACTAAATACCCCACGAGAAACAATCTTAAGGGAAGTGATGCAGACTGAGTTCCAGAATACACAGAGACCATCCCCTATTAAGAAACACGAGCAGAAAGGCCATTCTAAGCATTGCACATGACATAAAGGTTATGGGCATGATACGGAAGATTGCTACCAACTTTGTAATGCCATCGAATTTCTAATTAAGGCCGGACGAGCAACAATATATCCTCCGGGTCCAAAACAAAGAGTACCATGGCAAGCACAGAGACAACAAACGCAGTCCATGGCGAAGCTCATCCACTCACCGCCGAAGAATGACTCGAAGTCCCAAAAGAATATCCTGGACCCCACCTCGCCAGGATAACATTGACCAACAAGATAGAAATAGGGACATCCCGGCTAATGACAATGAAGAATGACGTTCTAAGCCAAACAGAATGATTAACACCATTATTGGCGGTTTCGCTGGTGGAGGGTCATCAAATGGAGTCCGAAAAAAGGCCCTCAGGATGGCGGTATTTAGTGTATCCCACTCCAAACCTAGATTGCAGACTGCTGAAAGGAAAACACCTTCCATCACTTTCTCGGATGAAGACTACGACAAAATTATCCCGGAACACGATGATCCACTCGTCATCTCGGGAATAATATCCAATGCCGAGGTCTGCCGAATTTTGTAGATCAAGGAAGTTCAGCAGATATTATGTTCTTGGACCTTTATCAGAAGCTAGAGCTACCGCCATCAGATTTGACTCCTCACAATGGGGAATTGACAGGTTTCACAGGTGAAAAGGTTACCTCAGTAGGTTACTACGAAACCCACCTGACTTTGGGATCTTCTAAACTCTTCAAGACTGTCAAAGTAAGGTTCTTGGTTGTCGATTGTCCTTCGGCATACAACATCATCTTAGGCCGCCCCTCTCTAGATGCTCTTGGTGCCGTGGTCTCTACTACTCACCTCGTGATGAAATTCCTAAATAAGAACAACGAGGTTGTCACCATTAAAAGAGATCAAGTGGCCGCCAGGAAATGCTATAATGAGAGTCTGAAAATTCGTAAAATTCCCAAAAATAAAATATCTGCCACCCTGGCCCAGTCTTAGACTAGGTTAACATACTCAGATCGAACTAGATGTTAGGGAAGAAATCTGTGGTACTAGAACCCATCTAGAGGGTGAGTTGCAACCTCTCTAACTTGAAGCCAAGACAGATAAGGTTACTAAGATTGGAGCGCATTTAGAAGAAAAAGAAAAATAACAATTGATAAAACTCTTGCTAAAGAATAAGGACCTTTTCACTTAGACGTCTTCTGACATGCCAAGACTCGATCCCAGCTTCATCTATCACTGCCTATCCATCAGAGAAGGCATGAAGCCGGTAGCTCAGAAGAAAAGAAAGGTTGGCCTAAAGAGATAACAGGTTATTGAAGAACATATTAAGGAGTTATTAAGCGGCAACTTCATTAGGAAAATTTCTTATACCACATGGTTATCAAACGTGGCCATGGTTAAGAAATCTAATAGGAAGTGGAGAATGTGTGTGGACTATACAGATTTAAACAAGGCTTGTCCAAAGGATCCTTGCCCACTCCCCAACGTGGATAAACTGGTGGACAGTTCTTCAGGTTTCAGGTGGTTGTCGTTTATGGATACATATTTCGGGTACAACCAAATTCCCATGTATCCCAGAGATGAGAATAAAACCGTCTTCATCACTGACAGGGTGAGCTACTATTATAGGGTTATGCCCTTTGATCTGAAAAATACAAGAGCCACCTATCAGAAGATGATGAACAAAGTCTTCGAGCATCAAGTGGGGAAGATGCTAGAGGTCTATATAGACAATATGATAGTGAAAACCCTACAAGGCGGATCACATGCGACAAAGACAGGACAGACCTTGAAGAAGTATTTGCTCAGGTCAGGAGGTATAACATGAGGCTAAACCCAGAAAAGTGCGCCTTTGGGGTCCAGGCAGGGAAATTCTTGGGATTTATGCTAACCCACCGTGGAATTGAGGCCAACCCTGATAAATGTTAGGCAATACTTAACATGAGAAATCCTCAAAGTGTTAAAGAAGTTCAACAGCTTACAGGCCGCGTAGCAGCTTTCACGAGATTCCTTGCCAAAGTTGCCTACAAATCTCTTCCCTTATTCAAGTTACTCAAGAAGAGGAAGAATTTCGAATGGACCCAAGAATGTGAGGAAGTTTTTCTATCCTTGAAGAATTTGCTGTCCTCCCCTCATATTTTGACAAGACCAGAGCCCGGTGAGACGCTCTACTTATACCTCTCAGTTCATGAAGAAGCAGTGAGCTCTGTGTTAATCCGGGAGACGAGCAAAGGATAGAAACCTGTCTACTTTGTAAGCAAGGTTCTGTAAGGCCCTAAGCTTCGCTATCAGAAGTCGAAAAGGTTGCCTTCGCACTAATCACCACGGCAAGAAGACTGCGACAATACTTTCAATGCCACCCGGTGGTAGTAAGAACGGACCAACCCATCCCCAGGTATTGCATAAGCCAGACTTGGCTAGAAGAATGATTGCTTGGTCAATCGAATTCTCTAAGTTTGGAATCGCATACGAACCACGGATTGCGATAAAGGCCCAAGCGCTATCCGACTTCTTAGCAGAACTCACATCGGACCCCGACGACCCAAAAGGAATTTCTTGGACCATTCTTGTTGACGGATCGTCGAATCCTAAGGGAAGTGGCGTCAGAGTAATTCTGGAAAACTCAGAAGGACTGACATTAGAGCATTCCCTGAAGTTCGAATTCTCAACATCAAACAACCAGGCTGAATATGAGGTGTGTATTACCGGGCTAGAAATGGCCAAGGATATAGGGGCAACCAGGATCACACTTTGTAGTGATTCCCAACTTGTAACCTCCCAAATCCAAGGTGAATATTAGGCTAAAGAGCCTCTCCTGTAGAGATACTTAGTCAAAGGACAAGAACTCCTTCAGAACTTTAGCCTCTCCTGTAAAGATACTTAGTCAAAGTACAAGAACTCCTTCAGAACTTTCAAGAGACAAAGGTTGAGCACATTTCGAGAGAACAGAACTCCAGGGCAAACCTTTTGTCTAAGCTAGCCAGTACTAAGGGCCCCGCTAATAACCGGTCAGTAATCTAAGAAACTCTCTCTCAGCCTTCCATCACGAATCATGTCGTATTTCAAGTAGAGGAGAAGGAACCATCTTGGATCACGCTTATCATGGAATACTTGCAGTTTGAGACTGTACCTTCAGATCCTAAAGAAGCTTCTAAGTTAGTCAAGACAGCTGTAAGGTACATCGTCTACGATGGACGATTATACTACTGTGGTTTTTCATCTCCTCTTCTCAAATGCCTAACTCCGAAAAAAGATGAATATGTCCTAGCTGAGATTCATGAGGGAAATTGCGGACATTATTTAGGAGGCAAAGTCTTAGCCCTAAAAGCACTAAGGGCAGGATATTATTGGCCAACGATGGAAATTGATTCTCATATGCATGTCCAAATCTGCGATAAGTGTCAGCGCCACTCAGATCACTACTAGCCCCCTTAGAAGAGTTATCCATAATGACGGTACCTTGGCCTTTCTATAGATGGGGTATGGACATCTTGAGCCCATTTCCCCAGGCCCCAGGTTAACTAAAGTACTTGGTGACAGTAGTGGATTATTTTACGAAATAGATTAAGGCAGAACCCTTAGTCACAATCACTTCGGCATGGATTCAGAAGTTTACTTGGCACCACATTATCACCAGGTTTGGGATTCTGGAGTCTATTGTAACAGACAATAGAACCTAATTTAAGGATAAAGACTTTGAAGAACTACTAGCAGGCTTAAAAATAAAGCACCGTTGTAATTCCGTAGAGAACCCCAGAACTAATGGATAGGCCAAAGCAGCCAATAGAATTATTATATATGGAATTAAAAGGAGATTGGGCCGAGCAGTTTGATCATGTTCTCTAGGACTATCGGACCACACCACGGGTGAAACTCCCTTCAAACTTACCTACGGGTGTGAAGCCATGATTCTGGTAGAGATAGGCGAGCCAACTTGGCACAACCAACAATTTTCAGAGGACAACAACCCCAGTTTGATGAGGGAAGACCTAGATTTAATAGAAGAAAAAAGACGCGTGGCCCATATATGCGATATTGCCCTCAAGCAAAGGATAGCAGCCAGATACAACTAAAAAGTAATCCCTAGGAGGTTCCAACCAGGAGATCTAGTACTCAGGAGAGCGGATATCAGGGGAAAAAATGTCCCCTAAGGGAAGTTAGCCCTCAACTGGGAAGGCCTTTACGGTATTGTTGTCAGCACTAGTAAATGAGCTTACACATTAGAGATGTTAATAGGCACCCCAATTAAGAATTATTGGAATGCGGATAAACTTAGAAAATACTATAGCTAGATGCCCATGACGGCCTAGTCCTTTAGTAAACTAATGTTTAATTTATCCCAATGTTAAATCTTATACTCTGTACGGACTTCTGTCCCCTAAAATTATCAATAAAATAGAGTTATTTAGATATTATTTTTCATACGAGACATATTAATAAGCCCAAGTCAAGAGGATTAACACATCAAGCTTTGGTAGTAAGTAACAGGGTCAATACGATCCTCGATACTTGGCACTGACCACCTAAAGGTCAAAGAATAAAGAGGCAGTGCGAATTCAAAATCCATGGTCCTCCCTGATACCTAAGCTAGGTAGGATCCCAAAAAATCCTTATGGATAGTAAAGGACCCCGGGTAAGGTCTATTGATAATTATACCTAAGGCAGAAAGGACCATATATGCCAAATTTTCTTGGACATTAAACGCTTAGCTAAGGTGTTATATTTGCCTAAATCTAGAGATTCTGAATGCTTGATATTATGGGCCTTAGATTATGGATTAAGATGTTATTTTTGCCTAAGTCCAAAATTCCAAAACGCTTGATTATGATAGGCATTGGACCATGGACTAGGGCATTACTTCTGCCTAAGTCAAGTGGAATGCCATGCACTCGATATTGTGAGTGTGGGATCCCGGACCATGGTTTTTTCATAAGGAAACAATTTTCTAAGTCCATAAAATGGTTGTGAAAAGCAACACAATGGGCATTGGACCTAGTACAGACCACAGAAAAATAAGTAAACACGACAATAATTCTGGCTCATTTTGCCGAACTCGGCCACTTACGGCCAACTGACGCATGGATCCTGTCCAGACTACGATGCAAAAGCCTCTAGATTAGAGCTCATAACCTAATGGAGAAGCACGGATTATGGCTTCAAGTAAAGCACGAATTCTGTTGCCCGGGGCACTGAGACTTCCTACTTTGCTATACTGGCCAAACGCCGACTTGGGGACAATTGTTCTAAACCATGATCCGAAATCTTATCCTATGGGTCAATCTGACACACACTCGACTAGAGTTCGTCATAGACACCTCGGCAGGAATTCATTCAACGTACGGTCGAGACCCCCCAAACACGTGGGGGCAACGTATGACATACCTCGGATGACAGAATGACAACGTAAGCACAACAATCCGACTTGGATCCCAGCCTTACACATCAACTCCGGAGGAATACTATGATATATCACAGACCTCGGCCCTTTAGAAAACATCATGAGATTCGGCATTAACTCTGACTTGCATCCCTTTGTTCACTGTGTGCCGTGTGCTCCTACTAAATATAGGTACTTTGACACTTAGTTGTCCCATCTAAGAGCCAAGCTAGGGGCAATTGTTTTGGACCATAATTTTAGGTTATCAATCGAGAGCAACCCGGCACCACTAGAATAATACTCAGATATTACTACGCGCTATCTTGATGAGTATATCAGCCTATTTATTAGGCATAAATATCTCAAGTATCCTTGATGGATATGAAAACTAATCATATCCCTCATAAATAGGGAAATTAATTAAAATGGATCACAATCCCTAACAGATTCTAATCCTAAATAACTGCATTTAATACAGATTACACTCATCCTAAGACACTCGTATAAATACCATGTCAGGTCTCAAAGGCATACATCTCCTCTAATATACAGACTGTCTACTATATGCACAGTCTAACTTGAGTGTCAGACTACCTTTTGTAGGTACCCACCCCCTCGCACCATCGTAAGAGTAGTTGTGCCATGGAGGAGTCCATCACATACGTGCTTATCTCAAGTACCCTCTGAATTTACTTCAGAACAGTAGGGCCTTTGAGGAATACGGATCAAGAATATCTTCATGAGATTTTCTTGAATGGTGTAAGGGAGGAAATTAGGGCAAAACTCAAGTTGCACTCGACGGAATCATTATCGAAGATGATGGACTATGCTCAGATGATTGATGAAAAGAATCAAGCCTAAAGTAGAAGGGAATTGACTACGGGAAGTAAAACAGGGGTGCCTTACATCAACTATCCATTCTCCAGGATAGTTACGTATAAAAGGGGTCCAGAGTTGATGCACACAATACTCCATCAAGAGGAGGTTCGGTGATGGAGTCTACAAATAGCAAGCCAGATAGCATGTTTAGGAGTAGAGGAAAGGGAATCAGAAAGCTCACAGATACAGAGCTGCAGGAGAAGATTAAGAAAGGATTATGCTTCAGTTATGATGAAAAATACACTCCTAACCATGTTTGTAAGAATAAACAGTTCCATGTGATACTGATGGAGGAATCAGTACAAAAGAAGGACGAAATTGATCCATTGTGGAGCCGTCAAGGGATGGATTACAAAGCTTTGCAACTATGCATGCCCAACAATGAGGGCTTGACTCCCAAAAGATCCCTTAAGATGTGGGGTGTAATAGGAGAAATGAAGGTAGTAGTTTTGATTGATTATGGAGCTTCACACAACTTTATAGCTATAGATTTGGTGCAGGAACTACATCTTCCCATAGTAGAATCCCCTACCTACTATATGGAAGTTGAAGATGGGCATAAGTTAAAGTGCATGGGAGTATGCCACAGAGTTAGCTTGTAGCTACAAGGACTGGAGGTTCAACAGGATTTTTTCCTCTTCGATTTAAGTGATGAGTTGGTGTTGGGAATAGATTAGTTGGCCACTTTAAGAGAGATTTGGGCTAACTTCAATGACTTAACCATGCAACTATCAATGGGAGACAAAGATAAAATGTTGAAGGGGGCACTTGCTTTATACAAATCATCAACTGCTGGTTCTAATAAGGGAGGGTGCAGCAATTCAGCCGCAGAGCCTACATCATTTCTTGTTATTGCAGCAAGTTAAAATTGGGACCCTAGTGGAAGTTTTTTTAGTAACTGATACAAAACCTTTCATCTTAAGGACAATGTGAATGTTTTGGGGGAGTATTGTTAGATACCCGAGGATAAGGATTAGGACCTAATTTTGTTGTTAATAACTATCTAACTAACAGTTAATAGAATGCAAACTATAATTGAGGTAAGTAGTTGAATATAAATAATATTGTTAGGCCCACAGGTGCAATAAGGACAAGATGGGAAATATTGAGAGTTTTAATGTTAATGGCCTATAGCATTGACGTGGTAGTTAGTGGAAGAGAAGAGGTCATGGGGTATTCAATATGTTAATGGGCTGCAACATTTATATGGCAGCTAGTTGGAGTGGAGAGAATTAATAGGAGCAGCACTTAGCATTTACCTAGGGGTTATGGCAAATGAATAGGCAATTAGTTGAGAGAATAAATAGGGAAGTAGAGGAGGAAAGAAGGCATCCAGTCATTTGAGTAAAGGAATGGGGGCTTGAGGTAGGGAGGAAGCAGACCCTTGAAGATCTACGGGTGTCTTAGTTTCGTTTTCTATTTTTTCAATGTAATCAAGAGGGGTTTTCCCTATTATAAGGAGCTAGACTCCATAGTTTCTTTCTCAGTAAAACCAGTACCTATCAAATTCAAATTCATGAATGTGCGCCTAATCCACACATGAAGAATTTTTATCCCTGCCCAATCTATACTCCATCTTTTCATTCTATTCACTCGTAACTTTTTGCACTTTCATCCTAGATTTTTTTCTACAACAAATAAATGACTTGGCAAGTGCTCAAACTCGTGACCATATGCCTAACCACATATCACAAACTCTTACTAAAGGATTTGAATTCATGACCATGCGCCTAATCCACACATCAAGAACTTTTATCCCCGCCTAATCTATACTCCATTTCTTTTCATTCTATTAACTTAGTAACTTTTCACCACCCGAAACTTATATTATTTTATGTACTTGGGTGGATCAATTTTTTCTTATTTTTCTTTACTTTAATAGCCTAAATCTCCTTAACACAATGAGATAGCATGATAAGTAATGCTAGCACTCGACTAAGCCTCAATGATAATAAGCAACTAATCCCTACTACATCTAAACCCTAATTCCCAAAACTATAAGAGACAAATGCTCTCTCTAACCACTAATCCCGAACGTATCTCGAAACCCTAAATCCAAAGTCCAAAACTATAATAATTCTAACCCCTAAACCTTAGACTAGCCCCTAATCTCTAATCCTTAAACCATAAACCTTAAGCAATAATAATACATATATGAGAATGGTGCCTGAAGGGATTATTTTTCCACATGACTTCCTGTTCAGAGACAATCAAGCTACTTGTTACTATTATGAGTATCTGTTACCGAAAGAATGGACAAGAATATTAGAAGAGATATCTTTTTTTTTATATAGAAAAAAAAATCCATTAAGAAAGAAAAGGAGTACAAGAAAGCACACCTAATTGGACCAAAATATGACCTAGAAAGATATATTAATTTACGTCTCCCTTAGCAAGTTCTCTTGATCCTCTGCTAACAACAAATGAATTCTAATCCCGTAACCAAATAGCCTGCACAGTCACCATATAAAAATTGAAATCCTAGTAACAACCAAGTTTGGAAGATAGAAACCTATAAAAAGAAAATAACAACAAAATAAAAAGAAAAACTCTCCATCCTTTATCGTATTACTTCGTTGGCTTTCTAATTAATCTCAACAAACTACTTGGGCATCACTTTGAATTGAAAAAGTTTCTTATTTGGCTGTGTCAAAATCCTACTGTATAAAATCTTTTTTTTTATAGATGGGATTAAATCCTGTAATTAGGAGATTTGATTAGCAGGATTTTTTGTATTTATGAGTTGGAATCATTGAACCTTAATTATAGGAATCGATAGTGGGTACAAGATGAGCATTAGTTTAGGAGTTTCCTTTTTTAGATTACCCTGTATCTTATTTAAGAGCACATGCTCGTCTAACATAAAAATATCATAAAAAATACTTTCTGACATAGTATAAGTGCTCCAAAAACTGTGGGAGCCTGTGTAGTCTCGTGGCCTACATTGCCATAGGCGTTTTCTTTCTTCCACAGTTTGGCCTGCATTGCCGTTTCTTTCCTCTTCTTCTGTCGGCCTGTATTGACGATTTTTTTCCTAAAGCACCCTCTACGCCTTTGAATCCCACCCATAAAATCTAAGAATGTCAGAAACACCCAATAATTCTGCCTAGATAGAAAATACTGGCGCTGTTGAGTTGCAACATATTCAACCCAGTCTTCATCTCAATGGAAAAAACTACCTCAAATGGTCTCATTTTGTCCAAACCTTTCTAAAACGGAAGGGTAAATTGAATTATCTTATTGGGAAAGTTGCCCCGAAACCCACAAACATTAATTTTGCTACATGGGATGAAGCAGATGCGGTAGTAATGTCGTGGTTGTGGAATTCTATGGTTCTAGAGGTGAGTGATGCTTGCATGTTTATGAAGACAGCCAAGAACGTGTGGGATAGTTGTAAACAAAACTATTCCAAGGTTGGTGATGCTGCTCAAATCTATGAAATTAAGATGAAGATCGCGACTACCAAACAAGGGGATCGATCAGTTAGTGAGTATGCCCAGACTTTGCAGAATCTATTGCTAGAGTTAGACCATTATGAGCAATTTGAAGCAAAATGCAAAGAAGATGCTGATTTACTCAAACGCTATAAGGAGAAGGACAAGATCTATAAGTTCTTGACAGGACTAAACAGTGAGTTTGATCCTGTAAGAATTCAAGTGCTAGGAAAGGAGCTATCCTCACTCAATGAAATAATGGCTGCATTCCGGGCAGAAGAAGCATGTAGAGGAGTGACGATGGAACCTCAATCCACTGAAAGTTCTGCCTTAGTCGCGCAAAACAAGGGAAAGAAGATTGATCAATGGCAAGCCAGTCAATTTGGAAGTGTAACCCCAAGGATGGAGATAGTCAAAGGGGAGAACAAAGATTCCCTATGGTGTACCTTTTGTAAGAAGCCAATACATATTCAAGACAGATGCTGGAGACTTAATGGTAAGCCTCCAAATCAGAACTGAAATTGGACAACCAAAGGCACTCAACGAGGAGGACAAGCATAGGCCCACATGGCTCAGTCAGGTGCTGTAGAGGGCAGTCCCTCCAAACCCCTTACAGATTTCAATACAAAAGAAATTAAAAAACTGAGGGAATTCCTAAACACTTTAGTCAAACCCATAGACACAGGTAGCTCTTCCTTGGTATTCTCAGGTAAAATCTCCCAAGCCTGTGCACTAAGCGTTTTAAATTCTCCTAAACAAGGGACATGGGTTGTTGATTATGAAGCTACATATCACATGACCCATTCCTCCACTGAGTTTATCTCCTATAGGCCCTGTCCAAGCAATAAGAAAATTGCAACTACAGATGGCACTTTTATTACAGTTGCTAGAAAGGGAGATGTTATCATAAGTCCGGATTTAATTTTGAAAGATGTCTTGCATGTGCCAAAATTATCTGTCAATCTAATTTCTATTCATAAACTTAGAACAGATTTACACTGTTTAGTGACATTCTCTCCTACACTTTGCAAATTTCAGGATTAAGGAACAGGGAAGATGATTGGACTTGATAGGGAGAAAAATAGGCTCTACCTTCTTGAGGAGGCTAGTGGAACATGTAGCACTAAGAGTCAAATTTCATTGTCTTTGCTATTAGAGTCACCTCCCTCCAATAATAAGGAAATCTGGTTGTGTCACTTTCGTTTAGGTCACCCTTCCTTCAGTACTCTAAAAATTATGTTTCCTAGCTTGTTTAAAAGACTAGACTTAGGAATGTTTCATTGTGATATTTGTGAACTTGCAAAACACAAACATGTTAGCTTTCCTATCAATAATAAAAGAATGTTTGTTCCTTTTGCCTTAATACACAGTGATGTTTGGGGCCCATCCAATATTTCGAATATATTTGGGCCCCTTCGTTTGTCATTTTTATTGATGATTGTACTCGGGTATCATGAGTGTATCTCTTGAAATAGAAAAGTGAAGTTAGCCAGATCTTCAATTTTTTTTTCCAAATGATAAGAAACTAGTTTGGGACAGACATCAAACGAATTCGTTTTGATAATGCCAAAGATTATTTTAACCAAACATTGTCTTCCTTCTTTAATGAACATAGAATTATTCCTAAATCCTCATGTGTCCACACCCCCACAACAAAATGGGGTGGCATAATGGAAAATTGGGCATCTTCTGGCTGTTACCTGAGCATCTCTATTCCACACAAATGTTCCAAAAAAATATTGGGGGGAAGCTGTCCTTACTGCTGCCTATTTGGTTAATTGTTTACCTTCTCAAACACTTAACAGCAACAGCCCCATTTAATTGTTCTCCAAATTCTACCCAAACTTCAAAACATCAAATAACCTTGTTCCTAGGGTCTTTGGATGTGTGTCCTTTGTCCATGTTCATTCTCCTCATTAAGGAAAACTTGATCCTCAGGCTATTAAATGCATTTTTGTTGGTTACTCACCTACCTAAAAGGGATACAAGTGTTATCACCCTACCACAAAAAAAGTCTTTGTGTCTATTGATGTCACTTTTGTTGAAATTGAATGTTTCTTTTCCCAACCTTATCTTCAGGGGGAAAACTCATGCATGGAAGATAAGGATGATTTATTATTACTAGAGAATTCCTTTGACAAAAATCTTTCTTTGATTTCCCCAAGAGAATCTAATATACTTGAGTCAAGTCCTAAACACATTCCTTCCCATCCTATACACATTCCTCCTGGTTCGAGTCCAAAGACAAATGGAACACAGACTCCAACTGCTGCCTATCCCCTACAAGTTTACACATGAAGAACAACACCCATTATCCAACCTGTACAAGTTCTAAATTCTGAACTAATACCTGAAACTAAAAACTGATGCGATTGTTTTGGAGGAGCAACATATGCCCATTGAAGCTGGGGATTTCCCGATTGCAATAAGGAACAATGTTAAAACGTGTATTCAAAGGCCAAGGTATCCATTGTCCCACTTTATGTCCTATGATAGACTGTCCAGTAATCACAGAAGTTTTCTTACTCATCTAAACATTATCACTATCCCAAAAATTGCTAGTGAAGCACTAGATAGCAAAGAGTGGAGAGAAGCTATGAAAGTTGGAATGGATGCACTAAAGAAAAATGAAACTTGGGAGTTGGTAGACCTGCCTAAAGATAAGAAACTTGTAGGCTGTAAGTGGGTATTCACTGTTAGATATAAGGCAGACGGGACACTAGAAAGGCATAAGGCAAGGTTAGTAGCTAAAAGGTATACTCAAACATATAGGATTGACTACCTTGAGACTTTTTCTCCTGTTGCGAAATGAACAATGTTAGAATACTGTTATCTCTTGTAGCGAACTATGGATGGAGTTTGCAATAATTTGATGTCAATAATGTGTTCCTACATGGAAACCTTGAAGAAGAAATTTAGATGGAGGTCTCGCCTGGGTTTAACTTCGAGAAAGGCAAGGTTTGCAAGCTAAGGAAGGCACTCTATGGATTGAAATAGTCCCCTAGGGCCTGGTTTGGCAAGTTTGCTACGGTGATGAAGGCAATGAGGTATAAACAAAGTCAAGGACATCATACGTTGTTCATTAAGCATTCAGCTTCATGGGGAGTTACTGCACTAATTGTCTATGTGAATGATATAGTCATAACAGGAAATGATCAAGCAAGAATGGATATCCTAAAAGGGTGTTTGTTAAGAGAATTTGAGATTAAAGAGCTAGGCAGATTGAAATACTTTCTTAGCATTGAGGTGACACATTCTCGTCATGGTATTTTCATCTCTCAACAAAAGTATGTGTTGGATTTATTGTCTAAAACTGGTCAATGGGGGTGCAAACTAGTAAAAACTCCTATTAAGCAGAATCACAGACTTAGTGAATCAATTGAGGATGCAACTGTGGACAGAGAATCTTATCAAAGACTAGTCGAAAAACTAATCTATCTATCTTATACCAGGCCAGACATAGCTTATGCAATGGGAGTGACAAGTCAATTCATGCATAATCTAAAAAAAAATCACCTTTGAGCTATTTACCGCATTCTGCAGTACTTGAAAGGAACTCTTGGAAAAGGAATTTTATTTACAAAAGGGAAAAAGATAACTTTGGAGGCATATACAGATGCTGACTATGCTGGATCTATACATGACAGAAAATCCACCTCTGAATACTACATTTTTCTTGGCAGAAAATTAGTAACTTGGAGGAACAAAAAGTAGAACGTTGTTGCAAGGTCAAGTGTAGAAGCAAAATTCCGAGCTATGGCCCTAGGGATCTGTGAACTCCTATAACTGAAAATAATTCTAAATTACCTGAAGATTGAGTGGAATGAACCTATGAAATTGTACTGTGATAACAAGTCAACAATAAACATTACACATAATCCAGTGCAACATGATAGGACCAAGCATGTTGAAGCAGACAAACACTTCATAAAAGAAAAGTTGAATAATAAGACAATTTATACATCATTTGCATCTACAAGAAATCAACTTGCAGATGTATTAACGAAAGGATTAAGTGGCACTATATTTCAATCTATCATTAGCAAGTTGAAAATAAATAACATTCACTCACCAACTTGAGGGAAGATGTCAGAATTCCATTGTATAAAATCTCTTTTTATAGATGGGATTAAATTCCATAATTAGGAGATTTGATTAGCAAGATTTTTGTATTTATGAGTAAGAATCATTAACCCTTAATTATAAGAATTGATAGTGGGTACAATAATGAGCATTAGTTTAGGAGTTTTCTCTTTTAGATTACCTTATATCCTATTTAAGAGCACATGCTCGTCTAACATAAAAATATCAAAAAAATACTTTTTGACAGGTTGTAATGATCATCTTTGTTAAATTACCATGCCCCATCAAAATTAAAACGAAAGAACATTCTGGAGAAACTGAAATGATTGGAAGATACAGACCTACATAAGATCGCCTGGTCCAATCATATGTAATCTTAAATTTCTCTTTTGTCCTGCTTTAATTTATATAAGTTTCCTATTTACTAAATCAATAGTATTAACGAATTAGATATCAAATCCCCAAAAAAATGTAGTAGGACAGAGGACTAATAATGTTTATGCAGAAATATATAAACAGGTTTATTAGTTTTCTACTTTTCTAAAAGCACGTTTATCATTGCTTGTACTACCATTTTCTAAGAGAACCAAATTCATACACAAAGATTTGTGAACTACAAGATAAATATCACTCATTTATCCTAAAAAAAAATGCATGATTGTCAATCAAGAAATGAAGATGACCTGACAACTGGATAGTAATGAAACAATTACTCCCATGGATTTTTAAAGAACTAAATGTAAAAGCAAACATACAAAGCGAAAAATAAAAAGAAGAAAAAAAATACAAGCAATGTGATCATCTTTGAAGAAATACAATTTTAGATAGAATGATAGGAGTGAAATACATATATCAGTGTAACGAACATGGCTTTTGGAACCTGCAAAAGAATAATATAAAAATCTTCATCAGAATAAGAAAAACGTTGGGTGGAAAGGTCTTTAACAATAAAGTACTTTTAGAGAAAAAAAAAAGGAAAAAAAATTGTAATAGAAAGCTAAAGAGAAATCTTGATCACAAAATTAGCGACTAAAAACTACAATTATTTTCTAGGAAAAGTGTCTGCCATGGTCTAATAAGTTGAAAATGCAAAGTAAAGATAAACTTCAAAGGCTCAATTTTCAAGGGGAAAATATGAAATAATTTAAAAAAAAAAAAGGAAAACACAAGAAATCAAAATAGAATCAAAATAATAAGAGAAAAACACTCATGTACCGAATGCCATTGTGATACAAATAGAAAACATCTATAACCACACCAGAAAAAGGAACAAAGCCCATGCAATACCTTATGTTTAATTCAATTGAAATTATTTATGAAAGAATCTGGACAAGCATTGCATCAATAGAGTATAATTAAAAGTTCCTCTAAGAAAATTAATAATGAAATAGTGTTTATAACAAATTACTGATCATCAGGACTTCCCAAAGGAGGGACACCATGTCCACCAACACTAATGCGAAGAATAATTGTTATAGCAGGATTAATAAATGCATGTTGACTCCTTTGAATCTTAAAAAAATAAAATAAAAAACAGAATAACTACACCATATCGAAGTTTTAATGTAACTGAAATATTAAGTTGGGCACAGAGGAGGAGAGAAAAGGCAATAGAGATTGCACTTCATCTATATCTTCAAATGGAATATCCACCTATCAAATGTCCCAAACAAAATATATTGATAATTTATAACTGATCTTTCTAATAAAAGAAAAAGACATTACAAATACTAAAACCAAGGAATCATTAACAAATAACAGATTGGCAGTGTCGATAGGCGGGAAAGTGGTTATTGATTCCAAAGTCATATATAACAATAAAGTTTCAGTAAATAAGGATACAGGCACAAAGCCTA
Source organism: Ormosia semicastrata (assembly GCA_029884595.1). NCBI lineage: Eukaryota > Viridiplantae > Streptophyta > Magnoliopsida > Fabales > Fabaceae > Ormosia > Ormosia semicastrata. The sequence goes on along the minus strand of JAQQTO010000036.1, from coordinate 8,428,296 downwards.
TGACTAATAATACAATTGTTTCACTTAACTAGAAACTTAACATGAAAGTAAATTACGCCAACTCTAATTCTTATCAATCTCTCCAAAACACAATAAGAAACTCTTAAGCAACCAACATCTGAGTGATGGATCAACCACCTCATACTAGAAACAATGTACGCTATTGTGTTCACTCAACCTTGGAAAAATAGGAGGGTAGTCTGACCTTCATTTGCTTTCAGAACACATTAGAATGGAAACAAATGTGCCACACCGAGACATACATATGACCATGATACAAGAATGACCTCTCAAGTGCACAAGAATAACTATGATCAACAACCTAAAATAGATACTTCATGGGTTAGATCTGCAAACACAATCACATAAAAGGACTAGACAACACAGATGTACACACATGCATGTTTGTGTGTGTGTACATTACCTAAGAAAAAACTCCATACTGGTAATCCTTAATAAAAGACCAACAAATTTAGTTTCTGTTGATTATTGTATATTCTAATTGTATATTCTGATCTGATTGTGATTAGATTAGGATTCTATTTAATTTTTCTGTTTAGTTAACTATATCCCTATAGTTTAGGAAACACCTATTATTTTGGGATATTGATTGATTCTCTTTGTAATTAGTTGTTGTATATTGCTATATATATTGAACGAGTGCTGAGAGGATTTCTCTCAAGCAATTCCAACATATCAAGTTGGCATCCAGAGTAGGTTTCAAAACCAGGGATGCATCTCCGCTCCCCGTTGTGGCTCTACGTCACTGTCACGACTAGAACCCTAACCTCTGGACCTTCCACCACCAAGGTGAGGGCACAAATCGTCTCAGAAGCATCAGGTCGATCGTCCCTCCGAGAAGCTCGCCAGAGGCCCTTGCCACGCGCCCTCACACGCAGCCTCTTTCATCTCGCCCTGACGGCGCGTGCAGACCACGCGCCACAGTACTGGCCTCCGTTTGACTCGCTGGCGTCTCCTCTCTCCATTCTAGTGGTCAGTTGTCCAGTTGAACCCCTGTTGAATTCGTGGGTCAGTTTCTCTCTCTACAATGGCTTCCGCAATCCATTCTTCTACTGCCACCTCTGACAATTCTAGACCTGCCTTCTCTAGCAGCCCTACTATAACCTCATAAAAACTTAATGGTAAGAATTTTGTAGATTGATATAATGCTGTTAAGGTGTGGTTTATAGGTCAAGGTCACTATGAGCACCTCACCAAGAAGGAAGCAGACATTGCTGCTAATGTGCGTGATGAGTGGAAAAAGACTGATTATCAGTTAGTGTTTTTACCATGGCAATCTATTGATCCGAAGTTATTGGTGCACTTCTGTTCTTGCAAAACATGTCATGACATATGGAAGAAGGCTCGAAGTGTGTATTCTAATGATATACAACACTTCTATGATTCTGTCCATAACTTGGCCACGCTCCAGATGACAGACCATGACCTTCCTTCTTAACTAAACAGAGCACAGTCAGTCATCGAAGACATCAAACTCATCCTATCAGGCGATGATCTTACAAAGGTACTGGAAAAACTTGATAACATGTATATGGTCTTCGTTCTCTACAGTCTACATAAAAATTTTGAATCTGTCCAAAATCAATGTTTGACCAATTCTAATATTCCTATGGTGGAGGAACTCATTGATCGTTTACTTCGCGTTCCCTCATCGGAGGAAACATCTAGCATTGGTTCTCAGACAATTTCAGAATCTTCAGCTTTTGTCTCAAACTTAGTAGATCGTGGAGGCCTAGGCCGTGGGCGTGGTGGAAGAGGTGGTTGTGGAAAAGGTGGTCGCCCTCAATGTTCTTATTGCAAGCGCAAGGGATATACTCAAGACAAGCGTTATTCTTTGCATGATTTTCCTGAAAAGACAACTAATGTAACACAGTCTCAGGCATCGGGTTCTGCTGATAAGAAAATTAAATTTGGAAGCGATAATCAGAATCTCTTTTCAACCAGTGAATACAAGGAGTACCTTCAACTTAAGGCCAGCCAACAAGCCTCATCTTCAGCAACTATAGCCCATACTGGTAATTCTACAATTTATCTCTCTCATTCATCTCATGTTGGTTCCTGGATTTTGGATTCTGGTGCTTCTGATCATATAACAAATAATTCTCCCCTCTTTTCCACCTTATCGTCTCCCAAAACACCACATCACATCACTCTTGTTGATGGCTCTAAAACAACGGCCACTAGCATTGGTCAAGCTTACCTCTTCCCTATCTAACTTCGAATTCAATTTTATTTGTACCTGGATGTCCCTTTAATTTAATTTCTATTAGTTAACTTACTCGATCTCTCAATTGTTCCATAACCTTTACTTCTAATTCTTTCTTTATCCAGGACCGGAACACGGGACAAACAATTGGAGTAGGATCTGAATCACATGGTCTTTATTATTTGCAGCCTCCATCCTCAACCATATGTGCTGCCACAGAATCACCTAGCCTTCTTTATCGTCGTTTGGGTCATCCGAGTTTGAATAAACTAAAGAAAATGAGTCCTCACTTCTCTCATCTATAGTCCTTGGAGTGAGACATGGAATGTTCAGTGTTTGATGTCTGGGCTTCCTTTCCGAGCAAGGTTACGGAATGTTCAGGGTCACTTTTTGATATTGTTCATTCTGATGTTTGAGATCCTAGTCGTGTCGTGTATGTCTTAGGCTATAGGTACTTTGTTATTTTCATTGATGATTTGTCAAGATGTACTTGATTATTCTTAATGAAACAAGTTCCGAGTTGTTTACTATTTTTCAAAATTTTTGTAGTGAAATTTTCAATCAGTTTGGTCCGACTATTCGTGTCTTACGTAGTGAAAATGCAAAAGAATATTTTTCTTCCTCTTTCAATTCTTTCATGGCATCTCATGGTATGATTCATCAATCTAGTTGCCCTCACACACCTCAACAAAATGGTGTAGCTGAGCACAAACATCGTCATATAGTTGAAACAGCTCGCACTCTTATTACATGCCAATGTCCTTTTAAATTTTTGGAGTGATGTTGTTCTCACTGCCGGTTATTTAATAAATCGTATGCCAACTTCTGTCCTCAATAATAAGATCCCTCACTCTCTTTTATATCCTAAGGAATCCCTTAATACTGTTCTACCCCGTGTTTTCGGTTCTACTTGTTTTGTCCATAATGTTACTCCAGGTCTAGACAAGCTGGCTGCCAGTGCTGTGAAGTGTGTCTTTCTTGGTTATTCTCGTGTCCAAAAAGGGTACCGGTGTTATTCTCCGTCCACCCATCGTTTTTACATCTTAGCTGATGTCACCTTCTTTGAGGATACACCTTATTTTGTCTCACCAGTTGTGCTAGAATCTATCTCTCAAGTATTACCCCTTCCCTCTTTTGATTCTCCCATCTCTATTCCTTCTGTGCCACAGATGCTCGCAAATTCACCGGCCTCAGAGTATCTTATCCAGCCGTTTCGTCTCACTTACCAACGCCGTTCACGTCTTGAGATTTCAAAGGCTGCCCCTGTTCTAGACACCAGTGATTCACCTCCTGCTCCTGTGTCTCCACCTACTCCGGCCCACTCCGAGCCTCCAATTGACCTACCCATCGCTCTTCGCAAAGATACTCGTTCTTCCTATAATCCTCATCCTATTTATAATTTTTTGAGCTATTATCGTTTATCTTCTTCCCATTATGCCTTTGTCTTTGCCTTGTCGTCCATTTCTATTCCTAAAACTGTTCAAGAAGCACTATCCCATTCCGGGTGGCGACAAGCTATATTTGATGAGATGACAGCCCTGGAATCTAATCATACATAGACTCTTGTTCCGTCCCCTCCTGGGAAGTCTACGATTGGCTGCCAATGGGTTTTCATTGTCAAAGTTGGTCCCGATGGCACGGTGGATCGGTTGAAGGCTCGTCTTGTGGAAAAAGGGTACACTCAAATTTATGGTCTCGATTATGGTGATACTTTTTCTCCTATTGCTAAAATAGCCTCTGTTCGTCTCTTTTTGTCACTGGTTGCTATGCATTGCTCACCTTTGTATCAGTTGGATATTAAAAATGCCTTTTTACATGGTGATTTGGAGGAGATTTATATGGAGCAACCACCTGGGTTTATTGCTCAAGGGGAGTTGGGTCTTGTTTGCAAACTGAGGAAGTCGTTATATGGCCTAAAACAGTCTCTTTGGGCTTGGTTTGGGAGGTTTAGCAACGTCATACAGCAGTTTGGTATGGTCTGTAGTGAGGTGGACCACTCTGTGTTCTATAAACATTCATTATCTAATAAATTCATTTATCTTGTGGTCTACGTAGATGATATTGTAATCACAAGTGATGATCATGAAGGGATCAATGGTCTAAAACAACACTTGTTCCAACATTTCCAAACCAAAGATTTGGGCAGGTTATGATATTTTCTTGGGATTGAAGTTGCTCAATCAAAGACAGGCATTGCCATCTGTCAGAAAATATGCACTTGATATTCTTGAAGAATCTGGGATGCTAGATTGCAAGCTAATCGATACTTCTATGGATCCGAATGTTAAGCTTATGCCAAATCAGGGGGAGCCATACTTAGACCTAGGTAGATATCGGAGGTTGGTGGGAAAATTGAATTATCTCACTATGACCAAACCAAATATATCCTTTGCTATTAGTGTTGTAAGTCAGTTCCTTAACTCCCCTTGTGATAGTCATTGCTGTTGGAAACTGTATATAAATATAATTAGGTGTAATTAGTTAGTCCCACATCATATAAATTGTGTAATTATTTATTACTTATTGAGTATATATTCAGCCTCCGTTGTGTAGTTGAAACACACGGTTTTCTCATATGTCTCTCACTTTCTCTCTCTCTCTCTCTCAACATGGTATCAAGAACCTAAAGAGAGGCAATCCTAGAACCGTGCATGCCCGGTGAGTCCACTGCTCTCCGGTGAAATTTTTTTTTTTTCCGACCAACTGTGTTTCCATTCTGGTTTGCCGGCCTTTCTCCTGTGCCGTGACGTCTTTCCAGCCCTTTTTTCTCCCTTACCCGCCGCTGTCTCCGCCGGCCCCCGCCGTCCTCCGCCTCCTTTCCGGCCAGCGACCACACTACCGGGATCGTCTCCCGCCGATCGGCCGCCCCTAAAGCCCGGCCCAGCGCTGCGGCGCATGCGCCCCATCGCGCCCATAGCCGCTGTCAAACAGCCACCGCGCGGCCTCGTTTTTCAGCGCGTCTAGCCGCCACTCCTCTTGTCTAACTCGTCTCTGTCTCCTCTACGCCGATCTGCCCTCGGATCCTCTATCGGACATCTCTATCCCCTTGTTCCCTTGCGTTTAGACTCTCAGATACATTGTGGTTTCACTTTTTAACACTTTGTAGTCTGACCCATGGCTAGTTCTACCTCCCCAGATGGTTCTAAAGACAACCCAAAGGCTGAGCCTCCTGTGTTCATGAGTTACCTAAATGCTCCTCTCTCCGCTGATAAATTAGATGGCAACAACTATGATACTTGGGCCTCAGATGTCAAGTTGTGGCTTGAGGGTCAAGGATATGAAGACCACCTCACCACCGACCTTGCCTCTGTGCCTGCAGAAGAACAACCCAGGTGGAAGAAGATTGATAAACAGTTGTGCGTTGTCATCAAGTCCACCATTCACTCATCCCTTAAGCAGATCTTCCGTGCTCAGACTACTTGTGCTTCTGTTTGGGAGCAGGCCAAAGTTCTTTACACCAATGACACTCAGTGGCTATATGCGGTTTGTCACAATCTCATGGGTGTTATTGCTCCTCAACAGTTTGATGACCCTATGTCTGCTTACTTGGGGAAGGTTCATACTGCTCTCCATGATTTCAATGAGTTGCTACCTCCTGCTGCTACCCCAGCCAAAGAACTCGAGCAACGCAGCACCTTCTTCATACTCATGGCCTTGTATGGTTTGCCTCCGGAATATGCTGCCAACCGTGATCAGATTTTGGGTTCGCCTACTATTCCTACTCTGTCCTCTGCTTGGTCTACTTTGCTCCGGGTCCCGGCTAAGCACCCCTCTGATTCTGTTCTAACCTCGGCTCGATACTTCTGCCCTCGTCTCCTACGGTGCCAATCGTGGTCGTGGTCGTTCTCGCCCTGGCACCTCAAGTAGGCCTCGTCCGAAGTGTACATTTTGTAACAGGTTGGGTCATACAGAGGATAGATGTTGGACTAAACATGGCCGTCCTCCACGGGCTGCCAATGTTGCCCATGTTGTTGTATCTGATTCACCTGAGCCTTCTGCATCATCAACCCCATCTCCGGCTGCCTATGCAGATTTTCTGAAATGGTTTGAGCAACAGCAGGCTTCTAACTCTACTGCATCTGTTGAGCACACTGGTAATGCATTTGCTTGTCTCTCTCAATCACCTTCCTTAGGTCCTTGGGTCCTTGACTCTGGTGCATCTGACCATATATCTGGTAATAAGCGTCTTTTCTCCAAACTTTCTAACTCTGACTATTTACCTATGATTACTTTAGCAAATGGTTCTCAAACACGGCCCCAAGGGATTGGCACTGTCCATCCCCTCCCTTCTCTGTCTATTGATTCTGTTCTTTATGTCCCTGGATGTCCTTTTAATTTACTGTCCATTAGTCGTTTGACCCGTTCTTTTTAGATTGTCGCATTAGTTTCACTAAAGACCCTGTCATTTTGCGGACCGAGTTCGGGACAGATGATTGGCATCGGATGTGAGTCTAATGACCTTTACCAGCTTTCTGCCACCTCTCGTGTATGCTCTACTGCAGATTCCCCTCTCACCATCCATGCTAAGTTGGGTCATCCTAGCCTTGCCAAATTACAGCAAATGGTGCCACACTTTTCTAAGTTATCTAGTTTACCTTGTGAGTCGTGTCAACTTGGGAAACACACCCATAGTCTGTTTCCTGATAGAATGTGTCGTCGAGCTGCGTCTCCTTTTGCTTTAGTACATTCTAATATTTGGGATTCTAGTCGTGTTGAGTCTACTTTTGGGTCTAAATACTTTGTTACTTTTATTGATGACTATTCTCGATGTACTTGGTTATTTTTAATGAAAAATAGATCTGAGTTGTTTTCAATTTTTCAGACCTTTTATCATGAAATAAAAACTCAGTTTGGTGTTCCAATTCGTATTTTGCGTAGTGACAATGCCCGTGAATTTTTATCTCATAATTTTCAAACTTTTATGGCATCTAACGGAATTATTCACCAAACATCTTGTGCCTATACCCCACAACAAAATGGGGTTGCTGAGCGCAAAAATAGACATCTTATTGAAACCACTCGGACCTTTTTGCATCATGGTCGTGTTCCTTTCCGCTTTTGGGGCGATGCGGTTCTCACTGCCTACTATTTGATTAACCGTATGTCCTCTTCTGTGCTTGATAACCGGGTACCTCATTCTGTTTTGTTCCCTCACCAACCCCTCTATTCTCTTCCACCTTATGTCTTCGGGTCAACATGTTTTGTCCATGATGTTACTCCAGGTCTTGACAAACTGTCTGCTTGCTCCATCAAATGCGTTTTTCTTGGTTACCATCGGTCTCAAAAGGGTTATCGGTGTTTTTCACCCACTCTTAAGCGTTATCTTGTCTCTGCCGATGTCACCTTCTTCGAGTCTGTTCCTTTCTTTGAGTCTCATGACCTGCCTCTTCCACCCATTACTGAGGTCCTCCCTACTTTTCCTCTTCTTGTTCCAGTTGACCCTGCTCCATCATCACCTTCTCCTGTTGGTAACTTAATTCCTACTACTCGCCCCATCCAGGTACATCATCGCCGGTCACAGCCACCGCCACCACCATCAGAGGTTGTAGAAGTTACTGAGGCCCCTTTGGACTCCCTTCCAGCTCCATCTCCTTTACCAGCTCCGGAACTGCCTCCCGTGCCTGACCTTTCCATTGCTCTTCGAAAAGGTATACGCTCCACTCGTAACCCTTCTCCTCACTATGTTACTTTAAGTTACCATCGTCTCTCTTCATTACATTATGCTTGTCTTTCCACCTTGTCTTCTGTGTCTATTCCTAAGTCTCTAGGTGAAACTTTATCCCATCTAGGGTGGCGCCAAGCAATGATTGATGAAATGTGTGCTCTTCAGAGCAGTGATACTTGGGAACTTGCTCCTCTTCCTCCTGGGAAGTCTGTTGTAGGTTGCAGGTGGATTTATACGGTCAAAGTTGGCCCTGATGGTACTCTTGATCACCTCAAGTAGGGGTGAACAACCCGGACCAAAGACCCGACGACCCGACCCGACCCGACCATGAAATATCCGGTTTGGGTCGGGTAATCGGGTCAGTTCGGGTCTAACCCGAAAGACCCGTTCTCTCATTGGTTCGGGTGTCGGGTTTAGAAGACCGACCCGAAGACCCGACCCGATGACCCGAAGAAACGACGTCGTTTTGTCTTAATTTTCTTCACTTCTCCACCTTACCCTACCCGAGCCCTCATTTTCCCTCCCCCCCCCCTCGCTTTCTCTCTTTCTCTCCCAAATCATTCAAGCCCTAACCCGTAACACCTCACTCACTCTCTGCTCGTTGCCGTAGCGCTCTCTCTCAGCCCTTTCTCTCCTCTCCTCTCCTCTCGGCACAACCACCACCGGGAAGTGGAACGACGAGTTCGTGGCCATCACCGTGCTGCTCTCTCTTCGTCCTCACACAGCCACGACGCGAACTAAGGTAAGGTTAGCCATTACTTTTTCTTTCTCGAACTCCTCATACCCATTTAGGAATTCTTTTTAATTTCATTTAGTTTTGCTCAGATCCCATCCTAACTGAGCCTATGATTGGTTCTTATGTGATGTTGCGGTTGTGGGTCAACGGGTTTTATTGTTTGTTCACCACTACTAACAATGATTTGGGTTCTGGGACTTGTATTTGTTCATCCAATTGCTGGAGATTCAAATCAAGTTTTCATTTTTAATCTTTTTTTTATAGTTTCTATTTTGGGTTGTTATGGATGCGAGGTAATAGTTGATACTTGATTTGATGCTAGGGATTAAGTGGAGAGTTTTCAGGACTTGAGGATTTGATGCTAGGATTTGATGCTAGTTGATACTTCATTGGTTGTTAAAGTCTGTGCATATCTTTTTTAAATTTCCTAGCTGGTTGGTTAAGCTCAATATCCTGAGAAAATTTTCCTTTTGAGGGGAAGCCATGAATGTGCTACTATGAACCATATATAGTGATTTTATGATGAGTATGTTCTGATTTTTAATATCCTGACTTTTTTCCTTTCAATTTTTAATATGTTTTGACCAGGTGGTGGAGGATAGATTTGAGACTCTGAGTTCTTTGCTAACCGACTGCTGACAATGCTGCACCTAATTTTTTTAATGCACACTGACTGGTTTTTGTATGACTGTATCTGGCTAAGACTTGATGTGTGAATATGTTATATTGTTATGGATGATTTAGATTACAATTGACAATTGAGTAAGTGTATGGTCATGCTTATTGCTTTGGTTTATATGACTGTTGCTTGCACACTGGTTCAACACCACCCACCCAAAGACCACACTGGTTTGCTTTTGGCCTTATAAACGTTTTGTGAATATTTATTTCATAATGTGATGACTGATGATTACTTGTTTGAAAGAATGCAGAGGTTCTGCCATATATATGTCAATACGTGTGAATGCAGAATGCCAGAATGTAAGTGTGTGGAAGAGTGTGGTTGATGAAAGAGTTATTGTCTTGGTTTGAAATCCCTGCATCTTTAATATGTGGTGGTTGTCGCATGCGGAGAGCGGAGGTTCTGTGCAACCGCAAAGTGCACCCTCCTCTTCCCCGCTTATATAAAACTTCTGTCTTTTGCAACTCACAAAGAATTGATGATCTACTATATACAACTTTTTTACTTGAAAATGACAAAAATTATATATAAATTCATACGTAAAATCTTTTATATGATAGTTAAAAACATTATATGTCTTCTATAAAAAATATGGTCTACATATACTTGCATTTAGACCGAGAAACCATCTTTTTTCACGTGAAACCGAAAATTGGCGCTTTCTTGAAGTTGACGAGTTATATTTTGATCGGACTTTACCCGACAACCCGGTCGAACCGAGGCGACACCATCGAGTTGGTTCGGTTCGGGTTGTTCGGATTTTTTGCATGAAACCCGACCCGACCCGACCCGAACTTAGTTGTTTGGTTCGGACATTTTCCCCCCTCAAACCCGAACCGAACCGACCCGTGTGCAGCCCTAACCTCAAGGCTCGTCTGGTGGCAAAAGGGTATACCCAGATATTTGGTTTGGATTATGGGGACACTTTCTCGCCAGTGGCGAAGATGGCTTCTGTTCGGCTTTTTTTGTCTATGGTCTATTCGCCATTGGCCCTTCATCAGCTGGATATCAAGAATGCTTTTCTCCATGGTGATCTGGAAGAAGAAGTCTACATGGAGCAACCTCCCGGGTTTGTTGCTCAGGGGAGGTCTTCTGGTCTCGTTTGTCGTCTACACAAGTCTTTGTATGGTCTCAAACAATCCCCTCGGGCTTGGTTTGGGAGATTCAGTACTGTTGTTCAGCAGTTTGGTATAACTCGCAATGAAGCTGACTACTCTGTCTTTTATCGCCATACAATCCGAGGCTGTATCTATTTGATTGTGTATGTAGACGACATTGTTATCACAGGCAGCGATTACCAAGGTATAACTCAGATAAAACAGCATCTCTGTCATCATTTTCAGACCAAAGATCTTGGCAAACTTCGTTATTTCTTGGGAATTGAAGTGGCACAGTCCAAGGATGGCATAATTATCTCACAAAGGAAGTATGCTATGGATATTCTTGAAGAAATAGGACTATTGAATGCAAAGTCAATTGACACTCCTATGTATCCCAATGTTAAACTTTTACCGGATCAGGGGAAACCATTTTCAGACCCAGGAAGATATAGACGATTGGTTGGAAAACTTAACTATCTTACTGTTACCCGTCCAGATATCTCCTTTGCGGTGAGTGTAGTAAGCCAATTTCTAAACTCACTTTGTGAAGGACATTGGGATGCAGTGACTCGTATACTCAGATATATTAAGGGAGCTCCAGGAAAAGGCCTTATCTATGAAGACAAAGGACACACTCAGATTGTTGGATACTCAGATGCTGATTGGGCAAGTTCTCCTACTGATAGGAGATCCACTTCTGGTTATTGTGTATCCATTGGGGGTAATCTGATATCCTGGAAGAGTAAGAAACAAAATGTGGTTGCAAGATCAAGTGCCGAAGTAGAATATCGTGTCATGGCCTCAGCCACTTGTGAGCTTATTTGGTTAAAACAGCTTCTTAAAGAACTTCAGTTTGGAAACGTAATGCAAATGACTCTTATTTGTGATAACCAAGCTGCACTGCATATTGCTTCCAATCCAGTGTTTCATGAGAGGACCAAATACATTGAAATAGACTGTCACTTTATTAGAGAGAAGATCTTGTCTGGAGACATCACCACTAGCTTTATAAATTCAAATGATCAACTGGAAAATGTTTTCACTAAGTCTTTGAGAGGTCCTCGAGTAAACTATATTTGTAACAAGCTTGGTACATATGACTTATATGCTCAAGCTTGAGGGGGAGTGTTGGAAACTGTATATAAATATAATTAGGTGTAATTAGTTAGTCCCACATCATGCAAATTGTGTAATTATTTATTATTTATTGAGTATATATTCAGCCTCCGTTGTGTAGTTGAAACACACAATTTTCTCATATGTCTCTCACTTTCTCTCTCTCTCTCAACAAGTGGGATGCAGTAGTTCGCATCTTATGATATATCAAGGGGTCTCCTAGAAAGGGGCTAATCTATGAGAACAAAGGCCACACAAACATTGTTGCCTACACAGATGCAGATTGGGCAGGATCTCCTACAGATAGGAGGTCAACTTCTGGATATTGTGTTTTCATTGGGGGCAATCTTATTTCTTGGAAGAGTAAAAAGCAGAATGTAGTCGCGAGATCAAGTGCAGAAGCAGAATACCGAACCATGACCCTCACTACATGTGAACTTATACGGCTAAAACATTTACTTCAAGAGTTGAAGTTTTGCGACATAGGCTCTATGAAACTGATTTGTGATAATCAAGCAGCTTTGCACATTGCTTCTAATCCTGTCTTTCATGAACAAACTAAGCATATAGAAATTAATTGTCATTTCATTCGAGAAAAGCTTCTTTCAGGGGAGATCGATACTTCATTTGTAAACTCTAATGATCAACTTGCAGATATTCTCACCATGGCTCTACGGGGTCCGAGGATGACATACATATGTAAAAAGCTTGGTACTTATGATGTGTATGCACCAGCTTGAGGAGGAGTGTTGATTATTGTATATTCTAATTGTATATTCTGATCTGATTGTGATTAGATTAGGATTCTATTTTGATTTTTCTATTTAGTTAACTATATCCCTATAGTTTAGGAAACTCTTATTATTTTGGGATATTGATTGATTCCCTTTGTAATTACTTGTTGTATATTGCTGTATATATTGAATGAGTGCTGAGAGGATTTCTCTTAAGCAATGCCAGCATATCAAGTGTTTCTATTATTGGTAACCTCATCTAGAAGAATATCAAATACTGTTTCAAGAGGCCCTGGCTTTTTATGAACTACAGTGGGCCCCTGTTTTTCCAATGGCGTCTTTCTTCTAGTGTTGGCTCTGCCATAACCATTTATCCTATCAGTCAAGTCAATTAATGAATATAAGAAATAAGAAATAGGCCAACATATGATGATAATAACAGCATTAACGTAACTTGGACCAAGACAATATACATATTTTAAAAGGAGTAGTTGGACCACTAAAGGAAATGTAAATACAAAATCAAATATAAAACCAAAAGGCCCACCTAGAAGAATTTGCAGATAGTTTTGTTGTTTTTATATGAAGACAAACATGACATTCAATTAACAGATCTATAATGGTATACATGAGACATAAAAAAGTCCCAGCAGGCCATATAACTAAAAGTCAACTAAAACTATGAAACCAAACAAAATTTCTTTTGAAAGCAGGTATTACCTGCCTTGATGGGCTATCCAAAGCATACCACACTGCACCAGTTTGACCTTCAATTTCAACTGGAACAGTACCAAGAATAGCACTTTTCCAAATTATATCCCAATCATATATTGTGACATTTATTTGCTACGTCATCATGGAAAGAAGTCACTTCACGAAAATCTACATAACAGATTTAATCTGTCAACTGAGAAGCATATACTAACATAAAGCATGGAAATATGTTAATGCTCATCCTTTACAAGATATCAATCAGACTGAATGCTCAAAACATTATGTTTGATCACTGTTGTTTAGTTTCAGAAACTACATATGCATAGATATATTTATTTTCAGCAATCTTCTCATCTTATTTTTTGGTCTGAAATTTATTTTTAAAGAAAATGTACTACTGCAAACAATTTATCATGAAAACACAAAACTGGAATCCAATATATAGTAGACACACTTACCAAAACTGTTGGGATTATGGGGTTTAGGTCGAGAAGGAGGAAATCAGAGAAATAAGACTCTAAATAATATTCTATAAAATTGATAGTGTGTAATGATATAATACAAAATATTAACATAATGATCCCATTTATACTAGAAATATGCTGAGATTGTTTCCTCAATTAGATAACTAATTGATTCCACAATATATTCTAAAAATCAACTAAGTTACTCTTAAGATATACTAAAATATTATAAAATACTTAGATATTCTAATAGTCCCCCTCAAGCTATAACCTATAAGCCTTAGCTTGTTACAACTAAACACACCAAAAAAATAATAATAATAATAAAATAAAATTATGAAATGCCAAATGGTAGCCGAACTATGTGAGCGGAGCCAAACTGTGGCTAGGGGTGGGCATGGTTCGATTCGGCATGAAAAACCGAACCAAACTAATAAAGTTGTTTGGTTTGAAAATCGAACCGGATTTCTTTTGGGCTAAATCGATTTTGGTTCGGCAAACCATTTTTTAACCAATTCAGAATTGGTTTAGAACCAGTTCAAAACCGATTTGGGTTTCAGAACCAATTCAAGTTCAAAACCGGTTCTGAACTGGTTAACCAGTTTTCCACTGAACCAATTCAAAAAACCGATTCAGAACCGGTTTTTTCCATGGAACCAGTTCAGAAAACCAGTTTAAAAACTAGTTCAAACCAGTTTTCCATGTAACCAATTCAAAACCAGTTAACTGGTTTTTTTACATGGAACTAATTCAAAAACCATTAAAAATACAGCTTGAAACCAGTTCTGAACTTGTTCAAAACCAGTTAACTAGTTTTTTAACATGGAATGGAACCAGATCAAAAACCATTAAAAATCACCTAAGAAATAATTTTAAACCAGTTCAATAGTTTTAAACCTATTCAAAAAGTAGTTCAAAAACCAATTCATATTGAATAGTATCAGTATATTAGATAAAATGAAGTTATATTACAAAGCCCCACCCCTTCACAAACAGAAAACTCCCCACTTGTCTACTTACTGAATATATTAGAAACCCATTTTATTATACCAACTAATCTAAAAGAAAAATAAAAATTTCAACCAAACAAGATCAGATATGTGAAATCCACACCAATGCTAACAATAAAAAGAGAATTTTAGAAATTGTACTCATATTGAACCAACAGAAATATTAAATATCAAAACAAAGCAAAGTCAATAAAAAGGAGTCATTGGTGAGTATTGTGAAATCAGCAAGCATAGTTAAACAGCAGGAGACATCAACAATTAGGATTTCCTGCATGATCCTTTATCTTATTATTTTCAGTATGCAATGCACTATAAAATGTCTTAGTCAGCACTCAACGTTGGATTCTGGTTTTTGTAGAATGAAAATGTGCAGAATAGAAATTAGATATTGAAGTATCATCAATGATGATGATATTAATTTCTTTTTTAGATATTTACATTTTCGGGCTAATTTCATAACCAAGTTTTACTTAGCCCGGGAGAGGGAAAAAAAGACCATACCTCTATGAGCATATGCCCTGAGTAACTGTGATCTTCAATGACTAAAGGTGACTATAGGCCACACTTAGGAGTTCACTTTCAAAGTCAAATGCGCAGCTCCTTCCTAGATGGTTGCCATTGATTTTCTCTGTGTTGCA
Source organism: Ormosia semicastrata (assembly GCA_029884595.1). Lineage (NCBI taxonomy): Eukaryota > Viridiplantae > Streptophyta > Magnoliopsida > Fabales > Fabaceae > Ormosia > Ormosia semicastrata. Next base: position 8,413,210 of record JAQQTO010000036.1, on the reverse strand, counting down.
CTCAATGGCAGAAACTTAAATGAAGCAGTGCCAATCTAGATTTTGTAAATTTTTCACTCTGTACAAAAAAACGGGGCGTGGGCGGGGGGGGGGGGGAAGAGACAGTAATGCAGCAAAAATCAATTCACATTCACCTAATCTTCAAATCTCATATACTTCCCCAAAAATATTTGTGCTAATTACAATCCACTGATTCATTTTTAGAAAGATAAGATTATGAACCTTTTGTGTGGAATGAAAGTTGGAGGAACAATTCTTTCGTTGCTGATGTGTAAATTGTTTTAGGTGACCAAAAAAGGAAAATCCTAGGCTAGGGGATAATGGTTGGATATAAGTTGTCAGAAACAGAGTCAGCCTTACCTCCAGATGCGCAATTTTTTTCAATTTCTCAGCCTGGCTAGTTATAAGTACAGCTTGTGCTTTATGGTCCAATCCAAGAGGTTGTGGATGCTACACTGCATTTCATAAGACCAGAGACAAACATTTTAGAAAATGCAAAAGGAACTCAAACAATTAGCTTTGGTCCAGAAACTAAACTGTTGTACTATTATAGTTTTATTTTTATTTATTATCAAAACTAAACTCTAAAACAAGGCAGACAATAAGAAAGTAGCAGCAAAAATAGTTGATAACCTTGTGAACTACAAAAAGGGACACTTATAATTTAGAGAGGGAAAATAATTGGTAAGTATCACAACTACCACTGTATTCTTAGGTGATGCTGGTTGTGCACAATATTCACACCTGACGCCGCTGGTAACTGTTGTACTATTATAGTTTTATTTTTATTTGTTATCAAAACTAAACTCTAAATAACCACACTTTACAACAAATCAGCTACTGTTATAAATATAGTGTTCATTATGTTAAGAAGAATAGTTATTTCATATTTTCACTACAAAACTATGTTAGTAGACCTTGCAGATTTTACACTATTGATAATGATAGCTCATTTGGAGTCACATTCTCTTCGGCACAAGATAACTAGGGGCACATACGTGATCCAAATGAGCTAGCATTATCAGAGGAAAGAAAAAGACGGCAACAAAATATTTTCTTCTTAACTGGCACATTAACAATAAAATGAGAAAAGATATTTACAGGCCTTCACAAAAAAAAACCAGTAGAGAGCACTGAGATACTCAAACTACTAAAAAAGTTGGTTATCAATATAAAGTTGATTTGAATGATAACCTTCAGCAGAAAGTAAAGAGATGCTGGAACAACCAACACTACAGTAGCAAACGCCCTGTCAGCAAAATCTGCAAGTCATAGCTCAATTGTAGCAGGTTAGAAACCCAAGAAGTAAGTCAAACAAGCAAATTTAAATTGCAATATTATCTAAAGTTTTTTTAATAGATAATTAGATATATTATCTAAATAGTTTGTCAGCAAGTACATTAAGTCTCAAGTTATTTACAATACCAAAGTTAACAAATGCATAGCAGAATCAAGATTAAAGCCAAGTAATAGAACCAATACAGAAAAACATGCATTTTAACTAAAGAAGAACTTATGTTCTTTTTTTTATCAGTTATGTCTGTTCTATACAAAACAATTCAATCCAACAATCAATCCCAAGAGAAAAATCAAGCAATCAAGGTTGCATCAAGCTCAAAAAACAACAAACAAAAAACCCAAATTAAAAAATGAAAATGTAAATGTAAGATCCAAAATAATAAAAAAATAAAAATAAAAAAAGAAATCAAGGGTTCAGGTTGGAGAAGAAATCACCACTCACCAGAAAGATGAAGATCCAACACCAGTAGAAGCCAATGGCACAAGCACTGACACTGAGCAGCACCCCCCAAGCGACTCGATGAAGACGCAACAGAAGGAAATCGATGAAGATCGACGCAGAGAGAAGAAGACGCAGATCGACATAGAGAGATGAAGACGCAGATTGATGCAAAGAGATGAAGATGCAGTGAATTGTCGCAACTCGAAACTCAAAAGCAAATCGGCCCCAAGCAGCCGACGTAGTGAGTAGCGATCACTCTTGAAGCTTGAAGGTGTCTCCAATTGAGCAATTCGTGGTGCTCGATTTAGGGTTAGGGTTCAATAAATTGGGGGTTAGGGTTCATAAATTTTGAGAGGGAATTCTGAAAAGTGAGAACTATGAGAGAAAAGTGAAAAGTGAGATTGATTCTAAAGAGTGGAGTGGTTTGGTTATTAACAGTGAACCAAATTGGATTGAAAAATGGTTAATCAAACCACTTTAAAAAATCAGTTCAGGTTATAAAATTGGTTTAGAAAAATGTGGTTATTTAAGGAGTTGTTTGGTTCAGTTTAAGGTTTGGTTTAGTTCTTTTGGATTTTTTGCACACCTATATTGGCCAAAACTACCCTTAAGAAATCTTAGAAGATGACTACATGAAGATGGGGAGACGTTGGCTGAGAGAGAAAATTGACTCAATCTTTGCACAGCAAAGGTGATGTCTAGCCTTGATATGGTCAAATATAATAACCTGCCCACCAATCTTCTGTACAAAGAAATATCAGGCAAGAGATCTCCTTCATCAACACTTAGCTTAAGATTTGGATCTATAGGTAAACTAGGAGGCTTACACCCCAAAAAACCAGTATCCTCAAGCAAGGACAATATGTCACTCCTCTGAGATAAAGCAATTCATTTCTTATATTGTGCTATTTCCAACCCCAAAAAATACTTCAGTCTTCCCAAATCTTTCAACTTGAAAGTAGCCTTGAGGAATTCCTTAACTTCAGAAATGGCAATGGAGGATGAGCCAGGAATTATGATGTCATTTACATAAACAAGTAGAGCCACAAAGTTGTCGCCTTTTCCTTTAGTGAACAGAGAATAATCACTCTTAGACCAAGTGAATCCATGAGTGGTGAGAGAGCTGAGGAAAACTTTGTAAGCCACTGTCTTGATGCTTGCCTCAATCCACATTTGGATTTATTCAATTTGCAAACCAAGCTCTTATCTTCAGTATGATAACTGTTGGACGGTGGTGTTGGATGGTGGCCTCTGTGGACGGTGTTCTCACGGTTTTTAGTGTAGATATTATTTTTAGTGTTCTATTAATTTGTTGCTTATTTTCTAGGGACTAGTTTTTTAATGTTGTAGCTGCCTCTATATAATCTTCATTGTAAACATTATGCTTTAGATGAAATAATATACAGTGTTCATATTCTTCAAATTCTAATATGGTATCAGAACAATTCCAATCCGGGACTGTCTCTGTTTTCCGCTGAGCCTTTTTTCCGGTCGGCCTTCATTGCCAACCAATCTCTGTTTTTTTTTTGGCCTTCATTGCCTCCAAACACCCTGAAACCCAAAAACCCAAACACCCAAAAACACGAACAGTTCCTATCCTACCTCACAATCGGCCTTCATTGCCAACCAGCCTTTATAGCTGATCATTTGTCAAAGTAAGGCCACGAGGCGTCTCAGAGACCTCCGATCGGCGATCCACCTGAGCGCCACCACCAGAGACACTGTCACGCGCCACCACATGCGTTTGGAGTTCCCGGCACATGGGAGTTACGCGCCACCTTCCGATCATCGGAGAGCAACGCCGTTGGTTCCGGTCACCTCGTCGGCATCCTCTACTTCTGTTTTAGTGGTCAGAACTCCATTTCAAAGTTGTTTGGATGATGGGTCCACCTTCTCCGACGTCTTTTACGGTTCTGCCTTGATTCTGTTATTCCAGTGGTTCTGTTTTGTCTCTCACGATGTCAACCGAAGGTGAGGTTTCAAATGTCTCTCTACATAGCCTTGAAAAACTCTCAGGTACTTATTCTTTGACTTATTCAGGTAAGTTACCTTTTTTCGTTGGATTCAATGTCTCGAGTACAATTTTTGCCAACTCCTGGATTTATGGATTCAAGAGCCACAAACCATATGACCAACAACCCCACTATATTTTCTACCTATTCTCTATGCCCAAGCAGTAAGAAAATATCCACAGCTGATGGTTCCTTGACTATTGTAGCCAGTGTAGGAGATGTCCAACTAAGCCCCTTAGTGACCTTAAAAATGTCCTTCATGTCCCTAAATTGTCCACAAATCTTATTTCTGTTCAGAAATTAATTAAAGATTTATCTTGCAAAGTAGTTTTTTACAATGATCATTGTGTTTTTCAGGACAAAGATTCGGGGAAGATGATTGGACATGCTAGGGAGCAAGATGGCCTCTACCTCCTTGAAGCACCTTGCTAGGTAAACAGGACCAAGAGCGGATTTGGATACCCATATTCTTTTACCTCAGAACTTCTTTCAACCAAAAAAGACAAAATTTGGCTTGTTCACCGTAGATTAGGCCATCCATCCTTTTTTATTGTCAAGAGTCTTTTTCCTTCTTTGTGTAAAGGTCTTGATGTTGAACAATTTCATTGTGAAGTATGTGAACTTGCCAAACATAAGCGTGTAAATTTTCCAATTAGTAATACAAGAAGTTTTGTTCCTTTTTCTCTTATTCACAGTGATGTTTGGGATCCCTCTTCCATTCCTACTATCTCTGGGACAAGATGGTTTGTGTCTTTTATTGATGACTGTACACGTGTTACCTGGATTTTTCTGCTCAAACACAACTCTGATATTAGTACTGTTCTCCCAAATTTTTGTTCCATGATTAAAAATCAATTTAGGGTGGGTATTAAACGATTCAGGACCAATAATGCTAAGGACTACTTTAATTAAACTCTTATGCATTTTTTTCCAAAAAGAAGGAATAATCCATGAATCATCCTGTGTTCATACCCCACAAGAAAATGGGTTAGCAAAGCAAAAAAACGGTTATCTTTTTGAAAAAACCGAGCCTTATTGTTTCAAAGAAATGTCCCTAAGTCCTTCTGGGGGAGAAGCTGTTCTGACAGCTACTCATCTTATAAATCGCTTGCCCACTAAAGTCTTGGGGTTCAAGAGTCCTATGGATGTCCTCTCCACTTTTTATCCTGATCTACACACTTTCAATAATCTTGTCCCTAAAATTTTTAGATGTGTATCTTTTGTCCATGTTCACAGTCCAAACACGGGAAAACTTGATCTGAGGGCTCTAAAATGTATCTTTGTGGGCTATTCTTTGACCCAGAAAGGGTACAAGTGTTATCATTCTCCAACCAAAAAATTCTATGTCTCTAGGGATGTTACATTCAGTGAAGAAGAGTCCTATTTTTCCCATCCTTATCTTCAGGGGGAGAAGTCAATGAGGGAAGACAAGGAAGATTTCCTGCTTGACTTGTGCGTGCTTCCTGTGTCTAATGCTCCTTCTCATGACATTCCTGTTGTCCCTAATCCTCCTCCTGAAGTTACTGTTGAACCTGTGTCTGAACATGTGTCCAAAACCATTCCTGACTCAATAGCTGAGTCTACTCTTGATAATGTAAGGTATGGCAAAGGCAAGGTGTTCACAAGAAGGAAGACGATTGTTCCTGAACCTGTGCAGGCCCAAGAGTCCAACTCGGAGCCTTCGAATGAGGTAATAGTATCTAACCCTTTATTGCAAGATGAAATTGAATTTCATATGGATAATAGTGACCAAATACTTCCTATAGCCATCAGAAAAGGAACCAAAGAGTGCACAAAATAGCCACTATACCCTCTTTCACACTTCTTGTCCTTTGAGAATTTTTCACCATCCCATAAAACCTTCCTTATAAGCCTAAATACTATTGTCATCCCTACCACCCTACCCGAGGCCTTGTCCAATGTAAAATGGAAACAAGCCATGAATAAGGAAATGGGGGCATTGGAAAAGAATAAGACTTGGGAGCTAATGCAGTTACCAGCAGGAAAGAAAATTGTGGGCTGTAAATGAGTGTACACCATGAAATATAAAGTAGATGGATCCATAGAGAGGTATAAGGCACAATTAGTTGTCAAAGGGTATACCCAAACTTATGAGATTGATTACCAGGAGACTTTTGCACCAGTTGCAAAGATGAACACAGTTCGGGTATTATTGGCATTGGCAGCTAAATATGGTTGAGATTTACAGCAGTTTGATGTCAAGAATGCTTTCTTACACGGAGATCTCGAAGAAGAAGTCTACATAGATGTCCCACCAGGATATGGGAGGAATTTGCATGCCAATACTATGTGTAAGTTGAAAAAGGCCTTATATGGCCTCAAGCAATCACTACGAGCGTGATTTGGAAGGTTTGCTAGAATTATGTTGGCTATGGGGTACAAACAAAGTCAAGGGGATCACACACTGTTTGTTAAACACTCTCCTTCAAGGGGAGTCACAGCTCTCTTGGTGTATGTTGATGACATAATAGTAACAGGAGATGAAAAGGAGAAACATATTCTGAGTCAGTTCTTAGCCAAGGAACTGGAAATTGAAGCATTAAGAAGGTTAAAATACTTCTTGGAATTGAGCTTGGTCATTCTAGGAAAGGTATATTCATCTCCCAACAAAAGTATGCTATGGATCTCCTTAAAGAAACAAGTCATACAGCATGCAAACCAGCAAGTACTCCTATAGATCCCAATATGAAATTTGGACAGGCAGAAGAAGATGCTGCAATTAATAGAGAAATGTATCAGCGTCTGGTGGGAAGACTTATTTATCTATCTCACACACGACTGGATATTGCATATGCAGTTAGTGTGATTAGTCAATTCATGCACAGTCCAAAAGAATCTCATTTGCGAGTAACATATCGAGTATTATAATACCTTAAGGGAACACAAGGAAAAGGCATTTTATTTAAGAGAAATGGAGGTGTGGTACTCGAGGCATACATTGATGCAGATTATGCTGGATCACCAGTGGACAGAAGATCAACTATAAGATATTGCACCTTTCTTGGTGGAAATCTAGTGACTTGGAGAAGTAAAAAACAAAATGTGGTAGCACGTGCTGTAATATATCAGCATTAATATCAGATATGTACAGATATGATTTTATTCTTGTTTTTATTAGGGCTGATTTTTCTCCCTTATTTTTAGGATAGCAATCAATGGCATTAGCCTATATATTGTAACCTTCTCTGTACACAATTGATTCAAGGAATAATATTCATACATTCCAACATTCCTTCTTTCTATATAGTATCAACAGCCTAGGTCATTCCTAGGGCTTGCCTTTGTTTTCCCTTTCGCTGAGCAACCTTATTGCTGTCTCCTATTGCAGCCTTATTGCTGCCTGAGACTTAAAACCACCACCCGCCACCGATTTTTGTCTCACTGCGCTCGCCAGACTGCTTGTCGGCGTTTTTCTGGCCACATCCGAAAAGGCCACCCCAAACCAACCACCCACGCGCCACCACGCGCAGCCCACACACCGCCGCACTGTCCGCGCGTGAGAGCCACGCACCGCCCTCCACACCGCCGTTCATCGCGCGACCCCCTCCGTTCTAATCGTCGGCTCCTCCCCATTCATTTTTGACTGTTTTCAAGTCCAACCAGAATGTCTACAGTAGACACCCAATCCTCCACCAGTCCAATGGGCCCAGGTTATTCACACCACTCTCAAGGATCGTCGGAAGTTGTCACACATTGTCGGGGATCCTCCAAAGGAAGATGACCCACAGTTTGGAATTTGGGATGATGAAGATTCTTTGATTATGACTTGGCTATGGAACTCTATGACACCAGATATCAGTAAGAATTGTATGTTTTTTTCTTCTGCACGTGAAATTTGGGATAGTTTGAGTCAAACCTATTCTATGAAACAAGATATTGTTGCATGTTATGAATTAGAAAACACAATTTTTAATACCAAGTAAGGCTCTCTTTCTGTCACTGATTATTATGGTACTCTGAATGGTTTATGGATTGAGTTGAATCAAAACCAGGATTTAAAGATGAAATGTACTGAGGATTCTGCTACTTTAACCAAGTTTATTGAGCATGGATAGGTCTTTAAGTTTCTCTCTGGGTTGAATTCTGAGTATGATCCTATTCGGATTCAGATTTTAGGAAAGGAGAAGCTTCCTTCTCTCTCTGAGGTGTTCTACACAGTTAGGGGGGAAAAGAGTCGTCGGGCTATCATGTTGAATAATGGTAATTCAAGTGATGGTTCTGCTTTGGCCACCGGCAAAGGTCCTATTGGTGGGTTATCATCTGAAAAGCCTAGATCATCCTCTTGGAAGTCGTCCGCCAAACGTGACGAGCGCTGGTGTCCTTATTGCAAGAAGGCTGGTCACACTAAGGACACTTGTTTTAAACTCCATGGCAGAGACAAGGTTCTTGGACACTCTGGGGGTTTTAAAGGTAGTCAACAAAGGCAAGTTAATCAAATAGTGTCCGACTTGGTTATTGACGGTGAAGAAGTATCTGCACCACCATCTGGGGAGACAATTCCGGCACTTAGTAAAGCCGAGATGGATCATTTGCACACTCTCTTGGATTCTATGAGTAAGCCTTCTGGCACATGTTCTCTAACCATGACTGGTAAGAATTTAAGTTCATTATCCTTTAATGTTTCTAGTACTGAATCTGAGGATATCTGGATTATTGACTCTAGTGCTACTAATCATATGACCCCTCATCCCTCATATTTTTCCACTTACTCTAAATTATCTGGTAAGCATCACATCACGGTTGCTAGTGGATCCCATGTCCCTGTTTCAGGATGTGGCACTATTTCACTTCAACCTTCCCTTCCTTTATATAATGTGCTTCATGTCCCTCATTTGTCAAATAACCTTATTTCTATTCATAAGCTTACCAAAGATTTAAACTGTACAGTGACCTTCTTTCCCTCTTATTGTGTGTTTCAAGATCTTACCACGAGGAGGACGATTGGGGTTGCTAAGGAACAAGAAGGGTTATATGTTCTACATCGGACTCATGGTAGCACCAGTTAGACGGTGTCCACATCCAGTCATGAGACAAGTTCAGATTTCGCTGCATCTCAGATATGGCTTCACCACAAACGCCTTGGTCATCCTCCTTTCAGTCTTCTTAGGTCGTTATTTCCACAATTGTTTAAAAATGAGTCTGTTGAGTCTTTTCTTTGTGATGTTTGTCAGTTTGCGAAACACCATCGCACAACTTTTTCTCCAAGTAATAATAAAAATATTGAACCTTTTGATCTTATTCATTCTGATGTGTGGGGACCTTCCTCTAATTCTAATATATCTGGTGCAAAATGATTTGTTTCTTTTATTGATGACTGCACTAGGGCCATATGGATATTTCTTATGAAAGATAAATCTGAAGTGTTTCAAATATTCTTGAATTTCTATCACATGGTTCAAACCCAATTTGGAAAATCTATAAAAATGTTACGATCTGATAATGACAAGGAATATGTGAATCAACATTTCACAAAATTCCATAAAAAACATGGTGTGTTACATGAGTTAACTTGTGTTGATACCCCCCAACAAAATGGGGTTGCAGAAAGGAAGAACCGTTATCTCCTAAAAATTGCAAGAGCACTTCTATTCCAAATGTCTGTCCCTAAGTCTTATTGGGGGGAAGCTGTCTTAACTGCCGCATACTTGATGAACAGATTAACCTCCCGTGCCTTGGATGGTCTTAGTCCTGTGCAACTCATGACTTCCTTCTTCCCTTCCGTTCTTACCATGAAGAATCTCCTGTGTCGTGTCTTTGGTTGTGTTCCCTTTGTTCATGTCCATAGTCAATATCGTGGTAAGTTGGACCCTAAGGCTGTCAAATGTATCTTCATAGGATATGCACCAGACAAAAAGGGGTACAAATGTTATCATCCTCAAAGTCGTCGTGTCTATGCCTCCATGGATGTCACTTTTCATGAATCCGAGTCTTTTCACCTCCGTCCTCAGCTTCGGGGGGAGAGTGGTCAAGAAGCTGAGTCTCTTGAGTCATCTTTTGTTCCTCTTCTAACTGAATCTATTGAGTCATCTGTCCCCCCTCTAATGAAGGATGTGGCATTATCTTTTGGTCCTTCAGAGACACCTAAAGAATCAATATTTGTTCCTATAGATCGATACAAGCAGGTGTATTATTGGAAAAAACCCAACCTGGTCCAACAGCAGCTTCAATCGCCTGAACCAGAGGTAAGCATTCCTGATTCTGAGCCTTTGAATAGTCCTTTACATGATATTTATGAACCTAACCCTGATGACTTACCATTAGCCTTAAGAAAAGCCAGAAGAACTTGTGCAAAATACCCTATATCTCAGTTTGTCTCCACTAAAAACCTATCAATACAGCATCGGAGTTTTATTTCAGCAATTGATTCTACCAGAGTCCCCACTTCAATACAAGAAGCACTAATGGATAAGAATTGGGTTCAAGTCATGCATGAAGAAATGAGTGCTTTGAACAAGAATGAGACCTAGGAAATTGTTGAGAAGCCGAAGGACAAAAGGATAGTTGGGTGCAGATTGATTTACACAGTGAAATATCGGTCTGATGGTACTCTAGACCGGTACAAAGCAAGGCTGATTGCAAAAGGGTACACTCAGACATATGGGATTGATTATGAGGAAACATTTGCCCCAGTAGCAAAGATGAACACAAAGATCATTCTCTCCTTGGCAGCACACTTTGGATGGGACTTGCACCAATTTGATGTTAAAAATGCTTCTCCATGGGAATTTGGAAGAGGAAGTATATATGGACATCTAGGGGTGTAAATTGGTTCGGATAATCAACCAACCCGATTAATCCAAACCAAACCAATTAAATTGGTTCGGTTTGGTTTGGGTATATTGATTGGTTCGGATAAAATCCAAACCAATTAAAACTTAATTGATTCGGTTCTCGGATTTGAAATTTCAAAACTGAACAAACCTGAACCAAACCAAACCAAACCATATATTTATATATTTTATTTTTAAAAAAAATTATGCTACAACATTTTTTGGCTACTACTTATTTTTTTTATTTTTTGTAATACTTTCTTAGTTTCTAACTCCTAAAATGTCGTTTTCGTTCAACACAGAAGACTAGAAAACTCCTCTGCCAAAATGTTCGATTTTCTGCTCATCGGCACTGTAGTTCTGGCCAGGCATATGTTATCAGGTGTTATTCTAAAAACTCTTGGAGAGGTGAGAGACTTGAAAACTTTGGATCTTTCCTTCAACCAACTCTTTAGATTCATTCCTATTGAACTTCAAAATCTACATGTCATTCAACTTTTGAACCTCTCTTATAATGATTTAGAAGGAACCATTCCTAATGATGGAGTTTTCCAAAATCTTTCTGCTGTCCATTTAGAAGACAATAAAAAACTTTGCTTGTATTTTGCATATGAGCCTCATGGCCATGGAAGAAGCCCTAGAAGCCATGTCAGACATTATGTTATCGTAGCCACAGTGGTAACACTGATACTATGTCTGACAATTTGCTTGCTACTATACATAAAGAATAGAAAAGTGAAAGTAACAGCAACAACATCATCTAAACTTGGAAGCTTGAAAACGATGAATTAACTTTAAATGCTCTAATATTGACTTTAAAAAAATGAATTTCTGGCTCTAGTTTATGAGTACTTAAGTAATGGGAGCTTGGAAGATTGGGTTAAGGGGAAGAGAAAGCATGCAAATGAAAATAAGTTGAACCTTAAGGAGAGACTGAATATAGATATTAATGTCTTTACAAGTTAGATTACTGACTTGCACAATGATAGTGAAGTTCCTATTGTGCATTGTGATTTGAAGCCTAATAACATTCTCTTGGATGAAAATATGACTACAAAAGTTAGAGACTTTGAATTCGCTAAGTTGCTGATTCAAAGTTCAACTAATCAAGCCTTCATTAGCTCCACTCATGTCATTAGGGGTTCAATTAGTTACATATATACCTTCAGGTTAGTAGCCTCATAACTTTATCTTAATTGAATAGTAGTAGTATACAACTTGTCAAGTTAAATCTCTCTTAAAGAATTTTTAACTTGTTCAAATATAATTTCTTAATACAAATATCAATATGTTTATTTATTCCTTCTTTACTGAACCTTTTAATACACATTCTAAAATATGAAATAATTATTAGTGTTTAAATTAATAAGTTTGATTCTATTTCTAGGAATTTTTTCATTAATTTATTTTGTATTTTTTTATTATGAAAAGTTAATTATTTAGTTAATTTTTGTATTAAAAAAATGGCCAACCCGATCACCCGAACCAAATCAATTCATAAATGTTCGGTTCGGTTTGGTTCGGATTTGGCTATCAAAAAATACGAAAACCGAACCAAACCAAACCAATTGATTTTGATTGGTTCGGATTTATTTTCGCTCAAAAACCAAACCAAACCACCCACTTACACCCCTATGGACATCCCACCAGGATATGAACTTACCGGTGGAGGGAATATGGTGTGCAAGTTAAGGAAGGCCTTATATGGACTCAAGCAGTCTCCTCGTGCTTGGTTTGGGAAGTTCACCAATGCTATGGTGTCCTTAGGTTATAGGCAGAGCCAAGGAGATCCTACCCTCTTTATAAAACATTCCAAAGAAGGCAAGCTTACACTTCTTCTGATTTATGTTGATGACATGATCATTGTCGGTGATGATGAGGTTGAAAAACAGGTCCTAAAAGAAAAACTAGCTACACAGTTTGAAATGAAGGACTTGGGGAAGCTGAAGTACTTCCTTGGGATAGAGGTTGTCTATTCCAAACAAGGCATCTTTATTTCCCAAAGGAAATATGTCCTGGATCTTCTTAAGGAAACAGGTAAGCTAGGTTGCAAAACCACAGGGGCACCTATTGAACAAAATCACAGGATTTGAAACAATAAGGAGAGCTCAAGGGTGGATAAGGCACAATATCAGAGACTTGTGGAAAAACTGATATATTTGTCTCACACTAGACCAGACAAAGCCTATGCTGTCAGTGTGGTTAGCCAATTCATGCATAATCCTCGTGAGAGACATGCTAGCTGACTAGCTGTGAATAGAATTCTCCAGTATTTGAAGACAAACCCGGGAAGAGGACTTCTATTTCGGAGAGAACAAAAATTGACCATTGAAACCTATACAGATGCAGATTATGTCGGGTCAGTTGTAGACAGGCAGTCTACCTCAGGTTACTGCATGTTTTTAGGAGGAAACTTGGTGACTTGGAGAAGTAAGAAACAGAATGTTGTTGTAAGGTCAAGTGTAGAAGCTGAATTTCGAGCTATGGCACAAGGAATTTGTGAACTGTTATGGATGAGAATCATACTCGATGATCTCAGAATAAAGTATGAAGTTCCTATGAGGTTACTGTGTGATAATAAGTCTGCAATTAGCATTGCTCACAACCCGATTCAACATGATCGGACAAAGCATATAGAGATTGATCGTCATTTTATCAAGGAAAAATTAGATGATGGCCTTATAACTACAGAGTACGTCTCTTCAAAGCACCAATTAGCAGATGTTTTCACCAAGGGGCTTCCCACAGAGCAATTTCAAGGTCTTACTTGCAAACTGGGAATGATAGATATTCACTCACCAGCTTGAGGGGAAATGTTGTAATATATCAGCATTAATATCAGATATGTACAGATATGATTTTATTCTTGTCTTTATTAGGGCTGATTTTTCTCCCTTATTTTTAGGATAGCAATCAATGGCATTAGCCTATATATTGTAACCTTCTCTATACACAATTGATTCAAGGAATAATATTCATACATTCCAACATTCCTTCTTTCTATAGCACGATCGAGTGCAGAAGCAAAATTCAGAGCTATGACTCAAGGTGTGTGTAAGTTACTATAGTTAAAGATTATTCTTGAAGATCTGAAGATTGAGTGGGATGGTCCGATGAGACTTTATTGTGATAACAAGTTTGCAATCAGCATAGCTCATAATCCGATACAGCATGATCGAACAAAGCATATTGAGGTTGACAGACATTTTATCAAAGAAAAACTACAGAGTGGTTTAATTTATACACCTTATGTATCTACACAAGGTCAGTTTGCTAATGTACTTATAAAAGGGTTGAACAGTCCAGCATTTTAGACGATTGTATCCAAACTGGGAATGGAGAATGCATATTCACCAGCTTGAGGGGGAGTGTTGGACAGTGGTGTTGGACGGTGGCCTCTGTGGACGGTGTTCCCATGGTTTGTAGTGTAGATATTGTTTTTAGTGTTCTATTAATTTGTTACTTATTTTTTAGGGACTAATTTTTTAATGTAGCAACTGTCTCTATATAATCTTCATTGTAAACATTATGTTTTTTATGAAATAATATACTGTGTTCATATTCTTCAAATTCTAAAAATAACCAAGTGGAAGGTCCACATAGACCTTTTCAAACAAATCATCATTTAAAAAGGCATTGTTTATGTCTAACTGCACCAAATGTTAGCCTTTAACAGCTATAACAGAAAGTAGAAGTATGAAAGTGCAGAGCTTAGCTACTGGTGAAAGAGTATCAAGGAAGTCAATCCTAGTTTGTTGTGTGTAACCCTTGACTACAAAACGAGCTTGATATTTATCAATAGTCCCATTAGGTAAGTATTTAACCTTGCAAACCCAGCAGCAACCTATGGTATGCTTCCCTGGGGGTAACTTGACCGAAGTCCATTTATGGTTGTCCTCCATAGCTTGTAATTTAGTTGCCATTGCTGCTTGCCAAGTAGGATGGTTAGCAGCCTGAGAATAAAATTGTGGTCAGAAACTTGTAGAACATAGGTTCTGTAGAAAGGTGACAGATTCTCATAGGAGATATAATTGGATATTGGATAAGGTGTAGTTGAGGTAGCTGGCAAAGTGCAGGCATAATCCTGCATGTAAGAATGTGGTTTGGAGACGCGGTTAGACTTTCTGAGAGGGGGTAAAATATCAGGCATAGATGTAGTGGAAGACTGAGAAACAGGATCTGGAACAGAGAGCATCAAGCTATAGAAAGGTGCAGGTTGTATAGGATTGGGACAGGTAGATATGGGACTGGTAAAGTTGGTAACAAGATTGGAAGAATCAGATAAGGGTAAAGGATAGACTAAGTTTGGGAATGGATTAACTACGGGAGAAGAATCTATGATAGAGTGAAAAGGAAAACAAGTTTCATGAAATACCATATCTCTCGAAATAAAAAAACTGTCTGATCTAGATGTTGTACACCATGCAGGCCTTATAACCTCTAGGATATCCTATGAGAACAGCAAGGATGGCCTTACGATAAAACTGATTTCTTTTTCTTTTTTATTTGGGTACAACAGCCCCACAAATTTTATGTCTCCTAAATGTGTGTGACATCAATCAAATCCAAGAAAAGAATAATATCAACCAAAATGAAGCAAAACCTATTGTCGAAAGAGTAATTCTTGGTTAGACAGCATCTATCATAGGCACTCTATTTAATATTAAACTTATTTAGAGTTATGAGACTATGTTAAAAATTCACCAATCTCTATATGGTGCATTTATACATGTCAATTGTTGAATGGAATGCTTAAGAGATGAAGTGTCTATCCAAGAAATTCTCTGAATTAAGGATATGCTTGGTTTGGGGGTAGAAGAAAAATTTTAAGGAAGTTAAATTTTCTGAAAAATATTCTATTTGGTACAACGGGAAAAGTTAAAAAAAATTTGATTTAAGTTAAAAAATTTTGGGGCAACGCTTTCAATACTCCAAGTGAAGGTTGGAGCAAGGATAATACTTCACGTGCTTTACACCGTTGATCAACGGTTCCTGTTTTTTATCTGTAACCTTGACAACAGGTAATCTTTGCTACAATGAATAATTATATTATAAGCTTAGTCGTACGTCCTTGGAAACATGACAAATGTTGTTTAGGATTTAAAAAATGATCCCTAACATGTTTCTTCCCTCATTTTCCATTTTTCCCTACCAGCTTTACCATAACCACTCAAGACAACGTTCTGACTTTTGAGTGACAGTGTTCGACGTGAGCATCAGTTGCAAAACAAGTTGCTAAATTAGCTTGCAAACAATCACCATTCAGTCCTTTTTCATCTCCCATGTACAACCAACTATGAGCATTGAACATAGCATGTCGTGGGATGGTAGATGCAAGCCCAAATGTAAGGTGTGATAAAATAACTATGCCTAAATGATGCTTAAATCAAAAGGAAACATAAAATCAGGAGAAGGAACATAAATGCAAAAACAAAGAAAATGAAGGAAAAAAAAGGAAAGAAGATTGAAAATGGATCAAGAACAAAAGAAAAAGGAAAGAAGGGCTTGCCTTGAAGAAGAGATCGATTTGTGAAGCAGATGTGATGAACACAGATATGATCTCTTCTGTTTGCAACAAAGAAAGAGAAATCCCATTCTGCCTCTACAGAGTTCCACAACAACAAAATTCTGATCAAACAATTTCAGATGCGCTTTCATTCTGGTGATTTATGAGAAATCACCCTCAACTCAGGATAGTCTCATACTCCCCTTCATTTTTACCTGTCTCTAAAGGTTGCACAGGAAGTAAGAAGCCATTAAATAAGAAGGTGCCGGTTGCTAAATTTCTAAACATCTGATCAAATTCTGCCTTTACCTTTAATTTATCTGTTTTTTTTTTACAAATTAAAGAATTATACATTGATATTTATTAATATTTTGATAATTTTATTTTTATTTTAATTTCTAAAATAAAAGAGATGTAAATAAATATTAATGTAGCAAAATATTAGTGAATATGACATTGTAAACTAATTAAATACCTCTCGTAATAATTTCACATAAAAATATTTTAATATCTACATAAATTTAAAAACATTATAAGAAACCAATAAAACTAATTTCAATATAATATGTTATCAAAAAATTAAATTAATTAAATTATATTTTTTAAATTATTATATTTATTAGGATATATATTTGTTTTATAATATTTTAAAATTTTAATATATGCATTATACGAGAATGAAAACTTTACATGAAAAGATAATAAAATTAATTGGACGTAATTTATTATGAAGAAACTAAAGATTTATTAAGTATTTTTTTAAAAATTCAAATATTTATATATTTATATATTTATATATTTATATTTCACGGGAATGAAACTTTACTTAAAATATTTTAATATTAACATCTATGGAATAAAAACTTAACAAGAAATATGTGAATCAGCAAGCTAAGGTTGTATGTTATTTTGAAATAGATTGAATATGTGAATGATAAGAAGATTAAATAACATAAGAGTCATATGTTAATTGATTGATTTAATTAATCTGTTATTTTATTTAGTCTATTTAAATTGTATAAACTAAATATATAAATACAAAATACTAAGATATTTAAATGCATCAAGTATCATTTAGTTATATTATTATCGATTATTTTATTTTTCTGGTAGGTTTCATTTTTATTTGTGATTGTAATATCTATCAATCTAATATTTTTTTTTTTTTTTTTTGTAAAATTTGACATTAAGGATCAATTTGGTATACACTTGACAATTGGGTGAAAAACTAAGTGATTTTAATTTTCAATATAATTTTACATTTAAGTTTCATTAATGAACTTTTCATCATAATGATTATAAAAGAATGAGTTTTTGCATTAGGACTCAATTTGGTGTACTTTTCAAAAATAAGGATGAAGAATTAAGGAATGAATTTTTAGTATAATTTTATATCTATTATAATTTTATATAAATCTCATCCATGAAGTTTTTTACTCAAGGATACATTAAGATGACTATTAATGAAAATAGAATTTTTACATTAAGGATTAGTTTGGAATAGCCTTAAGAAAGTTGAAATTTTAATAGATGGATATTTATTTTAATAATATTATAAGATTCTTATTTTTTTTCCGGATATATACATACTTTTTATTGTTATCCAATTCTTTTCTTATAACATGAAATAGTGATCTTACTATTGCTTACATCTTTCATATATGAGGTTTGTTAAATGATAAATTGTTTATGTAATTATTATTTCTTATTTTTAAATCAGTTTGCCATATGTTTTCTTTCTTTTTATATTAATGCCTTAAAATTAATTGATAGATTTTTACGTAAATCTTTGTTAATATTATTTCTTCTAGGTTAAAATGAACAATTGATCCTCATAATTTCATTTGATTTATATTTTAGTCTATCAGAGAGTAATAACTTCATAGTTGTAAACTATAAAAATGAGTCTTTTATAAAAAAAAATAAAAATAAGAATCAATACCTTAATGAATAAAAAGAAACAAGTCTAATGTGAGATTCTAACTTAAAATCAATTGACATTAAGTGGACTAACCTAACAGATATATAAATCTTGCACTCAAAATATTGAGGCATGCGATATAGAATTCTTAACACCTCTTTCACAGATGACTAAATGAAACAGGCAAAAACAAATCTAATGAAATAGGTAGAAACAAATCTAACGAAGTAGGCAGAAATAAAAATGAGATATTAACCTTGATATTATATGATATTTTAACTTAAAATCAATTGGTATTAAATAGAGTGATTCAACAAATATATAAACCACATCTAAAATATTGAGGTAAGCAATATAGAACTCTTAACACCTCAAATCTTGATTAAGATTTTTTTTCATCAATTGCTTTTACATTCAGCCCAAAAACCCTTACCCACTCTTCTATATTATTTGAAGCTTTTGTGAGACTATTTATACATCTATCATTTTTCGTGCAAACATATATATATGAAGAAACAGCCGAAAGGTTTCAAGTATAATTATTTCATGCTGATGTCAAAGGAGGTACTGATATTGGCTTTGGAGAAAGGATGTTAATTAGCTAAACAAAAATGTTATTCCTATATTTGATTTTCTACTCTTTTATTCTACACATTTCTTTTAGAGGAAAACGGAATTAAGAGAAAAAGGGAAAGTAAATTTCTCTCTCCCCTTTCTTCCAATAAAGGGGAAGTATAAAATGGAGATGTAGAAAATAAAGTATAAGAATAACACTATTGTTAGCTAAAAGCAAGATTCACTCTGCTTGCTTATTTAGTAACTATTGATATAAAAATAACACATTTTTTATTTAAGAGATTTTAATGATCAGTCGAAAAAAAAACTTACTTCGAAACCTTATACAATTTTACTAGAATCAAAGGAAATAAGTTATCAAGATAACGTTTTTGGCTTAGAAATTACCAAAATGGTGGTTTTGATTTGTTATCGAAAAATGGTAATTCGAATCAAAATGGTAAGTTTTGAAACTAAAGTACTAATTTCGATTTGCTATCAGAGATGATACTTTCGACTTCATACTATGAATGGTGACCTCGAGTGGGTTTCGAACATTGAGACTTTCGATTTCAGTGACTATTAGAGTCAAAGTTGTAGTAAAGACTCGAAGTTATTGAAATGATAGTTTTGATTTAAAATCAAGAAATGTCATTTTGATTTCATATCAGGTGTTGTAATTTCGATTCAGTATCAAAATAAAGATTAGAATAGCTACACTTAACAAATTTTTGAAGAAAGAAACTAAGGATCTCGACCATAAGTCAGCAAATGATTAAAGATTCAAGTTTAAATTTAAAAGAAAGGATTTAAATTTGAAATAGAAGTTAACAATAGTTGCAAATACTAGATCAAGACAATATAAGTATTGCTGACAAAGATTGAGCAGTTACTTGTAGCACAAGAATTGCTAACAAGAATTTTGTGGTTACTTAACAAGAATTTCGTGGTTACTTAACAAAGATAACCAATTATTTAACAATTATTTTTGTTTTATACACATATCAAGATATTATAAAAAGGGTAGGTATTTAGAAAGTTTATAAATATCAAAAGGATAGAAACACTTAGGAGTTGAAAATTCAATACTTATAAACACTTGTAACTTAACGCTCTCACATCCTTCACATATCGAGCAAACAGTGCAAGCCTAATTCAGTAAGTTTCCATCCACTTTTACTCTTGTACACTTTACAAATTTAATGCAATTTTATTTTACAATTCATTTACATCCAGTTATTTACTTTTCTACAAATTCTTTTCTATTCTTGATTAAGTGATTTTTTCAAAGATTATTTGAGTTCTTTTAAATTGCTTTCATTTACTTGCTTTCATTACTTGTTCTGCAAACTTATTTTTCTACACTTTACATATTTACACGTTTACTTTTCATTGTCTTTTATTTTGCCTTGCTTTACTTTATGTTCTTTAATTTCAATATTTTACATTACTTATCACATTTACTTCAATTGCACTTTTAATTATGTTATTTACATTTTATGTCATTTAACTTGCTTTATTTTATTGATTTTCTTTCTTTTCAAAACAAAGTTTCCTTTTATTTCTACATATTTTTATTAAGTTGCATTACGCATAAACACTTCAACTTTGGATTTACATGAATATGTATTACATTCTTAAAAGATCAGTCTTGGAGCAAGAGAATTCCAAGAAAAAACATTTCTCTTCACCAAATTAAGATTAAGAATAAATTTTGTCCATAGAAAAAAGGTTCACCGTAACCCAATTAACAGTAGTAGAAATATTATGGTAAACAGTAACATTCTATTGACATTATCAGTCTTTTACCGTCTCGATCCCTATTCTCTCATTGAAATATTATGAGTTGTGTGCGTTGTTTTTTAAGTGCAACTAAAGTAAATCTAAAAAGAGTAATGATCCTTGCTTGGTGAAAAGACAATTCCAATGAGACATTGCAGTAAGCATTCCTTTATGTCCCTGACTCTCTGATAATACGAAGGTTCGCATGAATAAGAATTGCCAGCACAGGATAATAAGAAAAAGAATAGAACTGAAAATCAATTTTACTTGAAGTTGCTTTTATGAAATAACATATCCAAGACATGCATGGAAAATGTTTAAACAATTCTGATATTCTTATCATAAATAATACATACACCTTTTTTTACATATCATATAATATCATTCATTATACTTATTTTTTCTTATTACTTTCTCTCTCTCAATCACACACCCTTAAAAAGAATGTATACAGTACTTACACCTCTAAAAGAGGTGTAAGATCATCTTTTTCCATGTTTAAAATCAACTTTCCACCCACTTTTATTGTTTTAGTTTTAATAAATAATATATGCATATCAAAATGATAGCTACGCGGAATAAATGGCCTTAGTAGGTTTGGTAGAAAGGCCAAACCAAAGTGGGAAGAGGGGATCATAATGAGGATCTCCAAAATTCATTGGCAGTTGATCAACAGTTTTGAACCATGTCCGCGGAAGCTTTCCTGTGAAACCATAGTCACCATATAAAACATCAGCCACACCCTGGCCTTCACTACCTGGAAGCCAACCAGCAACAAGTGCATCTATTAAAGCAACATATGGTTCAATAACTACAGGGCGACCAGAAATAATGATAACCACACATTTTATAGCTCCACAAACATTTGTTATGGTCTCGGGGCCAGGATAAGGGATTGTCAAGTTCAAGCTGTCACCATGCATTTCAGCATAAGGATGCTCTCCTACTACAACTATGGCATAGGAAAATCCATTGGACTTGACAAATTCTATATCAGGGTTCTCCTTGTAGATCACTGTGGTATCTGGATCAACTGTGTTTTTTATAGCAGTGAGAATTGTAGTCCCTGATCATATAAAGGTACACAAGAATAAGAAAAGTTGCAATATATACTTGACAGACAATAAGAGAAATATATATATCTTACCTTTGAGAATATTGTTGCCACTGATTCCTTGCCATTCAATGGTCCAGCCACCACACTGATATCCTAGATTATCTGCATGGCTTCCAGCTACAAGTATTTTTGACGCCTTTTTAGGAAGAGGCAATAAAGGCTTATCAGCAGATTCTCCATTTTTTAGAAGGACCAGTGATTTCCTTACAGCTTCTCTAGCCAATTTTCTATGCTCCTGTTCAGAATTTTGGTAAACATAGAAGAGATACATGGTAATCCTTATATCTAATTGTGGAACTTAGGGAAGTTAAATGAAATATATTAGCAAAACAAAATAACTAACCTGAATTCCCAGATATCTGACCAAACTGTAATCAGCAAAAGGGTTCTCAAAAAGACCCATCATGAACTTAACCCATAAAATTCTTTTCGCCGCATCATCAATTCGACTCATAGGAATGAACTTATTTTTCACCAATTTGGTTAGATCATCTATGAATTCTATGTAGAACTTTGGAACCATGAACTGCAAACACAAGAAAAGTGTGTAACAATATTAAAGGTGTCCTCATTGGATGAACATCAATTCAGGCATATATATCATATACTTTTGGCCTAAACTACCATGTCAATGCCAGCAGAAACTCCTGCTTCAACTGAATAAGTGAAGTTTGCATGAGGTGGAGACGTGATCCTATCAATACCCTCAAAATCTGAAATAACCAAGCCCTGGCATAATCCATGAAAAGGTGAGGGTTGTTTAGAATTGTGCATATATGATGATAAACAGGATTTCGAAGTTATATTCGATGAAAAAATTATTTTACCTTAAAATGGAGAGTATTCTTGAGGAAGCCAGTAACAAGGTCACTATTAGCATGCATTTTTACTCCATTCCAACTGGAGTAAGAGACCATAATGGTTGCCACACCCTTTCTAATTGAGCTAAAGTAGCCTGGCATGTGAATTCTCATCAATCCATCTCTATCTATAATAGTGTTGCTCTCATCAATCCCATGGATTGTTCCACCATCACCCACATAGTGCTTAGCACTAGCTATAACCTTTTCTCTGTCCAGCAATAAGTGAGTGTTTCAGAAACTTTATATTAAAACAAAATCAACAGCATAATTTAACATAAGATAAGAATTTTATGTTATGTTGTAGCCTAACATAAGCAGCATATTGCTTTAGGGAACAAATTCCTTCATCGCTTGTTTTAGGGAACAAATTCTATCATCCTTTTCAACCATTTCGCCTATTTCATCAGAGTGGCTCATGTAAAAATAAGGAATCAAACAAAAAATGACGAATAGAAGGGGGGAAAATAAGAAGAAAAAAAAGACCACCAAGTGTATGTTTTTCTGTTCTGAAGCTTATTTAACTTTGTTTCTAAAGGTTGGACTTCCACATATCAGAACAGGTACTGCATTAGGATATGGAGAATAGTTGTAAAGCTTATTTCTATAAATTTACCCAAGACTATTTAGGTCCAAGTTACTTCAAGCAAAACCTATGACTAAATGAACTCTTTCTGTTTGGACTGGTTAATACATATGAGATTCAATTGAATTAAGAGCAAGAATATCAACTAACAAGGTTCAAAACTAGCTGATACTGGAACAATCATATTAAAATTAAATTCTTTTGTTTTTAAAATTCTTACTTTCCAGCAATAAAAGGGACACCCTTTGGTAAATTATCAGGGATGTCCCCTTGCAATCCTGATATGATTTCAGTCATAGCTTGAACTACTTTAGGATCTTCACTGTAGCTTTCATAACATCGACCCCATCTTGGATCTCTACAGACCTATAAACAATATAAGCCAGTGTTAAAAATTCTCTATAAGTTGAGAGCATAAGAAGTTGGTTGTAGTTGCTTACTGCTATACAAGGTGCGTAAGCATATTGAATTCCTGTTGCTCTAACTTCAAGGGCAGTTGCAGCTCCAATTCTCTTTACAAGTTCAGGGTCCCTATTCAGCAAAATAAAATATCCATTATTATCTTCTATAAAAAGAAAGGAATTAATTAGAATGAGAAATACAATAATTAAGCATTTTATGATAATAACATACCAAGTAAAACAACTATATTCAGTTTCTAGACCAGGCTGTGCGAGTATGACATAAATCTGTGTATCTGTAAGTTGCTTTAGAATTTTGAATAACTAATGTCATCCGTACTTGTGTCTGAATATCATGATCATGTTTCCAAATAATAGAACCACAGATAACTTTGTGATTATGATCCGTTTTTAAAGAATATACTTTTTCTTAAAAAAGAAAAAAACCCAAGAAATATGGAGTATTACTACTAATATCCATTCACCTGGTAGCTCCAAGCCCAATATTGTGAGGAAAAATAGTTGCTTTGTAAACAGTGTTGTGGCCATGAACGGCATCAATCCCATAAAACATTGGAATTCCAAGCCGGGTTGATAAAGCACCCCTCTGAAATTCATTCACCATGTTAATCCAGGTTTCAGCAGAAGCCTGTGGAGCTGGAATACTCCCTCCCTCACTCATAACACTCCCTACTCAAAAGAGAAATACTTTTCATTATTGGCTAATTGAATGAATATACCATAGAGAAAGGGGTGGAAGAAAAAAAGAAGGTAAAGAAAAGAAAAGGCCTGGTGTTTACCAATAAAATACTTCTTGAGCTCATCAGCAGATACATACTTGCGCTCAACCTGCAACATTTGGCCAATTTTCTCCTCAAGAGTCATCCGGCTTATAAGATCCTCAACCCTTGTATCAATTGACAATTTAGGGTCCTTGTATTTCATGTATTCTGCCTCCAACAAGCCTGCCCAGCAACCTAACAGCCAAAGCCCCACCAAGAATATGGGAATCTTAGCCATTTCCTGCATGCACCTAGGTACTGAAACAAATTCAACAGGTTAGTAAAACTCTCTATCCATTATGCATATAATTCATATGCACCAAATTACTAGGTCCATTAAGGTTAATAGCAGTTGTTGAACTTCAGAGGCAAGGTAAATAATTTTCAACAAAAATAAAAAATTGTTAAGTATCCTATCCAAGAATGAGGATTACAGAACAAGCCTTCAAATTAGCTTAAGCTAACAGAGGAACTAAGCTTATTAATACCTTGGGTTTATGTGGAAAGGAAAGCTTGCCTCAGATGTCACTGTGCATGGAATGAAGCATTACCTATCAACAAATACTGAGAACAATGACATTTTCTGTGAAAGCATTAAGAGGAATCAGAGATGATGAAAAGAAAGTAATGAATAGCACAGAGATAGAACTCAGATCATTACACTGTCTAGGAAGAAGAAATCTCTGAACAAATAAAAGTGTCACATAGGAATCTGGGAAACACAAGGAGGGTGGTTGAAGGACGACATATATATAAAGTATTGGAAACGGAGTGACGCATTGATGCCGGCATCTGTTACCTTACAGGAGTCCTGGAGTTGGAAGCAACCTCTCCTCGCCAACATGGAAAAGTGTCAGACTGCAAACACTAAAAAAATAAAAAATACAAAATACAAAACCATAGAAGTGAAGACTTTAGGCAGGAAAGTGTTAGTGATTTGACCTGATAAGGAAAATTCTTGACTGGCCAAAAAATATTGAACATCTATATTTGACATTTAGCATAAACATTATATATCGACGTCAGTGTAGGTAAATGTTAAAGTATTTTATATTTTAAGGTGAAATAGATATATATCTTATGTTGATGTTAAAAAAATGTTGATTAAGTATTGTATTTTGAGTATTCAAATAATATAACTAAAAAAATAGCAAAAGTATTTTATAAGTGTATAAATTTATACAAAATATCAATATAATATTTTTTTGTAATTAAAAGTTTAGAAGGAGAGAAAATTATCTTGATTCAAAATCAGTTCAAATTTAGAGTATCTGAGAATAGTTATAAAAATTTGATTATCTCAATAATTAATTATTGTATAATATATTATTATTATAATTAATTATAATAGAATTAATTTTATATTTAGATATGTTACTTAAAAAATGATTTTAAGTTAATCGATTTCGTTTGAATGATATAAAAAATTATTTTTATATATTAAATTATTAAAATAAGTATAGAATAATTTAAAAAATTATTTAATTGAGGATAAAATGATATTTATATCTCAAAGTATAAAAAATAATTTATAATATAAAATCATAAGTTTCAATCTCTAACATTTTAAAAAAACTTTTATAATATATTAAATTTTATATAAAAATTGAAGTTAATTTTTTTAAATATGATTAAATAATAAAAAACAAAAAAAAATTATTGACAACAGATTTAATATGTTGTCAAACATGCACTTAATAGATTGAGTCCATCCTCATGATAGATATATTAATATAATTTTTTATATATTATATAGTCCACGTCAAAAAAAAAAGATAAGGTCTTTTTAAATTGTTGGTTCCTTTTAATATTAATATTATGCTTAAGTGTGTACGCATCCCACTAGGAAAAAAATAATATTAAACATTAATTATTGTCGTTTCGATATTGGTATGCAGTTCACATAATTATTAGCTAGTTGGTGAATTAGTAATTTAGTATCATAATGCTATTGTTAATGTCATCCTTCTCCCTTCATACTTGTCTTATTCTTCGATCTCCATGAATAGTATGGTAATTGGCAATAATAATACGCTAATTGCCCCCAATATTCTATTTCTGAAGTAGACAGAAAATGTTTCTTTTTCCTTTTGAAAACGAAACAGAGAAAAGAGCAAGATATATAATAGAGAATGGGATTTTAGAAGGGATAGGGTAGGGGAGAAATGGAACCTATAAATATAATGCGTCCTTCAATTCATATTTATTTATAAGAAATCTGTTCTCCACCTTCTATAAAGTAATCTTATTGCCAGTTGCAAAATTGCAAAACTCTAGGGAACATAGAGGAAAAAGGATGTTGCATTGGCATTTGGCATCGGGTGTCTGAATTGGGTACGAGTAGATATATAATTTGATTTTTAAAAAATAGGGAAAACTTCAAAAAAATTCATTATACTATACGCGATATGTACCTTAATCATATTACTTTAAAAATGTGCACCTATTATTTTGTATTTTGTTAGTTGGTTTTGTAAAACTACAAAGAGTATGCAGTATGTAAAGCCTATAATTTTTTTATAGAAATACTCACGTGCAATGAATTTTTGACCCCCAAACACGGTCTTCTTTTTCCTCTCACCTAAACCCTAGAACTCCAGAACATACACACTTGCATCACCATAGCAATGATCTCCTATCATCTATGCCAGTTCTTGATGGCAACCCAATTACGCCGTGAAGGATCCAAACCACCATTCACCACCCTACTAACCACCGGAAAGAAGGTGTCTCGTGATGACCACAAGAAAGAAGGATTACAAGGCTAAGTGCTATCACCCGTGTAACTTGAAACTCTAGAGTAGAGACCCACCAATCACTCACCTCCATTGTCGAAGCCCCACGAACCCAAGACCTCCACCATTGCGCACCACCGAACAACTCCACCTAAAACTATCGTCCGTCCAAGACTGCGTGATTCCCCATCAATCCACGATGCAAGCACAGAAGCAAAGAGACTGGGTTGTGTTTGGGTTGATTTCGTCCTACTCGTTGGAATCGAAGAACGACGATTGTGAGGGACCAGCGATTCAATGTTGTTGTCGTCGCGCTGGTGGTTGTCATCGGAGACTAGATCGACGCAATGGAGGCGTCTTATGGAGTTCTAGGGTTTGGGAGGGAGGAAGAAGAAGACTCTGTTTGGGGGTCAAAAATTCAAAGGCAAAGAATTTTTCTAAAACGCACTTGTTAGTAAAACTATTTATCAAATTGTCATTTTTTCAAGATCGGTGAACTATTTACCAAATTGTCATTTTTTTAACTATTTACCAAAATGCCACTCTTTTGAAACTATATACCAAATGCTCACTTTGCTAGGCTTACGTGGCATTGTTTAATATTTTTGGCAAGAGATTATGATTCGTAAGATGATCCTCGCAATGCTAATGGTTACGCCAACACGCTTGCGCAACCTACGATGGATGCGCCTTGATTCGTGGCGCATCTTGGTTGAAAATGCGCCATGACCCTTTGATGCTAGCAAGAAAAGCAAATAAGCCAACAAGGGTGGCGTAACCCTAAGTATATATCCCAACACCCCTCCCCGATTCAAAGTGCCATCCTAAGCATTTCCTAAATTCTCACTATATCTTCTACAAATTTCTTCTCTCTAAACACTCACTAGAAAGGGGATTCAATTCTTACGAAAGTGCATGTCATCATTATTTGTGATCAACTTTAGATTGTATTCCTTCACACTTCCAAGTAAGTATCTCTTTCAATAGTTAAATAGTTTATTTATTATTTGTTGATTACTTTTTTTGGTAGGTTAGTGTTAATTGTAATTTAATATTATTATACTTTAATATTTTTATTGACTAATGAATAATGAAGTTGTATGATATGTAGTCTAAATTATATGGATAATTATTTTATAGGTAAAATGCGAGTAGGATATATATTTTGACATGACTTACATTAGTAAATGTAGCTTAATTCAAAATATTTGACTTTGGAAATTTTTTTTACATAAATAACTGTATTGAATATTATAGTTGATTGTTAATATATTGAATGCATGCATCTTTGATTGCAAAGACTAAGGGCAGAGGTGCTTCAGATTCCCCAAAAGATTCAAATTCACTGTTGACCATGATGAGCCTGATGTGTTTTACGATGGTGGTGGTCAATTACGTCCCTTAGATGGGAGTAAGTTTCTATTTCATTTCATATTTTTACATTACTTCCATGACATACTTTGTTAATATTTTTACTTACGTTTGCAATACTTTCATTTACCAAATAGGTGGCATGCTTAAAACATAAAGTATTTTACGGGGTGTGATACTCGTAATTGGCGTCCTACATATTATCGCAAGGTGCGGAGATCAGTTCTTCGATCACATAAAAGTGTTTGGTTCTGAAGAACGATGAGGTATGTCTTCGTTACATTCCTTTAAGATATTTACTTATGCATATCACTTGTATTAATGTTTTGTGCATATCTTTTTTCGGTTTATATGACAACCATACACGGATGAGCATGTGGCAACATTGCCACCTTTTTGTGTGGTTGGTAGGGACATTGCACTGTGGCGTGGTCCAACTCTCATATGTTTCCACATTGTTGAGTGGCACCAAGAAGCCAGATGTTGCCATCGCGTCATGCGACCGCTTGGTCTTGACCACGAGAGGACAAGGGTTCCACGGTTGACCGCTCCATCAAATGATACGACAATCTTATTACACTCGGTTACATTGATATTGTTCACCTATGATGAGGATTGGCCGGCTACATTGATCTTGCCTTATATAGCCACCGGGATAGTCGTAGGGAGAAGGTTGTTGAAAGGGAGAAAAATCCCATTGGTCGCACCCCCGCCTCGCGTTCCGAGTACATGCGTTGGTATAAAGAATTACCGATGGAACTATTGCTCCCACAAGCGCATCTATTGGGAATGCGCCAAGCTCTTTACTAATTCGTTAGTGACTATATGTATTTTGTATTCAAGGCTATAATGACATAAATTATATATGTTTATTAGATGGACATTGCGAGTATTTTCGGTTGCTCAATTCAACTTCCTCACCGGGCCATCGAGAGGTTACTACACAAATCCTACATTTGAAGTAAAGGGAGCATGACCGCATTACGATGGAAAAGCCTTATATGGTCCGGCTCCACCCGGAACAAGAGGATCAACTCATTTCGGGGCCGCCCGAGAGGAGTCGAGCCAACAAGGAACGCGTGAAAGGTGATAATGGTGGAGAGGATTGGCGAGCACTATGTTGATGATCTCTTACTTCGACATCCCGAGGAGTCCAGGAGTTCACTACCCAAAGATACGACTCGAGTTTGACCTTACACCGCGATCTAGGAAAATTAGCATATTTTCCCCCCCACTAGAGTCCTACTGTGTATACGAGAAATGTATCATGCGCACTCGGAAACCACCCGCATATTACCCACCATACCCACCATACCCTTACTCACCGTATCCATACCCGCCACCGAGTTACCCCTCATATCCTTACCCACCACAGTAGGTTACCCACCATATCCTTACCACCACCAAGTTACCCACCATACCCATCACAGACCGATCCCTCTTCCGAACCATCTCATAGGCCACCGCTTTCATGGATGATCCCATCTCATTGACATTCAAAAGATTATATTTAGTGATTTTGTGTAAAATACTATTGAGAATATCTTATTGTGAGTTTGGTCCTAATTAGTTACACTATATATGCTTTTCGCTCTTGTTTTTCGATTTTATTAAAGATTGGATAGTAAAGAGTACTATGGGCTTGCATTAAACAGTGTTCATTGGCTTTTGGGAGATCCAACATTTAGGGAAACTTGTGAAGTTAACGCTTGCTAAATTTTTACTAATTCTAATTACTAAAAATTTGGGAGGGGCAAAGTGCATTATGGTTGATCAATCCTACTCAAACTTATCATCTGAATCCTACTCAAAAAAATTCATTTAAAAACTTTTTTAGGACTAATAAGCTTTTTTAGGAAGTATTTAATGCCCATATCATCAATACTAACTTTTTCTTATGATTTGACTAATAATAAAATGAAAGTCATCGAAGATTGTTTAAGGATTATATTAACTCAAGTATAAGATAACCTATAAGTGTATTGATAAGTAACTAATCCAATTGTATCACAGATATACCATTTAATTTTTATGATATGTTGTTTAAAATATTTGTGTAAAAATAATTAAATATATTCAATAACTTCAATAATAAGATATGTAATCAATTGATTAGATTATTTTTACATTTATTAAAAATCATACATAAAGACAAAGTTAAAAGCAAATAATTAATACCTCAATCGTTTTTGAGTGTATGTGTTGAACAATAAATTGAAACGATAAATTTTTAAAAATTAACAAAAAAAAACATATGTGTTATGTAATTAATAAATCTTCATAATAACTAAAACAATATTAAATATTACCAACATATTAAATTTGTCACTTTTTTAATTTTATATTATATATTTTATTTCCATAATTAGTATGGATTCATTAATAAACGATCTCGTCGCTTATTTTATTAAGTAATTTAAATAATTTATATAAATTTAAAGGCTTGACCACAGCGGTCGGCCAATATCAGAATGAAGTTTTCTAGTGTAAGACCCAACCAGGATCGCTCATCCATTGTCGAAGCGCATCCATGAGTTCCACCATTGCGCACCACCGACGACTCCACGTGGATCGCCCCCAGTGCGTGATCCCCATCAATCCACGATGCAAAATATTAAAAATGCCACGTAAATGTTTGGGTTGATTTCGGTATATAGTTTCAATCAAAGAATGATGATTTTGGTAAATAATTAAAAAAATGGTAATTTGG
Source organism: Ormosia semicastrata (assembly GCA_029884595.1). NCBI lineage: Eukaryota > Viridiplantae > Streptophyta > Magnoliopsida > Fabales > Fabaceae > Ormosia > Ormosia semicastrata. Next base: position 8,382,340 of record JAQQTO010000036.1, on the reverse strand, counting down.
TAAATAGTTAAAAAAATGGCAATTTGATAAATAGTTTTACTAACAGTGGCAGTTTAGTAAAAAAGCCATTCAGACATGCATGTGTGTTGTACGTGCGCGTTTCCATCCAAAAACTAACGTCCGCTACTATTTTGTAATTCTCAGCATAAAATGCAAAGTAACAAGTTCATTTTACATATTTTTGAAGTAATATGACTAAAGTGTACATCGCATATAGTACAAAGGATTTTTTTTTCAAGTTTTCCCTAAAAAACATGTTTACTAATGTGTGTTACTTTGAGAGAAAGAGACTTTTAGATTCTTTAAGTATGTGCTCTTGAGTTTGATCTTAGGATTTATATGTATACAAACAATACCATTAGGAGAGGTCTTTACTTAAGCACTAACTGTATTTACGGAGATTAATATCTTACCTATCGAATGAGAATACTCTAGGAAATAAAAATAATATATTTTATGTGTTTTTGGTCTTTGAAAGTGTGTGTGTGTATGTCTAACTTAGTTCCCGAAGTTGTGAAATTACTAACAAATTCACCCTTATGTCAGTTGATATTCATGAGCCTTAATGAAGAAGCTGATGTGTCACATTAAACACATATGTAACATATTTGTCTGTTAGATTGTCAACATGGAATGGCAAAATGTGGGAGAATGTTTATCATATCAAATGACATTGTTTTATGGAAAAACACAACCATTTTAAGCTCTCTTTGTAACAACTATATTTGAAATGGGGAATAAAAGGGTAATTGAACCCTCATTTCCCAAAGCTCTCTCAAATGACGAAGACATTGGTGACCTTTACAATAAGTGGGTATAGTTTTGGTGTGAAAATCGCCGCAATGAACCTTTCTTGATGCAGGATAAGATTAAGAATCATTCAATGCAAGAAGGGAAAGAATAGACGCAGGTAGTTTTGGAAGTCCTATTCTTTGTGGTAAGCTTCTTTTTGTTAGAATGCATTGTTGATTAAATTTTTGAATGATAATGTGTATGTTTTATACAGAATGAGGACTTATAATATGATTATTTTGAATGTGTTAATAAATCATCCTCAAGCACTCTAACAATAGATGAAGAAAAAGTTACAACTAGAAGTATAAGTTGACACCATTTAGCATTCATAAGGCAACATTTTGGGGGCAATTTAAAGGGAAATGATGTTGATTTTGGTGAATATCACTCTCCTACGTTTAGCCATTCTACATAGGCAGTCTAACGGACAAATAACGTTACACATGTGTGCATTTAATGTGATACATTAACTCCTTCATTAAAGTTCATAAATTTCAACTGACAGAAAAGTGAACTTGTTGATAATTTTATAACTTTAGATACTAAATTATATACACACATTTGAAGATCAAAATCACACAATGTTCATTTTTTTATAAAACAAATTTTATATTTACATATAAATATGCTATTAGAAGGACAAATGTCTCCACTCTCCATGACTGTTATAAGGTGTTAGGCCATTGGATGCTTCCCATAATCCCAGTTTTTCAATTTCGCTTGATCATTATTATTAAACTTCATTTTTTAATGAATTGTTAAACTTCATGCCATCAGTGACGGACTTAGAAATTTTAGATATTAGGAGGCAAAAGTAATGCTATCAATATAGAAGCATACAAAAAAAAGTGTCAATAATTATATTTATATATCAAAAAATATATTAATACAAAATTATGAAAGATTAATTTATAATTATTTTTTTCACATTTTTCATATTTTAAAAATATTGAATAATCTTTTCATTATTAATACTATCAAATATTTCTCTCTTATATATATAACCAAGCAATCATTTAATCATTTATCTCTCATACAATTGTATAGTCAATTCTTTATGATATTCATAAGGTGGAAAACAAATAGTTAAATAAAAGAAAAAGAAAAGAAGTTTGAGAAATCTGAGAAGTATCACTAAAGCATAACAGTGAAGAGAAAGAGGTGAAAGAAAACTTTGGTGCTCTGAATATTTTGACAAACTTTAGTACTTTATTGACTCCAAATAACATGGGGTGGGATATTTTTGAAAGTAATATTTAAAAAATAGACTTTACTTCTATGACTATAAATTTATTAATTTTTTTATATGAGGACAAAAATTATACATAAAAAAATAAAAAAAACAAATATATATATAAAATTAAAGAAAAATTTTTAAATTGAGTGAGAGCATAAGTCCCCGCTCTCTATAACCTAGGTCCATCTCTGCATGCCATTCTAGATACAATTATTCTAAAAGTAATTATATTTATATTAAATTTTAAACATTATTTTGTGCTTACATAAAAATTGATTTATTTTCTAAACAAAGAAAATTACAGATGTAATATATCTTGCATGGAAAGTTAATATAATTTTTCTTTTATTTTGTATTGCTGTCAAATGGTGTATAACTTAACTTGTGCACATGTCAACTAATCTATCTCTTTAGTTCGGTCAAAAATAGACTATGCTTGCAGGTCTATTAATCTATCTCTTTAGTTCAGTTAAAAATAAATTATCAATACTAAAATTAATAAATGTACAAAGATATTTCTTACGACTTATTTTTAAGAAATTATATGAAAGGTTAATATCTTTGTATAAATAGTGAAATACAAAATAAAAAACAAATATAAAGAGAAATTATTATTACTAGCAGATCAGTCAGCGCTGACATGCCGATCGGTTTGCATTTTTTATTTCATTCATTTGATTATATTATTTATTTGATAATATTTATTTGGTAATACACATTGCATTATTACTTCTCAATATTGCTTAAATGAGGCAGTTAATGTAAGTTATTCAATTTTTGTGAGTTATTAAGAGAGTTGTAACCATTACAACTGCCTCTAACATGAGAGGTTAAAGTTATATGTTTACACTTTTGTCTTTATATAAAACTCTGGAAAAAAAATAAAACTAGAAGGCCATTTTGGAAGAGTAAAAGTAAACACTAAAATCAACAATTACTTTTATTTTTAACTAGCAGTTTGACAGGTACATCTGTATTTTTTATTTTTTTTCATATATTTATTGTAGTGGTACTTGAAGTTATTTTGTTATTTTTCCTAAAAAAAATTCTGGAATTTAACGTTAATTAAACTATAGAAAAAAGTGAAATTTTGCGTTATTATTATTCTTTTTGAAAATATAGTTACCGTAAGTGACGTTGGACCGCAGAAAACTTCCTTCTTCTCTGGCTCTGTATCGGCGGCAAATTGAAAGAGATGATTTTGAAATTGATAATAAAAGGTTGGTTTTCAAAGCCATGTTTGACTTTGAAACCTTGCATAGAAGAGAGGCAGTGGGTAAAGCATACAGTTTGAAGGAGGAAAAGTAGAAAGTTGAATGAGCAGCTTATAGGATAGGGAAAATGGCTTTAAAAATCGATATTAACGTGGGTTAATGTACATATATTTTAATTGACTCATTCACCCTGCATTTAGGGTCCGTTTAATACTAAAAAAATAGAATAAGATTTTATAATATTAAATTTAATAATATAAAGTTTAATTGTATGAAATTTGATAATATAAAACTTAACATATAAAGGTTATATATATCAGAATATTTAGAATTTTAATAAAAATATTTTTATAAAAATTTATACATCAAAATTTAATTAGATTTAATTCTATTTTTAAGACTTGATTACATTATTTTTTATTTTAATATATAAAAATGGTTTAATAAATAAATTTATATAATATAATATTCACATTAAATAATTAATAAAATTATAATAAATTATATTAATTTATCCTACCAAATTTTATTGACATATCAAACAAGTTGTTACCCTCCTTTTCATTTGCATTTGATTCAATAATATTGTCAGTTTTGAGAAATAGAAAGTTGACACCAATTCAGGTTATCACCGTTATTAATAACAAGAAGATTGATAGGCACAACGTGCTTGATGTGCATGTGTGTCCACATTTCTTACTTTTTGTTTACTTATATAAATTTATTTGTATATAAATTATAAATTATTTATAAAAAAATTAATAAAAAATATTAAGAATGAAAGATGAAAGATGTAAAAAAATTGAGAAATAAAATATGTAAAACAAATTTTAATAGTGAAAAGTGGGGTCGTTATCATTTTAGTAGGGGAGTAGATTTTTAGCATTTTTAATAATTCTTATTTTTTGTTTAAATTGTTTTTAAGTATAATTAAATGGCAAAACAAATTGAGACAAAAGGGGGCAATTCCATTTATTAAATAACATAGATATATGTATAAATATAGATAATAGATATTGATATAGGGCAACGTCTAATATACATCCTCCTTTGGAGGGTATATCATACACCTTAAAACACAAGCCATTGATTTATTCATAAAATAAGTCAATGGCTTGGATTAATTCTAGGAAACTTGCTTAGCAGGTTTCCTTTTTTTTTTTCAATTTTTTTAGTATTATATTTTTTTATATACTATCTGTCGCAATCGTCCCGAAGGGCGCCACGAAAATAAAAAGAATAAGGAGGAAAGGACCTCGGGGTGTTGGGAGTCGTCACCAATCACTTTATCCATTAAATAGAATGGTGCAACTGGACACCTGAGAGATGGTCTACGGTTCAGAGTTCATGGTTCGGGGGTTGATTACGGGTAGGGAAGGTATTAGTACCCTACATCGTCCATTCTAAGAACGGTTACCTATTTAATCTAATGTTATTTGCAAGTTAATTAAATTGGTCTTTTTAACAAAAAGAAATATATTTTTTTTGGTTTTTTTCTTTATATGTCCCATTTTGTCGAGCATAATATCAAGAATGATAAATGACTAAGATCAGAAATAGGTGGCTAAATAACCATTATTTTGGAACAAATTCTAAGTCTACAACATTATATAAAAGTGATGAATCAAAATTTTATTTTTTTTAAGAGAAGTAATTTTCAAAATAAATGGCCAAATGAAACATTATTTCAATGAATAAATTTTAATTCAAAGAAATTTGTTTGAGGTAAGCGAAAGTTTTTTTTAAAAAGTAAATGGCCAAATAAATCTCATTTATAATCAGGAAAAATATTTTTAGCCACAATGAGATTTTTATAATAATTTCTAAAAAAAAGGTCTTCATAAAAAATAAAACTTTAATTCACCACAATCATGAGGTTAAAACTGTATGAATTTGTTCACTTTTACTTAAGGATTTTTTTATTTTTTTTTACAAAAAAAAAGATTTTATTTCAATTTAAAAAAAGGTTGTATTTTATTTACAAAAAATATTTTAATTTAGTGTGAGAATTAGACCTCGCCAGCGCTCCTGGCAAAATCCAATATAAAGCCTCAAGACTATCGGGAATAGTGTATCTGATCGGCGCTCTGATCCTCTCCCAATTTTTCCGTCATCGGCAAGTTTTAAAATGTTTAATTTACAATAATTAAATTAAAGTCGAGTGAGAATTAGACCTCGCCAGCGCTCCTGGCAAAATCCAATATAAAGCCTCAAGATTATCGGGAATAGTGTATCTGATCGGAACTCTGATCCTCTCCCAATTTTTCCGTCATAGGCCAATTTTAAATTATTTAATTACAATAATTAAATTAAAGTTACATATCAACCTCATAAAAACAAAATAATTAATAAAAAAAAAGTGTATTAAATTAAAATACAAATAAATCCAAAAAAACAAATGAATAGATAATAATAAAAGAAATAGAAAAGAAAGAAAAAAAAAATCAGCAAATACATATTGATCTAAAAGAATAAACAACTAAACAAATAATAACATTTAAAGAAAACAAAAAAACAAAAAAAAAAACAAAATCAAAACAAAGAAATTAAGTGCAATGAGACTTATAGTCTCTGAAAGCTTGAAAACAAAACAGAGGAAGGAAATAGGAAAAAAAGGAAAGGGGCTTGAGGGTGGAGCTCACGAGACAGGGGAGGTGGCTCGCGGTGCTTGCGGTGGCTCCGGCAGAAGGCGACGAGTTCGCGCGGTGCGGCGTTTCTGGGTGGAGGATCGCGGTGGTGGCCGCTGGTTGGATAGAATCTAGGCTGGTGGACCAGGGAGTTCCGAATCTGGCTTGCGCGGGTTCGTGGCCGATGTCCGACTAGATTCGATGGGATTGGAGCAGATTGGGTTCCGGGTTGGGCGGCGATGACAATCTGGTGCGGTTCCGGCTGGTCAACGCCTGGTTCGCGATGGTGCCAGTGAAGCGGATCTGCGGCACGACGCCTGTTTCAAGCGGCGTGCAATCGCGGGGGTGCCGGCCACTGGTTGAATGGTGCGTGCACAGTGGTGAAGGGTGGAGGACATGGGTTGGCTGCGGCACGGTGTTGACTGTGGGTGAGGGTGAAAAGAATTGAGGACTTGCTTTGTTTGATGGTGTGTGTGAGTGATTGGAGAAGATGGTGTAGTGATGGAAGTTGATGGTGAGAAGTTGAAGATGGGTGAGGGGTGGCGGCGGGGTGCATTAATTGGGGGTTGCTATGAAGATGGAAATAGGGGGTGAGAAAAGGTTATGGTGGAAATGGGGCTTGTGGTGGTCATGGGTTTGTGATGGTGAAGGAAGAAGTGTGGGGTGGATGCTGGAAAATGATGAAAGCTTCCCCCCAAATTCTCTCTGGTTCCTCTATGTGTATCTTTTCCTCAATCCGTCATGGCTTCTGTGATTTTCTGATTGAATTTTTCTGAACGATTCCCCCCATTCATTTGTCCACTTGAAATTTATAGGATTAAATCAAATTAACGTTTCTGAATAGAAGGCAAAGAGAGAAGAAAACTGTCAGGACTTGATTATTGAAAGGCAAAAGATTAAAACCGTCTGAACTTGATGATTGGAAGGCCAAGGATCAAAAAAAACTGAAGAAGCTTTTAATCCAGTTCAATGCAAGCTGATTGTGAAGGCTAGGGTTGCAGCAGAAGGAATAAGGAAGTTGGGTTGTGGGTTGAGATGGAGATTTGGGTCATGGGTTGACCCGTACAAAGCTTTTTTATTTTTATTTTCTTTTCTCTTTTTTTCTTTTCTTTTTTTTAAAGAAGGAAATTAAATTAAATAAAATAAAAATAAAAATAAATAAAAAATGGATAAAATTGAGTATCAACAGTTGCCCCCCTTTGTTTTACATTTAGGATAAATGAAAAACAAAGGAATTGATTCAATTTTATCCATGAAAGGTAAAAACTTGCGGATTCAGGTGTCCGCTGAAACTTAACAGAAAACTTAAAAGCAATGGGTATCAGGACCCAATAACATAAAACAATGGGTGCGGGGACCCAAAAGCTTGCGGAGTCAGGTATCCGCTAAAGCTTAACAAAAACAAGGTAAGAAGCTTACAGAGTCGGGTATCCGTTGAAGCTTAATAGAAAACTTAAAGGCAATGGGTGCAGGGACCCAGAAAAGGTAAAAAGCTTGCGGAGTCGGGTATCCGCTGAAGCTTAACAAAAACAAGGTAGGAAGCTTACGGAGTCGGGTATCCGTTGAAGCTTAACAAAAACAAAGAGGCAATGGGTACGAGGACCCAAAAACAACAGGTATGAGGACCCAAAAGGTAAAAAGCTTGCGGAGTCAGGTATCCACTGAAGCTTAACAAAAACAAGGTAAGAAGCTTACGAAGTCGGGTATCCATTGAAGCTTAACAGAAAACTTAAAGGCAATGGGTACGAGGACCCAAAAGGAAAAAAGCTTGCGGAATCAGGTATCCGCTGAAACTTAACAAAAACAAGGTAAGAAGCTTACGAAGTCGGGTATCCGTTGAAACTTAACAAAAAAAAAGGCAATGGGTATGAGGACCCAAAAACAATGGGTACGAGGACCCAAAAGGTAAAAAGCATGTGGAATCAGATATCCGCTGAAGCTTAACAAAAACAAGGTAAGAAGCTTACGGAGTCGGGTATCCATTGAAGCTTAACAGAAAACTTAAAAACAATGGGTACGGGAACCCAAAAACAACAGGTACGAGGACCCAAGAGGAAAAAAGCTTGCGGAATCAGGTATCCGCTGAAACTTAACAAAAACAGGGTAAGAAGCTTACGGAGTCGGGTATCCGTTGAAGCTTAACAGAAAACTTAAAAACAATGGGTACGGGGACCCGAAAACATAAAACAATGGGTGCGGGGACCCGAAAAGGTAAAAAGCTTGCGGAGTCAGGTATCCGCTGAAGCTTAACAAAAACAAGGTAAGAAGCTTACGGAGTCGGGTATCCGTTGACGCTTAACAGAAAACTTAAAAACAATAGGTATGGAGACCCGAAAACGAGAACACAATGGGCGCGGGGGCCCGAAAATGAAAATACAATGGGTGTAGGAACCCAAAAACTAAAAGACAATGGGTGCGGGGCCCAGAAAGGAAAACACAATGGGCGCGGAGGCCCGAAAACGAGAATACAATGGGTGTAGGAACCCAAAAACTAAAAGACAATGGGCGCGGGGCCTAGAAACATAAAATAATGGATACGGGAACCCAGAAAAGGAAACAGCAACTTAGACCTTTGTAGGTCAAGGCTAGCAAAATGAAAACAAATGCACTTATGCAATGCATGCTTCAGATGTATGAGAGTATGAAAATTTCTCTTTTTTTCTTTTTTTTTCTTTTTTTTGTCTTTTTTTTTGTGTCTCCACGACCCCTGAAGACATGATTGTAATCAATTTCAAAGATGAACTGGAATGATATTTATTGACATCTTTTCATTTGTCTATTCAGCCGATGGTTAAAATGTCCAACCGGGATGACCTTTGAGGTGTACATTAGATGTGACACATAAGTGCAATGGGAAAACCCTTTAGATGACCCTTGAGGTGACCTGGTTGTCCTTCTTCTCTAACCAATACTCTTCAAGAGCCTTGAGCTAGAAAGCTTTATGCAGTGAGCCTTGAGTCAGAAAATTTTGCATAGTTAGCCATAAGCCAAAGAAGCGAACGTACTTGAGAAAAACATCTTTTAGCAAAGTTTTGAACCAAACTCTTCTTTGACCAACCAAAACCATATTCAAATGGGATCATTGCCAATCTCGTCTTTCTCTTCATTAGATATGGCTGGTGCAGAAGCTTGTGACTTCCTTTTCCAGAGATTCTCATTTCTACCAGACACACTTCAATCTGAATTATCAATTGAGAATGTCATTCCCTTCATCGATTGAAACTCTAGAGCTCCTTTGGCTTGAGTTGTTCAATAAGAGATTACCATTAGATGGTTAAATTGTACTATTGTACTCATGTTCACCCAACTTGAAGCATCATGTACTAGATATACATGGATTCAAAAGTACAACATGAAAGAGATTTACTAACTGAGAAACCTTTTTTGATTGATTATGACTACACAAAAGACATTTACAAAGAAAAAACACAAGAAGTGGAATAGTACAAAAGCCAAGAGTTTTTTTTTGCTTCCTTTTTTTTTTGTTCCGGTTTGAATGTGATTGATCTTTACTTGACAACTGGACATCATGACTATTGCTTTATTAGGTATCCACAAAAATCTATCCTCATGTATGATATCAAATGAATTTGACTCAGAGTATGTCATTTGAGAACAAAGATGCCCTAGTGTAAGCCAGTTGACAACAAAAATTGTCCCAGTGGGGAACTTGAGAATAAAATTTTTGCCCCAGTGTAAGGCCAAATAAAACAAAGCAAACTGCCCCAGTTTAGAGCCGAATTGAAAAGGGTAGAGATTTGCCCCAATGTAGAACCAAGTTGAACCAAAAGATTTGCTCCAGTGTAAGGCCGAATTGAACAGTATAGAAATTTACCCCAATGTAGAGTCAGATTGAACCAAAAGAAAACATGCACCCAGTGTAGGGGCAACTTGAACAAGATAACAACTTGCCCTAATGTAAGTCTCTTTTTTTTTTGTCTCTTTTTTTTTTAAAAGGAGCAAGGATTGCAAATTCAGTAAGGTATGAACCTTTTGTCTCAAAATTAAAGTCAATGAAAATGAAAACAACCCTTCATTGATCAGAATGGACTTTTTAACACTTGTAATGTGGCCAAGGTTAGGGGTTATGAAAAGAATGGTATAAGGCTCAAACAAGTGTTTAAAGGTTAAGTGGGACCAAGGATCCTTGTTCAAACTTAAACTTTGTCAATTACTTTTGCACTTTCAAGCACACTTTTCTCTTATTATTCTTTTTCATCCTTATTCAAACTTAAACTCTGTTAATTTTTTTATTTTACTTTCCGCTCCCTTTCACCTTTTTTTTTCTTTTCTTTTTTCATTATGCTTCAAAACAGTCATCATGGTAATCAACCTTTTTTTTGTGTTATCCTCTAGTGTAGAGGTGATCCTTGTCCAGGGTTTATTGAAGAAAACTTTCAAGCTCAAAATGGGACAACGAAGGATAATGAATTCTTGTGAGAGATTGAGAAAGATAGCCAATCTTCATTTCAAATTTTGATTGCTCATTTTCAAAAAATTTAATTTAGAGACAAAAGGATAATACACACTGAGTGATTATTTATTTGCTCCTTTTATTTCTCTTTTTTTTCTTTTTTTGTTTTTTTTACATTTTTTTTTGGATGAAGAACACCTGCACACATGGGCCTCATGACCACAATTTTTCCAAAATGAAAGTCCTATAGGATCCAAACCAAAAGAAAGCAAGTAAAGGGAAGAAAAGAATGACAAGAAAGATTTGACAAGAACACGAGTGCCAAGAACATAGGAAAAAGAAATAAGGTATGCTGAGATCCATGTAAATCCATTACATTAATGCTTCAAGAAAGTTCACATAAGTTCAAAAACCAAATGATTTTAATGATTGAACAAGCATGGGATCAGTACAATTAAACCATCATTTCATAGTAACAACTTGGTAAACAAATCAGAATACTAGTCGCTCAGAAATTTTCCAGTGCTGGAGGACTCTAAGGTATGGTTCATTCTTGACGGTTAGAAAAATGAATCACCACTTGATCGAACTTTCTAAGGTTGCCCCTGATCGACCATTGTAAGCAATCACTCCTATTGTAGATAGGCATGTGTAGAAACTTTCTGACAATGCCAAGTGAATTAGGTAACCGTTGTCATCTATGAGTTTTCTTGAAACCTCATTTAACTCATTCATCCTGAAGTTCACCCTTAGTTGGTTCAACATTTGTCTATACTTTCCTGTCCATCATTCATTTGATGCAATCTTCCCTTTTTCATTTCATTTTCAATCCTTTCACCAATTATCACAATATCTGAAAAAATCGATGACACATTTCCAATCATATGACCATAGAATGGCGTGTGTAGTGTATCAATGAACATAGCAACCATCTCTTTTTCTGACAAAGGGGGTTCCACTTGTGCAGCCATTTCCCTCCACCTCTGAGCATATTCCTTGAAGGTCTCAGCATCCTTCTTAGACATACTTTGTAGTTGCATCCTATCTGGTGCCATGTCAATGTTGAACTTGTACTGCTTTACAAAGGCATCAGCTAAATCCTTGAAACTTCTTATACGAGCACGCTCAAGATGTGTGTACCAATTCAAAGCTGCCCCAGTTAAACTGTCTTGGAAGAAATGGATTAACAGTTTGTCATCATGAGCTTGTGAAGCCATCTTGCGAATGTACATTATCAAGTGATTCTTTGGGCAAGTAGTCCCCTTATATTTGTCAAAATCTGGGACCTTAAACTTCGGAGGAATCACTACATTCGGGACAAGACAAAGCTCTGAGGCATCTAGAAGACCATAACTACTTGCTCCTTCTATGGCTCGCAGTCTTTCTTCAAGAACTTCTAATTTCTCCTTGGATTGAATGGCTTCAGTTGAATGGTTAAGCAGAGAAGTTCCAGTGACCTTATGAGGAAAAACCTGTGGCATGTAGGAAGGAGGTTGGGCTTGAGTCGAGCCTTGTGGCCCTGAGGTAGGTATTACCAATGATGTGCCGCTCTTAGGAGGATTGGTGATTTGGGACGGCATAAAACCAGGGGGAAGGCCATAAGGTGGAATAGAAACAGGGTACTGAGGAATCTCACTGGTATTTGGTTGAGATCCTTGGGGAGGGTTTGAAGTCGTTGTAACTGTCGGTGCACTGCCCTCAGGAACGTTGGTGGATAATGGTGGCACATAACCAGGTGGAAGGCCATATAGTGGGAATGAAGATGCTTGTATTTCAGGATTATTTGAGTAGATGGTGAGTGGCATCATGGCCCCTTGAGAGGTGACACTAGGATACTGCCAAGGAACTGGCGTAAAGCCAGGTGGGTGAGCAGGCGTGGCTGAAGGATCATCATTTGCCCTTGAAGGAGTCCCCTCTGTATTGTTCGTTCTTTCCAGAATTTCCAAGATCTTGGCCATTTGTTCCTTTAGCTGACTTACTTCACTTCTCAGCTCTTCTTGTGACTGACCCAGTTCATCCATGACTCTTGATTGAGAACGAGTCCTATATGGGTATCGTAGAGACAGTTTTCGTTTGATATTCATTATTTTTTTATTAGAAAATATGAAAAAGAAAAAAAAATACAAAAATAAACTATGCATGTAGAGACATGATCCAAAGCAGCAAGCGATATCGAATCGATATCTTCACAGGATTGGACCACATATGCAAATGCAAAATAAAAGAAAACAACAAAAAGTTAGCAACTACAAAATAAAAGACAAACAAAAATTCCTCATGTGTTAGAGGAAAAAGGGTACCTAGTCTTGGTACCCGTCCAGCAGGATAGGTTCTATGAACGATGATAGCTCTAAGATTATATCTACAAGTGATAGTTTCGGTTCTAGACCCCTATCGGACAAAAGGTCCCCAAATTGTCCCTTGCTGTCACCAACACTTTGGCTAGCAAGAGTCCTCCATCCTCACCCATGATAGGTTACAAGCGGAAATAGTTCAATTTGAGCGAGGGGTTTTCATGTGCCTAAACGGAGACCAACGGTCCCACAAAGCAACACTACTTCACCCTCTATCTAAGCCTACAAGGTACTGAGCTCGGGTAGAGAGCTTGTGTGTGCAGGTGTACATGAGAGAACTTATTTACAAAGCAGAAATATAATACATATAATACAAACAAAATGTACATTAATATGAAACAAATAACAAATAAACAAATAAAACAAAAACGGACCAACATAATTAAAGAGCAAATCACATAAGATTAAGATAAGGTTTAACCCTCTAACTGTCCCCAGTGGAGTCGCCAGCTGTCGCAACCGTCCCGAAGGGCGCCGCGAAAATAAAAAGAATAAGGAGGAAAGGACCTCGGGGTGTTGGGAGTTGCCACCAATCACTTTATCCATTAAATGGAATGGTGCAACTGGACACCTGAGAGATGGTCTATGGTTCAGAGTTCATGGTTCGGGGGTTGATTACGGGTAGGAAAGGTATTAGCACCCTACACCGTCCGTTCTAAGAACGGTTACCTATTTAATCTAATGTTATTTGCAAGTTAATTAAATTGGTCTTTTTAACAAAAAGAAATATATTTTTTTTGGTTTTTTTCTTTATATGTCCCATTTTGTCGAGCATAATATCAAGAATGATAAATGACTAAGATCAGAAATGGGTGGCTAAATAACCATTATTTTGTAACAAATTCTAAGTCTACAACATTATATAAAAGTGGTGAATCAAATTTTTTTTTTTAAGAGAAGTAATTTTCAAAATAAATGGCCAAATGAAACATTATTTCAATGAATAAATTTTAATTCAAAGAAATTTGTTTGAGGTAAGCGAAAGTTTTTTTTAAAAAGTAAATGGCCAAATAAAATCTCATTTATAATCAAAAAAAATATTTTTTGGCACAATGAGATTTTTATAATAATTTCTAAAAAAAAGGTCTTCATAAAAAATAAAACTTTAATTCACCACAATCATGAGGTTAAAACTGTATGAATTTGTTCACTTTTACTTAAGGATTTTTTTTATTTTTTTTACAAAAAAAAGATTTTATTTCAATTTAAAAAAAGGTTGTATTTTATTTACAGAAAATATTTTAATTTAGTGTGAGAATTAGACCTCGCCAGCGCTCCTGGCAAAATCCAATATAAAGCCTCAAGACTATCGGGAAGAGTGTATCTGATCGGCGCTCCGATCCTCTCCCAATTTTTCCGTCATCGGCAAGTTTTAAAATGTTTAATTTACAATAATTAAATTAAAGTCGAGTGAGAATTAGACCTCGCCAGCGCTCCTGGCAAAATCCAATATAAAGCCTTAAGACTATCGGGAAGAGTGTATCTGATCGGCGCTCCGATCCTCTCCCAATTTTTCCGTCATAGGCCAATTTTAAATTATTTAATTACAATAATTAAATTAAAGTTACATATCAACCTCATAAAAACAAAATAATTAATAAAAAAAGTGTATTAAATTAAAATACAAATAAATCCAAAAAACAAATGAATAGATAATAATAAAAGAAATAGAAAAGAAAGAAAAAAATCAGCAAATACATATTGATCTAAAAGAATAAACAACTAAACAAATAATAACATTTAAAGAAAACAAAAAACAAAAAAAAAAAAAATCAAAACAGCAAATTAAGTGCAATGAGACTTATAGTCTCTGAAAGCTTGAAAACAAAACAGAGGAAGGAAATAGGAAAAAAAAGAAAGGGGCTTGAGGGTGGAGCTCACGAGACAGGGGAGGTGGCTCGCGGTGCTTGCGGTGGCTCCGGCAGAAGGCGACGAGTTCGCGCGGTGCGGCGTTTCTGGGTGGAGGATCGCGGTGGTGGCCGCTGGTTGGACAGAATCTAGGCCGGTGGACCAGGGAGTTCCGGATCTGGCTTGCGCGGGTTCGTGGCCGATGTCCGACTAGATTCAATGGGATTGGAGCAGATTGGGTTCCGGGTTGGGCGGCGATGACAATCTGGTGCGGTTCTGGCTGGTCAACGCCTGGTTCGCGATGGTGCCAGTGAAGCGGATCTGCGGCTCGACGCTTGTTTCAAGCGCGTGCAATCGCGAGGGTGCCGGCCACTGATTGAATGGTGCGTGCACAATGGTGAAGGGTGGAGGACGTGGGTTGGCTGCGGCACGGTGTTGACTGTGGGTGAGGGTGAAAAGAATTGAGGACTTGCTTTGTTTGATGGTGTGTGAGAGTGATTGGAGAAGATGGTGTAGTGATGGAAGTTGATGGTGAGAAGTTGAAGATGGGTGAGGGGTGGCGGCAGGGTGCATTAATTGGGGGTTGCTATGAAGATGGAAACAGGGGGTGAGAAAAGGTTATGGTGGAAATGGGGCTTGTGGTGGTCGTGGGTTTGTGATGGTGAAGGAAGAAGTGGGGTGGATGCTGGAAAATGATGAAAGCTTCCCCCCAAATTCTCTCTGGTTCCTCTATGTGTATCTTTTCCTCAATCCGTCATGGCTTCTGTGATTTTCTGATTGAATTTTTCTGAACGATTCCCCCCATTCATCTGTCCACTTGAAATTTATAGGATTAAATCAAATTAACGTTTCTGAATAGAAGGCAAAGAGAGAAGAAAACTGTCAGGACTTGATTATTGAAAGGCAAAATATTAAAACCGTCTGAACTTGATGATTGGAAGGCCGAGGATCAGAAAAAACTGAAGAAGCTTTTAATCCAGTTCAATGCAAGCTGATTGTGGAGGCTAGGGTTGCAGCAGAAGGAAGAAGGAAGTTGGGTTGTGGGTTGAGATGGAGATTTGGGTCATGGGTTTAGACCCGTACAAAGCTTTTTCATTTTTAAATCATTCTTATTTTTTTCTTTTCTTTTTTTTTAAAGAAGGAAATTAAATAAAATAAAATAAAAATAAAAATAAATAAAAAATTGATAAAATTGGGTATCAACACTATCACCATCATT
Organism: Ormosia semicastrata; assembly: GCA_029884595.1. Taxonomy (NCBI): domain Eukaryota; kingdom Viridiplantae; phylum Streptophyta; class Magnoliopsida; order Fabales; family Fabaceae; genus Ormosia; species Ormosia semicastrata. Next base: position 8,366,632 of record JAQQTO010000036.1, on the reverse strand, counting down.
GTCATCAGTTACGCTGCTTCCTAACTACCACTTGTCACCCGTAATTTTTTTAAATTGTATAATCGTATAAATATTATCAATTAAATTATATAAAATTTTTCAAAAAATACAATTATGATTTTAGAAAACTCGATCACTTCTAATTTTTTTAAATTGTATAATCGTATAAATATCATTAGTTAATATTTTTTTAACAAGTAATAATTTTAGAAAAAATTTTAGTATACGCTTATTTATGAAAAAATATAAAGACTGATTGATATAATTTTAACTGGTATTATTTACAGAGTTGTGTAATTTTAAAATATATAAACAGTATTCTTTTTCTGGATGAACAGTATTCTTTCCCGGTGTGAACAGTGTTTTTTCCGGTATGAACAGTGATTTTTTCGGCGTAACAGTGATTTTTTCGGCATAAACAGTATTTCCATCGTGAACAGTACTTTCTGTTGGTGTGAACAGTATGTGTGATGTCTGAAAAAAAAAAAAAGAAACCTGCTCAAAAAAAAAATCTACTGTTGCAGGTCATGGTCAATGGTATATCATACACCCCAACTTATGTATATTAGCAACGGCCATTGATATAGTACTAATTCAAGTAGTAATGAACTGAGCACTTTAAATAGGTAGTTAGAAATTTTATTCATGACTTATGTATACGAAGAAAATATGATTGAGATTAGTGTTTCTTTTTGTAGCTAGACAATACCATTAACAGATTAATCCTTTACTTTCTAGATGAAAGAATATTGCAGGGAAAACTAAACCTAAAATATAGATAATAGATAAATTATTAAGAAAACAAAAGCTTACTCGACATGTAAAAAATAATAATAATTATTATATTCTTATATCAAATAATATATGTATTTTTTTATATCTTATTTAATATCATTTATTATACATATTTTTTTATTATTTTTTCACATTTTTTCTCACTCAATCACATCTCTTAAAAATAATATAAATAGTACTTATACCTTTTTTAGAGGTGTAAGATGATAATTCTTTTTTAAAAAATATTTTTAGAGTGTGTTTGAAAAAATTAAAAAAATAGATTATACTAATAATCAATTATATGTATAATCGATTATTGTAAAAATCAATTATAATCAGAATTTGTTTTTGTTTAGGTATATTTGTTGAAAAGTGATTTTAAAAAATCTATTTCGTTTAGATGGTACGAAAAAAATTATTTTTACATAATAAATTATAAAAAAATATAAAATTATTTTGTTTATAATATTTTGTGAAGAGTCATTGGGGTCATTATGAAAAATATTCTCTCATTAAAGCATAATTAAAAAATCTATCTAAAAATAATTTTTTTTATGAAAACAATCTATACTATGGGCTTGTGTTAAAATAATTTTTTTTATGAAAATAATTTTTTTTTTACAAATTAATCTGGATACTCAAATATAATTGATTTTTTATAAAATAATTTTTTTTAAAAAAACAGCTCAATAAAAAAGAATTAATTTTTTACAAACAAACTCTCAAAATAAAAAAAAGAAAGTTTACCCTACAAGTAAGATCTATTAATAAAATATTATCCCACGTTACGTGGCGAGGAGTGGATCGACGGAGGAGACAATTTATTATCATTTCAAAATCAAGTCAACCTTTTAACAATCAATTTTTTTTTTTTAATATAGACTATCGTGGACGGAAGTAGGCAGGAGTACAAAATCATAGCTTTTTTTATTCCGTGTACTGCACAGATTATTTTATGTTGTATATTTTATTTTGAATTTTTATTTAATAAAAATTATTTAATATATATTAAATTAAATTATTTTAATTAAAAAATATAATCAAAATATATTACTTACATATAAGTTATGTAAATAGAATAAAAAATAAAAATATTTTAAAAATTATTGAATATAAATTTAAATTAACTTATTTTTATTTTAGAAAAATTTATAGTCAAAATATATTACTTACATATAAGTTATGCAAATAAAATAAAAAATATATTTTAATTTATTTTGTCATGTTATATAAGTATTTTTATGACATGGAAAACTTATCAAATTAATATTTTTTATTACAAGTTAAGTGAGTGTTTTTAATTACATAAATTTATGTAATAAAAAACATAAATTTTTTACTCTTTTTAATTTTTATTTTTATAATTTTTTGGTGCAAGAAATTTTATTTTATTATTTACATGCAAGTTGTATAAATGGAGTAAAAAATGAAAAAAAAGAATTCATTTTAATTTATTTTGTCATGTTTTCTGAGTATTTTTTATGACACAATTTTTTTTTTTATAATTTTTACTCTTTCTAGTTTTAAAAAAAAAATTTACTGTTTTAATTTTTTAATTTTAATTTTTTTTAAATGATGTTTTAAACTCAGTCTTAATTAGTTTTTGATAAATTTTTTTAGTTTAAGCAAATCTCTCTTAAAATTATAAAATATACTTAAGTCATGTATGACACTTAGACTTAGGCCCATGGATGAATCATTTTAACTTATGTTTGATAATTAATATTTAATAACATATAGTGTCATGAATTGTTTTTCAAAATATTTTTTTCAAGTAATAACAATGTCATTAATAATTCTCAAGAAAATTTTACTTATATATATAGATATAAATAGATAGATATAGATTTTTATTGTGATTTTAAATATAAAAGTAAACAGTCGTATCAATTATTTTTCTTTTAACACTCTTTAAATGCAAAACTAGTTATTACCATTTGGGCGTCAGCTTAATTTTAATTTAGTTTATTATTTTTGTAAATTATTATTTAATGTGATACTTCATCATAGTTCTATTACAAAATTTAATGGAAGTAATTACATGTTATTAATGATGATGATATGTTACTAATAATGATGACACGTGACTATGAAGTAAATATGACATGATGATGTTGATTAATGTATGGAGGACTACATTTGATAATAATTTACAAGATAATGAACAAACTAACAAAAATAAAAATAAGGGACCAAATTAAAAAAATAAAAATAAAGAAAGAAGGTACCTATTTTACCTAATAAGAAAAAGGCTGAAAAATAGGGCCGATATAATTATTAATGATAAGCAAAATACAGAATAACATGTATAATATCTGAATTAGGAGTGGGCATTTTAGAGAGAGAATATATATGAGAAAAGAAAAGCCTACGTCTTCGAGAAAAGTAGCCATGAAGATGGGGTTGTTTAATGCATTGTTCATAGTCATCTTCCCTGCCATTGGCCATATAATTTTGACTCGTAACTAGTTGAAGAAAATTGCTGCAAGTAAGTTGAGTCTAGTCAGGTTATACATTTTGGAACTAAATCCATAGCGTGCTCGAAGTGGACCAGTATTGCCTCTGGCAGCAGTAGTGCAATGTTATCAAATTCTTTGTCTCTGAAAACGATGAGGTTGATGACACAGCTTAGATGTGTAGAGATTTGAGAGAAGGTATGGTCAAACTCAACTAGAGTTGTGACCCCGAATTTTATTAAATAGATAAGAAGATTACATAGGATAAACATAAACGAGGAATATGGTAACGTAAACCACTCAAACAGCAAGATACAATTAGATAACAAGATAACTAGTAACTATGAAATTTCAAAAATAATAACTAAGATAACTCAGAAGTTGCTTCCTTATCAATATTGAGCTGGAGAGTTGGTTATGGGAGAGGTATAGAATTGAAATCTTGAAAGATTCAAATAAGTTAGGAATTAAGAACAACGATCTGATGAGAAGCTCCCTGCTAGTTAAGAAGCATCGCATTTTGATGAAACCAAAATCGAGATCCCTGGAAACAAAAATGGGATTTAACTTATAGTTCATTGGGAACTAGGATCAAAATTAATCAATTGTGCTTATTTTCCCCTTTGCCTTATATTTTCAATATTCAATTTTCAATTACGTGAGAATTTTGGGATTGATTTCGTAATAGTATTTGATCTTGGAACATATTCTTTGGTTTATTTTACATTTAATTTGATCATGGAAGTATGCTGTAAAAAATATTTTTATGAATTTTCTAATCTCAATATAGAGGGAGGTAGACTATAATTGAAATGTGCATAAATTAACACAAACACAATCTGACATAATAATAATAAAAAAAACTTTGCTTCATGACTTTTTTGAACCTTGCTCTGAATCAGCACCTAAATGATTTTCATTGGAGTTCATTAGAGCTTAACGATTGATGATTAGCACAGGAGGATTCACATAAGATAAAGGTAGTTAACACTAATTTTAGTCTCCCAAAAATATATAGGTGACAACAATTTGGTATAAAGAAAATTGATATTAATTTAGTCTATCAATCATAAAAAGTGACAGTAATTTAGTTTTTCAATTATAAAAAGTGACATCAATTTAGTCATTAAACCAAAAGTTTCATTAATGATGTTCTACGAGTTTGTATACAAAAAAATAAGGGAAAACTTAAAAAAAAAATTCTTATACTATACATGATGTGCACTTTGGACATGCTATTTTAAAAATATACAAAATGGATCTGTTACTTTGCATTTTGTGTAGAGAACTACAAAATGATAACATACGTTAGTTTTTGGATGGAAACAAGCACGTGCAACGCACGTGCACATCTGAATTTTTGACCCCAAAAAGCGGTCTTCTTCTTCCTCTCACTCAAACCCTAACCCTAGAACTCCATTGTCGAAGCCTCACGAACTCAAGACCTCCACCATTGCGTCCAAGACCGCGTGATTCCCCATCAATCCACAATGCAAGCACAGAAGTGAAGAGTCGTCCGTCCAAGACCTCTACCATTGTGCACCACTGAACGACGTCATCACCTGAAACAGTCATTCATCCAAGACTGCGTGATTTTACATCAACCCATAATGCAAGCACAGAAGCGAAGAGATTGAGTCGTGTTTAGGTCGATCCGTTCTACTCGTTGGAATCGAAGAGCGGCGATTGTGGGGGAGTGGTGGTTGTGGGAAAACAGTGATTCAGTGTTGTTGTCATCGCGCTGGTGGTTGTCATCGGAGATTAGATTAGCGGCAATGGAGGCATCTTAGGTGTAGATTGCTTGCATCAGTCTTAAGAGAATTGGGAATTTCAGTTATGGAGTTCTAGGGTTAGGGTTTGAGTGGGAGGAAGAAGAAGACTGCGGTTGGGGGTCAAAAATTCAAACGCATATGCATGTTTCCATACTAACATATGTTACCATGTTGTAGTTTTATACACAAAACGCAAAGTAACAAGTCTATTTTGCACATTTTTAAAGTAACATGACCAAAATGCACATCATCGCGTATAGTAAAAGGAGATTTTTTGAAGTTTTCCCAAAAAATAATTTTAATGTCACTTTTCATGATTTAAAATTAAATTAATATTAATTTTTTTAAGAACCAAATTAATGCACATGAATAATTAAAATGGATGTTTAGTCTAAATGAAAATACAAATAATAATAAGGGAAAACGAATAGAGAGAAATGTAGAAATCAGTGGGTTTATAAAAAAAAAAAAAAGAGAGTAGAAATCAGTGATGATTAGCATCACAAGAAGCATTCAATATCAAATACAAAAGATTAAGAAAAGAAGCAAATAATAATTAGAAGAGTGATTAGAGATAACACTATCGACCAGTCAAATATTATAAACCGTCCATTTTAGATAGACCATATCCAATAACTCCGATTAATGCCAACATTTTCTACGTGTTATTTAGATTTAATATTGATATATTCTGAGTGTAAAATTTTTTATATTTTTTATTCATATGTTATTACATCTTTAAAAGAATCTGATTATAATAAAAAAATTAAGAGAGGTTAAACTCTTTTAATAATATAATAAATGAATGAATGATAATGTAAAAGTTTGATACATGCATGCTGAGGGAGCTCAAGTTCCTCAATGTTTAAACCCCTCAGTCAGTGAAATGCATTGCATGATTTGCATCCTTGCATTGAAAATGCAATGCTTCCTTTGCAGTGATTCCTACCCCAGTGCAAGATTACAATGAATGTGACGGTTGAGGGGACGCAAGCGATAAAGCAATTAGATAATTAGTCAATGAAAGTTGCATCTACCAAAAGATTTTGATTTTGTTTTGATTTGTACTGGCCCTTTCTCCATAGGCTATCTATCAACATCATCCTCTAACTTTAAAATCGGAAAACCTCCACTTCCTTAAATTTATATATATAAAAAAAAAGTTTAATTGATATACACAATAATGTAAAAAAAATAATTATACTGACATTTAATAATATTTTAATAAATTAGTATTTGCTCTTACATCTCTCTTAATAATTAAAATAAAAAAACATATGTTAAAATATTAATTAATATTAATATAAAACTTTTTACACTAATAATACATACCCTTTAATTCTAAAAAAAATTAGACAACTACAGAAAGAAATAATAATTTTATCTCTAAAACAAACAATTTTCCTTTATTATGAAACATGAATCTAAAGCATCTAGGCCTTTATTAATTTTTTTATGGCCTTGGGGCCCGTGATGGATTCGTTTAGATCCTCTAATAGATTAGCCTCGTGTAGCCCATAATAATGCAACGAAATGGGCTCTTGCTAAATATCTTTATTTTTTTTGTCTGGGCTCTTGCTAAATGTTATGTTAGATATCTGTTGCACTGTGACAGTCTCTCATAAATGCCCTCTTTCTTTCTTTGTTTGGATGAAATGAATGTCCTTCTAAGGCCGGTGAAAATGAGATTATGAAAAAGAAAAAGAAAAGTAAAATGAGGAACGGCTTCCTTAGCATTTGGCTATTAGAAGTGCATAACCTAGTACATAAAGAGAAGAGTAAATCCTCAAATTGAAACTGGAAAGATATGACCGACTTTACATTAATTCTTAAGAGATTTAAATTGTATGCGTAGTTCCTGAAAGATCATTCCGTCAATCATATTAGTTCAATTGTTCAATTTTGCTTCATTTGATTTGATAGAGGTGATGATTTGGCATGTTAATTGTCTAATTTGATAGTAAACAATGTCCATATGACATGATATGTTTCGTGTAGACACCAAATTAATCCGCGAAACATTCATGGGACATCATATTAATCTGTGAAAAGAATTCTTAGAGTCACAACAAAAAAATATTCCCTTTTCGATTTTGTGCCACTCTTACATGAAAATTCTTATCAGAGATGAAAGTCAAGATATTATATAAAATCACAAAAAAGGTATAAAATGCATTACATAAATTCATTTTCAAGATGAAGTATATAGCATTATCTATCCACTGGGACTGTGCCATGCACCTTTATATAACACTGAGAGCAACTATATTTTAAAAATAAGAAACCATGACATTTGAGTGGATTTTTTTTTTTTTACTTGATTGGACTTTTATTTTATGTGACAATTATAACAGAACAAGGTAATATAATTTGGAAAAAGATCATAAAAAAGAAGTATAGGTCATCTTGCTAAAAAGTATATTGGCTTTGATTTGATGCAAACATTCAGCCTTTTCCAATTCTAAAATAGTATATTAATTGTTGGTGCACGTTTAAACTATATACCAGAAGAAATTTTGACTATGATTGAACGTGTGAGAGAGAAGGCTAAAAAGGTATGAAACATGTTATTGTTGATAAGATGCAGTATTATTCTTCTGCAAAGTATTCATTTCTTACTTCGTACCTTTTGCAGCTTGAGAAGCAAGAACTGATGGTGTTATCAAGGAATGCAGATGCCTTCATTTTGCAGCTATTCTTTGGTCACTGCTGAAAGATGATGGCTAGAAAAATGTATCAGGGAGAACAAGCCTTTATAATGTGAATAATAATGTGTGGCTATATGATCTATCGGCCATGATAGGACCTTGATGCATATCTACAAGACTGGAATTACAGAGATTTCGTGCCTAGTGACAATTGGAGCACCAAATGTGTATGTGGTACTGGTGTGGAGTTCATGTGTGCAAGCAACAAACCGATATGGAAGATATCTACTTCACAAATCGCTATCCTCAAAATTCAAATTATATATATACCATTTATGCTTGGGAGAGAATTACAAATTTTAAACTCTAGAGAATTACAGCTAAGAACAATGATATTTCCATTTCATCTTTGGAACATGTAGTAGTTGAATATCTAAGGCTTTTTCCTTTTCTTTTGATATATATTGCATATTGGTAGACATACTTGTTTGTGTGATGCCAGAGTTGGCGAAGGTGATTTGAGGTGACAAGAGAAAGAGAACAGGGACTAAAAACTCCTTAATGAAGAAGAAAAGGGGGTCGAGGAACATAGTAAACAGGGGGAAATTGGGAAATTAGGATTTGGGGTAACTTTGCACAAGTGGTGACTCTAGGAATATTTTTTAAGGACTAATGTGACATCACATGAATCTTTCGAGGACTAATCTGGTACATACATGGAGCATAACATGTCATATGGGCATTGACGGCTACTAATTAGATGGAAAACGTTTTTCGTCCAACCAAAATACTCCAACTTTTCTCCACCCTATGCTTCCGTACGTATGTTTGTTGACTTTTTCGTATTCCAATATTTTCATTTCAAGCTTTTCATTTCTAAAGCTTATTGGATTCACTTTGAAAGTATTTTTTTTTTTTTGATTAACCACTTATTCTTAACGTATTAACCATTTAATTTTCCGCTTTTCATTTCCTACTTCTTGGATTCACCAGAAACTAATATTGATTAACCACTTATTCTTAACGTATTAACCATTTACTCATTATTGAGAACTCTTTCTTGGATTTACTAGAAACATATACTGATTAACCATTTATTCCTAACGTATTAACCACTTATTCATTATTAGGAACTCTTTCTCGCAGATTCACCAAACTCCGATATAGATTAACCACTTATTTCAAGGTATTAACCAGAAATTTATCTTGATTAACCACTTATTCCTAACGTATTAACCACTTACTTACTTGAATGTATTAACCGAAAACTTATACGATTAACCACTTATTCATAACGTATTAACCACTTATTCTTAACGTGAACAGTTTTATATTTCAAATTTTAAATGATGACATGTGACATACGATGGACAAAAGTTGGAGTCTTTTGGTTGGACAAATAGCGCGACCGTAATTAGATAGTCAACATGCCAAATCATTACCTATGTCAATTCAAATTGAGCAAAGTTAACGGTTGGACTAATTTAACTGACAGATTAATCTTTTAGGGATCACAGAAGCAATCTAAATATCTCAAGAACTAATGTAAAGTCGGTCATATTTTTCAGGGATCAATTTGATGAATTACTCTAAGGAAAAGCACAAGCAAAAGGTTAATTATGAGGAAAATAAAAGGGTATGTTTAGATTAAATTATAATAAAATTGATGTTAAATGAATTTACTGTAAAATATTAATACAGAAGGAATTGGTTTTAAAGTTATTAATTTTTTCTAGTATTATAAAGTATAAGCTTAAATACATTTTTGATCCCTATACTTTTACCATATTTGAATTTTGGTCCCTATATTTTTTTTTTTTTGGATTTGAGTTCCTACACTTTCATTCTGTTTTCATGTTAGTCATTGCTGTCACATATTGTAATGACATCGTTAAATTTCGTCTTATGTGACAAACGGAATCCTACTTAGTAGCAACACCAGATAAATATTAAATTTTTTAACCCACTTCATTTTCCTCCAATAATTTTTATAAAAAAGTGACAAAAATTATCAAAATCTAGGTTTTCTCCATTGAAATTGTGCAGCTCCACTTTTTCCTTCTCCAAACTTAACCATGGATGGCAGCAACTACAACTCCCATTGCTCACATTGTAGTTCACTACAAGAATTCAGTAAATTAGCGAGGAAAATTTAAGTCGCTATTCCCTTGCTATTCCGTCACAAATAAAGTCTGCGAGGGAATAGGGACGGACTAGCGAGAGATAAATTAGTCACTTTTTTTTCATCGTTAATTAGCGAGGGAAAGAATTCCCTCTCTATTCCGTCTTTGAAAAATTTATTTCCCTCGCTAATCCGCCTTGAATCCGTTGCTAATATGCCACCATCATTCCCTCGCAAAATAGCGAGGAAAATTCCCTCGCTATTCCGTCGCTGTATGATATACCAATTTTGCATCATATCAACCAATTTCCCTCGCTAATCCCTCTCTAACTACTTGTGTGATTCCCTCGCTATTACGTCGCTATTCTCTCGCTAACTATTCCCTCGTTATTCCCTCGCTAATAATTCCTTCGCTATTCCTTCGTTATTCCCTCGCTAATTACCTGTGTGATTCCCTCGCTATTGCATCGCTATTCTCTCGCTAATTACATATGTGATTTCACTATTCTTTTGCTAATCCCTCTCTAATCCCTCGATAATCAAGTTTTTTTTAATAACCTATATTTACATGCTATTTCTGAACAAATTAGCTCACACCCACACCGACGTTGATGCTTCCATTTACTACATGCTTTCCTTACAGGATTCCAGATATCCGAGTTGACCAAGAAGAAGTTGATGGCCAAAATACACTAAGGATGTTGGGTGGCTCCAGACTTGGACCAACAACCTCTGTGTAAAGATTCTCAACGTGAAGTGGCATCGAGCCGAAATTTGGCTTAATCCATCTTACCATCCTTCATGGATTAGTGGGAGGACCCTATTATTTACTTTTCCTAAACTTGCATATCAAACCGCAGTAAACAATCCAGCAAACAGAAATCCAACAACAGCAACAACAAACAAATCCATTAATTGTAAACTGCTACAACAAAAAACTTGTACAAATAATCCAATAATATAGTTGAAAGTTATTATACAAATAATCAATCCAATATAGTTGAAAATTATTATACAAATATAGACAAGAACAATAAAAAATGACAATCAGTCTAAGTTGTCTTCGTCTTCCTTTTCCTATCGACCCTGCCCAACTAAACCTTGCGATGGTGGTTGTAGAGTAACATTTGTTGATCCGATCATAGATAGGAACGATTGGAGGGGCGCCAACATAGGGACAAGTTGACTCTAGACAAACGAAGTCATCGCTGCTGCCACTGCTGTATTTACAGCTTCAGATATGTCCTGTGTCAACAGTGTAGAGCAGGAAGGACCCGCAACCAAGGAGGATGAAGCTTGCATGATGTTATTACCAATGTGCAAGCTGTTACCTATGTCATGCACACGTCCTTTCTTGTTGGGACCCTCTGCATCCAACCAGACCTTCGGGTCAACCATAGGGTGAGAGGAAGAGTTTTCTTCATATTTTTCTGTCATTGCAGTGTCATATGACTCCTAAAAGTAACAAAACAAGAAAAATATTAACAAACAAAAAACCTAAAATATATATGACTTTTGAATTTTAAAGACATTTACAGTAAAATTCCTCGAGCGCTCAAAAATATAGCTTCCGTCTTTCTTCTTATGAACTTTGCATAGAGATCTTTGTAAGAAACCAGATGCTTTAACTTTGCCTCCTATAATCCCATATGGAAGAATATTATATAATAAACACATATCAAAAGTAAGACAATCCCTCTAAAATACTATGTCATACTCAAGATAGACAAATAACTCAAGTAATTACAACATGTTAATACACAGATTAATAAAATAAAATAAAACTCAAAAAATTCCAGATTAATAAATAGATTACCATCAAAACTTTAAATGAGGAAGTTATATTACCGTCTTGCTCTTGTGTTGACCAAAGCTTATCGACCCGCCTGTATGCTTTAAGGCATCAGACATGGCTGCCCTGTTCCTTCTGGTAGCTGCAGACCTCGTCATCCATTTATCTGTCAGCCAAATGTTGACCAGGTCATCCCACACTTCCGTCCTCATTCCTCTGGGCCTATGGCCCTTAACATCAGCCAAGTTGTTTGAATTTGCCTTCTTAAAGTTCTTATCTCGTGCTTTGTTCAAATGGTCTAGATAACGGTCCAAGATAGTCCGTTCCCAGATAGTTCTCGCTATGCCGCGATCAGCATCAGATGTGAACCGATGCTTAGCCTACACAAATGATATGTATGTATATTTATTTTTTAATAAACATGTAATATATAATTCTATAAACACAATTATTTACCATGAAGTCGTTAAATAGTATTTCCTTCATCTCAGTTGGATAACCTCGCCACGTACTAGCCGAAACAGGCATCCTTGTCATGACATTGTACATAATGTCACATGTTACTCTCGACGGGAGAAACCTCCTCCTGTAAGTACAAGAAGATAATGTTGGTAATCTAAAAGTACATACATGTAATAAAAGGTGATAATCACTATTACTTACAGTTCAGGGACAGGTGCAACATATATAAGTTCCCTGCTATCTGTTTCTACATTGGATTCTCCACATGAAGGCACCACATTCGGGCCACTAGTGGGTGGGTCAGCAGGGGGTGACATAGAAAGGGTTGAGTCAGTAAGGGGTGGGACAGAAGCTGATGTTGGTAGGCTTGCACTGGTCGATGGGCCAGTAGCTGAAGTTGCACCTAACATAATTATAGATAAACAAAAAAAATACATATATATTACATTTATATAAATCATGAGTTAACAATAATTAAAAAGATTATCCTACAGGTATACCTAGAGAGACCGAGAATGTCAGTGGTGGAGAATCATGGTGATGATGAAACATTACTTTTTAACCTTCTCCTATGACCGCGTCAATAATTAAAAGACCTCTACCTCGAATGGTCATGATGAATATCTGCATAAGGAAACATAATGAAACATGACGAGTTAAGAAATTATATGTCAATAAAAACCTCAAAATAAAATAATGATATTTCAGTGTAAATACCATTAACGAAATTTATTGAACAAAATTCAATTTTAACTACTTGAGTATGAAGTAAAAGATTCCTCATCTTTATCTGAGAATTCTTTAATTTCATTATTTTCGTTGTCATCAATGAACTCATCATCAACCAAAATGTCCATTGGATAATGTATATCACGTATGTTCACTTCTTCTATTTGGGCATGTGCATCAAACAAGGAGACTACTTCATCATCTATGACAATATTGTGTGTTCCAAGGAATCCATCATCTTGGTAATAATCAGTGGTAGTTAGGTCATTCAATTCATCACCTTCTTCATTCAATGTCTCAGCCACGAAGAGTTTTGCTTTGACCTTGCAAGCTGCGCATCATTCACCGTTATCTCTATTTCCGCTTTGTGGGTATCTTGTATAGTACACTTGTTTTGCTTGATCGGCTAAGACAAATGGCTCATTTGAGTGAAGTCTTGATTTATGCTTGATGTCAATCAACCCATATCTCTCATCAACATTGACTCCATTTATCAGGTCAAACAAATGACATTGTAAAAGAAATACTCTGTTCTGATTTCCTACATATGATAATTCTAATATATATTCAACGATGTCATAATAGTCGAAGTCATTCTCACCATATATACTACCTCTAACACATACACCACCATTTATGGTAGCTTTATTTTGTCCGTACACCTTACTATGAAATCTATACCCATTAACTATTAAGCCACAGTAAGAAGTCTCGGACTTGGATGAACCATAACTTATCTCTCGTATCATTTGATCCTCGACTTGGCCTATATTAACCTGTATCATTACATAGACGGTAGATAGTTGTAACATCTAGCATAATGAACATTGAATTTAATATGATAAATGTGATTATGGATAAAAAGGACTCATTAGATGTTTTAGTCACCTACTGAAGTCCTTATCTCGAGCTTCCAATATTTGATCATCAGTGATATTGGGATTTGTTTCCCTTAACGAATCCTTTAATTGTCTAATCAATACAATAATTAATATTTAGCATAAATTTAGCACATTAATAATAAATTCATTAGATAGAAAGTAGACTTACTGGAGATAAGGTTCTACTTCTCCATCATTTATAAGCACATATGTCTCAGCAATCTGAAGTTCCACATCCATCAAGAATCTATTTCGACCTCTCCCGATAGGACGACATGGATGTTTAAAAATAGACAACCATTCATTAATTGTATCTTCCCCACTGTCGTCATTCTGAGGAACTTGAGTGCGCCTGGTCTGTAGGTGAGGATCAAAATACATGAAAGCAAAATTGGAAATTTTTTCTAAAATATACGCTTCACAAATAGATCCTTCAACTTTCGCCTTATTTCAGACCTTTCTTTTCAAGTACAGCATACACCTCTCAAATGGGTACATCCATCTGTAATGCACTGGTCCTCCAACCTTAGCTTCACAAGGGAGATGCACAACTAGATGTTCCATCACGTCAAAGAATGTTAGAGGGAAAATCTTCTTTTATTTATAAATTGTTTTAATGATTGAAAGCTCTGCATTCTCCATGGTGGAAGCACGAATTTCAGTTGCACAAACTTCTTTAAAGAACAAGCTTAATTCTGTTAATGGTCCCCATAGAGGTTTTGGCAAGATATCACGAAATGCTAGAGGAATTAACGTTTGCATAAAAATATGACAATCGTGACTTTTCATTCCATATATCTTCCCGCTATCTACATTGATGCAACGTGCGATATTCGATGCATACCCATAAGGAAATTTCAACTATTTTATCCACTCACACACCATCCTTCTTTGATTGTCATCCAAGACATACATCACCTTTGGTTTTTTACAATTGCCATTCTCAACTATTAGCTCCAAGGTAGGATGTTTGCATATTATCTTCAAATCTTCTCTTGCATTTGCATTGTCTTTTGTCTTGCCCTTTATGTCCATGACAGTGTTGAAGATATTGTCAAACACGTTCTTCTAGACGTGCATAACATCTAAATTATGTCGTATTAGATTAATGAACCAATAAGGTAATTCTCAGAATATGCTCTTCTTCACCCAATTGTGGTGTATACTAAAGCCATCTTGTTTTTGTTTACCTGAATTCAAGCTGAAAATGATTTTCTTAAGTTGAGTCACTCTATTCAAGACATCTGTCCCACTGAGCCGTTGCGGTGGATTAGATTTTTCCACTGTTGATCTCTTAAAAGTGTTTCGATCACGGCGAAATGGATGATCAAAAAGTAAAAATTGGTGATGACAATCAAACCAATAATATTTCCTACCGTGCTTCAACACAAATGACTTACTGTGATTCATACAAAGCGGACAAGAAAGTTTTCCATGAGTGCTCCACCCAGATAGCATTCCATAGGTTGGAAAGTCTTTTATTGTCCACAACAAAGCTACTTTTATATCAAAATTTTGCTTCTTCCAGGCATCATAAGTTTGCACCCCATCATCCCACAATATCTTTAGATTGTCAATTAGGGGTCTAAGATAGACATCTAAACTTTTACTTGGTGACTTTGTTCCAAGAATCACAAGAGTGAGGAATATGTATTCCCTTCTCATACACATACTTAGAGGTAGATTGTACAGTGTGACAAAAATAGGCCAACATGAATATGGTGTGGCTGAACTGCTAACTGGATTAAAACCTTCTGTACGCAGGCCAAGCCTAACATTTTGAGCGTATAGCGTAAATGTTGTATGGGTAGCATCAAATCATTTCCAAGCCTCAGCATCAGCTGGATGCCTGATCACTGATTCATCTTGACGTACTTCATTTGCATGCCAAGTCATATACTGTGCAGCATTTTTGGACATAAACAAACGTTAGAGTCTTGGTATAATGGGAAAATATCGCAACACTGAGTGTGGCACATCCTTCTCATTTGATGAACGTCCCGCCTTTGGTTTGAATCGTGGGTGTCCACATACTAAGCAAACTGAGTAGAGTCTCTTGTCACTGTATTCTTTGTAATACAACATGCACTAATTAAGACATGCATCTATCTTCTCATATCTTAATCCCAACTCACGAACCATTCTCTTTGATTTGTAGAAGTTTTCGGGTAACCTTTCAGGCTCTGGAAGTATGCTCTTAATTATGACAATCATTCTATCATAACAACTCTCACTCATGTTAAACTTTGACTTCAAGTTCAAAAGTTAAGTTACAGCTGACAATTTCATGTGCTTATAGCAACCATCCCATAAAGGTTTGTCGGCGTCTCTTAGCAAGTCATAAAACTTCGCAACTGACAGATTTGGATTCTCTTCTAAATCTTGAGCTTCTGGATTTAATCTATCACCTACGACATCCATAACCATATCCACATATGGATTCCTAGGTTCCACTTCATTATCATGGACAATGGATGTTAAGCCGCTATCCCCATATCTATCCTCACCATGAATGGTCTAATTTACATAACCATCCACAAATTCGTACTTATACAAATGTTGTTCTACCCCAAATACCTCCCTCCAAGCACGATTTTTACATCTAGCACATAGACAAAGGATGTGATTTAATGCATCAGTAACTATCGGGTCTCCTTGAGTAACCCTAATGAAATCATCAACTCCATCCTTGATTTCTTCACTTACATAGCTAGTAGGATTATTTCTTTGTAACATCCAACTTCGATCGGGTCTCATGATTGCTGAAATTAGTTTAGCACATTAATACAAATCCTTATATCTCCAACTCCTTCTTAACATGGTATGGCCCTATCCCATTCGATAAGAAACTTTTTCAACACTTGGTTAATAGTTATTCCTTAAATCTCATATTTTATACTTGACAAAATTTCGGTAGCATTTCCCATTGGTCTCCAAGTGCATGACTATTACGCTGTGAGATCTACCGCGTTTAAGTATACACCCGGAGAACAAAAGGAAATGTAGCAGACTAAAATTTCAACAAGTATAAGATATGAGATTTAAAGAATGACTCTTAACCAAGTGAAAGAAAAATTTCTTACCAAACTATCCCACTTGGACAATTCAAGATTCAATACAATGAACAGTACCAACAATAGGTATGTGTGCTCATTAATATTAAATCTCAAACTGGAAACTAAGATTTTGCTTAAATTTTTACTCAAACAAGAAAATAAAACTTTAAGCATATGTTAAAGTACAATCAAAAGTTAAATCAAATCAATATTCTTAACACATAATTTGTTAGAAATTCATAACTTTTATTTTTAACATCTAAGATTTGATGTCATACTTAGATAGTCCTAAATGTACCCCACAGGAGAGAAAAACATAAAGAGAATCTAAATTTTCACTGGCCACAATGATTGCTGCTATGTGGCCTGACATAAACAACATTGATGAATATGTTAGGAACACTACTGCTAGAGCTTTCAGTGTTATTACCTCTACTCTTGGTATACCTGCTGAGGGTGTGGAAACTGATTATAGTAGAAATGATGTTCTCCCTGACTTTTGAAAAAGAACGTCTGGGTTAGGAGGATGGCTTTGGATAGAAGAAACTATAAGCAACGTGCTCATTTCCTACTATAGAGATAGCAAACAAAGTTGGCGTTGTCGATATTGTCGAGAGAATTGTTGAGGATCTTAAAGATGAGAGTGAACCTTACAGGCGAATGGTTATGGAAACTATTGAGAAGGTGGTCACTGACTTGGGAGCATCTGACATAGATGCCCAGTTGGAAGATATTCTAATTAATTGTATTCTTTATGCCTTCCAAGAGTAGATCGGCGATGATGCTAATGTGATGCTTAACGGGTTTCTATCAATTTCTCTTAACCTGAGAATACTGTAGTGGTGGAAAATCATGACCAGATTCACTTTCTCTCTCTTCTCTCATCTCTCTCTACTTTCTCACAATTTTCTTCAGTTTCTATCATTTTCTCTGCTCACTGAACCCTAATAGTAACCATGACCAAGGTTCAAATATGGGAACCCTAAAATTGCATTACAATATTAACTATACCATGCTGAATTCTTAGTCATCTTATAAAATATATTTTGTTAAAAATTTGGACAGCATTATAATTTTTTTTACAAAGTCCCAAAACAGTAGCTACAACATAAAAAATTGAGTAACAAATCATTCTAGTAAAAAATTGATATGGTAGCACCACCTATTATCTTAATTAGAATATCATTAGTGAATGGCTTCCCTAGTGTCCATTTCTATCTTCTCTTTTTTAAGGATACACTAGATTAGCTACCCAACTAGGAATAGAACTGCAAGCCTAGCCACTCCAGTTATTTATGACCATAAAGTTCCAACAGGATGACGGGTAGAGTTCTTTACCCTTATATAATGAGCAGATCCAAAACTAGAGAAACATTATGCACAGTAACTGCTTTGTCTAGTATTGCTTTAAACCTCAACAGAAACAAATGCAAAGAGGCAAGCAAAACATTATGATTAGAAAGCATCATATACTTACATGTATTACTAGTACAGGGCACTTAACTTTCTTTATTTAATTAATACTTGTTAAATGCGTTAATTAAAGACATTATAGGATTCTACAGGTTAATTCAAATTTAACTACTTGTTACAATATAATGACTACATCCTGAAAAGTAATACCTTCTATCACCAAGAATACAAGATCCTCTGCATTTACAAATAGGTATTCTTAGGTAATAATTTCACGGCATTCTCAATTTTGGCTCTCTTTTTTTTTAATTAAAAAAATTCTCTGATTGGTAACATTCATGTTTCTTGATTCTGACTGACTCTCTAAGTTTTGGCTAATGGCTGCCAAGATCTTTTTACTTTATCTTTTAGTCATGAAAATACCCATTGACATTACCTGTTGGAACTCTATTGTGCTTATATGCTTTTGGTTTGGGGAATCTCTCATATTCAACCAGTGATGTAATAAGTCCAAGCAGGTCAACATTATTCCATAGTATCATTCACATCATTAAGTTAGTCTTTCTCTATAGAAAAGTGAGTTAGATTCCATTATATTTGTCCAATTACCTCTTATGTGCCAATGTCTAAAATTGAACTCTTTGCCAGATAGAAAGCAGATACACTCACTCAAGTTGCTCTCCTACTTGGCAGTATGTTGCTAAGTTTGTTTTCATGCGGTGAATAATGGAACTTAAGAATTTGAAATTTTCAAGGACTAAGTTTTTCAAAAATTTAAAGGTTAATGAACAGGCCCACTCACGATGAAAGGGGGTAAAAAATATGGATCTCATGACCACTGACTCATATCTTAAACTGAAACTCACTCTTGTTATTCAATTTGTTTGCCGTTATTAAAAAAAAAGACAAATGGAATATTTTTTTATTTGAAACAAAAGATATAATTTTACATTTGCGTTTTCTAAAATTAATGGTGCAATACTATATGTGCATATGTGTTGGATTCACTAGGCTAGAGTCATATATTGCCTCAATGTGAGCATATGTGCTGGATTCATTATGCTGCATAATTTGAAAGTACTGGTATTACATATCAATAACATGGCATTCATAGGGTTTTTGATAAAGAAAAACTACCATTTATTTCTAATTAGACGCACATCATTACACAACTTATAATAATAAAGTCAACAGGGTGTTTGCCTCTGCCATTTGCATGTTTGTTTAGCACACAAAAATAAAGAAATTGCAATAATGACATCATGAGCATCATCAACATCCTATTGTATGCATCCAAGTGGATACACACACTGATCTTCCAAGGATATTATATATTTCAGTGTACCGTAAAATCTATCTTAAATTTCAGGTTACTAGTGCTATATATGAATACAGACGCCATTATCACTAA
Organism: Ormosia semicastrata; assembly: GCA_029884595.1. Classification (NCBI taxonomy): domain Eukaryota; kingdom Viridiplantae; phylum Streptophyta; class Magnoliopsida; order Fabales; family Fabaceae; genus Ormosia; species Ormosia semicastrata. Next base: position 8,347,113 of record JAQQTO010000036.1, on the reverse strand, counting down.
TTTTTTATTATGATCATCACCAGAAAGTTAAACAGTAGTAGTAACTAAGTTTCTCAAATGGCTTAAGTTTCTCAAATGGCTAACTATAAATACCCAGTGTCCTTGGAATCTTGTTGTACCTTTAAGGTACATTGTGTATGGATTTATTTATCCCTGGGGGGCAGAGGACACCACGATTATGCATCCAATTGTCTTATACTTCAAACACAGTATCAAATACCCTCCAACTAGAACAATGACTACCAGAAAAAATCAAGAAACCTAACAATTAATTGAAAACAACATAAAATAAAATCACAATCCTTTTGGTGCATGCATTGCAATTTGCATAGCAGAGAATAGAAAGTGATATAGGGCATCCTACTCTGCTCAGGAATTGCTCTTTCAACAAAATAGAATTGTGCTTCTATAATACATAAAAAAATCTACCAAGGATTACTCTTTTAACAAAACAGAATTGTGCTTCTAAAACAGGAATTACTCTTTCAACAAAACAGAATTACTCTCCAGTCCCTGTGCAAATCTACCAAGTAAACTCTTTATAATGCATAAAAAAATATCATCAGCTATGAGCTGAAAAAAATGAAAAAACACATAATTTTAAAAGACACCATCAATAACAAAACATGACAAATCACATCCTGAAAAAATAATCTTTTAGGAAAAAAATTGAAAGAGGAATGAAATATGCATACCCCAGAATCCTCTTTCCAGTAATGGGGCACTTGGGTCCGGGGGCTCTCTTCTTTGTGCTCTGATAAACGAGCTTCCCATTTGTATTTCCAAAACCCATTAGAATCAATAATGCCATTCGTGAGTGTGTAAGGGATAACTTACCTGCACGGTTGTCGCTCGCTTGGGTCGCACCGCTGTCGTGCTCAGAAGGAGGGGAATAGAGTGGATGAGCTGCTATAAGCATCGTCGCGTGGCTGTCATGCTTAGAAGGAGGGTGAGGGTGAGAGTGAGATTGAGAGTGAGAGGGAGAGGGAGATCAGAATAGAGAGAAGTGAGAGTAAGATTGAGAGTGAGAGTGAGAGGGAGAGGGAGAGTAGAACAGAGAGAGGTGAGAGTGAGAGCAAAACAGAGAGAGGTGAGCGCGGCTATGAGGGATTTAGAATTCTGTAATTAGGTTTAGTAGATTTTGTGAGGGATTTGCGATGAAACTTTCCCTCGCTACATTTTTATCACTTAGCGAGGGAAAATATCCCTCTCAATTTCCTCTCTAATTTTTAGCGAGGTAAATTTTCCTCGCAATTCCCTCGATAACCTTAGCGAGGGAAAAAATCCCTCGTAATACCCTCGCTAATTTTAGCAAGGGATATTTTTCCTCTCAATTTCCTCGCTATTAATTCACTATTTTCCCCAAATTTTATTTTTGAAATTTTGCGAGGGCTAAGATTTCCCTCACTGATCTCTCGTAGATCCCTCGCTGATCAGCGAGGGAAATTATCTCTCACAAAATTCCATCGCCAAATCACAAATTTCTTGTAGTGGTTGCCCTACTCATGGGAGCTGCTTAATCATAAGCATGTTCTGTACTTATGGTGGTAGGGTTGTGATATATACTTCAAGGATAGATGGAAATCCAAGAAAAAGATTTTTTAGGTGCTCTAATTGTAGAGTAAGGAGATTTTTGGTTTATGATTTGTTTCCATCTTTACTCCAGTGATTTGAATGGGGGTTTTTGTGGCAAGCAAATTGGAGTTGTGGTTTGTTTGAATGGTTAGATCTGCTAATGCCAACTGGTGCAAGTGAAGTTCTTGAAAGGCAACAATGAGTGATTCGAGGTCTGAAGAGGAAACTGAGGATGTACAAGCTGCTGATGGTGATTTGTTGTGGAATGATAGTGCGATTGGTGTTGTTTTTCATATGGACTCAATATGGGAGAGGAATGCTATATCAGCTACTTTGAATTGGTTCTGACTGTTAATGCATGTTGGTGAGTAGATGTTTAGGGTCTGAGCTTATGTATTGGGTGGTTTAATTGAGCAAATGACTTGACTTATATAATCTCCTTTTGATCAATTAATTGAAAACATTTAGATTTTGCATTATCTAATGTTTACCTGTGTAACCACAATTATGTTGACAATAAAGACTAAGTAATGAAATTACAGGGACTGAATAACTAACTAGTGCCTATAGGGACCAATACACAAATTATATGAAAGTACAGGGACCAATACACAAATCATAAGCAAGTATAGGGACCAATACATAAATCATATTCAAATATAGGGACCAAAACACAAATTATATGAAAGTTTGGGGACAAATTCAACCATAATTTAAGAGAGTACAAATAGTCACCATTAACCATTAACCTTGTTAGTAATGTATAGGGACCAATACACAAATCATTAAAGAAGTACAAATAGTCATCATGTCAAAAGAGTACAAATAGTCACCATTAACCATAATTTAGTCATTAACATCAATATAATAGTCATTGTAATTGTCAATATATTAGTCATTAACTAATATACATCAACCCACAATTGTCAATACAGTAGTCAATATACAACCAACATCAGTAATAACCCACTGAGCCACCATAAATGACAAGCCCCAAAAGACAAAAAATACAAAAAAGCAAAAGACAGGTGTGGTCCATTGGCCTTGGTTTCCTCAAACTCAATGTGGTCCATTGACAGGCTCCTAAATGCCTTGCACATTTCCTTGTCCCTGTCTGTGAACACCCAATTTTGACCTAACTAACAAAAAAGAGTAAAATAAAAAAAAAACAAACAAAAGAAAAAAAAAAAAAAAAAAAAAGAAGAAAAGAAAAGTAAAATAAAAAAAACAACAAATAAAAAAGAAAAAATAAAAATTTTGCTTTATGTTTGTTCTACTTTTAGAAAAAAACAAATATAATTTTGACTCTATGTTCCCTTTCTTATTTTAGCCATGCATCATAAAGACCCTTTGTGGGAGGCAATATTACTTTATCCCCACTACTTTCACGTACCACCCGCACCATCCACATTACACACACATTTCACTCTGACTTTTTCACGTTCTCACCTCACTTTCCAGCACACACACACAACACACTTTGTTTTAGCCATACCACACAGCACAAACACGTAACTTTTTTAATTTATTCTCTCTTTCCATACGCTGCACCACACTTTTACACAGTGCACAATTTTTGCTCCCCACTCACTATTCCCACACTCACTTTTTCACGTACACACGATGGCACAGCAGAGAAGGTGGTATGCTCCCCATTTTCATTACTACAGCTGGATGCTCATTGACACCTTTGACAGATCCTTTGCTGCCTACTTCTTTTAACAGACCCATTTTCACGTTGAGGGACCGATATAACAGCCTACCACCACGTCTTAAGCTGGGGGGGGCACCTTGATCCACCTTCATTTTTCAGCATTTTCTTCTAACACCTCCATCCACCCAGCAGCATCCATCTCTCCAACCTCACCTAAACAACACCTTGGATCTCCACCCATTCTCCACCGTGAGCCACCCTCTAACTCCAAACCATCCTCTTCATCACCCTTCTCTTGTAACCATCCATAACAAACTAAAGCCATCTCCTCCTCATGCACTACGTCCAACCGTGATCACCCCTCACCTCCTCCGTAACCTCCATCATCTTCCCAAACATCATCTCATCATCATCTTCCTCCACCTAAACCCTTCTCCCACAAAGCCCCCACCAACTTCCACGTGAACTCCACCATAGTAGCACCTTCATTCCACGTCCAAGCCTCACCCCCATTTCTCTCCAAACCTCCAAAAATCGTGACCACCACAAACACTACCCCCTCATCTTCATCATTCACGTAAGCCGCCACCCACCTCTCCACTCTCATCACTACCCAACCTTCCATTATCAACTCTCACTCGCCTCCATCCCTCACCCTTTCCACCACCATCTCCAAAACCCGACCATCTTCAACCGAACTCCCATGCACACGTAACCACTCCACCTTTCACCTCCCCCCATCCAACCGAGTCAACTCGGCCACCATCCCTCACCCTTTCCACTTGCGCCCACCTCCTTCAAACCACCACTAACACCACCACCCATAAGCCTCCCCCCCAACCGCCCACGAGCTCCACCACCATACTCACTTCACGCACACACTCCAGCCCGAGCTCCACCACGTGACACCCGGCTCCACCTCAAAATGAGAGCAGGCGTCCTCCGAGCTCCGCCGTCGTCTCTCGCGCGAGCCCACCACCATCCATCACGTCTTCGTGTCGTCCTCCACACAACCAACTCAAGCCCATCACCCATAACCACCATCTTCCCTCTTGCTCCACCGTACCCAACCTTCACCTTCCAACCCATTACCGTAAAGCTCCATCTTTCTCCACCGTGAATCCTCCACGTGAAACACCTTCCACCCCACAGCAGCTACCATGCACGTCCTCTCTCCCTCCAAACCGTGACCACCACGCAAGCAACCCCCTATCACCACGTAAACCACCCAACACCACAACAGCCTCCACCCTTCCCCAACAACCCATCAGCAGCACCTCCATGCACACGTGAAGCTCACCTCCCATCCAACCGAGTCAACTCGGTCACTACCGCTCCACCGTTGCACCCAAGCCAGCGCACCTCCGCCACGCTACCAACATCTAGCCGTGAATCCTCCAAGTTAGCCATCAAAATCATCCCCTGTTTTGTTTTCATTTTTTCATTCCTTATGTTCTCTGTTTCCTTATTTTTTTTCTGCTTTCACACATTTTTTTTGCTAAGTAACTTTGAAGTGTTTTATTAGGCTTTGTAAAAAAAAATATAAATAATAAAAAAAACCAAACAAAAAAAAATAATACAAATGAAAACTAGAAAAAAACAAAAAAAAAAAAAAAAAAAGATAAAAAAACAAAAAATATAAAAAAATGTTTTAAAAATAAAAAATGTGTTTTAAGTTTTGTGTTCAATATGTTTTTTTATTTTTTTATTTTATTTACTTGGTTCACGGTATGACAATATGTTGTTGGTGATTATTTGTTTGGTTTCGTGTTAAAACTATAAAAAATTTTAATCAATGCAATGACCACTAATATTGATTGAATAACGGATGTTATCTTCAATGTCATTGGATCATAAGGATTTATTGAGTAATAGTGCTAACTTGAATCTTGTGCAAAAAAAATAAAAATAAAATAAAATAAAATAAAATAAAACAAACAAAACAATATATAAATAAAATAAAAATCTTTTGATCCATGCAATGACCAATGATGATGATTGAATAGCGAATGCTATCTTTATTATCTTTTGGATCATAAGGGTTTATTGAGTAGCCTAGTGCTAACTTGAATCCTGTGCAAGAATGGATTCGCTTTCATTTTTATTAAAATCAATCAACCCACACTTATTTTATAAAGAACTACGTAACTTTGAGTTCCCCATTGCACCAGTGGATACGTAGGAGCAGAATTTCATTTCTGTCAAGTCAAAATTAAATTTTCATAATTTTGTGGTTTCTTTTTATAAAATAGTTATAATGTTGCAAAAAAGGGTAAAATAAATATTTTTAAGGATTGTTAAGAATTTGCACAATTAACTTAAGGTACCGTTTTAGAACGGGTGTGTTAGGGGTGCTGTGGGATTAAGTTTCCACCCTTCCCTATCCATAACTGACTCTCGAATCCAATCTGGTTCCAAAGACCATTTTTTAAGAAAGGTTTTCTAATTTTTCCTAAATTAAAATAAAATTGGTGGCGACTCCATTTCTATATTTTAAAATCTTTTGAGTTGCTATTATTTTTCGCGATCTCCTGGTCCGCGACAGATTGCGACTCCATGGGATATTTGGAGAGTCAAGTCCTGTTGTTGTTAGTTAGTTGTGCAAATTGTTAATAATTTTTATTTATTTATTTTACCCTTTTTATCCTTGTTTTTGTTTTCTTTTTGTTTGTAAATGGATTTTATTTATTTTGTTCTATGTAAATATCTGATAGCGTTATTCCAGTGATTGTTTTGACATGATATACTTGTATATATTTTGTACTTATTTGTGCATAATTGTTGAAATCTTAGGATAGATGATTGTTGCTTGGCTATTGTATATATGTTTTTGCAGGTTGGGGGGTAGTTTCTTTTTAAATTTTTGTACAAGTTTGTATGCTCCCTCACACACATCACTGTCACTTACCTCACACACTTTTTGGGCTCTATACCCGAGTCTGTGCGAACCTGAGGAGTAGGAGGGGTCTCAGCTTTTGTTATTGAGGGGCTTTATGCTCACTTGACATTTGTTGAGACACCACTCAGATTGTTACCATTATCATGGATGAATCATATTGAGAGGGTTTATCCCTACTTATGATTAATTCATGATTTGGGACCTTGTCTTTCGAGATAAGGGCAATCTAGGAACTATGACTTTTAGAAGTTTTGACCGTCCTGAAAAATCTTGCACTGATAGATTGAACATAGTGATTGTCGAATCTTAGGTTCCACCTGACTAGGGCACAAAAGGGAGTGTACTTCTTCTTTCTTTATTTATCTGTTTCTCATATCCTTCGTTCGTGCATAAAAAAAAAAGGGCTATTCATTGCTTGCATTTTCATAACATTCTTAGCATTCTAAAAAAAAAAAATTCATCATGCATTTTCACGGCATCCCTAGCATTCAAAAAAAAAGAAAAAAAATTTGCATTTTCATGACATTGCATATAAAAAAAAATCATGCATCTTCATGGCATCCCTAGCAAAAAAAAAAAAGGGGGAAAATATCTTGCATTTTCATGACATTGCATTTAAAAAAAAAAAATCATCATCATGTATTTTCATGGCATCCTTGACTTAAAAAAAATCATGCATCTTCATGGCATCCCTAGCATTCAAAAAAAAAGGGAAAAAATTTGCATTTTCATGACATGACTTAAAAAAAAAATCATGCATCTTCATAGCATCCCTAGCATTAAAAAAAAAAAAAGGAAAATATCTTGCTTTTTCATGACATCGCATAAAAAAAAAGGGGAAAGAAAAATGGAAAAAGTGTTTTCAAAGTTCATTCATTTTGCGCATCTCATGCATTTCATCCCGTTCTTTGATAAATGTTATTTTGTTTTAATAAATCAATTTGATTTGAACCAAAGAGAGCCTAGGAAGGAAGAGACCAATCAAATCCACATTCACGAGCCTAAATCTAGGACTAGAATGGCTGCTGATAACCCTGAGGATGAAGGAAGAAATTTGAGCATGCAAGTAGATGAGATGAAAGAGATGATGATTGAAATGGCAAAATCTCAGAGAAGAATGGAGGAAATGTTGTTGGCCATGAGGGAGACTATCAACTTGATTGGGGCTACTGGAAGTATAGGAGTGACTGGGACACATCCGCACCTGCCAGCTATCACTTCCATAAGGACGAACCCTGGGATCACCACTGAGTTTCCTGTTGAGAGAAGAACCTCGAACACTGCGCCGCTAGTGCTTCCTATCGGAGAAGGGTGCCGTTTTTCAGAGGATACTCGAAATGAGGTCCACGGTAATGTCGGATTCATGGGGGAGCAACCACCGTATAACCCTAACCTTCACTTTCCATACCAAACACCTACTCCTACATTTCCATATTACCCCTCCCACCAATTTGTTCCAACCACAAATAGCACCCAACTCCACAATTCCAAACCAACAATGGCCCCATGCCATCACCATATGTACCAACTCGCCCATCTCATATTCGATATCCACCTGTACCTCCACAAAATTACCCAAACCTCCAACAGCCTCAACCAAACTGCCGAAATCGAGGTCGCTTCCATCCTCAAAACCTACCTCCTTTCCCAATATTATCCATGTCAAACGCAGACTTATTTCAAAGGCTGTTCGATGCCCACCTCATGTTGGGAAGTCCTGTACGTCCTTTAGAGCCACCATTCCCAACATGGTATCACCCAAGTTTAACTTGCAAATATCACAGGGACGTCCCAGGGCACTCAATTGAAGATTGTGAATCTTTCAAGATTGTAGTAAGGAAGCTAATAGCTTATGGGAAGTTTGACATTCAAGAAATAGCTCTACCTAGTGTTGTCAACAACTCAATTCTTGATGAGGTAAATGCATGGGAGATGGAAGGATCACCCATAGGAAAGGTCAAAAGCTTGCATGCACCAATGGCTGAAGTAGTCGAGGGGCTGAAGAAAGTTGATTGTAGTGTCACTGCACCAGCTGCAACTATGGAAGAAGAGGAGAAGCAGAATGAAGAATCAAGTTGTGTTGAGGGTTTTTGGGATTTCAAGGTGCGAATCCAAGAATTACTCGCTTCAAGAGTAATACAAGCTAAGCAAGATATAGTTTCCTCTGAAGAGGTCAATGTGGAGTGGGAGGAAATGGCGAGGAGCATAACTCTGGAAAAAGAAAATGATGCAGCACATTCCTCATCTGAGGGAAATACTCCCCGCACCAGTCAAGATAATTGTCTCTGAAGAAGTCACTCATCCTCTAGCAATTTGAAACCTCTGAACCATGGGAGATCTGAGGATTTGATGGAAGTGGTTGCCCAAAAAAAATCAGTGATGATGAACTTATGTTAACTTTCTTGAAGCATTGATGTAATAAATTCGCATGAATATCTTGTGTCCTTTCATTTTTAGTGTCTTTCTTGATATTTACTTCTCTTTCACTTCTTCAAAGTGTCTTCCTCGTATTTGGGGGCCCATCAGACTCCAATTCTTGGTAATTCTCATTTTGATAGATGTCAATAAAGTTCACGTGTGCAAGTATCCTTTGCCTAAAAAAAAAAACCAAAAAAAGATAAAAAAAAAGAAAGAAGAAAAATAAGAAAAATAAATTGGAGCAAAGAAATAATCACTTGGTGTGTATCATCCTTTTGTCTCTGAATTAAAGTTTTTGAAAATGAGCAATCAAGGTTTAAAATAAAGATTGGCCGTGTTTCTCTATCCCTCATCATAATTCATTATCTCTCGTTGTCCTTTTTGAGCTTGAAAATTTCTTCAATAAACCCTGGGCAAGGATCACCCCTACACTAGGGGGTGACACAAAGTAAAGTTGATTGTCATGGTGGCTATTTTGAAGCGTAATGAAAAAAAAACTAAAAAAAAGAGATAAGAGAAAGAAAATGACATGAAATAAGTCATGACAAGGGCGAATAAAAGAAAGTGAAAAGAAAAAGGAAGAAATGAGGAGCAGTAAGAGAAAAGTGTACTTGAAAGTACAAAGGCAATTGACAAAGTTTAACGTTGAACAAGGATCCTTGGTCCCATTCAAACCCTTAAACACTTGTTTGAGCCTTATATCTTTCCTTTCATAACCCATACCCTTGGCCATGTTACAAGCCTCAAAAAGTCCATTCTGATCAATGAAGGATTGTTGTCATTTTCACTAACTTTAATTTTGAGACAAATGTTATGCTCATCTAAGAACCTAAATCATTGTTCTGAAAAAAAAATCAAAAATAAAAAAAATAATAATAAAATAATAAAAAGAGAGAGAAAAAGAAAAAAAGAGACTTATACCTGGGCAAGTTGCTACCCTGTCTGAGCTGGTCCCATATTGGGGCATGTTTCTCCTTAATTCAATTTGACCCACATCAGGACAAATCTTTTGGGTCACTAGGCGAGTTTCGCCTATTCGATCCCTAGACTGGGCAAATTTCTCTTGGTTCAATTTGCCCCAAATTGGTGTAGCTTCGTGACTCACACTGGGGTAATTTTTGTTCACAAATGATATACTCTGAGCCAAATTCCTTTGATACCCTACATGAGGGCAGATTTTTGTATATACCTAATGAAGAAAAATGGTCATGGTATCCAGTTATCGAGTCAAGATCAATCACGTCCATACTGGGGTAAAAAAAAAAAATTCTTTCTTGCTATTCTACTTTTTGTGTCTTTATCCTTTGTAAATAATACTCTTTTCCGTAGTCAAGCTTCCAAGAACAATCTGAAAGTTGTTCGCTTATTTTCTGTTGTACTTTTTGAGTTCATGAGTGTCTGTTACGTAATGTTTCAGGTAAGGTGAACATGAGTACAACACTATAATTTGACCATCTAATGATAATCTCCCGATGAACAATTCAGATTGAATAGATCTTGGAAATCCCATTTGATGGAAGAGGAGGTACCTAAAAAAAAAAGAGAGAGGGAGAGAAAAAGCCTGTTAGGTTGAAAACCCGAAAGGGCGGCCTAAGCAAAAGTTAGAGCAAAAAGAAAAAATGAAAAAGAGCCCGTTAGTCTGAAAACCCGAAAGGTCGGTCTAAGCAAAAGTTAGGGCAAATAAATAGGCAAAATCTCAAGGAAAGTTGATCTGAAACACCTTGAAGGGTGCACCCAAACTGGGGCAATTTTGAATTGCGTTTGATCAGCTACACAGGGGCAATTTTGTTTGTATTCAGTTGACCATACTGGGGCAAGATTTTTGAAGGATTAAAGAGATAAGTGTTGAAGGAAGTAGCAACAGAGATAGTGATTGAGTTCAAACAGTTGTAGGGAATCAACTAGATGAGGGATAAAGTGAAATGCTGGAGTAAAATTTTCTCTCAAGGACTCAGTCAAATAAGGGTTCATGACAAGAGATAATCATCTCATTTCTCAAAAGGAGAGTTGAAAGTGAAAAATAAGGAAAGAGAAAAAATAAGAAAAGGGAAAGAAAGGATGAGTAAGAATGATCGAGGTTATCAGGTCCAACGAGCAAAAGCATGTGAATAGGGATTTTGATTGGTCAAAGCTTTCCAAAAGTCGCCATTGGTTCAAAGGACTTTTTAATAAAAAAAGAAAAAAGAAAAAAAAGAAAAAAGACAAAAAAAAAGAAAAAAGAAAAAGAGAGAAAAGCAAAGGAAAAACAAAGAAAAGAAAATGAGAAAAATGAAAAAAAAGAAGAAGAAAAAAAATCTTTTTGATCAAGATGCTTATTCCATTGTCTTTTAAATTTCGGACTCAGCTTGCCATTGTCATTTAAATTTCGGACTCGCTTGCCCATTGTCATTTAAATTCCGGACGCAGCTTGCCCATTGTCATTTAAATTTCGGACGCAGCTTGCCATTGTCTTTTAAATTTCGGACGCATTGCCCATTGTCATTTAAATTTCGGACGCAGCTTGCCATTGTCATTTAAATTTCGGACGCATGATTGCCATTGTCATTTAAATTTCGGACTCAGTTGCCCATTGTCTTTTAAATTTCGGGACGCAGTTGCCCATTGTCATTTAAATTTCGGGACTCAGTTGCCCATTGCCTTTTAAATTCCAGGATGCAGTTGACCATTGTCTTTTAAATTACATTGACGCATGTGACGGCCATTGCATTTTAATTTCATTGACGCGCACGGCCCCATTTTACTTTCTGTTGAGCGCATCGGCTCCATGCATTCTACTTTCTGTTGAGCGCATCGTCTCCATGCATTTTAATTTCTGTTGAGCGCATCGGCTCCATGCATTTTAATTTCTGTCAATTCTTTGAGCGCATCGGCTCCATGCATTTTAAGTGCTGTTGAGCGCGTTGGCTCCCTGCATTTTATTTCTGTTAAGTGTATCGGCTCCCTGCATTTTACTTTTTGTTGAGCGCATCGGCTCCATGCATTCCATGCATTTTACTTTTTATTGAGCGCATCGGCTCCATGCATTTTAATTTCTGTCAATTCTTTGAGCGCATCGGCTCCATGTATTTTAAATTCTGTTGAGCGCATTGGCACCATGCATTTTAATTTCTGTCAATTCTTTGAGCACATCGGCTCCTTGCATTTTACTTTCTTAGAGCGCATCGGCTCCATGCATTTTAACTTCCTATCATTGTTCTTACTTTGTTTTGCATTTATCCTCTTATGCATTGCCGGACAAAATTGGAGTCCATTTCTTTACTCGTTTCTTACGACGATAAAATGGAAAACCATAATTTTTCTTTTTATCTAATAAGAAACAAGTAAAGAGAGGCAACTGTGAACACCTAATTTTGACCGGGCTAACAAAAAAGAGTAAAATAAAAAAAAAAACAAACAAAAGAAAAAAAAAAAGTAAAAAAAAGAAGAAAAGTAAAGTAAAATAAAAAAAACAACAAATAAAAAAAAGAAAAAAAATAAAAAATTTTGCTGCATGTTTGTTCTACTTTTAGAAAAAATATATATATATTTTTGACTCTATGTTCCCTTTCTTATTTTAGCCATGCATCAAAAACACCCTTGCAGGGGAGGCAATATTACTTTATCCCCACTACTTTCCACATTACACACACATTTCACTCGACTTTTCACGTTCTCACCTCACTTTCTAGCACACACACACAACACACTTTGTTTTAGCCATACCACACAGCACAAACACGTAACTTTTTTAATTTATTCTCTCTTTCCATATGCTGCACCACACTTTTACACAGTGCACGCTTTTGCTCCCCACTCACTATTCCCACACTCACTTTTTCACGTACACACGATGGCACAGCAGAGAAGGTGGTATGCTCCCCATTTTCATTACTACAGATGGATGCTCATTGGCACCTTTGACAGATCCTTTGCTGCCTACTTCTTTTAACAGACCCATTTTCACGTTGAGGGACCGATATAACAGCCTACCACCACGTCTCAAGTGGGGGGCACCTTGATCCACCTTCATTTTTCAAAGATTTTCTTCTAACACCTCCATCCACCCAAGAAGCATCCATCTCTCCAACCTCACCTAAACAACACCTTGGATCTCCACCCATTCTCCACCGTGAGCCACCCTCTAACTCCAAACCATCCTCTTCATCACCCTTCTCCTGTAACCATCCATAACACCTAAAGCCATCTCCCTCCTCATGCACTACGTCCAACCGTGATCACCCCCTCACCTCCGTAACCTCCATCATCTTCCCAAACATCATCTCATCATCATCTTCCTCCACCTAAACCCTTCTCCCACAAAGAGCCACCAACTTCCACGTGAACTCCACCATAGCAAAGACCTTCATTCCACGTCCAAGCCTCACCCCCATTTCCTCTCCAAACCTCCAAAACCATGACCACCACAAACACTACCCCTCATCTTCATCATTCACGTAAGCCGCCACCCACCTCTCCACTCTCATCACTACCCAACCTTCCATTATCAACTCTCACTCGGTCTCCATCCCTCACCCTTTCCACCACCATCTCCAAAACCCGACCATCTTCAACCGAACTCCCATGCACATGTAACCACTCCACCTTTCACCTCCCCCCCCCATCCAACCGAGTCAACTCGGTCCACCATTCCTCACCCTTTCCACGGCAGCCCACCTCCTTCAAACTACCACCAACAGCCCACCCATAAGCCTCCCCAACCGCCCACGAGCTCCACCACCATACTCACTTCACGCACACACTCAGCCCGAGCTCCACCACGTGACACCCGCCTCCACCTCAAAATAGAGCAAATGGCGTCCTCCGAGCTCCGCCGTCGTCTCTCGCGCGAGCCCACCATCATCCATCACGTCTTCGTGTCATCCTCCACACAACCAACTCAAGCCCATCACCCATAACCACCATCTTCCCTCTTGCTCCACCGTACCCAACCTTCACCTTCCAACCCATTACCGTAAAGCTCCATCTTTCTCCACCGTGAATCCTCCACGTGAAACACCTTCCACCCCACAAAGCAGCCTACCATGCACGTCCTCTCTCCCTCCAAACCGTGACCACCATGCAAAGAACCCCATCACCACGTAAACCACCCAACACCACAACAGCCTCCACCCTTCCCCAACAACCCATCAAGAAGACCTCCATGCACACGTGAAGCTCACCTCCCATCCAACCGAGTCAACTCGGTCCACTACCGCTCCACCGTTGCACCCAAGCCAGCGCACCTCCGCCACGCTACCAACATCTAGCCGTGAATCCTCCAAGTTAGCCATCAAAATCATCCCCTGTTTTGTTTTCATTTTTTCGTTCCTTATGTTCTCTGTTTCCTTATTTTTTTTCTGCTTTCACACATTTTTTTTGCTAAGTAACTTTGAAGTGTTTTATTAGGCTTTGTAAAAAAAAATATAAATAATAAAAAAAACCAAACAAAAAAAAAAACAAAAAAAGGATAAAAAAACAAAAAATATAAAAAAATGTTTTAAAAATAAAAAATGTGTTTTAAGTTTTGTGTTCAATATGTTTTTTTATTTTTTTATTTTATTTACTTGGTTCACGGTATGACAATATGTTGTTGGTGATTATTTGTTTGGTTTCGTGTTAAAACTATAAAAAAATTTAATCAATACAATGACCACTAATATTGATTGAATAACGGATGTTATCTTCAATGTCATTGGATCATAAGGATTTATTGAGTAGCCTAGTGCTAACTTGAATCCAGTGTAAAAAAAAATAAAAAATAAATAAAATAAATAAAATAAAATAAAATAAAACAAACAAAACAATATATAAATAAAATAAAAATCTTTGATCCATGCAATGACCAATGATGATGATTGAATAGCGAATGCTATCTTTATTATCTTTTGGATCATAAGGGTTTATTGAGTAGCCTAGTGCTAACTTGAATCCTGTGCAAGAATGGATTCGCTTTCATTTTTATTAAAATCAATCAACCCACACTTATTTTATAAAGAATTACGTAATTTTGAGTTCTCCATTGCACCAGTGGATACGTAGGAGCAGAATTTCATTTCTGTCAAATCAAAATTAAATTTTCATAATTTTGTGGTTTCTTTTTATAAAATAGTTATAATGTTGCAAAAAAGGGTAAAATAAATATTTTCAATGATTGTTAAGAATTTGCACAATTAACTTAAAGTACCGTTTTAGAACGGGTGTGTTAGGGGTGCTGTGGGATTAAGTTTCCACCCTTCCCTATCCATAACCGACTCCCAAATCCAATCTGGTTCCAAAGACCATTTTCTAAGAAAGGTTTTCTAATTTTTCCTAAGTTAAAATAAAAGTGGTGGCGACTCCATTTCCATATTTTAAAATCTTTTGAGTTGCTATTATTTTTCGCCGTGATCTCCGGTCGCGACACTGTCCTTGTCCCTGTCTCTGTCCTTGTGTCATAGTATCTTATGAGCTAGCTGCAGCAGGCTTCCCTCTCGACATAACCTAACAAAAACTAAACACTAACAGAAAATCAGAAGTTGCAAAATAAAATTCCTCATCTAAGAAACAACATGCATTGAATATAAATGGGTAATCACCCTTTCCACATTGGCATTGCACCCTTTCCATTCTCATTCTATCATAAAAATCATAACCACACTACATACATTTATCACAAACTAATGTCCAAAAAACCTAGCATTTTAGGATAAACACAATTTCCATTAACATTGCACCAAATACAACAAATGAGTTTTTGCTAGAGACTTATAGGCGTGAGGTTGGTCCTTCAGTAGCGAATTTGGTTCAAAAATTTCGTGGAGTGTGACTTGCGTCATTTGCTTCTTCCTCATGATGAATATCACTGAATGAGTGAAGCATTGCAAGACGGAGATGACGCTGAAATGGAAGCAGGGGAAAGGGAGAAATGTTGTTGAGGAAGAAGGAGGAAGGTTCAAATGGTTTTGAAAAAAGGAAGAGAGAATGTTGATTTATTTTTATGTAATAGTTTATTATTATTTGAGGGAAATGAGGTGGATTTAAAAAATTAATATTTACTTGGTGTTGTTGCCAAGTAGGATTCTGTTTGTCACGTAGGATAAAATTTAACGGTTTTATCACGGTAAGTAACGACAGAGATTAACGTGAAAATGAAATGAAAATATAGGGACTTATATAAAAAAAGTATAAAGACTAAAATCAAAATAGAATGAAAGTATAAGGACTGAAAATGTATTTAAGCCTAAAGTATAACTATTTTCTTGTGAGGCTTAGCTTACTTGGTAAGGCACTTTGGTATTATGGATACAGGAGGATTGATCTTCTAACGCACTCCGCCTTATCCCATCCCCCTCCCCTCTTCTCTTGAAATCTTGGTAGGGCACCCCTTATGTCCTATTCATATGTGGGGTCTCCCCTAAACCTAAAAAAACCGTATGACTATTTTAAAATGTTAATTTTTGTTGTAAATAAAATAAAAAAGAAGATAAAGAGAGATTAAAATAAAGGAAATATAATTACTAAAAGTTTAGTTTTTTAGAAACTAGCTATGCCACAAATTCTTCTTTCTCATTCTAATTTCACCATGAATATTATGTCCTTATATAGTACTTTAAACATAAGAAGAGAATGATTATAAGAGGGTGGTTAATCTTGTAATGCATCATTATATATAAAGTTTACAAATTAAATAAGCACATTAAATATTGTAACCATAAACTCTTATTAATGATATTATTAATTCTTAATTAAGATAATCATTCATTAAATGTAAAATATACATGTTTTATAACACTTCTCCTTAGATGACTAAAACTTTGTTAAGAAAAAGTTAATGAAATAAAAATTTAGTGAAGAAAAAATACAATATTTATAGATAATTTACTTTTTTTAAAGTATAATTAATCATAAAATATTTTTAAATCGACACATGATAACACTTATAATTTTGATATTTATCTTTAATATTATTCATAAAGAATATGTTTCATTAAACTTTTATTTAAAAAGGCTCAATGAAAAAATTGACATAAATTGACATGATATTTTTTTTTTTGATGAACAAATTGACATGATATTGATTATTATTTGTTTGAAAATTGAAGTTCATAATTTTGATCTTGACAAGCATCGATGACGACGGGGTCTTGACTTTTCCAAGACAAAACCCACATGAAGAAATTAAAAAAAGTGTGAAGTAAAACGAAAAGAATGGTTTAAATAATATCTCATATGAGAAATGAGACATGCCAAATAACCAGACACAGTACTGTATATATATCTCATCAGATACGGTAACCACCCAACACATGGGACGCGCGTTGTTAGAATCACAAGTTTACAAAAACAAGTGTGAGAAGGGGGATCTGTACAGCGGATCAATTATATATCACCAAAGGGTAACAACGATGCCCTGTATGGCTCAGAACTCAGAAGGATTACATATACTGTAAGAATGGTATTATTTTTACCAATTCTAATTTTATTATTATTATTTTTACATTATTTTTTACATTTGTTTATATCATTAATTATGCATTTTTTTATTTTTTTAACTTAATCACAATTCTTAAAAAATGTAAATAATAATATACCTAATATTTTAAAAAAATATAAAATTAACATTTTTTTATTTAGATAAAAATTCTTTTTTATTGGTCAAAATAAGAGAAGATTCTATTTTATTATTTTAAGAAAAAAATAATAAAATAAGGAGTTAAAATGTGAAAAAAAAAGAGAAACTATTTACTACTTTTTTCTCATAAGAACAAAATAGGATCTTCCCCTGTTTTGGCGAGTAGAGGAGCATCCTCGTCCTTCTTATTTTTACACGAGCAAATTCCGTCAAACACGTCACACTCTGAAATATTGAAATTTATGGTTGATAATTTTTTATTCTTACTTTATTACACACACTAAATTTTTCTCAACCACTCATCTCATCTTTTTTTCTGAGTTATCTGACAAAAGGTTTATTATGTGCAAATAATAAACTTTCCGATATATATTTTATATGATATGTGATATGATGATGGTTTTTTTTAGCAAAAAGCATACATGTGACATAACACGAATTAAATGGTTTATATTACATGTTGTGCTTTAAAGATATAGAAAAATATATCTAATTCAGTTTTAATGTCATTTAATTAATGATAAATTATACCTTACTAATAAATTTATAAAAGTATTATATTAAATCATGTAGTATTTAATAATATGTATGTATGTTTTTATAGTACTAAAATATGGTACTTTATGATCAAAATTACTGTTATCTTCTTTAATTTTAGCAATTTAATAATTATTAGTGTACTTAATATATATAATCTATATGCATAAATCATTTAAGAATATATTTTTTATAACTTAATAGATAAAATATAATTTGTTAAATGTTTTATCTACAGAATGAAATAAAATTTTATTATTCAAAGATCATTCACTTTAAATTTTTTATTTAGATTATTTACAATCTTGGAAGAACTTTAATTTTAATAATTAATATACATATAGCAATAATGGCAAAGTCAGTTACAAGTTTATTTAAATAGACATATAAGCAAGTAAAGCATTTTAAAATTTTTTGAAATAAATTTATAATGAATATAAATAAGCACTAATGCTTAATAAGAAAGTCTTAATATGATGAATAAAAGAACATAAATTGTTAGTATATGTAAATTAAGTTTATTGAATATTGATATTTTAAATCCTTTAGAGATTTTCATGTAGATAGCATGTATCGAGAAATCCATAATATGTAACAACATCTATTAGAAGTACTAAACCTTTTGTGTGCAAATAACTTTATCAGACATCAAAATGTAATTGCATCCATTTGTATCAACAAATTTTACATTTTCTAAGGTTTGAACTTCAGATCCATTAAAATCTCCTTTGGAGTTTGAATTACAAATTTAATAACTTCACGTTTTACAAGTGAGTTCAATTTCTATCTGCAATGCATTCTTCTATTTTGGCCAATCATGTCTTTGTCAATATTCTCTGACAATTCTAATTTCACTATCTCATTATTATTAATAATATTATGCGCTATGCAAATATGTTGTCAATAACTATTTCTTAAAGACATAATTTATTGAGATTTCGTTATTCTCACCATTTTCAGATATTTTAACTTCTTTTAGAGTTTGAACTACTTCTAGAGTTTTAGACTACTTTAAGAGTCCTACTTATGTCTTTAATATCTTTTTCAAAAGTATTCTTTTTTAGATTATTTGCCTCATTTAGCAATATTTTTTGCTCATTCTCTTTTCTAGGCTTTGTCTTTCAAATCAATTGGTTTACCATGCTTTTGACATATTTTTTTGACTTATTTGATATCAATTCTAAATGGAGCATTTATAGCTGGTATAATATTAATTTATTCTTTTGTAACATAAAATGCATCTAGCAATTCATTTGCTTTTATTTACAAATGTATTATCACTTAAACTTCTAGTTCAAATTGCCTTGTTTCAAGGATCAAAATGATATGATGATGATGATGCATTTCAAGTAATTTCCTTTTCCAGCTACTTATTCATTCCCCATAATGTTAGAAATATCATTTCATATCTAACATATATTTTCAACTTTCTTTTAAACTCATTTTAATATGATGTGGTAGAGGAGGAGTGACTATATCACATATAAAAAAAAATTATATAAGAAATATTTGGCTTCAGGCCAAAATCTAATTGTATGGAGGAGAACTTATAATTATTTGTTGGTCTTATACCAAAAAATGTTGCAGCATATAAAAGACATGCTCCAAGTAAAAATTTAGGATCTTGATATCATAATATGTTATTTAGCTATCAATTGGAGACATTTGAACATAAGTTACAAGATGTTCAATATTTTACTAATGGTCATATAATAATTTTTAAAAGATTGAGAAGTAATTTTATTAGCATTACCGAGACAAATTGTCTTTATTTAAAAATTTATGCTTTTAATCAAATAACTTGCATAATCTCACAAACACTAAGTTACGAGTTGATAATAAGTACATATGTGACCAACTGACTTCTGATCATAAAATATCTAAATAATATACATGATTTATGATATAATTCACAAATAGCATCTTAAATATGTTTCAAAAATTCAGGAAATTCAACTCTATTTTTAGCTAGTGATGACCTTATAATCAATTTGCATTGAGAACACATCACATGAAAACTCATTATGTTGAAAAATCTTTTAGTTTTTCAATGATATCCTTATGAATTATCAATATTGAACCAGGATAGCCTAACCAACCATATACCAAATAACAAAATTATTTGGACTAGTAAACTTCTGGTTTACAATAATATAGTAAACTTTTGGTTTACAAGTGTATAATAAACTTCTGATTTACAATAGCACTTGTTTCAATTGCACTCATATCTATTTGACTCGATAATGAATAAAGCATAATATATAAGATTTTATTCATTAAAGTAACTATTTTGGAGACTTGAATTACTTTTGTACTACTAGATATCAAAATTTGCCACTGATATATATATATATAATTGGGAACATACATATTTTCTTCAATTAATAAAACTCTAAGAAATCAGGCTATACATATTATATTTAAAATATTGTAAACTAAAAAAATAAGAGAAAATGTGTATGTGATGATTTTAAATCACATTAAAAATATGCATATGA
The DNA here is from genome assembly GCA_029884595.1 of Ormosia semicastrata. Lineage (NCBI taxonomy): Eukaryota > Viridiplantae > Streptophyta > Magnoliopsida > Fabales > Fabaceae > Ormosia > Ormosia semicastrata. Next base: position 8,326,942 of record JAQQTO010000036.1, on the reverse strand, counting down.
AATGACAAATATGAATTCCAAGGAAATAATTCAGCTACTCATTATGAATCATAGACACACTATTTTTGAGGCGTGTCCATGTGTCGGACACGTGTCCATGCCAAATACATAAGAACATGCGTACGACACACATGTCCTGCATGTTCGAATGTGTCTTATTAAAAAGATTATCTTTTTGGGCTTGGACACGTCTTGGACACATCTCAGATACGCTTAGACATGACTTGGACACGACTCATTAATATTTTTTCTAAAAAAAATTAGTTTCTATGACTAACATCCAATTTGTAAGCTCGTAACTCATCCAAGTCCACTCACATGATTGACGTCCTAAGCCACTATTTTCACATATCAGTATTTTTAATTTTATTTTTTCACACATCACTATTAAGCTTTTAAATTTTATATTTTTATACACCACTATTTCATCTGCTCCTTCTACCTCTGCTCGTACCAAGTTGATGCACACTTTTTAATTGTCGCATTTGTAAACCCAAGTGCAGGTTGTTTCAAGTAATAAATTTCTCGGTGAGTCCGAGGTCGATCCACAGGGAATTGTTAAAAATTAAGGTGAAGTAAATATTTTGTGACTACGGTAAAAATTATTTACTTGGGTAAAAAGATCCACTCTTGGTAAATAAAGGAAAAGTAAGATTAATTCTTTTTATAACTCAATTAGAATCCTCGCAACATGGAGGTTCCAATCGAAAAATACAAAGTTAAAAGTCCATTAAAATAATAAACGTAATTATATTATGTTTCCTTTAATCATCTATTAATATCATCACTCATAAATGGGATCAAGCATTCACTGTGCTAATATTTTGTCTACAATAAATCAAGATCTTCACATTACAAGGAGAGTTTCTAACACCAACACTTGTAAATGGGTTAAAGCATTCATTGTGCCAATCTCTTGTCTACAACAAATCAAGAACTCCACTTTACAAGGAACATTTCTAAATTGATTGGAAACAAAATACAATACGAAATAAAATAATATACGTAATTATATTATATTTTCTTTAATTATTACCACCACTTGTAAATGGGTTAAAGCATTTACTGTGCCAATATTTTGTCTACAATAAATCAAGAACTCCTCTTTACAAGGCTAATTTCTAAATTATCAGAAATAAAATATAACACGCATAATAACTACTTAAAAATATAAATCATTAAAGCACAAGAGAGAAATAAATTTAACCTTTTTTTTATTACCAAGAGCTTCACACTTTGACCCAAGTAGACTAAAACTTATTTACACATAAACTAGAAAAGAGAAAAAGAGAAAAAGAGAGAGAAAAGAAATTGGAGGGAGACTGAGGAGAGAAGCAGGGTACTATCCAAAAGCCTCTCTACCTCTCCCCCGAATTCCTTCTTCTGCTCTCCGAATTCTCGTTTCTCAATTCGGAATTCCGAATTCTCAATTGTGCCTTTGCTTTCGCTGGAATCGTGCCTATTTATAGGCAATTGGAAGGTTACTGTGCAATGCACAGTAACCTGAATGAAACGTCACGGATTACGTTTCTCTTTTATTTTTTTTAAATAATAATTGAGTAAATACACAGCCGTGTGTCTAGTCATTTTTACATTTTTGAGAGAAGTGGTCTTCATGAAATTTGTAGGCCTGAATATTTGCTTTAAAATGGCTTTGGTTTGAGTCCAAAATCATGCCTAGAACTCAAGATATTGTCCAATTACTACAGAGTGTTTTAGACCCGATTTCAACTCCTCTATTCTGACTTCAAAGCCCAATATCACCTCCAAGGAGTCCGATTCTGGAAAAGTGTTCAACATGAAAGTTGTAGGGAATTGCCTTAGCTTTCCTACAAGACTAAAATCACATCAATTAGATATTTGCAACTCAAGTTATAGCCAGTTTACTAAACATTGCCAAAGAGATAATTACGGTTAATTTATGCAATAATTTATTTAATTGTCCAATTTGGCTCAAAATCATAAAATGTGTCAAAACCAACTTAATTAAGCCTAATTAAACCTTAAGAAGCCTAGTGAGAGGATTATAAAATGTATAAAATACAGTGTTATCAAATTCTCCCACACTTAACTTTTGCACTCCTAGACAAAACACAAAAGACAAAAAACCAAGGAATAAAGAAAAACAACACAAACTCAAAAACTAAAAACTCTAAAGGATTCAATGACTTAAGAAGAGCAACTAGACAATCAAGGGATCAAAACAGTCATGAGGTAACATTTCTTCGCATCTCAAACCAATAAGCAAGAAAACTTCAGTTGAAAAGAATGAATCAAGAATGATAGAGCTTCACAATATTCACTCTCAATCCCTCAAGTGTTTAAAAGGTAGGTATTTCACTCAATTCAACCCATGAAAATTACACTACCATAAGCTGACTTATCTTCTACTTCTCCACTACTCAAACACATGCACACACAAATCATGAGGACTTTATTCAAGGTTGTAATGAGGTCAAGGTAAAGGAGGAGGTAATATGGATATGACAAGTTAAACACCAGAGAATAAAAGAACATGAGAGCTGAGTTCAATTAACAAGCATGAAAGTTCATCCCAACTCCACCTAATACAAATTCCTTTTACATATTCTTTTCCTTTCCTTTATTACCTTGTTAACCTTTTTTTTTTTCTTTTTACGTTTCTTTTTTTTGATTTTTTTTTTTATTTTTTTGATTTTTTTTTATTTTTACAAAAAGAACATCATATATACATTTTTTTAACTATTCTACACACACACACACCCCCCACACTTGTTCAAGAACTCATCGAATGACAAAGCTAATGTTCTCTTATTCCCTAAGGTTAAGTAAGAACATGGTTTTTCATTTAAGGCACATAATGAGTTCGAAACAAAGAATAGTCAAATAAGCTCAAAGGGGTTAAGCAAAGAAAAATATGCAAGGTTGGCTATTTGGTCAAAGTAGTTAATTCAAGAAAAGACCTCAATTATTTTCATGTATGCATATGAAATTGTAGTCTCACAAAGAATAAAAGCAAGTTCTAGAGCAACAATTCCATGAGTGAAATTTACACAAGAAAGAAAAGAATGGTACAAATGTTCAATCCATTCATTAATAGGCTCAAAATCTCACAAGCCATAATTCTATCATTCTCAGTCCACCAATTCAACATCCATAACCAAGCATGTGAATTTTAAGAAAGAAGACAATTTACTCAATCATGCAAATTTTCCTTGAATCCATTTGCTACTTCCACATAAACTAGTTGTCTACCCTAACTAAGATGCGTCTCAAGAGTAAAATTTACTCCTTACTCTGCCATCCTTAACTGGTTTAGTAGTTACTGACAAATATATAAACACAACAAATATATTAATACACACACTTCCTAAAAAAATTTTTTTTACACAACTCTACACACGACAAACATAAACACACTTACTATATTTTTTTACACAACTATCCTTCCCCCTAACTAGATCACAACATTGTCCTCAATGTTAAAAAAGAGAGAGGAAAAAGATAGAAGATAGTACCTGTTATCGCAATTACTGAAAAGAGAAACCTCACACAAATATAAACAGAAACAAAGTATGACCAAAGATTGAAATTATTTATACAGATGGAGTGTTTGATTGCTTCCTTTTCTTATCGTCACAAGTAACATTTCCTTCTGACTAATCTATCCGAGTCATTCGGATCAGTTCATAAACAAAAGCTTCTAATTTATCAATCAACTCATCAACAGTGGAAGCAGAGATAAGGAGTTGTCTTGCTGAAGGTGTGACAAATTTCTATTCCACAGCATGGTCAACAAAAGATAACAAATTATCAAAGAAATTATTAACATTTAACAAACCTATGAGTTTATGGTGGATATTCAATTAGGCCCAAGAGACAACTTGAAAGACTTCTTCCAAAGTACCAAAACCACCAGGTAAGACAATGAATGCATCAGAGTTTTCAAGCATCGCCTTCATTCGTCCATGCATAGATGATACCTGAATTTCTAGTCCAATTATCTTTCTAACGATGTTCCTTCGAGTTAAAGGTTCAGGAATGACACTTAAAACTTAACCACCTCTTACAAATGCAGAAAGTGATACAGCCTCCATTAACCCAAGGCAACCTCTCCCATATACTACACGAATGTTCCTCGCAGCAAGTGTTCTACCAACAGTGCTTGCTGCGTTTACAAACTCTAAACCATTCCCATAACTTATTCCACAAAATACACAGATACTGAGAAATCTACGAACTGAAGAAGAAGCTCCCTCCATTTCTACACTCACACTCTCTTTGAATGATTATGAGTTACAGGAAAGTGAAGAAAATGGAGTGTTTAAATAGGGAAGAGAATAGAAAAAGTAATAATAGCTCCTATACAGGTAGGTTGACTAGTGTCAGAAAAGTTTGAAATTTTAAAAATAATAATAATAATAATTTTTTTGTTTTTTTTATTTTTTGTTTTTACTTCAAGAAAACCATCGTGGGTAAAGAAGTCTAGAAACCCCCAAAGGATCCCATCCAAAGGATCGTCTGTCCAAAACCAAAATTCAACAAAATCATACAAAGATAAAATAATAATGATAAATGATTACATACATTTATGTACAAGTTTCATGGCAGATCTTTATACTGTGCATCATGAGTGCAGTAATACCAAGATGGCTCAGCCAATCTGGGCATTCTTCTCCCTCCCGCTTGTGGGATATTTTGGATTGAGCTACGACGCCACTAATTAAAGTGTGTAAATCGACAAAATGGCTACCACCAACGACCATAGCCGGTGAGAGGTCGCCGAAGAGCTCATGGCATTAAATCACGGATCCACTTTCGAGGCATTGTCACGCGAGAATGCAAACACGGATGCTTCTTTCTCGTCCATCGCCAGCGCGAGCCTTTGGTTAAAACACTGGGAATACTTGCGCGCTCTCTACAGAGCATGGCACACGAACCTTATTTACCGACCCATGGCGTGCGAAGGTCCACCCGAGTCAATGACGAGTCCGCCACTCCACCGGCAGGGGGCTCCTAATCTAATTAAAGACCAAGTACAACCGAAGTTTCGCCTTTTTATTTTATTTTATTTAATTTATTTTATTTTTTTTCATTTTTTTCATTTTCATTTTTTTCTTTTCTTTTTTTTTTTTTTTTTTTTTTTTTTAAGATATACAAGATAATATATGCATGTTGTTGTGATTGTGGCTCACATCTTCCTCTCGTTTCACGTCCGTAAACGGCTTAAACGCCTTCTATGAGTCGGGGTAAGCTTCCCATCTAATTTTCTTTTAAATTGACAAACAAGGTCTTTTTTGAAGTCGATTCCCAAGACTATAACGCTCTTGTTCGTCCTTGAAGAGATTCCACAAACTAAGAAGTTCACGCTGCACAACTCCACAAGAATGCGTCTTAAGAGTCAATAAGATATTATCTAATGACTCCTTACTCAATCCATTCTTAATGAAGAATATTTTATCTTCTCTATTTATAGAAACCATCCCCAAAGAGTGACATCGCGTGTTGCAATTCCATCGTGCACACTTGTAACAAACTTTCATTCTTTTTGCTCTTCTCCTTTTTGAAAATGAACTTTTACCGAGACCAGGCATGTATGGGACAAATGAATCTGAAGATTCACCAGCTAAACGAACCTTTACTTCGATTATCCAACAGTATATCTTCTCGGGATGCCCTTATACATTAACAATCTCAGTCTTTCACACCTAACTTCATAGACTTTTGTTAGAGCATTTAGAGGGAGAGAAGGAAAACGTTTTCTTAGATTTGAGAGAATGACATCCATTTTAAAAGGAGAAGAATTCAGTTATTATGAGAAACTGAAAAACAAACCGACTTGAGAGTCACGGAGTACCGTTATCCACCATTTAACAGGGAACACAAAGAACTACAAAAAGAAAGAAACAACATTAAAATAAATTCTACTCATAACAAAGATTAGAAAGAGAAATGGATTCTACCTCAACAACTTGATGTTCTAGAAATGGTTTGAGTCTTTGTCCATTAACCTTAAATACAATACCATTCCTAGGATTCTTAATGTCTATGGCCCCATAAGAATACAAATGTTTGACAGTATAAGAACCAATCTACCTATATCTCAATTTTCCAGGGAATAGGTGAAGACGAGAATTATAAAGCAGAACTTTTTGACCAATTTTAAAAGTTTTTCTCAAAATTGATTTATCATGAAAAGCTTTTGTTCTAACTTTATAAATCTTTGAGTTTTCATATGTATCATTTCTTAATTCCTCAAGTTCATTCAATTGCAATTTACGTAACTTGAAAGCATCATCAAGACTTAAGTTGAAAGCTTTAATGGCCCAAAATGCTTTATGCTCAAATTCTACAGGTAAATGACAAGGTTTTCCATAAACTAACCGATAGGAAGACATGCCTAGAGATGTTTTAAAAGCAGTACGGTAAGCCCAAAATGCATCGTTTAGTCTTAAAGACCAATCTTTACGATTTGGGTTAACCATTTTTTCTAAAATTTGTTTAATCTCCCTATTTGCCAATTCAACTTGTCCACTTGTCTGAGGATGATAAGGGGTTGCAATTTTGTGGGCAATGCAATATTTCTTCATTAAGGATTCAATGGTTTATTGCAAAAATGTGTTCCCCCATCACTGATGATAGCTCGAGGAATTCCAAATCGACTCAAAATATTTTCTTTTAAAAATTTTAAAACAGTTTTATGTTCATTGTGCCGACATGGAATCGCCTCAATCCATTTTGAGACATAATTAACTGCAACCAAAATGTACACAAATCTAAAAGATGATGGAAATGGACCAATGAAATCAATTCCCCAACAATAAAAATTTCAATGACAAAATAGGGTTCAAATGCATCATATTTCTTTTAGAAATAGACCCCAATTTTTTACAATTTTCACAACTTTTGCAAAAAGTATATCTCATTGAATAAAGTGGGCCAATAAAATCCACACTTTGCAAGATTTTTGCAAACTATTTTCTTTGAAGAAAAATGACCTCCACATGCTTCTGAATGACAAAATTTAATAACACTACTTACCTCATTGTCAGGTACACATCTCCGAAAGATTTGATCAGGACAATATTTGAATAAATATGGGTTATTCCAAAAGAAATTTTTTACCTCAATTAAAAACTTTTTTCTGTCTTGGTGTGTCCACTGAGGCGGCATCTTGCCTGTTACAAGAAAATTGACAATGTTAGCAAACCAAGGCATGGAATTGACAGAAAATAAAAATTCATCGGAAAAAGAATCATCGATAGGTGTGCTATCAAAAGATGAGCTGTTGTCAGCATTGACAAATGATCTGCGCAACAACATTTTCGGCTCCTTTCTTGTCTTTTATTGTGATGTTGAATTCTTGAAGCAACAAGATCCACCGTATCAACCTAGGTTTAGCATCCTGTTTAGACATTAAATATCTAACAAAGAATGATCAAGTGAAAACAACAAAGTGGATGAACCAATTAAATAAGCTTAAAATTTGTCCAATGCAAAAATTACAGTAAGTAGTTCTTTTTCAGTAGTGGTGTAATTCATTTGTGCACTATTCAAAGTTCGACTTGCGTAATAAATTACATGAGGCTTACCTTCCTTTCTTTGGTCAGGGATGAGGAAATTATCACTGGAGAGCTTTGTTCTTCTCCCAAAAATGTGTACTTCAACCCATCAGGTAATGGCTTCAGTTCCATTGTGGGTACTTCTTCATGGGCATCATCATTCATGGATTTTAGCTCTTCGAATCTTGGCTTCCTTCCTTTGTATTCCATTTCCTGTGTACAGTCAAGCAAAGAGCATATTTCAGAAACATCATTATCTAATTGTGTAGCTGAATCAAATAAATTAATTAAACAGATTTCTAATGGGTCAGAAGAACTCCTGATTTGAAGATGATCATCTATAATGGCCTCAATCCCTTCAATCTCTTCCTTTTCATCATAAACTTCTTGTGGTTACTTGCACATATTGAACACATTAAGCTCCAGTGTCATATTTCCAAAAGTTAGCTTCACCACTCCATTTCTGCAATTTATCAAAGCATTAGATGTTGCTAAAAATGGGCGATCCAAAATAACAGGAACTGACTTAGAACTATCAACTATAGGTTCAGTTTCCAAGACAATAAAATCTACAAGATATATGAATTTATCAACTTGTACCAACACATCTTCTACTATTCCTTTTGAAATTTTAATTGATCTATCAACAAGTAGAAGAGTTACAGAAGTTGGTTTTAACTCACCAAGGTTGAGTTGCTGATAAACTGAATATGGAAGCAAATTAACACTAGCACCAAGATCAAGTAAAGATCGTTCAATTTTATGTTCACCAATAATGCATGAAACTGTAGGACAACCACGGTCTCTATATTTCAACTCATTATTATTTTGAATAATGGAGCTTACCTGTTCAATCAAAAATGCATTTTTTTTCACATTATGTTTCCTTTTAACAGTGCATAAGTCTTTCAAAATTTTGGCACAACAAGGAATCTGCTTGATAGCATCTAACAGAGGAATATTGACCTTCACTTGTTTAAAAATTTTAAAAATATCACTGTTATGATTCACTTTACTTGAATTATTTAATGCTTGAGGAAATGAGGGTGAAAACGAGGGTTTAATCTCCTTTTGGCTAGGTGGCTTATCAACTCCTTCCTCATCTTTGGAAATTGACTCATCATCTTTCTCAAAAAGTTTAGGAATTTGTTTTTCAACAACCTTTCCACTCCTAAGAGTTATCACTGAGTTGACTTGATCTATTTTTTGACTTTCTGAACTACCCTCATTTAGACTAAACTGACCCTTGGGATTTGGTTGAGGTTGAGAGGGAAACTTTCCTTTCTCATGAATGGCAAGTGCAAAGGAAAGTTTAGCAAGAGTGTCTTTTATGTCAATCATGGCTTGAGTGTTTTGGTTATTGATGGCCTCTTGTTTTTCCATGAATGCATGCAATGTTCCTTCAAGGTTTTTCTTATATGGTGGGACATAGGGTGCATATCCTCAAGGATTTTGAGAATCTTGTTGTGCCTGAGGAGGTGGTGGTTGCATGAATTGTGGTGGTTGCTATTCCTTCAACCGAAGTTCGAGTGATTTCTCCATCCCTGGATTGTATGTATCTCGAAAAAGAAGAAGTGAATGACTTTTTAAAATTATTCATTGCATTTACTTGCTCATGCACAACTTTTTTAAAAATAGGAATTTTTGGACATTCATTTGTTGAGTGTCCTAATTCATCATAAATGCCACAAATTTCTTCATTTTGCACAGATTTGATTTCTTTTACTTTCCCGATTCCATGGCTTCAACCTTTCTAGCCAAACTAGAAAACCTTGCATTTAGATCTTCTTCTTGACTAAGATGATATTTTCCTTTACTAGCATTTGCAAGGTTTGATCTAATTGAATTTTCATAAGGATTAGTACCATGCCAAGATTGAGAATTTTCAGCCAAATGGTCTAAATAGTCTAAAGCTTCATCAGGTTCTTTATCAAGAAATTTACCATTGCACATTGTTTCCACAAATTGTTTGGTTTCAGGTGCTAGCCTTTCATAAAAGAAGCTTATAGTGCGCCATTTTTCAAAACCATGATGTGGGCAAGAATTCAACAAATCTTTAAAATGTTCCCAACTTTGAAAATATGCTTCATTTGAATTTTGGGAAAAAATTTGGATTTGTCTTTTCAAAGCATTGGTTTTATGTATTGGAAAAAATTTCTTCAAAAACTCACATTGCATTTCTTATCATGTGTCAATTGATCTTGGTTTCAAAGTGTTAAGCCAAGTTTTTGCTTTATCTTTCAAAGAAAAAGAAAATAATTTAAGCTTAATAACCTCTTTAGTACAAGTTTGATCATGAAAAGCGGTACATACTTCCTCAAATTCTTTTAGATGTAAATATGAGCTTTCAGATTCTAAACCATGGAAATTAGAAAGTAAAGAAATCATACCTGGCTTGAATCTAAAATTGTTGGCATTGAGTGGAAAGATAAAACATGATGAACTAGAATTTCGAGATGGTTGCAAATACTCACACATGGTTCGCAACGGTTGATTTTCATGTTCATTATGTACACTTTCGTTTTCAGTCATTGTGCTTAATGTGTGTGATTGTGATTCAAACAAATCAATATGTAAAGTACCTGGATTAACTCTAACCAAACGACCAGAATTTAAATCATGATACCAATTAAGCATAAACAAGTAACTTACAGTATAAAATAAAATGTACAAGCTAGCAGTATAAATTGTCTATTAAATATTAACAAAGGTGTGGTATAAACCAACCACCAAATAAGTTAAAAAGCATAAAAATTAAAAAGTTAGTATACAGATAAAGTAAAATGTTAGAAGCAGATAAAGTAAAAAGTTAGATAGTTAGTAAGAGAGTTAGTAAGTTAGTAAACAAAAAAAAAATGATGTAAAAATAAATACAAAAATAAAGTACAAAAAAAAAATAAAAGAGAGAGTTACCCCACTAAGTTAAAATGTATAAGAAAATAAAATGGAGAATTACCCCACTGCTATTTAAATTAAAATGTAGAAAATAAAGTGCAGAAAGTAAATTTAAAATATGAAAACTGGAGAATTGGCAAGTCGATTTTTTGCTCCAGTGAGAGATGAGAGAAGAAGAAAGATTATTTCATTAATGATTAAAGATTATAGAGAAATTAGGGAGAGTTTCCCCCACAAGTTAGTATACACAGAAATTAAAAAGGGAGAGGTTTCCTTACTAGTTAGTATGTTAGTATATATACAAAATTTTTTACATCGAAATTACCTTCAAATCAAGTCTCCGAATCATGCCAAAAAACTTGATGCACACTTTTTAATTGTCGCATTTGCAAACCCAAGTGCAGGTTGTCTCAAGTAATAAATTTCTCGGTGAGTCCGAGGTCGATCCACAGGGAATTGTTGAAAATTAAGGTGAAGTAAATATTTTGTGACTATGATAAAAATTATTTACTTGGGTAAAAAGATCCACTCTTGGTAAATAAAGAAAAAGTAAGATTAATTCTTTTTATAACTCAATTAGAATCCTCGCAACATGGAGGTTCCAATCGGAAAATACAACGTTAAAAGTCTATTAAAACAATAAACTTAATTATATTATGTTTCCTTTAATCATCTATTAATATCATCACTCATAAATGGGATCAAGCATTCACTGTGCTAATATTTTGTCTACAATAAATCAAGATCTCCACATTACAAGGAGAGTTTCTAACACCAACACTTGTAAATGGGTTAAAGCATTCATTGTGTCAATCTCTTGTCTACAACAAATCAAGAACTCAACTTTACAAGGAGCGTTTCTAAATTGATTGGAAACAAAATACAATACGAAATAAAATAATATACGTAATTATATTATATTTCCTGTAATTATTACCACCACTTGTAAATGGGTTAAAGCATTTACTGTGCCAATATTTTGTCTACAATAAATCAAGAACTCCTCTTTACAAGGCTAGTTTCTAAATTATTAGAAACAAAATATAACACGCATAATAACTACTTAAAAATATAAATCATTAAAGTACAAGAGAGGAATAAATCTAACCTTATTTTATTACCAAGAGTTTCACACTTTGACCCAAGTAGACTAAAACTTATTTACACATAAACTAGAAAAGAGAAAAAGAGAAAAAGAGAGAGAAAAGAAATTGGAGGGAGACTGAGGAGAAAAGCAGGGCACTGTCCAAAAGCCTCTCTCCATCTCCCCCGAATTCTTTCGTCTGCTCTCCGAATTCTCGTTTCTCAATTCGGAATTCCGAATTCTCAATTGTGCCTTTGCTTTCGCTGGAATCGTGCCTATTTATAGGCAATTGGAAGGTTACTGTGCAATGCACAATAACCTGAATGAAACGTCACGGATTACGTTTCTCTTTTATTTTTTTTAAATAATAATTGAGTAAATACACAGCCGTGTGTCCAATCATTTTTACATTTTTGAGAGAAGTGGTCTTCATGAAATTTGTAGGCCTGAATATTTGCTTTAAAATGGCTTTGGTTTGAGTCCAAAATCATGCCTAGAACTCAAGATATGGTCCAATTACTGCAGAGTGTTTTAGACCCGGTTTCAGCTCCTCTATTTTGACTTCAAAGCCCAATATCACCTCCAAGGAGTCCGATTCTGGAAAAGTGCTCAACATGAAAGTTGTAGGGAATTGTCTTAGCTTTTCTACAAGACCAAAATCACATCAATTAGATATTTGCAACTCAAGTTATAGCTAGTTTACTAAACATTGCCAAAGAGATAATTACGGTTAATTTATGCAATAATTTATTTAATTGTCCAATTTGGCTCAAAATCATAAAATGTGTCAAAACTAACTTAATTAAGCCTAATTGAACCTTAAGAAGCCTAGTGAGAGGATTACAAAATGTATAAAATATAGTGTTATCACAAGTCGTTCACTTTGTCGTCACTGAAGATTGCCTCACACCACTCCCTTTAGTTAATTTTTTTGGATGCACATATACTTGTACACAGTCAGTTCTATTAGGAGAAGTTGATTCAGAAATTGTTTTAGAAAATGTTAATAGAAATTATGCTCCATATTTTTTGGGAGGGGCTTACTAGGTAGCAAATATTGGCACATATGACATATATTAAGATATTATAAATCTTCAAGCTTATAAAAATGATATTAATGAATTATGAATCTTTTTTCTTAAATTTTACAATTATATATATACACAAACTAAGGTCTTTAATTTATTTTGATATTAATTAATTATATATATATATATATATATATATATATATATATATATATATATATATGTCCTACATTTTTTTGAATTTGGTGTGTCCTCGTATCCGTGTCTATGTCATATCCCGTATTCGTGTTCGTGTCTGTACTTCATAGGCTACTCAAGTAATCAATCAAGTGATAAAACTTTTCTCTAAAATATTTAATGAAAATAGGCAAATCCAAATGCATATTATTTGTGGGACTATGGTCAAATGAATTATTTTCATAAGCAAAATTTTAACAAACAACAAGTATGACTAATGTCCTTTTGTACATGCTACAACATTAAAGTAATTTTACTTTATTCAATATTCTCATCATTATCTCCCTACTTCATATGAGATGTATTCTTAGAAGAGTTGGAACCACCATACGATAATGATTATCTTTCTAATCTTTGTCACATCAATGGTCATAACCACGACCTCTCTAATACTCAAAATTATAATAGGAAATATTCACTTTAGTGAATGTAGGTCTTTGTAGTTTTTCATCAATAACTTATTTTTGTGTTCAATTATAAGAATGCATAAACTTGATTGAAAATATTTTTTGAAACAATTTTCTCATTTTCACTACTGTAAGAGCATATTCGAGAGACATAAAAAGGTAAATGATGTTCTCTCTCACATTTCTTTGTTTCAAACTATACTAAGATCAAATGGATCTTTTTAGATTCAATCATAATTTAAAGGTGTAGTTTTTCATGAACTATACCATAAATCTTCATATAAAATACGACCATGAAAATTCATTTGTTTTGTGCAATCCTTCAGGGATGCTTGAATAGTAATTTCTTCTAGAATTTATCAAGAATAATAAATTCAATCTAAGACAAAATATAATAATTGTGTTAGTTAAATTTGATTGACAATAAAGTTTCTTGGATAAAACACAAAAATATTTGATATTAAGACTAACATAAGGGGAGCCATAAGAAAGATCAAAGTAATGAATTAGATTAATACAAAAAGAGTGATAAGAAGACAAAGTCTTTTAGTAGAACTTCCAAGCTATTCAAGTGATCACTCATATAATAGAGTCTCGTGCTAATAACGTATTATAAATGAAATAAAAGAGAAGATAAAGAGAGTTTAATACAAAGGAAATATGAGCACTAAAACTCTAGTTCTTTAGGAACTAGCTATGCCACCAATTCTTCTTTCTCCTTCTAATTTCACCATAGATATCATGTCCTTATATATGACTTTAAATATAAGAAGAGAGTGGTTACATAAGAGGGTGATTATACCTTGTAATACACCATTATATATAAAGGTTACAAATTAAACAGACACACTAAAGGTTGTAACCATAAACCCTTATTAATGACATTCTTAACTCATAATTAAAAGAATCATTCACCACATGCAAAATATATATATTTTATAACAATTGTATAGATATTTTAAAAAATAAAGCAAAATGCTCAAACACCCTTTCAACTTTTGGTGAGTCAGTAACTTGTAATTAGCCTTAAATTTGTTAGCGTTAATAATTGTGATTGATCATGATTGTAATTGATGTAACTGATGTAGTACAAAATTAGATTGTGTGATACAAAAATTAATTTAATTTAGTAAATAATTATATTTGATCTAGTACATAATTATAATTTATTATTTTCCTTTTTTTATACAGATGCCTTCTTGTATAAATAGATGTTAGCTCTTTTGTATTCATTCATTTAAAAATATTCACAAATTATTAATATTTATTCTCTATTTCTATTTCTAACTTGATATAAGAGAGTCTAGGCTCTCGATCCAATCCTAATTTTTAATTTTTAGACACCGTCCTCAGATACTGTTCTTCAACTTTTTTTTTTGGTTGATCGTCTCGCCTGCACATTCATCTTTCTATTTTTTTTTTTTTGTGTCTCTTGGCTGCACATTCTTCTTTCTTCTTTTTGGTGTGGCCCACTGCTTTTTGTTGATTGTCTCCAAAATTATGCACTATATTGCACATTCATGTTTCTTCCTTTTGGTGTGGCTCGCTCCTTTTTGTTCATCTCAACAACGCGGAGGAATGTTTTCTGCACTGTTTCGTACGTGTCTTTTGCGGTGCTTCTTTTTTACACTATTTTGTAAGACATGCATTCATCTTTTTTTTTGTGAGAACTTTTCATATTTGAAGTTGTTTTTTGTCAATTCAGCTTCAAAAGTGCATTCTTTTGCTATTATTATTTTTTATTATGATAAAACAGTTTGATGTTGCTCAGCCCATTCTAGTTTTACTCAATGGTTCAAACTATACTCACTGGGTTGAGGTCATGTGTGACTTTCTGAAAGGCCGAAAACTTTGGCGATATGTCACATGTGATATTACTTATTCTGTCAAAACTGAAAATGACTCTGATGAGAAATATATTGAAAAAATAGAAGATTGGGATAGCAAAAATCATCAGATTATCACTTGGTTTTGAAACATCTTGACTCTTAGTATTCACTTGCAGTTTGGATGCTTTGACATTGCCAAAGAGGTATGGGATCATCTTAAAAATAGATATACAATTTCTGATTTATCTCATCAATATCAATTGCTGAAGGAACTCAATAGTCTGAAACAAGAATTTGGCCAAGCTGTGTATGAGTTCCTTGCTTAGATGAAAGCTATTTGGGATCAACTGATTCTATACGAGCCAACCTTGAAACACAAAAGTGATGCTAAACTCTATGAGGAGTATCGTGATCGCACCAGACTTATCCATTTTCTGATGGCTCTCATTGATGATTATGAGCATGTTCGCACTTCCCTATTGCACTAGGATCCTCTACCCACACTTGATAATGCACTTCCTCATCTGAAATCAGAAGAAACAAGATTGGGCCTTCTTCGATCTAAAGCATATTTAACTTTTGTAGTTACTCATCAGAAAGGTACATTCTGTGGTCACTATCGCAAGCCAGGTCTTATTTTTGCTTAATGTCCGACCAGAGAATGTCATATTTGTAAAAAGAAAGGTCATATTGCTCCTGAATGTCCCATCATAGAGTGCTATATTTGTAAGAAGATGGGTCATATTGCTCCTAACTGCCCTAGTCGTTCACAGAACTCTACTCGTCCACAAAGGTTTGATTAAAGAAAGTTTCAATCACGTACTAATTCCTCCTCCAAGCCTGTAATTGCAGTTTCAATTACCAATGATACCTCAGATTCCTAGATTTCTCTTTCCATTATTAATCTTGAGTCTCTTCTTAAGCAAGTCCTTTCTCATTCTAGTAATACTCCTACTACCTTAGCCACTACCCTAGGTAATAATCGTTGGTATTTTGATTCTGCATGTTGTAATCACATAACTTCCTCATCCCATGCATTTTCTTCCCTTTCTTCTAGAGATGACATTCATTCTATTCATACTACTAATGAGTCTCTTATGGAAGTAAGTCATAAGGGTCATATCTCCCTACCTACCCTTACCCTATCAGACACTTATCTTATTCCAAAATTAAACTTTAATCTCATCTCTGTTAGCCAATTATGTGACCTTGGTTATATACTTACTTTTTCCTCTACTGGTTGTTCTGTGTAGGATCCACGGGCAGGGCAGATCATTGGGAATGCTCATAAAGTTGGACAATTATTTGAGCTCACTAACCTTCATGTTCCTCTGCCTCCTGTGTCAACTATTTGTGCTGCTTCTACTACTTCTTCTCTTCAGCTATGGCATAAATGTCTTGGTCACACTTTTCTTAGTAAATTATATCGTCTCATTTCTTAGGGTGTCTTAGGATTTATTAAAGAAGAGTCTTTGCAATGTACTTCTTGTTAAACATTTAAACAACTTGCTTTATCTTTTAATAAAAGTACTTCTATTTCTGTTTCCTCCTTTGATCTTGTTCATTCAGATGTTTGGGGTCCAGCTGCTACACCCATTGTGAGCGGTTGTCAATATTTTGTGATTTTTATTGATGACTATTCACATTTCACATAGATATATTTAATGAAAAATCATTCTAAACTTTCTCAAATCTACATTACCTTTGCCATTATGATTAAAACTCATTTTTCAAAGACAATTAAGGTTTTTCGTCATGATAATGCCTCAGAATATTGTGATTCAAAACTACTCACTTTTCTTATTGAACAGAGAATCTTTTTCTGAGTTTTCATGTCCTAGTACATCTCAGCAAAATAGTCGTGCTGAAAGAAAGCATCGACAGATTCTTGACTCTGTTCGGGCTATGCTCATTTCCTTTTCTTGTCCTGAACGTATGCGGAGTGAAACTGCTCTTACTGTTGTTTATGTTATCAATCGTCTCCTTTCCTATGTTCTTAGTAATGTATCTCCTTAAGAACGTCTTCACTTGAGATCTCTAAACTACAGTACTCTCAAAGTTTTTGGTTATGCTTGTTTTGTTCTTCTTCAACCCCATGAACACACCAAGCTTGAGCCTCGTGCCCATCTCTGTTGCTTCCTTGGTTATGTAAATGAACACAAAGACTATCGCTACTAGGATCCAGTCTCTCAGTGCATTTGTATTTCTTGTAATGTTGTCTATTGGGAAGTTACTTTATTCTCCACATTGTCTCAGTTCAAGTCTATTCTTACCACTTCTACCCCTTGTTCACCACACTATCTAGTGACCTTTTCCCACATGTTACAAAGTCTTCAGATGTGTCTGAGACAGGTTCTCTATCTCTAGATTCCTCTTCTGATTCTCCCAGTGAGCTCTCACCATCGTTTGAAGTTTCAACTCATTCCACTGATACTATCCTGACTATTGGTTCCACATCTGACACTATCATTCGTCCTTCTTAAGTAAGAAACCTTCCTATCTACCTTCGTGATTATTATTATTTTTCTACTATGCTTCACATTTATGAACCACAGATATATTCAAAGGCATCCACTGATCCTCATTGGCAATAAGTTATGAATGAAGAATTACAGGCTTTGGAGAATAATGGTACTTAGGAAATGGTTGATCTTCCTTCTGATAAGGCTCTTGTTGGATGTAAATGGGTTTACAAGATTAAAACTCAATCTGATGGGTCTGTTGATCGTTACAAGGCCCACTTGGTGGCCAAAGGTTTTACTCAAGAATATAGGATTGATTATAAAGAAACTTTTGCTCCAGTTACTCATCTTACTTCAGTTCGCACTCTTCTTGCTATTGCTCTCACTCGCAACTAGACTCTTAATCAGATGGATATAAAGAATATCTTTCTGAATGGTGACTTAGAAGAAAAAGTATATATGCGACCACCACCATGTTACTCTTGCCCACCTAACAAGGTCTGTCTTCTTCGCAAAGCCTTGTATGGTCTCAAACAAGCTTCTTGAGCCTGGCTTACTAAGTTCAGTTCCACCATCAGTCAACTTGGATACTCCTCTAGTTCTCATGATTCAACACTCTTCATCCATAAGACTAATCGTGGTACTGTGTTACTACTTCTTTATGTTGATGACATGATTATTACAGGTGATGATATTTTTGGTATTACTGATCTTAAAGCATCTTTGAGCCGCAATTTTGAGATGAAGGATCTTGGTCCCCTTAGTTATTTTCTGGGTCTTGAGGTTCTTTCCTCTGTTGATGGTATTTATTTATCCTAAGCTAAATATGCTTCGGATCTTATTTCTCGAGCTGGTCTCTCAGACAATCCACCGAGTCTACTCCTTTAGAACCTAATGTTAGATTTACACCTTTGGATGGTACTACAGTTGATGATCCTACTCTCTATCAGTAGTTGGTTGGTAGCTTGATTTATCTTACTGTTACTCATCAAGACATTTCATATGTTGTTCATTTAGTCAGTCAGTTTATGTCAGCTCCACACACTACTCATTATGTTGCTGTTCTACATATTATTCGGTATATAAAAGGACTCTGTTTCATGGGTTTCATTTCTCAGCCAAATCTTTCTTAGTTTTCCAAGCTTATTCTGATGCTGACTGGGCTGGGGATCCCACTGATAGCCGATCCATCACTGGCTACTATATCTATATTGGTGATGCACTTATTTCATGGCAAAAGCATGAAACAGACTTTAACTGTATGTTCTAGTACTGAAGCAGAATATCGGGCACTAGCTGACACCACATCTGAGATACTTTGGTTACGTTGGCTTCTTGACGACTTGGCATTTCTCAGTCATCTTTTGCTCTTTACTGTGATAATAAAAGTAGTTTTTCATGAGCGCACTATGGATATTGAGATCGATTGCCACTTCATTCGTCAACATATTCTTCGTGTTGCTCTTCGTCTCTTTTCCATTCGCACTCTTGATCAACTAGCTGATTTGTTCACCAAAGCTCATCATCTTGGGAGATTCCGCGCTCTAGTTTCTAAACTCAAGTTAGTTTCTTCTACACCTATTTGAGTTTGAGGGAGGATGTTATCATTATTAATTGTGATTGATCACAATTGTTTTTAAGGATGATTTTAATTGGTGTAGTACAAAATTAGATTGATGTAGTACAAAATTAGTTTAATTTAGTACAGAATTATATTTGATCTAATACATAATTACAATTTATTATTATTTTTTGTACAGCTGTCTTCTTGTATAAATAGAGATTAACTATAATGTATTCATTCATTCAAAAATATACACAAATTATTAATATTTATTTTTCTATTTCTATTTCTAACTAAATTAATAAAAATATCTGTTAAATACATAAACTACATAATTCGTAGCAATCAAATACTACGTCTTTGCCTGAAACGTTCCATTCCATTTAACAAATCCTCTAGTACATATTGAAAGGGAAAATATATTAAAAATATCAATACTACTGATTTTGGTGGAGAGATAGTGTGTTTAGTTTAACTGTAATTTTTTTTATTTCAATAATTAATTATTGTATAATCGATTATAATAGAATTAATTTTATATTTAAATATATTAGCTGAAAAGTGATTTTAAAATAATATGTTTCTTTTGGATAGTATAAAAAGAATTATTTTTATATATTAAATTACTAAAAGAGGTATAAAATAATTAAAAAAGTTATTTAATTAAGGATAAAATAATATTTACATCTCAAAACTTTTAGAATAATTTATAACCTAAAATCATAAGTTTCAAACTTATGAAAAAACTATTATAATATATTAAATTTTATACAAAAATTAAAGTAAAAATGTTCAAACATGCGATAAATAATAAAAAAAGCTTTTTTTCCAAATTGTTCACACAGTGATAAAATCTATATCAAACATGCTCTTATTTATACGCATGGATGTACGCTTATGATTTTTTTTTTTTTACATACCCGTATTCATTTGTTTTAAATGGTTGGACTGCTTTCAATTTCAAAATGTGGTTTCAATAGGTTATTAGGAAAAAAATAAAAGTTATCTTGTGTCCTTGATAATTTTTTAAATAAAACTAAAATTTTACATAGAGTATTAATTACTACTAATTATATAATTTAAGTATATTTTAATAGCTAATTTTATTAGTTTAGGAGATATCACTGAACTCACCTAAAATTAAAGGGGTATCTCAACATTTTGCCCTACAAAAATTATTGAATTCCACTTGTTAAAATTATTTTTTTAGGTACATTTTACTTAAAAGTGGTTTATCCCACTGAAAGTGAAATTGTATGAATAATTGCTTGTCAAAATTAATTTTGTAGTGGTTTTTTTAGGTTAAAAAAAATAATGGGATTCACGTCACAATCAATTTTGTTGAACGCAAAAGCTATTCTAGAGTTACTTTTATTAGAATTAATTCCTACACTATGAATCATTTAAGTTTAAAAAATCTTAACCAAACATTTTTCAAGTCGATGAAATTGCATGTCTCCATTCTCCATATATTTAATGAAGAAAGAAGGGATCGTGTGGAGAAGTATGCATGCTTAAATATGAAAATGGTTACTCTAAAGTGGTTGCTACTAATTAGGTAATTAACGTGCTAAATCATCACTTCCATTAAGTTAAATAGAGCAAAGTTAATTAAGATCATAATGCAATTTATTAAATTAATGTTAGACATTTTCTTACTTATTCACTTTAGAGACAAATTCACTCTAAATGAACTTTCCCCCCCTTAAATATATATAAATTTTCTTACAAATGAAAGCAAATGTAAAAGACATATATATGTTTGAAACATATTTAACACTAGTATATATATCATGAAATGAGAAATGTTCAATATTAATCATAGTTACTTGTAGGGGTGCTAATGAGTTGAGCCAAGTTAAGCACTTGAAACTCAAGCTTAGTTTGTGGGGAAAAAAATGCAGCTGAAACTTAGCTCATTTATTTAAATGAGCTAAATTTAAAATTTATGCATTGCTTGTTTGATAATATGAAGTTTGTGTTAAAATGTGACTTGTATTAAGTCAACAAATGAGGAAGGTTTTTTCATTTGGTTAAGATTGTTTTTAGGTAAATGATTGGAAGGTAATAATTGGATGATGGAGACCAGTGGTTCCATGCAAGAGGTTTCTATAAATAAAGATCAAATTCTACCATTTAAAAAATAAGCAACAAGTAGATGATGAGAAGCAAAATTAAGAGCTTCTTGTTATGAGATAAAACAAAGAGTGTAGTGTGAGAAAATTTTATGAGTGTGGTGTGATTTTACACACTGAGATTTTGGATATACTTTCTAATTCTCTATAATACTACAATTATAGTAGGAGAAAATCTCATTGAAAACAATTGTAATTATCCTTTGATATAATATGGAATTTTCTTTGAACTTATTCCGCTAGTGTATGTATTGCCCCCACAGTAATAATATTACTTATGCGCTCTGCATTTCTCATCAGTTATTCTTCACAAATTTGAGCACGTTTCCGCTCATATCTATAAAATGCTTAAGACACTTGGGGTGTATCTATCTTTGATATCCTAACAAGTGGTATAAGAGCTTAAGCTCTGGTCTTATCTCAGATCTAAGATGTCAGTGTCAAGATTTGATGTGGAGAAGTTCGATGGTTCCAATGATTTCAATTTATGGGAACTGAAGCTGTAAATTTTGCTAAATTAGCAAGGTCTATCAATGACATTAGAGGGCATAGACAAATTACTAGAAACCTTGAATTTTGATAATAATAAAAAAGAGGAGATTATGGCCAAATATAGTAGTACAATACAACTGAGCTTCGCAAGCAACGTGCTACGCATGAACGAAAAGACTGCGGATGGGCTATAGAAGGCTCTGGAAGAAAAGTGCTTAATAAAGACTTTGTCAAACTAACTATATCAAAGAAAGAGGTTATACACATTCAAGCTTGTGGGAGAAAAACCAATTCAAGACCATATAGATAACTTTAATCGGATGATTTTTTATGTGGAGTGTGAACACCCAATTTTGTCCAGAACATTAACACTTTTTATTAAAAAAACAAATAAAAAAATAAAAAAGAGAAAAATAATAAAAAAATGAAATAAAGATAATAATGACTCAACTTTCTTGCATAAACCCATAACTTGACCCGTTGGCCCATTATATAACCCATGGCCCATATGCTACTAAACACCCAAAGAAACCCTGACACCACGTCATTAGACTCATCTCTCATCTCAAACCCTAACCACCATCACTCTCCAAACCTTAATTCCCTTCTATAAAAACTCTAAACTACACAAGAATATGGAGCTCACATTCACAGTTAACATCTTAGTCACATTTTTTTCTCTACATGCCTTCACCCTCATAACAAACCTCTGCCAAGAAAAAACCTCAAAACCATTTTCACCTCTCTCTTTCACCATTTAACCCTTCACCCTACGTACAATGCTTTTTCTGCCTACAACCATCATCAAGTAGAATAAAACAACCCACCACAAACCACCTCACCTTATCACTATCTTCAACCCCCATAACCACCACACAACCAACCACCACCTGACCTCATCACTATCTTTAACCTCCATAACCACCACACCGCCCCTATCAACGAACCAGCCACCACACAGGGGCCCCATCACCCATAGCCTCTGCCATACAGCCAGTCATCTCTAAACAGCCACCACAGTCTAGCCCTTATCAACCAAACAGCCGCCATGACCTAGCCCCATCAATGACTCAACTCACACTGTAACTCTAACCCCTCACCCCGTCACATATATCTTCATATGCACCCACCAAACAACCACCACCGTACCCCCATCTGTTCGCACCTTTCCCCCCATGAGCAAAACACCTCAGCCACCATCGTTCCTCAGCCACGAGCCACCGTGCTCACCAGAACAGTGAAGACAGCAGCTGCGCCACCAGCAACGTCATCAGCCAGTTCCACCCCGTACATACTCATTAGTTGTGTTGCTGCCACCAACCACCACGCGCAGCTAGATCCACCACCGCAAACTGGGTCTGAGCTCCACCCACACCACCGTGAACC
The DNA here is from genome assembly GCA_029884595.1 of Ormosia semicastrata. Taxonomy (NCBI): domain Eukaryota; kingdom Viridiplantae; phylum Streptophyta; class Magnoliopsida; order Fabales; family Fabaceae; genus Ormosia; species Ormosia semicastrata. The sequence goes on along the minus strand of JAQQTO010000036.1, from coordinate 8,303,882 downwards.
ACGTGCAGCCACTGTTGCTCTGCCCCTAGATCCATGAACCAACACTACATGCACCCACCCACTCATGCAGCAGCCGCAACTTCAACTGTAGATCTTCCACCCACCTCGCACCATACGCACCACCAGCACCGCAGATTTACCACCTGTCGTCGCGTCTCTCCCTTTCTCTATCTCCCAGCACCGCAAGCCACACTTGTAGCACCACGCACAACAACCGCGGGCCTTCACGTCTAGCCACCGTGCCTGAGCTGCAGCCCACGCCTCTTGTTCCTACGCTATACGGGATGAGGGTCCTCTTCCATTATCTGTTCGTTTTCTTTTTTTTTTTATTATTTTATTATTTTATTTGTGCTTTTATTTGCTTTATTTCTTGTTTAAGTTGATTTTTTTATTTAGTTTAAAGAGATGCTCATATAGGCTATAAGTCCATTGGTTTGTTTTTATATTTGTATTTTGCGTGAGTTTGTTTGCCCCTTAGGCTAATAATTGGGTCAACTTTTTATCCTTTGAAAAAAATGAACTTGTTTTTTTTAATATAATCTAATTTATAAAATTTCATTTAATCGTAACAAACTCGACAATCAATGGGTGACGTCTCTAACATGACGCCGAGTTTCACCTATTCAAACATTAACATGATTAACTAAGTCGTGTTTCAAAATAAAAAATTAAATCGATTTGTTTTTAAAATTAAAATCCACCTAACACAAGTATTTTATAAAAAAATTATGTGACTTTGAATTTTCTATTGCACTAAGGGATACGTAGGCACGCAAGTCAAGCTGAAAATCAATTTTATTTAATTTAGTAGTTCTTGATAAGTGGCCAATATGCATACAATTTAGGTGTTTGTTTAGGTAGTTTATTACTCTTTTAATACTTAAGAAGTTGTTTTTGTCCTATGTTAGTGTATTTTATTGAGTCATTAGGATTTAATGTGTTAAATGTTGTTTTGGTTAAGTTAGTAATGTTTTTTTTTTCTTTTGTTTTGTTTTTGTGTAGTGGATGCAAGAGATTGAAGCCCAAGTTGAAAATCACATTCTGAACATGGGGCTAAGCCACATGTTCTGGCGCTTAGCCTGAGGGTGCCAGAGGAGTGTTGATTGAGTGAATGGAAATGCACATTTCAGAGCGAGCTGCGCTTAGCGCCAGCTTAGCTAGGCTAAGCGCCATTTATTGAAGACGCAATGAAGTCACTAACTCGCGCTGAGCATGACAAAAGCGAGGCTAAGTGCAAATTATTTCTGGAAAAGATCCAAGTTTAGACTAGGATGAAAGAGGACGAGAACCGAATTGGGGATATTCTCTTGGTACTTGGAGCTTCTGGAGCTAGAGGATACCATAGATGGAGTTTTCTACATCTCTTTTCATTATCTCTTTTAATTTTTTTACTTTGATCATGTCTAGCTAAATCACCCTTTTGTTGGGGTTAGATGTAGCTAATTCTGAATCTCTTATGTATTTCACTTGATCTTTCAATATAATTCTCTACTTCTCTATGAGTGTTAGGATTTAATGTGTTAAATGTTATTTTGGTTAAGTTAGTAATGTTTTTCTTTTTCTTTTGTTTTGTTTTTGTGTAGTGGATGCAAGAGATTGAAGCCCAATTTGAAGCCTAAGTTGAAAATCACATTCTGAACATGGGGTTTAGCCCCATGTTTTGGCGCTTAGCCTGACGGTGCCAGAGGAATGCTGATTGAGTGAATGGAAATGCACATTTTAGTGCGAGCTGCGCTTAGCACTAGCTTAGCTGGGCTAAGTGCCATTTACTGAAGACGCAATGAAGTCACTAACTCGCGTTGAGCGCGAGAAAAGTGGGGTTAAGCGCATATTATTTCTGGAAAAGATCTAAATTTGGACCAGGATGAAAGAGGACGAGAACCGAATTGGGGATATTCTCTTGGTACTTGGAGCTTCTGGAGCTAGAGGATACCATAGATGGAGTTTTCTACATCTCTTTTCATCATCTCTTTTAATTTTGTTACTTTGATCATGTCTAGCTAAATCACCCTTTTGTTGGGGTTAGATGTAGCTAATTCTGAATCTCTTATATATTTGACTTGATCTTTCAATATAATTCTCTACTTCTTTATGAGTGATTGATATCTAGATCTGAAATTAATCACCTAGTAAATCTTGAATCTAGGAATGGATCTTGGTTTATTAGTAATCTTTTAATCCTTGATCTTAATGCAAATTCACTTCTTAAGTCGCCTAAGGAATTAGGATTTAATTAGGGGATTTAGGCTCATTTCATCTAAGGGATTAGGATTTGAGTAAATAGAGGATTGATTTTCATAATTGAAGTTAGAGATTATTTTGATTGTCATGTCATTTCATTTGGGAGAATATTAGTGAGTCTAATCCCATCATCTCATCTTAATTGAATTCATTTTCATTTGTGCTCACCAAGTGTTTGAGAAAATTACAAAAAGATTTTGGTTCCTTTAAGCTTTATTCATTTAATTTCTGATTTTGTTAATTAATGTTTGAGCTCCCTTCTTTCCAAAAACATTGTTTAGATAGTGATTGATTTGTTATGCACTAGTATTTGTCACGATCCTCGTTAAGAATGACAACCTACTCATCTCTTTATTATTTGCACGACTTGGTATACTTGCCAAAGTTTTAACAAGTTTTTGGCGTCGTTGCCGGGGAGTCAGTGCTTCAATACTAGCATAACCATTTCGGTTACTAATCTAGACACAAATTTATTTTTTCTATTTTATTCTTTTTGCTATTAGTAATCTCATTGTGTGCTAATCATTTTTTTTAACTTGTGTTGTTTATGCGAGGTAAAACTCTGACCGATCAACTTCTTTACGATTCGAAAATAGAGAAAATAGCTAGGAGGAATAGTAGTCAGGCAAGGAAGAACAAGTTGTTAGCCAAGACAACACAACAACAACAAGAAGCTCCATCTTCCATTTTGGTTCAACAAGTGGAGGAAGAGATGGCTGGAAATGATGATAGAGCTCGAAGGACACTTAGGGATTATGCCAACACCAATGCAAACTAGCATTCCTCTAGCATAGTACCTCCTCTGGTCACAACCAACAACTTTGAGATCAAGCCTACTTTATTGAACATTATGCAGCAGAATCAGTTCGCAGGGATGGAAAAGGAAGATCCAAACACTCATATCTCTAATTTCATTGAGCTGTGCGATACAGTGAAGATCAATGGTGCCACTGAGGATGCAATCCGCCTAAGATTGTTCTCTTTCTCTCTTAGAGATAGAGCTAGAGCTTGGCTCCAATCTCAACCAAGAGGGAGCATTGCTACATGGGATGACTTAGAAACCAAGTTTCTCGCAAGGTTCTTTCCCACATCCAGATTTGTGAAGACACGGGGTGATATCACAAGCTATGTTCAATAGGAGGGAGAAACTCTTCATAACACATGGGAAAAGTTTAAGGAACTACTCCGAAGATGTCCAAATCATGGGTTTGATTATCTTATCCAAATGCAAATATTTTGTAATAGATTAAGACCGTCAACCAAGCTCATATTGGATGCCTCAGCTGGAGGTTCTATGAACACTAAGACACCAGAGGAAGCATTGAGATTGATAAAAGCTATGGCATCTAGTAATTATTTGATGAACTATGATCGAGACACCACCTCAAAAAGGGGAGTGCTGGAGCTAGACTCAAAGGATGCTATTTTGGCTCAAAATAAATTTTTGACTTAACAACTTGAGGCCATTAACAAGCAACTTATTCAGCTTCCGCAGCAAATTCAAGCCATGCAAAGCACCAATACGCAGTCACAACAAGTAATGAAATGTGATTTTTGTGGAGGTGATCATGACAATGGCAATTGTAAGGCCACCCCTAATTCTTTTGAGGAAGCCAATTATATGGGAAACTATGGGAGGCAAGGCAACTATCCATTTTCCAACACCTATAATCAAGGGTGGAGGAACCACCCAAACTTTGGGTGGAAACAAGATGTCGAGCCACCAAGTAAAACCCCAACCACACAACCAACTCAGGACCAGACTTCTGCTTTAGAAAACACTATCAATCAATTCATACAAATGTCTATGTCCAACCAGAAAAACACAGATGCTTCCATCAAGAACTTGGAGGTCCAAGTTGGACAAATTGCAAAGCATTTGGTGGAACAATCAGGAGGGAGGTTCTCAGGTAACACTTAAACCAATCCCAAAGAGCATTGTAAAGCTATTACATTGAGGAGTGGTAAAAGCCTTGAGAATGTTTGTTGTGAACCTTTGAATGAAAAAGAGAGAGTTATTGAAAAAAATGAGTCAAGTGATAAAAAAGCGAGAAAAGTGAGAAAAATGGCAAGGAGATTGAGAGGCAAGAAAATGAAAAAGAAAAAGAAAAAGAAAAGAGAGAAAAGTTAGTAGATGAGGATTCTATGTTGAGAAAGAGTAAAAGCCAACTTTTGAAAGATGGAGGTGAACCTCAAGAGATTCCAGCATATGTTAAAGTGTCATACCCACACCCAACCAAGAAGAAGGAGAAAGAAGAACAATTTGCTCGCTTCCTTGACATATTTAAGAGGTTACAAATCAATATTCCTTTTGCCGAGGCCCTTAAACAAATGTCAATCTATGCTAAGTTCATAAAGGAACTTCTCACAAAGAAGAGAAGGTTTAAATAGGATGAGACCGTTGCCTTGATGAAGGAGTGTAGTGGAATTCTTCAAAAGAAGTTGCCTCCAAAGCTTAAAGATTCCGGAAGCTTTACAATTCCTTGCACAATTGGAAGCATTTCTATTAGTAAGGCTTTATGTGACTTGGGGGCGAGTATCAATTTGATGTCACTCTCAATATTGAACAAGCTTGGAGATGGTGAGGTGAAACCAACAAGGATGGCACTACAACTTGCGGATAGATCAATCAAGCGCCCTTATGGCATCATAGAAGACATTCTTGTGAAGGTTGATAAATTCATCTTCCCGGCAGATTTCGTGATCTTAGACATGGAGGAGGATGTAGAAGTACCTCTTATCTTGGGGAGACCATTTTTAGCAACTGGCAGGGCCTTAATTGATGTGCAACAAGGGCAGCTTATGTTAAGAGTGCAAGATGAAAAAGTGACTTTTAATGTATTTGAAGTTATGCACTACCCTGACAATAAAGGTCATTGTTTTCGAATGGATGTGGTTGATGAAATGGTAAGTAACATAATGAGGCAGCAACACACTCCTACACCTCTTATGCGGATTTTGATGAATTCCCTTGAAAATCTTAGTGAAGAAGAAGAAAAGGATGTAGAGGAATGTTTGTGGGTTTGGAGGCATAAAGAATAGAGCAAGTAGTAAATTTGAAGAGGGAAGAGTTAAAAACAGAAGATGTTATGGAAAAATCCAGGTTGGAATTGAAACCATTGCCCTCCACACTCAAATATGTTTTTCTTGAGGAGGGGCATGAGAAACTAGTGATAATTAGTAGCTCTTTGTCCAAGTTAGAAGAAGAAAAATTAGTGAAAATCTTGCGGGACAACAAGGAAGCATTGGGTTGGTCTATCTCCGATCTCAAGAGGATAAGTCCAACTTATTGCATACACAAAATCATGATGGAGGCTGAATTCAAACCGGTGGTGCAACCACAAAGAAGATTGAATCCAACTATGAAGGAAATGGTGAGAAAGGAGGTGCTAAAACTTCTTGAGGCCGGAATGATATATCCAATCTCTAATAGTGCTTAGGTAAGTCCGATTCAAGTTGTTCCAAAGAAGGGTGGCATGACCATTGTCAAAAATGAAAAAAATGAGTTGATCCCAACTAGAACGGTCATCGGTTGGCGGATGTGTATAGACTACCGGAAGCTTAATCAAGCAACAAGGAAGGATCATTTCCCACTCCCTTTCATGGACCAAATGCTAGAAAGGTTGGCCGAACAAGCATGCTATTGCTTCTTAGATGGATATTCAGGTTACAACCAAATTGTGGTTAACCCGGAAGACCAAGAGAAGACTACTTTCACTTGCCCTTTTGGAGTATTTGCTTACCGGAGGATGCCATTCAGACTATGCAATGCACCGGCGCAATTCCAAAGTTGTATGCTTTCCATTTTCTCTGATTTAATTGAAAAATGCATAGAAATTTTTATGGATGATTTTTCTGTATTTGGTAAATCCTTTGATTCTTGTTTGACTAACTTGGTATTAAACTGGTATTAAACTGGGAGAAGTGTCATTTTATGGTACAAGAGGGAATTGTTCTTAAGCACAAAATTTCGGTTAAAGGAATTGAGGTGGACAAAGTAAAAATTGAGGTTATAGAGAAGTTACCACCTCCGGTGAATGTCAAGGGAGTACGAAGCTTCCTTGGTCATGCAGGCTTTTATGGACGGTTCATCTGTGACTTCTCCAAGATAGCAAAATCGTTGTGTAATTTGCTTAACAAGGACACTCCTTTTCATTTTGATCGTGCTTGTTTAGTTGCATTTAACACTTGGAAAGAAAAATTAGTTTTTGCACTTATTATTGTTGCACCCAATTTAGGTTTGTCTTTTGAGCTTATGTGTAATGCTGGCGATTATGCTATGGGTGTTGTTTTGGGTAAAAGAAAAGACAAAATTTTTCATGCTATAAACTATGCTAGCAAGGTTTTGAATGAAAATCAAGTGCATTATGCAACAACTGAAAAAAAAATACTAGCCATAATATTTGCATTGGAAAAATTTTGTCCTTATGTGATTGGGTCAAAAGTCACCATATTTAATGATCATGTTGCTATTAAGTATCTGTTAACCAAGTTAGATTCTAAACCAAGGCTAATAAGATAGATTTTGTTATTGTAGGAATTTGACTTGGATATAAAGGATAAAAAGGGTAGTGAGAATGTGGCGGCAGACCATCTTTCAAGGCTAGTCAATGAGGAAATCACAGCCAAGGAAAAAGAGGTTCGGGATGAATTTCTAGATGAAGCACTACTGATGGTGCAAGAGAGGCCGTGGTTTGCTGACGTAGCCAACTTTAAAGCAGCAAATGTAATCCCAGAGCATTTTTCATGGCAACAAAAGAAGTTCTTCAAGGATGCTAATCATTATCTCTGGGATGACTCATTCCTCTTCCAGTTTGGACCGGATGGATTGTTGAGAAGATGTGTCACGAAGGAGGAGCCTAAGGACATCATGTGGCATTGTCATAACTCCCCTTATGGTAGCCATTACAATGAAGAGAGAACGCTGCAAAAGTTCTTCAATCCAGGTTCTTTTGACCCACAATCTTCAAAGACTCTCATAATCATGTGAAGAGTTGTGATAAATGCTAAAGGACTGGAAATATCACCAAGCGAGATGAGATACCCCTCAAAAAAGTCTTGGAAGTTGAAGTGTTTGATTACTGGGGTATTGATTTTATGGGTCCACTTCCATCGTCTTTTTCAAATTATTTCATCTTGGTAGCTATGGACTACGTTTTGAAATAGGTGGAGGCTACCATAACGCTGAAAAATGATGCGTAGACTGTGGTCAAGTTCATCAAGAAGAACATCTTTGCTAGGTTTGGTGTACCACGGGTTCTTATAAGTGATGGTGTTAGCCAAGTGGCCTCTAACTCAAGAGGGGGAGTGAATTGAGTTTATGAAAACTTTTCTCAAACTTTTTGCAAAATGTTTGTTTAACAATTTTTATAGAAGCTATTGGATGATTGAAGTGAATAGATAAATGAGATTGAATACTTCACTCACAAAATAAGTAAACCAAGATGAATAATATTCAAGCAAGCATATAAAGTAAATGCATAAATATAAAGAGATAGGGTTGAGAGAATCAAACACAATGATTTATCTGGTTCAACCACCCCCTTGTGACCTACGTCCAGGTCCTCAAGCAAACCACTCGAGATTTTCCACTAAACTTCAAGCTTGAACGGGTGCTTGAAAACCTTTACTGATTGGAGCACTCAACAACACCTTGGGATACCTCACCCTTGTGCTTTGAGCCTCAATACGATGCCTCACCCTATACAACCTTTGAGGGATGCCTCACCCTCTTACACCTTTGAAGGATACCTCACCTTCTTCTCAATAAGGGATACCTCACCCTTTTCACTAGAGGGATACATCACCCTCTTTACACAATAATCAAAGTGTTTAAATAGAAGAAACTCTCTCAAAGAGTGGATAGATACAAATTGAAGCTCTAATAATGCCCTTTTGGATATCTCAAGTTTTCTCACAAAAACAGGGCAAAAACGATTTTAGGATTGAATCTCATATGTGATTGATAGATTGATGTTCTAAGTTGAAGTTCAACCCTTAATGAAGACCTAAGGCAAGTATTTATAAGTTGTATGAAGAAAAGAGTTTGGGGGTAATAAAGCCAAGCTTTTAGAAGCGATTAAAATAGCGGGTTGGTGCAGTAGACACAGTATAATCGATTACACAACCTATATAATCGATTACATAGATGTTTGAACGTGTTCTTGGCTTTCTGGGCTTTGTGTAATCGATTACATATTTGGTGTAATCGATTACATGGCTTCTGACTTGTGTGTAATCGATTACACCATATATGTAATCGATTACATGACTCGTCGAACTTGTTCTTGCCTTTCTGGGCTTCAATGTAATCGATTACATTATTGGTGTAATCGATTACACGGCCTCTGACTTTCGTGTAATCGATTACATGAACCATGTAATCGATTACCAGCTCTCTATTTTGCTTGTAATCGATTACAAAACATGTGTAATTGATTACATTGGCCTTTGAACACGTTTTTCAAGTCCAATTAAGCTTGTAAGCTATTTCTAACACCTCAAGATGATTGATTAAACATAAAACCTTTCATGAGTGTTGAATCCAAGATTAAAATCAACATTTCTTAAAAAACATGTTTAGCTTTGAATTTTCCCACTTAATTTGAAAACAATATTTGAAAAACCATTTGAGAATCATTGAGATACTTAAAGGGCATTTTACATTAATATTCTAAGACCTATGTCTAATAAACCTCTTTTGATCTTGGTCTTCTCTTTTGATCTTGATCTTCATCTTTGGCTTTGTTATCATCAAAAACCATTTGACATGCTTCAAGACATAAGCATTCACATTCTCCCCTTTTTTATGATGACAAACTAAACATTCAACAGAATGAGAAATATATGTATTTAATTGAGTGCAACACTCCCCCGTAATGTGTGCATGAGATATAATATGTGAAGGTGCAAAACTCCCCGTTACACATGCAATATTTTTCTCTAATCTCTCCCCGATTGGCATTATCAAAAGAAGACATAAGCATTTAGATTGATATAATCATTTCAAATGAAATCAATATCGAGCATAAGCCATTTAGCACAACAATATGAAATGTTAATAGCAAAAGCATATGATGACAGGCTTCAAATTTGTTTCAAAACATTCCAAAACAATTCCAAACATCATTTAAGCATACAGTTCGATCAGGTTATGATCAGAAACTCATAATTGTGCAGCAAAACAACATATTATGCATCAAGATATCATATTCTGCAGAAAAATGACATTATGCAGCAAATAAGCATGATTAAACCATTATGACAAGTTCAAAGAAATTGATATTAAGCATGTTATTTCACACAAGATGCATATTCAAGATATTAAACTAGTAAAGCATAGAGCAAGTCTCCACTTAACCAAAGGATGCAAGATCTAGCTTCTTGGAGACAAGGAGGACAGCATGAAGCATTTTCTTGTTTTGTGCTTGGAGCAGCCACTTTTCAAGATATCCCAAGTTGATTCTTGGCCTTCAAGCACACCTACAACACACTTCAATTTTTGACTTTTGGTACCCAAATTTTCTTGGGTCCTTGTGTGTTAGTCTTTGGCAAAGTGCCTTTGGGAACCCAAACCAATTTAGTTCCTAACTTGTTATTGATATTCTTCCTTACATTGTAATTTGATGCACTATGCCCATTCCTACCACAATGAAAGCATTTAATAAAGGGATTACTTGATGTACTTGATGAAACAAAGAAGTTCTTAAGAAACTTTTGTTGTTTATTGGGATTATACCCTAAACCAGCCTTTTGAAAAATGCATCTTTGGTTTCCAAGCAATATATTCAAATTATCTCTTCCATAGGTAAATTTTGAAAGAGTGTTTTTCAAGTCCTCAATCTCAATTTCAAATGCTTTACATGATGAGCAAGATGAGGGTGTAGATGCATTATCAAGTGATAAACATGTCATACATGAAGAATTTGTATCTATCAATCCTAGAGTTTCATTTTCTAATTTTAATTCCTCAATTTCTTTGTTTAAAGCATGAATTTGTTTTTCAAATGAGAAAATTGATTTCTTGGATGATGAAACAAGTTTTGCAAGTCTTATAGATTCATTATGCAATTCTTCAAAAGCATCTTGCAATTCATCATAGGAAGGAGAAGGATTTGATTCAGAATTTAAGGATGTTACCTCCATGTCATTTTCATCTTCCTCTTCTCCTCTAGCCATGAGACATAGATTGGCTTTCTCATTATCCGAGCTATCAGTTGGATCCATGTCGTTATCATCCCAAGCTATGTAGGCTCTTCTTTCTTTCTTCTTCCTTGAGGATCTTTTGTGATATTCTTTAACTTTACTTTGATAGATTGGGTATTCCATCTTCATGTGACCCAATTCTCCACATTCATAGCATTTGGGAGTGGATGAGGTTCCTTCCCCTTTGTGATAGACATTTTTGAGGAAAGGAAGGTCTTCTTTGAGCTTCACTCTTCTTAAAGAATCTTCCAAATTTCTTTACTAATAGAGCAAGATTCTCCTCATCTACTTCCAAGTCATCTCCATCATCTTCATCATCATTATTATCATCAAACATGGAAGAAGTGGTCTTGAGAGCTATTCCCTTCTTTTTGTTGTCAACTTCTTCATTTTGATTGAGCCTATTTAGTTCCACCATGTTCTTGAAACTTTCCGAATAGGGTGGCTAGAGACATTGTTGACAAATCTCTTGATTCTGAGATAGCCGTCACCTTAGGTTGCCAATCCCTGCTCAAGCATCTTAAAACCTTGTTAATAAGATCTTCATTAGAAAATGTCTTTCCTAATGAAGCTAAATGATTAACTATATGTGTAAAACGTTTTTGCATTTCTTGAATGCTTTCAACATGGTTCATTCTAAAAAGTTCATATTCATGAGTGAGAGTATTAATTCTTGATCTTTTCACTTCACTAGTACCCTCATGAGTTACTTCTAAAACATTCCACATTTCTTGAGCAGATTTACAATTTGAAACTCTAAAGAATTCATCATGCCCCAAAGATGTGGTAATAATGTTTTTGGCACTCAAATTATATTGGACCTTTTTTCTTATCATCATTAGTCCATTCACTTCTTGGTGTATTAACCCTTACACCATTAACATCTTTTGTGGGGATAAATGGACCATTTTCAATAGCATCCCACACATCTAAGTCAATAGCTTCAATAAAAATTTTCATTCTTTCTTTCCAATAAGCATACCCATCCCCATTGAAAAAGGGAGGTTTATAGATAGAGGAACTTTTTGAAAACTCATTTGAGGAGGCCATTACTTTCTCTTGAAGCTGCTAAGCCCTTTACACAAGAGCCTAGCTCTCATACCACTTGTTAGCCAAGTGGCCTCTAACTCAAGAGGGGGGGTGAATTGAGTTTATAAAAACTTTTCTCAAACTTTTCGCAAAACGTTTGTTTAACAATTTTTATAGAAGCTATTGGATGATTGAAGTGAATAGATAAATGAGATTGAATACTTCACTCACAAAATAAGTAAACCAAGATGAATAATATTCAAGCAAGCATATAAAGTAAATGCATAAATATAAAGAGATAGGGTTGAGAGAATCAAACACAATGATTTATCCTGGTTCAACCACCCCTTGTGACCTACGTCCAGTCCTCAAGCAAACCACTCGAGATTTTCCACTAAACTTCAAGCTTGAACGGGTGCTTGAAAACCTTTACAGATTGGAGCACTCAACAACACCTTGGGATACCTCACCCTTGTGCTTTGAGCCTCAATACAGGGATGCCTCACCCTATACAACCTTTGAGGGATGCCTCACCCTCTTACACCTTTGAAGGATACCTCACCTTCTTCTCAACAAGGGATACCTCACCCTTTTTCACTAGAGGGATACCTCACCCTTTTTACACAATAATCAAAGTGTTTAAATAGAAGAAACTCTCTCAAAGAGTGGATAGATACAAATTGAAGCTCTAATAATGCCCCTTTTGGATATCTCAAGTTTTCTCACAAAAACAGGGCAAAAATGATTTTAGGATTGAATCTCGTATGTGATTGATAGATTGATGTTCTAAGTTGAAGTTCAACCCTTAATGAAGACCCAAGGCAAGTATTTATAAGTTGTATGAAGAAAAGAGCCATTGGGGGTAATAAAGCCAAGCTTTTAGAGTAGTTAAAATAGCCGTTGGGGTCTATCAGACCGCGTGTAATCGATTACACACCCTATGTAATCGATTACATAGATGTTTGAACGTGTTCTTGGCTTTCTAGGCTTTGTGTAATCGATTACATATTTGGTGTAATCGATTACATGGCTTCTGACTTGTGTGTAATCGATTACACTATATATGTAATCGATTACATGACTTGTCAAACTTGTTCTTGCCTTTCTGGGCTTCAATGTAATCGATTACATTACTGGTATAATCGATTACACGGCCTCTGACTTTCGTGTAATCGATTACATGAACCATGTAATCAATTACCAGCTCTCTGTTTTGCTTGTAATCGATTACAAAACATGTGTAATCGATTACATTGGCCTTTGAACACGTTTTTCAAGTCCAATTAAGCTTGTAAGCCATTTCTAACACCTCAAGATGATTGATTAAACATAAAACCTTTCATGAGTGTTGAATCCAAGATTAAAATCAACATTTCTTGAAAAACATGTTTAGCTTTGAATTTTCCCACTTAATTTGAAAACAATATTTGAAAAATCATTTGAGAATCATTGAGATACTTAAAGGGCATTTTACATTAATATTCTAAGACCTATGTCTAATAAACCTCTTTTGATCTTGGTCTTCTCTTTTGATCTTGATCTTCATCTTTGGCTTTGTTATCATCAAAAACCATTTGACATGCTTCAAGACATAAGCATTCACAGATGGGGGTTCCCACTTTTGTAACTCACAGCTGCAAAATGTCTTGACAAAGTATGACGTGAGGCATAAGGTGGCCTCTTTGGGATTATCTTTGTTTCAAATGGTCTATGGCAAAGCTTGCCATTTACCAGTGGAGTTGGAGCATCGAGCCTTTGGGGGTTGAAGTTCTTAAACTTTGATGCCTTTTTGGTAAGTGAAAAGTGAGTCCAACAGCTATATGAATTAGAGGAGATGTGCCTCAATACGTATGAAAATGTGGTGATCTACAAGCAGAGAGTGAAGGCTTACCATGATAAGCACATTATCCAGAAAACATTCTAGCCTGGACAACAAGTTCTTTTACTCAATTCAAGGCTAAGATTATTTCCAGGTAAGTTGAAGTCTAAGTGGTCTGGACTATTCGTTGTTAAAGAGGTTCTCCCTCATGGAGCTGTGGAAGTAGAGGATCCTTCCTGCCAGAGGAGTTTCAAAGTCAATGGTCAATGGCTCAAAGTCTATTTAAGTGGTAATTTGGAGCGATCAACAGCAACTATGCGTCTTCATGATCCTTGAAGACCATTCGTCAAGCTAGTGACGTTAAAGAAATGCTTACTGGGAGGCAACCCAGGATTTCTATCCCTTTTGCTTTTATTTTTATTGATTAGATAGGTTGTCTATTTTTACTTTTGTATGCTTTCTCTAGTGCATGTCATGTTGAATTACCATGTTAGAGTGAGCAATTAACTCATTGATTAGTTATTTTGAGGTTATGAGTAAGTTTTAGTGGAATGTAATGAGTCTTAGGGTGTTGCTCTGTTGTTTTTGAAATGCTAATGTTTCTGCATATGGGGTTTAGTGCCATTTTAGGGGGCTTAGCATCACTTATGAGCTGGAATTGGTAAGCTTTCTGCTACTCTGAGGCTTAGCCCCATTTTCTTGTGCTTAGCCCCAATTCTTAGTGAAGTTTTTGCTACTATGGGGCTTAGCCCCATTTTCTTGCGCTCAGCCCCATCTAAAGCTACAGAATTCTGCAAAAAATCCTCTTGTCAGCGCTGAGCCCAATTTAGTGGCGATAAGCGTTCTCTTTTTGTTTAAAAAAATATTTAATTAAAAAAATTAAAAAATTAAAAAAATAAAAATAAAAATAAAATTAGCCCTAATTAACTGGCGCTAAGCGCAGATGACCTAGCACTAAGCGTGATGCCCTCACACAGAGAGGCATTACCTTCAGTACCCCATTCCCTTTCTTATTTGTTCTTCTTCCTCTACCTTCCGCCGCCTACTCGCTTCTTCTCCATCTCCCACTTTCTCTTCCTACCTCTCTCTTATCTCCACACATCTCTCTCTCTCTACCCATATCCTCGTCCTCATTCTCTATTTTCCCACACACCTCTTCATTTCTCACACGCTTCTCACCCATCCATTGCCATCACTCACTTCCATTTCTCCTCACACCTTCAAGTATTTCTCTTCCCTTCACCCCCTTTACTTATTTTCTTTGTTAAATTCTATAGCCTTAAGGTGTTGCATGTATGTATAAGTTTAAGGGGCGCGGGTAAATGACATTGTAAATTGATTTGGGGGTTTAGATTTTTCTTCCATAATTGAGATGATTATATGTTGATTTGGGATTTTGGGGTTCATCTGTGCATGTTATGCTCTTATGGTTCTTATGAATTCCAGGTGGCGTTTAGTGCCTATTACTTGCGCTCAGTGCCAAGCACAGTTACACGATTTGTTTCAGATATGGCTCCTCCCTCTAAGCTCACCTCCAAGAAGAGGAAAGGTTCCTCCTCCTATGATGCTGACTGGTTCCTTTCACTAGAACACCAACAAAGACACAAAGAGATTGAGAACAAGAACCTTTTTCCTAAGCGGAAGGTTATGCTTGAACCTGGTGAATTTGATGACTTCTAGAATGAATTGCAGAGGCATGGTTGGATCAAGTTGTCCAAGTATCCCGAGCCAGCCAATGTGGCCATTGTCAGGGAGTTCTATGCCAATGCTATCACAGTGGAGGAGGGCTTTCCACAATGTAAGAGTTATGTGAAAGGAAAAGAGATTGCTTTTGATGCCCGAGCTATCAATCAGTTCTTCGACATTATACCTTCTTGGGCCCTGCTGGAGTGCGGCTATATTGACTGGGCTAACAGAAACAAAAACTATCAGCAAGTTTTGGAGACGGTATGCAATCCCGGAGTAGATTACGTGACCAGTCGAACAAGGCAGAAGTAGAAGATTCTTCGCGGTGATCTACTCCAATTAGCACAGATTTGGATAACTTTCTTGCATTCCAACATCTCTCCATGCTCCCACACCTCTGATATCACTGAGCGACGGTCACTTATGCTATATGCTATCATGGCAGGGTTAACTATGGATCTGGGGGAGGTTATTGCCTTAGAGATTCAAAAGGCTGCTGACACAGTGGGTGTTGGCCAGCTGGGTCACCCCTCTCTTATCACCAAGGTCTGTCAGCAGGCTGGTGTTGATGTTTCCCAGGGAGCCAAGATTAAGCCTCGGCTCCCAATCACTACCAAGTTTATCCAAATAAATTGCATGGATACTGCTGCGGCTACTTCTTCTTCTAGAGCGGCTTCCCTTGTTGCACCACGGACCTTACCTCAGAGAGTGGAAGGTTTAGAGTCCTCCCATCATGGATTGGTGCACAGTAAGTTGAATGCCCTTCATCGCTCTGAATTGATGATGTGGAACACCATGAGGGCTCTTGTTACTCATTTGCCCGGTTTATCGGAGGGGTCCTTCGACTTCCCATCTGCTAGTGAGGTGGACACTTATGTTGCTTGGCCAGAGAATCCTAAGGACCAGGATGCTTTTGAGGAGGGGGATGTGCTAGCTACAAATGATGATGATGCTGATGATGAGGATGAGGAGTAAAGCATGGAGGACTATGGAGGATTTTGATCTGATTTTAAGAATTTTTTTTTATGCTTTGCTATTTAGACATTGTTATTTTGTTTTTGGATATCATTATGCTGTTAAACACTTGTTCATCTAAACTTTTGGTTGTGGTTATTGAACTCATAAGTTGCTGTTTAGTGTTTTTAGTCATGTTTAAATAATTCAATGCTTTGAATGTGTTTGAAAATTGAGTTTGATTTTGATTGGCTTATTTTCATTCATGGATATTGATAGGATGCCACCTAAGAGGACCACCCCGAACCCAGTTCATTATATGAATGAAGACATGGTGGAAGACTATCTTGAATTTCTAAGAACTGATCTAAATCAAAATTGGACTTTGGAGGGTCAAGAGATTGATGATGATTACAAAGAATTCTTGCAACCACTGATTGACTTGTGCTAAAGGGAGAAGGAGTGGGTGTATCCCCCTCAATAGGTGGAAGAAGAAACTCAACCTCCCCAAGTGCAGAAAGAAGAAAAAGAAGACACATAGAAGGGGAAGAAAGTGAAGGCGTGCAAGAAAAAGACCAGAGAAGGTTCCTCTAGGAACCCTTGAGCTAAATCTACCTCTACTTTGCCTGAGTTTAAATTTGAATGAATGAATGTTACCATGCAGTGTTGTTAGTGTCAAAGAGTCTTGTGTTTTCTATGCTCTAAAAAAATTTTGGTAATTTGAATAAAATGGTTGAATAAACTAAAAAGCTCTTGAGATTGTTTCTTTTAGTAAGATCACTGTTTTGCATGATCCCATGATGCTTTCTTTAAATTGAAGTTGATTTTTGTGATTGAATTGTGCTTTTAATGACTGCTCCATCTTAAAATTCATAGCTTTAATGCTCGTATTAAACTCTTGTGGTTAATGGGTGTGGCATGGTGATTTTGGAACAACTTTTGAATTACTTGGCTATAACTTTGTGAGCCTTTGAGCCATTAATGATAAATTCTTTGTGAGTGTCACCATTAAAATTCATGCTTTTGGATTTGCTTGATTCTTGTTTAAATACATGATCTACACGCATTTCATAGAAATGATCAAGGCATTTCATTTCAAGTAACCTCTATGACCAAAATCCTGACCTAAAAATTTGTCCATTGTAATACCCATTGAGCTTGAAAGACAATAATTTTTGTTCTTAACCCTCGTGATTAAAATGAAAAACAATGTTCTACTAATACCTTAGGGATAGGAGAGCATTCATTTGAATTTGGGACGAACATAAGTTTGGGGAGTGTTGAAAAAGAAAAGGAAAATGGTTACAAAGAAAAAGAAAAGGAATAAAAAAAAGGCAAATGCTCAAAAAGTTAGAAATAAAATAAAAAGAAAAAGAAAGAAAGAGGTGTTGCATTATGGAGGAACTGGAAGAAAGAAGAAGAAGAGAAATAAAGCAAGAAAGACAATTGTTAAAAACATTTTTTTTTGAAAAAAAAAAGTTGCTTTCTTATTCTCTTTAATGATTAGCTTGTTTACCTTATACAACCTTCCATGTTGCCTAAACATTACATCCCAAATAAAGACCTTGTGATCCATGCATGTGTGTGTGAATTGTGTGTTTTAAATTTAGATGAAAAGCAAATTTGAGTTGTATGGTTTTGATGCTTGAATTTGAGTGAAACACTTCTCCATATATACTTGAGTAATTGAGAGAATTTATGCACCTTGTGAGGAGCTGAGTTTTCATTGGTTGGTCTTTAATTATTTCTGCCATGTTCCTTAATCTCTTAAGAGTGAAAATAACTTGCATCATTGCTATGGTTTTTTTTTGTGAGAAAAAATTTGGGTACAATTGAGCCATGATTTGATACTTCCATTTGAGGATCTCGTCCATATTGGAGAGTGTATTACTTTGTCTTGTTGAGTTACGAGTCGTCTTAAATCTTTTGAAGCTTTTTCAACCATTGACTTGCTAATGTGTTAAGTTCTTTCTTGTTTTGTGTTTACCTTTGCTTGGGGACAAGCAAAGTCTTAAGTTTGGGGGAGTTGATAAGTGGCCAATATGCATACAATTTAGGTGTGTGTTTAGGTAGTTTATTACTCTTTTAATACTTAAGAAGTTGTTTTTGTCCCATGTCAGTGTGTTTTATTGAGTCATTAGGATTTAATGTGTTAAATGTTATTTTGGTTAAGTTAGTAATGTTTTTCTTTTTCTTTTGTTTTGTTTTTGTGTAGTGGATGCAAGAGATTAAAGCCCAAGTTGAAAATCACATTCTAAACATGGGGCTTAGCCCTATGTTCTGGCGCTTAGCCTGTGGGTGCTAGAGGAGTGCTGATTGAGTGAATGGAAATGCATATTTCAGCACGAGCTGCACTTAGCGCCAACTTAGTTGGGCTAAGCGCCATTTACTGAAGATGCAATGAAGTCACTAACTCATGCTGAGCACGAGAAAAGCAGGGCTAAGCACAAATTATTTCTGGAAAAGATCTAAGTTTGGACTAGGATGAAAGAGGATGAGAACTGAATTGGGGATATTCTCTTGGTACTTGGAGCTTCTAGAGCTAGAGAATACCATAGATGGAGTTTTCTACACCTCTTTTCATCATCTCTTTTAATTTTGTTACTTTGATCATGTCTAGCTAAATCACCCTTTTATTGGGGCTAGATGTAGCTAATTTTGAATCTCTTATGTATTTGACTTGATCTTTCAATATAATTCTCTACTTCTCTATGAGTGATTGATTTGTATGCTTAATGTTTGTTGTGGCTTGATCATTCGTGACTTAATTCTTGATTCTGTAGACAATTGGAAAGTTGATGCTAGATCTAAATCTGAAATTAATCACCTAGTAAATCTTGAATCTAGGAATGGATCTTGGTTTATCAGTAATCTTTTAATCCTTGATCTTAATGCAAATTCACTTCTTAAGTCACCTAAGGAATTAGGATTTAATTAGGGGATTTAGGCTCATTTCATCTAAGGGATTAGGATTTGAGTAAATAGAGAATTGATTTTCATAATTGAAGTTAGAGATTATTTTGATTGTCATGTCATTTCATTTGGGAGAAGATTAGTGAGTCTAACCCCAGCATCTCATCTTAATTGAATTCATTTTCATTTGTGCTCCCCAAGTGTTTGAGAAAATTATAAAAAGATTTTGTTCCTTTAAGCTTTATTCCTTTAATTTCTGATTTTGTTAATTAATGTTTGAGCTCCATTCTTTCCAAAAACGTCGTTTAGATAGTGATTGATTTGTTATGCGCTAGTATTTATCACGACTCTCGTTGGGAACGACAACCCACTCATCTCTTTATTACTTGCATGACTTAGTATACTTGCCAAAGTTTTAACAGTTCTTATTTTATTTTATCTTATTTTACTTTATTTTATTTTATTAAAAGGGATAAAATAAATATTTAAAGATTTTAAATAGTTGCACAATTATCTTAGGATAACTGTTTTAGGATGGATGTATTAGGAGAACTATTGAGTTAAGGCTTCACCTTTTCCTATGCATAATTAAACTCCCAAATCTAAATTTTTGAACGTAAACCATTTTTCTTAGGTTTTTTAATTTTTTCTAATTAAAATTAAAATTAGTAGCGACTCCTAAATTATTATTTTTAGATAAGTTGCTATTTCACTGCAATATCAATTGCAACATGGAGGTAGTTGGAACAAAAGTGGAAGGTATAGATTAAGCAAAGATCTTACTAACTTATTTACCCTCATCATATGATAATTTCTATGATATCATTATGTATGGTAAGTCCTCCATTTATGTCAAAATTGTCAAAAAGGCTTTGATGATAAAGGAGCAATAGAAATGGGCAATCGGATCTAGTGCTGACAAACCAGTAGAAGGATTGTTTATGGCGAGGAGGCACAGTCAAGAAAAAGCATTAGGAAGTAAAATTAGGAGAAGATCAAAGTCCAAAAGTCAAAAGTCCCTAAAGTGTTTTCATTATCACCAGACATGGCATATTCGTAAAAATTGCCTTGCAAGGAAAGAGAAAATAGGATATTTTGCCAACATAATAGTTGAAACTTCTAAGATAGTGATGTTGAGTTAGTCTTAATTGTCTCCATTATTGACTTCGGTAGCTAGTGGATCTTAGACTCTAGCGCATCATTCCACATGACACCTAATATGAAATTTTTCTCTTCACATCAAAATCGGGAGGAAAAGGTCATATTAGGGGATAATAAGATAATTATCATTGTAAGTGGTGGATATGTGCAAGTCAAAATGCATGATGGAACTAAAAGAACATTTCAGGCATGACATATATCAAAACTGGGCAGGAATCTGATCTCTTTGAGTGCTCTAGACAATCAAGGGTACAAGTTCTCTAGAGAGGGTGGTTTGTTAAGGTGACTAAAAGCTGTATGGTGGTGATGAAAGGAAAGCTACAGTGTGGGATCTATATTTTGCTATGAAGCACAGTCAACAAGATAGCTAGTATTCTATCCTTTGAAAGATCGTGTAATGATGTTATATAACTGTGGCATATATGACTTGGTTATATGAACAAGAAAGGAATGTCAATACTTGTAGGTAGAGGATTGCTGAAAAGCATAAAGAATTGTAAACTTGGTTTTTGTGAGAACTATGTATTCGGGAAACAGAAGCAAGTGAAATTCAGTATTGCAAAGTATACAACCAAGGGCATTGTGGAGTATATTCACTGAGATGTTTAGGGTCCTGCCCCTATTAACTCACTAAGTGGAGTTTGTTATTTTCTTACTTTGATTGATGATTATTCTAGGAAAGTCTGGGTCTAATTTATGAAACACAAGAATGAAGTGTTTGACAAATTCAAGCAGTGGAAAGCCATGGTTAAGAAGAAAATTCGGTAGTCAATCAAGAGATTGAGAATTGACAATGGTGATGAGTTTTGCTACAAAGAATTTAAGGATTTCTGCAGGAAGACAAGTATAGTGAGGCACCATATTGTACTTGAAACACCACAACAAAATAGAGTTGTAGAATGTATGAATAGAACACTTCTAGAGTATGCATGATGTTGCAAATTAATGTTGAAATTCCTAAATCATTTTGGACTGAGGTGATCAACATAGCTGTATACCTGGTAAATAGATATTCATCAACTGTAATTAATATGAAGATTTTGTAGGAGGTATAGTTTGGTCGACTTGTAAGTTATTTTGATTTGAAGATATTTGGTTACCTTGCATATACCCATGTGAGTGATGGTAAACTTGAGGCAAGGGCAAGAAGGTGTATATTTATAGGGTATACACGAAGAGTGAAGGGCTATAAGCTGTGATGCATAGAAAAACAAGTTCATCCAAGTTAATTATGAGCAGGGATGTTATATTTGACGAGGCAGTAATGTTAAATCAAAAGCGAGAATCTGTAGGAGATGAGGAAGAGACAAATCATAGTGTTAGAAAATAGATGGAGTTGGAGATTGACTCAGGGAAGGAAAAGCATAGAGATGAAGCAAATCAGTCGAGCACTTCAGGTATTGCTCAACCTGAAGTAGAATAACAAGTCGAATCAAGAAACATGGATAATGATAGCATGGATAGAGATGTTGATACCAGAGGAGCAATGTCATACAATATTGCAACAGGTAGAGAAAAATGGCAAATTTGAAGACCTTAGAGATATATGATTTTTGTCACATGTGCACTTGACTTGCCTGATGTATATCTTATAGTCTTTGCATTGGCTATGACTGATGATGCAGTGGGAGATGAACCTCTTATCTATAGTGATGCAATAGAAAGTAAAGAGTCACAACAGTGGCTGGTGGGGATGTATGAAGAGATTGAGTCTATTCAGAAAAACCAAACATAGAAGCTAGTACAACTTCCAAAGGGCAAAAGAGTAGTTAGTTATAAATGGGTAATTCCTAAAATTGAGCTTCTGAGGTTGAAGGAGAGACTAGTAACTAAGGGCTATATTTAGAAGGAGAGTATTAACTTTTATGAAGTATTCTTTCCTGTGATAAAATATAGCTCTATTCTGATCCTATTAGCCACTGTGAGTACATATGACTTGGAGCTGGAATAGGTTGATGTGAAGACAACGTCCTAGCACAGAGAGCTAGAGGAGCAGATCTACATAAGTCAACCAAAAGGGTCCATAGTTCCTAATAAGAAGGACTATGTATGCTTGTTGAAGAAGTCGTTGTACAACTTGAAGCAATCCCCGAGGCAGTGGTACAAAAGGTTAATGATTAGATATGGATACGTTAGGAACCAATATGATAATTGTGTCTACTCCAAAAGGTTTCTAGATGGTTCTCAGATTTATCTGTTTTTGTATGTAAATGATATGCTAATTACAACCCACAACAAGGCCGAAATTAGTATCTTGAAAACTCAGTTGGGAAAGGAATTTGAGATGAAAGACTTAGGCACACACAAAAAATTCTTGGAACGGATATTAATAGGGAAAGTCAACGTGGCAGGTTATGTTTATCACAACAAAGCTACATTATGAAGATGCTATATATAACACTTCAATATGAATCAGTCTAATTAAACCAATTGGAACTCCCTTAGGTGCACATTTTAAGTTATCTTTAAAGGAATGTCCAAAAACTGAGGAGGAGGTGGAGTATATGTCTCAGATACCCTATTCTACTATTGTAGGTAGTTTTATGTATACCATGGTTTGCATTAGGCCTGATCTTTCATATGTTGTAAGTGTAGTGAGTAGAGGTGTTCAAATCTAATCCAAACTGAAAACTAAACTGAAAAATCAAAATCCAATCAAAATCAAATAAATTCATGTTTTTTTGGTTTGATTTTTTGAAAACCAATAAATTGGATCAATTTTCAATTTTGATTTTCAAAACTGATCCAATCTAATCCAAACTGATTAATATTATATACTATATTTATTTGTTATTTAGTTTATATTTTTTTATTATAACTCTAATTTCTCACACACTTCTCTCATTTTATGTGATCATTATTTCAGCATGTGAAATGAGCTATTTCTATTTTTTTAACAGGTTAAATTATTTTTAACTTACAACATTCTAGAATTAAAAAGATTTTGGTCAAAAATTGATTAAACTGATCCAATCCAAACTGATTTAAATCAGTTTGGATTGAATTGGTTTTCAGAATGTAATCAATCCAACTTAATCCAAACCAATGTAAATAATATTGTTTGGGTTGGTTGGCTTTTTGACTCAAAACTGATCCAAATTGAACTACGAGCACCCCTAGTAGTGAGCAGATATATGAGTAAACTTGGAAAACCTCAGTAGGAAGCTCTAAAATAGATCATGTCGTACTTGAAAGGTTCCACTAATGTTTGAATGGTGTTTGATGGTTAGCAAACTCAAGGAGTAGTAGGCTATGCAAATTCTAACTGTGTAGGATATTTAGATAAGAGGAGGTCATTGACTGGCTATATCTTTGCAATCTTTGGATATACTATTAGCTAGAAGACGACATTGCAATCTACAATTGCTCTGTCAACTACTGAAGTTGAGTACATGGCATTGACAAAGGCTATCAAAGAGAGCATATGAATGTAAGGTCTTTTAGGTAATTTTGAGTTGACCTAATAGGTACCAATTATGTACTGTGATAGTCAAAGTGCAATACATTTAGCTATAAATTTAGTCTGCTGTAAAAGGCCAAAACATATAGATTCCAGACTCCACTTTGTTAGAGAAAGTGTTAGTAATGGCATAGTTACAGTTCAGAAGATAACCATAGTTGAGAACCCAGCAGGCATTATGATAAATCATTGCCAATTGATAAGTTCAAGCATTGCTTTACTTTGGTCAATATTTGAAAAAGTTGATATTCCTTTAGACAAATAAAATACAAGCTAAGGTGAAGAATTATTAAAATGTGGCTTGTATTAAGTCAACAAATGAGGAGGTTTTTTTCATTTGGTTAAGAGTGTTTTCAGGTAAATGATTGGAAAGTAATAATTGGATGATGGAGACCAATGGTTCCATGCAAAAGGTCTATATAAATAAAGAAAAAATTCTACCATTTTAAAATAAGCAATAAGTAGATACTAAGAAGCAATTAAGAGCTTTTTATAGTGAGATAAAATAGAGAGTGTAGTGTGAGAAAATTTCATGAGTATGTTATGAATTTATATATTGGAAATTTTTCGATATATCCTCTAGTTCTATGTAGTATTACAATTGTAATAGGAGCAATAAGCAAATACTGATAAATAAAGACAAAATTCTACCATTGTAAAATAAGCAATAAGCAAATATTGAGAAGCAATTAAGAGCTTCTTGTAGTGAGATAAAATAGAGTATAGTGTGAGAAAATTTCATGAGTGTGTTGTGAGTTTATACACTGGAAATTTTTCATTATATTCTCTAGTTCTATATAGTATTACAATTGTAATAGGAGAGAATCTCACTTATTACAATTATAATTATCCTTTTTTTTATCAGAAAGAAAGAAAGAAAAGACAAACTAGGCTCTAAGCCTCACAATGCCCAAAGCATCAGCTAAAATAATAGAACTAAGTTAACTAGGACATTGATAACAGGAAACAAAATATGCATATGAAGTTGCTCCTTGCTTAGCCAACCAGTTAGTACACTCATTTCCTTCCCTTAGAGTGTGATGAAAAGATAATTGCCAGTTAAAAACTTTAAAACGCCTGATCTGCTCAATTAAAGGGGCACACAGATGGGTCTACAAAGTTCCTTCTTTGATCATGTCAAGAGCACATTAAGAATCTGATTCACAAATGACACTTCAGTATCTAGCACTCCTAGATAATTCTAAACCACAAAGAATCGCCATCAACTCAGCTTTTCAGTTAGTGTCAATGCCACAGCAGCCATAAAAATTTGAGAGCCATTCCCCAAGAGAGTTTCTAAGAAGACCCCTGAAGCCTAACCTTCCCGGATTGCTAAAGGAGCTGCCGTCGACATTTAATTTGATGGAGTTATCAGGTGGTGGAACCCGTGTGACTTCTCTTACCTTGTGATCAGGAAGACTGGATCCAAACACTTTAATAATAGTATCATGAAAAGTATAAATTTGGTTCAGAATAAACCACTCCTGCCACTTAACATTAGTAAAAACCTCAGTGTTCCTTGTTTTCCAGAGAATCCAGCAAGTAACCATAAAAAAGGTACCTCTATTTGAAGCAATATTGAATTCTAACCAGTCCTTGCAATCATAATTAAAGAATTGGGGTTGCTGATGAAACTGTAGCTTCCCCCAAATACCTCTCAACTGCTGACAGTCACGCAGAGAGTGGAGAATGGACTCATGAGTAGTGCCACATCTGTGATAGGAAGGATCAGTTGAGACATGTCTGAGGTATCTAAACTGATTTGTGGGAAGACTATCATGCCAAATCAACCAAAGGAAGAAATTAATATTCTCTGGCAGCTTTAGTTTCCAAATCCAAGACCAATTTTGGACACAATTCAGCTGAGAAATCTGATTCTAGATTAGCCATTGATATACACTCTCGGCAGAATAAGTTCCAGTGGTAGAGTTCCCCGAAATGCACAAGTCCTCAACCTCAAGAAAGGTAAAGTGATTCTTCATGAGCAATTGAATATCAGGTGGAATTTTAGCCAACCTCTCAAAATGCCACTCCTCATTCTAAAAAATGTCCTTGATCTGCATGTTGTTATCACTGATATGAACAAAAGGAACTAGATTGCACATGAGATCCACATCTAGCCACCTATCATACTAAATTAAGACTTCCCCATTGCCAACTCGGACTCTGAAACCCGAATGAAGAGCATCCATAGATTTCACTATAGAATTCCAAGAATAAAAAGCACCAAGAACAACTTACACACTAACGATAGAAGTCTCTTGCAGATACTTGTCAGAGAGCATTTGAACCCAAAGTTTTTTTGGTTTGTGCATTAAGTCCAGAATATGTTTTCCAAGCAAGGAGATATTTGATTCTCTAGCAGAATGAATACCAAGTCCCTCAAATTTCCTACGCAAAGTGACAAATTTCCAATTCACCCAGTGGCTAGAGCTACCACCCCAAATAAAATTCCTAACACTAGCATCAATTTTATCACAAACACCAGTAGGAAGCTAAAGATTTTGCATTGAGTAGATAGGGATGGAAATGATAACAGATCTAGCAAGAGACATTATGCCTGCTCTATTTAAAAGTTTACTTTTCCAACCTGCTAATCTTCTATTGATTTGATCCAGAATATAGGCAAAGTCACTATTCTTAACTCTGCCTAATAATAAAGGAAAGCCAAGATACTTGACAAGATTGTAGGTATACTGGAAATCAACTATAGCAGAAAATTTAGTTACCTTAGTTTGAACATTCTTAGAGGACATAAACCTAGATTTGTAGGCATTGACCTTTAAACCAGAAGCAACACAAAATTGTTGGAGAACCTCTCTAATCATTCTGACCTTAGAGACTTTGGCTTGAGCAAAAAAGAGGCAATCATCAGCAAAAAAAAAAAGATGAGATATGGTTGGGCCATTTTTAGACACCTTGACTAGAAGCCAATCTTTATTTTGAACTTTTTCATGAATCAGTAAGGCCAACTTTTCCACGCACAAAACAAACAAGTAGGGAGACATTGGGTCACCTTGTCTTAAGCCATGATTTGGAGCAAAACTATCCAGTTTCTCACTATTCCACTTCAAGGATAAAGTTAATAAGGTAATGCAGCTCATGATAAGCTTGATAGTTGGAGGAGGGAAACCAAATTCCTTTAAAGTAAGCTGCAAGAATCCCCAATCTACCCGATCATAAGCTTTTTCAAAATCAACTTTGAAGAAAAGAGATCCTGACTTGCCTTTCTTCCTATGCATATGATGAACAATCTCTTGAGCAATCTTATCTGCAGTTCCTCTGTTAGGAATGAAACTGCTCTGAAGAGGACCGATAAGAGAGTCAAGATGAGGTCTGATTCTTTTCACTAGAATATTGGAAATGAGTTTAAGAAGCATATTACAAAGGCTAATAGGCCTGAACTCCTTAAGACTTTTAGGCACATCAACCTTGGGGATAGGGACAATCATAGTGTCTGCAAGTTTTTTATCAATAGAACCTGAAACAAAAGCATTAGCTACCAGATCACAAACATCTTTCTCAACAATTAGCCAATAAGTTCTGAAGAAAATAGGTTGAAATCCATCTGGTCCAGGAGCTTTATAGGGACCCATAGAGAGCACTGCATCCTTTACCTCCTCAACTGTAACAAGCAAAAGTAAACTCTCATAAAGACCAGGCCCCGCCTGAGGAATGGAGTTCAATTTCAAGCTTTGGGGATTGCAAGGCTCATTAGATTGAAACAGATTTCTGAAAAAGGAAAGAGCCTCCCTTTTTAAAAGCTCTTCATCAGTACACCAAGTTCCATCAATGTCCAGCCCACAAACCTTGTTCCTTCTTCTACATATCACAGTTTGAGTGTGAAAGAATTTAGTATTCTTATTACCAAATTTCACCCGATTCTCCCTAGATTTTTGGTACCAAAGCATTTCTTCTTGGGCTAAAACATGATTGTACTCCCTCTGCAAGTCCTTTTCAAGTTTGATGAGACTAGAAGAGGGAAAAGAATCAAGCTGTCTATGAACACCCTTGATACGAGCTTCAATGGTACTTTTTCTTTTAAATATATTTCCAAACACTTCTTTGTTGAAAATAAGTGATTAATTTTGAATTCTATCCAGTTTCAGCATGACATCACCAAAGGAATTCTTCCAAGTATGATCAACTAAACCACCATAATCAAGATGAGAAATCCAGGTATCCTGAAAATGGAAAAGCTTAGACTTCTTGCTCCCTAATTTATTATAGGTCAATACAAGAGGGTTATGATCTGAATCATGTTGAGGCAGAACTTCCACTAAAGTATAGGGAAAGAGAAGGCTCCAATCAAAATCAGTCATACAACGATCCAATTTCTTCCTAACATGCATGCCATATTGAACATTTTTCCTCTAAGTGAAAAGGCCTCCCACTACATCTAAGTCAATGAAGTTGCAATCAGTCATCATATCTGAGAATAATTTGGCTCGATAAATGCTAAAGAAACCCCCCAAAACTTCATGAGAATTAAGAGTTTCATTGAGATCTCCAATCAGCATCCAGGGCCCAAGAATGTTACCCCTTAACCTCTTCAAATGATCCCATAAGCCACAATGAGCTGAAAAGGTAGGAGAGGCATAAGTAGCATAGCAAAACCTAATAACACTAGCTTTCTGAATAGAAAAGGTTATAGCTTGAAAGAAGCTATCCACCAAAGTAAAATTAACATCAGTTCTACTAGAGAGAACCTAAATACCCCCAGAGTGACCACGAGCCTCTTGAATAAAGAGAGGTTGATAACATAAAGAGGTCCACATCTTCTCAACACTGGCAAAAAGACCATGAGTCTTATACACCAAAAACATAGAAGGGTGGTGCAAAGATACAATATCACGAACATGACACCTAGCATTACGACTTAATGCGCCACAAATATTCCAAGAAATTATTGAAAAAATCATAACCAGGTAAAGAAAGGAAAAGCTAGTTGTCCTACTCCTCATGTTGACATGGGAATTGTGTTCAACTGAGTTTTTGGGACCATGCTTTGGTCTTCATCTTGCTGGGAGGCAATGGCTCTCTGATTAGTTCCCTCCAAAATGTTTTCCTGAGGATGCTCTGCCACCTCATTAACACCAATGGCAAGAAGATTCGAAGCTTCCTTCATCACTAATATGGGGTTGGTAAACATTACCTACGTTAGCAATTGTAGGAAAATTTGGTTCCTTATTTTTCCTTCCATTAGGTTGATAAGACTTGCTAGCCTTCGTAACCTTCATGGGAGCAGAATTATTTTGCAAGATTGTGGGGTAGGACTGCCAAATAGATGAGTCAACCCTCTTCCTTGGACGTTTATTCTTAGTAGTTGCTACCATAGGAGATGGCTGCTTAGTTGCACCCTG
Source organism: Ormosia semicastrata (assembly GCA_029884595.1). Taxonomy (NCBI): domain Eukaryota; kingdom Viridiplantae; phylum Streptophyta; class Magnoliopsida; order Fabales; family Fabaceae; genus Ormosia; species Ormosia semicastrata. The sequence continues at coordinate 8,275,051 of JAQQTO010000036.1, read as the reverse complement.
TGGACCCCCTATTCTTGGAAGATTTTGCATGTTTTGCATGCATATCTAGAGCATCCCTATTTGCATGGGGGTTATCTTTTTGTCCCTTATTTTTTGCAACAGCCTTATTCTTAGTATCATTAGGAGAATCTTTGCTTTTATTAGTCATGCGATTATTCTGTTTCTTACGCTTGACTATCATCCAGTCACCATGTAATGTATCTTGACTTTCTTGATTAACCGCCACCCCATTAATGCCCTCCATATTCGTCTGGATATTCTCCCTATTATGATTCTCATTAATGGTTTTCGGAACAACCCTTGCAGTGGCCACCACCTCATTTGTAGGCGGCGCCGCCAACTCAGAATTTCCTGATGATAGAGGTGAAGCCACCTGCTGTCCCTCAATCTTTCTCTTGCACTCTCGAGCCAGATGGCCATAGCAACCACAACTTGTGCATATGTGATGTAAGCCTTCATATTCAATATGATACCAGAATCCATTCAACCACACCTTGCCCACCACCGATTTATTCAAATCAACTTCTACATATACTCTAGCAAAACGACCCCTCCGCACATCTAAGGTGTTGTTATCCACCTTTATTGGCTTCCCAACAGCAGAAGCTAGAGCCAAAATGATACTTTCATTATAATAAATTAGGTTTAACCCTGGAAATTGAATTCAAACCATAGTCTTATCAATCTGTGCTATTAGAGAGACAAAATTCGATGACCAGCATTGCACCGTGATATAATGGTCAAAGATCATCCAAGGACCATCATCCATAACCCTCAAACGATCAGTCTTAACTTCAAATTTCACCATGAAGAAATCATTCCCTATATCCATGAGTTTGAACCCGTCTGATAACTTCCATAGTGTCGTAAGTCTATCACACATGGTATTAAAGCCAATGCTTTTGCCTAAGAGTTTAACTACCAAAGCATCCTGCCATGGTGCATATAGGCCCTCAAAAATAGATGACACAATGTGCACCATTGGTTTGAGAAGGTTACCATCCTCATACTCAATCTTTGCCAGTTGTTCCTTCAACGAATCAACTTTAGGTCTACTAACCGGAGCCTGCTCATTGCCCAACACCATATCTCTTGAAAGAAACCTTTTCTTTCTGCTCCAGAACGGTGGAAGTACCACCTTCATCCAGCCGTTTCTTGCTATGACCACCACCGGCGCCTGCTTGGAAAACAAAACTCTCTGTCTCCATTCTCATGTTCTTTTGAGAGTTAACTTAAATACTTTAAGTTAAATAATTATAATTATCCTTTGATATAATATGGAATTTTCTTTGAGCTTATTCTGTTGGTGTATGTACTGCTTGTGTACCCCACAATAATAGTATTATTTATGCGCTCTGCATTTTTTAACAATTACTCTTAACAAATTTGAGAATGCTTCTACTTACATCCATAAAGTATTTAACACACTTGAGGTGTACTTATCTCTAACATCTAATAGTTTGAGCTTGGCTTGTTTATCCCGTTTATAGTTTTATTATTTTTATTCACTTGAATTTTTCTAAATTTATTAATTTAGTATTTAATAGACATCTTTATGCTAGAAAATGAAAAAAAAATAAGAAGAGAGTAAAATATTTTTTTTTTAAAATTAAAGTTGCGCAAGTGGTAGATAGTAATAAACAAAATTATCATTCTCTGAATACAAATACAATTTACTAAGTAATAACAATATATATATTATCTATACCTTTTCTTATACAAACTTATAATTTTTTTGTGATTGATTATATATATACACATGAATTATTTGTGAGCTTTTAATTGAAAGATTATAAAGTTTGAACTTAACTCATTTATATAATTGAACATAAATTCAAATTTGAGTTTATTTGTTTAATTAAATAAATGAACTTCATCGAGGACTTAACAAGTTGAGCTCAAATATTCACAAATAACTTATCTCATTTATACCCTATTTTATTTGTTATTTACTGTACTCAAAACTTTAAACATTAGATGTAGTTATTAAAGTTAGAAAGAATAATAATATTCTACATAATATGGCATGCCTTAGGTGATGTTATGTAAAGAAAATACTCTTAAATAATATATATCTTAAACTCATTCAAAGTAAAATAATTGAATATTTTTCACTGGCAAGAAGTTTGAGTAATCGGGCAAAGGAGGCCATAAATGCCTATTAACTATAAAAGAATCGTGCAAGATGCGGTGAAGGCTTTTCAGATGCGTGCGTGCATGAACAAATCTTACCTCTTTCTCATGCATATAAAAATTCGTTCTTTTATATAGGTGTACTTCTTCTCCAAATGATATGCTTCAATTTGTTCCTTATTAACTTTTTTATTTAATTTTTTTAAATATAAAAATCCTATTAAAAACTTTTAAATTATAAAAACCTGTTTAAAAATTTAGCGAAATTATAAGATCCTAAAAATAATTTAACCTTTTTATTATAGTATAATGAGGTGATAGAGAGATTGATATGATTCTTAAATCATTTTCATTCTGGCATTCAAAAACAGTAAAGCTTGTTATCTGAAACAAAATCAAATATTTATCCGTACACACACACAAAGAAAAGAAGAGAAAAGACAACATAAAAGTAGAAATAAAGAGTAAATTATAGCTCTAATAAGCTATTCATTAACTGTATGCATCAAATTAAACTTAATGCCACTTCCACATGATCTCTATCTTAAAGTGAGTTGAGTTTTAAATTGCTTCACGCCATAACTTTGTGATACAGTTCTTTGTCACGTGGTATAGCTTTTGCCACGCACTTAAAGAACAAGTTTTGACCAGTTTTCTATTCATGAACCAATCAAGAAAAAAACGCAGAGAATTCAGTAAACTATTAATTTATCCATATCGAGCATGCATGTAACTTGTATGCATGTGCCATAAAATAAATCCAATATAATAAATTATATATTCCAAGTAGAGCGGACAAAATGGGTCAACTCGTTCCGACCCGCATCGACCCACTTCAACCCACTAAAATGCAGAGCGGGGTGAGTTGGCCCATTTTTAAAAATAGGTTAGAAGAACTAACCCACCCCGTTTTAAGGCGGATTGGTGGATGGGTTGGCCCGCATAAAAGATAAAATGATAAAAAATAGATGAGTTGGCGGATCAACCGACTTAATCCGTTTAAAAAACAAAAAAAATTATATAAAAAATTAATAAATACTATAAAAAAATAAATAATAATGATAAAAAATTACAAATTACATATTTAAAATATAATTTTTAAAATAGTCTAATTAAATATTCAAACATAAATTATATAACATCAAAGAATTTTTCATTTATAGTATTACTTATCATTTTTTTTTTTAAAAAAATCAACCCGCAGGGCCAACCCTCTCCCGCCCCGCTTAACCTACGGGTTATGCGGGGCGGGTTATGCGGGTTAAAAAAAAATATGGGTTCAATCCTTAAACCCAATCTGCAAAAAAATGACGGGTTGACGGGTTAGTCCGGCGGATTGAACCTGTTTTGCCAACTTTAATTCCAAGGAATCGGAATATCGCTTACAAGCATAGAGCATGAAGACAGTGAGACTCCATGTACATATTGTCCAGAAAACTACGTGATAATAAAATGAGTCGTGTCCCTCCATTATATACTGTCTCTCTATCCAAGTTCCTTGTGGCACTTTCACCTCGATGAATTGGTAACATATACTAATGTATGAAGAGATGCATACATATATGTTAGGGAATTCAAGTATGAGTTCCAAATCTTACATTATTTAGGAATAGATAAAATGATGACTTTATAAGAATACTCATAAATTTAATATTTTAAGATTTTAAGTTAAGATATAATATTTGACCTATTGTTGTTATTTCTCTTCAAGTCAATTTATTTTATATCTCAAGTATTTTGGGTTCATCTCTTTTTAATAAGTGATATTAGAAATTTTGGACCCATCTCTTTTTAATAAGTGGTATTAGAACTCTTAGTTCAATTTGAGTGAGTATCTTTATTACAATTATTAGTATTTTCATGATTCGATGCTGTCATTAGAAAAAATAGCCAACTTTAGAACAAGACTATTGATTGGTTACTTTGCTCGAAAGTGAGTGTCTTTTGTATATGATAATTTAAGATTTTGAATTAAGATATAATATTCAATGTATTATTGTTATTTCTCTTTAAATTCATTATTTCATATCTTCGCGCTATTTTGGCTCTCCTCTTTTTAACAATATAAATGTATGTGTATGTGTGTAGTTAATTTGATACCCAGATATGTAAGGCATGCATAGAAGATAGCCAAATACATATGGACATCCTTATCAAGTTACCCTTTTCTGCCTACAGTCAATGGGAGAAAAGCAGGGGCAATATTGAACAATGGAGGGAATATTTTAGTACTTACTTTCCTTGTTCAGCAGCCGGATGATCATGAAATTCCCCAAAACGAATGTCAACCTTAATGATATCATTCATCTCATGAAATGAGCTTCATTAGTGCAGAAGAGGATCATGTACTAAAAAATTACGAGGCTAAGCTAGGGTTTCTTAAATAGGTAGCTATAGCAAGCATCTCCACATAATAAAGAGAGATGGCGTCGGCGGTGGGAGGTGGGGAGATGCAAATATAACCCTTGCAGAAAGATCAATCAACAGAAATTTAATTATATATAAGCAAACAATCAAGACTTGACCATAAATTAGAAACTCATAGTCCTTGTACATAAAACTTGGAATATAGTGCTGTCTTAGTCTAAGTTTCTACTTTCTATATATAGATTGAGATACTACAATATGCTGCTCTTTGAGCTTCAGAAGCAGCACAAAGGCAGTGTTTGTTTGCTCTTTGAGAGCTTCACAAACTCTGCACATAGTGATGAAATCTTTCCTTTCATCAAAACTAAGTACTTCACCCTCCTCTCCCAACCACCAAGAACAAATAATAATTAATGGACAAAAAAAATTAAAATAAAAAATAAACAGAATCTAAAAATATCTGTATAAAATCTTTTGGCTAGCTAGAACTTCAAATAAAAATAGACAAACCAGCGATCTACTTCGATCTGATAGATAGACCATTAGGAGAAGAAAAAAAAGGATTACCTTTGGCTTGTTGCTGATTGCTTCAATTCTACAAGGAAAGCTAGGTGTGAGGAATGAAGCCTGGTCCGAGATCAGTCCCATCCCATGCATGAAGTGATGATAATATATAGATATATGCAAGTAAATCAAGAAGGATGGGAAAGGATAAGAGATATGATGTGATGATCTTGGATCAAACCTCATTCCAAACACCCCCTTTCCTTCCCTGATGACAAATCTCTCTCTTTATTCTATTCAAGTTATATAGGCTAGCTTTCTCTTTGGCAACAATCAAAGTTTAAAAAAATAGGACAAATCGACAATGATTTCGGATCAAACTTCATTCCAGAAACCCCCTTTCCTTCTTCAATGAGTCTTGGGTGTCTCACAAGATGATTCAAATTCAACAAAATAGCAAATAGGCCTCACAAGAAATTAAAACTCCAAACACCTAAGTGTTTGAAATTTTTCTGGGTCTCACTCAACAGCTAAAGAATATAGGAAGATTAGAGAAGGGTAAAAGAAAAAAGGGAATGATATATGATGATATATACAGATAGAACTTTACTTCCAACCATCTTATATATAACTTTATCAGTAACTCTCTTTCTCCTCCCTGCCTCCATCTTCTATGTGTGTGTCTATCTTTCTCAAGGTTCAAGAACCAACAAAGGCCAGCAGGCACTCAAGTTCCCAATCAGTACGCCACTAAATAATAAATTAAATAGAGGACAGACAAGGGGAGTTGGTGGAAGGAGAGAGAAAGAAAGAGAGATTTAAAATAAAGAAAAAAATGCTAGATAAACATTATTATGACTCATATATCTCATACCAAATATTAGGTGATAGAACAGAATGAGTATGTAATGTATAAAAAATAAAATAAAAATTATTATAATAAGATAATAATAAAAATATAAATATAAAATTATATATGTGTAAATATGTATATAATATTATTCAATAAAAAAGAGGCAAATATGGAAAAGAACATGACAGACAGGTCATTATAAGAATACAATAATGAAAAGGGTGGTGGGATTGTGGATGGATGGATGGATGTTGTTGTCTTGTTCTGAGGCTGTAGCTTTATGACAAAGAGGAATGACTAGAGATTGCTTAGAGCTGAGACTTTTGCAGGCTCTCTCTGAGGAAAAGGAAGCTCTGAAAATAACGAGGAGGACCAAAAGAAAAGCATGGGAAGGGAACATGGGCCTCCACAAGTGCAATTTTCACATTATCAAATTAAAGTTGGGGGTCGTTGGAATCACATATGTAAAAGGAAAAGTTTTGCAACTACTAACAATGATGAAGATATCTACATATTGGAGGAAAGGAAAATGTTCTGTGTACAATTAAATATATTTATTATCTTTATATCAAATGTTAAATTAATTTAAAATATTAAATTATTTTATATATGATTATAATATTTTTATAATATATAAAATAATTTTATAAATAAATTAAATATATTTTGATTGGATGAATATCAGAAAAAAAGTGTCACCGCCACTTATCTTGCTTTTAAGTACATTTTACTGTTATTTTTTCCTTCTGAATGGAGTACATGTTACTGTTATACTCACGTATGCACACAGCGCATTTTCTCAAATATTTTAGAGTAAAATCTCATTTTAATCTTCAAAAGATACAATCGTGTTTTGATCCCAGATTAATTTTATCATTTAGATATTTTAAAGTTTAAATTTTTAATATTTTAGTCCCTCTAGAAATAATGAATTGATAAACTAGATTTGATGGAGAGACTAAAAAAAGCTAAAATTTAAACCTTGAAGGATTACATTGATAAAAATTGATAAGAGACTTAATAACTTGTGTATCTGTTAGGGGTTAAAATAGGATTTTACTTAATATTTTATGATACAAATATTAATATTTGTTTATTATTATTTATATTTAAATATTATATACTAATTTTTCATTTAATTTGTTTTAAAAGTATATAATATCATATTTAAGAGTCTCGTTTTAGAATGTTTAAATTGGTCGTTATAGTTTAAAATTTATAATTAGCTTCTTATAGTTTCAAAAATTTGAAATTAGCTTCCTATAATGCTTTACAGTAAGGTGAATTCAGGTATCCCATTAGAAAAAAAATTAAAACTATAAAAGCTCAATTATGATGTATAAACTATAAGGAGTTATTTAAAAAATTTAAAAAAAATAGGAAGCTACATATTAATTGAAGAGTTTAATTTTAATAATGAACTATCAATATAAAACTTTTTAACATTGCTATCTAATCATGTTTTAATACCTTAATTAGTGATTTTAACTATGTTAACAACAATATCAAACTCAATAAATGATATAGAAACATATCATGTAAATATAAAAATGTTTTACATTATGGTGCATCAAAATTATATTATTAATTTAATCATAAATTTACATATAATTAATTTGATAACTTTAAACACATTATCTCTTTTTATCATCTTAAATATATTTTTTATAACAATATCTTAATTACTGATACTAGCCTTACCCTATTCGTTATTCCATTGATAAACATAGTACATCTTTGGTGGTCATTTCTAATATACACCTTGCTATGCAGGATGTATGGTGTACCTAATGCATCTTAATCATTGATTATGTTGAAAAACACATCAACGACTATGATTAACGACCTGTGACTTGTTGCACCATTTACTGTCACTGTTCATTGTCTTCACCGAAAATACTGTTTATGTCGAAAAAACTGTTGTTCATGCCAGAAAAAATACTCCAAAATTCACACTGTTCTTGCCAGAAAACATTGTCCATCACTGGAAAATTACACTGTTCATAGTCTAAGTTACTGTTCATACAGTTACTATTTTATTTTTAAGTTGTATAACTGTGTAAAAAATTATCGTTAAAATAATACTAGTTAAAACTATACTGGTCTTTATATTTTTTATAAATAATTGTGCATATTAAAAACTTTATAGATTTTATTGTGTGTAAATATTACCGCTTAAAATCAGTAGAGTTTTTAGTATACGATTATTTATGAAAAAATATAAGGATTAATATAATTTTAACTAGTATTATTTTACTTATATTATTTACACGCTTATATAACTTAAAAAAATAAATAATATAGTCTAAAAAAAGGTGGTAGCCGATGAGATAGTGGCCGATCGGCAATGAACGATTATTAACCGATAACAATGATGATGTGATGATGTGTAAAAAAATAAAAAATAATCTAAAAAAACCAACCTAAAATAAAATAACCTAAAAAAACTAATTAAAAAACTAATTTAAAAAAATGTTAACTTAAAAAATAATTTATTATTATAAATAAAAAACAGGGCATATTATACCTCCAAAATTAACAGGGTGTATAATAAAACCCGCTCATCTTCGGTTGCTTTTCTAAGTTTTCTGTGGTTCTGCCTTGTGCAGGAAGGTAAAAGGAAAAGATTTTAGGTACACGTGATCTACTGCATCATTTATTTACCAAGCCAATATCATAATGACACTTCAATATTCACGCATCCAGCTAATTATATAGAGCAAATACTATTTTATTTTATAGAGCAAATACTATTATTTTGAAAAGGGAAAATATATTTACACAGACTTAAAACCCAAATTCTTCATAAAAGAGAAAATCAGTGGCTCAGAGTTTTTAAAGAACCTCTACGTGACAAAAGGGATGAAAAATTTTCATGCCTTGATTTGAAGTTTGTGTAGCTTTTATATTATATGTTTCTGTGCATATATGTGAGCACTCTTTTGGAAATGAGGACCGAGAGTCTAATCCACCATAATAAATGTGCATATTATATTCGTTATGTCAATTAGTTTCAGATTTATAATACTTTAATTTTAGATCAGTTGATCTTTTATATGATATCATTAGGATCAGGTGGTAAAAACTCGAGAACAAAATATGATGATCAGTAATTTATTCATACTTCAAACTCAAAACACTTTTTTTAATAAAAAAAACATCTTAAAAATATAAATACTAGTAACTGAAACTTTAGAAATAAATTAATTTTATCATTATAAAAACATTTTGTAAATATAAGCTATCATGTCATCTAGACACTAAACGAATTGTAGAGTACATACAACCTAGCTCATGTGGTCTAAAATGTGAATTTGAAATTTTGCCTCTTGCGAAATTAACTACCTACAAGTTTTGTTTGTTGTCAACAAGGAATCCTATATTGAAGCATGTAACATACTACATATGGACATCAAAAAAGTATTGCATACACTGTTTAATTTGTTTATTTTGCTTCTAATAAATAATGATTGGGATTCTTTTAAGCGCCACTATCAAGCTAGTACTTTATTATTTGCTAGACTATCAGACAGTACGTAGTTCTTAAATTCAAAGATTTTAAGTGATCAAGACATGGAGTGATATCAAATGAAAAATTCAACTTTTTGAAATGATGGTGTGGCTGAGAACTTGTTCAACTTGGGCTGTTGGATGTGTTGGGGCCATAATGGGGAATGAAAAATATCTGGAGATCTATTTTAATATTCTCTAATCTCTATGGAGAAATCACGTTAATTTGTGAATTTAATATTATATTTTAACTCAAAACTTTAAGTAATATGTTCATGGATTCATTTATTTTATATGATTTTTATCTTATTTATTTTTATCTAATATAAAACTTTTTTATTCACAACCACATTATACTAACATTTAAATTTATAACAATTTCTTCTTCAAGTGTGAGTCATTAATACTCTTCCTCACATAAATGCTTCTTTTGCGAGTATTTAACGATAAACAGCCTTTACCAAACACACCAAGTCCCACTTCTTTCAAGAGCCATCTACCAAGGTGTTATCATTCTTCACTAAACCGACCCATATCTTAACCATCGTCTTACCACTCATCACCTGGAATACGTTTCCAAGAACCACGTCTTCACACGTGTTATCATTACCATGTTTGACCACCTGCTTGTATTGTCGTTCATCAACCATTGTTTCTTCATTACTCGTCTTAACCAATTCAAACTATCAACTCAAATATCACTTATTAAAACTATTAGGGAATATATAAAAAAAAAATTACATCAGTTGACCTGATAAAATATGATATCAACCTCACTATTATGATTTCTTGATACATTTCATTGAAATACATCTATCTAATATTGTAGACTCGCCTGATGTCCCCAACAAGATGAGGATCATGAGGTTTTTCCTTTCTCTTTATTTCTGTGCCGTAACGTGTTCCACACTTCTCTAAATGTACCACGGCTTGGAGGAAGCAAGCAACTTGCTCCCAATTCAATGAATTTGGTATGATTCTGTTTTAACTTGTAACTATCTCTTTATTTCTATTTTTTTCATAAAAAATATTAATTTTATTCTTAACGCTATTTTAAATGTTAATGAATTAGACGCTAGAATTAAAAACTAGTTACATATTTATTAAAATAAATAATAGTATTTTTTATTGCAAAGCCGGCTTTTGCATAAAACCACCAAAGCAAGGACTTTAGGCCCCAAATTTTCAAGGCCTCATAATTATATAACAATGATATAATTTCATCATATTAAAAATAAAAATTGATATAATTAATAAAATATTAACATACTATCTCATTTTTAAAATTAAATGTATGATAAATTTTTACTTTCTCATTTCTCACGTCTCTACTAATTCTCAACTAACTTCATAACTTTTCATAAAAAATATGCAAAAGTCAATATAATTAATAAATGATATTATTCTCTCATTTCTCTAATTAAATGTCTAATAAATATTTATTTCTAATAAGTTCTTAACTCCCACAATATCATTTATGCCCAACCCAACCATTCTTTCCATTTTCAATCAACTACATTTTTTAAAAATATATAAAACAAATTATCCTTTTTTAAATTTATGACATATACTTTTGAATTCTTATTTTCTCGTTTGCTTTTAGCTTCCTTTGATTCCTTAACTTCAATCTCCTTCGAAGAATATGTTAAGAAAAATTATAATAATTTGATTATAGAAATTTAATTAAAAAAAAATTTCATTTATTTTAATAAAAAGCCTCATGTTATATTTAGTTTTAGGCCTATAAGATATTATTGAGCCGCTAATTAGTATTACATTAACACATAAGTCAGCTATGGATGGCAAGAAGCAATGAAATTTAATTTTTTTCCTTTTTATAATTGTTGTGTCTTTCCGTTAATAATGTTAATATGGATTGGAAAGTGAAGCTACAAGACTTCTGGATCTAATTTAACCATTAAAACTTAAAACAGCTAACTCGGATCACTTCATAAAAAAAATTCATATGTAATGAGATAAAATTAATAAAATCTTTTATAAAAAAAATATTGAGTAAAAATTTTATGATCCGTTAGCTTAATCAGTTAAACTAGTCAATTCAACTAAATTTTGACTGATCCAAAATAGTTGGATTATAAATTTAGTTTTGAGACTATAACTAAATGTCTGATTCACAGTTAAATTGGTTAAACCATCCTGTGGAATCCAATTCTAACAAAACTGTCGTTAATCCACGTGATCAATCAAATCCCATACCACCTCAAATTAGATTCATTATCTTTTTCTTTGGAAGATAACATGATGTTCAACCACACCCGCGGATGCATGTGCAATGTTTCTACTTGAATCTCACTGAAGTCTAGAGAAAGGTTAGTAACATATTTTTTTAGATAATTTTTTTAATATTTGTTTTATTATTAATTTATCTTATACATTTAAAATAATTATTAAGAGATAAATATTAATAATACCTATTTTTAAATTAATAGTGAAATAAGTATTAAAAATAATGTTTAAAAGAATGTGTTGATAATGTTTCTCTTGAAGTCCAATGATACTTGCGGACTTGGCCTCTAAGTTTTGTAATTGTAATTTACGCACGACACACACACACACACACATATATATATATATATGATTAATTCATGAAAAATCCTTATATGCTTTAATTTTCTAACATTTAGTAGTTTACATTATTTTTAAAATAATTTAATTTAATTAGAGCACTTTATGAGATATGTAAAGAAACACAAAGGAGAATGATTTGGTAGAATAATATTATGTATCCAATTGATTTACAAAAGCTGATTAAATAGAATTACAAAGGAGAAATAAAAAGTTAAAATAAAGCTAATCTAAAGAGGGAATATACAATAATGAAATCCTATTAATATCAATAAATAGAATCATATCCTAATAATAATAACAGAATCAGATCAACAACAAATAAAGATAATCTTGATTTATTTGTTTGGTGATTTGTTGTTGATAACACTCCCCCTCAAGATGGAATGTGTAAGGTGGATAACCCCATCTTGCTCTTTAGCCGTAGGAATTGATCTTTGCCCAAGGACTTGGTGAGCAAATCAACAATTTGATTTGTAGAACTGACCTTCACAGTATTAATTAGGTCAGAATAATTTTTTTCACGAACAACGTAACAATCGATCTCTATGTGTTTAGTGCGTGCGTGATATACTGGATTTGAGGCAATATGAAGCACAAACTGGTTGTCACAAAACAGCAATATTGGTATAGACGAAGAAAAATTTGAGGCAATTTGATTGTTGTAAGACCCCCAAGACTTGAAAAAATAAAATAGTTTGGGAGTTGAAAAATTCACGTGCATTGTCAGATTGCACTTTTTGAATATGTGTTTGAAAATGTTTTTCAACCATTTTAAAAAAAATGAGGAATGATGGTACTGACTTCACTTTTGTGTTGTATGAGAAAAACTCATGTACGTTTAGAAAAATCATCAATCACAGTAAGAAAGAATTTTGCACCAGAGGAATGAGGTTTATTGTAGGGTCCCCAAACATCAAAATGAACTAATTCAAAATATTTAACAGTAAAAATGCTACTGAATGAAAATTTTAAAAGAGTCGAAATAGTAGATTTTCAAAAATACGAGGTGCATTTTTTTGATTGAATCGAGTAAGGAGATCAAGCCAGATGTCACGTGCACTGTTGATCCAGAGGATGGAATTTGCAATGGTTGAAATAGTAGAATGAACAAGCCAAGATTGAACCATGCTATTGCAACGAACCCAATTAGAGAAATCAGGAGTATTTGGTTCAGGTTTAAGAATGGTGCCATCAATGAATCCAAGCTTGTTTTTTGCTTCTAGTGCCATGGTGATGGCGCGGCTCCAAGTGGGGTAATTATCTCCATCAAGAAGTTGTGTAACCAGTGGGTACTGGTTAGATGGGTGGAGCTAATATGGGGACGTGTTGGGAGGATTAATGGCAGCCATGAAAGCTCAAAGGATGAATGATCGATTTTAGGCTGATACGATGTAAAGAAACACAAAGGAGAATGATTTGGTAGAATAATGTTATGTATCCAATTGATTTACAGAAGCTGATTAAATAGAATTACAAAGGAGAAATAAAAGGCTAAAATAAAGCTAATCTAAAGAGGGAATATACAATTATGAAATCCTATCAATATCAATAAATAGAATCATATCCTAATAATAATAACAGAATCAGATCAACAACAAATAAAGATAATCTTGATTGATTTGTTTGGTGATTTGTTGCTGATAACAATATACACTATGTAATCTAAATACAATATATATCAATAATGTATTATAATATATAAAAGTAGAAACACACACTCACATGAATTTACTGACAGTTTATTTTTCATATTATCACTCATAAATGAGTATTTTTTTTTAGTCTAAGATTAATAAATTTCAATATTTGTGCTAATTATATTTGATTCATGTACTTTATCTTTATATATGAATTTGTAATGAGTATCTACATATACTATTAATTTTCTCTTTCGATGATTTTCAAACATCCACAAGTCCACTCACATTCGTTTCACAATATCTATGATTTAAGGTTTTTGTATAAATATTAAGAAAGTTATTAAATATTTTTAAATTTAGAGAAATACAACATTTGACTAAATTATGATAAAAAAATATTTATCGGATCTATTAATCCCAATAATTTATGGCATATCAATTTCATATAAAAGATTTTAGGGTTACCTAGCATCAATGAAGAAGACATTGTCGAACAATCCTGAAAAGTAAAACACGATGAGGGAGAGATACTATTCCTATCCCAAATAGTCGCTCACGCGTCACAGATCAATGGGGACAACTGTACGCACTAGAGTGGTTAGGAATAGGGGCCTCTTCCTGTATATATAAAATAGTTAAAATGGGTTAAACCTACCCACTATGGCAAACTCATATACAGGACCCATAAACAAAATCCACATATATGAGCAGTGCTTTAACAACAATAGGCCCATTAACAATACTGATCACAATTTGGGCTAAACAAAATGCTCTAATAATTTTGACATCCAATTAATCTGGGTTCTATATAATATGATTTATGTTTGTCTACAAATAAAATTCTAACATTCTCCCACTTGGACAACATAAGTCACATTATATCACTTTAATAAGAAAACAATACTCCAGATTAATCAAACAATATGTGGTCATAACATGATGTCAAAATCGAGCTAGCACTCTCAACAAATGGTCCAAAATGAGACTACAAGTATCCCAACAATGCAGAAAATCATACTCGAAGGAGTACTGATATCATACATGCAACATACTCATATCTCGGTGACCCATCAAAATGCGGTAAATGGATAATGGGAAAGCACATCCAAAATTTGCATGCCAATATGTGATCAAAGTGCATTTCCCAACAAAATGGCCCCAAGCATCCGCCCAAGATGTTTTCTGTGATTTAACATCTCAGCACAACAACAAAATGAGACTGAGTCCAAAATGTCTCCACAATATGTCATATCATAAATAAACAAAACTGCGCAGATCAATAACAATAACAATATACCAAAATGTTTCCACAATATGTCTCCACAATATGACAATGATAATAATAATATAATTGTCTCGAGACATAATAAAAAAAATGAGATCATAACAAAATTACAAAATTAAACTCCCACTAACCCAAAACATCAAAAGACCTCACTATACCCATACGGGTCACATGATTAATAAAAACTTTAACAGCTAAACTTTTAGTTAGTGGGTCTGCAACCATAAGTTCTGTAGGGATATGCTCAACACGAGTTTGAAACTCCTGAATCTTCTCTCTAACAAACATGAACTTTGTATCAAAATGCTTTGAACGCTTTGAGCTTTTATTAATTTGAGAGAAGCACACTACGGCAGAATTATCACAATAAATAGTAAGAGGCCTGGAAATACTCTCCACAATAAGAAATTCAGTAATCAAATTTTTCAACCATATCGCTTGACGCGTAGCCTCATAACAAGCTATATATTCTGCCTCCATAGTAGAAGTAGCTGTAAGTGTCTGTTTAACACTTTTCCAAGAAACAGCTCCTCCTGCTAACATAAAGATATACCCTGATGTGGACTTGTAATCATCTGGACAACCACCATAATCAGAATCAGTATAGCCTATCACCTCAAGGCGGTCAGACCTCCTATAGGTGAGCATACAATCTTTGGTACCACAGTAGATACCTCATAACTCGTTTTGCAGCCTGCCAATGAGCCACACCAGGTTTGCTTAAGTATCTCCCAAGTACACTAACAACAAAAGCAATATCAGGACGTGTACAAACTTGAGCATACATAAGACTGCCAACAGTGGAAGCATATGGAACTTTCTCCATTTCAGCAACATCTTTATCACTTTGAGGACACTGGGTATTAGAGAGTCTTTCACCCTTTTGAATAGGCGCAGTACAAGGATTACAAGATTTCATATTAAATCTATTCAAAATCCTTTCAATATAAGCTTTCTGAGACAAGCTAAGAATACCACGAGATCTGTCACGGTGAATCTCAATACCTAACACAAAAGAGGCATCACTAAGATCTTTCATATCAAAATGTGCTGTCAACATCTGCTTTGTCTCATTCAGAAAAACATAATCATTACTCGCCAACAATACATCATCAACACATAGAACAAGAATGATGAATCTGCTCCTACTAAACTTCAGATAAATGCATTGGTCAACAGTATTCTCTTTAAAACCAAGAGAATTAACAATATAATCAAATTTCAAATACCATTGCCTGGAAGCCTATTTCAATCCATAAATGGATCGTCTCAATTTGCATACCATATGATCTTTACCATTTTCAACAAAACCATCAGGTTGATCCATATACACATCCTCATACAAATCTCCATTTAGGAAGGCTGTCTTAACATCCATTTGATGAAGCTCCAAATCAAAATGAGCAACCAATGCCATCACAACAAGAAAAGAGTCTTTAGTGGAGACCGGTGAGAAAGTCTCCTTATAATCAATGCCTTCCCTCTGGTTATATCCCTTAGCAACAAGTCTAGCCTTATACCTCTCAATCTCACCTTTAGCATCACGTTTAGTCTTAAAGACCCATTTACAACCAACAGTTTTACAACCAGTAGGCAATTCTACTAATTCCTAAACATTATTCTTTCTCATAGAAGCCAATTCATCCTCCATAGCCACTAGCCATTGTGCACTATCAGGACTAACCATGGCCTCTTGAAAAGAAATAGGATCAGAATCCTCAACTGAATTAAACTCATGCTCCTGCAAGTACACAACATAGTCCCTGAATCTAGTAGACTCAGTGGATATAGGAACCCGCTCAGATCTTCTCAGTGGAGTCACAACAACATCTGGAATCTGTACATTATTTTCAACTTGTTGAGGGATATCGACAACATCAACAGGATCAACAACATTATCATTATAGATCAGAGGAGATGACATTATCCCTGGAAAGGGATCAACAGGAATAGGAACAACAACATGCTCCTCACTAAAATCAACAATACGCGGCTCCTGAGTTCCACCATGTCCTAAGTCCCCTTCAAAATAGATAGCCCGATCGGATTCAATAACTCTAGTAGTATGAGAAGGACAATAGAACCTAGCACCCCTTGAGCCAATACAATAGCCAATGAAGAAACCACTGATGGTTTTGAGATCAAGTTTCTTTAAATGTGGGTTATAAGGTCTCACCTCTGCCCTACATCCCCAAACACGGAAATGCCTCAAGGTAGGCCGTTTGCCTATCATAAGCTCATATGGAGTCTTCAGCACAGATTTACTTGGCACATGATTCAAAATATAAGCAGCAGTCTTCAAAGCATCTCCCCACAAGAATTCTGGAAGAGTAGAATGACTAAGCATACACCTCACCATATCCATCAGAGTACGATTTCGTCTCTCTGCAACTCCATTTTGTTGTGGAGTGCCTGGCATGGTGTACTGTGCCTCAATACCACAGTCCTGTAAGAACCTAGCAAAAGGTCCAGGATTTCTACCAGTTTCATCATACCTGCCATAGTATTCACCACCTCTATCAGACCTCACACATTTGATCTGCTTACTAAAATTTAATTCAACAGCGACTTTGAATGCTTTAAAAGCATCTAAAGAATCAGATTTCTCATGCAGTAAATCAATCCACTCGTATCTAGAGAAGTCATCAATAAACGTGATAAAGTACCTAAAACCACCCATAGCAATAGGAGTAATATGCCCACAAATATCTGTATGAATCAACTGTAGTATTCCTTCGCTCCTGGTAACCTCACTCTTCCTGGCTCCAACTGTGAGTTTCCCTTTTATACAATCAACACAGGTATCAAAATCAGAGAAGTCCAGGTCATGAAGAATATTCTCCTTGATCAACCTCTCCATTCTCTCCCTAGAGATGTGTCCTAAGCGTTTATGTCACAACATAGAAGATTTTTCAACAACTTTACCACGCTTGTTTCCAACAACATTATTGATATCTAAATCCCGTTGATCACCAGAAAGAGAATCAACATTCAACATGTATAAACTATTAGACAATACTCCAGAACCAACAAGAACACAATCATAATATAAAGAAACTTTTGCATTACTAAAATGGAAAGAGTAGCCACAACTATCCAAAACAGAAACTGAAATCAAATTCCTCCTCATAGAAGGTACATAAACTGTATCTTTCAAAAATAAATCATGTCCAGTACACAACTTTAATGAAACCACTCCTATATGTTCTACTTTGACTTTGGCTCCATTTCCTGCTGTGATCATCAACTCCCCTTCACTTGGTTTCCTCCTGCTTCTGAATTTCTGCAATGAATTTGTAACATGAATAGTTGCACCAGTATCTAGCCACCAGGTATTTAAAGGAACATCAACTAGATTCGATTCAAAACATACTAGAGCCAAGGGGTTACCTTTCTTCTTCTCAAGCCAGCTCTTAAACTTCAAACAATCAGACTGCTTATGTCCATATATATCACAGAACTTACAATTTCCATTAAAACGATATTTGGGTTTAACACCAGAAGTCTCACCAGGACCAGAAGATGGCTTAGAAGAATATCCAGGCTTATCATTCCACTTTTTCTTAAATTGAGGCTTACTGTTCTTCCTTTTAGTAAATTTCTTCTTCTTTTCACCATTCTTGTGAGAAGCAAACTGCACACTGTGAGCCTTGCCCTTCTTCATGGTATGCTCCTCTTGAGTAAGAACAGATATAAGTTCATCAACAGTCCATTCCTCCTTTTGAGCATTGTAAGTGGTTCTCAAGACATCAAAACTAACCGGAAGAGACTCAAACACCTGCCAAACCAGGAAATCCTCTCCCAACTCCACTTTCATGGACTTCAACTTGTTGTACCAGTTCACAAGCTTCAAAACATGTTCACGAACAACACTCACACCATCATATGTAGTCTTTGTCAACAAAGAGAGGTAATAGGCCTTTTCAGTTTTATCAAACTTTTTGAATTTCTCACCAACAGACTTGAGGAACTCTTTAGCATTATTTGTTTCAGGAATGCTCTCTTTAATAGTCTTTTTCATGCTATACTTCATGGTCATCAAACAAACTTTATTAGATTGAACCCATCTTTCATGCTTCTTCTTTTCTGTAGCAGAAGATGCATTTGTAGGTCTCTGGGGTTCATCCTCAGTGAGAGCAACATCAACATTAGAGACAAACAGGGAACAATTTCACAGAATCCACCCAGTCCTCAAAATTAGTCTCATTCAATTTCGTTATAGCACTCATTTGCATCGATGAAGCTGAAAGAACGATACATTAAAGGGAGATTTTGTTAAGCATATCAACATGTACAACATTTGAGCAAAACCATAATTGAGTTTTCCCCATGCGATTGCAATCCCGCCGAAGGGTCCCGAATTACAATACATGAGTAGACTCCCACAGACATCAAAATCATGTCCCTAAAACTAGTACCGAAAGGATACTGAGAACTCTAAGGTCAGAACCTCAATGCCTTTAACAAATCATTAGGAATCACATTAATAAAGGCAAACCGATAGGGTAAGCGCATTACCAATATAATTCCCAAAGCCACAACATAACAATATTTTGATCAACAAAATAGCACCTTACAATAATTGGTCCCGCGAAGGCGAGCTCACAATTATGAAAAGTGCCCAAAGTAACATC
Source organism: Ormosia semicastrata (assembly GCA_029884595.1). Classification (NCBI taxonomy): domain Eukaryota; kingdom Viridiplantae; phylum Streptophyta; class Magnoliopsida; order Fabales; family Fabaceae; genus Ormosia; species Ormosia semicastrata. Next base: position 8,255,536 of record JAQQTO010000036.1, on the reverse strand, counting down.
ACTCAACAAATCACTAGAAATTACATTAATAAAGGCAAACCGATAGGGCAAGCGCATTATTAATATAAATCCCAATGCAACATTATTAACAAAATATTAACAATACTAACACCTTAACATAATTTGTCTAGCGAAGGTGAGATTACAATAATGCAATAATACTTTAAACAGCAATTCTCAAAATTAATCGCATAAATAACAACAAAACATATAATTTTCAAAATATTATATATTAATTTATGCACAAAATAGTACCAAAAAATATTTGAGTGACCAAATAACATCAATTCTGAGAGTGTGCAATATATATCATGCCCAACAATATCACAATAATACATAAAAAATTTCAGAAGCAAAAGAGGACAGCACCATATATTTTTAATAATTTTAACCTCTGAAAATTTTAAAATAAATATTAAATGGGCATTAAAAAATAAATAAAAATTACCAAAAAAAGTAGAGGGCGCGTGGAGAACAACCCAAAAAAGTTTGAAAAACACCCCTAACGAGCCCACACGCACCTCCACGCGCCACCTGCGCGAGTGGGGAAGCGCTGGAGACAGATCTCCTTCTTCACCCGTTTCGCTGTAACGGGTCGCGCGACCCAGTTCATCCAGGAACGGGTCGCGCTGATTTTCTCCCTCGATTCTCCACCAAAATTCAATTTCTTGGTGTCTAATTATTCAGAAAAACGGGATCTTCAATATCCCTAAGTTAATTTCCAAAAAAAACAACAGAAAACGATGGATTTTCTCAACCAAACGACGAACACACGCAATGCACACCGTGAATGGTTTTCTCAGAAATTCGATGCTCTTTCTCAACCAAAACTCACGATCCAAACGTTTTTAAACTCAGAAAACAGGGATCTTGAATAGCCCTAAATCAATTTGTTGAAAAAACTCCAAAAGGAAAACTAATCATAAAAGAATTGCAACTTTAGGGTTCAATGAATTTGCATAAAATTATTTGTAAATTCACAATATCAAAATATAATAAATATGTTTCTGAATTCAGAACAACCCAATGTATAAAAGCCCTAACTTTATTCTTTGAAATCGATTATAAATAAAATTAATTAAACATTACATACGTTATGATTTCGGGATTAAAACAAGATATTGATAGTCATAATCAGGATTAAAACATTGTCTCTGATACCAATTGATAAAAAAATATTTATCAGATCTATTAATCCCAATAATTTATGGCATATCAATTTCATATAAAAGATTTTAGGGTTACCTGGCATAAATGAAGAAGACATTGTCGAACAATCCTGAAAAGTAAAACACGATGAGGGAGAGATACTATTCTTATCCCACAATAGTCGCTCACGCGTCAGTATCAATGGGGCAACTGTACTCACTAGAGTGGTTAGGAATAGAGGCCTCTCCCTGTATATATAAAATAGTTAAAATGGGTTAAACTTACCCACTATGGCAAACTCATATACAGGACCCATAAACAAAACCCACATATATGAGCAGTGCTTTAACAACAATAGGCCCATTAACAATACTGATCACAATTTGGGTTAAACAAAATGCTCTAATAATTTTGACATCCAATTAATCTGGGTTCTATATAATATGATTTATGTTTGTCCACAAATAAAATTCTAACAAATTATTCTCACTCGATTAATATTATTTTCATTTTACTTAGTGAAGATAGAAGAGACAAGGATAAAGTTAAAAAAAATAATACTCTTTTAATTTTTTAAAATAACAGATACGATGAAACAAATTTTTTTTCTCTAAAACGATTATATATTTTGAAAAGGAGAGAAGTAGAATTTTTTTTAATCCTAAATAAGGCCAATTTGAATTATGTGCTTTTAAAATCATTTAGGGAAAAACTAATCTTAATTCACGTGAAAACTGACTCAAATACATACCCTTACTCATATTTTTTTTTTTTACAAAAAAGAAGTATATTAGAAATTTTCACGAATAAATTGACTGCCTAAATTGAAACCTCCCACGAAATCCTAGTTAATGAGTAATCTCAACCAGAATCATATACCAAAATTCGACCGTTGGAGCTGTTATTATTATATTATTATTGAAGTATAAAATATCCTTATCTTCATATAAAAGAATCCTTATCTTCAATAATTCAAAACATGTAATAGACAGCATCATTTGAACTTGAACACTAGTAATTTAGAATGAATCTCAATAGAAGTCTATGATTGCTTCTACTTCATTCATTTCAAAATATATGTTGTTTTCATTTTAGAAAGTTAATTTTTTTTAACTTTATACTTAATTTTTGGTATCTCCATGAAGTGGAACGAAAAAAAATATTAATGAAATGAGAGGATAATTTAGTCAAATAATATTATATTTCTTTAAAATTAAAAATATTTAATAGCTTTCTTAATTGTTATAAAAAAAACCTAAAATAACAAATGTTTCGAAATGAAGTGAGTACTTTGATTGTTTAACTACTCAGCATTATGTAGTTTGCATTGTTAGAATTCTAAATGTATATGACTCATATATTGGCAATGGAGGGACTTTGATGAGGAAGCTGTTATAAATTGATGATGCAGCGGCTGTTACAAAGTTTAAAATAATTGGCTCTTAATGAAAGAGTCAATATAGGAGCAGTTACGCTTCTGCATTTTATGAGAGGGATCTCTTGCCTTGCCTATAAGAAAGCCCGTGATGCTCCATTGATTCATACATTTCAGAGGCTAAGGCTAGAAGAGCTCTCTTTCTTTTCTTTCTATAATCTCTCTGTTTTCTTTTGAGTTTTAGGTGTTTGATATTTTGCTTGTGAGAGATTGTGAGTAATAACAATAACTTCAAGTGGAGTTAGACTTCCGCTTTTCTGTTATTGTATAATGGACTAAGGTCCTACATTATTTATAATTTTTCAATTCATGTTAATTTGTTGGTATCATGGACCAATGGCAATCATAAGAATACATTTAGTATTCAAAATTGAGGTCCAATATTTGGTATCAGAGCTACCTTGTAGTCTTGTTATTCAGCTTCTGTTTTGCGGTACTGTGTTCATTTTTGTTGATCCAGTATTATTTTGTATCACAATTCGTAACTCAAAAAAAAATTTGTTGGTACAGTTTAGTTCAAATAAATCATAATCCAACACTTCTCCCAACAAAGCTAGCTCTCCCACCTTACAACCAATATTTGTACGTTGTTTTACAATGAGACGGGAGACCCCATAATTGCACCCATGTTGGAACCCGAACGAAATCCATCTCCTTTGGCTTTACTTCACGCTGCCATTATATGTACATAATTTTGGTCTACCAACGTAAATTGTAATTATTGTACATGTGGTATAAAACTATTTTTTTTTAATTTTTTTTATGCTTATATGATTGTTGATTAAGGACAGAGAATGTATGAATCAAAATTAAATTTATCCTTATCAATAATTTTTGTGTATCATATAAGTTGAATATATTTATTCTGGATTATTGTATATGTGAATTACATGTTTGAGAGTAGCCATAACATACTAGGCATTGTAATAAAAGGATTATTATTTGGCCCCATAGGAAAGTAATAATTAATCAAGGTTATAAAATGGACTAAAAAAATCATAATAGGATATTTCTAAACCCACAGGTGTGATTTATTTTATTATGATATTTAGTGTCCATGCATAAAGTTTGTAAATTCTATGCATGATTTGCACCTCTGCCCATAGGAAGGTTTGAATTTACTTGTTAAGTTTTTTATTTTTGTAGTATTGACATGTGTAATCCTTATATTGCAGTTGTTCCTACTCATTTTCGTGAGGTTCGAATTCCTTTATTGATTGGTGACAATTATCCTGATTGGAAAGAACTAATTCTCTTGACCTTGGGGTGTATGGAATTGGACTTGGCACTACGTGTGGATGAACCACCCATTCCTGTGGAAGGAAGTGCTCAAGAAGAAAAGGTTAACTATGAGTGGTGGGAGCGATCTAATCACTTAAGTTTGATGCTTATTAAGTCTCATATAAGCAAGAGCATTAGGGGATTCATTCCTGAATGTGATAAGGTAAAAGCTTATATGAAGGCTATTGAGGAGCAGTTTGTTAGCTCTGATAAGTCGCTGGCCAGCACCCTAATGAAAAAGCTTTCAAGCATGAAGCATGACAAAATTAGGAGTGTGCGTGAGCACATCATGGAAATGAGGGATACTGCTGCTAAACTTAAGTCCCTTGAAATAGAAATTTTTGAATCATTTCTTGTGCATTTCATACTCAATTCTCTTCCTGCTGAATATGGTCCTTTCAAAATATCCTATAACACACATAAGGATAAATGGTCAATCAATGAACTTCTGACCATGTGTGTTTAGGAGGAGGAGAGATTGAAACATGAGACACCTGAAAGTGCTCACATGGTGACTCATGATAAAGGAAATAGGAGAAGAGGCAATGGTGATCCTAGAATCTTCAAAACTGTTCAAATGAAGCGGAATGTGAATAAGGAAAATTACTTTTTCTATAAAAAGGTTGGACACATGAAGAAAAATTGTCCTAAATACAAGAAATGGCTCGAAAAGAAAGATAATTTTGCCTTAACTTGTTTTGAATCAAATTTCATTGAAGCTCCTAGCAATACTTGGTGGATTGATTCAGGTTCTACAATTCATATTGCTAATAATGTGCAGGGCTTTCTAAACCTGCGAAAACCAGTGGGAAGTGAACAAAGCATCTATACGGGAAATCGGATGAGTTCACATGTGGAAGTTGTTAGGACTTATAAATTTGTTTTGAATTCTGGTTTTAATTTATGTTTGGAGAACACTTTTTATGTTCCTTCGTTTACTAGAAATTTGGTTTCTATTTCTAGACTTACTCGTACTGGTTTTCAATTCCATTTTCGTGATGTTTCTTTTGAATTATTGCATGATAATAAAGTTGTTGGTTCTGGTTATTTGGTTGAAAATTTATTTAAGTTTGAATTAAATCCTATTTTTGAAACAAGTCTCATAGCTTCACATATAACCAATGATGGTACTAATTAGCGAAGTATTGTGAATGAGGATTCCTCCATGCTTTAGCATAAGAGGTTAGGGCACATTTCTCTTGAAAGACTTAAGAGATTAGTAAAGGAAAGAATTCTTAAGAATCTTGACTTTACTGACTTTGGTACTTGTGTGGAATGCATAAAGGGAAAGCCCCAACAAGACCACCAAAAGGTGCCAAAAGAAATAGTGAGCTTCTTAAAATTATTCATACGGATATCTGTGGTCCATTTCCCACGTCTTGTTTAAATGGTCAGAGATATTTTATCTCTTTCATTGATGACCATTCAAGATTCATGTATCTCTATCTTTTGTTTGAAAAGTCAGAAGCACTTGATGCTTTTAAAGTTTTCAAAGCAGAAGTAGAGAAACAAAAGGAAAGGAAGATAAAGATCGTAAGATCAGATAGGGGTGAGGAATATTATAAAAGATATACAGAAAAAGGACAACAGCCTAGTCCGTTTGCTAAGTTCCTTATAGAAGAAGGTATTGTTTCCCAATATACTATGGCTGGTACACCATAACAAAATGGTGTTGCTGAAAGAAGGAATCGCACGCTTATAGACATGGTTGGAAGCATGATTAGCAGTTCAAAAGTATTACCTATGTCCCTATGGAGTGAAGCCTTGAAAACTGTTGTATATGTATTAAATAGGGTGCCATCTAAGACTGTTCCAAAGACACCTTTTGAAATTTAGAATGGATGGAAACCTAGTTTAAGGCATTTACACGTATGAGGTTGTCCAGTTGAAGTTATGATATACAATCTAAACATTGGGAAATTGGACTCAAGAACCATTAGCGGCTATTTTATTGGTTATCCAACCAACTCCAAAGGATATAGGTTTTATTGTCATTATCACATTCCTAAAGTAGTTGAAGCTAGAAATGCAAAATTTCTTGAAGATTATGAAGTTAGTGGGAGTGGAAATTCTCAACAAGTAGAATTTGAGGAAATAAGAGAATCACCTTTGATAACCTTAAATGCATTGGAGCTGGTTAGTGTTCAACGTAATCAATACGATGCGATTGAACATCGTCCAAAACCACCTATTGAGGATATACCACATGAGGAACCTATTAATATAGAGCTTATTGATCAAGAACCAATAGAAGTAAGAAGATCTACAAGAGCTAGAAAATCTGTAATTTCTAGTGACTATATCGTGTACCTTCAAGAATCTGACTATGATGTTGGACCTAAGTATGATCCTACTACTTTTTCATAAGCCACGAGTAGAGAATACTCTAAGTTGTGGTACGATGCCATGAAAGATGAAATGGAGTCTATGGCTAAAAATCAAGTTTGGGATCTAGTAGAATTACCAGAGGGAGTCTCTCCTGTAGGTTATGTGAATGCTTATGTCTTGAAGCATATCAAATGGGTTTTTGATGATAACAAAGGCCAAAGTGAAGTTCAAGTGCAATAGTGAAGATCAAGCGCAAAAGGAAAAATCAAGATCAAAGAAAGAAGACAAGAAGGTTTATTTAGTTATAAGACTTAGAACATTAATGTTAAATGCTCTCAAGATTTCTCAAATGGTTTTTCAATATATGATTTCAAAATAAGTGAGAAATTTCAAAGTTAAACATGACTTTCAATAAAAATTGAGTTTCAATCTTAAATCTAACACTCTTAAAAGGATTTATGTTTAATCAAGTGTCTTGAGGTGTTAGAAATGACTTACAAGCTTTATTGGACTTGAAAAATGTGTTCAATGGCCAATGTAATCGATTACACGACGTTTGTAATCGATTACACAGCAAACAGAAGGCATGTAATCGATTACATGAGCAATGTAATCGATTACAAGCAAGTCAGAGGTCATGTAATCAATTACACAATATATGTAATCGATTACATCAAGCCCAGAAAGGCAAGAACACGTTCAAAGAGTCATGTAATCGATTACATGGATATTGTAATCGATTACACAGCAAGTCAGAAGTCATGTAATCGATTACACAGCAAGTCAGAAGTCATGTAATCGATTACACAGATATTGTAATCGATTACACACAAGTCAGAAGCCATGTAATCGATTACACTAAGAATGTAATCGATTACACAGAGTCCAGAAAGTCAAGAACACGTTGGAACAACATATGTAATCGATTACATAAGTTGAGTAATCGATTACAAGAATCCTGACAATGTCCAACGGCTATTTTTAATGCATTAAATGCATGCCCAAACCACCCCAACGACTCTATTAATTGAGAAACTTATAAATACCAAAGTTGGGTCTTTATTTGAGGTTGACCTTGAACTAAAAACTGATTACCAATACGTCCAAACGTGAATCAATCCTCAAATCATTTTCTTGCTCTGTTTTCTATAAAAATCGTGAAAAATCTTTGAGAGCATATTAGAGTTTCAATTTGTAATCATCTACTGTAGTGAGAGCTTCAATTTGTATTATCTACTCTTTAAGAAAATTTCTATCTTCTATACTTTGTGTAATCTGAAAAAGAGAGGGTGAGGTATCCCTCTAGAGTGAAGGGTGAGGTATCCCTTAGAGAGTGAGGTATCTCTCAAAGTTAGAAAAGGGTGAGGTATCCCTTGAGGGTGAGACATCCCTCAAAAGGTTGTAAAGGGTGAGGCATCCCTGTTTTTGAGGCTCAAAGCACAAGGATGAGATATCCCAAGGTGTTGGTGAGTGCTCTATTGTGTAAAGGTTTTCAAACACCCGTTCAAGCTTGAAGTTTAGTAGAAAATCTCGAGTGGTTCGCTTGAGGACTGGACGTAAGTCACAAGGGGTGGCTGAACCAGGATAAATCCTTGTGTTTGATTCTCTCAACCCTATCTCTTTACATTCGTGCATTTACTTTATATGCTTGCTTGAATATTATTCATCTTGGTTTATTTAATTTGTGAGTGAAGTATTCAATCTCATTTATCTATTCACTTCAATTATCCAATAGCTTCAACGAAAATTGTTTAACAAACGTTTTACGAAAGATTTACGAAAATATTTCATAAACTCAATTCACCCCCCCTCTTGAGTTTGAGGCCACTTGGCTAACAGGTTGTAAATGGGTTTTTAAAACCAAAAGAGATTCAGCTGGTAATGTCGAAAGATATAAAGCAAGACTTGTAGCCAAAGGCTTTACTCAAAAAGAATGTATTGATTATCATGAAACCTTCTCTCTGATTTCTAAGAATAATTCATTTAGAATAATCATGACCTTAGTAGCTCATTTTGATTTAGAGTTACATCAAATGGATGTGAAAATAGATTTTCTAAATGGGGATCTTGAAGAAGAAATGTATATGTCTCATCCTATGGGCTTTGAAAGTGAAAAAGGTAATCACTTAATTTGCAAGCTTAGAAGATCTATATATGGGCTAAAACAAGCTTCCCGCCAATGGTATATAAAGTTCCACAACGTCATTTCCAAATATGGATTTGAGGAAAATGTGGTAGACCAATGGATATACCTTAAGGTCAGTGGGAGTAAATTTATCTTTTTAGTCTTGTATGTAGATGGCATTTTACTTATAAGCAGTAATTTAGGTCTCTTGCATGATACAAAACTTTTTCTATCACAAAACTTTGATATGAAGGATATGGGTGAAGCCTCCTATGTCATTGGCATAGAGATTCATAAGGATAGATCTCTATGGACATTTGGACTATCTCAGAAAGCCTACATAGAAAAAGTTTTGAAAAGATTTAATATGCAGAATTGTTCATCAAATACTTCACCTATAGTTAAAGGGGAAACGTTTAATCTCAATCAATGTCCCCAAACAACATTGGAACAAGAGGAGATGAAAGGCATTCCTTATGCTTCAGCAGTAGGAAGTCTCATGTATGCTCAAGTTAGCATTAGGCTTGATATTGCATTCGCGGTAGGAATTTTGGGAAGATATCAAAGTAACCCAGGCATGAAACATTGGAAGGCAGCAAAAAGGGTTATGAGATATCTTCAAAGAACTAAGGATTACAAGTTGATATACAAGCATTCTGATACTTTGGAGATAATAGGATATTCAGATTCAGATTTTGCTGGATGCATGGACTCTAAAAAGTCCACTTCAGGCTATATTTTCTTTTTAGCCGAAGGTGCTATCTCTTGGAGAAGCAAAAAGCAAACAATTGTTGCATCATCCACTATGGAAGCAGAATTCATTGGTTTCTACGAAGCCACATCACAGGTTAAATGGTTGAAGAACTTTGTTTATGGTCTTAACGTGGTAAATTCAATTGAGAGACCATTAAAGATATTTTATGATAATTCGGCTGCAGTATTCTTCTCAAAGAATAATAAAAGTGGAAGCTAAAGTAAGTATATAGATATTAAGTTCTTAGTTGTAAGAGAAGACATCAAGAGAGAGTTGGTCTCTATAGAGTACACAGACACAGAATCCATGATTACTGATCCACTAACTAAAGGATTGTTGGCTAAGGTGTTTCAGAATCATGTAATTCATATGGGTTTTACTATTTTACATTAATATTTGTCTTTTCTTTTATATGACTTTGTGCACTTTAAGTTTGTCATGTAAAAGTTTTGATTTAAATCAATATAGTTTGGACCCTATATTCACTTAGAAAGGTTGTGCATTGTAATCTATGGAAGGAAATATTTATCTTAAATATAATCGCCATGATTCATGTATAATAATTTCTAAGTGGCTATATCAAAGTTGACAAGTTATGGCCATATTGTTAAAATAAGGATTATCATTGATAGTATATGAGCCAAGTGGGAGAATATTTTCTGAATGTATGTGGCTCATATATTGATAATGGAGGGACTTTGATGAGGAAGCTGTTACAAATTGATGAGGCAGCAGCTGTTACAAAGTCCAAAATAATTGGCTCTTAATGAAGGAGTCAATATAGGAGCAGTTACGCTTCTGCATTTTATGAGAGGGGTCCCTTGCCTTGCCTATAAAAAGGGCTGTGCGGCTCCATTGATTCACACACTTCAGAGGCTAAGGCTAGAAGAGCTTTCTTTCTTTTCTTTCTATAATCTCTCTGTTTCCTTTTCAATTTTAGGTGCTTGATATTTTGCTTGTGAGAGACTGTGAGTAATAACAATGGCTTCAAGTGGAGGTAGGCTTCCGCTTTTCTGTTCTTGTTTGATGGACTAAGGTCCTACATTATTTACAGTTTCAATTCATGTTAATTTATTGGTATCATGGACCAATGACAATCATAAGAATACATTTAGTATTCAAAATTGAGGTCCAACATGCATTGCATACTTTGAGTGACTGAACACCAAGGATTTTATCAACCAAAATAATTAACCAGGTTCACATTGCTTTGAGTGATAAACACCAATGCTAACTACATGATTGACTTCTATTTTAAAATAGGAAGTAGTTAAACTATATGGTGGTAGTATCTTTTGAGTAATTTTTACATAAACCTGGAAACATTTAAATTGAATATATTAAGTCAATCACATCATTTATTATGATAAATTATGATATAATAATTATTTACTAATTAATAATGTAATTAATTTAACACACTCAATTTAAATGCTTTGAATTTATAAAAGAATTTATCTTATCCTTATACTCTATTGAAAGGAAAATCCTTTTGATCAGTTGGAATAAATTATGTAGAACTAAGAAGCACGGCGGGCTGGGCTTTAGGCATTCTTGAAGTCTAAACGCAGCTTATATGATGAAATTGAATTGGGACCTAATCCATCGGTAGGATGCTCTTTGAGTAAAGATTGTCAAAGCTAAGTATGGTACAGGTAACAACTTAATTCCTAGGATTAAAAGGAAATCTAATTCATATCGCGCTTGGAAAGGGATAGTCTCTTCCTAGGATAGTTTTAAAGAAAATCTTGTTTGGCGGATAGGAAATGGAAGGGAAACTAGTTTCTGGTTTGATCAATGGCTTCCCGGTATAAATAGGCTAGTGAACTTTGCTTTGCATAACAAGAATCACTTGGATCGAAATGTTGTGGTGTCTGATCTCGTTAATGATCATCGTTAGGATTTGGGCATACTGAGAAGTGTTCTTCCTGAGGATTTTTGCAATATTCTCATTTCTTGTCTCGCCCCCACGTTGGAGGCTCCTAATGATTCTATTGCGTGGCTTCCTTCTCAGGATGGTAAGTTTTCCTTGAAAACGGCTTATGAGGTATGTGCTAGTACTCTTTATGGTCAGGATGAATCTCTTTTTAAGCTTATTTGAAAGGCAAGAGTTCCCCAGAGGATTTGTTCGTTTCTTTGGCTGTGTGGGAATAATGCCCTTCATACCAACTTGTTCAAATTTACTAGAAATATTTCGGATATATAGTGCACTGTGTGGTATTTTGGGATTGCGGAGGAATCCACTCTAGATGTTGTGCGTGATTACCCCACTGTGATGCTTACTTGGTTACGACTAGTGGCCCCTCAGAAGCATTTGACTTTTTTCAGCTTGGATCTTAAGGAGTGGTTGTGCTCTAATCTCTCTGGCTCTTTTATAGAGCGTCTAATATTGACTGGATTTTAATGTATGCGATGGCATGTCACAATTTTTGGGGTCAAAGAAATAAAGCTCTCTTTAATGGTCCTATAGATGCTACTGCAACTTGGATTCCTAGGATTTGTGCTCTATCCTCAGAATTTCAATGTGCTCTAGCGACAAAGAATGATTGTACATCTAGAGTTCCTGCTCAGCATATCTTAGTGGCGTGGAGCCCCCCAGAGGCCGGTTGGGTGAAGGTGAATGTAGATGGTTCTTTTTTTGCTAACCAATAGAATGCTACCTGCGGTGGTCTTGCTAGGAACAAGATGAGGGGGTGTTCTTTTTTGCTTTGCTCAAAATCTTGGTCAGAACACTATTACTTGGCAGAGTTAAACGATATCCTCTCTGGTTTATCTTTGACTTTTCAGAAGAGTATTTTGAGATTAATCATAGAAACATATATACTCTTGCTGTGCTTTTGCCCTCATCAACTCTAAGCTCCCTCCTTGACACCCTTATGCAATTGTTGTATCTAGAATCAGACAGCTCCTCAGACATGATTAGTAGGTGAGATTTAAGCATACGTACAAGGAAGATAACAGTTGTACTGACTTACTTTCCAAACATGGTCACTCCCTTGCTCTTTGGATGTACACCTTTGAAGTTATGCCTTCTTTTCTTTCTGTTGCTTTACTTGCTGATGGAAGTACTATCTCTTTTTCTCATAATGTAGTGATTTAGTTTTCCTTGTAAGTGTTGCCCCTAAATTTATAAAAAAGAAAAAAGAAAAAAACAAGACAAAACGTAGGACGTCTCAACAAAGAGGACGGTTTAGTTTCCAACTTGCCATGATCAAAGGAAAAGTGTTTATTCTGGACATCGTTGATCTCATTCATTATTAGAAAATTTGAAAACGATAACTAAATACCTCCATCGGTTTTGCTAGAAATAAATATTCCTCAGCATAACTATTAGGATAATGCTTTATACATATCATATAAATTCATATAACCTCACATTTAGTGTGATTGTACAAAAAAATTAGATACAATTAACTATAATTAGATGATGATAAAAATTATATAAATATAAAATAATATGTATTTAACATGAATTTAATTTGAATATATTATTAATATAAAAGAAATTTATATTATTATTCAATCATATTTTATCAAATCATAAAAATATTTAACTCTTATAATAATTATTTTAAAAATTAGATATATGATAATGTATAATTTATTAATAATGTAAATAACTTTACATTTACGTTATATCAAAATTAAATTCATTTAACATTACTCTAACCATTATTATTTGTTTGAATTAGAATGAAGTGGTTTGATATAATTGCATTTGGAAAGGACAACAATGGTGAACAAATTGGTTTTCTCCCATGATTGTGTAAATTTCCTCAGTCATAAAACGATCTTCTTGTCCTTTCTCTTCTTCGTAGTTTCGTTTATATTCATGAATGACCACTTCATGTCACGTCGGAAAATGTCACATCATCAACTTCAAACGATTAGCATCTGTTCCAAACAAACGTATTTTCTCATTTGCTCATGGGCTCATCACATCATATTTATAGTGGATTTTTCACCTTGTGCTTTATCTCGACCTTGTTCCTCAAATATAGCTACTTGCTTGACCCACAACATTTCCAATCAACCTTTTTCTTTATATTTCATTTCTTTTCCTCCTCCTTTCCTATTCATTTTCTGTGTTCTGCAATTTCTCTCTGATACAAATGTATGCTTTCGATGCAAAAGGAAAATAGAGCAAGGGAGCAAACAAGATCATTGTTCACATGCTATTGACTGTTCATGTCTTCCCTGTCGTTTGGCTATGAAGGCACAAAAGCTAAGATAGTCTGTAACTGTGTATCTCGGAAAATAGTATGAATTGTACAGAAGAGTTACGAAGTTAACCAATTATAAATTGATTTAACTATTTGCTAAGGTGGAAGGGGTGATTAATTATGAATTTTGTTAATAAGTATTATTAGGATATTTGTTATGGAAATGAAAATAATTTTTTTAAAACGAAAACAGAGTATTTAATATATTAAAATTTAAACAAATTTATTTTTTTATTTAAATGATTTCTTTCATAAATACATACTTATTAACAAAATTCACTAACTATTTATAAAAAATCTTTAATCCATAAATACCTATATATAATCAATGAATTTAAAACAATTGATAATAAATTCGTAGTTAATTGTAAATGATTAAGTGATTGAATCAGTTTGGCGATTAGTTAAATGACATTGTCTGTAAGGTCCTGTTAAAAAATGTTCATATACAAGAAACATTTGGCCTTAGAAAAATATTACATCCAATACTATGAAAGAAATAAACACATCCATCTCTCATCTTTTGAAGTTATATCAAATTTGTAACTAGGAAGCATTGATATTTTAAAATGATTGTCGTATCAATATTTAATATATATTATATTAAATACTTTTTTGATATTTTTAGATATTTTTAATCTATATTTTTTAATTATTTTTTAAATTTTTATATCAATACAAGTAAAATATTATAATGATTAAATAAATAATAGTATTTTATTGTATCTACAATGCCAAAAGCTTACTTATAAAAATTAATATTTTTATTTTAATTTAGAATTTGTGTTTTTCTCTTTATATTATATTAAATTTTATATGTAATATTTTAACAATATCATATCTTATAATTTTTGTATATTGGTATCGTGTCCTAATAATATCCCGTCTTGCTAGACACTGTACAGATTCAAGAGACTTCACCTTTTACGAGGGAGTGTTTTCCTGTATTTCTTACGGATACGTAACATGATTTTTTTCCGAGACAAAAATGAAAATGCAAAGTGATTTGCTTGGTGGAGAAATTATTAGGTTGGCATAATTTATTATGTTATTTTTAAGTATTTAAATTATTATTTAATATATATATAATATTATTAAAAATTAATATAATTTTATAATAATTTTTATTATATTATATATGTTAAATAATAATTTAAATATCTATAATAAATTATATTTATTCCTTATTATGAATCTCGCAATTAGAGTGCTGACGTGTGCTAGGAAAATTACTCTCGTAGGTCCTACTCACAATTTCTATTTTTCTTTTTTCTTTTTTGAAATGAGGTCCTACTCGCAATTTCTGTCCTATCATAACTACAATTATATGGTTTTTTGTATCCTTTTTTTTAGAACTTTTACTACATTGAATTGAATGAAGTGAAGAATCCAACGCATTGAGAAATTAATTCCCCTATCTTCATAGAAAATACGTGATCATGTAGGAATTTAGCAGCCTACTGATCTGTATTTATCTTGACATAAGCACTTCAAAATGCTTGTCATTTTCAATTAAATTTTGAACAAATAAATTCTGATATAAAGTGAAAACGTTCACCATATTTGTACCTGATGCTGAAAATTAAGTTTAGAAGTGCTCCTTTTGTTGATAATAGCAAACAGAGAGAAAACAGAAATGAAGAAATGCATTTTCTCTATATTGAATGAATGTAATTCTTGTTTTCGTTAAAAGATGATTAGGCAATAGGCCGATATATATACAATAGCTCAGCTATATAACCGCTTTGCAACTAACTTAAACTAACTTAGTTATTAGGTAATACCCCCCCCTCAAGTGGGACTACGGATATCACAAAGTCCCAACTTGGATAAAATAGAAAGAAAGGAAATAGAAGGAAGTGGTTTAGTAAAAATATCTGTCAACTGAGAAGAAGATGGCACGGGCAAGAGGTGGATGAGCTTAGAATTGATCTTTTCCCGAACGACATGACAGTCAAGTTCAATATGTTTGCTTCTCTCATGGAAAGCTGGATTATGAGCAAGGTAGATTGCAGATTTATTATCACAATAAACTGAAGCCGGTTGAGAGAAACTGATGTGCAAGTCATTGAAGAGATAGTGTAGCCATTATAACTCACAAGTGAGTAAGGCCAAAGCACGATATTCAGCCTCAGTAGATGATCGAGAGACTGTACTTTGTTTCTTTGATTTCCAAGATATAAGGGATGAGCCAAGGAGAACACAATAACCTGTGGTTGAACGACGTGTGTCAGGGCAACATACCCAATCTAAATCAGTAAACTCGTGCAATTTCAAATGGCTAGAAGCAAATTGCATACTTGAGAGGGATTGGAAAGAAGAAAACCAGGGGAAGGAGACATGTAAACTTCCTCATGTAAATCACCATGTAAAAAGGCATTGTTGACATCTAATTGCTCAAAATGCCAACCTTTAATGGCTGCTAAAGACAATAAAACCCGTATTGTAGTTAACTTTGCAACAGGTGAAAAAGTGTCAAAGTAATCAATTCCCTCCATTTGAGTATAGCCTTTGGCAACCAAACGTGCCTTGTACTGCTCAATGGAACCATTGACATGATATTTGATCTTATAGACCCATTTACAGCCTATAGGGGCTTTTCCATGAGGAAGATCAACAGCAGACCAAGTACAGTTTTAAGCAAGAGCTTGTAATTAAGCATCCATTGCTTGTCTCCAACAACCAAACTTGGAGGCTTGGGCAAAGGTTTTGGGCTCAGAAACAACAATAACATTATAGCAGAAATGCCTATAAGCTGGTGAACATTTATCATAAGAAAGAAAAGAGGAGATTGAATATAGAGGAGTACCTGAAGACACATTGGAATAGCTACTAGATGCAAGATTGCAGTGATAGTCTTGTAGATAACTAGGTCTTGTTTTGATTCTGGTTGATTGCCTTGTAGGAAGAGGTGTGTTGACAGTGGTAGGGACTGCAGTAGAGGCTAGTGGAGCAGTAGGTTGTAATGATGAAGAAGCATCATTAAGATTATAGGTAGTGACTGCAAGCATTGGAGTAGGAACAGTAGAAGCACTGCCATTACTGAGAGTTGAAGAAGAATCAAAAGGAAATTGGTTTTCATAAAAAAAAAATCACATTTCTGGATATAAAGAGTTCATTAGAGTTAAGGCCATACCGAATGCAACCTTTAGTTCCCTCTTTATAGCCAAGATACACAGCTTTCCTTGCTCTTGCATTGAACTTAGTTCTATGAGCTTGCAATGTGGTTGCATAGCTTAAACAACCAAAGACTATGAGATGGATCATGGAAGGAGATTGTCGATACAACACCTCATAAGGAGATTTAGATTTCAGAATAGGAGTTGGAAGTCTATTTATAAGGTGGACTGCATGCTGAACACTAAAATTCCACACTGTAAGAGGGATATGAGAGTGAAAAGACAGAGCTCTAGCAACATTTAAAATGTGTTAATGCTTTCTATCCACTACCCTATTTTGTTAGGGTGTTTCAACACATGATTTTTGATGGAGAATACCTTTGGAAAGATAGAAATCATTCATGGCAAATTCACTGCCATTATCAGATCTTAAGCACTTCAAAGTAGTATGAAACTAATTTGCAATATAAGCTATGAAATTTTGAAGACATTGTCTGGTTTGATCTTTGGTTTTAAGAAATATAACCCAAGTGAACCTAGTTAAGTCATCAACTAATGTTAAGAAATATTTGTGACCAAGAAAAGAGGGAGTTGCGTATGGACAATATCAGCATGCAAAATATCAAAAGGGGCAGAAGTGGTAGTTTTACTATGAGTAAAAGGTAACTTTCGTTGTTTGGCATAGTGACAAGCATCACAAGGGGCCATATTATTGGTATATGGAATAAAAGGAAACTGTTTGGAAATACATTGCAATCCAAAATCAGAAACATGTCCTAGCCTCATTTGCCAAAGATGAAAAGAATTATTTGTAATTGAATTACACAAATTCTCAGCAACTTTGTGTGGTGCACATCCTATCACATACAAGCCTCCATGTAGTCTAGTTGTACCAATCATCTTCTTGGAAGGATTCTGCAAAATGTGAGAAGAATTTTTAGTGAAATAATCACTAGTTTGAGTTAACCTAGTGACAGAAATAAGATTGACATTAAAATCTGGAAGGTAGAGTACATTATGCAGAATCAATGAAGTAGAAATGGGAACAGTACCAAAAATAAAGGCAAAAATATGAGAACCATTAGGCAATGACACAGGAATAGGTGAAATATTCTTAAAATCAGTAAAGGCTTGAAGATTAAAAGAAATGTGGTCTATGGCACCTGTATCAATGATCCAGGTGTGAGGATCCTTACCATTGGTGACTATGGAACCAGTATTAAAAGCTAATGGTGTAGTGATTACTGAATTAGTCATGTGTTTAGGTGTGGATGTAGATGTTGTAGTATTGGATATTGGAACTTTGGATGCTGGAGTAATGTTTGATTGTTGCAGCAAAGTAAGGATGCCTTGGAACTGCTCTTAAGTGAAACCAAACTGTGATGGTTGTGTCTGTAACTCTTGATTTTCAGTGCTTCTAGAGTCAGTGACAGAAATATTTACTTGAGCCTTGCCTTTGGATTTGTACCCTAGGGGAAATCCATGCTTCAGATAACAAGTTTCTATTGTATGATTGTACCTTCCACAGTAAGTGCACACTCGTGTAGGTCCTGAATTTTGGTTCCTACCATATGAATTCTGTCCCCTTCCTTTACCAGCAAAATTGCTTTTATTTGCTGAAGCAGAACCAGTATAATTGGCTTGTGAAGTGTTGACAGTAAGAGCCATAGAATTCTCAGAAGTATCTTGATGATGAACAGACCCAAGCAATTCCCTTTCTTATTGAATAACCAATGAAAAGGCTTTATCTATATCCGGTAATGGATCCATGATCATGATTTGCGATTTGGTATGAGAAAATCGTTCATTTAGTTCTTTAAGAAAACGAATTACATAGTCTTGCTGGAGAAATTTCTTCATTGATTCATAACCACCACAAAAACAAGCAATTGAACATTTGCAATGTGGAAGAGGTCTAAAATTCTCTAGCTCATCCCACAATACTTTCAAGTGTGTAAAGTAATCAGATACATCTAGGTTTCCTTGCCTAAACCGATATAAATCTTCTTGAATATCAGAAATACGAAAAATGTCACCTTGTGAATAGCGATTTCGCAAATCACACCAAGCAGCAGTAGCATTGTCAATCCAAAGAATAGACTTGACAATAGATTCAGAAGTAGAGCGCTGGATCCAGGAGAGTACCATCGTGTTGCACCGAGTTCACGGAGCGAACAATGGATCTGAAACTGAAGGTTGCGGAAGGCTTCCATCAACAAATTTCTCCTTATTCTTCGAGATCAAGGCGATGAGCATGGAACGCGCCCAAGTGTGGTAATTCTTGTTATCAAGAAGGGGAGTAACAAGAACTATAGCAGGACTCTCATTCGGTGTAGGTAATAAGGATTTGCAGCATTTGTGAGATAATCAGAATAGTTTTGAGTCGCCATGAATGATGAACAAGGAAGAAGAACAGAATTGCAGAAAAAACAATAATGGCGTGAAGAGCTCAAAATCGCAACAATGGTGAAAAACTCAAAATCACACAAGAACAGAGAGACTGGAGCAGAAATAGGTTGTGACTGATACCATGTTGATAATAGCAAACAGAGAGAAAACAAAAATGAAGAAATACATTTTCTCTGTATTGAATGAATGTAATTCTTGTTTTCGTTACAAGATGATTAGGTAACAGGCCGATATATATACAATAGCTTAGCTATATAACCACTTTGCAACTAACTTAAACTAACTTAGTTATTAGGTAATACCTTTCTCATGGTAAGAGTTGCAAAAAATTAAGCAGTATAGTTCAATATGAAGATTCTGAAAGAAACAATAAATGTGATTTTTTTTTTTTGGTACTGTGATATTATTAAATTTGATTGATAGAGTTTATTTATATCAGAAAGAGAAGTAAAACTAAAATTGTAGGAAAACGGTCAAAGGGTAAGAGATAACTGTTGGCTTGAAGTTGAAGTAGTAACCCTTGAATGTAATAGCGCCGGTAGAAAAAAATAGGAGATAGTTCAATCATTTAGAATTAGAAAAGATATTATATGCCATGACGGAATACACCAAATCATTGTCCACAAGAAAATGAAGTAGTCATAATAATATATTGATTTTGACTCATCAAACTGAAATTATATCACAAAGTAAATATCAGAATCACCCTAGTTTCAATAATAATACCAAATATGGACCCCCCTCCTCCTTTCCTTTTCCCCTCTATCTTTTCTTGCTGCCTAAAGTTAATGCTGCTTAACCAAACCAAGGCCAAATAAATAAATAAATAAAAGCTTTATTTAAAAATTAAATTAATAAATAAACTTGATTTGCAACTCTAAAAGGTGAGTGGAGGTGTTTCTAAATAAGTTGCTGACTTACAGAAAGCTTACAAAATGCAATTTGAACAATTAGCATCCCTCAATATTTCTCAACTAAATGGAACAACTTTAAGGCAGTACAAAAGGGTCTCGACTCCAGGTAGATATATCATATAGGGGAGAGATTTGGAGTTGAAGATAGATGCAATACCCCTAAGTATGGGATCATACAAATCCCTTATTTGGAAAGAAGTGTCCTCTTATTATGACATTCATGAGCTTTGTAGTAACTTTTATCAGAAAAATCTATAACCATTTCTGCTCTTGGTTGCTACTTAGCTCAGTGCATGAAAAGGATCATTATTGACCAGTCTCCAACTTCAGAGACAGTTAAAAATGAGTACATGTAAAAATCCTAGTCATATACAGTGCTAGTTGGGAAAGACAGAAAATGGAAAGACCAGGATGCTAATAAGCTAAAAACTACACTATTGATTTGAAAAGAGAAAAGAATGTGCAGTGCAACTATCTGTACCTACTAATTTACAGTCATTGGACTAAAAACGAAACTGAGAAAGGATAAGATAAAATGACAAGGCACAGGGTAGAGAAGAACAAGAAAGAGCCTCTCTTGCTACCTTGGGAAATACATTAGATGGCCTTAAGACTGCTTTCTGACAATCTTAACGCTGCTATAGAAGCGCTTGAGATCTTTCATAGCCTTTTCCTCAATTTGAATAGAACGAATCGAGGATGGTGTTTCCACTTCAGGCTTGAACCAGCGGCTCACCCCGGTTGCTTCAGATGGTGAGCCTTGACCGGTAGCAATAGTAAATCCAGCTGTTCTAGTCTTTGGACTATGGGAAAAGCTTTGTTGTTTCTTTCCCTGTTTTCAAGACAGCATCCACAATTAAACACTAGGACACTATGAGAAGCAACAAAATAATAAAAGCAATTAAAATATGCATAGGCCAAAAGGCATAAAGAATTCTCACTAACTGGTTCAAAGCAAACATTACACAACCACAACAAACTGGCATGGGGATAAACACATGAAAGGAAGCCTTTATTCACAAACCTGTTGCATTTGGATGTCCCTAAAAGACTGTTTAGAGAGTTGAGGAGGGGTTCCTGAAGCAGCCCAAGGAGGGGTACTTATTTCTCCATCAGACACCTGGGAACTGTGAGTTGAGGCAACAGGTATTGGGCTGGAAGGAAGAAATGAACTCAACTTTATTTTCCCCCCACTGCCAAAATCAGAAGGATCTTCCACCTTATCTTTGCCGCTTGCTGGCTTGTTTCCCTTTATTTTGCTTTGTTCATCCTGGATTTCACGAAGAGAAGAAGAACCCTTCATGAACTTGGCCCCACCCCATGCAGGACCTTCATTTCTTGGTGTTGGTGGAGGTGGGGGAGCCACCTCTTTCGGGCCGTCATCAAGAGCACCACTCAGAAACATAGAAAGGCCACCCTTCTTGCTCTTCTTCTTAGAAACCTTTGGTGACTGACCCTTATCTTTCAGCAACTCTATAGCATCTTTCTTCTGTACAGCAAAAGCTAAATCTTTTGCACCTTGGTCAGCTGTGGTTTGTTCACACATGGAATCCTCTTCCACCTATCAAATAAAACATAGAATTTTAAGCAATACAATATGTGAAAGTAACTATGCAACTAATTCTAGTTAGTTGATAACAGAAGAAAAGACAGGAACTTCTTGAAAACATGTTCTTCACAATATAATAATATTCAAGATGTAAAAGGTGTTCCTCCAATTCACAATCTCTTCAAGTGGTATTTTCTTGTCAGGTATAACTAGTTAAATCTTAGTTAGCCAAAAGGATAAACGAGGATATGAAATTGCATATATACTCTTCCAAAATGAAAGCTTTAATACCGACAAGCCTGGAAATAGGCTCAAACCTGATTGGCTCTTTTACTAAATGAACCAATCCCAAGCCAGATTCTTTTATAACCCACAATGGCTATGGATCAATCTGTAAATTAACAGTGCCTTCAGACTGCATATCTAACCCAGAGACACTCATCAATGGCAAATACCATAGAGGGATTAATGTAAAACTATAACAAGGTCCAATCGGTCAGTCTATAGCTGTCTTCATCTAGTGCACAATCACTTCATACTGGAAACCTCTTAACACACGCAAGAAAATATTAGCAAGAAAAGAACACAAGTTAAAAACCTAATTTCAACCAATGTTTTCAAATGGTCAACATAGCAATGTATAACTCATTCAACAAATACTGATGTCACATACATTTAGAAGCCAAAAAGAAAAAGGCAATGAAAAAATGCCCAGCCCTCCTCACCCTAGACAAAATAAACAAAGAAAGAACAGTGAAAATCCAAGAATCCACCATGAATAAGACAATTGGAAACTAACCTTTGTGTTAGAAACCGACAAGATGTCAGTGTCTAACAAGTCCTTCGCAGATTCGGGAATTACTTCACTTCTAGAATACACAGATTCCACTTCTGTCTGCACTACGCTTGGTTTGCTGCTCTTTTTCCTCTGCTT
Source organism: Ormosia semicastrata (assembly GCA_029884595.1). Classification (NCBI taxonomy): domain Eukaryota; kingdom Viridiplantae; phylum Streptophyta; class Magnoliopsida; order Fabales; family Fabaceae; genus Ormosia; species Ormosia semicastrata. The sequence goes on along the minus strand of JAQQTO010000036.1, from coordinate 8,233,316 downwards.
TTTCGATAGTTTACCCTTCTTACTACCTTTCCCTTCTGGCAGTACAGAAGACGATTCTTTATTCCATGAAGTCTCAACAGGAACACCTAGCTCTGCAAGTGAACTCTCAAGTGCTGACTTAGATTTAAGCTTTGCAATCTGCTGGTCATCGAGAAGATGTCCATTAGATTGCTTAGCTTCAAGCATGTCAATCTGCTGTAACTTCTTCCGTATAGCTCGAACAACTTTAGAGGTTTCATGATTGGGATCATCCTTGGGCTGTAGAAAGGAATCAACTCTTTGGTCTTTCTCCAATTGCAATGCATACATTTTCATGGGTTTGTCACGAGTCCTTTGAAACTCTATCTCGCTATCATCCTCTTCACTGTTGATGACAGCAGGGAAAGTAGCAGTTGGAGTAGGAAGCCGACGGTGACTCCATGGCTCAGATGATCTCTGGTCTAACAACCTCTCAAGGTTAGCCAGAATATCTGGTGAAGCACTTGCCACCGCATGTGATGAAATTGTAAATATATAATCAAGGTTGCGCATAACAATCTCCTGAAACCAGTAAATAATAACAGCTTTAGTATAATATTACCACCTTACCACGTGAGAGATATCGAACTAAATATAACAGCAAAGACAAATTAAATCACAGGGACACATGCATGATGGTAACATTATATGATCTATAAGGCTCAAGGATACTACCTAAATTTAATGTTAAATTTCTTTGTCAAGAAGAAATATTGAATGCCATTTATTTTGATCAGTATTACATGTTCCAACAAACAAAACTTTAGAAATAATAAAAAATTATATGATGCATCTGAACAAGAAGCAAGAACACAGATCCTATATGCTAATTTATATATCAAATATTTTGTACAGTAGTCAAGATCAGTACCTCACAATACTTCTTCAAATCATCTGCTCCAAGAGAATCAGCAATCTCAAGCAGTTGTATGGCATTCCGTGGCTCCACTAGACACTCTGCTGCTACTTTTTCACAAAGGCTTTTTAAGCTGGGTATGGATCTCTGCCCAGAAGTATCATTTTGAACACTAGATATCATATTATTGGATTCCATATCCTCAAATAAAATGTCTTCATTTAACTCTTCCATATCATCCCTATTATTCAACTTGAGCTTCTGAGAACTCTCGATCATGTTGAGAGGGTAGGCAGGATGATAGAGGGAAGCTACAATTAGCAAATGAGTTTCACCAACTGCAACAGATGTAGCCTTCTTTACACCATGCAACCGAGTTGCAACAGGTGGCTTATCCTGTTGCAACTGGTGACCTTTCTTCCCATCCCACAGGTAAACATCACCAGTAGCTGTAACTGCTGAATTCCAGTACTTTCCAGCAGATATGCTCACCATATTTCTTCCACACATAGAATATAACTGTAAACAATAATAAATAAAAAAAAACGAAAGGAGAGAAATGTCTCTAATCAATATACTTGTCTTAGGATAATCAGAATGTAAGTGATGAGAGAAATTCAGAGAATAGAAACCTGTTGGCATCTAAGATCAGGATCCGAGGAGACCCAATAAAATAATGCACCATCATCTGTAAGAGCCATGCTGTGTACCATTCCAGCAGCTATAGAAACCACATGAAGTCGTTCCATGCAATGAAACTTTAAAGGAGTGCTTCCACTTTTCTTTAAGTTCCTAGTAATTACTACACGTTTTGGAGTAACAAGTCTATGACCCCAAGTGTATACCTGCAAAACAAGGAAAAATAGAACTTAAGATGAAATCTAAAAACTTAAATTATTTCCAAGAAAAAAAAATTAACTGACAGCAACTATATAGATTATATAACTATGCTCTAGATAAAACTAAGTCATGATAAAATGTTTATGTTCCATATCCATGTACCATAAAAAAATTTAAGTAGTTGAACTTGAACATAATTTTTGAAAAGAACATTAATGCCCCAAAACTGGTCTTATACCTCTCTGTAAAATGTTTATATTCAAAAATTATGAATATAAGAATATTTTAAGGAGTTGAATATAATTGTCACAAAGAACAACACACATCACACATCGCAGTTCATATTTCATAATCGCCCCCCCCCCCCAATCTCTGTATTTCTATAATTGTGAACAACAAAAATACTGATACTCTGGGCGTAGAATGATTTCTTCCTGAAGTCAGTCCCACAGACCAAAAATTTGGAAAAAGAAAGAAAGAAAGAAAGATAAACTTCAGCTAAAAAACAGGAGGGGATAAGATGCAAATAAGAATTCGAAAAACAGCATGCTTGATGAGGAATCAAGTTAAAGTAAGTAACAAAATACTTTATAATAATAAATGTATTAGTTAGCAACATCAGACTATTACTAAGGTATTAACTGCAAGGCAGTAATTGCTATATTAAATGTAAAACAGCCTTTATCTAAGGCCCAAATATGTGGGCTGTAACTACAACTTTTTACTATTAGAAGAAATTGAATAATTAACAAAATGACAATGATCTGCAAATAGTTACCTCTCCATCAGATCCTAATACAACTGTGTGATATTTTGCAGCAGAAACTCTGGTTAAAGTCTTTCCCTTCAAAGATTCAACCACATGTGGGGTGTAATTAGATGCTGAGTTTGAGGTGCCATAACCAAGCTGACCCTCCCTATTGCAACCCCAAGTAAAAACTTCACCTAAATCAGAAACTACAGCCGTGTGCTTGTTTGCTGCAGCAACAGCAACAATTTTTGACCTTAGAGAAGTCACTCTACGAGGTGTCGGTTGTGTATCAACGGAAGTGTATCCAAGCTGTCCCTCTGCACAACAACAAAATCAGAAAATATTGATGCCAAATCTGTGTCATTCTCACATATTTTCATACTGCAGAACAAAGCATTAACAAAGACAACGCAATGTTTTATCAGAAAAAAGCAAAGAACCCAATTCTTTCCAAACTAATTAATGATAATTGGTAGAAAATCATAAGTATACTTAATATAAGGCAGGGCAGAGATGCAGGGAAAAAGATTACTCAGTTGCATACAGTGAAGTAGTTTACACTCACAAGACTCAACTAATATGGAAATAAGTATCGTCAAGTTTTACCTCTATTGGATCCCCAAGTGAACACATCCCCACCCTCAGTAGCAATAACGGTATGATGCTTAGCTGCAGCAATTGCCATCACTCGGCGGGAACCCAGACCAGGAGTCACCTGGCGGGGAGTGATGACAGCAGCTTGGCCACTGCAATGAGTATCACAATATGAAATCTGATTGAAAATTGTCCAAAAGCATAAACAGATGACAGTGATAACCCCCACTCACCCAAAAAAGTTCCAAAAAAATAAAGTTGTAAGTTTGTAGCTATTGCTAAAACATCAGCAAGCAGGTCAATGAAGTAAATTCCCATTTGCTCTTGCTGTGAAAATTTCTAATGAGGAGAGTTAATAAGAATCACTATTTTAAATAAATAAATAAATAAATAAAAGCATTAGCTAGTTTTTGCTTCTAATTTGTGCTTTTAACAAAAGCTACAAATACTTGATTCTCTTCAACATCTATAATAATAGATTCTGCTGCCATATAAAATCAATTTTGGTTACCAGTGAAACACCACCAAAAAGCAGTTCAACATCATGAACAAAAAGTTTAAGGCTAAGTGCTTAAAACTAGAAGCCAAATGAAAATAAGAACATGCAAATACATGTCCTACATCACAACCTATCAATGCAATTATGAGCTTTATGGAAGCAAAGAATGTTGATGGCCAAATTTTGAATAACGAACTTTCTTAAAAAAAATAAAAAATAAAAACTAGCAAGACAATCAACTTGATTCTCATTTAAATTATTCTAGAAGAGGAAAACAAAGAAATCCAAGGAACCCAACATTATTATGGAACTTTCTTAAACCAAATTCTCCATATAGTCAATCTTGATAATCACCAAAATGAAATTACGGATACATGGTAACACCAATACTATCAGAGAGCATGTGCATCTGGCTTTATACAGAAACAGAAGATATACCTGTGTATGTCAAAATCAGGGTGCCCTAGACGGCCTCCCCTTCCAAATCCCCAAGTAAACACTTCTCCACGAGCAGTAAGTGCCACACTATGGAACTTCGCCGCAGAAATCAGCTTTATGAATGAATCATTAAGCGAATCAACTTTGCATGGTAACTTTTGAATATGCGCATTTCCAGTTCCAAGCTGATAATTTGCACCACTACCCCAACTAAAGACCTCAGTAGCCACTAAAGATGTACCAAAAGTCAAGTTGCCATCCTAAACAACGAATTTCTATAGGCAACAACAATCTGAATCATATCAAAGTAGTCCAAAAAGGGTAATTTATACCTGCGTTGTGTTCATTTCCAAAAACCTGAAATACAGGGCCAGATAGCAGATCTACAGGTATTCGAGATTTAGGGTCCTCCAATGTAACAGAGGCACCATGTTGAAGAAGGATGCTTGCCACAGCAAGATGACCAAAATGTAGAGCCCTGTGAAGGCTACTCCATCCTGATTCTCCATCCTGAAAATGAAACAAGTTTCAGCATTAATGGATTCAAAGAGATAAGAGCACTAGAAGCAATCCAGAATGGGCCTTAAGCAGATGCTAGGAAATGGAAGTTAGTTTCACCTAAATTACGGCTTATCTTTGGAAAAAAACACTGAAATGATGAAAGTTTCAAGGCTAAACTCTAGACAGATGCCAAACAATCAGACAGTATTGTAGAAAGATATCCCACTTTTCCAAAGCCAGGCTAGCAGGTGTCATTTAATGATACGTTTCACAATGTTGAACCACAAACAAAATGAATATAATCTATAATACAGCAAAAGATCAATTTCCAGAGTTATTTGTTTAGTGAAGAACATCAACAATTCATTTCAATCCGAGGCAGCCACATGAATAGGGATTAAAGATATGGAAGAATAAACTGAGTTGGTTTAGCCTTATAGTTCAACATAAATATTTAAGTGTATCAATTCAAAACAATGAGACTATTGAATACAATACTTTGGTGATTAAACAATACCCAAAAATGATAGGCCAAAAACAGAAAGAAGACATGACCACCAGAAATGTAACCAAGAATATCACTCTACATCTGCATCAATGGTCAAAAGATAATTAATGTTGAGGGCCCCAGCCAAGATCATCATAGTTTTATTAATTCTTTACCATACCAAAGGTTTTGAATCCAAGAGGCACAATTGCAAGCTCGTTGCAATTTAGGTGAAAAAACATGTGATTATGTGAATGTTATTAGTTGGCATCTTAAAACATTGATACCAATAATTCACCATAAAATAATATGTAATTTCCATAACAACAAAGAAAATCATATAAGGACATTTTATTTCCTTAAAAGTTAGGCTTCACAGTTTTATGAAAACAATAATATTTTGTCGTTGCCATCACTAAATTTTGCAGCTCATGAACTTTACTGGAATATCCATCAATGCAATAGAAGTTAGATGTTAGCAAACTCTAAATATTAACCTGTGAACTGCCTTCTCAGGCAGTTTTTAATTCATCTTAATTTATGACCATCTTCTGAATTCAGCAAAGGAGAGATCACGGCATCGTAGGTAAACAATCATCTATCAACAATTCAACACATAATGCACATAAAGTGATTAGTATAAAACGTAGAATGATCATTATAAGTTATGACAAATGAACAATTATCTCTTTTAGTCTTGAGAACCAAATATAAAGAAATTGTCACTGAAACCAACGCTTCTTATAGAAAAGGGAAGGCACATATCTGTAAGACTAAAACATTCAGAAAAGAGAAATTGACATACTCGGGCATCAGGATCTGCACCGGCTGCAAGAAGCCTCCTTACAATGGGAATGTGGTTTCTCCAAGTTGCAATATGAAGAGGGGTCAGCCCAAATATGTTCCTCAAATTGATATTGCCCCCACTCTTCTTCAATAATGCCAAGACAGACTCTACATCATTCAGAGATCCTTCTCGCACAGCAAGCCACAGATCTTTCTGGGACCCAGTAGATGAAACTTTGCGACCCGGTGTATGCAAATTCTGCTTTTGTGCTTGTGGAGAAACTGCTACTTCCATTTTTACAAAATGTGCACTCCGAGTAAGTTAGTTATCTGTCACAAAATTTTATCTGAGGTTTGAAAGGTGACTTCAATGGCTCAGCAGTTATATTCGTCTAATCCACTACCTGATAATGTCAAGAGCCAGATTCTCGAAAACTACTTCACTCTACCAGACTACACTTGAACAACTAACAAAAATAACTCTGGCCCATGAATCCATCAGTTGATTCTCACTAATCCATGGTAATGTGATATAGTAATCAAAACATCAATGAGAGATATCCAGTTACAAGTGGAACTGTCCTCCTGCTAATCTACCACCAACATCATTATTGTCGCCATCTTTTATCATGTACACAAACAAGTTGCAGCAGCCATTGACAAATCCCAGCACGGTTCACGGGCCACAGAGAAAGCTGCTATAAACAGCAACACTGATGATGCAATTATTTATTAGTAAGACAAATCTTGTGGGAAAATAATAATAATATTTAGGGAGGAAAAGCATAGAAACATGCACAGGCAACTAAAGTCTCTTAGTACATAAAGTCTCAGTCTCTCAGGGCATATTAGCTGCTAAGAACCAACAAACCACAAATCAAACAAGTCTGAAAATTGAAGTCACTAAAATGATCCTGTGAGAGGAAAAAAAAGGGGTTCGAAGAAAAATGTACTATAAATATAAAACAAGATCACAATGGCTCATATGATGATTATGTACTCCTCTAGTCAGAATTGTGAATTGAAACCAGTGAGAACACTAAATTCTGCCATTCACTGGAAATACAAGATCCATTGACTCAGTAGTTCACATGAACAATGTGAACAATTATCATATAGATTATTAGAATTGAAATAAAAATTAGACATTGATGCAAGTCCTTAGGAAAAATATTCAATATGCAAATTTTGAAAGGTAAATATATTTGATCTTTTTTTGGTACATTCCTATTTGATCTATGCAGTTGAAAACTCATTCATTATTTCCACTCCAACAAATACTGTTTTTAACCTCAACAATTACAATTGAATCAGGAAATGACAGCAACGTCAAAAGAAACACAGTGTTCGAAACAACAAACACTCCCAGTTCCACCAAGCCAAGTAGTAATAAAAATGCAAACTTGACAATGATCACAAAAAAAAAAAAAAAAATCCAAACTTGACACAAAATGAGGACTACCCTCGATCAAAAACGATCGATCACGCACTAAATTTCGAAAATCAGACCACACCATTGTTCAAAAACACAATTTTCAACATGAAATACAGGGCCCAGAAACGGTACAATGTAACACCAACCCACATAAAACATTTTGCTGGATCACCCCACCATACCCAGATAATTATTTTTCACAAAAAAAATAAATAAATGGCAAATTGAAGAGACCCAGATTGACAGAAATCAAATTAAATGAGAATAAATCATAGGTAAAGAAATGGTAAAACAGAAAGCAAAGAATAATGGGAAATGAATGCATCAACTGACCTCAAACCTTGTTGAGAAACAAACCCAACACTCTGCAAAGAATATGAGGTATCTCTTGAGAGTTAAGCTGAGAAGAGAAGAGTTATAGATACATAGACGGTGATTTCTGTTACCAAAGAGTATCGAACCTCAGAATATACCCTTAACCCGTAGGCCCATAAAAATAAAAAATGGCATAATAAAAATTAAATATTTATCTTTTATTTAATAAATCATTTTCATTAGGGAAACAAACAGTCACAGACTCACAGGGGGAGGGGGGGACAACTTCGGAATTTCAGAAACATTTTCGTTTGGACCAAAACGCCCCTGATTCGGTGACCACGAGACATTGGTTCCAACGACGAGGTCTGAGTTGTCGCTTGAACCAAACTGTGTTCCTCCGCAAAACAAGTGTGCTATCGAGTGACACGTGGTGACCTACAAGCTGAAACGTGGTTACAAGATCTGGGGACTAGGAATTATATCATATAATAATGTATAAATATCATTTTATTGCTTACCCAAAAAAGAAAAAGAAATTTTATTTAATTTAAACGAGACACATACATGTATTAATAAATTAGTTATATTATTTATTAAATAAATGTTTTTATATCTTTCTATAGAAATATAGTTTTTAAAAAATTATATGTAAGAATAAGAATAAAATTTTGTAAACAAATATTGTATTGCCAGTTGTCATATACCAAATTGTTTTAGAATATGTATATGTACACCATATAAGAGTTCTATTAAAAAGACTGTTTGACAGAAATTTCACAAATTATCATCTCATTCATTTATTTATTTTTTCTTTTGCCTTTTCTTCCGACTCATCCAAGGCCAACATGACTTTAACTGTATTTGGAAATATTTTTATTAGGATAATTTTTTTTAAATAAGTTTATATTTAAAATAAGTAGTGAGAATATATTTATTATTAAATTTTAGTAAATAAAGATTATAATATATTTCAGATAAAATCAAAAATTGATACATTTTTACTTATTTATTTTATAGATAAACTTATTTTTAAAAATATTTTTTCTTTTTATTAATGAAGTGAAAGTAAACAAATAGAGATAGGTTGAAAAGAAAAGAGAAAAATATGGGTTTAAGCTGACTTTTCTCCTTTTTTTAAAAAAAAAAGGAATCAAACATAATTTCATTATTTTGTTTAGAACTTAAATTATAAAAAATGAAATAGAATGTATTATACTATAAGAGTTCCTTTCTCATTCTACTTCAATTTTGAATTAAACAAAAATTTAGTATTTAAACAAAGAAAGAAGAAATAATTCCCCTTTAATTGATTTCCTTCCTAATTATTTTTAGGTTTAAAGTATATTTTTATTATTAATTTAGATTTTAGTTCTTATATTTTTTTTCAGTTTTAGTCCTTATATTTTCATTTATTTGGTTTTTGATATCTATTGTTGAGTATCAATCCCTATAATTTTTACTTATTTGAGTTTTAATTTTTATAATTTCTATTAATCAAAAGTGAATAATTTTTATTTTCCATGAATGATTGGTTCTTATAGTTTAACTTATTAAGTTATTGATCTCTCAAAACCTTAACGTTGGGAAACTTTAGAACCTATATCCAAAAAAGAAATTATAGATATCAAAATCAAAATGAATAAAAACTATAGGGATCAAAATTTTTCTTAAATCTTATTTTTACATAAAAATTTTATATAAAAAACCATTCTCTTTTCGTTTATTCCATTTTCGTTGTTCTCGTTACTTATCTTCCAAACCAATTTGTGTAGAATTTGTAGATAACAAGTAATTGTATAAATCATTTTCCATACCGTAACGAGGCAAATAATTTTTGGTTTGAATGTTAAGTCCATATTAAATAAGTATATAGACAAAGTATTTTTTATAATAATTTAGACAATCTTTTTCCATAAAATAATTTTTAAAATAGAGTTAAACTCAATTGTTCTGATCACGAAAATGAAGATGTGTTAAGTTTCACATTATATTAGTATATAAGCAATGCATTCTTTATAGCTAGCTTTTGATATAAAATCAGAAACTATTATTTTTCTAATAGTAAAGTCCACCTTCTCGTTGGCAGCTACGAACTGTTCAAACCTCGAAAAGGTTGAAATTTTTGCAGCCAATGAAAGGACCCGTTTATTAATGTGGTTAGAATTATTGTAGAAAGTAAAACAAAGTCTCTTTTTTTTTTTTTTTCTTTGAAATTGCCTAATAATGAATGATATATATAATATATTTGGTCATTTGGTGGGACGAAGGGGTTGTTACGTGTTGGTATTGATATTTCAGCCAGAATTAACTGATAAAAGATAAAGAAAAAATAGCAAGTTTAGTGTTAATTGCAACGAATGTTAGGTGTTTGGTCTGAAAAGGACAATCCAGCTTTTGGCGACTTGTAAAAATAAAATTCTCCCTTAACTTTTGACCATTGTTTCGTTTGTTAGAATTTGAAGGAAAATGAAAGAAATTAAGTTACGAGAGAACTAATTCAATTCAATGTTTGATCATGTCATCAAATGAAAAGGAAACGATTTTGAGGTGATAATATTTCCATAAAATTTATATTTGTTAAATTTTCCTTTGACCACTTTGCATAAGGGATTGGTTACTTACTTGGCGCCACCATGTATCTGCTGAGATGTCTGGATTAGCCGTGGGTAAGTATGAGCAATATATACACTGTTATATTAGACATATCTATTAATTACAAGGAGTTCAAAACGAAAATACAAAATGTTGTTGAAAAGTCATATAGATCAAAGATCAACCAGCCTAGCATATTTGATTCTAATTGCCTTTATTTTTTATTAAAGAATTTTATATTTTGTTCACGCAACAAGTATAAAGCGATATCATTTTACAATAATTATTTATATAATTTTACAAACAAGGTGTCACTTAGTTAATGCACTAAATATTTTTTGTTAACTTTTCTATAAACTAGGCAACTTATCTTTTTTATAAAGAGAACTATTTATATAAAAGTTAAAAAAAAAATTATTCTGTTCCCTTGTTAATATATTTATTTTCAATTTAATTTTTATAGATTAATACTAATCAAAGTTTGCATTTTAATCTTCTATAACAAAGAGAAATTTTAATATAGAAATACTAAATTGAATTAAATTTTGGTCAGTGACTAAATTGCAAAATAATAATAATAATAATATGAGATATTAAATTCACAATAAATATATAAGTGAGAGATGAAATTAAGTTTTTTTTTTGGGTCTAAAAGTCACCTTTTTATTATTAAAAGTAATAAAATTACTGATTTTATAAGAAATGGAAAAGGAGTAATTCTGTTTGCAGAATATGCTTTTAAAAACGAAGGTAGGACAAACCTAAAAGTTCATATAGTTACATTAAATTCTTTTTTAAGGAAAGTGGTTTTAAGAGACAAGCAACTAAAAACAGCGAGAAGCTATAATTTACCGGCCGTAACTATATGTCTAAAATTTTGTATGTCATTGTAATTTGCTACACATACTTACATATATTATCTCACACTTATATAATTTTCATTTTTCACTATTAGATGACAATTAATCCTATCTCATTTTTATACACTCACACTATAATTATGTCACCTCATACAAATGTAAAGTGATAAATTAGTTCTTATATCTAGGGATAGCGCTTGCATGAAGCAGAGGCGGAGAGTACTTCTTCACTCCCCGTCCCCAATTCCCTAGTTTCCCCTCATCCTTATCCTTGATCCTCATATCAAGGAAAAAATTTCCCTTATTTCCATTCCCTGTAAGAAGGTGGAGACCCATAGGCCCTGAAAATTATATATAAGAAATTAGAAAAAAAAATTAAAAATAGAAAAAGTGTATAGACAGATGTAAACAATTTCAATTTAAGTTCACAATATTAACAAATTAAAACAACAAGTTACTACAAATTGGTAGAAACAATACCAAGAAGAAAACATAAAGGTTAGGATTTCAAATTAAAATTAATGTGTTACCATCCTAAAATAAAGTTCTCTCATTCTCTCGCATGAGTCCGGGTAACACTTTTGTGGGAGTTAAAATGTCACCCTCACAAAAGGAAAAGGATAAGCTCCATAGGAGCAAAAAAAAAAAGTTAGGAATGACCTTGGTGAGTTTTCTGGTGAATCTTCCCTCGTTGCAAGGGAGGAAGAATGGATGGTGGAGGGCTCTTGGTAGCATGGGGTGATAGATGGGAAGTCATATAAGGACTTTGTGGTTGGTAAAAAACTAGAGAAAGGGGGTCTTGAAGATATCTCTTGCTCGAAAGGGGATGATAATAAAGATAGCGATGAGGAAGAGGCCCCCTAAGATCAGGGTGGAGGTAGACGAGGGAGGGGGGGTTGTCCCTATATCATCACCAACAACGCTGAGTTAAAGAGGTTAGCTAAACCATGGGAAGGCTCGTTGTTGGTGAAGTTGTTGGGAAGGAAAATTGGTTTTAATGGCTCGCGACGTAGATTAGAAAGCCTCTGGGCGAGGAATGGTACTCTCACAGTGATAGATGTATGGAACGATTTCCACTTGGTAAAGTTTTCTGCTACTCAAGACTATGAGTTCACTCTAATTGATGGCCCTTGGCTCATCTTCGATCACTACTTGATAGTGAGGAAATGGCATATGCATTTCAAGCCCTATGTTAAACCTATCAACACCATTGCAACTTGGATTCAGTTGCCTGATTTATCCATTGAGTATTATGATAAAGGATTCCTTGAAATGGTTGGTAGTCTTATGGGAAGAACACTCAAGGTGGACATGAATACTGCCCAACAGAGCAGGGGAGATTCACAAGGATTTGTGTGGAGGTGAACTTAGAGAAACCTTTGCTTTCTTAGTACAAAATTAATGGAAGACTACATCGGGTTGAATATGAGGAAATTCATCTGATTTGCTTTGGTTATGGCATGGTGGGTCATGACAAGGACAAGTGTCCACACAAGAAAACTTAAGAATGTTCTCCTAATCATGGTGGGGAGGCTACTGGGGTGCTTACAACAGGTGGCAATGGTGGAGGACAACATGGGAATACGGGTGGGAAAGATAGGGTTATTGTGGGAAAGATAGACACAGAGAGACATTTTGGTTCATGGATGTTGGTACAAAGACCACATCGTACCAAAAGGACAACAAAAAGCAAAGAGGCAATGCAAGGCACCAACGTGAACAATGAGCATGTAAAAGGAAAAAAAGGTAAGGGGGAGGAGGCGCATTTTGACGTGCTCAGGAATGAGGAATTGATGGCCACTATGGAGAAAGGACAAGGTAAAGACACTAATTCTGTTTTAGGTGGACCCATAAAAGGCAAGACAGGTGAGGAAAGGAAACATGATTTTCTTTCAGATAGCCAAATGTATAAAGAAAAAGCCTCTAAAGCAATTTCTTGGGATCAATGGAACATGGAGCAACTAAGTCAAAGTGCAACTGTAGCCCAAAAAGAACCATCTAGGCCCAGATTAAACAAAGGGCCAAGAGATGGAAATGGAGGAGGAAGTTCAAACCTTCAAAGGCTTAATGGAAAAGAGTTAGGCCCTGCTAAAACCTTACACCCCCAATATAAAGATACCCCCTTGAATAAGGAAAATACGGGTTCCTTGCTTCTTCAATCAGTGGTCAGGGATATGGTTATGGAAGCCCACCCATAAGAAAATGTTAACAAGGGTGACATCCCAATGGTAGCAAATCCAAAACCCCTAGATCACACTTATATGGAAGAAGAAGGGTACCAAAATATCATGATTAAGGATGTTATGCCTACAAGGGGCCTGAATGATCCAACTCCTTCCTTTGTGGGAGATGAGATGTAGTATACTTGATTGGGCTTAAAGCTTATTTTCACTCTTTTTTCAATTATTTTTGGTTCACGAAACTGCAAGGGAGCCTCTGGCAGGGGTTTTAGTTAAGCTCTTTGTGAGATTATGAAATCTCATAAACTTGACCTGGTTACTCTTTAAGAGCATAAGTGCAGTGGTGCAAAGGCGACTAGGAGGATTCATAGCTTGGGCTTTAATTTCTCCGTTGTGGAGGAAGCCATGGGCTTCTCAGGGGGTATATGTCTTCTCTAGAAAGATCCTAGGTTGAGTGTAGATATCATTATGGAACATCCTCAGTTTGTTCATGTGAAAGTGCAGGATTTCAATAATAACAAGTGGCTCATGACAGTAGTATATGCCAACCCGAGGGAAATGGAAAGAAAGGAAGGGAGGGAAAGACTTAGTCAAATTACTGTTACCATAAATGGAAGTTAGTTTATGGTGGGGGATTTCAACGACATTGCCTTTGCCCATGAAAAAAAAGGGATGGGCCCCTGTTGACAGAAGGAAACGTAAGGACTTTGAAGATTGAATTGAACAGTGTGGCCTCATTGACCTTGGGTCTGTTGGTGCAAAATTTACTTGGAGGGGACCAAAGTGGGAAGGCATGGATCGAGTGTTCAAGTGGTTGGATCGTGCCTTGTGTAATGCTGAATGGAGAATACAATTCCCACAAGGCACTGTACATTCTCTACCAAGAGTGTAGTCAGATCATCATTTTTTACTCATTCGCTTAAAAGGCTGTAATTTTCCCAGCAATAAGAGGCCCTTCAGGTTCAAAATAGCATGGACTCAGCATCATGAAATCAAAAGCTTTGTTTCCATTAGTTGGGTGTTTAACTCCTCATTCAGTAACACTACTAGGGAGTTTAGAGATAAATTAAAAGACTAGAATAGAAGAGTCTTTGGGGATATTTTTGAGAGAAAAGATAGAATCATGGCACGCCTTAATGGGATACAGGTTGCAAGGAGTTATGGTAGAAATGTGTTTTTGGATGAGCTAGAGGAAGAAGTCCAAAAATAGTATGATGAGATTCTAAAGCAAGAGGAAGTATTCTAGTTATAGAAATCAAGAGCCAAATGGATTGTTGATGATGACCGCAACACCAAATACTACCACACAAAAGTTATTATAAGAAGAAGAAGGAATCGGATTTTGGCCTTACGTAATGCAAAAGGAGAATGGGTGGAAAATCAAGAAGACCTATATGAGTTGGCTAGAAATTTCTACATAAACCTCTTTAAGGAGGAAGTGATGGAACGAGCCCCTCTTAGTACTAATATTACCTACCTTGGTCTTGGCCCGAACATGCAAACAAAGCTAAGTCAAAATGTGAGTGAGATTGAAATATGAAAGGGCCTTAACAAATATGGGCCTCCTAAAAGCCCTGGGAGAATATGGCGTTTCAACTCTCTTTTTCCAACATCACTTGGATGTAATCAAGGAAGATGTCATTTGACTCATCTCCAATATACGCAATAACCAAAAGATGGATGAAGATATCAATAAGACACTAATAATGCTTATACCCAAGACTGACACACCTGAATTCATGGCCAATTTAGACCAATTTTCCTATTCAATGTCTTCTACAAATGCCTGACAAAGATAATAGTCAACAGGTTAAAGCCCTTTCTTGGGAAAAGAATATCCCCTTACCAAGCTAGTTTTGTCTCAGGGAGAGTGATCTATGACAATATTATCATAGTCAAGGAAATGGCCCATTCAATGCAAAAAATAAAGGCTAAAAAAGGGTTTATGATAGTAAAGATAGACTTAGAAAAAGCCTACAATAGACTAAACTGGGGCTTTATAAAGTATTATTTAATGATTCTTTGTTCCAGTTGACCTCTTAAACCTTATAATGAGTTGTATTTGAACAACTTCTCTCCAGGTATTGTGGAATGGCAACTTGACTAGTAGTTTCAATCCAAGCAAGGGACTTAGGCAGGGAGACCCGCTGTCCCCATACCTCTTTGTGACTTGTATAGATAAATTATCTCATCTTATTGAGGAATAAGTTTCCACTAACAAATGGAAGCCAATGAGAAAAGGGAAGAAAAGGGGCTTTTAATCTCACACATTCTTTTCGCAGAGGCCGGCCTAGACCAATTGGAGTGCATTATGTCCTGCCTCAATCGATTCTGTGAGTCCTTGGGGTAGAAGGTCAATCCTAAAAAAACCAGTGTGCTTTTTTTGTGCAATGTGCCTTATGAAACCAAAGAAGCAATTTAATGAAAAATGGGTTTTCAGAAGCAAAAGATATGATAAGGTACTTAGAAGCTATCATAAGTAGTGGAAGCAATAGGAAGTAATCTTATAAATATAGCATTGACAAAGCTAGAACCAAGCTCAGTGGATTCAAAGCTAGTTGTCTCTTAATGGCAGGCAGGATCACATTTGCACATTCAATTTTGGGGTCTTTACCTACCTACAATATACAACACTCTAGAGTTTAAAAAATGATGTGTCGAGAGATTGAAAAGCTTCAAAAGGCTTCATTTGGGGCAGCTCAACTACCCAAAGAAAGACTCACATGGTCAATTAGCAAACATTATGTCGTCCTAAAGTCCAAGGGGACCTCGGGTTCAGAGACCTCTCCCTAATGAATGATGCTTTTATTTTAAAATTGGGATAGGGTGTTTAACTGATAACCACAATTTGTGGTCCTAAGTTTTGTTAGGAAAATAAGGGAGAGGGACAAATATCCTCACTGACATCAAGGCTACCAGTTTTGATTCTACTATTTGGAAAGAATTAGTCACCAAAGGCCTATCATTTTGCAAAATATCAAGATTGGAGTGAGAAGTAGGGTTATCACAAATTTTTAGGATGATGAGTGGGTCTCAAGGGTACTCAATTTGAGGGAACAGGCATTTGTTCCCTTGAATTTTGTTGATACCAATTGTCCTGTTAGTCACTTTGTGAGGGAGAATGGAACGTAGGATATGCAAAATCTTATCACATTCCTGCCTCAGGATATTATTAAAAAGATCCATGTTATTCACCCACATTTGGCCTCAGAGGGTGTTGACCAGTTTTGTTGGAAAGGAACATGTGATGGAAGATTCTCAACCAAAAGTGCCTATTTGTTATCGGCAAACACACAGGGAGATGCTTCAGCTTGTTGAAGTAATATTTGGACATGGAAGGGCCCACAAAATATCAAAGTTTTTCTTTGGCAAGCTGTACATAACAAACTTCTCACCTCCCTTAGAAAAAGCTTGTGGTTTAGGGCTAGTCCTGATTGTGGTCATTGTGCAGGGAAGGAAGCAAATGTGGCAATGGAGGAATAGAAAGAAGTTCGAAGAAGCGAATGCAGTGTCCTTAATCTTTCGCTATGTGGAGAGTATTCATAAACAAAATTTGGTGGATCTTCCCATCGGTGGGTGGGTTAAAATGAACATTGGTGGTGCCTCTAAAGGCAACCCCAGTGAAGTTGGATGTAGTGGGGTCTATCGAGGAGCTGATGGTAATTGGTTATTTAGATTCACCCATAGGATAGGCTCTTGTTCTGCTTACACAACAGAGCTATGAGCTGTCTTAATGAGGCTCAAACTTGCATGGAAGAAGTGGTTTAGAAAGGTTGTTTTTTAAAGTAATGCCAAGGCTGTCATTTCAATTATCACAAGCACCAAAAAAGATTTAGATTTGGCAATATTTCTGGTGCAATGTATAACTATTGGTGTATACCCTAGAGGCTAATACATTTGTCTATATTTACATATATTCTATTATGCTAATTTTAATATATAAGGCATTTCATTTATTATGTTTTTTTTAATAAACATAATAAAGTCCTTAGAATAGTAAGTTTGATGCAATAGGAAATCAAGTGATTGACTTGATCGTGAGATCCTATTGGATAAAATTAGAACACTATTCTTAAATGTCCCTAGTCAATTATTATTGTTAATTAGGACAACAATAATGCATTGAAACTAATATGTGCGTAAACTGATGACCACATCTCACAGGTCATAGATATGAGATATCAAGTCTTCACATAGGTATATATTAGAGTAATTATGTACTGGACTAACTAGCCATGAGAACGATACATATATCGTTATGTGAGTGTCATAAGTTATTCTCATAATAACAATGGTGTTTGTGGTCCTTTGACCTGAAATCACTACGATTCCTACATGAGGAGTTGTGTGTTTTAATGTCATCAAACGTCATCTGTAACAAGGTGATTATAAAGTTAGTTATTGGACATACTGTGAATCATGCAGAGGGATGTGAGTGACTTAGATGAGATTTGTTACTCTTATATAACAGATATCTTCGGGATTTAGACTTGCATGGTCATGCTCAAATGAGTCAATATGAGATATTGATCTACTTGAGTATCAGGAAACGAAGGATTAGACTATACAAGGGTGACAAATTTCATGCCTTGTGTTCAATCTAGATATCTTGACAAAGGGACTAAACAACACGAAAACATTAGTCATAGAATGGTTATGTCAAATCACTGACATTCTCATTACTTAGGTAGCAGTGATGTGTTGCTAGATACCGCTCACTGCTTGTAATATTAAAATGGGATTTTAATATTACTGCTAACGTAATGAGAACCTGCAAGGTCACACACATAGAGCAGACTAAAATTAGAGCAATAGATCCAAGTTAGACTCGGATTCAAATATGGGTCAGACTCATAACAGATGAGTCTAGGATTACACAGCTTACCTTACTGCTGCTCACACTCACTTAAGGCAGTCACTATTATAAATAGTACTGCTAAAGGAGCTGCTAAGACATGCATTACAGAACCCTAGCCGCACCTACAGAAAAGTGAGTGAGTGAGTGACAGGTTTCTTCTCTTCTCTTTGCAGCTAGTACTATATGAGAGACGTGAGACTCCTTTTTGTGAACGTTGGACGTTCGTGAGTCTGTTCATGTGGATACCGCAGAGACATTGTCATTGTCACGGTGTTGGTGATTCACGTCACTTCCTTTGATCACGCTTCAAGAGGTAAATAATTTATAAAAACTCGGATTATGACTTTTTCGCATAGATCCTTTGTGAGAATTATATTTTTCGTTGCGTGATATATCCGCGTTTCCCAACAATAACTACATGGAAGGCCAAACCTTAGGAAGTGAGCTTTAGGCACACCCTTAGGGAGGGGAACACTTGTGCCGATATGATGGCTAACTTGAGCCTTCAATAGGAGCTTGGCACTATCATTTGGGACAGGCCCCTACGGGGCTTAGTCCCTTACTTCTTGCTGATTCCATAGGGGTCTCTAAACCCCATTCTTTCTCTTTTTCTTTGTAATTCCTTTCTTTCTTTGGGCTTCACCCCATTTATGTACAAAAAAAAGTTACTACCTAGTGGTATTTTTTTATTTTTTTATTTTAAATAAATATAAAAAATGTAGATAAAAATTACTAAAAAAAGCAAAGTTTTAATAAATATATATATGATATAATCAGTAAGAATAATTTAATAATTCCTCAGAGAATGGGGCCCCATGGGCGGGTATATGATCCCTATCCCTGCATTTGCTTCGGGGGATATTTATCTCAATTCTTATCTCAGGAGAGAAAATTCCCCAAACTCGAGTATCCAAGTGGGATAGTCTCTATGGATATCCCGTAATGTAGGGAGATTTTGCAATCCTTGCCTATATCAAGGCTCAAGCATTATTCCTTGAAAAAACTTTACTTACTCTCTAGAAAGCACGGACACGCCATTTTACTAGCGTGTCCGCATGTCGGATACATGTCTAACACGGACACACGATGACACCCACACGACACGCGTGTCTTATGTGTCCGAGTGTGTCCAATTAAAAAAATTATTTTTTTTTGCTTGGACACGGCTAGGACACGACCAAGACACACCGCGGACACGGCCAGGACACACCGCGGACACATATTGGACACAACCCATTAAAATTTAAAAAAAAAATTACTGTGTGGTAGTGTACTAATATCACAACCCACAAGCCCAATATCACCCGACCCACCCTTAGGAAAAAAAATTTTATTCTTCCTCAATACATTGTGTTCACTGTGTGCTAATGGTTCAAGTTTCAAGTGAGTTTTACTCTGGTCTGGTGGTTCAATTTTTAATTATTGTTGATTTTTTTTCTAGTTATAAATGAAGATACTTGTGTTGTCATTGAGGAGTTGTGTTTGAAATATTTATAATTAAAATTATATATATATATATATATATATATATATATATATATATGTCGTGTTTGTAGCCGTGTTCGTATCTTAAAATTTTTGAATTTAGTGTGTCTCTCAGATCTATATTCATGTCGTATCTTATATCATGTATCCATTTCTGCTTCATAACTTACTCTTAAATGGATAATGTTTAGTGTACATCGGGTATGCACATATCTACTCATATATAAAATATGTAACAAAATTAAAATATATGTATATAAAAAATAATATAAAATTAGTTATAATTAAATGATAAAAAATACACAAATATAAAGTAATATTTATGTTTATGTAAATGTGTGTGTAATTTTATTTCTCTTAAATTGATCCCACATAAGTACTGATCCTTTTTTGCGGTTGTGTCATGTGGGTAACAATAAATTTCGCACTTGATTGAAAATTAAAACAATGGTGACAAGTTTATACCCAATTAAAAAAAAAATGGTGACAAGTATGTTGCTTTTCATTGAGAGAATGGGCAACGTGACAACTAAATTAACTAACTGCCCATACTGCCATTGTTGAATTGAAAGGAAGCTACCTAACCCTTTTGGCCTTTTCTTTCTAAATACTGGTAGTACAAACGGATTGGCGTTCATACGGTAAAACCCTGATTAATATATATATAGAGAATCTTATTCAGGTTAGATGCGTGTTTATTATGAGAGATAAAAAGAATGAATTTTAATTATTAGATTTTTTATGAATGGTCAAGATTAGAATATAAATGTATGTAATTTTTTTAAGTGGTCATATGACTTTCAAGTAATTTTTAATTTTGACCATTTATGTATAATTATATAGTTAAGATTTACTCTTCTTATTTTCTCACAATAAAAATTTTTCTAACTAGATATGTCCCCTATATATAGAGAGAGAGAATTAGGATCAATTTACAATAGTATAAGAGCTTTACTCTTACACTCATCTATAGTCATCGATTATAGTTTAATCTGATGGCCTAAAATTGTCCTAATTAATGAAGCAAAAGAAAAGTGACTCAAGTTTTTAATGAAGAGAAAGAATGTGTAAAATACCTATTTGATGAAGAAAGAGTTTAATTAAAACAATAATAATATAAAAGATGAATTAAATATTATTTTATTATCTTTAAACAGTTTCCATTTTTTAAGTTGTTATTCTCTAATTACAACCTATTTTTTAAAAGAAGAGAATTTAAGTCTACGAACATTTGCTATATAGCACGAAATGGAATTCATGAAATCCTTACGAAATTACGTTGCAATAGGGTACTAACACAATGACGGTTTCAAAATGCATGCTGAAGTACATCACATGCGCATAGAGTCTTCATTTGAGATCAACGTCCACATTCTTTCATAAATATTTTCGTAAAAAAAATGCTTTCGAGCATTTAGCATTTCTGTAAGTCTACGTATTAAATTTAAAAAGTAAAAAGCATAACAAATTTAAGGTTTTCAAATTTATTTTACATAATCTAAACAATAATAAATAAAAGATGAATTCAGTTTGATTTTATTTTCTTAAAATAGTTTCCATTCTTTTTAGTCGTAAATTTATAATTACAACCAATTTTTTATTATAAATTTCATATTAATTTAGTTTTTATACAATAATTAATTTAACTTTAGAGTTTATGGTTATATTATTCTAATTCTTTACACTTGGAAGTTAGAAGATTTTTTTTTTAATAATACGGAGGTTCTACGTAACAGCGGAGGGTTAAAATGGGGATCGAACTATTCCATCAGGCCTGGAGCAAAGACCAACGAAGGTCCAAAGGGATGGAGAAAATTTCAAAAAAGAAAAATCTCTTTAACCATGATTAGAAGAGAAGAAAAATGTCAAGGAAAGAAAATGCCCAAAAAAAATTGGTAACTTTGAACGGGAAGGTGATTTGATTTTCATTTTTGGTGATATGATTTTTTATAGAATAACGAATACGTAACATTTTTGGTAATATTCAAAAAAAAATTAAAGTACTATAAAATTGCTTGTAATCATAGAATAGCGAATAAAATGAATGGAGACACTTTTAAGAGAATAAAATAACATTTGATTCTTTTTAATTTTATTATTGTTTACATTATATAAAATAAATGTTTTGGTGCATAGATTATATATCTGAAGTTGGGAAAGAAAAGAAAGATGAATTTTTAATACAAACTTGCATATAGTTTAACTTTTTTAATTTTATTAAAACATCAACTGATCTTAAAAAGAAAAATCATAAAAATAAGTAAGAAATATTAGTTGCTTATACATATTTGCTTATTGTTTGACCAACAAAAATTTTGCACCTCAACATATAAGTATATGAAGTATGAAAAGTTTTATATCTACTAGTAACATTTCTCAAAAGTTTAAGCACATCACCTAGCTGATTCTGACATTTTAGAAGGTGCAGAAATACAATAAAGAGATACTCTATTATAGCATACTTACAAGTTACAAGCAATGGATACTTGGATTTTTAATTTTGAGATTGACTGGTTTCACATGCACTCCACATGTTATTCCAACTTCACTGTTTTCTTCTTTATTTTATATTTCACGTTTGCAAATGTGGATTAAAAGCCAAGAATAAGTTTGGCTTCTTCCTTAAACTCAGGGTCTATGAGTATTGAGTACAATTGATAGACACCGTCTAAACTTGAAATTTTCTTTTTTTATTTCATTAAAAAAAGAAAAGAAAACTAGCTCCTGACCTAATTTGCGGTAAGCTATTAATTTTTATGTAAGTTTCTGTCTTTTTCTTGTGGTTGACACTCAAATGCACATGTATTCTTGCTTGTTTTATTAGAGAGAATTATTAGAGACAATGCAATGGCAATCTAATTATTATAATTTTATATATTGAAAGAGAATGCAATGACAATCTACTTAAAGATAAAGACTGCAGAAAAGAAGTTCGAGATGGAATCGAATATACTCTTTTATTGGTGTAAAAGCATTTTGAGGAGTCAAGTAGTCAATTTTCTGATGGTTCTATATTATTTAGTCATTTATATTTGTCAAAAATAAATTGAAGTATTATTTTTAAAGAATAAGATTCTTTTAAAGTGAATTTGTTTTTAAAGTAAGTAAGTAATAATGTATCCACAAATAAATTTTAATGGATTAAAATCACGATATACTTTAAATTAAATTAATAATAAATATATTTTTATTTACTCATTTTAAAGATAAATTTACTTTAAAAGAAGTTTTTTTTTCTATTTTCTAAAATGATTAAACTTGGAAATGGAAGTTTTGTTATCCATCTGAAGCGAAGTAGAATGGTAAAAGAGTTAGTCTTAGGCCCCATTTCTAAATCAAAACAAGAAGGAAGCAGAATAATTAAAATTGAAATTTCGAAACTTGGCCTTGGTAGTTAAGGGTGGGCAGATTGGGTCAATCTATAAACTTACGGGTTTTAACCTAACTAAACTTACACATGGTGAGTTGAATCAAGTTCATGAATTGAGTTGAATTAAAAAATATTTAACCCACAAAATATAGGTTGGGTTGTAGGTTGAGACTTACCCACTCTAGCCAATTAGGGGTATAAATGAGTAGAGTTTTCCTTGAACTACTCAATCTCGACTCGTTAAATACTTAATCAAGATCGTTTGTTTAAATAAACAAATAATCTCAAGTTTTAATTTAGACTTGATTATATAAATGAGTCAATCCTAAGTTTTATGGGCTTGACATTAAAAGTTTGTGAATAGTTCGATTAGGGATCAAGTTACACCGATGTAAGATGTAACACCTTGAAAAACATGTTAGACTTATAAATGAATACAAAAGTAACCTAATACTTGCCTAATATGTCAGTTTAATTTTGTGGTTTTCTGAGCGCGTTTGATCACTTTGCTGTAATACTATTGGTGAAAAATAGCAGTTGTTAGCTCCTGAATTAGCTCAAACTGCCTAGTTAATGAAAATAAATGTGAAGAGTTTGTTTCTAAGTTACAAATGTATTAGAGATGGTGTAGTAAAAATTTGAGATTTATCAGAGTTAGTTTGACATATTTAAACATATTGAATTGGTTGTGTGTTTTAATATTGGATTGACTACCAACAGATATAAAAAAAAATGGAAAGGGTGAAACAATATTTTTGATGAATCATAAGATTTATTTGAATCTTGTTGGAAGTTAAGAAACTTGATTTAATGAAATTTAAGTGTTCTTAGCAGATCAAGAATTACCACATGGTCACTTAAGTTATCAAAGTCACTCATGGCCATGTGCTATAGCCTTGATATTTTAAGGCTTGAGATGAGATATTTTTATCTCATTTTCACTCTTTTCTCTCATATTCTCTTACGATTGTAGTTGCCAAAGGAGAGGAAAAGGAGAATCAAGCAAAGAAGGAGGAAGAAGAGGAGGAGGAGGAAAGGAAAAGGAAGAGGAAGAGGAAGAGGAAAGTCAAGACTTCATCATCTTCATCATCTTTGAGTGCATATCGAAGGATTCTGCCACTGGTCTTAAGTGCTCACAGAGCTTTCTGCTTGCAGTTGCCATGCGGTATTCAACTAGCAAATCCCAGCATTGCACCCAAAAAGGTATTGAGTGGAAGTCATAATCCTCCAACTCCTTTTCTTGTTGCCATTATCGAAGGACCAATAATTGGTTTTTATAGTTCCATGGTTAGTTCAAGAGAATGTGGTGCATATCGATCACACCTTAAAAAAAAGTCGCCTGCCTTCTAGAGTTTAAGTTTGGGATTCATTATGAATAAGAAATGTATTAGCAATTTACACCATCTATCTAGAGAATGGTTATATTATTTAATTGTCAAAACAATGTTTTATTATTTTATTTTTTATATGTCTCACTTTGTCGACATATTATCAAAAGTGATAAAGGAGTGTTCGGTTTATTTTTTTATTTTATTTTCAATTAATATATTTTTAATAATAATTATAAAATGCTATCATATTTTTACTTTATATTTGTTTTCAAATTTTTGTTAAAAAAATAGTAAAAATAAAATTTTCTTGTTTTCATTATTTCATTCACAAAAGTCAAAAAATAAAAAATAAAATAAAAATAATGTGATATTTTTTTAATTATTAGTGAAAACAAATTAATTAAAAATAAAAATAAAAAACAAACCAAACAGACCCTGACTATGATATAGAATAAGTGACTAAATAGTCATTGTTTTATAAAAAAAATTTAAACACTGCAATATGTAGTATTAATGTGGTGAAATAAAACTTTGATTTTTGAAGAAAATATTTTATCAAATAAAAGCCCAAGTAAAGTTTTTTTAAGAAAATTAAATTTTAATTCAAGAAAATATTTTTAGGTAAAATAAAATTTTTGAAGTTATTTTTCCAAAGAGGCTTTCATTTAAAAAGCTTTAATTTATCATAATAAAAAAAGCTGGGATACGTGAATTTGCTCACATTTTTTTTTAATTTTATGAAAAAGGTTTTTTATTTGTTTCAATTGTGGAAATTAATACTTGTTAGCACTTCTGGAAAAATTCAATTGTTTTTTACTAAGTTTTGAGTTAGTGGCTCATATAACTCGATCTTTCTAGAATTAGATCCCAAATATTTATGTGTGTTATTAGATAAGTAAATTTACCTATTTATGAGGAGTAGATCTCTCACAGAATCCCACGTAAATAAGGAAATCAATTATATTCATCTTTAATAGCAAAATTGATTATAAGACATAACAATCTGATTGGATTCTTATCCAAATTAACAGTATTTAATGCAGATTCAATTATGATTCTTAAAGAATCAACCAAAACGCTCTTATAAATACCACGTAATGTAGTAAAGATATGCAATCTAATTTCAAACACTACTCACATTGTGTATAATTTAACTTGAGCGTCTGAGTGCCTTTTACAAGTACCCACTACCTCGCACCACCATCACAACCATAATACATTAGAGGAAACTATTTTTGTCAACCTTATTCAAGTAATAATCTAAATCCCGTTTAGAACACCAATGAAACAAACTCAAGGGTATCAAGTAGAGTTTTGTTAAACACACTTTGATCCTCTCCTATTTTTTCCATTATCAGCCAAGTTTTAAGGTTTTGGTTAGCTATATAAAAGGCGATAACATGACAAGATAAAATAAAATTAATACTTATAATAAGATTTTTATTGAAAAAAATTAATATTTAGAATAAATTTTTTATTAGAGATCATTTAAGGTCCCATAACGTTTTTGACCAAACTTAAAGGATGATTCCCATTTCTAAAATGTCAGTTTAATTTTGTGGCTTTCTGAACGCATTTGATTACTTTGTTGTAATACTATTAGTGAAAAATAGTTGTTGTTAGCTTCTGAATTAGCTCAAACTGCTTAGTTAATGGAAATAAATGTGAAGAATTTGTTTCTAAGTCATAAATGTGTTAGAGATAGTGTAGTAAAAATTTGAGATTTATCAGAGTTAGTTTGACATTTTTAAACATATTGATTGTGTGTTTTAATATTGGATTGACCATCAGCAAATATAGAAAAAATTGAAAAGGGTGAAACAAGATTTTTGATGAATCATAAGATTTATTTGAATCTTGTTGGAAGTTAGGAAACTTGATTTAATGAAATCTAAGTGTTCTTAACAGATCGAGAATTACCACATGGTCACTTTGTGAATGCTCATGTCTTGAAGTATGTCAAATGAGTTTTTGATGATAACAAAAGCAAAAAGAGAAGATCAAGAGAAAAAGAAAATACCAAGATTAAATGAACGAAACCAAGAGGTATATAGATATAAGTCTTAGAATATCAATGTAAAATGCCCTTTAAGTATCTCAAGATTTCTCAAATGGTTTTTCATATATCATTTCCAAAATAAGTGTGAAAATTCAAAGCTAAACATGTTTCTCAAAGAAACGTTATTTTCAGTCTTAGATTTAACACTCATGAAAGGATTTATGTTTAATCAAATGTCTTGAAGTGTTAGAAATGACTTACAAACTTAATTAGACTTGAAAAATATGTTCAAAGGTCAAGGTAATCGATTACACATGTTTTGTAAACAATTACAAGCTAAACAAAGAGCTAGTAATCGATTACACGGAGCATGTAATCGATTACAAGCAAGTCAGAGGCCTTGTAATCGATTATACCAATAATGTAATCGATTACATTGAACCCAGAAAGGCAAGAACACGTTCAAGAAGGTATGTAATCGATTATATGAAAATGGTAATCGATTACAAAGTAAGTCAGAGGCCTTGTAATCGATTACACTAATAATGTAACCAATTACACAGAGCCCAGAAAGCCAAGAACACGTTGAAACAACAATGTAATCAATTACATTTACTGTGTAATTAATTACAAGCAATCTGACAGAGTCCAACGACTATATTAATGGCATTTAATGCTTGGCTAAAAATGTCCCAACGGCTCCTTTCTTCCAACAACTTATAAATACTTGCCTTGGGGCTTCTTTAAGGGTTGAACTTCAATTTAGAACATCAATCTAACACTCATATACGAGAATCAAATCCTGAAAACGAGAAAACTTGAGATATTCAAAAGGGGCATTGTTAGAGCTTTAATTTATATCAATCTACTCTTTGAGAGAGTTTCTATAATTCAAATACTTTGTTTATTCTGTAAAGAGGGTGAGGTATCCCTCTAGTGAAAAAGAGTGAGGTATCCCTTGTTGAAAAGGAGGCGAGGTATCCTTTAAAGGTGTAAAGAAGATGAGGTATCCCTCAAAGGTTGTAAAGGGTGAGACATCCCTGTTCTGAGGCTCAAAGCACAAGGATGAGGTATCACAAGGTGTTGTTGAGTGCTCCAATCTGTAAAGATTTTCAAGCACCCATTCAAGCTTGAAGTTTAGTGAAAAATCTCGAGTGGTTCGCTTGAGGACTGGACGTAGGTTACAAAGGGTGACTAAATCAGGATAAATCCTTGTATTTGATTCTCTCAACCCTATCTCTTTATGTTTGCGCATTTATTTTATATGCTTACTTGAATGCTATTCATCTTGGCTTGTTTAATTTGTGAATGAAGTATTCAATCTCATTTATCTATTCACTTCAATTATCCAATAGCTTCAACAAAAATTAATAAACAAATATTTTACGAAAGATTTGCGAAAATATTTCATAAACTCAATTCACCCCCTCTTAAGTTTGAGGCCACTTGGTAACACACTTAAGTGACCAAAGTCATTCACGGCCATGTGTTGTAGCCTTGATATTTTAAAGTTTGAGATGAGATATTTTTATATTATTTTCATTTTTTTCTATCATATTCTTTTACGGTTGTAGCTGCCAAAGGAGAGGAAAAGGAGAACCAAGCAAAGAAGGAGGAAGAAGAGGAGGAGGAGGAAAGGAAAAGGAAGAGGAAGAGGAAAGTCAAGGCTTCATCATCTTCATCATCTTTGATACAAGAGGTAGGGGTTTTCTTGTGTTCTTGTAGCTTCTTTAGTCCATTTTCATCATTTATGTATATAAAATGCATAATAGGTCATTTTGGATTTTAGAGTTATTTGGAGTATTTTTATTGCTTGAATGAGTTTCATAGGTTGTTTATGACTTGTTCATTGAATGAGTTTGAGTTAGAGACTTGGAATTCATCATTTGGACCTTTGATGCTAAAAGTGAGAAGTTAGGTCATGAATGAGTGATTTTGTCCTTGGTTCCAATTTGGTGATTTGAGTTAGTGTTTATTGATTCCTATGTGTCTGTGAACTAGTTAGGAACCTTAAATCACTTAGAAACTAGATTGGAGTGGCCAAAATTCGTAACTTGTTTCAATGGAACAGTGCACAATTTCTGTAGAATTTTGTAGAAACTATTTTTTGCTATGCACGCTGCGGTGTGAGGAGGCCAAGTCGAGGCATAAGGCTGATTTTGCTACGTGTGCCACGACGTGAGGATGCCACACCAAGACGTGAGGTGCATTATGCAAAAACCTGATAGCAGGGCACCGCGGTGTGCCAAGGCTGTGTCGTGGCGTGGGCTTCAGGATTTTTCAACATTGTATTTTTGATGTTTTGGACTTTCCTAAGGGTTGATATCACTCTTTTATGCTTTTTAAAGTGTGTTGAGACATCAATGAGTATATTTCAAGGAGGAAATTACTATCTAGTATATGTGAGAAAAGTGTGAAACCTTAGGCAACCAATGGTTTGAGAATGCCATAGGTTAACAACTAGACTTTTGATCCATATGTGATTGATTTTATTATCACTCGTGATGCTGATATGTGATGGGGATGGCACATAGAGTGAGTATATGAGTATTCCTAAATTGATAGTTGAAAAACATTGTGGAGGAGGATAGACACGTTTAAGAGCATTGGTTATGAACTCGTGTATGAGAGTATCCAATGTGGCGTTAAATGTGTGTTAAATATCACTTGACATGTTTTTTCACATACTTGCTATTCCCACATATCTATGAATGATATATGAGATGGTAATAGTACACTCATTTTTGTGAGATATAATAGTTCATTCATTTCCAAATAGTGTTAAATGGTCGGAGCCATACTACTCAGAAAAATACAAGGAACGAAGTTCCTGAGAATAGTTGAGTTTCATGACATTGCACTAACACTATTTTACCTCATTGCATAACCATTGTCTTAGGACATGTTAGGCATAAACATACAATATAACAAGCATTGCATTTGCATGGTAATTGTATGGGCAGTTACCTCAGTCAATGATATTTATGATTGCATGGGCGGTTGTTTGATATCAATGATCGTTATTAATGTATAAGTTAAGATTTTAGCTTGCCTTGTGAATGTTACATAGAGTGTATGCATATTCTGATAGTGTTGAGCAGTGGCTCGTTTATCTATTGCAAGCATAATCTTATGGTTATTGTGTGGTTTATTCATTGTGAATATTTAAACTCTGGTTTTGGAATGCTTATATTGAGAAATTGTGATTTCTCATCCCATTTGTGTTTCCATGTAAATCTAGGTGGAAGTGTATCAAAAGGAAAGAGGAAGTCGTTTGAAGACGCATAGTATAAATGTTCTTTTAGGCTAAGCTTGTATATATTTTATATTTGTTTAGTTGTTTAAAGTTATGTATGACAGTATACCCTTTTGAGGTAGTGATGTATATATATATAACGATTGGATAACGTGGCTCTTCATAATGATTTATTTATATGAATGTTATGAGTTTAGTTTAATGTCTTTAGTTAATAGTAGCATAGCCAGTGCTGGACATCCTTGTATATGCCACATATATTGGGATATTAGTATTGAGATGTTACATAAGACTTGATATTCTTATACCACCTAATAACTATCTATAGAATGTGAATATTATTGATCCAACCATTGAATTATAACTATTTATTATCTTAATTATTTGTGTCAAATTTTGTAAAAATTAAACATCAATAGGAATATAATCAAATGATTCTTATTTTTATATATTTCAAAAGTATATATTACGTTAATCTTGATATATATTAATGAAGTGCCAAACAATTTTAGATTAATATAAAATTTTATAGATATGATTTATATGATATGAACTTTTAATCCAACAGTAGATATAGAGATAAAATTATCCAATAAAAAGTTATTAAATGGTATAAGAGTGACTTTGACTTACACTGACGTAACTTAATAAGAAAATAAAAACTGTAGGATTGCTAAAGTTATTTATCGTAATAAGTATTTATAAAAGATTACTAACAAGTATATACAATTGTCAACGGGCTCTATCTCAATGCATAAAAGAAGAAGA
Source organism: Ormosia semicastrata (assembly GCA_029884595.1). Classification (NCBI taxonomy): domain Eukaryota; kingdom Viridiplantae; phylum Streptophyta; class Magnoliopsida; order Fabales; family Fabaceae; genus Ormosia; species Ormosia semicastrata. The sequence goes on along the minus strand of JAQQTO010000036.1, from coordinate 8,203,094 downwards.
AAACCATCTCATTATGTAAATATGTTGAACATTTTTAAGTGTTAAAGCTTAATTTGAAATTTCATTTTATAATGGCGGAAGACTATGAATTTTTTTTATCATTTTATGTAATGAATTATGAAAATAAAAAGGTCTTTATTTTTATTTTTAATTCATCTTCTATAGTAAAGATGGTTATTAATTAGCTTAATGAATTTAAAAAAATAAAAAATACTTTAAGAAGAAATTTGATAAAAGGAAAGAAAATAATCAAGTCATAAACGAGTTAAATGAATCGAGCCTAAACTTTCATATTTTAAACAAGTTAAGCTTAAGCTTTAAGTTTGACTTGTTTAAATAAATGAGTCAAACTTGAACAATCTATTTTTTTTACAAGTCAAGTCTGAGCTTCAAGTGCTCGGCTTAACTCAACTCATTTACACTCCTAAAGCCAGCCATCCACTTCCCCCCTCCCCCAAAAAATACACACAGATAGACCTAGTGTGCTATATATAATCCATTCAATTTGTTTAGTCAATTACTAATAGGTTAATCACTAATGCTTTATGCTTACTTTTATCTATTAGCTATATCAACTATTAAAGATAAGGTTTTGGGTCATAATAATTTATTATTTTAGTTTTTAACAATTTAGATGGTTGGAGAAGGGAGAAGCAAAAGTGTCATTGTGGTGCAGAGTTTCACTTGTTATAATTATGTTTTATTTCATTTGAGACATATGATTAATTTATTTGAGACTTGTTATGTTTATTTCATTTTTTTTTGGTACAACAAAGGAAAAAAAGAGGAAAACTAGCACCTAACAACAAGAGACCCTAAAGCATAAGCAAGTAGAAGATGATCCATGGCTAGCAGAGGGTCCTCTAGAACATCTAGTTGGTTTACACCAACAACTCCTCATTTAGCCAGAAAGTCCACACAAGAGTTGGCTTCCCTGTAAACATGGTCAATAGAAACTTCCTAGTCCTGAGCAAGGAGGCCCTTGACAACAGTCATTATGTTTATTTTATTTAAGACTTACTCTATGTAATGAATTTTTACTCTTTTTATTATTTTATATGTGAATTTTCTTTTTGTTTTATGTATGTCAAACTTACTACTTCAACCTAACCCATCCCACTAATGTACAAGTCGAATTGGTTAAAAAATTTTCAAACATAATCTACTACAATTATGAGTGGGTCGAGGTTTTTTTTTTTTAAGAAAAAAGAAGAAGCCAAAACCCACCCAACCCAACCTCATGCCCACAAGAAATTCTATTATATTTCGAGAGTAATACTTTAAACAACTGAGATTGAATTTAAAATTTATTAAATAATAATTTAAATTTAATCCAATAGCTTGTATGGTTATACGTCATGTTTTTTTTATTAGATTGAGTGTAATATTCTCAGAGTATACAAGAATCTCTCCATGGTGGCATGGGACTCAACTCCATTGATGTTCATATACGATTAAGTAGTGGCAGTTTGTTGTGCCTCACATTGAGCAAATAAGGAAGTTTAATGTGATACTTAAGCCATAAAACTAAGATTATCAAGATCAAAATCCTACCTAGGATCAGGAGGGAGTAGATACTTAAAACGTGAGATCATAACACATATTGTAAGATCCTATCAAAAATACAAAATAATATATAAACTTAATTTTAAAATCATAACCTCAAAATCAAACATTTAATTAAAAATTTCACGACACATTGGAGAGAATAAGATAAGTTTTTTACAACACTTCAAGTTAAAGACTTAAAGTTACAACTTATCAAGTCATAAAATCAAAGATGTAAGTTCATGATAAAACATAAAACTAAAACAGCTAAAAAAAAAAAAAACAACCCAAATGCCCAACTGCTTGATATCTATGGCAAATCATTAAGGCAGTGATAATCAAAATCATTATCTTCCATTTTCATGGCATCATTTTTTCCATTTCCATCAAGTTCATCTTTATCATCAAAATTAGCAATCTTTAAATCATCTAGAGGGAGAGGGCCACTAACACCACTAGCATCTTCTCCAACTTGAACCAAGTCATCCTCGTTTGGAATGCCCATGTTGTTTAGGTCTAAACCTTCTCCATCTCCATCATTATCCACAATCCAATTATCATTGGAAGAAAGATCTTCAAGGTTACTCAATAGCTTTTCTAGCTTTCTTCTTTGCCAATTTTGAATTAGCCATCACAAAGACAACATCATTCATTGTCTTTTGCTTCAAACAATTTCTTCTCTTTGTGTCGACCTAAACAAATACAAAAGCAATCAACACATGGTAAGTAGGTAAATTCAAAAATGAAATAAAACTCATATTTCATAATTTTAAAATATTAATCATCTCAACGCACTCCAATTACGTTCACACCCAGAGGAACTGCATGTCAAGCTCAAATCACGAATAAAACTTTTGGAACTCTGGATGTTAATCTCCATAAGACTCCCACCATTGTGTTAGAGTTTTGGTATTAATTGTAGCCTTATCTACTTCTCTACCAAAAAACTTTGCTCGACTCTTGAAATCTTTAAGCCGAGCATCAACCTTAGTTGTTTCTTCAACATTTCCCACAATCATTTCTAAATAATTATGTAATCCACGTTTAATTTCAAAATCAACTTTAAATCTAGGACTATAAAGTAATTGAGAGTTAAGGTAATAGGCTACAATATGCAAAGGTCTATGGAGTTGTTTGTCTAATATTTCATCTATGATATTCCATAGACGCAATAACTAAAGAATGAAAAAATTGGATTAGTTTCCAAACAAAGACTAAAAATCTCAATTTAAACTAAACTTGATAGTGTACTGGCAGAAAATAATAGTTTACTTTTTTTGACACCATCAAAGACACTTTTTATATTATCTTTAGCGCAGTCCATTTCCTCATAAATGTTCTCCAAGGCTAGTTTCTCATCTGAATCCACCAACTGAAGCACTTTGATTAGAGGATAAGTGCCCCTCAAGCAAATCATAATATTTTTCCAAAACCCCTTATCTATAACCACGTTTTCAACAAACTTTCCATCCTTTGTCTTTGCACACGGGCTTGATTTCCATTAATCAAATATGAACATTCTTATCAATGCTCCTTTTTGTCATTGCGGCAACCCAAAATTAGGTAAGATGTGTCAAAGTGAGTCATGCTCAGTCTACTCAAATCTTTTTCTTTAATGAAGTGTTGCAATAGATAATGGTGTAAATTGGTTCAGACAACTAGACGAACCTGAAAAAACCAAACCAAACCAATTAATTTGGTTCAGTTCGGTTCGGGTTGTCGAGTCTGAAACTTGATCAGAACCAATTAGGATTGGTTTAGTTCTTGGTTTCCATGATTTGGATCTCAAATTAAACTAAACTGACCTGATTGGAGTTTTTTTTTAAATAAAGTTTTTTATTTTTTTCTTATGAACCTAAACCAACCGACTCAACCTGACCTTGTTTTCATGATTTTTCTAATTTTTTTATTATTTTCTTTGCATTTTTACATAAATGTCCTCACTCGTGGACTCAACCTGAACCAACCCGCATCTTATTGGTTTGATTTAGTTCGAGTTTCTCAATCAAAAAATGTAAAACCCAAACTGAATCAATCACTTTTGATTGGTTTATATTTTTTTATTTCCTAAACCCAAACTAACCTGACCCGATTACACCATTAGTAATAGAGAAATGCGAGAAGTCCTTGAATAAATATAAGTTGTAATTCTTTTCCCCTTTGCAATTGTCTCTTTATGAATCGCAAGTTTTTCTCAAAAGAATCCAACATTAAAAGTCAATGCAATGAGCTGCGCAATGTGTCCAATAAAGCTTCTTCATTTTCTCCATCAACATCTCTCCAACAACTTTGTAGTTTGCTGCAATGTCCATGACAACTTGGTCTACATTTTCTTCACCGACCACCTCAACAATGTCATCCATCATCTTAAAGATTTTATCAGCTGTTTTGGATATATGAGATGTATCAATTGACTTCAAAAAAATGGTTCCCTTAGGGCTATTCAATAGAAGTTTAATACGGTCCTCCTTATATTGTCAATCCAACCATAAGTCACTATGGTACATCCCGTTTTCTTTCATTGAGCTCTATGTTCCTCTAATGCCTTCATGGTGAAATTCACTTTTTGCTTCAAATATTTGACTCTAATTTCATGGCAGGATGGTGGCTTAAATCCTATGCCATGTCATGTAACCAATTCAAGCATCTTATGAAACTCTTTGCCACATTGAAGGGTATGACATTGTTGTAGAAAAAAGAAGCAATTTCTTGACATGCTTCCTCTCTCAAATTCTTCTTGAAAATGCTATCTATGGTAGATTGAGTGCTCATACGACTTCTCTTGAAAATATTTTTGGGTCTCTCCACTTCCTTCCCTTTTCTTTTTTCGCCAACTTCTAAAGACTCATCATTGTTGCTTGCTCCTCCCTCAAGCTGTTTTGATTTCTTGATTAATCTATCTTGCATTGAGGTTACAATTTCCCACATTTCTTTCTTGACTGGCAACTCTACAAGCTCCAACATCTTTTTGTGTTCCCACCAAATGATGCTTCAATTGGTAAACCCCTCCAATTATTGTCTTCTCACAATATTTGCACTTAATTTTTTTCTTGCATCTCCATCAATTGGAATACCATGAGCCCAGGCCACATCACTCCTTTTCCAGAAGCATTCTTGTTAACCACTTTGGAACCTCCACTTCCACCCCCACTCACAGCAGCAATCCCACTCCTAGACTCATTAGCAACGACTGCACCTCCACTAGCACCATCCTACTTGATGACATTTTCACACCAGCAACAAAATGTAGAACCAAAACACTAAAACAACCAAAATACTAAAACAGAGCATTTACACAGCCAAAACAGCAAGAAAAAAAGTTCGAACCACCCACCCAGCCGTAAGCAAGAACGAAAAATTGGTTCGAAGTCGCACCAAGCACGGATTGAAATAGAAAAAATAGGCAAGGTCCTAGTCGAACCACCCACAAACCGAAGTCGCACCACCTAGTCAAACCAGCAAGCAACCAAGCTCTAACCCATCCACAACAGTTCAGATTGTCTCACTAGGGTTTGGGTGAGAGAATGAGATCGAATGGGAAGTTGGCATGAGGTCGGATGAGAGAAAATGGGTCAAATGGGGTGTTTAGGATTCAGGTGGGCTTGGTTTTTTTTTTTTTTTAAAAAAAAGTGGGTTGCTTTGCCACTTAAATGGTGACCCGTCCATATCGTAAAAATCGTTCGATTTCGACGATTACACGAGCATGCCCAATGATCCTACAGCGATCTCACCAAATCGAGTTAATGTGTATAATCAAGACCAAAGCTCCCGCACAAAAACGTAAGATCGTGTGATCCTACGAAGAAGACCGCAATCTTAACAACCTTGCATAAAACTCTCTCACTCAATAAATTAATTTTTTGAATTATACTCTTCCCATAGATTTAAGTCATAACTCGCGCAAACTTACACTTACCTTCCACACTCTTTACATACTCTCGTACAAATAACTTTTTCCTCACTGATTTTTCCAACAAGGGCACCAGTTAACCTCGACAATTCTAGTGCTTGTCCTTTTTCTTTCCTTTAGAAACCCACTTTTGTTTTGGTTGGCTTGTGCCCTTGTAAAATTCTTTTGGAATAAGTTTACTATCCCTACAGCTTTGTGTCTTCTCATAATTCCTGACAATGACTCGTGGGACATAAGTGATGTGATATGCCACCTTCAAGTAAGGGAATAACTTGGGACTAGGAAAAGGAGAATACGCTGATTGGCTTCTTGATCTTGACTGCATACCGATTGTTATTCATCTGAGCTGTTATGAGGACCTTAAAATTGGAGGTACTTACAATAATACCTTATAGTATTATACCAATACTAATGACTATTGCTTCCGTTATAAGGTGCAGTCAATCTCAGAGCTGTGCATGTGCACTTTTGTTTTCTAGAATTCATTCACTTGAGATAATCCAAATGCCATGTTTCCAAGAAATATTTTATTAGAGATAATGACAGAGAAAGACCTTTGAGGGAAAAAAGAAAATAGAGAGGAAAAACACAGTTAACACGTGAGACTACATAAAAATGTACAGCAAATTATTGATATAACAATAATAATGATATACAAATTCAAAATAAATAATAAATTATTTATTTTTCAGAGTTTTGTCTTTGAATACTATTATCCTTTTGATTAGCCGACAGCCACCATATTGGTCAAAAGTAGGGTGTACTAATTTCCATTATTTCTCCCGGGAGGATCCTAACGATTGTGTTTAGAGCAGTCAAACGTGTATGCTTGACTGAGCTCGTTAATTTTTAGTCCATGTTTCTTTGAAAATCTATTTACATCTTCACACTTCTTTTTGCTGTGAAATTTACATTTTCACACACGAAGAAAGAACCCAGATAATACAACATATATTGGTATATGTTACTTGATCAAATCACATATTATTACCTTTTTTTTTTTACAACTTTTTACACTTCTCCTAATACCATTTATTATATATATTTATTTTCATTACTATTTCTCACTAAATCACTTTAAAAAAAAGTGTGAATAATTCATACACCTGTAATGATTAACTTTTTCCTTTTCTTTACAAGTTTCATCAACTGTATCAGCAAAGAAATAAAATTCTTTAGTCTGCAAGATAATTTCTCACAGAAATCTTTGAAGTTTGAAGCGTTGATGACAGAAGAAGATGGAAGTCTCCTTACTTCATACATGCACAACTAATTTTTTTAACTTTGAAAAAAGAAATACAGTTGCATCACACCTATAATTCCTTTTCACAAAAAGAAAGAAAAACCCAAAATTACCAATGCTAAATTACAAAGAAGCAACAACTAAAACACCAGAGTGACAAAAAGAATACAAAAAATAGGATTAAATTGAATCACCATACTTGCCACATGCATCTAAACTGTTGAAGGACACAGAAAGCAGCGCATGCTCTGAAAGACCAAATTGTTTTAACACACAACATGCTCTGAAAGAGATCTTCATTAAAGATCTGATGAAGTGACTATGATTAACAAAATTCTGGCCTATGCAGCCACCGACGGTTCCTGCATCAATGAATGAAATCATGTTATCACAGAAGGATTCAAGCAATCAGACTTGACAATTTAGTCGAAGATTTAAAATAGGAGCTCAAACTAGCTCCTCCCCATTCCACTCAATATATGTTCTCCTTAACCAAGCAAGTGATCGAAATGAAGCTACTAAACAAAACAAATTACAGGTTTAAAATTTCTTCTATCTTCAGAGAGACATTGCAAGAGCATAACTAACCTTCGCCGTCAAGTTCGAAACAGCCAAATGAAACTTTTCTCTAGTTTTAGTACTAGCAACATGTCCAGCCTTTGCTACCTTGCTAAAAGCACCATTTAACCATGCTGTTCCAGTGGTCACATATCTGCAGAGGACCGAGGGCAAGCCATTAACAAGCATACGTTTTATCATCAACATCCAAATAATATACAACCTAGGGTCAAATTAAGCCACAAGGATCATGCCTATTTCATTTCTCTCCAACCTACAGTTCATCCAGGTAGGAACTATAGAAACATCTAAAATTTTCTTTTCTTTATGATTTGTATTTCCCTATTGGATCCAACTGCAAAATCATTACAATTTCATATAGAAATCCAAGTGCAGAGGCTGCAATGGAGATCATTTATCATATTCAACCAAACCTGCTTGTTTTGACAGCTGATCCAGTATCATTCAACTTCCTCTCAGCTGCAAATATTGCTGCCATTGTTTTATCTGAAACATGAAGCCTCTGATCCACATACTTCACTTTCTCATTCACCACAGAAATGCCAACTGTCAGTTTCTCTGTCAGTCCAACTCGCTTGTCAAAAGAAATGACCTTTGCAGATGCATTAGCAGTGAAGTGATGCTTTTCATCAAATGCTTTAGCTTTGTTCACGGCATCTTGCCTTATTGCTGAACCTTTCGCCAGCATACTTGTAACTACATCTTGTGCTCTACTAAGGTACATTCTTCCATTGGTTGGGCTGGCTTTCTCCTCCTGAAAGAGATTTAGTACAGCCGACCATAAGCACAATAAAAAAAACACAATGTGAACAGTTCTAGACTTCTAGTAATTATTGCCTGGCTACAAAATAAACAGAAGGCGCTGCTGAAGATTATAAGCAAGACGGACACAATACGAGAAGCCCTAAAAATAATTAGATTATTACTGACAAAACTTGCTTAAACAAAATTCATGATAAGGACTTTCTTCTCAAACAGTTGTCTGAATTGCAATGTCAAAGTAATCTGGTATATTTAAAACACACTCAAGTGTACAGAGAAAGCCCTGGGTATAATAAAAATAATTTTCACACCTTTTTACTCAATTCCAAATGCCCATGGAGAACAGCTCATCAGGAAAAAACAATCATGCAAAATCTTAAATCTGGATTTTGGTTTTTACCTCAATATTCAACGAGACATTTTCAGCAGGAGCAACATTTATAGCATTTTCCACCACCCGTACTTCCTGCATAAATTGCACTTAATAAGTTCCAAATTTCACATCAATACCTGCATATATGATATAAAAGTTCTTGGCATACTTACTTGCATCTCACGATTTGGTACATAGTTCTCAGCTGGAGTTATACTCACAATCTGGTCTACTATTGTTGCTCCCTGATAAAAAGACAACAAAAGTTTCACTTTCACAAGCCACGAAGTGCAAAAACTTATATGAGATGAATTAATTCCCAACTCAATGTCAATACCAAAACATGATCATGTCAAAAGACAATAGACCAGAGAGGGGAAGGAATTTGACTCGATATAAAGACATCCAAATAGACACTGTTAAGGAAATACAGCCCTTTTAATGTGAAAAAGTTAGGCTTTGTAATTTGTAATTCTAATTGCAATAAATCTGTTCTTTCAAATTAAAATGCTAGCATAAAGCTTGATATACTAAAAATACAAGAGAACTCTTCTATATTTGCAATCTACTTAACAGAAGCTATAAAATGGTATCTTGATTCTTGAGGATTTCAATCTCATAGTTCCCTTCAGAAGTTCAAGTTTATCTGACTTGCACGTGAATCTGGTACACATCATTCACTAGGAGTCACTTTCCTTCATTTTCTTTGAGTTGAGCAGCATTAAGTGTAAGAGGTCTCTTTCAGAAACCTAGTTACCCCACAGTACCATATAAGTGATGTTTTCTTAACCACTTATAGCAAGATGTGCAATCCTACATCACATCCAAGCAACTACCATGGCAACATGAAGTAACTTATTCAATAACAAATGTTATTAAGTCCACAATGCACACCATTCAGAAACCATAACATTCTTAACACTTTCTGCTGATGCTTCTCAGTATTTCCAAGTCCAATTCCAAACATGCAACCATCAACATTGAACATAAAACAGCTATGTGACAAAAGTAAATCTGCTGCAAACACTATGTCACTTTCACTTGACAAAAACAAAACACCACTTTCTAATTTTCAAAATGAACCAACTTAAATTCAATCTTAAAAGTTCAACAAAATTAAAACCATTCACTTCAGTGTCTAATTATCCCTCTCAAGATTGCAATGGATCACTTTCTGTTAGAGTTCAATGGACTTAAAGAGGAATCTCAATAGTAAGCCTAACAACATGTCTCAACCCAAAACCTTAAGATAGTAGATTCACGAGTCCTTCCACTTTATAAAGTCCTCACTTAGAACATTTCTTTCCAATGTGGACTTCTTTTATCCACGTATCCAATTGAAACTCACTTGAATTCCCAACACTTTCAACATGTGACACACACATAAATTATACACCAAGTGAAAAATTATTCCCTTTTTCTAGACGCAGTCAGTATGAAAATGAGTACAAGTCAAACTTGATAATTTACTACAGCTCCACTAACAAAATTGTAAAATGAAAAAGAGACATTACCGATAACAATAATGCAATTTCAAGCGCTTTGGGGTCTTTAAATGTCACAAATGCAGTCTTTGATTTCCCATGTTCACTGCAACAAACAGAAACAAAATATCCAACCATATTATGGATTTCACTTCTTATAGCAAGCATAAAAAAATAAAAAAAGTGAAAAAGGTGTAAGCTCAATAGCTGAAACTTTCAGTTTATCTTCAATTACATTTCTTAGCTAGTAAAAAATGAAAGTAGATTAATGCACAGTTAAACTTATACCCTGCCCTTGTTCTGCTTTGTTTTATTTTGATTTAATTAAAGCAATTCAATATCATTTAAAATAAAAATTAAGAGCACCCCGTGATTAAAATTGAATTCAAGGAACAAAAAATGGTAGAAAATAAGAATTTTGGTGTGGAAGTTACCCACCTTATGATCTCAATGTGCTCGATTTCTCCAGAAAAGGAGAAGAACTCGTGAATCTCTCTCTCACCAGCTAGATCTGAAACTTGCTTCACTTGAACCGTTCTCGTCTGAAAGATTATTTTTTTAAAAAAGAAAACAAATACCCAGAAAGAGAAAAGTGAATAAGATTCGAATTAGAAGAAAAAAAAAGAAAAGGGGAATTTGAATTGGAAAAACTAACCTGCATTGCGATATCAAGTAGTAGAAGAATAAGCGATTTTGCGTAGCGGAAGCAGAGTTTGTATTTTGAATGCAGAGTCTTCTTTCTAACTAAGCTTCGTAGAGAACAGAGAGAGTGAGAGAAAACAAAAAAAAGAGAGGGAGAGGGTGTTGTGCGGTGAGAATGATGGTGTCACCGAACAGAAAAGAGTTTCATCGAAGCAGAGGCAGAAAAGAGAAAGTGAGAAACAACATAGAATGGAATAATGTATGAGGTAAGGATTGTAATTATGATGTTACCTCGTCAACCCGAGAAAAAAAAGCAGTCTCTTGTAATTCCACAAATGTTCCCCCTGACTTCTTAATAAATTTCTTGTGATTAGCTTTTTTTTTTTTTTAACTTTTCGTTTCATTAAATGTTTCTAAAGAGTTTGTTAATTGAAAAACTGTTTTTGAATAACATAAAGAAAACAATACTTGCACAAATTTAAAATTTTATCTTTACAAATTTTATAAGAGAGTTATTGATATTCTTAATTACTTATTTATATTTCTTATTAATTAATTGAAATTTTAATTTTTTTAAAAAATTATGAATAATTAATAAAGAATATGGATAATGTATTAAAAATAAAGGTAACAAAAAGAAAAAAATGCTATCTAATGAACCACAAATTAATCTAAGCACATATCATGTATGTTGTGCTGCATGTAATTGCAGCTTATTATTATTATTATTAAAACAAATATTTAAGTTTTAGTTTTTTAAGTATTTTTTATTTGGTAAATAAAAAATTAATATCTTAAAATACTATCATACACTTAAATAACTTATTCTAATAATATTATTTTTATATATATGAATTTTAAAAATAATTTAAGATCACAAATTTAAAAGATTTAAATTTTTTTCACTTAGACCCACACATGTTAATAATTTTAATTTAATTTTGATACATTTTTAAAGTAAAAAATAACTATATTATCATTTAATGATATATTATCATATTATTTAATGAGTCAAAACTTATAAAAATTGTTAAACTTATATGCTAACACATCATTAGATAATGGTATAAAATTTTTTAATTAATAATATATTAAAATTAAATTTTAAAATTTTTAAAAGAATCAAGTGAATTTTTTTATAATAATATAGAAATTATTAAATATAATTAATATTTTTTTTTATCTTTAACTAGTATTACTACACTTTTTAATATAGGACTAATATCAGTTAATTTCCGCATACTCGGATCCCACTAAGTGATTATCATTTGAAATGATTTATTACCAAAATAAAAAAAATTCTTTTCTTTTTTTATCTGATAAATAAATTTCTTTCCTTATAATATTTATGTGGGATTTATTTAAATGTAATGTCTCACATGTACGGCTGCGTGACTTGATTTGATCATTACCAATAACAATAATACAAAAAAATAAAATCTTCCACCAAGAAAAAAACACAAAAAATAAAGTCCAATCTGGTTGCTTACACATCAAATAACTAACATCATTAAAACAAGGCCATAACACTACTAAAGACAAATAGATAACATTCAGTGTATTTCTCTAATAAAAACAGAAAAATATTACTTCTGTAGCTAGATATAGACAAAATAATAATAATATGATGTCACCATCAATGTCCTTAATTATCGAAAAGAAAAACGATAATTACTGAATATATAGAGTCGTATAGCTCTGGCACAAATCAAATATTATCCAATATTATTGGTTATTAATATGAAAATAATATAAAAAATAATTTCTTTTAATTGTGTATATTACAGAATAAAAATGCAACAATATCCCTTTCAAATAATTTAATCACGTAAATCAATTAAAACATTTGCCAGATAAAAAGTAATTGAAATTTGTGTGATTCCATTTCCCTCGGCACAGCTAGAACTGAAAGTCTGAAATATAACATTGAGAGGTTAGAAATGTAAAAGCAAATAAATGGGTGGCCACTGTTTAAGTCGCATGTCATGATGATTCTTTTCTAACTCGGGTCAAAATTCTTAGCGCGCACCGCCTTACTTTCTCCGTTATCATATGCATATGTAATATAGTTTAAATTTAAATTATGATTACAAATCATATGTAACGTGTTTGAAATTTTATTGTAAATAAATTATTATTTGTCCCTGCTAGCTGTGCACCAACTTATTCATAAGGAGTACTTGTATTGTGCACGCCTCGTTCAATGACAACAAAATTTCCGCCTTTCGGAACTCCCAAAATTCGTGTCTTACCGTGATAAACGGCTTTTCTTTAAAAAAAAAAACGAAGATAATAAAAAAATATGTTTTGTCTAATTTTTATACACATATTATATTTATATCATATATTAATATAAAAAATATTAAATTATCACATATACGACTGGATCATTCTTATAAGATATAAAATAAATTTATGAATAAGTTAAAAAAATTAAAAATATAAAAATTAAATAAATAATAAAACTATCAAAAATTATTAATTAAAATAAAGAGAAACGCAGTTTTAGAGAAAACGGCAAAAAAACGGGATGTTTCCTACTAAACTGCTTCCTCTTATAGTTTTTAACGAAGATAAAAAATGTATTAATTAAAATAAAAGAGAAACACAATTTTAGAGACAACAGCAAATAACAGTATGTTTCTTAATATCACTTTCAATATATCTGGAAAGATAATAATTATGTGCCTTAAGTGCTGGCCTTTATCAACTAAGGTACCTCTATTGGGAAGGCCTAAATTGATTCCATGCAGGAGAAGTTGGCGAATGTTAACAGTGACCAAAGCGTTTGGAATAAAGCCTTTGCTTCCACGAATTGAGTAAAGAACTGATTCTGCCACTGGTCTATAGTGCTCACAGAGCTTTCTGCTTGCAGTTGCCATGCGGTATTCAACTAGCAAATCCCAGCATTGCACCCAAAAAGGTATTGAGTGGAAGTCATAATCCTCCAACTCCTTTTCTGGTTGCCATTACCGAAGGACCAATAATTGGTTTTTGTATTTCCATGGTTAGTTCAAGAGAATGTGGTGCATATCGATCACAGCTTAAAAAAAAAGAGTGGCCTGCCTTCTGGAGTTAAAGTTGGAGGTTGGTTATAAGTAAGAAAGGTATTAATAACTTATACCATTTATTTAAAGAATGGTTATATTATTTAATTGTCAAAATAATATTTTATTATTTTATTTTTTACATATTTCATTTTATCGACATATTATCAAAAGTGATAAAAAAGTGTTTTGTTTGTTTTATATTTTTATTTTCAAGTAATATATTTTTATTAATAATTATAAAAATGCTACCATATTTTCATTTTGTTTTTTATTTTTAAATTTTGTGAAAATATAATAAAAATAACTTTTTCTTGTTTTCATTATTTCATTTACATAAGTCAAAAAATAAAAATAAAATAAAAATAATTTGATATTTTTATAATTATTAATAAAAAATATTAATTAAAAATGAAAATAAAAAATAAACTAAGTAAACCCTAAATGACTATGATATGGAATAGGTAACTAAATAGTCATTGTTTTATAAAACAAATTTAAACACTTCCATATGTAGTATTAAAGTGGTGAACTAAAACTTTGATTTTTGAAGAAAATATTTTATCAAATAAAAGGCCAAGTAAAGTTTTTTTTTAAGAAAATTAAATTTTACTTCAAGAAAATATTTTTAGGTAAAATGAAATTTTTGAAGCTATTTTTCCAAAGAGGTTTTCATTTAAAAAGCTTTAATTTACCATAATAAAAAAGTTGGGAATACATGAATTTGCTCACATTTATTTTTAATTTTATGAAAAATGTTTTTTATTTGCTTCAATTGTGGGAATTAGTACCTGCTAGAACATCTGGCAAAATCCAATTGTTCTTGACCGAGTTTTGAGTTAACGGTTCATGAGCAACTTAATCCTTCTAGAATTGGATCTCAGGTATTTACGTGCCCTATTAGATAAGTAAATTTACTTATTTATGAAAAGTAAATCTCTCACAAAATCCCACATAAATAAGGAAATCAATTATATTCCTCTTAAATAGAGAAATCAATTATAAGAAATAATAATCTGATTGTATTTTTATCCAAATTAATGGCATTTAATGTAAATTTAACTATGATTTTTATCAACCAAGACGCTTCTATAAATACCACATAAGGTAGCAAATGTATGCAATCTAATTTCAAATACTACCCACCTTGTGTACGATTTAACTTGAGCGTCAGAGTGTCTTTTGCAAGTACCCACCCCTCCACCACCATCACAACCACAATACATTAGAGGAAACCACTTTTGTTAACCTTATTTAGGTAATTATCTGAACCCCGTTCAGAACATCAATAAAACAGACTAATGGTAAAAAACTCACAGGATCCCTCATTAGAATAAAAGGTTAATTGTATAAAAGGCAATAACAAGACAAGATAAAATAAAATTAATACTTGTAATAATATTTTTATTGAAAAAAATTAATATTTAGAATAAAATTTTTATTAGAGATCGTCTAAGGCCTCGTTAACATTTCTGACAAAACCTAAAAGATGCTTCCCATTTCTAAAAAGTCAAAACTTCATAATCACTTTGACTAATTTTAGATATTCTCTCCTTGGGACTTAAACAATTATCAAATAAAATTAATGGCACGACATGTTGTTAAGCAATGCAAGGAGAGAAGGAATAAAATAAAAAAGATTGGCTTAATAACCCGTCACGTATCAATAGAGCATTCTAAAACAAACTTGGACTTCAAGTCACCCTAGGATTTATGGGAGTCCAGCAATCACCCTAGGATTTGTATGTATGTATGGGCGTACATCAAGGGAGCTTGATAGTCTAACCTGCTGATGAGTTATGTGTGCGCTGCAAAACCTCTCATGCCCGCCCACAACACGTTATAGACGCGGGGCTATGCGCTGCCACTATAAGGAAATATAGTTGCGCCCTGACCAACAGTTATAACTTTTGGCCTAGTGATAAGCGTTTGATCTTGACAAATCCAATACAAATTGAGAAAATGGACAAAGAATGGGTAACATTGAGCATGCATCCAATAACTATATATACATATTTTTAACAAAAGTATACTAAAGCTGCACTGCAGCAAATTTGCAATAGCTATATGTGTGTCTTATTAAATGTCGTCGCAAGTGAAAGCACAAATAACAATCACAAACACATAATACAAAAATAAGAGAGAACATCAGAGTGCAAATTTGCAATAGCTATATGTGTGTCCTATTAAATGTTGTAGCAAGTGAAAGCACAAATAACAATCACAAACACACAATACAAAAATAAGAGAGAACATCAGAGTATCATGACTGGACAGCAACCACAATTAATAGGGGAAGATTTTTATTGTTCTTTCACAAAACATGGTCACACCATGGCCTGTAGAATATCACGAGATGCCTTTAGAGTAACCGTAAAAAACCTTTATACAAAACAAATGGGGTTAAATTAACGGCCAATAGAGGCTAAAGCTATCTTTTTCCTCTTCTATTCTCTCTATAACTGAGAAAATTTTTGATATGATATTCTAAGATATGGACCCACAACTCTTTTGCAGGAACACAAACAAGAACAGATTAAACATGTAATGGAAAACAAACATGAAAAATAGAAAATAAGGAGCAAGCAATTATGGTGAAGATAGTGGTCGCATACCTGAGGAAGAGACAAGGAATCTAAAGGTTGAAGGACGAAGTCTTAAGCCCTTATTCACCTTTTCCTTCCACAGCCGAATGCTCTTAGATTCTCAATTTCTCTTTGCTACTTGCTCTCACATAATTTTATTGTGTGCTCAAAAGCTCTTTACATGTGTCTTTGGTATATTCTTATTTATTAGTCAAGTGATACCTCAATTATTTAGTGGGTAAAAATTAATGAAGCCACCAAATCTTACCTAATTCTTCCTTATTTATTTATTTCAATTTTGTTTGAAATTATGGACTTGAATTTGTGTGGATTTAATTGCTTGATATTTCTTTTTGTTTCAAATTCCTTCTTTTTTTTAAAGCATAATCAACTTGATTTATTGAACTGATTGAGACTATTTATTTTTCAACCTTTTGCTATTACTTGTTTTTTCCAATTTTGTATCTTGGAAGATCAAAGATTTTAATTTGTTCTCTTTTTTATTGCAAATTTTGTATTAATTTAATGGAGAGTAAATTAGTGATTTGAAGATATGATACTATTAAAAATTTAGCATACATCTGGTCTAAAATTTGTTAATTATTCTTGTTACCTTTTTTACTTTTATAAAATCAAAATTAAATTTTCTCATTTAGTCACAAAATTCATCAAATAATTTCAATCAATCTCTTAACTTTCCAATCAAATCTTTCCCAATTATATCATTCTTCCTTAACGAATAAGAAACAAATGTTAAAAATAAAGTGGAAAGAATTTAGACATTTCCATTAAGTTAGTAAATTTTGGACTTCGACAAAAAATTAGTTTAGACTTGAGAATTTATTGGGTCATGAAACTTTTTTCTTTCTAAAGAAGAACTTTTATTTTGTTAAATTCCTGGAAAAATTTTGGTGTTGACACTCCTAAACTAGGACCAATTCAAGTGGTTTGGCCGATTCGAGACCAGTTTACCAGTTCTAAAGATCGATTCTTAACATAGTGGCTTTGGAGGCTTAACTAGATCGATTCTTGATTAATTCAGTCCTATCAGCTAGTTTGATTCTGAAAACAATGAGTCTCATAGCAATGTTTATGGAAATACTTGCCCAAAGACCACAATTTTCATGAGATAGATGAGTTTGCTTCTTTCTCATGGAATGATAATATTTTTATTATTATATGAAATGTCCAAACACAAATTATTTTATGCCTAACATGCCCTTTTGCAACAAGAATTGAACACCTGAATCCTGATTACTTAATTAAGGAGATATGATATTATGTCATGAAACAACTTTTTTTACAATGTAAGCTATCAGGCAAAAATTCAAGAATGATTTTATGTCTAACAACAACTACCATTTGTTGTTGCTAATGATTACAGTGACCAATGACTTTGACCATCACCATCGATCATTCATCATCAGAATCTATCAACTAGTCTATTGCCATTGGAATCATTTTTGTGAATGCTTTAGTCAGCTAAACATGGCAATCATTAGTCCCCAGTAATGCTATTCCAAGGAATACCATTCTTTTTATTTTTGGATCTCCAAAGAATACTATTCTTAAACAAATTACTTATGAGAATCACAATTTAAACCAAATGCCCCTAAATGTTAAGGGATATCCATATAGAAAAATAACCACAAGGTGGAATTATTAGTTTAAGGGAGAATTCAGACCCTATATATGAGAATTCATAATCTTAATGGATTTCCTTCAACAAATAGAGAGCCTAATTTGTGTTGGCAATAAGGATGGGTATAGTTCAATTCAACTTAAAAAATCATGGTAAACCTAGAATCTAGCTCAATTTGTTTATGGGTATAAGTTTGAATAACTACTTTAGTGGAGTTTAGAAACCCATGAAATAGAAGAAAACAAAGATGAGAAATATGGGAAGACCATAGTTGTATGGGGATTAACCCGATCGGTCAACCTAAAAAATTCACAATTCTGGTTCCAAATTGGTCTAGTCAACTTGTTGAATTGGTTTCCTAAATGATATTGTCAAACCCGGATTGACCCTAGTGACCCACTCGGCCGAGTTGACTCCAGTTGGCCATTTTTTTTTTACTGAAACTTAACAAAAATGTAATTTTTAGGATTTGAATATTATACTTGAAGATCTTTGTTATAAAGTGCATTTTACTATTAGACCATATGCTTTAGTTGAATATTATTCTCAATTTCTTAATTTATTATACAACTAATAGGTTATTATCACTGCTTGTTTGAAAATATTTTTTTTCATACAATATTTTTTGTTTAATATTTTATAATATAATATATTTTATATCAAGTAATTCTTCATATAATATTTTTTAAAAAAATATTTTCTTCTTTATATTTTACTATTTGACTCCTAGTCAAATCATTGACTTGGCTTTCTACTCAGGTTGACCTCTGATTCGAGTTATATAACTATGGAAAAACGTTCTGGAACATTTCTTCATCTATTACACTTCTTGAATTACAATAGTAAAAGAAGAGCATAAATACAAAAGAACTCTTTTCTAATCTCAGCCATACACATGTAACTAAAAGAACCACAACATTAACTATATACAAATAATGATTTAGTTGGCTATATTCTAACATCTCTCCTCAAACAGTTGTCTATGTTAAACTTAGACAATCTGTTTGTTATAAAACAATGTCATGCAATAGACAAGCATTTTGTAGATTAGCAAGTTGAATGTTTGAAGTAACAAACTTTGGTAGAATTTTCCATTTTTTTCAACCTTTTCTTGTACATAGTGATAATCGAGCTCAATATGCTTACTTCTGAGTTCTGATATGGAAGACTGGATTAAAAACAAGTTTGAGAGCACTTTGATTATCACACCTGAGAAACACATGTTGGATTTTGAATCCCAATTCAATGAGGATATATCTAAACCAAGTCAAGTATGTTGCTACATTTCACAAAACTCTATATTTTGCTTCAGTATTTGATCAGGAAGAAAAACACAAAATCCAGAAATTGACATTCTTATATCTGAGTCACCACCCTAGTCTGCATCTGAGTTGACAATTAAATTTAGATGTTTTTCAATTATAGGAAAGAAGAGAACAACATATATGGTTCCTTTTATATAGCTCAATATATTTTTTTTTTGCTGCCCAGAAATGTGCTTTCTTATGGCTCATGTATGAACTAACATACTTGATTCATGGAAAAATTGATATCATGTCTGGTAAAAGTCAAATATTGTAATGCACCAACAAGACTTCTATAAACTTGAAGATTTTTATGAACTTCATCATCAGATGCACTTAGTTTCCTTATAGAGGCCATTGAAGTGGATGCTGGTTTGCATTGGCTTATACCAAACTTGTTTAAAATCTCCATTACATATTTGCATTGAGTTATTCTTGTTCCTTTTGAATATCAGCTGACTTTAACACCTAAAAAATATTGTAACTCTCCAAAATTTTTCATTGCAAAATGTTGGATGAGAATTCCTTTAAAGTTCCTAATCTCTGCTTCTACATATCTTATTACATTAATGTCATCAACATATACAAGCATTATCAGATTTGCATTTGATATAGCCATTGGTGACCAGGACTTTGCTAAAGCTATCAAACCAAGCTCTATGGGCTATTTTAATCCATAGATTACTTTCTTCAATCTAAACAGCATGTTAACATCATTAGAAAACAAAAATGGCCTTGTGGTTGTTCCATATATACCTCTTTCTAAAGTTTTCCATGTAAGAAGACATTTTTTACATCAAATTGATGAAGTTTCTATCCAACGATATTTGCTAAAGCTAATGTCAATATCATAGTTTCCATTTTTACAACTAAATAGAAAGTTTCATCATAATCCAAACCATATTATTGATTGAAACCTTTTGCCACAAGTATAGCTTTGAATCTTTCAATTGTTTCATCAGAGTTATATTTAATCTTATAAATACATAATATTCTTAGGCCTTGGCATCATCTCCTATGTTTGATGTTGTATTAGTGCATGTATTTCCTTATTCATTGCATCAATTCATTTTCAATCTTTAATAGCTTCATGGTAGGAAGTAGGTTCTAAGACTCCTTGAGTGACTTCATGTCTCAAAGCCCACTCTTCTATTAGATTATATTATGAGATTCTAACCTAAAACCAATTGGTATCAAGTGGAGTGACCCAACAGGTATATAAATCACACCTAGAAAATTGAGGCAAGCGATGTGAGACTCTAACACACCCCTCCACAACGCTTGGATAGAACAGGCAAGCTTAGCAGAATAGGCAACGGAACAGGTGAGCCTAGCGGAATAGGTGATAGAGATGAGATCTTAGCTTTGATATCATGTGATATTTCAACCTAAAACTAATTGGTATCAAGTGGAATGACCCAAAAGGTATATAAACTGCACCCGAAAGATTGAGACAAGTGATGTGGGACTCTAACAACTAGGTCATCTCCTGATATAATGATATCATTAACATACACAAACAGAATTGTGAGTTTACCATCTTGTAAATGTTTCAAAAAAAAGTATGATCACTTTGATTTTATCTGTATCTGAAGGGCACTATTATTTTTGTGAATCTTCCAAACCAAGCGGGGAGATTGCTTCAACTCGTATAAAACCTTCTTTAACCTGCACACTTTGTTCCTTCCACTAGTGGAATCATATCTAGGGAGAATTTTCATATAAACTTCATCCTCTAAGTCGCTATAGAGAAAGGTATTTTTAACATCAAACTAGTGTAATTCCCAACCAAAGTAGGCAGCAAGGGAGAGTAAGATTCTTACAGTATTCATCTTGGCTACTAGAACCCATGTCTCTTCATAATCAATTTCATAAGTCTGAGTGTATCATTTTGTCATCAACTTTGCTTTATACCAGTTTAGTGTACCATCAAACTGATATTTCAAAGTATATATCTATCTGCACCCCACTGGCTTTTTATCACCCAGTCTATCAAAAATCTCTCATGTTCCATTCTTTTCCAATATACTAATCTCCTCATTCATGGCTTGAATGCAACTCTTATCCTTAAATGCTTCTTGTACTAATGTTGGGATTTTGATAGAATGTATGACTAAAATGAAATTTCAGTGTTGCAGGGAAAGATGTTTAGAAGAGACAAATTGAGAAATATGATACTTGGAATTAAGACAATACATTTTCCCTTTCCTCAATACAATGGGTAAGTTATCTGGATCAGGTTCACAATTATTCAAAGACATGTTATCAGGTTCAGAAACTGGAAGTTCAAAGACAAGAGAACTTGCATCTTTAGTACTTATCGTTGGTTCAGACATTTGAAGTTACTGTTTGGCCAGTTTGGGTTTCCCTCTCTTCTGATACACCAATTTTAGTGTGCTAGCCTTGGCCTTGGCCTTAGCTAGTTCAGGTGGGGTACCAGAAGTAGATGTCAATTCCTATGTAAAGTCAGATGATAAAGGAAGGAAGGACGTAGGAGAGAAGGACTCAGCCTGATCAGCTTCCTGAGTGTTCTCCCCTTGAAGCTGAGGACGACTAAAACAAAACTCATTTTCATGAAAAGTGATATCCATGGAGATGAAAAAATGATGACTTGAAGGGTGATAACATTTTTACCACTTTTTATCAGGAGTATAACCCCAAAAAACACATTTGACAGCGTGGGGATCAAGTTTGCTGCGATGTTGGTGATGTACATGGACAAAAGTCACATAACCAAAGACATAGACTTTAGACTCTGCATAATAGGTATTGATGTAAAGTGAAAGGTCATGAGTTGAATTAGACTTATATTACTCAGTACACGAGATGGTGATCGATTGATTAAATATGCAGTAGTTAAAACAGCCTCCCCCTAGTATGAGCTAGGAACAAACATTTGGAATAGTAAAGCTCTAGTGATTTCAAGTAAAAGATGATTTTTTCTTCCTACAGCACTATTTTTGCTGAGGAGTATTAACACATGTGAGTTCATGCACAATACCATGCTCTTTAATAAATTTAGAGAATTTTTGGTTTACATCCTTACCATTATCAGAACGCAAATGTTTAATGAACTTTTTAAATTGGGCCTGAACCATGTGGAAAATTGAACAAACAATTGAAACACATCAGATTTGTCTTTCATTAGAAAAAAAGTCAAGTTACTCTAGTACAATCATCAATGAAAGAAACAAACTATTTAGTACCAAAAATATTAAAAATAGATGCAGGACCCTAAACATCAGAGTGAATAAGTGCAAAAGGCTCAACATTTTTATTAGAAATAAGTGAAAAAGTTACACGATGGTGTTTGGTAAACTCGCAAATATTACAATGAAAAGACTCAATAAATTCTTTTAAAAATAAAGATAAAAACATATACTTAAGCAAAGAAAATGGAAGATGTCCTAGACGCTTGTGCTGTAGCCAAGTTTAAGAAGTAAGAGACTCAAAACTAGACTGATGAAAGGAAAGTAACAACTTCTGATCAGGACCACCAGTAGTTGGCATATTAAGGAGATAGTACAACCCTCCCAGTTGCTTATATAACAACTCCAATCGTCCTCCCCATGATAAGATTCTGAAAGACATAATGAGAATGCAAAAAAGTTACGGCACAATTATTGTCTCTTTAGTAAACTTATGAATGAAAATAAGATTATTAGAAAGTTTGGGAACATGGAGCACATTGTTTAAGTGTAGGGAAGGTTGTAGTTTAATAGTACTAGAACCTGCAACTGAGGTATGAGAGCCACCAACTACGGTTATATGATGCTTATTAGTAGAGGGTTGATAAGATAATAGAGGTAGAGAATAAAATATCATATGGTCAGGTGTACCAGAGTCCATAATCCATAAATTCTTAGTACCAGAAGCATTAAAGGATTGAAAACAAAAATTCTTACCAGTCATGGTCAGAGAACAAGAGCCAGAAGGCTTACTGAGAGAGTCAATGAGAGTCTGCAAGCACTCCAACTCATTTTTACTAAGGGTTGAAACTTCATCACTTATATTTAAGTCTTTACCCGAAGGCATAGAATCCAAAGAGGTCATATTTGCATGACTTTGCTATATACCCTTGAACCCTCCTGTGTGGCTAAGAACTTGGTCCTTCCCGTGGAGTCTGAAGTAATTCTCGTTGGTGTGACCAGATTTATTACAATAGGTACATCAGCAACCTTATCGGTTGGGCCTAGAGAAGGAAGAAGAAGAGTCTGGTTTAGTTGTCTTACCCGTAGCCAATGCTGGTCCACCAATGAGCTTATAATCAAGCATGATAGCCTTATGACTTTCTTCTTCTTGAATAGTGTAGAATACCTCAAACAGTCATGACAATGTCTTCTTGCCCAGAATCTGAACTCGAATAGAGTCATACTCAGAATTCAGGCCAAAGAGGAACTCAAAGATCCGATCTCTTTCCACAAAACTAGCTAACATAGAAGCATCCTTGCTCCACTCCATTTTGAGATTCTGGTATTGATCCAAGTCAATCCATATGTCATTAAGGGTTCTATAATAATTAGTACCTAAGAGTGCCCCTTGTTCGGTAAAGATTTTAGTCTTCAACTCATAGTAAGTGGTGATATCCTGTTTCATAGAGAAGATCTGGCGAAGATTGTCCCAAATTTCACTGGAGGAGGGAAGGAACATACAACTTCTGCTAATCTCAGGAGTCATGGAGTTCTAGAGCCACGTCATAATAAGAGAGTCTTCATCATCCCACGTCTCGAAGTGAAGGTCATCCTTCTCAGGGGTAGTCCCTTCAATGTGTTTTAACTTCTGACGACCCTTAAGTGTAGTACGAATGACTTGGACCCACATCAAGTAATTTTTTCCATTAAGATGATAGGTGGGGTATAAGATTGAGAGATCATTGGGATTCAGAGGTGGGGGAGTGTTGCGCTAAGCTATGAGATGACTTTGGCAGTCTTGTTGTCCGACATACTCGAGGAAACAAACATAGAAAAAGGGCAGGTGGTGTGAGGCGGCGGTGTACGATGGCCGATGCGAGGCGGCAGTGGGCGGTGCGAGGTGACAGTACGCAGTGTGACTTTATTTAGCTGGTAGTGTGCAGTGTGCGGTGCGTGGGGTGACTTTGTTTCGCTGGTGGTGAGCGGTGCAGGGGTCATATGTGACTCCGATCTAGGTGAGGATGGCAGTGCGATGACGGTTGGAGTCATGGGTTCTAGATAAGAGGCGAGGATGGTGGTGCGCAGTCAGGGGTCACGCACGGCTCCGATCTAGGTCAGGACAGCAGTGTGGCAGTTGGAGTGGTGTTTTTATTGGTGAGGAGGAAGGACAATGGCAGCGATGAAGGCTGATTGAAGGCTAATTGAATCCCAGTAATGAAGGCCGATCGATAGCAATGAAGGCATTGCATAAGAACAACGCTCCTAGATTGAGAGCTCTGATACTAACTTGAAATAGTATTTCTGAATATTATTATTACTTGAATTACAATTATACATATATGATTTACATTATATAGGCTTATGACAATAATCACTTGCCTAAAATAGAGTTAAATTACAAAAAATAAATCTACCTTGATACAAAAATTAAATCTATCATAATAATGAAAATAAAGAAGTAAATATGTATAATAAAGCCCAACATGTATCTTCTTGGTTGAATGGTTCTGGATGGTCTGTGCAGCTGGTTTTCCTGATTTACAGCATCGAGTCAGGCTTTTGTTGTGTATTGGAAGAATTATTGGTGACTTCAAGTTGCTTTTCGTTGTCTGCTTCACCTGAATCTTGAGTGAAATTATCTCGTGTCTATGTTTTCATCTTGATTATGTGGATCTTTGAGTTCATCCTGATTTCCAATATTGGCATCTTCTAGAAATTCTATGCCACCCAAGGAATGTGAGGTTGAAGTTCTCAATGTAAACAACGATGATTTCAAGGCTTGTACATTAGAAAAATATTTGCTTTCATCAAACATTCTTATTATTTGTTTAATCAAAATACGTCTAATTTTATTCAATTTACTTATAAAATTATTTTATATATCATAAAAATATTACAATTGTATACAAAATAATTTAATATCTCTTTATATATAATATAAATACAATATAAATACAATATATATATTCTAATGTCCTTCATCAAATGTCACATGTCTTGAAATAAATATCCTATGAAGTGTAGGAAAATAACATCTGTGGCCTTAATTTGTGCTGTTCGAAAACATTCTGTCTGGGCCTTGAGCCCTCCAAATTACCAAAAAAAGAAAAAAAAAAGAAAAGAAAAAATTGCCTCTTAATTATAGAGATTTGTCAATGTGAATAATTAGGATAATTAGGGAGGTGACCAGTGATCATATGATAAGGGGACATTTTATTTGAATTAGCAGTAGTTGGCAGCCTAGTTATGACATACGTGGCTGTATGAAAAGCCTCACTCCATAAATAATTTGGTGCTCTAGTGCAAAAAAGAAAAGAAAGTCTTAAAACAGAAGATGAGAAATAGGGGAAGACGTTCTGGAACATTTCTTCATCGATTACACTTCTTGAATTACAGCAGTAAAAGAAGAGCATAAATACAGAAGAACTCTTTTGTAATCTTAGCCACACAGGTGTAATTAAAAGAACCACAAGATTAACTATATACAAATAATGAGTTAATTGGCTATATTCTAACGTACTTTACTACAAAAATAAAAAAATTAAATTTTCAGTTCGGTTAACCAGATTATTTTTAAAAAATTGAAATATATAATATATATAATATTTTTTTATATATATATATATATATATATATATATATATATATTTCAGTTCAGTTAAAGAAACCAACAAAGCTTCATTTTGTTTGGTACATTAAATTTATTGGTGGATAGGTAGCTCAAATATCTATTAATTAAGAAAGGTTTACTTACTGCATTTAAAATAAAACCATCTGAAAATCATAGAGTTTGAACCAAAGCCTTTTCACAAGGATACAAAAACTTACCACACCGAACTTGGAATTTCCTCTAGTTTAATAAGAGTTTAAGAATAGGGGTGACGAAAAATGTTATGAACAAATGTTATCAATGTATTTTGCAATCCCAACTCACTTTAATGTTATAACTAGATAACTATATTAAAAAATAAATAAATTTAATATTTTTCCTTATGATTTTTTTTTAAATGATTGGTGAAGATTACGTATTGTTATATAAATACGTATTGTATTTTAGAGCAGGAGCAGTCATTCAGAGCAATGAACTTGTTCTCATATAAACCTGTATTGTATTTTTGTTGAAGTGATATATATTTAATCATATAGAGCAAGAAATTAGAACATTTAAAGATATCTCTCAGAACATTTAATTTTCTTAATAAGATGTTAAATATTTATTGATTGATAATGAAAAAAAAAATGGTATGTGTAAATATCAATTTCTCTTGTAGTAACTGATAGAGGCCCTCACTTAAGCCTCACAGAATAGAACATAAGATGTGGTTGAGATTTATTCATCAATTACTTTACTTTATACTCAGTCCATAAAATCTCAATTACTCATTTAAGTTAGAGCCGTGCTATTTCACGCAAAGGAATTATTACAAATTCATCCACGGAGGACGTGTCATACGCATTTCCCTTTTATGTTATGTAAGTTTTGCAAGACTCCTTATTTGTCTATCTAAATTTTTTTCAT
Source organism: Ormosia semicastrata (assembly GCA_029884595.1). Classification (NCBI taxonomy): domain Eukaryota; kingdom Viridiplantae; phylum Streptophyta; class Magnoliopsida; order Fabales; family Fabaceae; genus Ormosia; species Ormosia semicastrata. The sequence goes on along the minus strand of JAQQTO010000036.1, from coordinate 8,176,325 downwards.
TAAATTTGCTTGTTGAGTATACAAATATGAAAGATAAAAGAGAGATTAATCTTTCCTATTCTCGAAGGAAATTATTTATTCCTCCACAATAGATCATTACTATCTATTTTTTTAGAGATTCCAACAATTATGAAGTTTCAACATCATTTTAATAGTGTTAGATTATAGTGGAGTTTACAACACAAGAATTTTCAAAGATAAAAATAGAAAGATTATTTTACAAAACCATAGGAGCTCCAGTTGGCAGATATCCATACAACTCAAACACAACAACACCAATCAACTTGGTAGATTAAAAACATATAGAGCTGAACAAATAAAGTCTTGTAACCTTGTAACGAATCTCATATACCCTCATAGAAGAATTTCTGAAACGCTTCCATATGAGCTGTTTGCAAACGAATAGCTACAATAAGAGAGCCATCCTCATCAGGGCTTGGAATGATGAATGTCTTGCCATCGGCACTCATAGCTCCTGGACCCAAATACACAGGCTTTCCCCACCCAAAATCTGCTCCATATACAGGCATGCTCAACCAGCTCACAATATGAAGGTTAGGGTTGCCCAAAAACTGTGCATGCATGCACCCTAGGGTGTTAAACGAGCCTCTTAGCCAATCCACATGCTGTTGACTCTTCACAAAATCAAGCTGTGACCTTATGTACTCATCTGTGAGTACATCAACTGCTTCCCTGATCTTTTGGGCAGCATAGCCCAGTGGTTTTGATACGATATCCCCACTAAGACATGTAGGGGTCACAGTTCTAAGTATAGCATTACCAAAATAGTTTCTAGGTAGAGGTGGCTTCAATCTATTGCGGATATCAGCAACAATCCTAACAGCTGATGGCTGAAGGGTATCTCCTTGGCGAGCCATAGCCGCAGATTTCCACACCTTAGCAGCAATAGCTTCATATCTGCTATGAGGTCTACTACTCCTTTCCAAACTCTCTTCCTTCGTGATTTCATTGGCATCACTATTTATTTTTAATGAAGGAAAATTTAGGGTTAAGGGTGTCTGTCCCATCCTAGGATCTTCGTTGGCATCGTTCTTTAACTTCTCAACTTGCTCTCTAGTGAGTTTCAACAAAGCAACACTTGTCTCCTTCTTTCGTTCCTCTATGTTGTCATGGCAACCTAGTAAAAGTGGCAATGGCTTGAACTCTTGGTGATCAAAGCGTGGTGGTTCCAATAGTGCTGGTTCAATGGATTTTAGAACTGTCCGATCCAGAAATGGCATTTCATCTTCCACTAAAGTGTCTCCTCGAGCAAGCTTGGCCCATGAGTTGATGAAGTGAATAGCTGCCGTTCCATCAGCAATAACAGTGGACATGACAACACCAACACTGATGCCACCACACAGGAATCTTGTCAATTGCACTAGCAACAAGGGCACCTCCTCTATGGGTTTGCTATAATCGACCTTAGGAATAAGATCTCTGATGGTTTCATTTGGTTCAAAATTACCATATTCAGCCAATAACTTGGTGGATTCAGCTTCCAAGAGCATCACTCCCATTGCATTACAAGCCACTTCCAGACGCTCACCACTCTCTATCCAGCGTAGTCTACCAGCTAGTGGGTAGTAGTGGACTAGGATCTTGCAAAGGGAGTCTCTCACTCGTGATATGGCATTGTTGTGGTTATTGTGTTTTGGCCTGTAAATGTAGATAGAGGGTGCATGAGTCCAAGGCACTATTTGGTCACTCTCGGACAACATCAAGCAATGATTTGGAGTAGGTTCACTTGGAATGACTGTGTAGGAGGATATGATGGTCACCATATTTATCTTCACTCTTGTCTTTGTTTCCTTCTGCAGTATACGTTTATAGATTCACGCTTTAAAGTTTGTGGGATATAAAGCCTCAAGCTTCGTACTTTAAGTCTGCTTTGTTGTAGAGACAACGATTTTCCCTTAAAAAATGCAAATGTTGCTTTTAAGACTGCAAAAGGTATATAACTGCATATTGGAAAAGATATTTTCACACCAATATCTAGTAATCAATTAATATTTTCAATAATCATATAATATACGTTATTTATTAATTATTTACATGCTGATTACCAATGTGAAGTGGTGTGTAAAATTAGTTTGTAAGTAGCAAAATTGATATCATATAGAGCACACTACTACAACATTTTTCAATCTTTACAGTGTCCAAAACCTTGGAACTTCTTACAAAAAAAAAAAAAAAACCAACAACAACAAGGAAACTCAAACAAAGGAAATCACTCCAAGTTTATAAGGCACACCCATGAATCACCAAACAACAAACACATTAGCTAATTTAAGAGATAACAAGCTACTGGCCAACGGGAAAAAAAAGTGTAGATGTTTATGAATTTAGAGCAACACGATATTATAACACACAGATCAGGAGACAAAATCATGTCAATCCCACCAATTATTTTAAAAATTTTAAAAGACCCCAATGTAATTTGTAAATGCCTTGAGGTAATTAAATAACAATTTTGACTACTTATGGAAGAATAATGTTATATATACATAATTATATATACATCATTTTATATTTACATAATTTTTATTATATAAACAGATATGCACACATGTAATACGCATCAAGCTTTATCTAATATTGAATTGGTTAGGTTATTGAGTAGCTGTCTAGCTAGTTTAACATGCAGTCAAACCGAAATACATTAAAATGTTATAAAAATAATAATTTAATAATATTTACATATTTAAAAAAAAAAACACTATTGCAACCATTGACTCAGGACATAATTCAATTGAACTGGGTTGGTTACACAGACATAATTTTTATAAATTCCCCACAGAGGAATACGTGAAAAATTATAAGCCACTGTTATCACATTAATTAATTTCTCTCTTCCTTTATTGACGTTTGACACATCATCCTATGTGAAGTTTCTGTATATAATTTGTCAATATGAGTAACATTTCCACCAGTCAAAAATTTTAAAAAAAATATTCTCAATTCAATTTTATCTATTAAAAAAATATTACCACAATAGTTATGCTACACAGCTACAAAAAATTAGTTGAAATTTTGACAAAATTCAACTAAATTCAAGGGTGGTTATTAGATGAAATAAAGAGGTAATAATTACTTGTCAACCTAAAAGTAAAAAAAAAAAACTAATTCATTCCATAAAAAATTTTGAATGTCTAACATTTTTTCTTGTCATTATCAATTTTATCTCAAGTCATCATATAATATGTCTAACAATTAAGCTGTATTTAAATAAAATTTATAAAATCAATTAATTATACTTTGTTAAAATAATGTAAAATTTAGCATAACAATCCCAGCAATATCAAGACTACCCTGTCCATTATTACGGATTCAATTTTCTATTTTTTTTTTCATTTCTCGTCTTTTAATAACGTTGACAACTAATTAGAATAATAATCATGATATTTTTATTATTAATATTATATATATTTTTTCATACTCTTTTTAATATTATTTATTATATATAATTTTTTCTATCATTTTATTTTATTTAATCATAATCTTTCATAAAGAATATGAACAATCTTACACCTTTTAAAAAAATGTACGATGATATTATTTTTAAAAAAACTGACAAATAAGAAAAAAAATTATTACTAATTAAGAGAGGATTTTTTTTTTAACCTCGTCATCATTAGACGAAAAATGGGACAGGAAAAGGGAACTGAATATTTTTGTCCCATTATTCCATAAAGATACTTCCAACTAGAACCATGTATCTAAATCAAATTAATGCCATATGTTCTTACTGAGATCAGATTAGACATTACCAACAAATAATTGCACACTGTCGGGGTGAAGCATCCTATAATCTATACATTGACTGTGAAAGGGAAACTACACATTATCTTTTTCACTCATGTGCAGACATAAGGAACATCTAGTCAATATAATCGACCTAGTCAGTGCATATGGTCACCAAACAATAGAATGGATATCTTGCTCCAGACTGCAGGAGATGCATGTGATTCTTATTCTAACATGTTTTTTTTGAGATCTAATATGAAGGTTTTGGCTTTTGATTTCTAAAAATTATGATCCTGTATGAGGATCCATAGACACTGCAAGTATATTCAATAATCCCAGGAAACAAACGACACAAGTTAGCTCCAACAAGCCTTGTTAGATAAGAAAACAAGTGGAGCATATTTCAAACTAGAACTGAATATAAACTAACTAAACATCAACAAACAAATCTTAAATTTCTTTAAAAAAAATGGAATCATTCAACTTAAAAAATTAACTATCTATTCAAGAAGAATCAAGTTTGCATGTACAAAGTTGTTCTTCAAATGAATTTGTCTTCAAGTTGATCCCTGCAACAAGTTTGAGAAAGCATCTACGATACACAGAAGAAAAGGAGGAAGAGATAAGACGTGTTATGAAGTAATTTACCTTTTATCTAAGATCTTAACTTTGGGTTAGCAGCAAAAAGAGTGAAGAGACCTTTATTAGATTCCCAGAAATCTGGCCACCTTGCCTCGAGTGATGAGAAATTCAGATCACTTTCAAAGACAACACTGCTTTTAGTTCCATCGGCAGTTTTTGGCGCAGTAACCTGACTCCTGAGTCCTTAGTATTTGTATTTGTCCAACAACATGATGATAAGAAATTCTTATCGGCCATCATTATGTGTAACACACTAGTGTGTAGTTCTTTTTAAGTATATAGCATATATTTGAATTAGCTAATCTTATATTTAAAAAATTTATAATTAAATTTTTAATTTTTTTTTTTAAAAAACTACTTGTTTAAAATTAATCAAAGTTAAACATATTAAAATCTTTCTATTTAAATTATATTTTAAATATTATAATTAAAATGTCATATATTTATTGTAAAAAATAAAAGTGACATATATTTAATGATACACAACCACAGAATTATTATCATATTCTAAGATGACAATTTTTCCATGATGATGAACCTACTTTTCTAGATTCCCCGCTAAAACATCTTTCAGCTGGTCCCCTTCTCTCCACCGCCCACTTCGATTCTATCATTTTGTCTCTTGTACTAAGCTCCTGTATATGCAAGAATCTCTCAGCTTGGATCATTACATTCGTTTGTCTGTTGCTATCCTGCCCTAACCACTGTCTCCACCCTTCATTAATTTTTATTAAAACATATTATTTTTATTTTTTTAATATAAAAGTTAATTTCTAACTTGGAGGTAAAGAAACTTTTGACAGTAGAATAGTGCGGTGCCACCTACCATCACCACTCTCGAAGTTAGAATATTAAAATTGTTATTTTAAAAAGATTTTACTTAATTATTAATTCGATCTAAAATTATGTAAGTAATAGATTAAAGATAAATAATAATAATACGACTCAATTAATTAATGGGTTAATTAATTTAAGAAAAATGTCATTTGTACACTATTTCTTGTCCCAAAAGTGTTAACCTTCATTTCTAATAAAAAAAAAGAGAGAATAAACAGTGGGAAGTGCGTTTTTATCTTTTGTTCGTTAAAAAAAGGTGTAAAATTTTGGTTAAAAAAAGGTATGCATACATCAATGTCTTTAATTTAATTAGAACCACTAATTTTTTTTTTTTTTACATTTCACAGTGGTTTTAAAACTGTCATTTTATGCATTCAGAGCAATTTGATAAACTATCATAATTGGGTTCACCCATTCGATATAATACAACAGTTTTCAGTAAACTGCCTTAACTTACAATGTATAAAACTGTTGTTTGATTTTGTATGTTATGGCACTTTTTAACACCTACAATTTTGAATTACTTTTGTGGTTTCTAACCACCATAAATTTCAGTAATTTGTGCTACTTTCAAACTACCACAACTGACGAAAATTATGACGGTTTAGAACTGCTTTCTTCTGCTATAATTTAAATAATTTTGACAGTTATGAAGAAACTTATGGAAGTTATGAACCACTGTATTATACTTCCTTTCATCTAAAGATAGGATTTTTCATAGCTGTGAATGAAAGGGAAACAAAGTCTCACTAAGAGAATACAAGAGAGGGTAATTACCCAACTTCACTCCTTTAAGGAGGAAAATAACACCATCATGAAGAAACAAATCAAGAAAAACATCATAACTCCCGTTAAATTTTAACAAGAAAATTAAGGGGAAGTAAAAAGACGAAAGATGACATTGCTCTTCTTCATTAAACATAAGGTGTCTTGATCTTGCTCCAAACAGGATTTCTTTCATGCGTTAGACATTGCTTTTTCTATCGCATCTCCACGATATCGATCCGTAACTTGCTTGATAGATCTGAAGATCATTTTATTCTATAAAATCAAAGCATATAATTGATTTAAGAAAATTAAAGTTAGAATTTTCCAAGTCTCTACCATAAAAATTCAACACCAAACTCTTCATGTTTATCCAAACTATAACAGGTAAGATCGAAAAGATCTGAAAACAATTATTCAAAAAGTACTACGAACAACAAGAAAGAAAACGGAGAGGGATGCCGCTGAAGGAAATCAACAGCAGCCCCATGAGAGAAAACCCAAAGAGAAAGAACCAAAGCACCACTAAGAGAGAGAAAGGGCCACAAAGAAGAAAAGAGAAGCTAAAGACTGCAAAGAGTCTTAGAGCAACAACAATAGAGTCGTGATGAATTGAAACCACCATAATCTTATTTATTTTTAATTATATTATTACATTTTTAATACCACTATTTCACACTATTTATCAAAATCCTATTCATCAAAAACCTATATAACAGAAGTATAATTGTTCTCGCTTAACTTTATATCTAACAAGAAATACTCATTAGCTAATAAGTTTTGTTAATGAGTGTCTTAAAAGAACTAGTTTAGGAGCATTTAATATCTCTATTAAATAAGTAAGTATTAAATATTTTTTGTGATCCAAATATAATAAATGCCTTATTTTTATTTAATAGTTTTTACTTTTATTTCCTTAACCAGTGCCCTAGCACTTGTTAAGCCGATTCCTTAACTAATTAACTAATGTAATCTTTGTATTAAACTTGAGTACATCGTCAAATAACTCCACTATGAAAGTTTTGAGAAGTAGTATCACATGTCATTCATTTAGCAACAATTAGTAAACTAATCAATTTTTATACACAGGTTAGTTTCATTAGTGCGACACTGTCGAAAAAAGAATAGTTTGCAAACCTAGTAGCTTGTTTGGTTTAAATTTTAATTGAATTGATTTAAAAAAATGATATTGAAAGAATATATTTTAGAATTAATTTGTGTTTGGGAATGATATTTCAAAATTCAATTAAAAAAGTTTGATTATGTTTGAAAGGTAAAACAAAATTATTTTTGTAATGTACGTATATAATTTTTAAATTCTTAAGAGTAAATGGTCAATTTCGTTCTCAATGTTTCATGGCAGGTTCACATTAGTACCTAATAAAATAAAGGAAAAAACTTAGATAAAGTTCTTTATGTGTTTGTGGTGCTGTTTTCTAATAAAAACATAACATCTGTAAATTTTTTTATAATTCATTAATAAAAATTTTAAAAAGGATGAAATGGCTCAAAAATAAGATACATGTTATACTTTTATTAGAGAACAGCACAACAAACATCTAAAGAACTTTATTTAAATTTTATCCTAAAACAAAACCTAATTTTTAGTCCCAAAATAATAGCACAGTTAGCCACATCCATCTTTCTATTTGCGTACCTCCGTCCAAGTTAACAAAGTTACTAAGGTAGCATGTTAACGTCAGATTTGGCGAATTGTTGGGTGACATGACTGATGATATGGTAGATGACATGGTCTAATTGCGTGAGCTGGAGTCACAATTGGATTTGTGTACAATTTTAAGGTTTTGTTAGTAAAAATGGGGGCAATATTCCCTCCATTTTGGTTACTCATCCTTCTCCCAAGGTTTAACTCTAAACAAAACAGATTTATACCCTAAGTTTTATCCTACACACCATTGTTTTTAACTAGATGTATCTTTCTCTCCTAACCTTGGTTTCCATTTTTTTTTGAGGATTTGCTTGTGGTTGTGTACGACGGAGATTAGGGCCATTGAAGTGGGAATCATCGTAGGAAAGAATGTATTTATTATTAATTTAATTGGTTTTGCTTTGCACTCAATATGAATGATTTCTTGCACTGCTCAATGATGGACTACTTTGTTCTTTTTCCTTATTTTAATGTAAAATGGCCGTCCTCAGTTGTACATAGCATGTGGAGATTTTGTTTTTTTAAGTGTATTTTTATAGTTTATGATAAGATACAATGACATCATTTGATTCATATAGCCAATCTTACTTGATAGGAAAAAACTTGATTGTTATTGTTGTTGTAAGTGTATTTTTATGCTTTTACATATTATTTTGTCACTAACACTAATTGAAATTGTGCATGTAGCTAGGGATTATCGTAGTGTTTTGATTGTATGTGCATGTTTGATGAGTTTAAATAGTTGATTAGTTATTTAGTGAGTTAAATAGATTATGACCCAAATATGGCGTTAATTAGTTAAATTACTTTGTTCTAGATGTCAACTGAACCCACCATAACCCTTGTGTATCATCATGAAGGCTGGTTGGTTTGTGACCCTAAACCTAGATAGTAGTTATGTGGGTGGGGAAATTAATGTGTGGAATAGAATATATGTGGACTACCAGAATTTGTTTGAAATTTATAAATTGTTTAAGGAACATGGATATCATGCTTACAACAACTATTACTGGTTATTTCATGGGAGGGACATAGCCAATGGGGGATTAAGACACTTGACTAGTGATGCAGATTTAAACAGGATGATTAATGATGCCCTAGAAAACAACTTAGAGGTTGACTTGTATTTGACCATCCAATTATTGAGAACTTATGAGATTTTATGTATTCCCCTTAGATTGGTGTGGCATCAAGATGAAGATGGTGTTGAAGCTGGGGGAATGTTGGGCTTGGGACTGATGATGGGCCTAATAAAGATGTTGGGTGTGATAAAGCTTTTGGGTCTGCTAAAGACGTTGGGCCTAATAGTTGGTGTGGGGATAATGGTAAGGGGATTGGGCCTGATGGTGTGAATGATGATAGCGAATCTGGTGAGGGGCATGATGGGGGGTGACTTTGTTGTAAGAATGAGTTTTGATGATGACATTGAGATTGAGGGTGAGGGTATTGGGAATGAACAAGGAGCTGAGTTTAACATTGCATCTGAGTTTGATGTTAAGGAAGCAGATGAGGTTGAGGATGAACTGGTGGAGGAACATTCCTCATATGCTGCAGTTGCTGATGTGGGAGATTCCTCAGATTCAGATTCTTCGGACAGTTATGAACTTATGATAGTGTGGAAGATAGTCCGTATGGGCCAGATCCCAGGGACCATGATGATGATGATGATGTTGTGAGCACTATTAAGAAGAAACTAGGGTAACCAAACTCTGAAAAAACACTAGCTAATGACAGGGGAGAGGAAAAATTAAGATAAAAACTACTGCTGCTAAAGGAAAGAAAAGAAATGACTGAACTACCTAAGGTTGAAGTTGAAGACCTACCAGCTATGAATATGGGGGAGGTAGACAGTTTTGATGATGGTGAGTATCAATATAAATCAGAAGAACTACATACCCCTGAATGTTCTGATAATGAGGGGACTGATAAAATAATATACCTTGAGCATAATGCAGAAGCTGAGTTTGGTAGAGTTCATTTGGAATTAGGCATGGAGTTTGCAATTCTAGACTTGTTCAAGCAAGGAGTTAAGGACTAAGTGTGGACAATGTCAGGTGTAGGTTAAGGGCTAAGTGTGGTATTGAAGATTGTGATTGGGAGATATTCTGTTCTCAGATAAATGGTACATAGAGCTTTTTAATCAAGACTTTTTTTCTGATAAACATACATACAGTAGGCAGTTTAGAAACAAACAAGTTGATAGGATGTGGGTTGTGAAGAAGTTGGAAGGGAGGTTTAGAACATAGCCCAACATGACACATTTACAAGCATTTGACCGCATGAAACAACAATTAGGTGTTAACATATGACAGAAAGATTTAGAAAATGATTCTTGCACATTATCTTTTCACACTTTTTGCACACACCTACTTCATTAGGGGAAAAAAAGAGGAGAAAGAATGTGTTTTAGAAAATATATTTGTCTTGTTTTATTATCTGAAAAACAAATAGTGTAAGAATGATGTGGAGAAAATAGTGTCCAACAACAATTAGGTGTTAACATATGATGACAGAAAGATCTAGAAAATGATTCTTGCACACTATCTTTTTATACTTTTTACACACACCTACTTCATTAGGGGAAAAAAAAGGAGAAAGAATGTGTTTAGAAAATATATTTGTCTTATTTTATTTTCTGAAAAACAAATAGTGTAAGAATGATGAGCAGAAAATAGTGTGCAAATAACATTATCGAAATTTTTTAGAGCTTTGAGAAAGGCCAGACAACTAAATGGCACATACTTGGACAATTGCTTCCTGGCTGAGTTGGAAGTGGAGGAACCAAAGTATCTTTGACTTAAAGTCATCTTCTGGTGGGTGAATAATTGCAATAGCAACCTGGCAAAGTTGAAAAGTGGTTTTAATCCCAATTCTTCCAAAAATTTGGAGGTTGCGTGGAGAACTCATAGGGAAAATTGGATCAAGATCAACACTGATTGACATAAAATATTAAACAGTGCCTCGTGACCTATTTCTTTTGCAAAAGATTTCTTTTCTTTTCCTCCTGTATGTTGAAATTAAGAAATTAAAGACGACTCTCATTGCTATATACTGCTCTGCAGTGACAAGTTTCTATTTAGAAATTTTCTTGAATTGTAATTACTTTCTTTTCTCCAATCCATTGATTTCATAAAAAATTGCATATATATATATATATATACACACATGAGTAATGTTACATTTTTTTATAAATTTTCTTAATAATCTTACTAATACCAAATAAAGAAAATATTAAATAAAAAAGTAAATATATCTAATGTATTGAGAACATAAAATGCATTCAATACTTTCTTCTTTTAATAATTAAGAAAAGTATTAGGAAGATTAGATAGAAGATAAAAGATTTCTCTTTATATATATATAAAGAGAATTGCTTGGTAAAGCGGCGGGTAACAAACCCGAATTGTACCAGATACACACATGGGGTAGTGTAGGTTTCACCATACATATGGGTGTGTATCTGGTGGACTTCAGGTTAGGTAGCAATAATCATATATCAATAGTGGGAAAACTTTACGAGACATCAACATTGAAGTTCTTCCACTCAGTCAAGTACAAGCCTCATGACAGATTCCTTTTGCCACTTTAAGAACTTGAGACAAAGGAAATAGTGAATTGTAAAATCAACTCAAAAGATGGAATATCCCATATCATCTTAAACCTCCTGGACTTCTGTTCCAAGACAAGTATGATGGATCCCCAAGTGGTCTGCATATACAGCAATATAGCAATGTCAGCTTGCAATTTCTAAATAGAAACATACAGATAATCCATGACACGACAGAATAGTGATTTACTAGCTTTTTAAATATCATAATCTTCATGAGGGCAACGAGATATTCAATTTATAGTTTGAACGTCAGACAAGAAAAAGCCAAATCTTGGCGGAAAGAAAAGGGTTGCAAACAAATCCTCCAACAAAATCTGCTTGGCACAGTTTTCAAATTTGCTTATACAGTCCAAAGATCAAAAATCAAAAGTTTTTCCATTTGAATATAATTGGAATCATGTAAGCAATAACATAGAAAAATCCAAATGCAACATTTGTTTATAGTCCATCATGAAAAAAATCATGAATTCATGATCAATTTGCCAAATATTTTTACCCATAAACATAAAAACAATGACAGAACCATACAGTATAGGAGAGGAGAATATGTAGTATTTCCTCACCTTGGCTTAATCATATACAGAAGTAGGAAACCTACAGCCAATAACAAGGAAAGCCCACCAATGAGAATATATGCCTTCCCCAGGAAGTGATTTCTTCCACCAATCCAAGTTGTGGTTGAAAGAACCAGGCTCTTTCTGCCACCAAACTCATATGTATTATAATTGTTCTCTATTACTATCATTATTTCATCATTCACTTCAAGGTCAGCCTCAATTTTCCCATATAATTTTCTGAAAGTAGGCAGTGCTGCTGTTCGCATCCAAACAATGAGATCCTCTTGTTGACTCAGCTGGTGCATGCCACATGATGACAAATATTAATTTCTCAAAATATCACAAAGCAAAGAGGAATTTTCTCACAAAAAATGAAAATAAATACAAATTATACAGCAATGAAGATATATTTACAGGTATGCTCTCATTGAGTCTAGCACCCCCTATCAAACCTCCAGCCTGAAAATTTTTTGGATAAACATCAGACCCAAATTTTGCCTGTTGGTCACTCTTCCATGCTATGTTCTTTTTGTTGATCACCAAATCCTTATTCTTGTTTGAAAGTCTATATGTGTCATTGAACAGACTCCATGCAACAAGGCCACAAGGAACAATTGGTTGATGACCCCTGTCAATTGGTGTATAGTCTTCAGGACCACATGAGCTTACCTCACCCTCAGCTGCCCTACTCCTCAGTTGATTATCATCTCTACTTTTAACGTATCTGCAAATATCAACGAAAATCCATGTAGGGAAAAGCATTTCAACATTCAGCACAAAATGAGGGCAAGAAGAAGTGGTTTCCATCAGAAGCTACTTCATAAAATGAATTGTTATGTTCTATACTCAGCATGAGAAAAAAGCTATCTATAAATATAATTTCTGGAACTGAAATATGGAGTGCAGTTGTGAAATATACAATGATATAATGGAACAATGGATATTCCAACATATAAGATTTAGGGAAATGATATCATTCGAGTGTTTAATTAAAATGTATGAATGAAAAAGATGATCAGATAAAAATCACAGCGCAAATTTAAATTTTCAAAATATCTCATTCTCTTCCTCAATTTACCTCATAAATATGAAAACATAGGAATATGAAGGTTAAGGAATGAAAGCAGTGCCTCAGAAGTCAGAACTGGCAAGGGTAAGGGGTTCAACAACAATAAATGCTTCCCATTTTCTCTTCTTTATTCAATTCTTGTTCAGGTCTTCTGTATGCTAAACAGTAACACTAAAAAGAATTTCAAATGAAAAGAGAAAGACTTCCAGCTTAAGTTTCCATCTTACCCTCTTAAAACTCACACTTAGTTAAGATGTAGATCGAATAGAGCTTCAAAGCATAAGAAATGCTAATATTAGGAAAAACTTCCATATAAACAACTTGACACCATAGTACAGAGATAAACCATAGGCTTCTGCCAATTTACGGGGACATATTTAAAAATAAAATCATCAGCTTTTGTTTCTCTTTTTCTTGGTATATTTTGAAGGTAATCTCAAAGTGAGAACTAATAGTTGTGGATTGTGATCTTATAGTACTTCTTGGTGTTTCAAATTTTAATTTTTGAAATTCTACAATGGAATATGGAAGGAGAAAATAAATAAAATTGAGAACAACCTTGATGAGGATTTACTGTGAAAAAATAAAAAGACTATGAGTATATATGAGTTTCAAACAATTCTGGAATTACATTGAGAATAAAATTAGATCTAGATCATGCATTTGAAACTTGGAACCCACGCTTAGCCTAATTCCTTTCTTGATAAGGATTATGACATTAAGATGAAATACACGAGTGGACAAAAGGCTATGTAACTAGCATCTGCATCAGTAACAAGTGATAATGAACTTATGGGTTAAAAAGGAAAGAGAGAAAGAGCAAAAAATTCATGTCAAAATTGATTCACGCAAAAGCACTGGGTGTGGACTCCCTAACTCAATAAAAGCCAGCCAAGTATTTGAACTGTAGAAGTCCAAATTAAGATGAGTTAATCAGATAAATGAGAGAAATGTAAGGCAACAACTGATTATATTATGACTTATGAGGACAATATTATGCCAATCTGAAGCATCTTCGATGGATTGAAAGATTTGTGGAATTATATGTGCAGACAAAGAGAGTGCACAGATAAACCAATTAACTGAAGCATTTCCTAATCTTAGAACCAAAATTTACTAACACCCCAATGCTCCTCCACAGGAAAACAAAAGACAAAATAAAAGTCCATGAAATCAAGAAATTCTCTGGACAGATGTGTAATCCTGATATGCAGGAGGGGGTAAGGCACAAAACCAAAAGAGAAAATATATGAGAATAAGAAAACAAAACAAGAGAGATAGAAAAGACAAAATTCACTACCTAGAGAAATTAAAAAATGGATAATAGTGAGAAAATGGTTGCAAAATCCAATTTATTTCGTAAATTTCTAGGAATTTTTTTTTTCAACTTATCCTGTGAATTCACCACCAATAGACACCCAATAGACACATGTAAGTATCTGCATGCACATAGAGCTATGGATTAAGGAAATTAGTTCCAAAGCAAGTTGCATTTTACCAATCCACTACGATCTTCTTCTCTTTTTTGATTCAAAATTTGACACTTATCCCACCTATACCTTTCTCAGTTACATTTCTATAAGTTAATGCATTTTGCATGAAAGCCCTTCATTTTTTCCCTCAGATTGATGCTAAATTTCTAGTAATCATATATATACAGAAACATGATACTGTTTAATGAAATTAGTACTTAAAAGAAAATCTGCTAGGCTTCACATTTTGCTTCATATTATTCATGCCTTCTTTCCTATAAATAATCAAAGAGTAACATACATATTTCTTCGGTAGTCTAATGAAGAGGCCTTTTTGCTTAAATAGAATGAAACATCAAATCAAATGCATCGATGCATAAAAAACAGACTCAAAAGAGGGAAACAAGATTTTACTAGTTAATTGCACATACCGACGATGATTCTGGTAAAAGTTTTCAAGCTGATAATAGACATAAACAGGGGCCTTCATTTTATTCTTAACCTGCAAATTTTGCAGCAAGTTACTTCCATATAAGTTGCAGCCTAAATTATCATATCATATCAAACAAGGAGAAATAAATTCTACCGAAGCAATGAAGAACTTTATTTTCAATCATATCAGAGATAAGGAATTGTACTAACAGTCCATGTCCTGGTGCAAGTCTTGTTTGTCTTATCGTCTTGAATATATGCCATTGCATTGTCTCTATAAACAGGTGGAAGGCATTCATCATCATATCGGAATGGAACTTCCACCACCTGCATCAGAATTTCTTGTTCAATATACTATCAGTTTGAGTACCCAATTTCCATTTGATACCATGTAAGGAGATAATTTATTACACGCTCTGATGCAAACAATGAAGCAAGACCAATAGGGATGAAGATGAGTCCTATAGCCGTAAATATTGAAATAACCTGGAAAATAAAAATAAAAAATCAGAGTTAGAGCATGAAAAAACCAGAAGTCTAGACAAAGACTGTTGCAAACTATGATTCTGAAGTAAAACTAAACAAGTTTTGTTGCAAGCTATACCCATCCAGGTGTCAGAATTGGTTGCCAAGCAGGAAGTTCTTGCTGTGTGAATCTAGAATCTACAATAAAAAAATTTTTCATGAGTTACATTACCCAGATAAATGCTATAAAAGACACGTGGACTCTAAAAAGTAAAAACACAAAGAAAGACAATAACAGATTACAGAACTATCAGCATCCTACAACAACTTCATACATGAAAATGCCTCAAGTCCTCTAGATTTTAGTATAAACTTTGCATTTGAACAATTGACAGACAGAAGAACAGCAAAAGTTAGAGCATGACGCAATGAAAAGGGTAAAATTACAAACTCACAAAGCCATGGACCATGGAATTTTATTTAACAAAGACAGGACAAGACAGTTGAATGAAATTAACAATGATTATTCTTGTAATGCAAGATGGTAGATATATATCCTGCAAGCATGCTAGAAAGAGAAATAAACAGAATTCAAACAATAGATAATCTCTTTTATGTAGATAGATAGACAGATACAAGGATGCACATGTATGTATGAGAATATAATCAATAGACACTGCTAAAACTTTTTATGGAATTCAAAGATTTTCAAAACCCTGCATTAACCGAAGTTTTGCAAAATCCTAACTCTTTTTATATATATATATATATATATATATATTCATGATTTTAAATTACAATTACAGTTACATTAAGTTTATCACAATTATAGATAATTGCAAGAAAATGTGACTGATGCAACCATAATTATAGTCGTGATACGATTGCGGAAAGCACTAAAATACAATATTGTAGCCGCAATTGTGATTGCGAATAGCAATTTAAAACCATGATATAATAAGCATCCCTCAAGCTGCTTAAAGTAAAACTTTAATGTTAATGATCAAAATCCCTGGATGAATGTAGCATTTTTAAAACTATATAACTGCAAGGAAATGCCTCATTGTTTGGCAAGGAAATTTCAGACTGCCCCATGAAACTTAAAAAACATATATCCCAGTAATAAATGCCAGAAATAAATAAAAAAAGATTGGAGGGAAGAAGAACTTACATTTGGGTTTTCTGGAATTCTTCTTGGATTGTCCGTCTACAACTACCGCCGAGCTTGTTGAAGGTTCTGTAGACATATCCAAGAAACCCAATTTGACTAAAAAGACAGAACAAATTAGGAGAATGTGATTAAAAATAACTTGCAAAGTGGGTGATTTCGGGAAGATGAAAAAGCAGAAAGCTTGACCTTAATTTGTTCCTCTCTTTCTCTCACTCTCTATATTTATATTGATACTATTAAGGTATGTCTTGTCCATCTGTCTGTTTAGGTTTTGATGAAGAGGGGGATGGAGGAGACAGCTTAAGACAGCTTTTGAATATCAAAGCACCACACATTGTGTCAATCACATTCACATATTGGTTTTGAGAAAGGAACTGCAAGGTGGCTTTTTCACGAGTGCAACTACCAGTCATCAAACGTCATTTCTCCTCCTAACTCCCAAGTCCTGAAAGTGAAGACTACGCAGTTATATATATGTACATGTAACACGTTTGTTTTATTGGAGAGATTCTCACGTGTTCCTTCTTATCATTTAATGTGTGCGCCTGGGCTACGAGGATTCCCATTTTATTTTATTTTTAACTTTAATAATATTTTTAATATTATATATAAGGCGGCACATATTGAATGAAATATAGGAAGAATTGTTTTTATTATGAATATTTTACATTTATAAAAATACTTTTAAATATTTTTAGTAATTCTATAATAATTTTTATAATTTTACACATATTAAATAATAATTTAACTGTGTATAATAGATTTTAATTAATTAAAAATTGCTTCTAAGAACATTTAAAAATTATTGTATAAACTTTGAATATTTAAGTTAGATACATAAGGTCAATTATAATAATTATTTATTAATTAATATTATGGTTAACTTAATGTATTAAATTTGAATATTCCAAGTTTATGCAATTTTCTAAAAATTCTTAGTTTTGTTGTTTCCCAAAATTAGAATTTGGTACACAATACACACACCCTCTCTCTCTCTCTCTCTCTTATTAGTTATACTTATTTCTCATTCTCTCAAGGCAATTTCGGTTGGCGATGCCATCTATCACTTCCTTTCTTACCTTATTCTTTCTGCATTCTTCGTTTGAGCCCACCACCTCCACGGCCACGCTCAAAGTAGGTATATATATATAAATGACAAGGTGCTTTTTTTAATGCTAAAAAATAACATGATACAAGAAAATATTTAAACCTAACAACCAAATGAAACTAGACAACAGACGTATAAACACAAACAAAAATAATGCAAATGAACAAAAGGGAGATGGAAAAACGTTGAAGAACCAAAGCCTACCAAATTTGCCTTGGAGGATGATAATGTTCATGAACTTCTAAAATTTGCTTCTTGGCACCACGCTTTCTAAGGTTATCAAATTGTTTTAGTTTGGCAGAAAATGGTTAACGTTAGACAGAAAACTTTAGCTATTAGTATCAGATTAAGCATAATAAACTTAGGAAGTTTAGAAGAAAAAAACGCCACCTGACAATGAAGACCTATTGGTTATTAATTTATCGGGTATTCTTATATTTTTTTTCTTGTGAATACGTGGGTCTCATCACCCTATGGTACCTGGTTGAGGGCCCCTCTAATAGAGCTCATAGGTGACCCCTTAATGGAGTCTTGAAAAGTATTGGAAAAACATCAAACCCTCTCTAATTTTTTTAATGTCCCAAGTTCTTAATTAAATGATACACCACGGGCATTCTTAAATTATTGGATGTGTTCCCACATTTGGTTGTAAGATTCATCCGTGTTCGAACATCGGATTAACCCTAATTCGGTAAGTTTCTTTCAGTGGATTTCTAATATCTACACAGTAAATAATGTCCATCCAACTTAAATTATCTTATATTGTATCATTGATTATCTGTCATGTTAATTATATGAAATATTATTATCTTGTATTATTTATACATTAACAACGTACTGCGTTATTCTAAAATAAGAGCCTTTTTCTTTGAGAGTATGATAACTCTCAATTCTTACTCGCTATCTGGATGTCCAATGTTGAGAATAGTTTTGCAAACCACTTACGACAAGTGGTTTCTGGTTTATGAATTGAGAAGTTTATTTTGGCTTTTAAAACCAGTTTTTCTACCTTTTTCATCAACCAAAGTTTTCCTTTTTTGTTATATTTTGATAAACTAAAAATATCACTCTAAACTCAATTTTAAATCTTCATTTATTCTTTTTTCGTGTATTCTTGTGCTTTTCAATTATAAATCTTCATCTATTGCTCAAAAACTTTATTTTTCTCATACCAAATTACCAGATATTCAAATATATATTATTTTTATTCAAATATTGTGTCAACATAGTATGTAATCAAAAGCCATTATTTTCGTAATATTTGATTTTTAATAAAATTATTCAAGTATTATTTGAATTTCAAGTGACAAAAACATGACAACTTATTTTCTCATATCAAACCACCAAAATATTCAAATATATATTATTTTCATTCGAATACGTCAACATAGTACTTAATCAAAAGTGATGACTTTCGTAACATTTGATTTCCAATAAAATTATTCAAATATTATTAAAGTTTCAAGTCACAAAAAGATGACAACTTTTCGTGGAATATGTGACCAAAACGTGATGCATGGAACGTGGCTTGAGTGTTTCTCACTTGAATGTAATTTTTAAAATTTTTATTTTAAATGTTATGTTTTTTAATAATATATATATATAATTTATATGTATGTTATACTGTTATTTGTTATTTGTTGGTATTTGTATATTGTTATGATAGATAATTCTCTATTATGTTGTTATAAGATTTGATTTATAACTTTACATTGCATAATATTAATATTATAATTTATTTTAAATGAAAATAGAAAAATAAGAAACTCATAATTGTGACTAAATCAGAGAGAATAATCTTTATTAGTAGTATAGATTATAATCTAATGTGCTAATCTGAAAAAAAAAAACTATGATAAAATAGTAATAAGAAATATTAAATATTAAAATTTTAAGTGAAGAGGTTGATTAATTAATTAATTTAATTAATTAATTTAATAATTTATATATTAATTAAAATAATTATTAGTTATTAATTAATATTAATATTAATTTTAATAAATTAATAACATATAATATAATGATGTAATATAATATAAAATAAAAGAAAGTAAAAATGTGAACTATATATATAATTAATGACTAATTAAGTTAATAATAATTTAGTAATTTCATTACAATGATAAATTTCAAGAAGTTTACTAACTTTAAATAGGAAATATCAAATAAATTAGAAGAATTTGAATTTAAAATTTAAAAGAAAAGAAACTAAAAATAACATGTGTTATTTTTAAAAAAAAAATGTAGAATAAGAGATTAAATAACTGCCATCGAGGTTGATGGCCCATGTGACCAAAACGTGATGCATGAAGATAATTTTTTAATTTTTTATTTTAAATGTTATGTTTTTTAATAATATATATATATATATAATTTATATGTATGTTATCTTGTTATTTGTTATTTGTTGGTATTTGTATATTGTTATGATAGATAATTCTCTATTATGTTGTTATATTTGATAATGTAGAATTATTCTAATTTTATATGTAGAGGTAGATTACATATACTTTAATTTTTTTAAAATTATAAATTCAATTAATAAATTAAATTAAAATTTATAAAAAACTATAATCCTATTTTAATTTTCTCTTTAATTTAGTTTTTACTCTTTTAATCCTTCATTAAAAAAAAAAGAATTGTTTACCAAAAAGGGTGTGAGGACACTTGTAGAGAAAAAAATGTAAAGAATTAATTTATTCTTTTATTTTCACAGTAAAT
Source organism: Ormosia semicastrata (assembly GCA_029884595.1). Classification (NCBI taxonomy): domain Eukaryota; kingdom Viridiplantae; phylum Streptophyta; class Magnoliopsida; order Fabales; family Fabaceae; genus Ormosia; species Ormosia semicastrata. The sequence goes on along the minus strand of JAQQTO010000036.1, from coordinate 8,156,060 downwards.
ATTGGTTCATTAATTGTAGTTTTATTATTAATTCACATCATTTAGATTAAAGTATCATATTGCATTGACGGCAGTAAGCAACACTATATACCCTTAACAATATTTTCTTTTTCTTTCATTTTAATATGTGAAAACAATAATTCTCATGGCTTGCTTCTTCATATAGCCTTTGCATGCCTTGTCATCACGAATGGAACAAAATGAATGATGCCATTCCTGGATTCTCAGAGAAATATATATCTACACATGAAGAAATAGTATATATATTCAAACACGTATACAATACAAATTACTAACCCTCGAGCTGACAAGACTTGGAAAGATTAAAAAGGAATAATTCTAGTTCATGACGAACACAGGAGGCAACCTTCAAGCCCCTTATTTTCCCTTCAAGTCTCTTCAATACTTTCAATATGTGAAAGAAACTTACAGAGACGCCCAGCATTGGCCTCCTTCAACCTAAAACCAATTCACACATACATCTAGAATTAATGGAAAAGCCTGCATCTATAGCTAATCGGTCTTATGAGGATTTTGATCCTGTGTCCCAGTTGCGTAGAGAAGAGAGCCGTGACACCATTGAACTTCATCTTCCAGGCATGTTATGTTTGCACGTGTCTAAATTATGGGGTTTGTTTTATATAGGTTAAACATGCTTTTGAATGGGTCCTTGTCTTAGTAAAAAAAATTTATTGAATCTATATAATCAAATATTTATTTGAAGAATTTAATTCTGATGATGCATATGCAATTGTAAATACACTTGAATATAATGATGTGATATTATCTCAATTACAGAGTTTGACATCTCATATACTTCCTCTGTTTCATAATATCTGTTATTTTAGAAAGAAAAATTTGTTCTATTTTATCTATTACTTAGTTTAGAAAACTAAGAAGACATTTTTTTTTCAGCTTTATTCTTATCTCTTGATATTTACACTAAGGCTATGTTTGGTAAATTATATAAGGAAGACTTGATAGTATAAATTTATATTATCAAGTCTTAGCATATGTTTGATGCTAACATATAATAAGATAGTAAAATTCGATCAATTATTTTTATCTTATTCTTACAAGATAACTCTATCTTCTCTCCCACTCCATGATAAGGCCTGATGAGATAATTATTCTCACATTACCTTTTAACATAATCTCTCCCACTCTAGCCTCTTCATCTCACTTTATTACCACCAACCCCAACCTCACCATGGCTAGCCCTTCACCTGCCCCTGTTATCTCTCCCTTTTTCTCGTATCATTACTCATAAAATATTGCGTGTGACTTTCAATTAGAAATAATCAATTCAAATAAAAGTCATACTATTCCGATCTACGTTGTCATTGTCCACTTTCCACCATCCTATCTACTAATTCAATCCTCTTATAAAATTCCAGCCAACCACCACCACCATGGCTTTGTTGGGGGAGGGGGCAATAGGATTAGAGGTTGTTGAAAAATGGGTTTTGTGATTTCTTTTATTTTTATTTTTTTGTTTCTTGTATTTTCAAACTTCAACAAACAGAATTTTAATTTTTTTTACCATGAATGAAGGTTTTTACATGGAGACTACTGGTTTTTGCTTTCATTGATGAAGGTGGATGGTTCAAGTTACTTATATTATGTACACTAAATGTTTGATAGTATAAAAACTTATCATTTTGTTTATACTATTAGACCTTATTCTATTATCTTATTATCTTATATTATCAGGTATACTAAACATAACGTAAGTAAAATGAAAGAATATTAATGGAGTGAGAAAATAATTTAGTCAAATATAATTGTATTCCCTTAAAATGAATGTTTTTTGATAAATTTCTTAATCTTTATACAAAAATCCTAAATAACAAATATTATAGACTAGAGTTACTTAACTGTTAAGATACACAAACATATTAAATAAAGTGTTTAACATAAGATTAAATAATAATATAAAAATTTATATTAGTATTACGTCAAAATTAAACTCTTATTTTAATTTCATACGAGGGATATTTGTTTTCAGGTTTTAGGAGAGAGCATATACGAATTCACATCAACCATCTTGGTTTTCTGGTAATAAGCGGAGAGCGTTCATTGGGTGGAACTAGATGGAGACGTTTCAAGAAAGAAATTGAACTCTCAACAAATTGCAACGTAGATGCTATTCATGCCAATTTCACAGAGAGCATTCTTTCGGTGGTAATGCCAAAGAAAATTCCTCCAAAACCAATTCATCAAGAGAAGCAAGAAAGACAAATCCCAGAACTTGAACAAGTGAAAGAGAAAGATAAAAAGAAAGAGACATATCAGAATATGGAATCTGGAGGACGGGGCACCACAGAAGATACTGAAATCACAACCAAAGAGGCACTTGAAGATTCTGATACAACAGACTACCAGTTTGTAGAAAAAGATCGTGTGGAGTTAACACAGGAAACGACTAGAGAAATTGCCCTCAAATTCATGGTTGTGATCATTGTGATATTGGTTATAGCAAGTTACTTAGCAGACATGAGCAAAAGCCTCATGGCTCAAGCTCAATCTTATTTTCACAATTAGACGAGGCTCTCTCGTTTAAGGTGGTTGTGTAAATTTTAATGCTGTGAACTAGGAGCAAGTTATTATATATATTGAGATATTCTTACATATATACATATGTATCTTACATACACTCATATAGAATGAGTCCTATTATGGGATGAAACTCATTCCATATGAGTATATGTAAGATACATACATATGTATGTAAGAATTTTCTTATTATATTATATCATTTGACTAAAGTTTCGCAAGGATTATAACTTGTTTAATTTGCTTTTGAAATGGATATCTAATTAAAATGGTTATATGACTTATAACTAGTAATTGACTAATTAATTCGCTAGCTTAATTTATAAAATGCTATGATCATTGTATAGTTATAAACTAGGGAGTCATAAACAGAGGCAAAATCAAGTTTATTCAAGTTTGGTGAATGTTTATACAAGTTTGTGCAGATTAAGGTGATCATTAATTTGATCAGGTTCGACATACGCATATATCTATTAGCTAGTGGTCGAGGCATCCATTCAGTTTATTTTATTGAATGTTTGTGCAAGTTTTGATATGCTAATCAGAGAAGCATGAAATGTTATTGCTACCTATTTAAATTTTGCCTATAACAATTGAAGTTTCTGATGATCTTTCATCTGAGTGGTTAACTGTATATTCCCTTATTGTTTCCTTAATTTACAGTTGTTAAGCATGGCATCTTCATTTTCGTCGACAAAAATTCTAGACAAAATTATTAGACTCTTTTGTACCGAGGTGAGGAGGGGAATCCTTGTCTCGTTCAGACGATGGTTCATAGATGTGCCTTTTTGATGAGGTGGAATGAGGGGTTAGGTAATGCTAAAGTTAGTGAAGGTAGAAGAAAGGACGAAGCAGAGTATTAGAGAGATGATTCTTACCATAGAGGTCTTTTTTTCTATTTATAGAGTAGAGTGACTTGGATAGCAAGTGATTATAGGAATAAGAAAGTTTTTCTTTTTACTATGCAAAATATCTTGGGAAGATTATAGTAAGAGTGTTTAATATCGAATCAATTCAATCAAAATTGAAAAAATTGAGTTAAAAATCAAAAATCAAAAAATTGAAAAATTGAAAAATAAAAAAACTAAAAAAATAATTAGATTGACTCAAATTTAAGATTCAAATTTAAAAACTGATCCAATATAAATAAAACTGAAATTTTATATGTATTCTTAAAATAATATTTTTCTTAGAAAATTCCTATATAACTTATACTTATATTGAACATTCATTCTATTTCCCAAATCATACTTAATTATCTCTCTTAAAATTAGATATTTATTGTAAGGTTAACAATTAATTTTGACTTATATTTATAATTTAGATTTATATTTTGATAAATTAGTTTGAACTTATATTTGTTGTATTTTGATGAATTAATTTAGACTTATATTTGATGTATTTTTATAAATATGAATTTCTATATTTTGATAAATTTAATGAATTTATGTATAAAAAATATATAAAAAAATTGAAAAATTGATCCAATCTAAAAAGTTGATTTAGATTGAATTAGATGTGATCGAATTTACATTTTAAAGTAAATTGATCGGATGATAAAATAAGAAAATTGATTAAATTGAATTAAATGACTTTTTTATTGGAAACCTATCTAACTTAGGTTCTAGGATCTTTTACTTTTTTGTGTGTTGGCAATCATTGATATTTATGAAAAAAGTATTCTTTTTGATTGGATAAAAATTCTTACATCCCTTTTTTTTTTTGGGTACATGGTGACATCCCCATTTATTTAGGTGGCGTGTTAATTCACCAATCTGGAACATACACTACTTTTGTGTGTTAATTACTTGCTTAATTTGCAGCAGGCAAATGTTTTCTCAACATACATATACATCTTCCATTTCAAATAAAATTGTAGACATCTTATTGAGATGGTAGGATATAACATTTAAATAAATCATCATAATTCAGTCAACAATTAATTAATCATGCAAAATTAAGAAAAACAAACTCAAACAAAGATGGCAATATCTTGCCAAGGGATCCACACAAACTCTTGCTTTCATAACAAAAACAAAGCTTGAGAAGTGTCATATCTCATGCAAAGATGGCTGCAAAGGCAACCATGGCTGCCATGAAGACCCCAGATACAGATGATACCATAGAATGAACAGCAGAAGGAGCAGGTGCAGGACCTTCAGCCGATACAACATTGATGGCAAGCTTCATTTGATGAGCAACGCTGTCATCGGCTTTGCCATCCGCTGGAAAATGCTTCGTTTGCTGGTGGGAAGGTGCAGTCCTTGAAGAGTGTACCATTCACTTTGAAGACGTTGTGCTTGGTATTGTCATAAGTGAACACTGCAAAACAAAGGGATAAAAGAGTATTCAACTTAGACTCCAAAGTTCTATGTACAAGAAAATTGTCTCAGTTGTGCTATTTACACATCAAATTTAGTATATCACTCTTACATTTGTGGATCAACATACAAATAACTGGGAAAAAAGTGGTAATCAATTAATATCTCTAATAACCATATAATACACATTATTCATTAATTATTTACATACTAATAACTAATGTAAAAATAATGTACAAAATTTAGTGTACAAATATCTTCTTCAAAACTGTCTTGCCAAATAACAATATAAAAACATCAATTTACATCCCAATGCTACACATCAGAAAAAATTTAACTGAATACAAGGTGGTTGTTAGATAAAATGACAACAATTTTAGTTGTACATAATTTTTATCACACAATTCTTAGTTTACTTTCTTTTCTATAATAAAAATAAGAAAAATACACATTTCAACACACTTTTTTTTTTTTTTTTCTAAACAAAGAGATGTAACAAATGTAGTGAAATAAACATTTTTCTAAAAACAAATTGTTAAGGATTATTTATCCATAAAAAAATCAATAAGGATAACAACTCATTTTCACAAACAAATTTGCACTAAGTAGGATTTTTCTTTAGATACCAAGGTTCTCGCCAACTCGGAAAACTTTGTCCTGGGCCCATTGTGTGTAGTTGAAATCATCGGTCCAGCCCTTGGTATTACCCACAATGTGATCACTGTAGCAACCGAGGGAAGCAAAACCATGGAGATGGCAAGGAAAGCTACGCGAGCAGAAGCCATTGGTTTTGAACTAAGAGTTAAAGCTAGCACTTTAAGGGTATGTTTAGGAGTTGAGATTTTGAAGGGAAAAAAATGAAGGTATTATTTTTTATTTTGAATAAATGCTTTCAATATTATAGTTTGTATTAGAATGAATTCATAAAATAAAACATAATCATATAACTTCTCAATATTTTTTTATTTATTTTTATAAATATTTTTTAATTCTCTTAATTTATTAGAAATAAAAAATAAATCTTTCTTTTCTTTTTCTTCCAAAACCTTATCGAAACATACCCTGAATCTCATGCAAGTCCAGGACCAGCAAATGCTATGTTCGTTATTGCTTAGATGAATTGTTGGTTCACACAGCAATTTGCATTTCAACTTGGGCTATATATACGACTTGTATATTGATTTTATCGACATTCGTATATGGAAGCCTCCAAAGAGCAAGGGGGTACCGGCACAGGTCGGCTTTTATTATAATGTGGCACTAAGAACTTTGATTTGAACGTAAAAAAACAATTTTATAATTTAATTAATTATGAATTGTACAATTGTAAGTCGGACTGTAAATAGAATACTTTGAAGCAATTTCACTATAAATTTATCTGCATGCTCTTGTTTTGGAAGGGTGAATTCTTCAATATATGCCTTGTGAAACTGTCAAAGAGTAATAAATAAAGAGTAGAATTTTTCCTGCCACTTGTCTTCATGTGTTATGAATAAATCTTAAATAAATACGATGTATTATATATAATATTTAAATTATTATTTAATATATGAATAGTTATGAAGGTTTCTACCTTTGAAATTTTGGTACTCTTATTGTCTTGTGCTTATTCTTATGCTTGCAAATAAAGTGAGATAAAAGTGATGAGAAAAAAATGATGTAATTAATAATATAGAGAATAATGTAAAAAGTAATATAGGAAAAAAGTGTTATGAGAATATCTGAGTTGATAAATTACAAATGCCAAAAGCTTTTTATTAGATTACCAAATATAACAAAAGGGTACTTTAAAGTTATCTGGTCTCATCTGGGAAAAACTATCACGGCCCTTTAGTACCACTCTTAAATAAATCATCATAATTCATTCAATAATCATGTAAAAGTAAGAATACAAACTCAACGAAGAAGGAAATAGCTTGCCAAGGGATACGCAAACTCTTATTTATTTTAATAACAAAACCAAGCTAGAGAGAAGTGCCGCTGTCTCTCAAGAAAAGATGGCTGCAATGGCAACCATGGCTGCCATGATGATCCCAGAGAGAGATGATACCACAGAATGAGCAGTAGAAGAAGGAGCAGGTGCAGGACCTTCCCATTTAACATTGATGACAAACTTCATTTGATGAGCAGCGCAGTGGTCGCCTTTGCCACAAACGTACCACTCCCTCCCTGGGTTTTTTAGTGGAATTACGTCCTTTCCGGAGGAGAGTGATTCGTTTGCAGGAGGGAAGGTGCAGTCTTTGAAGAGTGTACCATTCACTTTGAAGACATTGTGCTTGGTACCATCATAATTGAACACTGCAAAACAAAGCGATATATAAAAGAGAAAGAGTTCATCTTAATTAGACTACAAGTTCTCTATCTATATATCTTGCCAAATAATAGAAACAACTATTTACATCCTACTAGCCAGGGCGACGACACCAGCAATATTTGTTTGGGGCGCAAGTATTATAAAACATTTAATATTTTTTATAATCTTGTTACGGGTATATTCATTGAAATTATAGAAAACATTATTTCATAGGGGTGCAGTTGCCCCCTCACCATGAGTGTAGGTCTTACCCTGCTACTAGTGTTACACTAAAAAAAAAACTAGTTAGAATTTTACTAGATTCAACTGTGATTGTTAGATAAAACAAAATAATAAATGCTACTCATCTATTTAAGACTCAATAACTATGACAACTTATATTCTATAATATACCGTGACAATCAAATTATGACTAAATGCATATCTGGTTTTGAATAACTTTGAAAAAAAAACTTTTTCAATAAAATTTTAATTATAAACTATTTAAAACACAAAATAAACTAATTTAGATACATACTAAATAACATTTTTCTTTACATACCAAGGTTGTCACCAACAAGGAAAACTTTGTCCTGGGCCCATTGTGTGTAGTTATAATCAACAGTCCAGCCGTTCTCACCACCCACAATGTGATCAGTTGCCATAGCAACTGAGGAAAGCAAAACCATGGAAATGGCAAGGAAAGCTACACGAGCAGAAGCCATTTTATTTGATCTAAGAGTACGTACTTTAAATCTCAAACAAGTCCTAGACTTACTAGCAAATGCTATGTATATGTTATTGCTTAGATGAATTGTTAGCTCACACCATTTTTGCATTTCAACTTGGGCTATATATATAGGACTGGCATATTGATTTTATCTACATACGTGGAAGCCTCAAAAGAGGAACGAGGTACCGACAGAGGTCGGCTTTTACTATGAGATTGCCTGTAGAACTTTGATTTACACGTAAAGAAACAACTTTTTGAGTTAATCATGAAGTGAACAATTGTCACTACTAGAAATGTGAATAGAATACTCCGAAGTGGCTTAAAAATGTTTTTGATTCATATAAATATATCACTTTTCATCTTTAAAATTTTTTGTTACGATTCGTGTTTTTATAATTTTGAAAATGAGTAAAATTAGTTTTAATTCTCATTTAAAAAATAAATAAAATTAATTTAATTCAACTTTTCATATTAAATTTTTTTAACTCTTAAAATGAGAAAATGTTTAATATGAAAGAAGATGAATTACGATAATTTTACTTATTTTTAAAATGAGGGTTGAAATTAATTTTATTCATTTTTAAAATTATAAAAATACAAATTAAAACAAAAAAATTTAAAAACAAAAATTAAAAAAATAATATATTTAAAATTAACAAAAGCATATTTAAGACAAGTGATCACCATAAAGATATATGCATAGTCCTTTGTTTTGGAAGGGTATATTCTTCAATATATGCAATGTGTAACGTGTCAAAGGGAAATTGGAAAAGAGTAGACTTGTTCGTGCGGCCTGCCTTCTGCGCTGTCGTGTTATTGCCTTCCGTTGATTCTTAGGCTTGAAAACGTACATGTACAAAATTTACAAACACCACAAGCTTTATTAGATGACAAGAACAAAAGGGTTTATTAGCGATTTTTTTTTTCTCTTTGCTCATTGAAACTGGGGATATGTGTAACTCATACTAATAACAACATATACATATATATATATATATTATGGTAAACAAAATAAAGATATGGAATTAGTATAAGGATGGAGAAAAGTTTATGAAGCTACATATATTGCTTCTCAGCTTCCGCCCTGCATGTGATTGGAATTACCAGTCCCTTCTTAGGTAACATTTTATTATGGGAGGGAAAAGAAAGGATCAGGGGAGGGGTTCACTCCAATTGGAAGGTCATACACTCACTTTCATATATTCTAAACTAGATACGAGATACTTCCCTTTCATTTTTCTGTCACAGAAATAAAACCAAACTTAGTTTGAAAGTATAAGAACTAGCCACCTACACGAAAAAAACAACAAATTTATCTTGATTCATGATAACCAACTATAATTAAAATTGAAAAGATTTTTACTTTTTCCCCAACAGCATTAAATCAAATAATCATGCACTTTGTCATCATAGAAGTTCAAAGTCATAACTAAGTACTGCTTTTATTTGTCATACAAAGCCACCACTGGTCTAATAGGCACTTCAATAAATATGGCCAAAGAGAATTATGTTATATCTTTTTTCTTGTGGCAACTTTTGTTTAATTCTCCAGTTATTACAATGGAGAATTCTTAGATAATTGTTCAAAGGAATCGGGATGGAAAAAATAATACTCAATAGTACAAGAAGTATATTACAACAGAAGTATCATAAAAATCTCATAAGGAGAGAAACTATGCAGGGGTAAGTCCGATCAAATCTTGGACAACTAGAATTGTTTCTCAACATATTTTTACTTAGAGTTGTTGTCAACCTATTTTTCATTTAAGATTATTTTGTTCCTAAAATAATCTTAATGAGAATATGCTGACAATAAACTCTCATGATCCAAAAATTCATAGGACTAACCGGCTTGGTCATTTTGGCAATTTCTATTTCAAAATAAATTATATGGAATATCTTGTTGTCTACTTACCATGAAGTAGGTGATGGTTCAAATGCTATGTATAGAAGCACTTTGCTTATAAGGCGCTTATGTTACATTCTTCCTACTAGCCAGTTCTCACCCGTTAACAAGAGGGGCTCTTAAAAGCCATAACTAATTAAGCAGCAAGAACATTGCATTTCATCAAAGAGGATCTGAACAGAACAAATGCAAAGCGTTAGGAGGTCTTCCCAACTCCGTGAAAGTTTCTCCAGGATCATAAGCCATACTTTCAAACCAGTCAGTCAGCCAAACGGTTATCTTCACGATACACATGCGAGAACCGGATCTACCATTCCCATTGGCATAAGCTACGAATATCGGAATTTGGCCTTCACCTTGAATATATTGAAACCTGCTAACTGATCGAAACTTACACAATGCTGTAGTAAATGTTGTAGTTAACTTACACTAACGCTTCAAGGCATGGTTTTAAATTGCAGTTACGGTTGCAGTTGCGGTTATATTCTTTTACCACAATTGCGAATAATTGAGGGAAAATGTGGCCAATGCGATTGCAATTGCGATCGCGATGCAATTGTGGAGACTACTAAAACTATAATATTATGGTTACAATTGAGGTTGCACACCGCAATTTAAAACCTATGAAGCACGGATACACTATTTTTTAGGTGTGTCCGCTTGTCGGACACATGAGGACGCGCTTACGACACACGTGTTTTGTGTGTCTGAATGTGTCCGATTAAAAAAATTATTATTTTCGGTTTAGACACGACTCAGACACGTCTAAGATACGATTTGAACACAACCCATTAATATGTTTTTAAAAAAAAATTAGTTTTCATGACTAACGACCAATTAGTAAGCTCGTAACTCATTCAAGTTCAATTACATGACTGACATCTCAAGTCACTATTTTCACATACTAGTATTTTAAGTTTTATCTTTTCACAGGCCACTATTAGACTATTAAGTTTTATCTTTTCAGACACTATTATTTTTATCTGCTCCTTTTACCTCTGCGCGTACCAAGCCGTCCACTTCGTCATCACCGATGTTTGTCTCACACTACTATTCCCTCTAGTTATTTTTTTTTGGATGTACATATACTTGTACATGATTAGTTCTATTAGGAGAAGTTGATTTAAGAGATCTTTTAGAAAATGTTAATAGAAATTATGCTTCATATTTTTTAGGAAGGACTTAATAGGTAGCAAATATTGACACATATGATAAATATTAAAATGTTGTAAATTTTCAAGTTTTTAGAAATGATATTAATGAATTATGAATCTTTTTCTTAAATTTTGCAATTATATATATACATAAATAAAGTTCTTTAATTTACTTTGATATAAATAAATAAATAAATAAATAAATAAATAAATATATATATATATATATATATATATATATATATATATATATATATATATATATATATATATCGTATCCGTATCCTATAATTTTTTGAATTTAGTGTATCTCCATGTCCGTATTTATATCATGTTTCATGTCTGTATTCGTGTCTGTACTTCATATAGTTTAAAGCTAGTAATCCTTTGTCTGAACTTTAAGTTCTAAATTGTACTATACAAACTTTGGTTGATAAAATGTCCCTTTCTTTTGTCTTTCTCCCTCTTTTTATTTTTGGTAAATTATATTTACCTTTTTTGAAGTTTTACTTAATTATACCTGACACCTTTATTTTAAAAATTATATTGGCCTCCCTTATATTTATATTGTCATTACACTTATGTATGTCTATTTTAGGGGAAGTTAGTGTAGATATGCAAATAAAGGAGTGACGGGTGTAATATTGCTAAACCTCCAGGGAGTTCAGCATAATTTACCATTTTTTTTTACAAAATTAAGCTATCAAGCCAGCATTGGATTGTAGTTTGCATACTTCAAATCCCAATTTCGAGTGAGCAAAATGAGTTTTATTAACAAACAAAACGTTTGACAAAATCGTAGTTGGATTATGTTTGAACATCATTTTAGGTCACAAACCACAGTTAATTTATGCTCAAGGAAGGTTTTCAATCATTGATTTTATTTTTTAAACACTTTTGCATAAATTTTTGGGTACTAACTTAAAATTAATGGTAGAGCTTTTCCCAAGAGCATACATTAATTGTGTTTTAGGATAACATAATAATTTTTCAGTATCAGGCACATTATTATGATTTCTTGCTTAGCCAATTAATGGAGTATCCCCAGCTTCTGGAATCATCTTGACTACACAATAAGTGATATTAAAGCCGATAGTTCGATTGGGTCAAGTATGTGGAGAAAGTGATTGTGGTGATTGGATTTGTGCCTAGCTTATGTTTTGGATCATTAGCCAAGACTTGGCTCTTGGTTGATAACCTCACAAATATTCGGAAAGGCTTTTACTCAAGAGGAAGCAAACTAATGTTGGGACTCACATTTAAAGGGAAAGAATGTTGAAAAATCAAGTGTGAGCTATGAAGTCACATATTAGTAAGAAATGAGTTAAGTGAATACCATATAAATAGAAAGATCTATAAACTCAATGGCTTAAGATTTTGGGTCAATGGCATCAAGACCAAAATTTTGATTTCTTGCTTAAACCCATTGGTAGAGGTTTCCCAAGCTTTTTGAGCTCCTCTTGAATGCCCAACATGTTTAACTAATTTATTTCTTTTTTTTGAATTTAAAAGTCAAAGTTTTTATTTTAAATATATTGATTATATAAGCTATTCTAAATTAAAGTAAAAATAATTTAATTCAAACATTTATTATATATTTATACATTAAATTAAACATTCATAACTACAAATATAAAAATAAAACAATCCTTATTAATTAAAATACTGGTTAACTTGTAAATTTAGATGGACAAATTTTTTATTTAATTATAAGGCTTACTGTAATGCACAAAATGGCTGTTTGTATGCTTCTTCTAAAGAATAAAATGTGTGAAGTGATTTTTTTATAAAAATAAAAATAAATGAAGCACTTAAAAAACATAGAAAAGCCTAGCCTTATATATTAGTGGCTTAAATATGTTTTTTTTTTATCTCTATGAATATATCATTTTTTGGTTTTAGTTTTGATTTATGTTAAATTTTGAGTTTGGTTTGTATCCTTATTGTCTAAAAGTGAGTAATTTTGGTCCCTACTGTTAAGATGCATGGATCCATTAATTATTGATGTGACAAATAAAAATCTATTTCACTTTTGTCATATGTCCTTGATGATCCACGCCGCATTTAATTTGTCCACCTAGGATTAAGTTGTCATGTGAATGGCATGTGTCATATCATCCCAAAATTTTCCTCCCCTAATTTTTTTGTAATTCTATTTTTTCCCTTCACTAAACACTACAAGAAATTTACAATTTAGCGAGAAAATTTAGCAAGGGAAAATTTCCCTCGCAATTCACTCTCTAATTAGCGAGGGAATTGAGAGGGATCAGCGAGGGAAGTCTTCTCCCTCGCTAAATTTGAAAAATAAATTCTACGAGAAAATAACGAAGTAATAGCGAAGGAATTGCGACGAAATTGCAAGATTTTTTCCCTCTCTAATATTAGCGAGGGAATTGCGAGGGATAATACCCCACGCTAAAAGTAGAGAGGGAATTGCGAGGAATAATTTTTCTTGCTGAGAGCACAATGTAATTAGCGAGAGAATTGCGAGAGATTTTTTCCCTCGCTAAATGATAAAATTTTAGTGAGGGAAAATTTCGTCGCAAATCTCTCGCAAAACCTACTTAAACCTAATTACAGAATTCTAAATCCCGCCCCTTCTGCCTCTCACCCTCCTCCTCTCTCTCGTGCTCTCACCTTCTCACTCTCACCCTCTCTCTCTCGTGCTCTCCTGCCCTCTCTGCCTCTGCCTCTGACCCTCACCCTCTCTCTCTCGTGCTCTCACTCTCACCCTCTTTCCCTCTCACTCTCACCCTCTCTCTCTCATGCTCTCCCGCCCCCTCTGCCTCTCACCCTCTCTCTCTCGTGCTCTCACCCTCATTCTCTCTCACTCAAAGTCGCAGCCTCTGCCTCTGCCCAAAGCCGTGAAACCCACGCCATTGTCACGCCAACATGAGCTCGCAGCCTCTGTTCTCTGCTCAGCCGCTGCCTCTGGTCCAAGTCCACGGGTTCCCAAAGAAATTTGGTGAGTCTAACTCTTTTGCAAACTTATTCTTATTATCAATACTTAGTATAGTTTAAGGATTGTTTGCTGCATTTCTCAGCTATCCAACCTGACATTTCTCAACTCTGTTCTTTGCTTTAGTTTTTTTTTTGAAAAAAAAAATTAATGATGGCTGGATGCATTGCGTTCATTCTGGGTTTCAATGCAATGTGGTTGTGATTTTTGTTATAGATGACATTGTCTGTGATTTTTTGCTTTCATATTTGGGGGGGGGGTATTTTCAGCCTTGGCTTCATTTCTGCCCTTATTGGTTTGCGATGTCTTATCACCTAACACCAACTCCCTTATCACTTCTGGTTGATCTTCCATTATTCTGGTACCAATGTGGCTTCTAAAACTCATTTTTGCCAATATGTCTGCGCATTGATTACCCTTCCAAGGTATATGGCTGATTTTTACCTCCCTTCTCCCTGTACTTCCTCCTTCAATCTTCTTATCAGCTGCCTCCCGCTTCTATAATCCATCTTTAATGCTTCAAGAGACTTAACCACCCCTAGGGAATCCAATTCCAACTAGACCTTGCTGTATCCAAGTCTCTTAGCTAGCTTAACTCCTTCTCACGCACCCCATATCCCAGGTATAAAAGCATCAGTCTTCCCCAAATATCTTGTAAAACCCTTTATCCATTATCGCCAATGGTCACGAATTAGACCACCACGGCCTGCCTCTACCTCTCTACCTCTGCATGTCCGATCAGTATAAATTTTGACCCAGCCTTCCTCTGGTGGCCTCCACTTGGTCCCTCTACCATTACTTCGTCTTCCATTTCCCCTTGTACTCAAAACAACCTTTCTTTTCTCATAGCAACTAATCCACTGTTCCACTATTCAAAGTCAGATCTACACCTACTTTTACAGCGAATTTATTATTAGTTGTGTCTTTTTTGTTTATTGATTAGTTTTATATCATCAAACTTTTCCTTGATCACTTTGTATTCTATATTTTTCTTGTGGAATATCACTTCGATAAACTTGTTATTTGAGTTGAAGTTAAATTTATAAGTTCTGTAGCTTTGTTTCATGTAGTGTGGTTAATCGTTTTGATTTGGGTTTTTTTAACACATTTTCCCTTTTCGATTCTTTCTGGTTAAAGCTTCAAAGGAATGAAAATGAAATGCTTGTCAACTCTTTGGTATAGTATTTTTTATCCTTTTTTACTGTAGACTCCATTATATGTCTGCCTTAATAGTTCTGTACTATGATGTTGTCAGTGGTGTATTGTTGTGCTTGGCTGCTAATGCTGAATCTTTATTAGGGGATTGTGAATCACAATTATATAATTTTGGTTGCTTGCTAGAGTTGAAAATTTCTGTAGTTGTGAGTGATGCTAAGTGATGGGTAGTTTTGTAGCTCAGATGGAGGTGTGTCTGTGGTCAGATTTGAGGTATAAAAGTGATGAAAAGCATAGAAAAAAAATTATGTCTTCACTAATTATATGTAGTTTATACTAGTAGAAGAAAGAGAATGGGAACTTGATAAGGTTGATATTTTTGGAATTTCATATCATCATATGAATTAATTTTTAGGAATTGACTTGTTTTTTTTATAAATTTGGTGTGTTTTTGTAGGCCATTAGTGAAGATTAAATCAGGTTGCAGAATATAGCCAACAAGCAGATCGATAGAACTTTCGCATTTGACAAGGTTTTGTGCCTTTTGCTATTTTTCTTTTATTATTATTATTATTTTGAGTTTATACTACTTTGGTTATTGTTGCGAAGCTGGTTCCCTGAATTCCTTCTGTTACTGGGCTGTTTTCATGTGTGATTTTGCTTTATATTTTCAATTTGAGATCATAAGATAGTTCATACTTTTCCGTATTGTTTCTTTCCGTATCATTTTTGTGTAACCTAATTGACTCCTTTATGCTTCCATAGTTTTCTACAATTGAACAGAATAAGCAATTTAATAAAAGCAAAAAATGTGTGATATCCACAATTTCAGGAAACTTTATGATATGCTTGTTTGAAAAGATAAAGTACTCCTACCAAAAGGTTGTTGTATTTGCATATTGCTCTTTGTTGAGGAGTTTAGACTTCTATATTCTGAACTGACATTTCTCAAACCTGAGCTTGATATGGCTTTAGCACATGAAACAATGAGGAACCACGTAAGAAATCTTACCCTCATTGTAAGGGCTAGGGACTAGGGAGGGGGGAAAGTTCTTGCTACACAATTTGGTGCTGGTCTCTATAGATGGATAATGGTAAGGGATAGTTTTTGGATTTTGGAGTGTGGAGTTGAAGTGAGTTTAAGGAGAAGAGAGTTTATATAGGCTCTATCTATTTCATTAATAAAAAGAGATTGAGAAGCTTAGGAAAAAAAAACAACGTTTCTAGAGAATGGATGATCCGTTTCTCCTTTGGGAATGCAAACATGTGGTTGCGTAGAGGAGAAGTGGAGTGCAACATTTTGGAGCTTCTACCTTGCTTTGCATTAGATGCTTGTCGAGCTTAAGTCTACATAATCTCAGCCATGGTGAACACATGAGAAAGTAAGAAACCCATGTCGTAAGAGACAGTAATTTTTTTTTGGTAAGTTAAAAGACAGTAATTTCCCTCAAAACAACCAGCAAATAGAATTTGCAAACTTGAAAGTTGCAATATCTTTTTTATTTTTTTACTCAAATTGAAGTATATTCTTTTTTTTACCAATTTTGAAGGTGACTTGGATCAGTAATTTCTATCGCAAAGGTTGGAAGGCACCTTAAAGTGATTCAAATCCATTTAGTGGTAGCAAGAATATAGAATAAAGTAATGTTCCTAATCCTAAGCATGCTTACCGTACCGATCAAGTTAATAATATGTTTTTCATTTGAACAAAATATTTTCTATTTGCCAAGTCAAATAACATAGCCAAATTTTATTCTGTTCCTGAACTCCATGTTCTGAGCTATCAACTATTTATTTTTTTCTGTGTTGGATTTATGGTATATATAGCCTAATATGTTGATACCACCAATTTTTATGAAAATGTTGTGTAAGTGAAACTTTCTTCCTTCTGTAAAATATGTTATTTAACAAGAATATGTACTAATCTTCTTATCTTATGACATCCTTTTTGCTAGTTCACCTCTTCTTTTTTTGGTTTTAAGTTCTATTTTATTTGAAGCTTGCCTTGTTTTTGGGCATACAGAAGTGCCTTTGTCAGTGTTTTCTTCTCTTCTTTTCATATTAATTATAAGATTTATCTGGAATGTGATGCGTTCTTAAATGTTATTGTCTTTCCTATATCTTAGAATATGTTTTTTGTGGGTTAATAAAACATAAAAGATTCGAGGATGAATGTCATGCAGCAAGTTGCCAATGTTAGAAACAAAAACCTACTAATTACAATTTACACATGATACATACGTGATGACCCTGCATAGTGCAGGAGAGTTCCAGAATGAGGTTGAGGCTGGACTAGGAACTAGGAAGCAGTATGTTATTCTATACATAAAACCTAGAAAATTCTAGACGTAGTATGTGCTTCCTATACGTTCTCCTGATGTCCTTTGTCCTCTTTATTAATATTCAAGGCAATGCAATAGATACATTGATCAGATATAGCCTTGCTAAAGAGTGCATGGGTTCGTGATGCTTTAAAGCTTGTTCAACCCTTAGGGAGTTCAACCCTTAGGGAACCAATCTCTAGCCAGTAGGTCCTATGACACTCAACTCTTGCCAACTAAGTTCTATGGCACTCAACTTTAGCCACTAGGCCCTATGGCACTCAACTTTAACTATTAAAGGAATTACTAGTATTTCTAGGATTCAAACCATCCCAAAATACCTTTAAAACTTGCCTAAAAAGGCTGATTTTCAAGATTATACCAAATGTGTATCTTAACTCATAAAATTCTAAAATTTTATGAGAAGATAGCTCTCTCTTATATCTTTCCAATTCTGCAAACCTCACCTCATTTGGCTGAGTGTATCCAAAGTTATGCGACATTTTGCAGAAGCAAAAACAGAGGATTTACTGGTTCACCCATTTTTGCCCTGACTTAAAACTGCAACTGGGAAGAAACTACACATAGGAAAATTCTGAAATTTTGCAAGAAAGAACCTTACATGTTAACTTCAAAATGCCACTGGTTTCACGCAAAACGGACATCAGAGCAGGAAGTTATGCAATCTAGTTTACTGGCTGCCAGAATATATTTTCTGCAGAATCAAACTCTGATTCAAATAGAAACTGGTGCAAATTGGCTATGTGGAAAATTCTGAAATTTTTACCACACGTAGCTTTATGTCTTAGCTTTAAAATGACACAAAAATCATGTCATTCCGATGTCTGTAACTCAAGTTATGCGACAAACATCACCAGCTGTCAGGATAACTCATTTTTCTGGTTTAAGGAGTCTTTGCTGGTTTTCTGCATAATGTTGCATAAAACAACCAAAAATCACATTCCCAAACCTCCCCAAAGGTTTTTCACCTCTAAGCATACTTAGCTTTCTAACCGATTAGAGCTCTTCAATAATCAGTTAAAGTCCCTAATAATCTGTTTTGTAAAGATGCCTAACTCTAAGTTCGACCCGTAGGGAAACAACTCTAGGTTCGACCCGTAGGAAACTAACTCTAGGTTCGACCTCACTTGCTTGAGGAAACCAACTCAATAGGTTCGACCTCACTTGCTTGAGAGAACCAACTCACTAGCGTCAACCTCACTTACTTGAGGGAACCAACTCACTAGGCACAACCTTACTTACCTCAGGAAACCAATTCACTCTTGCTATTACCCCATTTCAACTCAACTTATTGAGAAAGTAAATTATTTACCACAAAACTTGCCTATCTAACTCAACTTTAACTATTAAAGGAGTTACTAGTATTTCTAGGATTCAAACCATCCCAAAATACCTCCAAAACTTGCCTAAAAAAGGCTGATTTTTAAGATCACACCAATGTGTATCTTAACTCATAAAATTCTAAAATTTTATGGGAAGATAACTCTCACTTATATCTTTCCAATGCCGCAAACCTCACCTTATTTGGATAAGCGTATCTAAAGTTATGCTACATTTTACAGAAGCAAAAATAGAGGATTTACTAGTTCACCTATTTCTGCCCCGACTTTAAACTAAAACTGGGAACAAAATACACATAGGAAAATTCTGAAATTTTGTAGGCAAGAATGTTAGCTTTAAAATGCCACTGGTTTCATGTGAAATGGACACCGGAGCAGGAAGTTATGCAATCTGGTTTACTAGCTGCTAGAATGCATTTTCTGCAGAATCTGTCTTGGATTCAAACCGAAACTGGTACTGTTTGGCTTAGTGTAAAATTCTGAAATTTTTACCACATTTAGTCTTATATCTTAGCTTTAAAATGCCATAAGAATCAGGTTAATCCGATATCTGTAGCTCAAGTTATGTGACAAATACCACAGACTGTTCGGGTGCTATCCTGATTCTGCAAATTCTGGTATTGCATAATCTTGGTTTCTAACCAAGTTATAATCCTCAAATCATGGATTCTAAGTGTTTTCCAACCCTAATCATGGTCTCTAATCATGTTAGGATCATTAAACACTAATTCAACTCATCAATGATGGATTTAAACTCAAACTTCCAACTAAACCCTACTTTTTTCCAACTAACCATTAAAAAGGAAACTATGGATAGAACCTGGGCTCTAATCCATCAACTAACTAGTATCTAACTCATTAAACTTAGATTTTGATCAAAGTCAATCAATCACAACCTAATTCTCATTTTTCTCCAATCCATTTCCAAGATTCTCTATCATGAACCAAAATGGTTGGTTTGAGTCATAAATGACTATCTAATACTTATTAGACTAAATTTATCCTAACTTAATTCTTGGAAGTAAGAATCAAGCTAAGAGCTAGGATTTTGTTCTCCAAATCTAGTTTTCCATTCCAAAATCTCTAACCCCCGTTCAAAAGAACAAAGAGAGAAAAAGAATAGAAATCTCCTACCTTTAGGTGATGACCAACCTTGGAGCCTTGCTCTTCTTCTTTTCCTCTTCCCTTCCTTTCTTCTCCTTTCTCTCTTTCTCCCCTTCGTTTCTCTCTTTCTGTTCTGTTCTATTCTTTTCTTTTGTTTTCTGCTG
This sequence comes from Ormosia semicastrata, assembly GCA_029884595.1. Taxonomy (NCBI): domain Eukaryota; kingdom Viridiplantae; phylum Streptophyta; class Magnoliopsida; order Fabales; family Fabaceae; genus Ormosia; species Ormosia semicastrata. Next base: position 8,136,033 of record JAQQTO010000036.1, on the reverse strand, counting down.
GGGGTCGTGGGTTAAGGGGAAAATCGGAACTTAAGTTTCAGTGTTAGAACTTTTATATGCTAAGAACACTTGAATTATACTAATTCAAGTTTTTCAACTTCTCAACAACTTTAAAATAAATATTAGGATTCATTTAAATTGCTGGTTCGCTTTTATTCTCATTTTTCATATCTGCTCCTAGTCAATCGGTATTAAAATACACAACCAGTATACTTAAAAATACCTAACTGACTCTGATTCTTCTCAAATTTTAATTGTATCTTACTTAACTCATTTGTGACCTAAAAATAATTTCTCTATACTTGTTTCTCTCAACTTAGCCTTTAAAGCTATTTCCTAAGTCATTTTAAGCTACTTTTCAACTTCTATGTTGCAACTAAGTGCCTAAACTAATTCAGTTTGTCACAAAACTGAACTGACATGTTAAGCAAGTATTAAAATACTTTTGTAACCCACTTGCAAGCCTAACATGATACCGAGGGTGTTACACACTACTTCACCACATCAGAACAAGTTGGTTCATTTCTTCATCAGGTGATTGAAATTCACAAATAAGAATGATCATGACTTCATTAGTATAGCAATTAGCGTATAGGGCATCCAATTCCTTACACACTGCTTCACCTTCTCAATCTGTTGCACAATCTTAATCCCAGTGTGCCGAGCTTGCCATGATTTCTTACTCTTATAAACAACATTCAAGAAGGGTAAGAGTACAGGTATACCAAGAGCAGAGACAACAACACTGAAAGCTCTAGCAGTAGTGTTCTTAACATATTCATCAATGTTGTCTATGTCAGGCCGCATAGCAATAATCATTGTGGCCAGTGAAAACTTAGATTTTATTTATGCTTTTCTCTCTTATGAGGTACATTTAGGACTATCTAAATATGATATCAAATCTTGGATGTTGAAAATAAAAGTTATGAATTTCTAACGAATTATGTGTTAAGAATATTGGTTTGATTTAACTTTTGATTGCACTTTAACATATGCTTAAAGTTTTATTTTCTTATTCGAGTGAAGATTTGAGAAAAACCTTAGTTTCCCATTTAAGATTCAATATGAATGAGCACACATACTTATTGTTCGTATTGCTCATTGTATTGAATCTTAAATTGTCCAAGTGGGACAATTTGGTAAGAAATTTTTTCTTCACTTGGTTAATAGTTATTATTTAAATCTTATATCTTATACTTGTTGAAATTTTGGTCTGCTGCATTTCCTTTTGTTCTCTGAGTGTATACTTAAACGCGGTAGATCTCACTGCGTTATAGTCATGCACTTGGAGACCAATGAGAAATGCTGCCGAAATTTTGTCAAGTATAAAATACAAGATTTAAGGAATAACTATTAACCAACCAAGTGTTGAAAAAGTTTCTTATCGAATGGGATAGGGCCATACCATGTTAAGAAGGATTAGTTGATATAAGGATTTGTATTAATGTGCTAAACCAATTTCAGCAATCATGAGACCCAATCGAAGTTGGATGTTACGAAGAAATGATCCTACCGACTATGTAAGTGAAGAATTCAAGGATGAAGTTGATGATTTCATTAGGGTTGCTCAAAGAGACCCGACAGTTAGTGATGCATTAAATCGCATCCTTTGTCCATGTGCTAGATGTAAGAATCGTGCTTGGAGGGAGGTATTTGGGGTAGAACAACATCTGTATAAGTACGGATTTGTGGATGGTTATGTAAATTGGACCATTCATGGTGAAGACATATGGGGAGGTAGCGGCTCAACATCCATTGTCCATGATGATGAAGTGGAGCCTAGGAATCCATACGTGGATATGGTTATGGATGCCGCAGGTGATAGATTAAATCCAGAGGCTCAAGATTTAGAAGAGGATCCAAATGCGTCAGCTACGAAGTTTTATGACTTGCTAAGAGACGCCGACGAGCCTTTATGGGATGGTTTCCATAAGCACATGAAATTGTTAGCTGTAACTCAACTTTTAAACTTGAAGTCGGAGTTGTTATGATAGAATGATTGTCATAATTAAGAGCATGCTTCCAGAGCCTGAAAGGTTACCCGAAAACTTCTACAAATCCAAGAAAATGGTTCGTGAGTTGGGATTAAGATATGAGAAGATAAATGCGTGTCTTAATCAGTGCATGTTGTATTACAAAGAATACAGTGACAAGAGACTCTACTTAGTTTGCTTAGTATGTGGACACCCACGATTCAAATCAAAGACAGGATGTTCATCGAATAAGAAGGACGTGCCACACTCAGTGTTGCGATATTTTCCCATTATGCCAAGACTCTAACATCTATTTATGTCCAAAAACACTGCACAGTATATGACTTAGCATGTGGATGGAGTACGTCAAGATGAATCAGTGATCAGGCATCCAGCTAATGCTTAGGCTTAGAAACGATTTGACGCTACCCATCCTACATTTGCCCTAGATGCTCGAAATGTTAGGCTTGGCCTGTGTACAGACTATTTTAATCCATTCAGCGGTTCAGCCACACCATATTCATGTTGGTCTGTTTTTGTCACACCGTATAATCTACCTCCAAGTATGTGTATGAGAAGGGAATACATATTCCTCACTCTTGTGATTCTTGGACCAAAGTCACCTGGTAAAAGTTTAGATGTCTATCTTAGACCCATAATTGACGATCTGAAGATATTGTGGGATGATGGGGTGCAAACTTATGATGCTTGGAAAAAGCAAAATTTCGATATGAAAGTGGTTTTGTTGTGGACAATAAGTGATTTTCCAGCTTATGAAATGCTGTTTGGGTGGAGCACTCATGGAAAACTTTCTTGTCCGCTTTGTATGAATCATAGTAAGTCATTTGTGTTGAAGCACGGTAGGAAATGTTGTTGGTTTGATTGTCATCGCTAATTTTTGCCCTTTGATCATCTATTTTACCGTGATCGAAACTCTTTTAAGAGAACAACAGTGAAAAAATTGAATCCACCGCAACGGCTGAGTGGGACAGATGTCTTGAATAGAGTGACTCAACTTAAGGAAATCATTTTCGGCTTGAATTTAGGTAAACAAAAACAAGATGGCTTTGGTATACACCACAATTGGGTGAAGAAGAACATATTCTGGGAATTGCCTTATTAGTCCACTAATCTAATACGACATAATTTAGATGTTATGCATGTCGAGAAGAACGTGTTTGATAATATCTTCAACAATGTCATGGACATAAAGGGCAAGACAAAAGACAATGCAAATGCAAGAGAAGATTTGAAGATAATATGCAAACGTCCTACCTTGGAGCTAATAGTTGACAATGGCAAGTGTAAAAAACCAAAGGCGATGTATGTCTTGGATGCCAATAAAAGAAGGATGGTGTGTGAGTGGATAAAACAGTTGAAATTTCCTGATGGGTATGCATCGAATATCGCACGTTGCATCAATGTAGATGGCGGGAAGATATATGGAATGAAAAGTCATGATTGTCATGTTTTTATGCAAAAGTTAATTCCTCTAGCATTTCGTGATATCTTGCCAAAGCCTATATGGGGACCGTTAACAGAACTAAGCTTGTTCTTTAAAGAAGTTTGTGCAATTGAAATTTGTGCTTCTACCATGGAGAGTGCAGAGCTTTCTATCATTGAAACAATTTGCAAGTTAGAGAAGATTTTCCCTCCAGCATTCTTTGACGTGATGGAACATCTAGTCGTGTATCTCCCTTATGAAGCTAAGGTTAGAGGACTAATGCATTACAGGTGGATGTACCCCTTTGAGAGGTGTATGCTGTACTTAAAAAGAAAGGTCCAAAATAAGGCAAAAGTTGAAGGATCTATTTGTGAAGCGCATATTTTAGAAGAAATTTCCAATTTTGCTTCCATGTATTTTGATCCCCACCTACAGACCAGGCACACTCAAGTTCCTCGGAATGACGACGGTGGGGAAGATACAATTAATGAACGGTTGTCTATTTTTAAACATCCATGTCATCCTATCAGGAGAGGTCGAAATAGATTCTTGACGGATGTGAAACTTCAGATTGCTGAGACATATGTGCCTGTAAATTGTGGAGAAGTAGAACCTTATATCCAGTAAGTTTACTCTTTACCTAATGAATTTGTTAATAATGTGCTAAATTTATGCTAAATATTAATTATTGTATTGATTAGACAATTCGAGGATTCGTTAAGGGATACAGATCCCAATATCACTGATGATCAAATATTGGAAGCTCGAGATAAGGACTTCAGTAGGTGGCTAAAACATCTAATGAGTCCTTTTATCCATAATAGTGATCTATCATATTAAATTCAATGTGCATTATGCTAAATGTTATAACTATCTACCGTCTATGTAATGATACAGGTTAATATAAGCCAAGTCGAGGATCAAATGATACAAGAGATAAGTTACGGTCCATCCAAGTCCGTGACTTCTTACTATGGCTTAATAGTTAATGGGTACAGATTTCATACCAAGGTGTATGGACAAAATAAAGCTACCATGAATAGTGGCGTATGTGTTAGAGGTAGTATATATGGTGAGAATGACTTCGACTATTATGGCATCATTGAGGATATATTGGAATTGTCATATGTAGGAAATCAGAACAAAGTATTTCTTTTACAATGTCATTGGTTTGACGCAATAAATGGAGTCAATGTTGATGAGAGATATGGGTTGGTTGACATCAAGCATAAATCAAGGCTTCACTCAAATGAGCCGTTCGTCTTAGCTGAACAAGCACAACAAGTGTACTATACAAGATACCTACAAAGCGGGAATAGAGCTAATGGTGAATGGTGGGCAGCTTGCAAGGTTAGAGCAAAACTCTTCGTGGCTGAGACATTGAATGAGGAAGATGATGAACTGAATGACTTAACTGCCACTGATTATTACCAAGATGATGGATCCCTTCGAACACACAATCCTGTGATAGATGATGAAGCAGTCTCATTATTTGATGCACATGCCCAAATGGAAGAAGTGAACATACATGATATACATTATCCAATGGACGATCTGGTTGATGATGAGTTCATTGATGACAACAAAAATAATGAAATTAATGAATTCTCAGATGAAGATGAGGAATCTTTTACTTCAGACTCAAGTAGTTAAAATTGAAGCTTGTTCAATAAATTTCGTTAATGTATTTACACTGGAATATCATTATTATATTTTAAGATTTTTATTGACATATAGTTTCTTAACTCATCATGTTTCATTATGTTTTCTTATGCAGATATCCATCATGACCATTCGAGGTAGAGGCAATGGACGCAGTCGTGGGAGAGGCTGTAATGTTGCATCCACTTATGATTCTCCACCAGTACAGCATTCTCAGCCCTCTCCAGGTATACCTGTAGGATAATCTTTTTAATTATTATTAACTCATGGTTTATATAAATGTAATATATATATATATATATATTTTATGTATAATTATATTAGGTGCAACTTCACCATCGCCCATCGACCAAGGTGCAGCCTACCAAATACGTCTAGTCCATTGACCATTGAAGGCGCATCAGCTTTTGTCCCACCCCTTACTGACCTAGCGATTTCTATGCCACCCCCTGCTGACCCACTCACTAGTGGCCCGAATGTGGTGCCTTCATGTGGAGAATCCAACGTAGAAACAGATAGCAGGGAACTTATATATGTGGCGTCTATCCCTGAATCGTAAGTACTAGTGACATATCATCTTTTATTACATGTATTTACCTTCAGATAACCAACATTATCTTATTTACTTACAGGAGGAGGTTTCTACCATCGAGGGTGACACGTGACATTATGTACAATGTCATGACACGGATGCCTGTTCCGGCTAGTACATGGCGAGGTTATCCAGCTGAGATGAAGGAAATACTATTTATCGACTTCATGGTAAGTAATTATGTTTATAGAATTATATATTATACATTTATTGAAAAATAAATATTCTTCAATAATCCTTTAAGTAGGCTAAGCATCGGTTCACATCTGATGTTGATCGCAGCATGGCGAGAACTGTCTAGGAACGGACTATCTTGGACCGTCATCCAGACCATTTGAATAAAGCATGAGATAAGGCCTTTGAAAAGGCAAATTCAAACAACTTGGCTGATATTAAGGGTCATAGGCCTAGAGGAATGAGGACAGAAGTGTGGGATGGCCTGGTCGACATTTGGCTGATAGATAAATGGATGACGAGGTCTGCAGCTGCCCGAAGGAACAGGGCAGCCATGCTTGATGCCTTGAAGCATACAGGCGGGTCGATAAACTTTGGTCAACACAAGAGCAAGATGATAATATAACTTCCTCATTTAAAGTTTTAATGATAAGCATCTGAGTATGAACATGTTATAATTACTTGAGTTTTTTGCCTATCTTGAGTATGACATAGTATTTTAAAGGGATTGTATTACTTTTGATATGTGTTTATTATATAATATTCATCGATATGGGATTACAGGAGGCAGAGTTAAAGCATCCGGTTTCTTACAGAGATCTATATGCAAAAGTTCATAAGAAGAAAGATGGAAGCTATGTTTCTGAGCGCTCGAGAAATTTTATTGTAAGTGTCTTGTTCCTATTCAAAAGTCATATATATTTTAGGGTGTTTATTTTTTTGTTAATATTTTGTTTTGTTTTGTTATTTTTAGGAGTCATATGACACCGCAATGACAGAAAAATATGGAAAAAACTCTTTCTCTCACCCTATGGTTGAACTAGAGGTCTGGTTGGATGTGGCGGGTCCCAACAAGAAGGGACGTGTGCATGGTATAGGTAACAGCTTGCACATTGGTAATAACACCAGGCTAGCTTCATCCTCCTCGGTTGCGGGTCCTTCCCACTCTACACCGTTGACACAAGACATATTTGAAACTGTAAACACAGCAGTGGCAGCAGCGGCAGCAGCGATGGCTTCGTTTGTCCAGAGTCAACTTGTCCCTATGTTGGCGCCCTTCCAATCATTCCTATCTACGATCGGATCAACAAATGTTGCTCCACAACCACCATCGCAAGATTTAGGCAAGGAGGGTCGAGAAGAAGAGGAAGAGGAAGACGAAGATAACATAGACTGATTGTCAAATTTGTATAACTTTTAACTATATTTATTGATTATTTGTATAATAACTTTTAACTATATTATTGGATTATTATTTTGTACAAGTTTTTTGTTGTAGCATTTTACAATTGTTTGTTGTTGAATTTTCGTTTGCTGGATTGTGGATTGATATATAGGTTTTGGGAAAGTTATATATACAAATAGGTTATTAAAAAACCTAGCTCGTTAGCGAGGGATTAGCAAGGGATTGGTGACAGAAGCTCATATTGTAAAAAGTGAGGGATTAGTAAGGAAATAGCGAAGGATCAATTAGCGAGGTTTTAGCGAGCAAATAGCGAGGGATTAATTAGCGAGGCATTAGCGAGGGATACATTAGCGAGGGATTAGCGAGGAAATGACGAGTGAATAATACAAGCCATTAGCGAGTGATTAGAGAGGTATTAGCGAGGGAAATTAGAGAGGGAATAGAGAGAGAATTATTAGAGAGGGAATAGCGAGCAAATAGCGAGGGATATTGACAAAATTAGTAAATAATTCAGCGACGTAATAGCGAGGAAAATTCCCTCATTATTTTGCGAGGGAATATTAGAGAGGGATTAGAGAGGAATTAGCAAGAAAAATTAATTTTCTAGAGATAGATTAGAGAGGGAATAGTTTCCCTTGCTAATTAGCGATGAAAAAAAAGCGACTAACCTTTCCCTTGCTGATTTCCTGATTTCTTGTAGTGAAAATTTTAGAGCCATAGTTACAGAGACCACTCTTCCTTCCTCTTCCTCTCACTCTCTTTTTCTCCCTCTCTCTGCAATACCTCCTCTGCCAACCCAAAACCAAACACACCCAAAACCTGCACAAAGCAAAGAGCCAAGACCCATAAACAACTTGCACAAACAAATAGAAGACCCCCACCCCTCATTGAAGCCACTATCCCAACCCCAACTACTGCTGACAACCACAAACTCCACCGAGCCTCCAACAAACCACCTCCACCACACCCAACACACTTCAAGTACAATTCTAGACTCAAGGACCTCATCAAGATAGCAAATTTAGTAACCTAATATTTTATTTTTGTGTTTTAGATTTAGAAATCTCAGTGGTTCTTACTTGTTTGGCTCCATACCATAAATCTAGAGTCATAATCTTTATGCATGTTGCTCTATTTGGGTGGTTGTTGGTGGTCCAACAGGGTGAGATGGAGGTATTGTAGTATAGGGGTATTTAAAACTTGATCCATCCCAATGACTCATCTTAACTCGAAGTTAATCTAGATAGGTTTAAGTTCAACGAATTGAACTCGGTATATTTTTGGGTCGGGTTAAGGTTATCAGATTGTCCCAACTTGACTTGCTGTTACAAAATATTTTAAAATTTATAATTTTTTTTATAATTAATGATAAATAATAAAAAAATTTAACTTAAATTAATAATTTTTACATATTATTATATATTTATATTGATATGAACTATTTCAAAATATATATTATAAAATATCATATACTTTTAATTTCTTACTTATAAAATCTTATGACTTAACTATACAAATGCTTATATTATACAATTCATTTTATTATCGGATTAACCCGGTCTTGACCCGATTATTTGTCGGGTCATGATCAAATTGGGTCAGGGTCTAAAACATTAGTTCAATCAAAATATCAAGTTAGGTTTGAGTCAGAATAAACTCATCTTATGAACACCTCTATTGTAGTGGATGGTGGCTTGTGGTGGCAAAACAGAATGTGGTGCGGTGGCGTCAAAGAGATGAAGAGGTTGTTGGTGGGGGTTTAGGTGAAAGGATTACTGGGAGTTTGGGTGGAATTGCAGAAACTACAAGTTGGTGGAGGATGGGGGAGGAAGAGGAATGAAGAGTGGGGAGAAATGAAACTAGGGGAAAGAATAGTAGAAAACAAACTTAGAAAAAGTGAAAAATTTAGGGGGAAAAAATGCATAAGGAGAGAAGGGGAAGATGACGTCCGCGTGGATTTGATAAAATTGGGGGTTATGATATTTGAGTGTGAAGATGGAAAGGATTGTGAGAAGAGAAAGAGGAATTTGGTGCAATTGGATTTGAAAGAAAGGAAAGGGATGAAAAGGAGAAAAAGAGGATTGCAGAAGAAGAGTGTGACATGGCAAGTTTTAATCTCACGTGCATCATAGATTACAAGTGGCAAATCTTAGGTGAAAGTCTGATTCACGTCAGCACTTAAGGATTCATCTTAATAATAAGGACCAAAAACAAAGATCAAAATAAAAAAATAATATATTTATAAAGATAAAAAACATATTTAAGTTTATATATTATTAGATAGGATTCATAAATTGAATTTATATAAAATAATAATATTATATTTAAAACATGGTAAATATCCACATACAAAAATTAGAGAAACAAAAGTTCATATCTAGTTTTTATATAATCAAATTTACTTTTTGATCTATGTCAAATCCATATACAATAATATTTAATTGTTTTACGACTATATATATCTTAATCCATCCAACAATTTATATACTCCAACAATAAGCTTTTTAACATAGTTATCGATATGCTTTCTTACCTTTAGTGTGCGTGTTTTAAAGTCTCTTATAATTAATTTCCTCTAACCATGGTTCAAAGATACTCCCTCTTGGTGATACAGGTGGCTCAGTTAAAGAAAGAATTGGTTAGACTTATTTTGAACGAGAAGAATTGGTGTTAGACTTTAGAAACACCATATTATATCATTTGTTAAGATAGCCAAATAATCCAATCTCTTTCTATTATTAGATAGGAAAATAATTCAGCCAATCTTAGAAACACATCAAGAGCTATGTCAGATTTCAATTCATCATACAGAAAACCATGGAAATGGCATCAACTCCATTTCCTTAGTGAAGGTTTTTATATAAAGTAATGTGCCATCTTCTCCCTGGGCTTGTCATAATGGAACTTGGCAGTGATTACCAACACCAGAAATGTACCATCTTCTCCCTGGGCTAGTCAATACAATCGCATCTTTTCCACTAGTTAATACTTGCGCTATTGGGGGAACCGAGCAGTTTATGAAGTCAGTTCCATTCACTCTGATCACATTATCCTTCCCAGCAGGATACTTGAAAACTACAAATTTATTGAAATTTTGTCACAAATTAATGAAAGTATATATATATATATATATATATAAGGAATGTATCTAGTAAGAAGAGTGTTTATTGTAAAAGGTGAGAAAAGTGAAATTTGGCTATTAGATCTTATATGAATAGTCAATATTAAAATATAAATACGTATGACTTTTTTAAGGTGGTCACTGACCTTTAAATAACTTTTAATCTTGACCATCAATGTATAATTGTATGGTCAAGATTTACTAATTCACCATCTCACAATCACTAAATATGTCCCATAAATAAGTAAGTAAATAAATAAATAAATATATATATATATATATATATATATATATATATATATATATATATATATATATATATATATATATATATATAGTTAAATTGTTGTTTGTGCATTATTAATGTTTTTCATTATGACTACATAAGTAGAGATATTCTTAGGTGCTCTAAGAGAAATCTCTTGTTATATACCATTAAATGTATTATGAATTAACTATCAGGTTAAAAATGTAGTTAAAATAAAATACAACAATGACCCACAAAGTGAATGTAGCACACATTTAATGATGCAAAATTTGCTCTGCTGGCACCTTAAAATTTTTCCTATAAGGTTTCGTAATCAAACTAAATATATGCCCAAGGGGGACTATGAAATTGAATGCCCCCGACACGGAAGACCTTGTTTGCAGCCCAAGCTTGGTAATCAAACCAAGTTGTCCAACCACTGTCATCTCCAACTACGAATTCTTTTGCTCCCACAGCCATGGCTGAGAAGATGGTAGCAGTGAGTGCAAAAAGGATGAGGACATGAGAAAGAGCCATGCTTGGTTCACTGTGGGAAACTATAGCTCTTTCTCTGTTTGGGGTACATATCATATTGAGATTGAATATGAATATTTATAAGACTTCAGGAGCAGTCTACAAGGATTGCCATAACTATGTTTTGTGCTGTCACGGACGGCTTAGGACTGCTTGGCAGACTCGAATATTAATTTAACCTGTAGTAGAGTTCGGAGACTATAAAATATCGTAATGTAAACAATGTTCAAAGAATATACGATATTAATTTTTCTGTTCTTTGGTGAGGTATCTTTACAAATATTATTAGTGAGACTAACTTTCAGATACTATTGCGATTAAGAGACCTTTCCAACAATTGTTTTCTCTAAGATATGCGATATTAGTTTGTTTCATCTCATTTTACTGTAGTAATAAGGGTATACTTTTTGTTTTGGATCGAGATTTTGGGATATCAATACAGGAGTAACTCGGTTCCGCCAGAATAATACTTAGATATTATTACACACTATTTTGATGAGTATATCAGTCTATTTATTAGGCATAAATCTTTCAAGTATTTTTGATGGATATGAAAGCTAATTATATCGCACATAAATAGAAAAATTAATTAAAAGGAATCACAATCCCTAATGGATTCTAATCCTAAATAATTGCATTTAATACAGATTGCACTCATCCTAAGACGCTCTTATAAATACCATGTCAGGTCTCAAAGGTATGTATTTCTTCTAATATACAGACTATTCTCATTGTGCATAGACTAACTTGAGCGTCGAAGTGTCTTTTGCAGGTACCCACTCCTCGCACCACTGCTGTCGTTGTTGTGCTACGGAGGAGTCCACCATAACGTGCCTATTTCAAGTACCTCTTTGAATTTAGTTCAGAACATTGGTGCCATTTGTGGGGAATGAGAAACTTATAATCCCACTCCAATCATGGTGAACACGAGACAGAATTCAAGAAGAGACGCTGGACAAACCTCAACCAACCAAAGACAGGACCCTACAGCCCAACACCCTCCTCTCCTTGCCTCCACCATCTGCTGCTAAAACCTCCACTGCGAGAAATCAGGCACTCATGCAGAAAACCAATGCGATGGGCACCCCACCTCGGTTTTTGATGATAGCCCAAACCCATCGCGCAGGATTTTTGTGAGAGATAGACTTGGAATCCCAACACAAGGAGGCAATCCTAATGCCCAAGAGCGCAAAATCCCAGTTCATCAGCGTTTGGGAATGCCTAATAATGAAATTGGCGATCGTGCGTCTCGCTCTCAATGCACGAATTAGTCCCAGGCATCCCAACGTCGATTTCAAGACATGCTACAACAATATATGGCTATGCTGAACGAACAATATCAGAGGTTGGAAGACATATAGCGGCCCATGCTTGAAAATCGACCCAAGCTTCATCGTCGTGACAGATGTCTTAGTGCAGGAAACAATCAAAGAAGGGCACATGCCAATGCTTTAGTGATCAATATCCGAAATAACAACCAAAACCATGGCATTCAAAAGCACCCATTTTCAAATCAACTTATGGAGTACCGTGTTCTAAGGAGCTTCAAATTTCCAGTGAATTTGGAGATTTATGATGGGACTACAGACCCCTAGGAACACGTAAACGCTTTTGAACAATTTATGTGCTTCTATGGAGGATCTATGGAGTTGCTATGCCGTGCCTTCCCTCTTTCACTAAAAAAGGGAGTCCTCAAGTGGTTTTCAAGCTTACCACGACGATCTGTTGTTGACTGGCCAGACCTTAAACAACGGTTCCTGCTCCAGTATACTACCAGCAAGGAGCAACCTAGATCCATTAAATCCTTGTCAAAGGTTCGCCAAGGGCGGGATGAGCCCCTCCGTGATTACGTCAAGAGGTTTATGGCAGCATGTACTAATGTGGAGAACTTCGATGACAGAATAGCCCTTCATTATGCCAGAAGTGGTCTTTAAGTAGGTTTTGAGTTCTTTGTATCTTAGCAAAAAAGAAACTAGAGAATTTGGGTGAATTTTAGAAACGATCCCAGAAGTATTTTAGCCTCGAGGAAGCAACAGAGGACCACAGGAGATGAGACAACGGTGAACCCTCTCACAAGAAGCTCAATCATAGCTCCTCATGGCCTCGACGTTCCAAAGGCAGCCCACCCCGGGGAAGGTACTTTGACTACACTCCTCTGAATACCCTAAGGGAAACGATTCTCAAAGATGTGCTTCAGACTAAGTTCTGAAATATCCAAAGGCCGCCTCATCTGAAAAAGGCGGAGGACCACTCTAAGCACCACAAGTGACACAAAAGCTATAGCCATGAAACAGAAGCATGCTATTAACTGTGAGACGTCATTGAGTCCTTAATTAAGGAATGGCGACTTCAGAAGTATATTGTCGGGATCCGAAACAATAAGAGTCACAAAAGATGGAGGGAGCAGAGACGTAGCTGCAGTCCAAGGTGAATTCCGACTGCACGTCAAAGGAGAAGAAATCGCAGTCCCACTTGAAAATCCTAGATTTTGCCTAGTCGTGATAGTGATAACTGGCAGGATTGGAACCGGGATACTCAAAATGAGGTCAACAGGACAAATCGGTTGGTCAGTACTATCTCTAGAGGATTTGCAAGAGGAGGTTCATCTAGTAATTTCAGGAAGAAAGCACTACGGACTGCCGTATTGAGCGTCTCTGGCTCTATGCGCAGGTCTTGTGCTAATGATAGGGAAGAACCATCGATCTCTTTCACTACTAAGGACCACGATGATATTTTTCGGGATCACGATGATCCACTCGCCATCTCCGGAATAATATCTAATGTTGAGGTCCGGTGTATTTTCATAGATCAAGGTATCTTGCCAGAAGGAGAACTTCTTCCACTCCAACTAGGTGACAAACCTGACCAAGTCACCAAAATAGGCGCAAATTTAGAAGAACAAGAGAGACGCTAGCTAATAGAGCTCTTGCAGAAAACATAAAGACATATTTTCCTGGACGTCCTCTGACATGCCTGGGTTTGACTCTGCTTTCATCTGCCATCATTTATCTATTAAACGGGATGTGAAGCCAGTCTCCCAGAAGAAAAGAAAACTTGGCCCTGAGAGACAACAAATCATCCCACACAACAAATACGGATGACCTTCTCACAAAGCATAGAGCAAGTTCACTTGTTCCATCAGAAGACTTCAAGTTTACTGGTACTTTAGCCCGACATAACCCGTAAGGTTACCACACTTTAGCAAGATTCGAGGAGTACAAGGTTTGAAGATGATTAGCAATACATGACGGCCAAATAGGGGAATCCACTTGACCACCCTCTGGGGGCAAGTAGCACATTCAAGGGTCTTAACCCGTGCCCATGTAAGCATGACCTTAACCCAAAAATCAACAAGGTTTACAGAGGTTAAGTGTATTCTTAAAAAAGTCTTGAAGGACCCTCAAGGCTATAGATAGCTAGGAGAGTGTCTACTGAGCCCATTCCTAATGGGAGCCCGATTTTGAAGACAAAAGACCCTCAAGCTGAACTCCCGCTTTGAGTAACCTTAGGAGCCCATTCCCAATAGGATCAGGGAGTGCCTTACATTCCATGTTAAGAGCGCAACCCACCAAACCCTTCTCAACGGGTTGGTTGCAAGTTACAAAACCTCGACACTTGGCTAAAACCATCATGTGGTTACTGGCAACATGGATAATGAAATCTGTGTTTAAGCCATCATGGTACCAACCGCGAGTTGTCTTGTGCTAGATAGGTCGTGCAGTAGAAAAATCCTAAGTCTTGAGAAAATTCTCGTACTAAACCATAGGCATGAAAGATCCCGACAAGGACCACTTAAAACCAAAGTCCTAAGAGGGATCCTAAACCCCCAAATAGTTGGTGATGGACCCCGGACATGGTTTCTTTTATGCCTAAGTCCTAAGAGGGATCCTAAACGCCCAAATAGTTAGTAATGGACCCCAGACAAGATTTCTATATCAAAGTCATGAGAGATCCTAAATACCAAAGTGATTGGTAATAGACCCCGGACAATGTTTCTACTTTATACCTAAGTCAAGTAGGATTCTAAGTGCCAAAACGATTTTTGGTATAGGACCTCAGACAAGGCCTCATTTTTAAATTATGCCTAAGTCCGAAATACTATATGTTCGATGAGCTGAGCATAGGACCCCGGACTAACGTTTTAAATTACACCTAAGCCAAAAGTGATTCTAAATGCCTCGGGCAAGGTTTTAAACTATACCTAAGCTAGGTGGGATCCCAACAAATCTTTATGGTTAGTAAAGGACCTCGGGTAAGGTTTAATAATAATTATACCTAAGGCAGAAGGGGTCTTATATGCCAAATTTTCTTGGACATTAAACCTTGAGCTAAGGTGTTATTTTTGGGTAAATCCAAATTCTAAATGCTCGATATTATGAGCCTTGGATTATGGATTAAGATGTTATATTTGCCTAAATCTAAAGATTCCAAATACTCGATATTATGAGCCTTGGATTATGGATTAAGGTGTTATATTTGCCTAAATCTAAAGATTCTGAATACTCAATATTATGAGCTTTGGATTATGGATTAGGGTGTTATTTATGCCTAAGTCTTAAATTCCAAAACGCTTAGTTATGATAGGCATTGGAGCATGGACTAAAGCGTTATTTCTACCTAACTCAAGTGAAATGCCATGTACTCGATATTATGAGTGTGGGATCCCAAACCATGGTTTTTCCATAAGGAAACAATTTCCTAAGTCCGTAAAATGGTTGTGAAAAGCAACACAATGGGCGTTGGACCCAGTACGGACCATGGAAAAAGAAGTAAACATGATAACAATTCTGGCTCATTCTGCAGAACCCGGCCACTTATGGCCAACTGACGTGGTGGACCGGACTACGACATGTCCGCAAGTGTCATGATTAAATGCCTCCAAATTAGAACTCATAACCCTATGGAAAAGCATAGACCATGACTTCAAGTAAAGCACATAGTCCATCATCCGGGGGCACTGAGACTTGCTAGTTCACTATACTGGCTAAGCGCCAAGTTGGGGGCAACAATTCTAAACCGTAATCTGAGATCTTGTCCCATTGGTTAACCCGGCATGCAGCTGATGTGTGAAATCCGCAAGTGTACGGTTTTGTCGTCAAGTAATAAAAAGATCGAATCCATAGGGACTGTGTCTATGAATACCAATTAATTAATTAATTCAATAAAATTAAACAAAAAAGGAATATGATTGTTGATTAAGAAGAACGTAATAACAAACCAATAAAATAAAAATCAAAGTGCAGAATTTAGAACAAAGATAGCAAGTTATCAAGAAAGGTATTCAGATTTAAGAAAGGTTCCAAGATTGGGATACCACAATGATACAAGATAAATCCTAATTGACAACCCTTTTATTAAATCTGAAATTCAATTGAAGGTGAATTATCCTAAATTAGTTAATATTCTTTCTCAAGATACAAGATCCGTGCCCAATTAAACCAATTCCTACACTCGTGGTAATTGAATTTAAATTGAACCCATTACGCTTTGTGACAATTCATTGAATACTCAAAAGACTAAAACTACTCTCATGATTTAGACTTTAAGTTAAATTCTTATAGTTCCAACACTTAGGTTCACCTTTCAGTACGTCCCTAAATGCCTATGAGATGCAAATAAGTGGCCAGCAAATTCACATGAATAAAAGTAATAAGGATTGAATCAAAGAACATTTAAGATCAATATAAGGGGAAACAACGTCAATTAATCATTATCAATGTATCAAACGGCATTGTCCAATCCTAGAAACAAAAGAAACTACTCAGACATTGAGAAGAAGAAATCAGAAAACATGTTCTTAAACATCCAAACCCGTAATCTAAGAGAGAAGAGGGAAGAAAGATGAAGATCAAGAGCCAAAGCCTCCAATGTGCCTCTTCCAAAACCAAATTAGAACTCCCTAATTCTATTCAGAACATCTATTTATAACTTAGGATTTTAATTGGCTAAAAAGCCCCCAAAAGAAATAAAAATAAAAACTTAAAAACTGCTGTGCACTGCGATCCACGGCCGTGGATGGTTCCACGGCCAGGCCGTGGTTCTCTCTTGCACAGGCCAATTTTGCATGCTATTGAGTTCCACGGCCGTGGAACTCTCTGGCCTTGGAATTCTCTGACTTTTCCCTTTTTTTTCTTCTTCTTTTTAACTAAGATCCACGGCCTGGCCGTGGATCTCTCTGACTTATACCTTCTCCTCTGGTTTGCATTCCATGGCCATGGAATTTTCCATGGGTGGAATTTTCCATGGGTGGGATGTAGAACCTTCTGATCTCTCTCTTCTTCTAAATATGACTTCAAGAAGGGGTCAAACCTAAATTAAATCCAAAAGACAAACATCAAAACAATAATCTATCACACAAAATTAAAAGAAAGGGATGAAATAAAACAGAAAAACAAGAAAACATGGGTTGCCTCCCAAGAAGCGCTTGTTTAAAGTCATAAGCTCGACTCCTATGCTCTCATCACTTTGCAGTTAGGTCACAGAGGGCAATGTTCATCCTCCTTTCAAGTTGCTCCTCCGCTAGATAGTGCTTTAACCGCTGACCATTAACTTTGAAAGTCCCTCGCTCTTCATTCCAAACTTCCACAGCACCATATGGAAACACTTTCTTCACCAAAAATGGCCCCGACCATCTTGACTTAAGTTTTTTGGGAAAAAGTTTCAATCTAGAATTGAAAAAAAGCACCAGTTCTCCCTCATGAAACTCTCTTCGAAGAATATGCTTGTCATGCCACCTCTTGGTTCTTTCCTTGTATGACTTGGCAGTCTCATAAGCATCCAATCTCAGCTCATTAAGCTCATGAAGTTGAAGCTTTCTCTTTTCCCCTGTTGCTTTTAAGTCAAAATTCAGAAGCTTAATAGCCCAAAAGTTTTTATGTTCAAGCTCAATGGGTAGATGGCAGGGCTTCCCATAAATCAGTCAAAATGGTGTCATCCCAATGGGAGTCTTGTAAGCAGTACGGTAAGCCCAAAGAGCATCATCAAGCTTCAAAGACCAATCCTTTCTTGAGCTAGACACAGTCTTTTCCAGAATACTCTTTATCTCTCGATTAGATACCTCCACTTGGCCAGAAGTCTGAGGATGATAAGGTGTAGCAACCTTATGAGTGACTCCATATTTCTTCAAGAGGTTCTCAAATTGTCTCTCTATGAAATGTGAACCTCCATCACTTATCACAGCTCTAGGAACTCCAAACCTTGCAAAAATGATCTTCTTGAATAGCTTGATCACGGTCTTTGCATCACTTGTTGGAGACGGAATGGCCTCCACCCACTTAGATATGTAATCAACAGCTACCATAATGAACTTATTGTTGCAGGAGGATGGAAAATGGCCCATGTAGTCAACTCCCCAAACATCAAATATCTCCACCTTAAGAATAGTATTCATTGGCATCTCATGCCTCTTGGAGATACTTCTAGCTCTCTGACATGGATCACATGATAACACATAATTCCGAGCATCTCTGAAGATATGAGGCAAAAAGAAACCAGACTGAAGAACTTTGGCTGCCGTCTTGGAGGCACTAGCATGTCCTCCATAGGATGCAGAGTGACAACAACTCAATATAATCGGAGCCTCTTCCTCGGAGACATATCTCCTATAAATACCATCAACACACTTCCGGTATATGTATGGGTCATCCCACACAAAATTTCTCAGATTTGAGAAGAACTTCTTCCTCTGCTGATAGTTAAGCTCAGGAGGTAAAACCTTGCTAACCAAATAATTTGCATAGTCAGCATACCAAGGAGCACTATCTGCAAAAACTGCAAACAATTACTCATCAGGGAAAGAATCATCAATAGGCAATTCGCTCTCCCCAATTACTAGTTGCTCACCTTGATAAATGATCTGCCACTTGATTCTCTGTCCCTTTTCTATCCAGAATCTCTAAATCAAACTCTTGGAGAAGAAGAATCCAACGGATAAGTCGAGGCTTTGCTTCCTTCTTGCTCATGAGATACCTAAGTGCTGAATGATCAGTGTACACGGTCACCTTTGACCCCACTAGATAGGACCTGAACTTCTCAAAAGCGAAAACTACCGCTAGCAATTCTTTCTCTGTAGTGGCATAGTTTGCTTAAGCTCCATCAAGTGTCTTGCTAGCATAGTAAATTGCATGCACTTTCTTGTCCTTTCTTTGCCCCAACACAGCTCCTACGGCATAGTCACTGGCATCACACATGACCTCAAAAGGTAAATTCCAATCCAGTGTTTGCAAAATGGGAGCAGTGATCAAAGCTTCTTTCAACCTGCAAAAGGCATTCAAACAGTCACTATCAAAATTAAATGGAGCATCCTTCACTAAGAAATTAGACAAAGGTTTAGCAATTTTAGAAAAATCTCTAATGAATCTCCGGTAAAAACTGGCATGTCCCAAGAAACTTCGCACTCCCTTCACATTCACCGGTGGAGGCAATTTCTCAATCACTTCAATTTTCGCCTTATCCACCTCAATTCCTTTTCCAGAGACCAGATGTCTAAGCACTATCCCCTCTTGTACCATAAAATGGCACTTCTCCCAATTCAAGACAAGATTAACCTCCTCGCATCTCTGCAAAATCTTAGACAAATTAAACAAACAATCATCAAAGTTAGTACCATATACTGAAAAATCATCCATAAAAACTTCCATGATGTTTTCAATAAATTCAGAAAATATTGCAGTCATGCATCTCTGGAAAGTAGTAGGGGCATTACATAAACCAAATGGCATTCTCCTATAGGCAAAAGTGCCATAAGGGCAAGTAAATGTGGTTTTCTCCTGGTCACTAGGATGAATAGAGATTTAGTGGAATCCCGAATAACCATCTAAGTAACAAAAGTGTGTATGCCTAGCTAGCATCTCAAGCATCTAATCAATGAAGGGAAGAGGGAAGTGATCTTTCCTAGTTGCACTATTCAACTTTCTATAATCAATGCACATCTTCCAACCTGTGGCTGTCCTAGTGGGAATCAATTGGTTTTTCTCATTTTTAATTACAGTCATCCTCCCTTTCTTAGGAACCACATGCATAGGACTAACTCATTCACTATCAGAAATTAGGTAAATTACCCCAGCATCAAGCAACTTAAGTACCTCTTTTTTAACAACCTCTTTTATATTAGGATTCAACCTACGTTGATGCTCAACAGAGGGTTTATGATCAGGTTCCATCAAGATTCTATGCATGCAAAAGGAAGGATTTATGCCTTTAATATCATCAAGAGTATATCCTATGACCTTTCTATGCATCCTAAGAGCCCTTAGCAATTTCTCAGTCTCTAACTCATTCAAGCTAGCACTAACAATGACAGGATAAGAAGAGTTGGGACCAAGAAACTCATACCTGAGAGTGGAAGGAAGAGTTTTAAGTTCTACCTTAGGAGCCTTTTCCTCTTCCCAATCTTCAGACTTAGGCTTTGGCTCAAGCCTTTCCACCTTGGCTTTGCTAGGAGAGATTTTTGAGGTTGCCTCCAACAAGCGGGCATACTCAGCTACCTCTCCTCCAGAATCAATAGAGCCGCCACCAACCAAGCATCTTTCCAATGGATCTTCTAAATGAATTATGGTGGACTCTTCCTGCACCACCTGGTGCAATAAGTCAACTCTGTAACAAGAGTCCTCAAAAGAATGTTGTTTAATAGATTTAGAAATATCAAACTTAACCTTATTATCACCAACAGTTAAAGACAATTTACTATTCTTAACATCAATTATAGCACCAGCAGTAGCTAAGAAAGGCCTACCAAGAATGATGAGGATTTGGGAATCCTCCTCCATTTCAAGCACAACAAAATCAGCAGGTATGAAAAACTTACCAACACGGATAAGAACATCCTCCAAGATGCCTACAGGATATTTGACGGACTGATCTGCCAATTGCAGTAAGATAGTTGTGGGTTTTAGCTCACCCACCTCCAACTTCTTACACACAGAAAGGGGCATAAGACTAACACTAGCCCCCAAATCACACAGAGCTTTATCAAAGTTAATGTTGCTAATTAAATAGGGAATAGAGAAGCTACCTGGATCCTTTAACTTAGGAGGCAATTTATTTTGAATTAAGGCACTACACTCCTCAGTTAAAGCTACTGTCTCATAGTCTTCTAGCTTCCTCTTATTAGACAGGATGTTCTTAAGAAACTTAGCATAGGTAGGCATTTGTTTTAACGCCTCAGTGAAGGGTACATTTATGTACAATTTCTTAAGAACCTCTAAGAACTTCCCAAACTGCTTATCTAACTTCGCCTTAGCCAATCTTTGAGGGAAGGGAACTGGGGGTTGGTAAGGTTCAGGGGGTATATACTTAGACACCTTCTCAGTGATTTCCTTCTCTTCTAAGGGTTGTGCCTTAGTCTCTTTTTCCTCATTCCCCACATCTTTGTTACTCTCCTCATTACCCCTAGGATCCTCTAACCTCTTTCCACTCTTCAAACTCACAGCCTTACAATGTTCATTGCCTGGGTTGACTTCAGGTTGAGCAAGAAACTTACCTTGCTGCCTAAGAGAAGTGCTTGCTTGTTGGGCAATCTAGGTTTCCAACATCTTATTATGAATGGCTAAATTGTCAACCTTAGTTGACACCTCTTTAATTGCCTCAGTCACAACTTGCCCATAGTGCCTAAACTCCTCATTCTGCTTAGACTGACTCTCAACAAAATTCTCAAGAAGAGACTCAAGTCTAGATTTTTGTACCTGTGGGGCTCCAGAAGAGGGTTTAGCATTACCTTGCCCAGCTTGGTACTGACTATTCCGGTAATAGAAGTTAGGATGTGACCTCCAACTGGGGTTGTAAGTTTGGGAATACGGATCATTCCTTCCCTTTTGGTTGAAGTCATGGAAATTGTGGCATGATTCCACTTGCTCCACCGGTGCACTATGCGAGGAACCTATTCCAACTTGGCATTCAGCACCAATATGTCCCTGTGCTCCACAAATCTCACAAAAATTGTTAGAGGCACCTATGGCATTAACATGAGCTTTCTCAAGCATGTCAAAACGTTTATTCAAAGAATCAAACTTTGACATAATTAAATCAACACCATCTACCTCAAACTTACCTCCCGAAATCTTTCTCGGGTTGTGGCCTCTTTCATTAGCCCATTAGTGATGATTTGAAGCTACACTCTCAATTATCCCATAAGCTTCTGTAAGCCTTCCATTCATCAAAGCTCCACCAGCTACGGAGTCAAGAGACACCTTCAAAGAATATTCTAAACCATTATAGAAGGTGTGGACGATCAACCATTTCTCTAACCCATGGTGTGGGCAGGCTTCCAGCAAAGCCTTATATCTATCCCAAGCTTTTGACAATGACTCACCATCTTTCTGAACAAAGCTTGTGATTTGGGTCCTTAGGTGAGCAGTCTTGGAAGGTGGAAAGAATTTATCCAAAAAGGCTTGCTCCAATTGGTCCCAAGTAGTTATCGTCTCAGCAGGAACAGACTTCAGCCAAGCTCTAACTCTATCTCTCAATGACAGAGGAAACAAGCGGAGACGCATTGCATCAACAGAGGCGCCTTCGATCTTGAGGGTCTCACAAAACTTCAAGAACATATCCACATGATCATTAGGATCCTCTGACGGCAATCCTCCAAACTGGTTCTGCCTTATCATAGAAAGTAGGGCAGGAGGTATGGTGAAGTGCCTAGCTTCAATGTCTGGCCGAGCAATCCCAGATCGCAAACCCCGAGCATTAAGGGCTGCATACTCTTTTAACGGTTTATTATCTTCAGCTGCTGCCATGATATGTGTTGGTTTAAATATTTCTCTTACTCTGTGCCTTTCTTGTCTTCTCCTTCTAAGAAAGTCCTTTTAATTTCAGGATATACTTCAATGAGAATCCCAGAACGTCTAGTACTTTGCATAAACAAGAGAAATTACCTGCAGAGAGTCAAAGAGAAATCAAGAACGTAAGAACCAAATATAAAGAAAAAGATTTAAAATAATTAAATTAAAAATTAAATTAATATTCAAGAAAAACACAGTCCCCGGTAACGGCGCCAAAAACTTGATGTGTGAAATCCGCAAGTATACGGTTTCATCGTCAAGCAATAAAAAGATCAAATCCACAGGGACTGTGTCTATGAATACCAATTAATTAATTAATTCAATTAAATTAAACAAAAAGGGAATATGATTGTTGATTAAGAAGAATGTAATAACAAACCAATAAAATAAAAATCAAAGTGCAGAATTTAGAACAAAGATAGAAAGTTATCAAGAAAGGTATTCAGATTCAAGAAAGCTTCCAAGATTGGGATACCACAATGATACAAGATAAATCCTAATTGACAACCCTTTTATTAAATCTGAAATTCAATTGAAGGTGAATTATCCTAAATTAGTTAATATTCTTTCTCAAGATACAAGATCCGTGCCCAATTAAACCAATTCCTACACTCGTGGTAATTGAATTTAAATTGAACCCATTATACTTTGTAGCAATTCATTGAATCCTCGAAAGGCTAAAACTACTCTTGTGATTTAGACCTTAAGTTCAATTCTTATGGTTCCAACATTTAGGTTCACCTCTCAGTACGTCCCTAAATGCCTATGAGATGCAAATAAGTGGCCAGCAAATTCATATGAATAAAAGCAATAAGGATTGAATCAAAGAACATTCAAGATCAATAAAAGGGGAAACAATATCAATTAATCATTATCAATGTATCAAAGGGCATTGCCTAATCCTAGAAACAAAAGAAACTACTCAGACATTGAGAAGAAGGAATCAGAAAACATGTTCTTAAACATCCAAACCCGTAATCCAAGAGAGAAGAGGGGAGAAAGATGAAGATCAAGAGCCAAAGCCTCCAATGTGCCTCCTCTAAAACCAAATTAGAACTCCCTAATTCTATTCAGAACATCTATTTATAACTTAGGGTTTTAATTGGCTAAAAAGCCCCTAAAAGAAATAAAAATAAAAACTTAAAAACTGCTACGCACTGCGATCCACGGCCGTGGATGGTTCCACGGCCAGGCCGTGGTTCTCTCTGCCACAGGTCAATTTTGCATGCTGTTGAGTTCCACGGCTGTGGATGGTTCCACGGCCAGGCCGTGGAACTCTCTGGAAGTCTCTTTTCCTTCTTTAAGTTGCCCCTTGATCCATGGCCATGGTTTGATCCACGGGCAGGCCGTGGATCCCTCTAGAATGACCTTTTTGCACATTTTTGCTATCCATAAAGCTCCAACTTCAATCATGCAAGCTTTCCATCCATTCCAAGGCCAATTTAGCACCAATCATGCACAGGAACACCAAAAACACCGCAGTTATCCGAACTAAGGGAAAAACTAACTAAAAAGGGAAACTAAAATGCCTAAAATGCTCAAGAATGCATGTAAAACAAGAACAAAACATGATATTGTTTCACACACATCAGCAGCCGACTTGAATCCGTTGTTAACACCTCGACAGGAATTCACTCATGACATACAACCGAGATCCCCCAAACTACACATGGGGGCAACATATAGCTTACCTCAGAGGGCAGAATGACAACGTAAGTAGAGCGATCTGACTTGGACCTCGGTCTTATACGTAAACCCCAGAGGAATAGCATGATATATCACAGACTTCGGCCCTTTTGAAAACATCGTGAGATTCGGCTTTAACTCTGACTTGGATCCCTTTGTTCACTGTATGTCATGTGCTCCTACTAAACATGGGTAGCTTGACACTTAGCTATCCCATTTAAGCGCCAAGCTGGGGGCAACTGTTCTGGACCAGGATTTTGGGATATCAGTACAGGAGCAACCCGGCCCCACTAGAATAATGCCCAGATATTACTACGCGTTATCTTGATGAGTATATCAGCCTATTTATTAGGCATAAATCTCTCAAGTATCCTTGATGGATATGAAAGCTAATTATATCTCACATAAATAGGGAAATTAGTTAAAAGGGATCACAATCCCTAATGGATTTAATCCTAAATAACTACATTTAATACATATTGCACTCATCCTAAGACGCTATTATAAATATCATGTCTGGTCTCAAATGTATGCATCTCCTCTAATATACAGACTGTCCTCATTGCACACGGTCTAACTTGAGCATCGGAGTACTTTTTGCAAGTACCCACCCCCTCGCACCACCGCTGTCAGTGCTGTACTACGGAGGAGTCCACCGTAACGTGCTTATTTCAGGTACCCTTTTGAATTTACTTCAAAACACTTTTAATTGAGTGTTATTATTTTCACATTACTTTTATAGTATGAAAAAAAAATTTCTTGCAATCAAGTGATTTTCGAATCAGCTTGTTCAACTAATTTACATTCTCAATCTAGTTAAAGGCAGAGCATCTATACCGAGATTATGGAATTCACAAGATATATTCTTAATGTGTCTATTCACGCACATCACATATTTGTCTAGCACTAAACCAATCCAATAGGTTAAAATGTTATTATTTAATTCTTAGGAAAAGATTCTTCTAAAGTGAGCAAGTAATGATATATCTATTTTTAATTTAATAAAGTGTATTGTGATCATAATTCACTATTTGATCTAAAGGTGAATACATAATTACTTACTCAATTTAGATATAAACTCATTTTATAAGATTTTTTCCCTTAATTCTTACACAGAATTGGTTCAGTTTCTACCTTGTAAAAGATGAGGGACTTATCTTGTGTGAGGCTTTGTACAATAGAACAATCCTTTTTTAAAAGAAACTGGTGAGTGAAAAATAAGAAGATATTTACTTGCTAAAATTTATGTAATCAATTTTTTTATACCTAGATAAGAAATGATAACTTGGGTTTGAATTAAAAAAATTTTCATTAATAACTAATTTATAATTCCATTATAAATCTTTAATGATATTGATGGCATGCCATACGAGGATGTGACAAATATAAATGAAAGAGGTGAAAATTGAAATGGTCACAATCTCTTCAAGAGTTAAAAAATTTGAGTTGGGGAGGGAACATTCCTCCTCCTTTTCTTTTGTACTCAAACTCATATCTTTTGTCAAGCTAGGAAAAAAAATGCAACTCGATCTTTTTAATTCCATGGTAATTTTTCTCATTCTATCTCTTTTCTTTTCATATTATTGTTTATGCTTTTTAAAAATTCTAAAGATAGTTATTTTATATTTAAGCAAAGGCAAAACAAATCCAATACTAATGATTTCAAATATAAGTAAGGATAAAACTATTAAAGTGAATTATAACCCTGGAGCTAACTCTATCCAACCCATCAAAATAATAGGTTTGAAAATTTTTCAATTCATGCAAAATTGAGTTAATTTGACACTTAACTCATCATGCATTAAACCCTTAAATCATTGTGAGGCTAACTAAGAAGCATGAATATAAATACGAGACACGAATACAATACAACACAAATATGTTGTATAGGAAAAGTACTAGAAATAAAATATATAAATAGCTAAAATTAAAATTAAATAAATAAAAATAACTTATCACATATATTAGCTAAGACATACAAGTGTATTGAGTTTAAGAATATTTTATCACCACAAGTTGATTATTGGATGCAAACAGTCTCATAAGTAATACCTTAAAATACAATAACTACTTCTTATTAATTTTACACTTAAAATAATAATGACATAAGAACAACTTGTAGAATTATTTAAAAAAAAAACTAAAGTAGAAGGGTACATATAAAAAAAGAATTGTTTTATGTCCACGTAACATAATATTATCCAGGTTTGATATTTGTAAAGTTGAAATAAAGTGATATTTTTTATTGGCTAGTAAAGGTTGAAATTGGATAAATACCACCACATTTCAGCATCAAATTTGTAGAAATACCTCGTGATTTATAAAAAATATTAAAAGTGTCAAACAGACAAGACATTATCCTGAGGCAAGACTTTACACTTCAGCTTGTCATGCTTAACAAATACTAAGCTTTCGCTATCCAATTCCTGCGAGCCTTTAATTTTCTTCTTATATTCTTTTGCAGTGTTTTTTACCGAGAATCTTCGAAACTGTTTCAAAAACAGAACAGTGGATTAGTTGTGCATGCAGAAGTTGGAAGTTAAAAGATGAATGTATTTTATTAAAATGAATTATTTTGTCCTTCTTTGGTATTATTATAATTTCGTTAATTAATTAGCGTTTTTTAATGTCTAAATAAATAAAGTTCTTGCTATACGAGCCAATTAGGCTTTGCATATATTTATTTGACGTTTCGTCATTCAATTAATGGTAAATTATGACTAAAGTTAGTGATTTTTTGGGAGCTTTAATGGCCCTAATGTAACATTCTATTTTTAGTATGTTAGACTAGTTTATATTATAAAAGTAGCATAATACTTGCTTAATATGTCTGTTTAATTTTGTGACAAATTAAGTTAGTTTAAGTATTTTATTACAATATAGAGTGTGAAAAGTAGCTTAAAATAACTCAGATAGTATCATAAATAGCTAATTTGAGGGAAATAAATCTAGACAATTTGT
Organism: Ormosia semicastrata; assembly: GCA_029884595.1. NCBI lineage: Eukaryota > Viridiplantae > Streptophyta > Magnoliopsida > Fabales > Fabaceae > Ormosia > Ormosia semicastrata. Next base: position 8,108,676 of record JAQQTO010000036.1, on the reverse strand, counting down.
TTCTAAGTCACAAATAAGTGGAAGATGATGTAGTTAAAATTTGAGAATAATCAGAGTTAGTTTGGTATTTTTAGGCATACTGGTTATGCGTTTTAATGTCGAATTGACTAGTAGCAGATATGAAAAATTAGGTAAATGGTAAAACAATAATTTAGATGAATTTTAATATTTATTTTAAAGTTGTTGGAAGTTAGGAAACTTGATTTAGCAAAATCATAGTGTTCTTAGAAGATCATCAAAATGTATAAGTGAAATATCTTAAGTGTTTTAAGTCATATTCGACAGCTTTAATTATATTGACTTTCCTTCCCTGATATTTCACTCATCTTCATCTCTTTTCACTCACTTCTCTCTCACAAAAACAGAAGGCAAAACAACAGTAGAAAACAAAGAGGAAAAACATAAGGAGGAAGGGGAAAGGAGCAAGATAGGGAAAGGCAAAACAAAGCTTGATCATCCACCATCACAAAGATCTTGAGGCAGGGGTTCTTAACCTTTATTTTCATCTTTTTCCTCCATCCATTTCATGGTTGAGGTTAGGTCTTCTAGATGGAGAAAATGAGTTTGAGATAAAAATCTACTTTCTCTGTTGGTTCTTATTTTCAATGGTTGGATTTAGTCATTTTCAGCTAGCTTTGGCCATTATTTCATGTTTAAGTGAACCTTTAAGTTGTATGAGTGCTACAACATGTATAAAGGATGGCACTACAAAAAAAAGGTTTAAAATGAAAGTTATTTATTGCATATTACGGCGGTTCTAATTATCATTTTTTTGCCTCAATGGCGGTTTCCAAAACTGATGTAATTACGTCCATCATTCAGCATAATATGATGGTTTTTATTAACCGCCACAATTTTATCATGTATGAAATGGTAGTTTAATTTTTGCATAAAACGGAGGTTAAAACTGCCGTAATTCATCTAAAACCAACAAAAAAAAAGTCACCCGGTTTAGTTTTTGCAAAAAATGGCAGTTATAACTGCCGTAATTTACCTAAAATCAACAAAAAAAAAAACACCCAGTTTAGTTTTAGCATAAAATGACGGTTAGAACTACCATGATTTACCTAAAACCAACCCAACAAAACCACCATCTGATTTCATCAAGCACTTGCAAATTCAAGAGGAAAGAATTATAATCAGGGACCAGTTTAGCAAAGAAATTTATACTCAAGGACCCGTGAAACATTCATGTGGTTAGATGGTTACATTAATTATTAACCAATGACCAATCCTGAACTGAATTAGCCACGAGTGATTAATGGGTCCTTAAAATGTAAATTCCACTCTCAACTAATCATTTACTACACTAATCCCAAGAAAGAAATAAAAAAAAGAAACTAAAATAACACCAACACTAACAACCAAGCCTTATCTCACTAAGTGGGAAAGGATATCCAGAAAAGAAACTAAAATGGTCCATTTAAATAGCAATACACAAACCAAGAGAGGTAGAGCAGAAAATGGAAAAAATTGTCAAATATTTAGAATAAGGCAAGGAATACTTTGAAAAGATAACAAATAATTAGTTTCAGAAATTCACTAAGTAAAATAACGAGAATAAAACAATGAATTAAAGGGTAATGAATTAAGGTAAACCGTAGAAGTGACTAAAGCAATCAATGCAGCAACCAGAATAAAACAACGATTAGTTTAAGAAATTCACTTGTTAGCGTGATAAATTGTGATTGATCACGATTGTTTTTAGGAATGATTGTAATTGATGTAGTGTAAAATTAATTTGATTTAGTACGTAATTATAATTTATTATTTTACTTTTCTGTACAGCTGCCTTCTTGTATAAATAAAGGCTAGCTCTCTTGTATTCATTCATTGAAAAATATACACAAATTATCAATATTTATTTTCCTATTTTTGTTTCTAACTTGGTATCAGAGAGTCTAGGCTCTCGATCCAATCCTAAATTCTATTTTTTTTTCAAACACCGTCTTCAGACGCTGTTCCCTATCTATTTTTTGTTGACCAATTTTGGTCTCTATTTTTTGCTTGCTTTATGTTATCAGGCTGCACATCTTTAGCTTTTTGTTCCTACATCTATCTTTCTTCTTTTTGGTGTGGCCCACTGCCTTTTGTTGACCATATCAGCTTTTATACTATATTACTTTTTGCTGCACAAGCACATTCAATATTTTTTGGTGTGCGTTGTTGCTGTATTGATTTTTTAGTGCGGCCTGTGTTACTGTGCATGCACGTTTTGTGCACTATTTTTTGCACAGATCTATACGTGTCTTCTATAGTGTTCATTTTGCTTCGTAAGGCGTGCATTCATCATTTTTTGTGAGATCTTTTTATTTTTACGATTCTTTTCTATCACTTCAGCTCCTAAAGTTCAATTATTTTTTGCGTTCTTCTTGGTATAATGGAGAAACTAGATATTGCTTAGTCTCTTTCAGTTGTGCTTACTGCCCCCAGATGTTACAGCTATTGTAAAGACCCAGGACACTTGATTGACAATTGTCCCACATGTCCTCCAAGGTCTGATCAGAACAGGTTTCAATTTCGTCCTAGTGCTTCTGAGTCTGTGTTTGTTCCTACTACTGCAAAAGGATCCCCAAGTTCTTCAACCATACCCCAAGCTACCTTTTCTACTGATGATCTCGTGTCCCTCCTTAAGTGTCTATTATCCAATTCTGGTAATACCTCTTCTACTTTATCAACCACACCAAGTAATACTAAATGGTACTTGGACTCTGCTTGCTGTAACCATATGATGTCCACATCTCAGTCTTTTTCATCCTTGTCTATTAATGACACTGCACATTCTATACACACAGCTGATGGATCTCTTATGAATGTTAGTCATAAGGGTTCTATCTCTTTGCCCACTTTTAGCTTACCTGATGCATATCTCATTCCTAAATTAAACTTTAATCTCATTTCTATTGGTAAACTATGTGACCTTGGTTATGAAGTCATATTTTCTTCTTCTGGTTATTGTGTGTAGGATCCACAGACAGGATAAGTCATAGGGACTGGATGTAAAGTCAGAAGGCTGTTTGAGCTCATCAACCATCATATTACTCCTACCACAAATCTTTGTGCAACATCTACATCATCCAACTGTGGCACCAACATCTTGCTCATAATTCTCTAGGGAAACTGCATCCCCTCTTATCCCAAGGGGTTCTAGGTTCAGTTAATAATGATTCTTTTCACTGCACTTCTTGTCAAACTGCTAAACAATATGCACTTTCCTTTAGTAAAAGTACCTCTATTTCTAAATCTCCTTTTGATCTTGTGCACTCTGATGTCTGGGAGCCTACCCCCACACCAACTATGGGAGGTAATCGATATTTTGTAATATTTATTGACGATTTTTCTTATTTTACTTGGATATATTTAATGAAAAATTGTTAAGAACTTCCTCAAATTTACATTAATTTTGCTAATAAGATCAAAACTCATTTCTAAAAAATAATTAAAGTTTTTCATCGTGATCATGCTTCTAAATATCGTAATTCAAAACTTTTCACCTTTCTTGCTAAACAAGGTACACTCTCTGAGTTTTCTTATCTTGGTACATCTTAGCAAAATGGTTGTGTGAAAGAAAACATTGTCATATCCTTGACTCTATCCGAGCTATGCTCATCTCCTCCTCTTGTCCTGAACATGCTTGGGGTGAAGCTGCTCTCAATGCTGTCTATGTCATCAACCGTCTTCCTTCCTCTGTTCTGGGTAATGTATCTCCCTTTGAATGTCTCTACCATACTTCTCTAGATTATAAATCTCTTAAAGTTTTTGGTTATGCTTGTTTTGGTCTCCTTCAATCTCATAAGTACACTAAACTTGAGCCCCAAGCACGTCTCTATTGCTTTTTTTATTATGGCACTGAACATAAGGGTTATCACTGTTGGGATCCAATTTCTCAATGTATTTGTATCTCCCGTCATGTCGTATTCTAAGAAAACACCATGTTCTCCTCACTCTCAAAGTTCAAGTCATTCACTTCCACTTCGACTCTATTTTTTACTAACCCCTTTGTTGATCTCTTTCCCAGTGATTCTGATGCAGGTTCCTCCAGTGAGCATTCAGTCACTTCCGATGTTTTAGCCACTCCCGATGACATTGTTCTAAACGTAGAGCTTGTACATATCATTGCACCCTCTCTTCCTTCTGAGCATCCAACTAGGGTAAGAACTCAGCCTATGTATCTTCATGATTATCATTATTTTTCTATCATACTTCACTTATATGAACCACAGCCCTATCAAGAAACCTCCACAAATCCTCGTTGGCAGCATGCTATGCAAGAAGAGTTACAAGTTTTGAAGAACAATAATACTTGGGACATTGATGATTCTCCTTTTGGTAGGGATGGAAATAGGCCAGCCGGCCTGTGGCCTGGCCTGTTTTAGGCCTGGCCTGGCCTAGCCTGTTTAAAAAATGAGTTAGGCTCAGGCCTTTTTAAAAGTCTATTTCATTTAGTAGGCTAGGCCTAACCTCTCAGCAAAGCTTGTTAGGCCTATTAGGCCGACATGTTTATATTTATTTATAAAAATATATTCTATTTTTTTTCGATAGCCTTTCAAGACCTGTTTGAAGGCTTAAGCCTATTTGAGGCCTATATGAAGGTCTTGGCCTGCTGGCTTATTTAGAGGCCTTAATATAAAATTAGACTTCTAAACAGGCTTTAGGCCAAGTCAGACTTCTTAAACAGGCCAAGTTAGGCCCATAAAAAGGCCTTTGATAGGTAATAGGCCAGACTCATGCTACATATTTGTAACACAGGCCTGACCTGTTTAGGGTGAAGCTTGGCCTGGCCTGACCTATTTCCATCCCTACCTTCTGGTAAGGCACTTGTGGGAGTTCAAGATCAAGACTCATTTTGATGGATTTATTGAGTGATATAAAACTCATTTGGTTGTCAAAGGTTTCACTCAATAATATGGCCTTGATTATGAGGAAACTTTTGCACTTATTGCTTGCATCACCTCTGTTCGTACTCTCCTTGCTATTGCAACCACTCAGAAATGGACTTTAAATAAGATGGATGTGAAGAATGCCTTTCTTAATGGTGATTTAGCAGAAGAAGTTTATATGCTACCACCTCCTAGTTACACTTGTTCACCAAATAAGTTTTGGCATCTTCTAAAGGCTTTATATGGTCTCAAACAAGCACCTCGAGCCTGGTTTGCCAAGTTTCTCAGTACTATCAATCAGTTTGGTTTTTCCTCCAATGCACATGATTCTGCCTTGTTTACTCGCAAAACTGATAGAGGTACTATTATGTTACTTCTCTATGTTGATAATATGATTATTACTGGTGATGATACTACAGGTATTACTGGGCTTAAATAGTTCTTGAGTCAGCATTTTGAGATGAAAGATCTTGGACCTCTCACTTACATTTTGGGGCTTGAATTTCTTTCTTCTACTGATGGTATTTCTCTGTCTCAACCTAAATATGCTTCAAATCTTATCTCTCAAGTCGGTCTCTCCGATAGTCGCACCGAGTCCACTCCTCTAGAACCTAATGTTAGATTTACACCTCTAGATGGTACTATACTTGATAATCCTACTCTTTATTGGCAGATGGTTGATAATTTGATTTATCTTACTGTTACTTATCTAGACATTTCATATGTTATTCATCTAGTCAGTCAGTTTATGTCAACTCTGCGCATTACTCATTATGCTGCTGTTCTACATATTATATGGTATATAAAAGGAACTCTATTTCATAGACTTCATTTTTCAGTCAACTTCTCCTTGGTTCTCCACGCTTATTCTGATGCTGATTGGGGTGGAGATCTTACTGACCGACGATCCACTACTGGCTATTGTATCTTTCTCGGTGATGCCCTTATTTCACGGAGAAACAAGAAACAAACTTTAACTGCACATTCCAGTACTGAACCAGAATATCGGGCACTAGGTGACACCACATCTGAGATACTTTGGTTACGTTGGCTTCTTGAAGACGTGAATTTTTTCTCAGTCCTCTCCCACTACTCTTCATTGTGATAATCGAAGTGCTATTCAGATTGCTTATAATGATGTTTTTCATGAGCACACCAAGCATATTGAGCTGCCACTTCAACCGTCAACACATTCTTCGTGGTGCTCTTCGTCTTATTTCCATCAGCACTCTTGATCAACCAGCTAATTTGTTTACCAAAGCTTATCATCCTGGCTGTTTTCGCACTCTGATTTCCAAATTCAAGTTGGTTTCTTCTATACCCACTTGAGTTTGAGGGGGGATGTTAGCGTGATAAATTGTGATTAATCACGATTATTTCTAGGAATGATTATAATTGATGTAGTACAGAATTAGTTTGATTTAGTATATAATTATAATTTATTATTTTTCTTTTCTGTACAATTGCCTTCTTGTACAAATAAATGTTAGCTCTCTTGTATTCATTCATTAAAAAATACACAAATTATCAATATTTATTTTCCTATTTTTTGTTTCTAACTTCACTAAGCAAAATAAATTTCAAAGTAAGAACATTGATCATGCCTAACAACTGCTATAATCCTTGCAAGCAAGAAAAGCCACATTTACTGAAGATAATTTTGGAGGGGTAAGTATTGAAACCTTAGTAACAATTCCCAAGGAACCTTCACTTACTACATCATTGGTAAGTTAAGTTACAATCAGATTATCTATTAGTTTCCAGACTTGCATTATTTTTAACTGTATACCAATAAATAGATGTTTCAAATCATAGCCACTATTATCTTTGCACAATGTCTTAAGAGTACAGTACCATTTGCTAGAACAACTTCAATACTTGCCAAACATTCAAAAGCATGCTTCAGAATAAATTTAATAGAACCAAAAGAAAATGGATCAAAGATGCCAAGTTTGCAGTATATTGAGCAATCGCAATGCTTTAATACTCTGACATGAAGATGTTTCCAATTGGACTCCATTCTAGAAATGAATAAATCAATACAATCATCTAGCATTGATGCATTGACTATGGAAGTATTAAATTAAGATGATATAAGAAAACAAGTAACAGTCAACCTATTTGAACAGTCAAGTTTAATGGGTTAAAAGTATTTCCTTACCAAGTACATCTAGATGAAGGGATCCATAAGAACAAGACGCAAACCACCAGCATTAGTTGAAACATTTCCACTAATCTAGCAACTCCCTTTTGCACGTAAGTCTAGTGGCATATAATAAATCTGAATGAAAAGTGTACACCACTTAAATATAGAAAGCATACATCAAGGTTATGAGCAGTATAACTCAAATGGGCAAAGAAAGGGGAACCAATCATCTAAAACTTTCAAGACCTAAGTTATGTCACTAGCTTATTGCAGTTGCACTACATAGAACTTTGAGGAAAGAACAAACCAAAAGGAAAATATTTTCTCCACCATCAATATAATTTTGTCAAGCAAAGGATGAAATTAATTTTGTTTCAGAATTATTAATACAAAATATGGGAAAAAAAGAAACAACTTTGGTAGTATTATAAATTCTTCTTCCAAAAGTAGCCAGCATAAGATTACCTAGATAAAAAAAAATTACTCTAATTACAGTTTCATTAAATTGATCTATAAAAATAAAAAAATCACAATGACTTCATAAAGTGAAAAAGATTACCCTTCATTGTCCAAGATTGTCCAGGAATGATATTATATTTTCCAATATGCACCCAGCTTCACATACCAATATACAACTAACCTGAAAAAGACATTGGCCGACACTTTAGAATTAAGCATATAAATCTTGTCATTCTTATGTTTGACATTGACTTTAATTCCATTCAAAATAATTAACACACCTTTGGTTTTGCTTAGATTTTACACAGAAACAACTTTTTAGCCACAAGCCCTCTCTCTGTAGCATGTTGATTATAAAGATTTTTTGAACATAAAATAAGCTAATCCAATATCCAAACACACATTTAAAAAGAAAAAGATGTAGGAAACGAAAGCATTAATCTATTAATAAATTGAATGATTCTATTTTTTATTTTTTTTATGATGCAAATGCTACTCAACAAAAATTATATTAAGTTCCCAAAGAATTAATTGAAATTCCAACCAAAACTAAATATGCCTTTCAAAAAGTAAATGGTCTACCTTGTCGAAAGATATGATATTGTTCATAGAACCAAGACTGATAATCACCTGCAACATTAGATTATAGGAAAGTTGACAATATACATATGCTAAAAAGCATAATACGTTTGCGGTGATAATAAAATCTCATTCAGTTAAGAGTTTTATCAAACAGATTATAGTCAGTTATGAAGAAATTTGCAAACTTATATTGTGGCTTAGTTGTGGACTTGAAGCAGATGACGTGGATCAGAGGCAGGGCTCATGTTGGCCAGATCCAGGTGGAGGCGCGATGATGGCGTGGGTTTCATGATAGCTGGGTAGAGGATGTGACTTTGGGTTGCGGTTGTGCGCGGTACGTCGCAGATCTGGACCTACGACAATGAGAACAGAGGGGGTTTTGGTCAAGAAAGGAGGAGAGATTTTGGTCAAAATTTTCCTAAGCAGCGAGAGAGCTGGACCTGCGTTGGAAATCTGGACCTGGGGCTTTGGGTTTCAAATGGTGCAGCAAGATAGCTGCGTTGCAGCGAGAGTGAGAGGGAAAGGGCGAGAAAGTGAGAGTGAGAGGGAGAGCAAGAGAGAGTGAGAGGGAGAGCGCGATAGAGTGAGGGTGAGAGAGTGTAAGGGAATTTTTTGTTATCAGAGGGAAGTGAAAATTTAGAATTTTTTAAAATATTTTAAATAAAATTTAAAATAAAAATAATGGCAGTTGAAACTATTGTTTAATACATTTAAATGCCATTTTTTACTTGTAAAATATGGCAATTGCGTAACTGACGCATTATACTACATATTACAGCAGTTTTTTAGAACTGCCATAATTTATACTTTTTTTGTAGTGTGGGAGTGATGCTAGAAATCACCTAGAAGCTGCTTTTAAAATGGCTGGAAATTGGTTAGAAACCAATAGCACAGTAGCTTTGTTCTTCTGCATCTTTTTCTGGTGCAGCACACACCAAATAACCGATTATACAACATGGCTAATCTATTATTGTTGTGTGGTAGAGAGTTTTTCTAAGCCATAATTGGTTAGCAAAGAATGCAAAACTGATTATTGTCGTGTGGCAGAAACTCGTGAGGAGCACTAATTAGCTCCTAACCGATTATCCAAGAGGGATAATCAGTTATGAACCAAAAGAAAACAGAGTTTTACACTCTTAGGGTTAAAAGTGGCCTTAGTAAAGCTATGTATTGGTGATTACTGATCCAATCATGATAAGTCAAGAATAGCAGGAGTTCTAGAAGCTCTAGTTACACCTTTATGGTTGAACACAAATATGTTCAAAGAGAGTTACTGATTTACTTTAAATAGTTGAGTTAACGTAGTAAGTATATGCTAGTTTTAGAGAAATGCTCTATTAACTCTTTAAGTTAGGTTTAAACGGAGTGTTTAGCAAGAGTTGGTTCCTTTCTCTATTAAAGTTGAACCATAGTACAATCATCCTAATTAAGAGAGTGAGTTAAACACCTTAACCTTGCAAAGTAGTGAGTAAAGTTCTTTGTTAAGGAGGAGTGTAAGAGGAAAGTGTCGGTATAATACTTTACCTAAGACAAAATAGTGAGTTAAGCTATTTGTCAAGTAACATGAGGAATATGATCAACCCTTATGTAAGTGTAGTAAAATGAGATAAACTTACTAACACGAGCCTTAAGATGAGTTAAGTCCTAACTTAGGCAATGAAGTGAGTTAAGTAATTTTTCAAGTATAGATGATGTTATACAGTTGTATAGGTGATTGTATAATATCAGGATAGTTTAGATTTTTATATGTTATACAATTGTATGGACGATTGTATAATGTTGATATAGTTTAAATTTATATGCAATTTATATTATTGAATGTCATGAGATACATGTATATTATTGAGAATTTTTACGTTCTCACTCCTTTTCTGTGTTTCTATGGTAGAAGTAGGTTAAGATCTTGTTAAAGGTGTAAAGAAAATGAAGAAAGAGCAACAAGACTAGTTATTTTTAATTTTTTGTTGTATAAACAACTATTGTATATTTACTTTGAGTTGTAATTTTGTTGTATACATAACACTTTACTCTTTTGAGGCTTTTGATGTATATATATATGACCCTCTTTTATCATGACTCTCCATATTTAATTCGCTAATTATATGAGAATATAATGACAATAAGAATAAAAATAATATGATTAATGCTTTATATATTTATATATGTAAGTTATATCGAGATATTTGTATTATGGTATTATACCTAACCGAGGTCAGGAAGGGGTTTGAGATAGGAGATAAGAAAGTGATATGAATAATATTATTGAAAATTGAATCTTGTTACTCTTTTTACATGTCTTTAAATCTTATCAATTGAATTACAAACACAAAATATCTTTAACTTTTATATAAAAAATACAAAAAGTTTTTGGTATATACGAATTTTTTTTTTTTTATTATTATTATTTTGGCCAGAACCAAAATTGATTTGCAGTTGTGATATAATATGTACGTTTTTATAAAAATGAAAAAAATTTATAATATTTATTATTTAAATTTTTTATGAGTTATTATGTATTATTTCTAATTTGTCCTTTAAAGTGCACTGAATATTTTAAAGAATTTTTTTATATTCTTGTCGAGAAACTTAACAGGAAGAAAACTCAAAAACTTATTAAAAAATAAAGAAAAGGGACCCGGGTTTTTTTTTTTTGGGAGAGGGTTTCAAAGTGCATTTACAGTTTTAAACTGTACAACTTTCAGCCAATTTTAATACGTGACGGGTCTCACTTTCCCGGCTGAATGTTTGATTGAAAACTATTGGTGCTTCTGTTTCTTTCACTCTGTTGAGAAAGATAGAATGAAACACCAATTAATATTGAGATAGAGTTAATAGATAGATAGAAATAAAAGTGAAAAAAAAACACGAAACATCAACTAATATAGAGATAGAAATAACTATCATGTGTTGGTAAAAGGAAAAGGAACTTAGATCTCTTAAGTATATAATTTTAAAGTTGATATCAAAATTTATATGTATAGAAAAAATATTATTAAGATAATATTTTATTTAGATATTTAATCATATTTTAAAAAATTATTCTATCATTATTGAGTGAGAAATATTATAAAAAATAGAGAGATAAAGATAAGAGGAAGTTTGGTCGGAGGAAATAGAATAGAATGGGGAGAGGGGAAGAGTGATTGTCATTTTCATGTTTAATTATGTAATTAGAGTGAGAATAAGCAATTTTTTTTATATGAGAGAATGAGCATTTTTAATAAAATGAGTATTTTTCACAATTATATGAATAAACATGCTATTACAAAAGTATGAAATTTCTGTTCTATTTTAGTAAAAAAAAAAATTATATATAAAATAGGAATATTAGTGTTGCTTCACGGTTTTTTAAAATTTCACTTTCCCTCTTAATTAGAAAATATTTTAAGTATTTTATATGTCGGTGTGCTTTTAATTTAATTATTTTAAAGCTTTCAACAATTTAATTCCAACTTGCAATTTAATTCATTTTATAAAATTTAAGATGTGATTTATTTATTTTTTAGCTTTTCAATATATGATTTCTTGAAGAATTTATTTCAATATAATTTTTGTTATAATATTTTTCTCTCTCTTAATATATATTTTCCTTCACTTGATATTTAATATTTTAGTCTTTAGGTCATTTTGAATTCAAGATTTAAATCTTTTATCTTTTATTATATATCTTTTATATATAAAAATAGAGTAATTTGTGGTTGTCCTAGAAGTAATTTCCCCCGCCTAAATTAGGATTATTTTTGTAATATCATCTAATCACTTTTCTAATTTATAAAATTATTAAAATCAGAAACTGAAAAGTTCTATCTTAATAACTGAAAATTTCATATAAAAAATCATTAAATTCCATATAAAATTTCCTTAAATTCCCACCCCTTCTTTCCATGAGGCAGGAGAGGTGCTCTTCTTCCTTTCTTCATTACTGTTCGGCTGTTCTCAAAGCCATTTTCCTCCGGTCTTCAATTTTCAAAAGCCATTTTCTCTCTCCTTTATTGGAATCCAAAGCATTCAATTTACTTTGATACTCTCTCCTTCTTGGTATGTGTAATACAGATTTTAAATTTTAAATTTTTGTCCCAATTATTTTTCATGACTTCTTTGATACTCTTCTACAAACATACTTTAATGAATTTGTTAAAAAGTCCCTTCTTTTTTTTATTCTTTTATCGCTGCAGGTTTTTCAAAAAAAAAAATTTCCTTTTAATTTTGTTTGCATCTTTCTTTAACGAATCTCTCACTTCCCAACTACAAAGAAATTTGAGGGGTCATTTTAATATGGACCATCTTATTTAGGGTCTTGTTCTGGACCGTGATCAGGATACCGCTCCATGAGATCAACCCGGCATGCACATTACCGGACTCTCCTAACTGGCGTAGAGGAAGACTCACGACGTATTCCAGACAACGGATTACGACCTTCGAGCAGTATCAGTATTCGACATCGTGACTGATAGATTCGCACAGTGGATGAATCCCTAAATATCCGTAACTGCCAATCATCAACTTACGATATTATAGGATTTATAGATATCCTTAATGGTTAGATACTTTCCATATCTTAATCCCAGATTTGCAGGGATATATCTGATAATAACAGGAAGGCAATCCTCTTCAGGATACTAATCCTAAATTACCTGCATTCAGTATTCGATAAGAATCCCATTAGAATTCTGCTTACGCTCTATAAATACAAGGCTAAGTCATCTTAGTAAGGTAACTCTAAACCCTATCCCAAAAACCTTATTGTGCACAGCCTGACTTGAGCGTTGGAGTCCCTTTGCAGGTACCCAACCCCCCTGTGTTACAAGCTCAGCTGCTGCGCGAAGGAGAACTCATCGCAACGTACCTGTCTCAGGTACCCTCTGAATCTAGTTCAGAACATTGGCGCCGTCTGTGGGAATCATAAATTTCTAATCCCACCCAATCATGGTGAATACGAGGCAAAACTCCAGAAGAGACGCTGCTCAAGCCTCTGTCAATCAGAGGCAAAATCTCGACATGCAACGTCCACCACCACCACTGCCTCCACTCGTGGCTCAAACCTCCGCTGTGAGAAATCAGGCACCCGGAACAGGAAGCCGACGTGATGGGCACTCTACCTCCTTTTCTGAGGAGTCTCCCAACCCATCACGCAGGATTTCTGTCAGGGAAAGACTTGAATTCCCAGCTCAGAGAGGAGATCAGAGCCTTCAAGAGCACAGGATTCCAGTGCACCAACGTTTGGGAATCCCGAACAACGAGTTCGATGATCGTGCGTCCCACTCTGAACGCACACATCAAACTCGGGGTTCCCAACGCCAGTTTCAAGATATGTTGCAGCAAAATATGGACTTACTCAACGATCAATTCAGGAGACTGGAGGACATGCAGCGCGCCATGCATGACAACCAACCGAAGCCGCGCCGCCGTGACAGACAGTCCGGAGTGGAAAATAACAGAAGGAGGGCCCACGATGATGACGGAATTCCCGATACTGGAGACAATAACCGGAATCGAGGAACTATGGAACAACTTTTCTCCGACCAACTCATGGAGTTCCGTGTTCTAAGAAATTTCAAGTTTCCTCCAAGTCTTGAAATTTACGACGGAACCACGGACCCCCAGGAACACATAAATGGTTACGAGCAGTCCCTATGTTTCTATGGCGGCTCTATGGAGTTGTTGTGCCGAGCCTTCCCCCTCTCCCTCAAAAAGGGGCCCCTCAAATGTTCACCAGCCAACCACGGGGGACCATTGTGGATTGGTCCGACCTCAAGCAGCATTTTCTGCTGTAGTACACCACGAGCAAGGAACAGCCTAAGTCCATCGAATCCTTGGTTAAGATCCGCCAGGGAAAGAACGAGACCCTCCGAGACTACGTTAGGCGTTTTATGGCCGCCTGCACCAACGTAGAAAATTTTGAAGACAGAATAGCCTTACATTATGCTAGGAGCGGTCTCCGGATAGGCTCCGATATCTTCAAGTCCTTGGCAAAAAAGAAGTCGGACAATCTGACCGATTTCCAAAAGCGATCCGAGAAGTATGTCTACTTTGAGGAGGCAACAGAAGACCATAGGAGGTGGGACAAAGGTGAGCCTTCTCACCAAAAGCCCAACCAAAATTCCTCAAGGTCGCGGCCCCCAAAGGGTAGCCTACCACGAAAAAGCTACGCTGACCACACTCCATTGAACACCCCCCGGGAAACAATCTTGAGGGAGGTAATGAACATGGAGTTTCAGAACATCCGGAGGCCGCCTCCTATCAAGAAGCACAAGCAGAAGGATCATTCCAAACATTGCACATGACATAAAGCCTATGGCCACGATACAGAGGATTGCTATCAGTTGCGCGATGCCATTGAATTTCTAATCAAGGCCGGATGCTTACAGCAGTATATCCTCCGTGTACAAAACAACGAAGGGGATAATAGGCGCAGAGATAGCAGGCGTTGAAGTCCATCCCCTACACGCAGGAGAAGAACAAGAAGCCCTAGGAGAAGATCCTGAACTCCGCCTCGACAAGATAACAGCGATCGATAGGGTCGAACCAGGAACACTCCTCCTGTCGATAACGAAGACCACCACGCCGAGCCCAACAGGACGATCCATACCATCGCCGGTGACTTTGCCGGAGGGGGATCCTCCAATGGAGCTCGAAAGAAAGCCCTTAGAATGATAGTTTTTAGCGTGGTCCATTCAGAGCCAAGAACACAAGCAGAGAATAGAAAAGCGCCACTCATTACCTTCTCGGACGAGGACTACGGCGGAATAATCCCGGATCACGACGACCCACTCGTGGTATTCGGGGTAATTTCTAATGCCGAAGTTCACCAAATTTTTGTCGATCAAGGGAGTTCTGCGGACATTATGTTCCTAGATCTCTATCAGAAGTTGGAGCTCCCGCAATCCGACTTGACTCCCCATGTAGGAGAACTGACGGGTTTCACCGGTGAGAAGATCACCCCGGTCGGATACTACGAAACCCACCTGACTCTTGGATCATCTACACTATTCAGGACCGTCAAGGTGAAGTTCCTGGTCGTGGACTGCCCCTCGGCTTATAACATCATCCTGGGCCGCCCTTCTCTCAACGCCCTCGGAGCGGTGGTGTCCACCACCCACCTCATGATGAAGTTCCCTAATAAGAACAATGACGTCGTCACTGTAAAAGGTGACCAAATCGCAGCCAGGAAGTGCTATAATGAGAGTTTGAAAATCTGTAGAGTGCCCCGGTTGAGCCCCGTAGCATCCACCCCGGCTATCGACCAGGTTAACATTTTAATGACGGAGCTGGACGTTAGAGAAGAAATCTGGGATACTCGACCCCAGCCCGAAGGCGAACTGGAGTCTCTTCAACTCGAGGCCAACCCTGAACAGGTCACCAAGATCGGAGCTCATCTGGGTGAAAAAGAAAAATAGCAACTCTCAGAACTCTTGTTGAAAAACAAAGACCTTTTCACTTGGACTTCCTCCGACATGCCCGGACTCGACCCCAGTTTCATTTGCCACCGATTGTCGATTAAAGAAGGTACCAGACCGGTTGCGCAAAAGAATAGGAAAGTCGGGCCCGAGAGGCAGCAAGTTGTAGAGGACCAAGTTAAAGACCTACTGAATGGCAACTTCATCAGAGAAATCTCATATACCACATGGCTCTCCAATGTGGTCCTAGTAAAAAAGTCCAACGAAAAATGGAGGATGTGCGTAGATTATACTGACCTGAATAAAGCCTGTCCCAAGGATCCATATCCACTCCCCAATGTGGATAAATTAGTGGATGGCTCCTCGGGGTTCAGATGGCTCTCATTCATGGACGCATATTTCGGGTACAACCAGATTCCCATGTACACTGGGGATGAAGATAAAACCGCTTTTATTACCGACAGGGCGAGCTACTGCTACAAGGTCATGCCTTTCGGCCTAAAGAATGCAGGAGCCACCTACCAGAGGATAATGAACAAGGTTTTTGAAAACCAGTGGGAAAGATGCTAGAAGTCTACATAGACGATATGATAGTAAAGACCCCACACTGCGGATCGCACACGGCGGACCTCGAGGAAGTATTTGCACAAATCTGGAAGTACAACATGAGGTTAAACCTAGAAAAGTGTGCTTTCGGGGTCCAGGCCAGCAAATTTTTGGGGTTCATGCTAACTCATAGAGAAATTGAAGCCAATCCAGATAAATGCCAGGCTGTCCTCAACATGAGAAGTCCCCGGAACGTCAAAGAAGTACAACAGCTTACGGGGCGCATAGCGGCCCTCACAAGATTCTTAGCTAAAGCCGCGCATAAGTCCCTCCCCCTGTTCAAATTGCTTAAGAAGGGAAAAAACTTCGAATGGACCCAGGAGTGTGAAGATGCCTTCACGTCATTAAAAAACCTTTTGTCCTCCCCTCCTATCTTGACAAGTCCGGACACTGGAGAGACGTTCTACTTGTACCTATCCGTCCACGACGAGGCCGTGAGTTCAGTCTTGATTAGAGAAACCAACGAAGGACAGAAGCCTGTCTACTTCGTCAGTAAGGTCCTCCAGGGCCCTGAGCTTCGATACCAAAAGGTAGAGAAAGTTGCCTTCGCGCTCATCATCATCGCAAGAAGACTTCGACAATACTTCCAATGCCACCCAGTGGTGGTAAGAACCGACCAACCCATCCGACAGGTGCTACACAAACTAGACCTGGCCGGGTGAATGATTGCGTGGTCGATTGAACTCTCAGAGTTTAGAATCACATACGAACCACGACTGGCAATAAAAGCCCAGGCCTTGTCCGACTTCTTAGCAGAGCTCACAACAGACAACGGCAACCCAAGGAAAGCCTTCTGGACCATTTTTGCCGATAGATCTTCGAACCCCAAAGGAAGCGGGGCGGAGGTGATTGTCGAGAATTTGGAGGGTTTGACCTTAGAGCACTCCCTAAAGTTTGAATTCCCAACCTCAAACAACCAGGCCGAGTATGAGGCCTGCATCGCCGGGTTACTAATGGCAAAGGACCTAGAGGCAACGCGGATCACGCTTTGCAGTGATTCCCAGCTAGTAACCTCCCAAATCTGAGGCGAATATCAAGCCAAAGAACCCCTCCTGCAGAAATACTTGAACAAGGTCCGAAAACTTTTGAAAAGCTTCAAAGAGGTCAAGATAGAGCACATCCCAAGGGAACAGAACTCCAGAGCAAACCTTTTGTCTAAACTGGCCAGCACGAAGAGTCCCGGCAACAACCGGTCTGTAATCCAAGAAACCCTCTCCCAACCCTCCATTACGGATCACAGCATATCCTAAGTGGAAGACCATCAGCCATCTTGGATCACTCCTATACTGGACTATCTGCAACATGGGAAGTTACCGTCGGACCTGAAGGAGGCTTCCAGATTGGTAAAGACGTCGGTTAGATACACCGTTTACAACGGTCGCTTATACCGACGTGGTTTCTCCTCCCCTCTTCTAAAGTGTTTAACCCCCTAAGAAGCAGAGTACGCCCTAGCTGAAGTTCATGAAGGAAGCTGCGGTCACCACTTGGGAGCCAAAGCCCTAGCCCAAAAAGTATTAAGGGCAGGATTCTATTGGCCTACAATGGAAGCTGACTCTCATGCACATGTTCAAATTTGTGACAAGTGCCAGCGTCATGCAGATCATTTTTAAGCCCCTTCTGAAGAATTGTTCACGACGTCGGTTCCCTGGCCCTTTTATAGGTGGGGTATGGACATTTTGGGACCGTTTCCTCAAGCCCCAGGGCAGTTTAAATACTTGGTGGTAGCAGTAGACTACTTCACTAAGTGGATCGAGGCTGAACCCCTGATCACCATCACTTCGGCGCGAATTCAGAAGTTTACTTGGCGCCATATTATCACTAGGTTTGGCATACCGGAATCGGTAGTCACAGATAACGGTACCCAGTTCAAAGACAAAACTTTTGAAGAGCTACTAGCCGGATTGAAAATAAAACACCACTGTAGCTCAGTCGAGAACCCCAGAATAAATGGGCAAGCCGAGGCCGCCAATAAAATCATCGTGTGAGGCTTAAAAAGGAGGCTCGACGAAGCCAAAGGAAATTGGGTCGAGCAACTTGACCATGTCCTCTGGGCATACCGGACTACTCCTCATTCCACGACGGGAGAATCCCCTTTCAAGTTGACCTATGGCTGTGAAGCCATGATCCCGGTAGAAATAGGGGAACCCAGCTGGCGTTACCAACAGTTCTCATCCGACAAAGAACCCCGGTCTAATCGAGAGACCTGGACTTGCTCGAAGAAAGAAGAAACGTGGCCCATATACGGGATGCCGCCCTCAAGCAGAAGACAACTGCCAGGTATAACAAGAAAGTGGTCCCAAGAAAATTCCATCCCGGCGATCTAGTGCTCAGGAGAACTGACATAGGAGGAAAAAATGCCTCCCAAGGGAAATTAGCCCCTAACTGGGAAGGCTCCTATCGTGTCGTCACTAGTACGGGTAAGGGAGCCTACACCCTGGAAACGTTATCTGGGACCCCGGTCAAGAATTACTGGAATGCGGATAAATTAAGAAAATATTATAGCTGAATGCCCATAGCAGCTTAGCCCTCTAGTGGAATTACCTTTGATCCATTCCTGTTTTAAATAAGTATGCTATGTACGGACTCCTGTCCTCCTAATTTCATCAATAAAATTGTTATTCAGGAAACCAGGTTGATCTAACGCGTTGCTCTAACTACTAAATTGACAAGTCGATAGGAGGCAGTACGGATCATATGTACACGCTCCTTTATACCCAAGCCTAGAAGGGGTCCTAAAATCTATATGATTGTTGGGGTACCTACCCCGGGCAAAGTTAAATAATGATGATGCCTCAGGCAAAAGGGTTCTCGCGTAAACTGCCCTAAGCCAGGCATTACTTACCTATGTCTGCAATTCCAAACGCTTCCCATAGCAAGCACTGGAATATGGATTAAGGTTTTACTTTGCCTAAGTCTAAAATTTCTTGTCGTTTGATTATTATAAGCGTTAGATTACAGACTAAGGCGTTATTTTTACCTAAGTCAAAGTGGAATGTCATTCACTCAATGGTATGAGTGAAGGATCCCGGACCATGGTTTTCTATGATAATAAGTTTTCTAAGTCCATTATAATGACTACGAAAATGGGCGTTGGACCCAAGTCGGACCATGAAAAATAAATGGTTAAACAAAATCATTAGTTATAAAACCCCAAACATGGGGCAATTGTCCATACAAATAGCAAAACCCCACGTAGGGGGCAACAAAAAAAAAAGGCTAGAGAAGCTAAGTGTCC
This sequence comes from Ormosia semicastrata, assembly GCA_029884595.1. NCBI lineage: Eukaryota > Viridiplantae > Streptophyta > Magnoliopsida > Fabales > Fabaceae > Ormosia > Ormosia semicastrata. Next base: position 8,089,371 of record JAQQTO010000036.1, on the reverse strand, counting down.
GCCTCTTCCCCTTCCGGGATCTGAATAACCTCCAGGTTGCCACCAGGAGCTTTCGCGGCTAACTCTTCGACAGCTACAAGCTGGCCATTATGAAACATTTTATCCGGGGTAACACCCTCCAAGATAAGGTCGACCCCGGGGTTGAAGTGCTGGATTTGCTTCACAGCATTTTAAAACTGCTCTTCCCCGACATTTCCAGCTACTTCGTCCAGTTCCTCCACCTCCTTCTCGAGTTGTGTTAACTCGGCCCTCAAAGCGCCAATGCTTCGGTCGACCTCAAGCTTTTCGGCCTTCCTGGCAGCCTTAGAATCCGTCAACGCTTTCTCCAGCTTAATGACCTTCTTTTCCAGCTCAGGGACTTTCTTTTCCAGCTCGATGACTCTCGTCCTGCTATCCTCATTAGCCTTTAAGGACGCAGTCAACTTCTGGTTGATTTCCTTCTTTTCTTTCTCCAAGGACCTCAGCTCTTCCGATGCCTGGCGATCAGCGTTCTCGATAGTGACTTCGATGACATGGATCTCGGCCGCTGCCTGGAGAGCTTGCCTCTGAAGTGCGGCTAAGGTTTGGGCCAGACCTTGCTCAGCAATATACTGCCTCACCTCGCCACTCAAGAGTCGCCCATCTATGAAGGGGCCGGGATCAGAGTGCCCCGCGATGATTGGCAAGAAGTCCACCCCTCCCCTTTCACCGCCCTCCGACGACCCTCCATCGTGCTCGGGAGGCTCTTCAACAGCCTGCCTTTTCTTTCCTTTAAGATTCTGGGCAGGGGATCCCGACTGATCTTGCTCTGCAATGACAACATCACGGACGGATAAGTCCGGAATGGCCATGGAGGAAGAAGCCGTGGTCTTCCTCCCCTTCCTCCGGTTTCTTGAAGATCGCAGGGTAACCATCGAAGATCCTGAAGTCATGTTGCTGACTGGAAAGAAGCAGAAACAGATACAGTCAGTACATCATCACGAAACATTGATATATGAAGACAATGCAAACACCTAAGGATACTAGAGGTATAAACGCCCTAATTCCTACCTAACAAAGTGTAAAGAAGATCATCACCAGGGATACAAAGAACATCTCTAATGTTAATGTTCCCATGCTTCTCAGCATGTCGGGTTATGAATCTCGCGGTCCTAAGTTCCTCAGGGTCGAGATCTTCCTCCTCTTTCTCAATCAAGTTGATGGGCACGTCCCAGCACCTCTAGCGTCCAAAGAAAGAGGAAATTCCGGCTCCCCGTCCGGCTTAAGGAAGAAAGGCTGACTTCCCTCTTTGGCTTTTACCTTGAAAAATGCAGTCTTGAACCCTTTGAAGCTTTCTTCAAAAACATCAAAGGACTTACGACCAAGCTGGGAGCGGATGACGAGCCAGCTCGTTTGCCGCACCGTCCCCTGGGTGTTTATTCTTGTATAAAAATAAAAAAAAGTGCCCGCCGAGTACTTGAGGCTCATCAGCCGACAAAATCTCTCAAACGATATGATGTAGCCCCAACCGTTAGGGTGGATCTACGAAGGGGCTACTTGGAGAGTACGGAGAACGTCCATTTGAAAGTCAGAAAACGGCATCCTTAGCCCTAACTTGAAGAAAAGTGGCTCATACAGAAACATGAAATGTGAACCCTCCTCTCGACAGGGGCACACCCTCTCGTTCCAGTTCGGACAGATGACTTCGAACTCGTCATCTCGAGCCTTGTTCACAGTCAACTCCAAGGCGAATAGAGATTCTCGGAGCACGACTTAGCTTAAAAATTTAGACTGACGATCCCATACGTCGTCCACTATCCATGGGCATACCAACCATGGACCCCGCTGAACTCGAACCAGCTCGTCTTCTGCCGGATCACGGACATCGTGAGATGGGGGCTGGACCCTAGCTTTCTTTCTGTTGGCCATAGAAACCCTGAGAACATCTGAAGAAGTCGGTAAGAAACTGTCAGAATCAATAACTTCATAGATTCAGACACAGGGAGAGTGAGGTAATCCTAACCTCCCCTACCGACCTCCTGTCCCACTAGAAACAAGGCATTCGGGGGGAACCCCTCCACCGCACGTGGCGCGGCGAAGTTAGTGTTTCAGGGAGGTGACCATATCTACCTAAATCACTAAGCCCTATTTGAAGGCAAGAAAAACCAGGAAGACGAAGCTACCCTACTTTCTGAAAAGCTATTGATATACTGAAAGTGCAAATGACAAAATGGCCGAAAGAAAGTAACTTACTGTGTAAAGACAGAGTACTTGAAGGTTGAGAAGTTGAGTCAGAACAATGGAGGAGCTACGATTGGAGAGCACCCAAAAAGAAGCCAAGACTTTCAACGCACGGTATTTTCAGTGAAGGAGGGCAAAAACGATAGAGCAAGGAAGACAAACCTTTTATTTATAAAGGGTTGAACGGTTAAGGGGCATTTCTGTCCCCTCCAGCGCAAGTTCAAAAAAGTGCTCATCATGGCTCGCGGAGCTCTAGGCACGTCCCTCCGATGAAGTCGCGACACGTGGCCCACCCAGCTGTAATAGCAGTTGAAAAGACGGTTACATAGTAATCCAAAGCATCGTACGAATGATGGATGAGAACCCGGGTTTGTACCACGGATTCCAGGCCCAATTAATTATTGACATAACGGACAACGTGCTATCTCTGAGGTATAGTTATGGCTATTATGCCGGGTTGGCATTGGACCTATCCCGGTAGTGTCTTTACTTGGTTATAATGGGATAAACGTTGGACTCATCCCGGCAGAATTACTTCGGTGGAAAAACATATATATATAATAAAAATACAGGACAAATACAAAGAAGGTAAAGTCTATGGGATCTTCTTCATTCCATACATCGTCATACAACCGAAAAAGAGGAAAAAGAAAATATTGAGACATGGAATGTATAATGACACCCCAGGAAAGGTGGCAAATGTCTCCGGCTGCCTGGATCGTACCCCATCCACATTTCCAAACCCCGGCCTTTTGAAAAAGTGGATAGGCTTTGCAGAACATTGGCAAACCAGGATCATAACCCCGGATAAAGTGCCAAAGTTCTTTGCACTGCTTCTCCGCGATGCAACTAAAGGGCGAGATCTTCCTTCACTCGTCGGAAGGGGAGCGACCTCTCTAGCTGAAGAATCCTCCGCCGGTGTCAGTCATTCCAAGTTGCCTCAAGTCACGGAGCAGCTGCAGCGACCTTTCCACCCCGGAACAGAGTGAAGGCACTCCGGAGTAGGAATTCTCCGCTTACTCGTTCTTCTCCCACCTTCTCGACGGATAACGGCAGAAGCGGATACGCGCTGCTTCCTTGAAAGCAAGTCAAAGAAAGCAGACCACCCCAGGTTGCTCCAAGAGGGTCCTTACTCCCTAAAAGACCGGCCAAGTGCTTTCAAGCAGCCCGCCGAGAAGAAGGAGAGAGGAACAGTGTGCTCCGTCGGGTCCCCATGCAATGAAGGACGGAAGCATTATTCCATCCTAACGACACGTTGGATCAGACACCCCCGTGTACGCCAGGATAGAAAGGCTTCCGCCTCCCTAAATGCATAGCAACCCGATTTTACGCCAAGATAGAAAAGCCCCTGTCCAATAAGGATGAACGCTCGGAGAAAATCAAATCTCTTCACGAACTTTGGAAAAAATAAAAATATAGTTTCTGCAGATGGTGAAGCTCTCTTCACAAAAGAAGGGAACGAAGGAAGAATTACACTCATTCCTTTGGGAGAAATCATCTCTGTTCGACAATGAAAAAGAAGAAAGGAATGCTAACTCACGAAGAAGTGTTCTCTACTTATAGCATGCATGAGGGATTCCGATTGGTCCCGTAAAAGGTGACTTGATCCCATGAAGTCAGCCAAAATAAATGCTTTGATCTCTGATTGGTCACAAAGATAGGGAGCAGTTGAAAAAATCTGTATGAAACTGATGTTTTCTTTAAAGAATCACTACTTCCCAAAAAAGTCCAAGCATCAGTTTCCCAGAGAATCGCAGACTGTTACGTCAGGGATCACGTTTGGGATCTGCGTCAAATATGTCTCCAGGAATCCTTAGTACTCATGCTTGGGGGCAGCGATGTTTGTTCGTAACTGAATAATGACAAGGATATCAGTAATAACCCGAGGTCTAACACCTACCCGTCGAATTACCACACAATGGTTAATCCGTTCTAAACTTGACTCTGGTCTGTCTCATCCAAGAGCCAAGCTGGGGGCAACTATTCTAGACTGTGATCCGGGATACCGCTCTATGGGATCAACCCGGCATGCACATTACCGGACTCTCCTAGCTGGCGTAGAGGAAGACTCACGACGTATTCCGAACAACGGATTACGACCTTCAAGCAGTATCAGTATTCGACATCGTGACTGATAGATTCGCACAGTAGATGAATCCCTAAATATCTGTAACTGCCAGTCATCAACTTACGATATTATAGGATTTATAGATATCCTTAATGGTTAGATACTTTCCATATCTTAATCCTAGATTTACAAGGATATATCTGATAATAACAGGAAGGCAATCCTCTTCAAGATACTAATCCTAAATTACCTGCATTCAGTATTCGATAAGAATCCCATTAGGATTCTGCTTACGCTCTATAAATACAAGGCTAAGTCATCTTAGTAAGGTAACTCTAAACCCCATCCTAAAAACCTTATTGTGCACTGCCTGACTTGAGCGTTGGAGTCCCTTTGCAGGTACCCAACCCCCCTGTGTTACAAGCTCAGCTGCTGCGCGAAGGAGAACTCATCGCAACGTACCTGTCTTAGGTACCCTCTGAATCTAGTTCAGAACAGGTCTATTGATGGATCTTATTGTCTGACTTGTTAGATGTTTTGATAATTAATTAGATCTTGTTGTTTGCATCTTTCTTTAACAAATCCCCCACTTCCCAATTACAGAGAGATTTAAGGGGTCAGTCGTTAGATAATTAAATGGACAATTGTGATGCATTACTCATTACTTGTTAATCGAGTTGAAAAGGAAGTGATACATTTCTAAAAGACCCTTAACAAAAATAAAATTGTACCTACATAGTCTCTGAATCCCTCTCATTCTAGTGTGTATTCAATTCATTCATAAGACCCTTCGCCTAGAAGCATGCCAGAAGTCGCTCCTTGTCCATACTTCATTACACCGGCGATCACTCCCCGCCCTCGTCGGCCCTGGGACACACATACCCACCCACTTCCGCTTGGTTCATCCTCGAACCACACCGTACTGGGAGAGATTCTGTCTCTGATACCATTTGTAACGTCCTGGGATTGCCTGCAGGATTGACAAGTGTCTCCACAAACTAACACGAGTCTTTTCAGCGTGCTTTGTCCTCACTCACACGCATCCTAGGAAACTTTCCAGGAGGTCACTCATCCCACAATTGCTCCAAGTTAAGCACGCTTAACCATGGAGTTCTTATGTTCTAGGCTCCCGAAAAGAAGTTACAACTTATTGATATGACTACGCCAAATCAATTCCTTTAAGTCATCATCAACTATGCAGTCTCATACCTACACAGTCTCTGAATCCCTCTCATTCTAGTGCGTATTCAGTTCATTCATGCGACCCTTCGCCTAGAAGCATGCCAGAAGCCGCTCCTTGTCCGTGTTTCATTGCACCAGCGATCACTCCCCGCCCTCGTCGGCCCCGAGACACACATGCCAACTAATGTAACACCCCCTCTGAAGGATATCACATTTATAATAACTTCTTATAAATAATTACCCAAGTTATAAAATATTTAATTTCATTTAAATACGGATTTCAAAATTTCTTTTTTGGAGAAAACATTAATTGATTAAATTAAAGTAACACAAAATATAATAACTGGATAAAATACATCTCTCGCATATAACATAGATTCATGACTTCTTTATTACATAAAACTTATATATTCTAGATAATATTTAATTACCACATATAAACTTGACCTGACCCAAGCCAAAATACCTGGAGAGTAAGGTTCTGAACTTGATCCTCTCTCGGATCCTCTAAAGGCACATTCTCTGGTCGAGGTGTGTCTCTTTGAACAGGAGTCCGAGCATTTGACTCCGTAGAGTCTTCACTAGGCAAACAGTGAGTAATGTTCCACAGTTCTCCAATAGGTATGGAAAAATCTACATGTACACAAGCAACATAATATGTGATAGTAGGGTTTCCATGGTAAGTATCATTCTAGGATAAAGTCACCTCTCCTATATAACTAATACGTTCAGTAGCTGAGTCGACACGCCATGCATCAATGCCTTCGTGGAACTGCGCTTGCATATAATCAGTGAAGTTCTTCCTTGCAGCCATCGTAGTCTTCACAAACATAGGCATAAAAATAGAAATAGACAGAGTAAAATAGCAAAGAAGTGAGATCCCCTACATCGCATACCAATATAATAGCAAAGAAACGATACGAACAACAATGTTGTTCCATACATACATTCCATAGCTTAATATAAAATCAGCAGATATATTTAGGATATTTAATAGATAAATAATCCAAGAAACTTGCAACACAATGTCAAACATAATAATAATACCACAATTATATTATGTTACAACAGCGTAAATGCTGACCATGCGTATGCTCAAAGCATCCAGTTCCTACTTCAGGAAGTTTACTCAAATTCAAAGATGAACGCCCAGAAGATCTGTCCCTCCAATAAGAAATAAGACAGTCTATGTTGGATAATGAAAAATAATAGTGTTTGTCAGGATGTCAGTGCGTTGCAATTGGTGATCACGATCAGGGGTTTATATATATATGTGTGTGTGTGTGTGTGTGTGTGTGTGTGTGTACGACTCAATTTCAATTGACTCAATGTCATCAAGTGAATCACCGTGCCCTGACGTCCCCCAGGATTCCTCCCACTATCCTGTAAGTTCTCGTCCATTCCTTTGGCATAAAACGCCACAACAAATATTGTCATTGATCACACTGTATTTGTGCACAGTATGCATTATGAATGATTCAAACATATATTATCATTGATCACACAGTATTTCATATTCACATGCCGTCATATGGCAATATTACCATATAATGTTCAAAACACTTTTGTTTAAAACAAAGTACCGTTATACTATTCCCAACGATATTAACGCAACTGCACATGCACATACAGTTTGTCCAATACCATTAGTATCTATGGTATTATATTATCGCTCATACAATCAATAATACCAAAGATCCACTCGGGTCCAATACTTCAGTGTCACAAATTATTTAGTTCAAAATGTTGGCTCTACAGCAAAACTCGTTGTTCCTTTCAATCACGTAGTAATATTGTGTTTTCACAATCGCGTAACACTTTTGTTACGTTTTCATATTGCGTAAAGGTTTTCTAACATTTTCTCAATCGAGTAGAGATTTTAAAACATTTTCTCAATCGCGTAGCTAAAAATTACTATTTTTAAATCACGTAAGATATTTCTGACATATTTTAAATCCAAAATAAGATTTTTCTCATTTAGTACCAAAAATTGACTTTATTTTCATTATTTACATAATAGTCCTTCTATAAAATAATAATTACATAATAGCCCTTTATGAAATAATATTTTCAAAATAGTCATCTTTTAAATAATATTTGTAATATAGTCTATTTTTAAAGAATATTTTCAATATAGTCCCTCTAAAAAAATAATTTTCAAAATAGTCCCTCTAAAAATCAGTATTTCTATTGTTTCTCAGAAAATTGTGTTTCTTTAAGTTGGGATATTATAGCTCAAAATTTCCTAACACGCTTCAAAACCAATAGGGTGAACTATATGTCAGTAAATTTTAAGTATTGGCCCTTATTTTACTACATAACTTAATTAGATCAATTTTAATTCTAAAAATTAAAATTACTTTCGTTTAAATTTCAAAACTTACCAAATTGAGTTCTTACTATTAACACACCTAAGTTTACACTTAATAAAATAATTTTGAATCTTGATCATCAAAAATTGGCATGTTGGCCGAATTTACACATTGCTTCAAAATTCATATATAAATCATTTCTTAACACTTTTAATCTTTATAAAATTACTTAATTGAATTTCTTGTCATAAAATCATTTAATCCTCAATTTGAAAAATAATTTAGAATCCTTAGTCCTCTTAATAGTGATAAGGTCGTGTACCTCTAGACTCTTTGGAGTCCTCATACAAATTTTCTCATCATGTGAATCACATCTTAAATTACATAGAAATTATCATGCTTTCCAAATCACACATAGGCAAATATACTATCAAAACTATAAGCATATCAAACACATATACAAATCATGCATACTTATCAAAGCAGTAAAATAATCACACAATATAATCTAACAAACACAAACCAATAATTACACAATTGAGTGAATAAATCCTCACATGGATTTTTCACTCACAAACACAAACAATTTCATTCCTTCACCGCCACATATGGCCGATGAGGTTAATTTCTCTCTTACCTGGTTGATGCTTCCTAGCTCTTTGTAAAACTCTCCTTATATCAATCTTTCACCACCAAATAGATCTTAGAATTACAACAAACACATACAAATTAGTATTTAAAGCTTAATTAAGATGACCATAGATCAAACATGGCCTTAGGATTCTAAGAATCAAATAAAAAGTCAAGTTTCAAGATTTTTACCTTGAAACCCTAGAACTTAAATCCAAGATTCAAGCATGAAGATAATAGATTTAGACTAAAGTCTCAACATCAAAGAGTCTTAGAATAAGGTAAGGATTTAAGAATTATGGTTGGTTGAAATTAAACAAACTTGGAAGATGGTGCTTGGGTGGTTGGCCATGAGCTCCTTCAAGAAACAAAGCAAGGGCTTTTTGATCTTTAACTTGAAGAACAAGGTTGAAGATGATAGAATTAGGCTTAGATCTCAACTACAAAATATCTTAGGATTGTGTATAGGTTCTAGATCTAAGGTTGTATAAAATTATTAAAGCTTGGAAGTGGGATTTAGGAGTGGAGACTGAATAGTTCAAGAAAGAAAGAAGATGGAGTTCATGGTGTTTGTTCTTGGTGTTCTTGGATAATTGGAAGAGAGAGAAGAGAGAGAATAGTGTTTTAGTGTCAAAGTTGATAGGAAATGAAAATGAAATAGCCTATTTCCTAAGCGTGTAGCCGTGGGAGTGCTTGTGTAGAAGGTTCAAGGCTTGTTTTGCAAGATTAAGCATAAGCACATGGACTCATATGAGTGCACATGGCCTTGGTCATCAAGTTGTCATCAATTGGTCATGAAAGATGAATCAAGAACCTCCTAGAATTACACTAGGCAGCCGTGGAACTCAATAGGAGAACTAACCAAGTCTTAATTCAATTAGCTTTCTAGTTACACTTAGTTAATTTAATTAGTTACCTAGCTTACCATTTAGTTACAATTGAATTAATTTAGTTAAGCTATTTGGTTACATTCTAACTAATTAATTACTTTATTATGTCATTGCATATGTCACGCTTAAATCATGTTTTTAAATAATTAGATATTTATCTAGTAACTAACTTCTAATTATTTAGCAACTAAACTAGTTCATTTGATTACTAATTAAGCTATTAGGGTAACTAAGTTAGATTATCTAGTTACTTAGTAACTAATCAATCTAGCCATTTTTATTGATTAAATCCTAACCATTGATTAAATCTAAGGTTGATATCATAAGCTTCTTTATCAAGATTGCTCTCACACCATTGATTAGATCAATGATGATGATCTAAGGCTTTTCCATCAAGTTTTTCATCCAACTGTTCACAACAAAGTCTATGCCACTATATTTGACCAATTCCTATTGGTTGATCATAAATCTCAGTAATAATGATTCATGATTACATTAAGATATTTTACTTAGATATTTTCTAACAGATATTACCCAATGACAATAGCTATTGCTATTATTACTCAATGGATAATAGAAAACTCAGATATAGAAAATCTCCATCAACTGTTCCCGGTTTCGGATTTAGTAAGATCCCCTGATCCTGCCTTGACAGTCTGAAACTTTCTGACCGAGAAACAAATTTTAATTTTTCGGACCCGCCTCGGGTCCACCCTAGGCCCACACACAACTCAAAATAATACTAAAATAATCAAAAACTCAGAGAGTTCTACTAAAATTCACAAAAATCATAAAAATTATAAAACTTATATATTTTTTAAAAAATGAAATTCGACATATTGTTTTCAAGATAATATTAAAATATCAAAATAATATTAAAATATTCAAAATAATTAAAAATTCCCAAAAAATTCATAAAAATTTATAAATATTATAAAACTCATTTATTTCAAGAAAAATAAAAAATCGGGATGTTACATGGATCCTCTTCCAAATCTTCCTCAGACTCCTCAGATGACAACAACCCCGGATGGGTCGTAGGGCTACGGACTAGAGTCCGCGCAGATGAAACTACTGAGTCCTCTGTAGGAGAAACATGACGAGTACTCCACAAAAACTCCATAGGCATAGTAAAACGTAAATACACAAAAGCACTAAAAGAAAATATAGGGATCCCATGCGAAGTCCTACTAAGGGTCACATATACCTCTCCTGTATATATCACACGATCCTTATCAGCATCATAACGTCATGCATTCGTGCCTCCTCTATACAACACTTTCACATAACCCAGAAAACCCCTTGATGCCATCACAACAAACAAACTAACTAACACAAACAGAAATGAAGTGATCCTTCATCCTCTTCATCCTCTTCACACTCTTTATCAAATATACAAATAAACGGAATAACATAGCAAAGAAGTGAGATCCCCTACATCAATACTATCATGGTAGTAAAAAGATAGTAAAACGACATGCTATTCATACACAACATTTAACAAATATATTCATAGCATCACATAATCATTGCATAAAATAGCAAATAATTAATACAACACACACACACACACACACACACACACACACACACACACACACACACACACACACACACACATATATCACAATAAAATGATGACTGACTATGCACATGCACAATGAACCAATTTCTTACTCCATGGAGCTAAACTCAATTTCAGAGAGAATGATCCAGAAGATATGTCAGTATATCGGCCGCCTCAGACCAAGTGCTATAATTTCTCAATGTGCACATCAGACATTATACACAACATTCTATGCCAAATCGTGAATAGGAATAGTGTTTAGTCAAGATCGTCAGAGCATTACTCAGTTACCACGGCCCAGTGGAGCTACCTACTATCCATTTGTGGAATACTTGTGCTCTTACACCTCTTACTTCAACAAGTGAACAACACTACGCAATTCGCATTTGCACTTAAGTGTAATTCAACTCTTAGGCAACAATAGCCTTAACAGACACCGTCTATTTAACAAATGCATGTCAAATGACTTTATGCTCATTATAGACCACTATCGGCCACAAACACACAGTGATAAATCCAGGTCTAGTATATTGGCCTGACAGCAAAACTTGTTATTCCTCTCAATCGCGTAGCATTTTTATTGCATTTTCATAATCGCAGAAAACTTCTGTTACATTTTCAAATCGCGTAACAATTTTTAATCATTTTCTTAATCGCGTAGAGATTTTAAAATGTTTTCTCAATTGCGTAGCTAAAAATCACCATTTTTAAATCGCGTAAGAGTTTTTCTACATATTTTCAATCGCATAAAATATTTTATCAATATTCTAAGCTCAAATTAAAACTTTTCTCATTTAATATGAAAATTAAACTTTATTTCCATTATTATTAAATCACCTTTAAGTAATATTTCTAACATTTTTCTCAAAATTCATATTATTTTAATTTTAAATAAAATTCTTTTCCATTTAATTTATTTAAAATCCATTTAAATAAATACTTGAAATCTCCAAATTACTCCTTAGTCCTAAATTCCTTCTAGTGGCCGAAAATCACTTCTTAATTAGTGATAAAAATATATTCATTTTTATTTTTATTTTGTACTTCCTTAATTAAGTTTATTACCACTAATCCTCTAAATTAACTTTTAATAAAACATTTTGCATTGGATTTCTTCTTTGGAGGGCTTGGAGGCTGTGAGCCTCAATGGCTATTGGAGCCAAAATTTCTTTCCCCTCAAGCATAAATTATAGTATACAACATACTTAAATATCAAAATTCTACTTTAACAAGTTCATGCATAATATCAAAGTAATAAAATCACATAGAATAAATAATTACAAATCACACATAAATTTGTGTCCCTCATCACTATAAGTGGTTGATGAGGTTAATCTCTCTCTTACCTTAGATGTAGCTTCCCAAGCTCCTTATATGATCCTATGTATCAACTTCCTCCACCAAGTAGCTCTTAAAATCAAAGTAAACACAATATATTAACATCCAAGGCTAGAGTAAGACAACCATAGATCAAATATGGTCTTAGAATTTTAAGAATCAAATAAGAACTCAAGTTTCAAGAATTTTACCTTGAAACCATAGAACTTGAATCCAAAAATCAAGCTTGAAGATGGTTGAATCAAGGCTTGATTACAACATAGAAGTTGCTTGGAATGATGTTTAGGATCAAGTGGTATGGTTGGTTTAAATTATAAGTGATTGGAAGGTATATTTGTGTAGCTTGGCCGTGAGATAGGTGAAGAGAAAATGAGAGAAAGGGTGTTTAGCTTTTTGCATGAAAGATGAAAGCTTTAAAATGTGATATTTTCTTTTTCCTAAGCCTTATGGCCATGAGATACAAAGAAAGTGAGAGAGATATTTTTTGTTTACTACTAGCCATCACAACCATGATTCAATCAAGGGTGGATATACAAAGCTTTCCTTCCAAGCTTGTTTCTAATTAGTTACGCATAAAGTTGTCATAACCATCATATTTGACCAAGCTAGATATTTTCTAGATATTTTTAGAAACTATTACCCAATGGATAATAGTTATTGCTAGTTATTGTTCAATGAATAATAACATTATACAATGGATAATAGTTTTACCCAATGGATAATAACTTTATCCAATGGATAATAAAAATTCAGATAAAGAAAAATTTTCATCAACTGTTACTGGTTTCGGGTTTAGTAAGTTCCCCCGGCCCCGCATCAATAGTCCAAAACTTTCTGGTCTAGGAAATTTTTTTATTTTTTCGGGCCCACCTCAAACACACATACAGTCCAAAATAATATTAAAATAATCAAATTTATTTAAAAGTTCTCAAAAATTCACAAATATTATAAAACACATTTATATCAAGAAAAATGAAAAATCAGGGTGTTACAATTTGCCCAAGTTATGCTTCGTGATTGATTAGAGACCTGTGTTGGTTCCTTTATGGGTTAGAGTTGAGCCAAGAGTGTAAGTTCTCTAATTATTTCCTTTTCACTAGGTTAGGGTAAACCTTGTGATGGAAGTTGGTGAAACCTTGTGCATCCAAGTGTTAAGGAATGTTATAAAGTAGTATCTAAAACCTTGAGCGATTGGTGGTTGCCTTGTAATCACTTGGGAAGTGATGGTGTAAGATACTAGATATAAGGACAATAGTGATATGAGTTTTACTACTTATGTGTTAAGTTGGAGTAAAGCCTTGAGTCACTAGTCTTTGCTTTTCATTTGGTTGTGGTAAACCTTGTGATAAATGTGTATGTTTTGATAGAAACCCGCATATTTGGTTTTCAAACTTGTCATTTGCTGTTTTCTACGTATTGTAACCTTAAATAGTGTGCACAACCAAGTGGCTTGAGAATTAGGCGTGGATCCTTATTCTCCTTGCATTTATGCTTGTATGGTCAGGGTTACCGATATGGAGGAGGTAATAGTACTCTTATGTTGGTGAGAGGAAAGTACTCACCTATTACCAAGTGGGCTTTTACTTGTAGGCTTAACCTGCTCAGTATATGCAAGGAATGTGGTTCTTGGGAAATAAGTAAGTGGCATGTGTTTTGTTAAAAACTAAAATCTGCATTTGCACTGCATCATCATATTATTAGGACTTTGTTTGAGGATAATCATACTTCATAACATAAAGCATTGCATGGTTGACACTTGTATAGACATTTGTCATGGCTAATCAATTGATTGTTTGGTTGCTTATTCGATAGTATCTTAGGATTATATGGGCGATTTTTTGATGTTATTGATTATCAGATATTCTTTTACATTGAATGTATTTTTGCTGTTTAGTTGAATTATTTATTATAAATAATTAATTGTTGGAATTGGTATGCTTATATTGAGAAATTGTGATTTCTCACCCCTGTGTATTCCATGTAAATCCAGGTAAAGTCCCTAAAATAGGTAAGGGCAAGGAAAAGAAGAAGCATAAGGCTTAGATTAATGTTTGTTTCTTTGTGAACTAGTTTGTGTATTTGTATATTTCTAGTTATTTATAAAAAATTTATGTATACTTTATGGCGTGTTAGCCAGTGATAGATGTATATATGACTTTTTGATCATTCGTGGCTCTGTATAATGACTGTGTAAGTTATTATGGGTTATTATTTTCTGCATTTTTAGAAGTGACATGTCTAATGCGATTTATTTTGGAATATTATGTTTATTTTACGATAATTCGTATTAGGGTGTTACATAAGAAATGCACAACCAACACTACACATGCATAAGCATAGTCAGCCCATACGCCGGCTCAACAGGATGAACTGCTCTGATACCATAATGTAACATCCCAATATTTGTTATCTAGATATATCGTCATATTAAAGAATATCTAATACTGGCCATGCTACTTTTAATATACATAAACTAAACTCATAACATTTATACAAATAATTATGGAGAGTCACGATAACAGAAGTTATATATATACATCATTGCCTCCAAGGGCACAATAAAATACATAAACTTTCAAAACATCAAGATCTAACATAATATACAAGCTTTGTCAACATCAAGCCAATAACTATACTAATCTTCATACATATTCTTCTTCCCTTACGAAGAACTCGCACCTAGTTTTACATGGCAACACAATCGGGGTGAGAAATCACAATTCTCAATAGAAGTATTCCAAAACCAGTATACATATATTCACGTGAAGAATAAGCAACTACCTATACAATTGTAATGCATAATTATGTTATGATTAGTAATCGCCCATACAATCGTCTTGCTATGCCAAATTATGGCTTATGTTCATGCCTGTGCAATAACCTAAACATGTAATGTATAATGTATGATACCATTTATAAGAACCCAATTCTATGGTATTATCGTGACATGCACGAGTCTCGAACAAAATAAAGGAATCTCTCCTAAGTCTTGAACAAACACTGGAAATCCAATTCCAGCAGTCTTCACCCTGGGTAGTGAGGTAATTGAACCGTCTTCACCAACGTGGTCTTCAACGATGTTCACCATGATAGGAAGGGTTAGTTACCTTCTCATTCAAAATCGTATTTGATCACCTACAATGATCACTATAGTAACATCCCAATATTTACTATCCAGATATATCATCATATAAAAGAATAATTAATATTGACCATGTCACTTCTAACATCCAACCACTAACCCATATCTTTCATACATAATGAGTAAATATGGAGAGCCACGATAACAAAAGTTATATGTATACGTCACTGCCTCCAATGCACATTGTAATACATAAACTTTTATAACAACAAAAACTAGCATATTATACAAGCTTTATCATAAAAAAAATATATAACTCTACTAATCTTCGTTCATCTTCTCCTTCCCTTTTGAAGAACTAGCACCTGGATTTATATGGTAACACAATCGGGGGTGAGAAAAACACATCTCAATAGAAGTATTCAAACACTAGTATATATATACATATACAAATAGATAATATACTCAATTATCAAATTAACACTTTAATCATAGAAGCAAACAACATCTCTATCTCAGAGACACCCAATTGCCCATACAACTGTAATGTATGAATATGTCATGATAGCAACTGCCCATACAATCGCCATGTTATGCCAATTTATGTCTACTGTTTATGCCTATGTAATATTCTAAGCATGAAATGAATAATTTTATGATACCAAGTCCATGGCAATGTCATGTCATGCATGAGTCTCAAACAAAACAAAAGAACCCGGTTCCATAAGCTTGGAACAAGCACTAGAAACTCAGTTCTAGCAGTC
Organism: Ormosia semicastrata; assembly: GCA_029884595.1. Lineage (NCBI taxonomy): Eukaryota > Viridiplantae > Streptophyta > Magnoliopsida > Fabales > Fabaceae > Ormosia > Ormosia semicastrata. The sequence goes on along the minus strand of JAQQTO010000036.1, from coordinate 8,073,339 downwards.
TTCATCCCGGGTAGTGACGGAATTGAACCATCCTCATCGACGCGGTCTTCAATAACGATCACTATGATAGGAAGGATTGGTTATCTACTCATTCAAAATCATATTTGATCACAACAATGATATTTGTGATAGGAATGATCGATTACCTTCTCATTCAAAATCACATTAGATGACCTACAATGAGGACTCAACCTCATTAACATCGCTATGGAACAACAATAATGCCAATTACCATAATAATTAACATACTAATTGATTTACATTCACCACACAACCACTTCATCAAATATTCCTATTAGAGTCTCAATACTAAAAAAGAAGCATAAAAGAAGAAAACTACACCATTGGAAGACTTTAAGGCATCCAACACAACATCTAGTTGCTTTCTGGCATTCATGCCGCGGCATACCTTGTGCCACACTGCGGCGCCCAAGCCATGGGTTCAAGTACTGGTAGGAAATGCTGCCCACACCGCGGCACTCACCTGCCACGCCGCGGTGCGTACCCTTATTCTTCAATATGCCACGGTACTCTAAGTGCCACGCTGCGGGCCCCATCTCTCAGGTCCCAAATTCTGGGCAAGCATCATACTCAGGCCACGATGTGCTACGCCTTGCGCCACGGTGCCAATTGCAGAACTTAGAATCTGCATAATTCTGCAGATATGGGTAGTGTTCTATTAGAACTAGACCATTTTCCAATCACTTAATACTCGATTTCAAGTGATTTCTGACCTCTAACAAGATCCAACTATACATAGTAACTCTTAATCCATTTCAATTTCACTCAAAACTACAAATCATAGAAAATCATCCAATACAAAACCGAAAACCCAAAAACTCAACTCAAGTGGGATTTAAGGGATACAAGGGCTGAAAATCCATTTCCTTACACCTAACAACTCAAAAACAAGTCATCCTCAAGTTCTCCAACAAGATTCAAGCCATAAACACCAAAATCACACTATGAATCCATTATTCACATCAAGCACTCTAAAGAACCTAATGAAGAATACAGAAAGAAAGCGTGAAAACCAAGATTCCCCCTAACTTAATTCCTAGAAATGAAGTTGGTTAACCATTCATTTGCAAAGCTAAGCTCTTTCCCTTGCTTAGTTGTTGATTATTCTCCCTTAGCACCTTGCTTTCCTTGCTCTTTTCCCTTTCTTGTGGCAGCTGTGAGATGAGGATGTAAGAATGAGAACAAATTCTCATTTTAGCCTTAAATAGGCCAAAAAACAAAAACAAGGGTCGTGCCCTCATAGTTTGGTCACTTAAGTGACCATTATTCACCCAACTAGTTAAGAATGCTTTGTTATCACCAAACCAAGTTTCCCAACTTCCAACAAGTTTAAAATAAATCATAAGATTCATTAAAAATCTTGTTATACCATTTTCACATTTTTCCATATCTGCTGGGGGTCAATCCGGCACTAAAACACACAACCAATATGCTTAAAATGCCAAACTAACTCCGATAAATCTCAAACTTTAACCACATCTACTTCTACATATTTGTGTCTTAGAAACAAGTTTCCCACACTTATTTCCGCTAACTAAGTAGTTTAAGTCAAAATCGGGGCTGAAAACAGCTATATTTCACACACAGAGTTACAACAAAGTGACTAAACGTGCTTAGATGGTCACAAAATTTCACAAACATAATAAACTAGTGTTAGACTAACTCCGTAACCATATACAAGTCTATCATACTTTTATGGGTGTCACAAGTATGATAGGAAGGGTTAATTACCTTCTCATTCAAAATCACATTTGATCATCAACAATGAGGACTTAACCTCATCAACCTAACTATGGAACAACAATTATGCCAATTACTACAGTAACTAGCATGCCAATTAATTTACATTCTTAACTAAAAACATTAAATACAATGATGTTAAGTACCATAATAATTAACATACTAATTGATTTACATTCACCACATATACACTTTGTAACACCCTAAAACGAATTATCATAAAATAAATAGAATATCTCAAAAGAAGTCACATTAAGAATGTCACTTCTAAAGAATGTGAAAAATAAAAACCCATAATAACTTGCACAGTCATTATAGAGAGCCAAGAATGATAAAAAGATGATATATACAAATAACGTTGGCTAACAAGCCATAATGTATACATAAGTTTTTATAAATAACTAGAAATATACAAATATATAGACTGGTTCAGAAAGAAATAAAACACTAATCTAAGCCTTCTATTTCTTCTTTTCCTTGCTCTTTCCCTTTTTAGGGACTTCACTTGGATTTACATGGAACACACAAGGGGTGAGAAATCATAATTTCTCAGTATAAGCATATCAAGACTAGCAGTTAATCGTTTACAACAAATAAATCAATTGAACACAGAAACAAACTCAATGTAAAAGAACATTCGATAAACAACAATATCAAAGAATCACCCATACAATCCTAAGATACTATTGAACAAGCAACCAAACAATCAATCAATCAAGCCATGACAAGTGCCCATACAATTGTCAACCATGTAATGCTTTATGATATGAACTATGATCATGCTTAAACAAAGTCCTAATAGAATGATTATGCAGTGCTAATGTAGGTTTTAAAAATTAAAAACATAAGTTATTTACTTATTTCCCAGGAACCATGTTCCTTATATATATTGAGTAGGATAGCCATCTAGCCCTAACACTACCTGGTGATGTGTAGACTCGTTCCCCCCACAAAGGTAAGAGTACTACTACCAACCCCATACACCGGTAACCCTGACCATACAAGCAAACATGTAAGGAGAATTTAGATCCAACACTTCATTCTCAAGTCATATGGTTATACACACCATCTAAGGTCATAATACATAGGAAATTAGCAATTACCAAGTTTAAAAATCAAACATCTGAGCCACATATTTAAACATTAGTACATAAGAATCTTAGCCTCACTTATCCAACAAAGGTTTCTAGACTCATATCTCTAGCTAAACAGTATTTAGAACATCTCAAAATCACTCACAAGTGAATTAGAAATCAACCTCATGTTGAACAAAGTTCTAAACACCAACATACACATTCTATCACCCTTTGAATATCTAATAATTTCCAAAACCTTTCATATATGCAAGTTGATAATTCTCTCCGAGAAATATCCTCAAAAGTGTCTCTTTACACCCTAAAAGGCTTGCACAAATGATCCCAACAAACAGGAAATTAAATTAGCATCATAATGCTAAGATCACAATTCTACCCTATATCAGCGTTTGAGCGTGTTGAGCACCAATGCCTAGGCGCGCGAACACCATAGCATATTCTTATGGGCAACATGCGCTTAAGCGCGTAAGGCTCCAGCGCTTGAGCATTGAGCGCCCAGTAGCGTTTGTTGCATAATTTTGCTACGAAATTTGATCATAGCAAACTCATTTCTTGATGATTTTAAGTCCTAAACAAGTTCACAAACATGAGAGAAACATAAAACACCAATTAATTTCATAAAAAATGGATCAAAACAATAAATCACTCATCCAAACCCCCAAAATCAACACTTAGAACATTTTAGGTCCAAATGGAGAATTTTTAGTTTCGAATCCAAACTTTTAGCATGAACAACTCATAAACTACACTTAGAACTTATCCAAGTAAGAAAATCATTCAAAACACCACAAGAACTCAATTTAACATATTAAACTCCAAAATAGCATAACATGGAAAATGTGTAAAAATGAAGTTTAAAGTATCAGGAACCCCTACCTTGTGCTGCCTTGATGCTGCAGATTAGAGCCTCAGTCTCTAACCTTGGATTTCCCCTTCTTCTTGTGCCTCTTGTTTACTTTTCCACCACTTGAAACCTCCACTTTCTCCCTTCTTTTTTGGGACTGCCGTGAAGTGAAGAGAGAAAAGTGAGAAATGATGAAACAAAGTCACAAACAAAAGTCTAATTTAAAGGTTGAAAACCATCGAGTGTTAACGGTCATTAATTATAACACAGGTATTTCCCGATCTGTTAAAACCACATAACTTTAAAATAAATACTCAGATTCATTAAAAAATTCATTTTACTACTATCATAATTTTTTATATCTGTGACTAGTCAATCCAACATTAAAACGCATAACTAGTAAGCCTAAAAATACCAAATGAACTCCGATTATTCTCAAACTTTAACCACATCACATAATACATATTTGTGACTTAGAAATAAATTATCTACATCTATTTCCATTAGCTAAGCCATTTAAACTAATATCTGAGTCATTTTAAGCTACTTTTCATCTTTTGGCTTGCAGTAAAGTGCCTAAACTAACTCAGATTGTTACAAAATTAAATAGGCATGTTAAGCAAGTATTAAGCTACCTTTGTAACTACTTACAAGTCTAACATATTGAAAATGATGTTACACACTTCATTAGATACTCCTATTAGAGTCTCAATACTCATTAAGAAGCATAAAAGAAGAAACTACACCATTGGAAAGCTTTATGACATCAAATACAACTCATAGTTGCTTCCAGGCTCCCATGCCGTGGCACACCATGTGCCACACCACGGCACCCAACCCTCAGGTTTAAGTACTGGTAGGAAATGCTGCTCATGCTGCGGCACCCAAGTGCCACACCGCGACGTTCATAGTAGAACATAGATTCTACATAATTCTGCAAATATGGGTACTGTTCCATTAGAACTAAATGTTAGCCATGGAAACCATTACCCAAGAGAGGGATAAATTGGGTGATTACAAATTTTAAAATACTTTTAAAAAATTAAGCATTTTGAATAACTCAATTAATAAATGCAGCGGAATAAGTTTAATAAAGGTGCAACTATTAGAGATTTCACAAATACCACTTGGGGTATAGGATAAATCAAGCAAATAATCTAGATATCAAATTCAACTCAAGCATATATAATTAAAGCACAAATGTAAAGGAGATAGAGTTGAGAAGAGCAAACACAAAGATTTATCCTGGTTCATCCACTAACCACTTGTGGCCTATGCCCAGTCCTCAAGTGAACCACTTCCACTAAACTTTCAAGCTCGAATGGGTACTTGAAAACCTTTACAAAATGGAGCACTCAACACACCATGGGATGCCTCACCCTTTGGGCTTGAGCCTCAAATTCAAGGGATACCTCACCCTTACAACTTTGAGGGATACCTCACCCTCTCTTTTACAGTTTATACAAAGTATAGATGATAAGAAACTATCTCAAGAGTAAATAATATAAATTGAAGCACTATAGGTACCAAGGATTTACACTTTGAAGCTCAAAATATGATTTTGATGATTCAAGGATCAAATCAAGTGTTCAAGAGTTGTAAAAGCTTCAAAAATCACTTATATATAGAGCCCAAGTGATAAAATAGCCATTGGTGGTGTTTAGAAATGATTTTTTTATGAAAACTAGCCATTTATAGCAATTGGAAATGTTTCTGGGCACTTGGTAATCAATTACACACTTATGGTAATCGATTACATGGCCTCTACCAAAGTTGTAATCGATTACAGGACTTGTGTAATATATTACATCACTTTTGATTTTGAAAACTGACTTTAAAATGTCATAATTTCTTCATTTCTTGTCCGATTAAAGCAAATGAACCCTCATTGGAAAGATCTTTGAGTCTATTTTCAAATGAAATAAGTTTCACAACAAAAATAAAATTATTTAGAAAGTTATTATCAAAAGAGTAACCAAAGGTGAACTTTTCAAAACTCAAACTTGATTATTTTTGAAAATTGAATTTAAATGGTCATAACTTCTTCATTTATTATCCGTTTAAAGCAAATGACCACTCATTAAAAAGATATTTGAGTCTATTTTTATATGCAATATTTTATAATAAAAATCAAAATATTTTTAAAGTTATAATCAAAATAGTAACCAAATGTCAGTTTTTCAAAACACAAACTTGACTATTTTTCAAAGGTTTGAACAACCACCAAGACTAACTTTTCAAAAATAGTTTGTTGGGCATTTAAACATATAAGAAACACTTTTAAAGATGTTAAAACATATTTTGAGTTTAGTGTGATTCCTTTTTATCTTTACACAAGATCTAAGTCCTATAAGCTATTCTTGAAGAACCTTGGGACTTGATCTTTTGCCATCATCAATTTTTGATGTAATCCAAGCTTTCAAAAAATTCTTCTCTTCAAATCTTACAAATGCTTGGAATATCTTATCATTCTCATTCTTTTGAGTTGAGCATAGTTGTGATCTTTTTACTTTCTTGTTGCAATGCTCACTCTTGGTACTTGGACTATCCTACAAAATATTGCTCACTTAAAACAAGCATAGTTAGTCAAAATTCATAACTCAATATCTTCATATGCATGATCATAAATGTATAACTCTAGTTAGTCTAATATACATATAAGATTTTTATAGACACATCCAAATAAGATATTCATTAATTACTAATGGATATCTCTATATAAGATGCAATAAAGAATATATGCAAAGTGTTCTTTTTGTCTTGTATTTGTCATAATCAAAACTTCACATATTAAACCATTTGGGGCAAACTTATTTCCACAATGTATCCCTTTTTGATGATGACAAATCACTAAAATATATATATATATGTTAAGCAATATACAAGAATAGATATTCATGTAAGCATATCAAACAATAAGCACAAGAACATATTTTTCTTTTCAATTCTCTGTCCCTCTATTTGACATCAGCAAAAAGGCTTAGGAAGAAAATATAATATTTTCTCTCCCCCTATAGATAAAACTCATGTTGTCAAAAAGAGTAGGATCATCAAAATCAAAAACTTTTTCAAGTCCTTCAAATCGTATTTATCTCACCCTATTTGATTTTACATATGATTCAAGAATAGATAGATGAAACAAGCATGCTTTCAAGATATAAAAGATTATTCACGTAATACTTGTCACATTTTGGTACATCAACATTTAGCATATGATAGTAATAAGCTTAAGAATTTATGTCTAACATATAATATCTTGCATACCACATGATAAATAAGTACCACTTGATGAGAGTTACAAAATATCCATATAAATCGTGAAATTAAGGTTTTCAAATGAAAGATCATACAACTTGCCACATATCAAGCATTTCTCAATGAAAGAATCAAAAGATATGAAGTTTAAGAATGTTTACCTTCTTTCATTGATAGAGGGAAAGAGAATAAGAGATGATCTTCATTGACATGTTGATAGTATTAATAATAAAACACTTCATGTCAAACAAGGATGTAAGTCAAGAGATATAAACAACAATTTATGAGCTAGGCTCTCCCTCAAAATATGCATATTATCAAAATATAAAACATAATAGTTTAAAATAGTCATGCATATATTTTTAGTCAACAAGGACATAGAAGAAAGATATATAAGATAAGTAAGATAAGTTCCCCTTTATTGAAGTACAAGATAGATAAAAGAAAATATGCATGTCAAGACCATGTAAGCACATTACCATAAAAGGTCATATTCTTAATCCATCAATCAAAAACCATTTTAAAAACTTCTCCCATTTCAAAAAGAATTTTACAAGAGCACATTATATTTTCAAAAGCGTTTTAGAAGGGTAGAGAGGTTTTATATTAAAACCATATATTCCTTGAAAGTGATCAAAATCAAGTCAAAGGAACATTTGAAAGTACATCTTCTCTCTTTTTCATTGAACAAAAGCCTTGAAAAGATAAAACACTTTTGAAGAACAAGACTTATCTTTTAAAGTACTAAGAAGAACTCTATAGAACATTTCAAAAGATCTATTTGGAAACTTTCTTAAGCATTCTCTCAAGATTTAATAAAATACTTCAAAGTAAATGAAGAGAATACAAAATTTATAATACAAATCGAATGATTTCTAAATTTTCAAGACAATTAGGAGGTGAAAAAACTTTCAAGTTCTTAAGACAAGTTCAAAAGATTCTCAAGGATATGAAACTTTAAAAGCTTCTTTCAAATATGATAAGAGATTTGGCTTTAAAAAGAAAACTTTTTAGTCAAACCATAAACTCTTTTCGAAACAAGTGCATGATTATCATAAGTGTTACACCACTAAGAGACCATAGATCAAGAGAATCATAGATATCAAACATTCACTTGATGAAATATGCTATAAGGATCAAAGCATGTATAGAACTAACATCATTCACCTTATATGCAATGACAAAATTTGTAAGTTAATATCCAATTAGGAACTTTGTCAATATTAAGCATACTTCTCATGTAAAGAAAATATCTAATCATTTAAGATCAAATTATCAACAAGTATCATATAATCTATAGCATATAGAATAGCATAATAACTTAGGGATAGAGATACTTTTTGATAGAGTGATGCTTCTTTAGAATGTTCTTTATCTATTGGTCCTTTGAGTTTGAGCTTTCTTCCATTGCGTATTTCATTCCAATGCACTTGAAGAAAGTCTCCACATTTCCTTTTTCATTCAACTCTTCTCATTTATCCACATATGCTTGACATTTCAATATTTGATGACTATATTTGAAGCATATAGAGACACTTGTAATGCTTACTCTAAAAGTTCTCTAAAACATAGGTTAGCATCAAATATCATTTAAACTCATTTACAAGCATAATTTAGGTTGATATATAATGTAAAAACATGTACCACATTATCAACCATGCAATGTTAGCTCTAACAAGAATGCAAGAAGTACATATGCACTTGAATCCAAAAAAATATGGCTTAAGCATTTTAAGGCATGACTCAAGTTTATCAAGAAAAACTTGATCATCATCAAAATATAGATAAACATTTTGGGGCAAATAATGATCATATAAGGCATATAATATCAAGTAAAGAATTCTAGTATGCACACATGCCAATAGCATGCTTACTTTCATGATATATAGACAATTTTAAGTGAAAATGGTTGTTCTCGCGATGAAAACCTTTTTAAAGCTGCTGTGTAATCGATTACAATGGGTCTGTAATCGATTACCAGCCCTCTAGATTACAAAGGTCTTGTAATCAATTACCAGTTTACTAAAACATAATTTTTGCATTTTAAACAATAAAGGGCTAATCTCAAAGCATTCAAATTAGTTCCAAAAAGTCTCAAAATAATTTTAAACATCATGCAAGCATACCTAGGCATTGTAGAACCTTATGCTACAATGAGAATTAACATAATCATGTGCTAAACATAATATTCAAATTTTACTAAGTATACATGATTCTATCCTTTACCTAAGGCCTACGAGGAATATACCTCATATTCATTATCTTTACAAGTGAATGTGCATATGAGGTAAAAGCTTTTGATACCTTGGCCTTGGTAATCAAGGAAACTCTTTTCTTTACCATTGCTTCTCTTTTGGTATTTTAAACTTTGCAAGTTCTACATTTTGTACTTGAGAAACTTTGGTTGAAGCCATCTTCTTTCTTTGACCAAAACTTCTACCATTGGGCTTTGAAAACATTTTCCTTGATGATTCCTGTGACACCCGGGACCGATGAGGGCGAGGAGTGGTCACTGATGCAAAAAAGATGAAGTACGGACAAGGAGCAGCTCCTGGCAGGCTTCTAGGCAGAGGGTCACATGAATGAACTGAATACACACCAGAATGAGAGGGATCCAAAGACTGTGCAGGTATAAGACTACATAATTGAGGATGACTTAATGGAATTGATTAGCACTACCCATATCAACAAGATGTATCTTCTTTTCGGGAGCCAAGAACATAAGTACTCCATAGTTAAGCATGCTTGACTTGGAGCACTTGTAGGATAGGTGACCTCCTGGGATGTTTCCTAGGATGCGTGTGAGTGAGGACAAAGCACGCTGAAAAGACCTGTGTTAGTTTGTGGGGACATTTATTGATCCTGTAGGAAGTCTCGGGACATTACAAATGGTATCAGAGCTATAACCTCTCCCAATACGATGTGATCTGGGGACGAACCATGTGGAAGCTGGTAGGCATATGACACCCCGGGCCGACGAGGGCGAAAAGTGGTCGCCGGTGCAAAAAATATGAAGCACGGATAAGGAGTGGCTCCTGGAAGGCTTCTAGGTGAAGGGACACATGAATAAACTGAATACACACTGAAATGAGAGGGATCCAGAGACTGTGCAGGTATGGGACTGCATAGTTAAGGATGACTTAATGGAATTGATTAGCACTACCTATATCAACAAGATGCATATTCTTTTCGGGAGCCAAGAACATAAGTACTCCATAGTTAAGCGTGCTTGACTTGGAGCACTTGTAGGATGGGTGACCTCCTGGGATGTTTCCTAGAATACGTGTGAGTGAGGACAAAGCACGCTGAAAAGACCCGTGTTGGTTTATGGGGACACTCATCGATTCTGCAGGCAGTCTCGGGGCGTTACAATTTTTTTTCCTTTGACCAATTAGTCTTTCCTTTTTAGAAACTTTCTGCATAATTGAAACACTAGGAGGACATTTTGATACCTGTATCGCCCCTTTTTGGGAGAGAACGTCACATTGTCAATTACAATGCGGAATAAAATTTATATAAGTTAAGACTCGGTTCTTTATTATATGATATAAATTTACTTGATTATAGACATGTAATTAAATTGGTGAATATTTTTTTTTTGTTATAATAATTAATAAACACAGTGACAGAACATAAATAAAAATAAAGAGCAAACAAAAGTAAAGCATACAGTGGAATTAACATTGCATATTCATATATATTTATCAAACTGTTTGGTTACAAAGTCTGGTATACCAAAAAGCAAAACTATACTTGCCCCAAAGGATCATATATACACATCCCCAAGATATCAAAATATACAGCCCACAACAAAAGACATAAGGCCCCCAAAATAAAAACACTGGTAGCCATCAGTAGCTACTAGCAATATTAGTCCCTCAGATAAGGAGGAATCGTATCAGGATCCTCTGCGAGGTCATCCTTAGGGACCTCCTCGGAGTCTTCCTTATCCGAGGAAACCTCTATAGGAGCCACAGAGCTATGGGACGGGGCCCAAGCTGTGGAATCAAAAGAGTCCTCCTACGGGGTGTAGTAGCGGTCACCCCACATCTCTCGTATGGGTAGATAAAACTCCAGACGCAGGCTGATGCAGCAGGTAAAGGTCGGCGGCTCATGAAGCCTCCCGACCAAAGTAATCGACACGTCTCCCAGGTAGATGCACTGCTCGGAGTTAAAGTTGATGTGCCAGCATTCCAACCCTCCAAGGAAAGTCAGGCACACATCGCCTAGAAATCCATGCATGCGTGCCTCCATGATTCACAGTAGATGCTAGTCGGGAGCAGGCCAGAAGCTGGGGAAGTCAGGAGCTTTGCCCTCTTTGCCGTCGTCTTTGATGGAACACAATATACAGATGGGAAATAATAGAAAGACAGGGAAGAGGTAAGACATCCCACCATCATTACCAATTATAGCAACAAGAAACAAAATGGTGTGAAGCACCCACTTAGCATTTTTGACAGCAATAATGATAATAAACATTAAGTAGCAGTAATAATCAACTAAGCAGTTTCAGGCAGTTATATATATCAGTAATACAACAGTTTCAATTATAATAATAATAAATGCCAGATAATTCATGGACCCACTATGCATATGCATACAAAGTCAAAATCCTACTCTATGGAGCTAGACACAAACAGTCAGAGAGAAAGATCAGGAGACATGTCTGCAACTCAGCTGTCGCGGCCAAAGTGCTATAATTCATTGGTTTATCCACGTGCATATCATGGCATTGTACAGACAGTCTACACTAGATCACGATATAGGACAGTGCCCAATCAGGATCGTTGGTGCGTTTGCATCGGTCTGCCCCACGGACAGAAGAGCTACCAACTGTCCATTGCGAGGTACTCGCACCCCAATGCCCCCATGGTCAACAATAGACCTACACTAGTCTACTCGCACCCGCATAAAGGTGTGTTCAACTTCTAGGCAACTCGGCCTTAACACAGTCCAAATGGACATTTATGATGCATACAGACTCCATGCATAATCGGGTATTATCATCATCACATACTCTTTCACAACACACCACAATTGGCCAAAGTAAGCATCAACACAAATATTGGTCGCTCACATGGACCCACAATATCATAATATTGAAATTAAATAAATTAATACATTTTTAAGGTTTATTATGAATTCTTACTTAAAATTAGTCTTTCTTTCAAGGTTCATCTCTAATTGAATTCTCATAATTAATTAAATTTTTTAATGTAATTTGTTCTCATACACTTAGGAGGTTATTCTAAGATCTCAAAGTCTCACACTCTCTTGTTCTTGCCCTAATTAAAATTTTCCCTAAGTCTTATGAAAATTCAATTCTTGGTTCTTTAAAATTTATAAATCTCAAAGTACAATTAGAATTTCCAATTTACTAATCCTTGCATCCTATTACCATTAATTTAATCACTAGGTGTTAGGTGATAAATTTTAATTTTGGATTCGACGGAGAAAATGCCTCTAGTGTACAAATGTGAGGCTACCTTTCGACGAAAAATAATATGACAGAATGATGAAAGATGTCAGCCATAATGTGATTTGATGACAAAAATGGCTAAGTTATAATTTGACAGAATCAATGTTGATAGGAAAACATTATTTGACAAGAATGGCTAAAAGTCAAGTTCTGTCGAATGAAGATCAATTCTATCGAATGATGCATAAAGCTGTCGAATATGCTAGAAGGTCAGTTCTGTCGAATAATGTATAAAGCTGTCGAATATGCTAGAAGGTCAGTTCTGTCAAATGATGTATAAAGCTGTCAAATATACTAGAAGATCAGTAGAAATCCTAATTCGACGGATGGGTGTTGACGTTGGAGAAATCTTCTAAGTGTTGAACTGACGAAAGTACTATATGGTCAGAAATTCTAATTCGAAGGATATTGACATTAGAGAAGTTTCTCTCCTGTCGAACCGATGAAAGTGCTAAATGGTTAGAAGTTGATTTTGTCAAAAGTTGGGCAAGGAACTAGTGTCGAATATATGACACACAACTATCGTATACGTGTTTAATTTTTAGGAGTCAGTTATTTTCATAGTTTACCTATAAATATTAGGATTCAAGATGTACAAAGGGTTGGATACTTGATTGAAATCCTAAACATCTCACTCAAGTAGATACACGGATACATATCAAACTTTTCTCTTCATTAATTACATAATGTATACTTGATTAATTATGAATTCCAATTATTACAATTGTTCACAAAGAACCCCAAATTTTAGGCCTCAAAACCGTGGCCACCCAAGGGAAAATCCAACATCAATTTCTTCCATTTCATGCATTCTAATCCAATCCAAGATATCAATATATACAAACAAACAATCTAATAGCATAAATACATTATAAACAACATACAAACATACTAATCATGCAAACAAAGAATAACCCTCAATAGGGTTTTCTCAAAATCAATCACAAACAATGTTTCTAAATGCTAATAGAGGTTGAGGAGGAGTGTCTTCCTCTTACCTAAGTGAAGAAAGCAAGAGAATCCCCCTAGAATCACCTTACAATTTTTGGATTTGGTACCTCCAAGAACCCTAAAATTTCAAACTCATTAGAATAGCACCAATGCTTGAAAAATAAAGCATGGATGGTCACTAAGAAGACCATAGAAACGAAAATAAGAAGAGGGAAGTGAAGAATCAATACCTTACCCAAGGAACCCTAAACTTGAAGCTTGGAGAAAATGGTGAAAATGATGGATTTTCAAAGAACCATCAACTAGAAAAGTGTTTAGGAGATGGAGAGGATTAAGAAAATGGGGTTAGATGAAAATTTTTTGATGGATGAAGGCATTATGGAGTGGTGGCCGTGAGCCTTGGTAGAGAGAAGGAGGAGAAAAAAACTTGAAAAAGATGAAGGTAGAAAGAGAAAGTGCATAGGAAATAAAGGTGGTAGCTTTTGGGTGTTTGAATTTGGTGTAATATAGTTAATTAAGAGAAAAGCACAAATTTCCCCCCATTTGGGTGCTGTTGCCGTGACCATGGAGAGAGGAGAGAGGGAGTGATTAGCTTCCTTTGGAAGCTTGGAGGAAATTTTCAAGAAGCTTTGCACAATTCTCAATAAAGTGCATAGTAAGCTTGTCTCCATAATTAAATACATCTGACAGATGATTAATTACACTGTTAGAATTATTTTTCCAGTGAATAAAAGTTACAGTTGATGAAAATAATATTTTATTATTCATCAGATGATTTTATGATACAGTGATTTTATTTATTATATAAAACCTCAAAAAACGCAAACCTCGCAAACTGTTCCCGGCCTCGGGTTTAGTAAGATCCCCCATCGACACGTCGACAGTCCAAGGTTTACCAGCCTCAGGGAAAACATTTCGTTATCTTGGCTCTGCTCAGTGTGCACGTAAAATGAGAAATATATTAAAATATTCAGCATTTCTAAAATATTTTAGAAAAATCTCCATAAATCATGAATATTGGGAAATGACTATTCATAATGAAATAAATCATTTCCAGGGTGTTATATTGACTCTGGTCAGTGTGCACATAAAACGAGGAATATATTCACATAAAATAAAAAATATATTAAAATATTCAACGTTTCTGAAAAAATTCATAAAAATTCTCAAAATTTATAAATATTATAAAATGATGATAAATGATAAAATAAACAATTTTTGGGGTGTTACAACACTCTCCTTCTAAAAAGGAATTTCGTCCTTGAAATTTGCATATCTTAGAATAATTGTGGGTGTTGCTCCTTCATTTTGTCTTCTAGCTCCCAGGTTGCGTCTCCAGTCATTTCGTTCCAGATTACCTTCACCAATGAGATCTCCTTGCCTCTGAGTTGCTTTATCCTTCTATCCTCGATTCTTACAGGAGATGCCTCATAAGTTAAGTTCACTTTTAATTGTACTGTATCCGGTACTATGACATGACTTGGGTCAGGAAGGTACTTTCGAAGTTGTGACACATGGAAAACATTATGGACGTTTGAGAGGAAAAGAGGTAAGGCTATTTGATAAGCTACTAGACCTACTCGAAGAATAATTTGGTATGGTCCAAGGAATTTTGGAGTGAGCTTTCTAGATTTCAAGGCCCGGCCTACCCCAGTCGTAGGTGTGACTTTCAGGAATACATGCTCGCCTTCCTCAAATTCAAGAGGCTTTCTCCTTTGGTCTGCATAACTCTTTTGTCTACTCTGAGCCATCCTCATCTTTTCCTGAATCATCTTAACCTTCTTAGTTGTCTGCTGTATAATCTCTGGTCCAATAGTAAGACACTCGTCGTCTTGGTACCAACATAAAGGTGTTCGACACTGTCTTCCATACAGAGCTTCATAGGGTGCCATTCCTATGCTTGAATGGTAACTATTATTATAGGTGAATTCTATCAACGGTAGAACGTCATCCCGACTTCCAGTTTGTTCTATGGTACAAGCTCTGAGCAAATCTTCCAAAGATTGGATTGTCCTCTCTGATTGACCATCGATCTGTGGGTGATAAGCAGAACTCAGTCGTATCTTTGTCCCTAACGCTTCTTGTAGACTTCGCTAAAAATTTGAAGTAAATCTCGGATCCCTATCCGAAACTATACTCGTAGGCACACCGTGTAGTCTAACAATCTCTCCAATATAGATCTGAGTCAGTCTTTCCAGTTTGTATCTTATGTTGATTGGGAGAAAATGTGCCGATTTCATGAGTCGGTCCACGATTACCCAAATCGAGTTATGACCTTTTCTTGTCTATAGCAAACCCACAACAAAGTCCATTGCAATGTTGTCTCACTTCCATTCAGGAATAGACAATGGTTGCAGCAATCCCGCTGGTCTTTGATGTTCCACTTTAGATTTCTGACAAACCAGACAAGTTGATACGTGTCTAGTGACATCACTCTTCATTCCATACCACCAGAACAACTTCTTCAAGTCTTGATACATCTTTGTTATGCCCGGATGCATACTCAACTGGCTTGTATGAGCATGGTTGATGATATATTCTCTAAGCTCTTGGTCACGGGGAATACAAACTCTCCCACAGAATCTCAGAATTCCGTCTGTTCGTTCCACAAATGCTGTTTCATTGCCTTGCTTCATTTGTTCTCTCACTTCTTGCAAAAACTTGTCAACTTTCTACTTTTCCCTTATGTCATCCATCAGCTCACTTGAGATGGTAACCATATTCATGCAGATCTTCCCTGGTTCTAACTCCACAAAAGACCATATATCTCTGAACTGCTCTATCAGGTCCTGTTCCTTGATTATCAGGGCAGAAATGCTAATCATTTTCCTGCTCAGGGCATTTGCCACAACATTTGCTTTGCCAGGGTGATACAGAAGTTGGAAATCATAATCCTTCAGAAACTCCAGCCACCTTCGCTGCCTCATGTTCAACTCTTTTTTATTATACAGATATTTCAGACTCTTGTGATCACTGAAGATGTTGAACGTCGCTCCGTAGAGAAAATGCCTCCATATCTTCAGAGTAAAAACTACAGCAGCTAACTCCAAGTCATGCGTCGGATAGTTCTTCTCGTGCACTCGCAACTGCCTTGAAGCATAAGCCACTACTCTTCTATGCTGCATAAGTACGGATCCCAGTCATTGGTATGAAGCGTCACAGTACACTTCAAACTGCTCATTCGGATTGGGTAGCACTAACATTGGCGAGGTAGTCAGTCGATTCTTCAACTCTTGGAAACTCTGTTCACAACTGTCGGTCCACTCAAAAGCTTGGTTCTTTCTTGTGAGTTGGGTAAGGGGTCCAGCAATCTTGGAGAATCCCACAATAACCTCCGGTAGTATCCTGCTAAGCCCACAAAGCTATGAATCTCCATCACTAACATTGGCCTTTCCCACTGTAGCACTGCCTCCACCTTTGATGGATCCACTGTAATCCCATCCTTCGAGATTATATGACCCAGAAACTTAACTTCTTCCAGCCAAAATTCACATTTCGACAGCTTGACATACAGTTCCTTCTCCTTCAGAATCTGAAGAACTATACTGAGGTGTTCAACATGGTCCTCCTGATTTTGAGAGTATACCAGAATGTCATCAATGAAGACCACAACGAATCTGTCCAAATAAGGATGAAAGATTCGGTTCATGTAGTCCATAAAAATAGCTGGTGCGTTCGTCACGCCAAACGGCATCACGAGGTATTCGTAATGATCGTATCGAGTACGAAAAGCAGTCTTGGGTATATCCTCCGTCTTCACCCGTATCTGATGATACCCAGATCGCAGATCGATCTTCGAAAACACTGCTGCTCCCTTCAGTTGGTCCATTAAGTCATCAATTCTCGGGAGTGGATACTTATTCTTGATCGTTACTTTGTTCAGCTGCCGATAGTCCACACATAATCTTGATGTACCATCCTTCTTGTGAACTAACAGTACTGGTGCTCCCCATGGTGACACACTCGGTCGGACGAATTACTTTTTCAAAAGCTCCTCTAGTTGCTTCTTGAGCTCAGCTAGCTCTGTTGGTGCCATCCTATAAGGTACTATAGACACGAGACCAGCTCCCAGTACAAGGTCGATAGCAAACTCTATCTCTCGAGCCGGTGGTAAACCAGGTATATCCTCAGGAAAGACTTCAGGAAACTCATTCACCACTAGAATTGTGTTCAAATCAACCTCGCTCTCAACTTTCAAAGAATATAGTAGCATGTATCCGTGAGCTCCTTCTTTCAAGAGAGCTTGAACTCGGTTGGCCATCAGAAATCTAGAATCCTCATCTATGGAAAAAACTATGGTTTTTTTAGAACAGTCTAATAGACCATGGTTGGAAGACAACCAATCCATCCCTAAGATTATATCTAGTTGGAAAAGGGGTAAACAAATCAGGTCGACAGAAAAAATTCTACCTTCAACAACCAATGGACAATTCAAACAAACTTTGGTAGTAACTACTAGTTTATCAGTGGGGGTAGAAACAGTTAAGTCGAAAGGTAAAGATGACACAGGTAAACCAAGTCTTTGTACACAGTCATACGATATGAAAGAATAGGTTGTCCCAGAGTCATACAGTACAGTTAAAAGATTACCTTCTATGGTGCCTTCCCCTTGTATCAAATCTTCAGATTCGGAGGCTTCAGCTCTGCTCATAGTATAAACTCACCCTCCAACTTGTGGTTTCTTGGCTCTCGCAGCATTAATCGAAGGTTTAGCCTTTGCCTTATTACAATCTCGGGACACGTGGCCAGGTTTGCCACATCTGAAGCAGATGACCCCCTTTATGGTGCAGTCCCTTGTGAGATGATCTTTCCCACATTTTAGGCATTTCGAAGGATACACCATGTTCTGGCCAGTCCGGTTCCCAACAGAACCTCTGCCAGAGCTTCCACCCATGGTTTGTTGCTGATTTCCCGTTGGTCTAGAGTATGGCTTCTTCTGGAAGCAGTTAGAACTGTTACCGCCGCCTCTCAGGAACCTCGCATGCCCAAAGTTTCTGTTCCTCGTATCTCTAAATTGCTCCAAAGCCTCTACGTTACAGCATGTATCCAGCAGTTCTAAGAACTCATTGATCTTCAGAGTGATCACAGCCTTCTTCACCTCATACCTCAGTCATTCGGTGAATCTCTGACATTTTCAGGCTTCATCTAGTTGGTGTTGAAAGTATGTCGAAAACTGTGACAAGTTTTCAAATTTGGCCACATACTCACTAACGGTCATATTCCCTTATCGTAAGTTAAGAAATTCTAACTTCTTCGCATGTCTTGCGCTTGCAGGAAAATACTTATCCAAGAATTTCTCCTTGAATAAGTTCAAAGTAATCTCGCAATTTGCAGCTTCCAACATTCTCTACACTCCATTCCACTAGTTTTCAGCATTGCCCACCAGCATAAAAGTAGCATAGTTCACCTTCTTGTCCTCAGCGCAGTTCATGCCACGAAAGATCTTTTCTAACTCCTTGATCCATAGACTAGCCTTGTCCGGATCAAACTCTCCTTTAAATTGAGGAGGATTGTGGCGACGAAACTTCGCCAGGTTCTGAGCATCTGCAATAGCTTCAAGCTGTTGAGTAGCTCGTTCTTGTTATTGCGCAACTCTTTCTTGCTGCTGGGTGGCTTGCTAAGTTTGTTGTGCGACGGCCTCAGCCATCCTCTGCATCACTACTTTAGCTGTCGCCATGTCTTTGCGTCGTGCCATCTTACGGTCTCAAGTCAGATTAACTGAAAACACAGAAAAGTCAGTTGCATCCACTAAGAATATCAAACAACACATCTCTGCATTTAACTTTCAGAGAATCACACAACACAAACAAGACAGACTCAAACACAAGACCTAAAGAAACAGAAACCGGGGCTCTGATACCAACTTAATGTAACGCCCCTTTTTGGGAGGGAACGTCACATTGTCAATTACAATGCGAAAATAAAATTTATATAAGTTATGACCCGGTTCTTTATTATATGATATAAATTTACTTGATTATAGACATGTAATTAAATTGGTGAATATTTTTTTTTTGTTACAATAATTAATAAACACAGTGATGGAATATAAATGGAAATAAAGAGCAAACAAAAGTAAAGCATACATTGGAATTAACATTGCATATTCATATATATTTATCAAATTATTTAGTTACAAAGCTTGGTATACCAAAAAGTAAAACTACACCTGCCCTAAAGGATCATACATACACATCCCCAAGATATCAAAATATACAGCCCACAACAAAAGACATCAGGCCCCTAAAATAAAAAACACTGGTAGCCATCAGTAGCTACCAGTAATATCAGTCCCTCAGATGAGAAGGAATCGTATCAGGATCCTCTTCAGGATCCTCTGCGAGGTCATCCTCGGGGACCTCCTCGGGGTCTTCCTCATCCGAGGAAAGCTCAATAGGAGCCACAGAGCTACCGGACGGGGGCCGAGCTGTGGAATCAAAAGAGTCCTCCTGCGGGGTGTAGTAGCGGTCACCCCACATCTCCAGTATGGGCAGATAAAACTCCAGACGCAGGCTGATGCAGCAGGTAAAGGTCGGCGGCTCATGATGCCTCCCAGCCAAAGTAATCGACACGTCTCCCAAGTAGACGCAGCGCTCAGAGTTAAAGTTGATGTGCCAGTATTCCGACCCTCCAAGGAAAGTCAGGCGCACATCACCTAGAAATCCGTGCATGCATGCCTCCATGATTCACAGTAGATGCAAGTCGCGAGCAGGCCAGAAATTGAGAAAATCGGGAGCTTCACCCTCTTTGTCGTCGTCTTTGATGGAACACAATATACAGATGGGAAATAATAGAAAGACAGAAAAGAGGTAAGACATCCTACCATCATTACCAATTATAGCAACAAGAAACAAAACGGCACAAAGCGCCCACCTAGCATTTTTGACAGCAATAATGATAATAAACATTAAGTAGCAGTAATAATCAACCAAGCAGTTCCAGGCAGTTATATATAACAGTAATATAACAGTTCCAATTATAATAATAATAAATGCTAGATAATTCATGGACCCACTATCTACATGCATACAAAGTCAAAATCCTACTCCATGGAGCTAGACACAAACAGTCAGAGAGAAAGATCAAGAGACATGTCTGCAACTCGACTGCCGCGACCAAAGTGCTATAATTCATCAGTTTATCCACATGCACATCATGGCATTGTACAGACAGTCTACACTAGATCACGATATAGGATAGTGCCCAGTCAGGATAGTTGGTGCGTTTGCCTCGGTCTGCCCCATGGACAGAAGAGCTACCAACTGTCTATTGTGAGGTACCCGCACCCCAACGCCCCCATGGTCAACAATAGACCTACACTAGTCTACTCGCACTCGCACAAAGGTGTGTTCAACTTCTAGGCAACTCGACCTTAACACAGTCTAAATGGACATTTATGATGCATACAGACTCCATTCATAATCGGGTATTATCATCATCACATACTCTTTCACAACACGCCACAATTGGCCAAAGTAAGCATCAACACGAATATTGGTCACTCACATGGACCCATAATATCATAATATTGAAATTAAATAAATTAATACATTTTTAAGGTTTATTATGAATTCTTACTTAAAATTAGTCTTTCTTTCAAGATTCATCTCTAATTGAATTCTCATAATTAATTAAATTTTCTAATGTAATTTATTCTCATACACTTAGGAGGTTATTCTAAGATCTCAAAGTCTCACACTCTCTTGTTCTTGCCCTAATTAAAATTTTTCCTAAGTCTTATGAAAATTTCATTCTTAGTTCTTTAAAATTTATCAATCTCAAAGTACAATTAAATTTTCCAATTTACTAATCCTTGCATCCTATTACCATTAATTTAATCACTAGGTGTTAGGTGATAAATTTTAATTTTAGATTCGACAGAGAAAATGCCTCTAGTGTACAAATGTGAGGTTACCTTTCGACAAAAAATAATATGACGGAATGATGAAAGATGTCAACCATAATGTGATTTGGTGACGAAAATGGCTAAGTTACAATTTGACAGAATCAATGTTGATAGGAAAACATTATTTGACAAGAATGGCTAAAAGTCAAGTTCTGTCAAATGAAGATCAATTATGTCGAATGATGCATAAAGCTGTCGAATATGCTAGAAGGTCAGTTCTGTCGAATGATGTATAAAGCTGTCGAATATACTAGAAGGTCAGTTCTATCGAATGATGTATAAAATTGTCGAATATGCTAGAAGATCAGCAAAAATCCTAATTCGACGGATGGGTGTTGACGTTGGAGAAATCTTCTAAGTGTTGAACCGACGAAAGTACTAAATGGTCAAAAATTCTAATTCGACGGATATTGACATTGGAGAAGTTTATCTCGTGTTGAACCGACGAAAGTGCTAAATGGTTAGAAGTTGATTTTGTCAAAAGTTGGGCAAGGTACTAGTGTCGAATATGTGACACAAGACTACCGTATACGTGTCTAATTTTTAGGAGTCAATTATTTTCATAGTTTACCTATAAATATTAGGATTCATGATGTACAAAGGGTTGGATACTTGATTGAAATCCTAAACATCCCACTTAAGCAGATACACGGATACATATCAAATTTTCCTCTTCATTAATTACATAATGTACACTTGATTAATTATGAATTCCAATTATTACAATTGTTTACAAAGACCCCCAAATTTTGGGCCTCAAAACCGTGGCCACCCAAGGGGAAATCCAACATCAATTTCTTCCATTTCATGCATTCTAATCCAATCCAATATATCAATATACACAAACAAACAATCTAATAGCATAAACACATTATAAACAACAAACAAACGTACTAATCATGCAAACAAAGAATAACCCTCAATAGAATTTTCTCAAAATCAATCACAAACAATGTTTCTAAATGCTAATAGAGGTTGAGGAGGAGTGTCTTCCTCTTACCTAAGTGAAGAAAGCAAGAGAAGCCTCCTAGAATCACTTTGCAATTTTCGGATTTGGTACCTCCAAGAACCCTAAAATTTCAAACTCATTAGAATAGCACCAATGCTTGAAAAATAAAGCATGGATGATCTCAAAGTCTCACACTCTCTTGTTCTTGCCCTAATTAAAATTTTTCCTAAGTCTTATGAAAATTTCATTCTTGGTTCTTTAAAATTTATCAATCTCAAAGTACAATTAAATTTTCCAATTTACTAATCCTTGCATCCTATTACCATTAATTTAATCACTAGGTGTTAGGTGATAAATTTTAATTTTAGATTCGACAGAGAAAATGCCTCTAGTGTACAAATGTGAGGCTACCTTTCGACAAAAAATAATATGACGAAATGATGAAAGATGTCAGCCATAATGTGATTTGGTGACGAAAATGGCTAAGTTACAATTTGACAGAATCAATGTTGATAGGAAAACATTATTTGACAAGAATGGCTAAAAGTCAAGTTTTGTCAAATGAAGATCAATTATGTCGAATGATGCATAAAGCTGTCGAATATGCTAGAAGGCCAGTTCTGTCGAATGATGTATAAAGCTGTCGAATATACTAGAAGGTCAGTTCTATCAAATGATGTATAAAATTGTCGAATATGCTAGAAGATTAGCAAAAATCCTAATTCGACGGATGGGTGTTGACGTTGGAGAAATCTTCTAAGTGTTGAACCGACGAAAGTACTAAATGGTCAAAAATTCTAATTCGACGGATATTGACATTGGAGAAGTTTCTCTCGTGTTGAACCGACGAAAGTGCTAAATGGTTAGAAGTTGATTTTGTCAAAAGTTGGGCAAGGTGCTAGTGTCGAATATGTGACACAAGACTACCGTATACGTGTCTAATTTTTAAGAGTCAATTATTTTCATAGTTTACCTATAAATATTAGGATTCATGATGTACAAAGGGTTGGATACTTGATTGAAATCCTAAACATCCCACTTAAGCAGATACACGGATACATATCAAATTTTCCTCTTCATTAATTACATAATGTACACTTGATTAATTATGAATTCCAATTATTACAATTGTTCACAAAGACCCCCAAATTTTGGGCCTCAAAACCGTGGCCACCCAAGGGGAAATCCAACATCAATTTCTTCCATTTCATGCATTCTAATCCAATCCAATATATCAATATACACAAACAAACAATCTAATAGCATAAACACATTATAAACAACAAACAAACATACTAATCACGCAAACAAAGAATAACCCTCAATAGGATTTTCTCAAAATCAATCACAAACAATGTTTCTAAATGCTAATAGAGGTTGAGGAGGAGTGTCTTCCTCTTACCTAAGTGAAGAAAGCAAGAGAAGCCTCCTAGAATCACCTTGCAATTTTCGGATTTGGTACCTCCAAGAACCCTAAAATTTCAAACTCATTAGAATAGCACCAATGCTTGAAAAATAAAGCATGGATGGTCACTAAGAAGACCATAGAAACAAAAATAAGAAGAGGGAAGTGAAGAATCAAGAACTTACCCAAGGAATCCTAAACTTGAAGGTTGGAAAAAATGGTGAAAATGATGGATTTTCAAAGAACCACCAACTAGAAAAGTGTTTAGGAGATGGAGAGGATTAAAAAAATGGGGTTGGATGAAAATTTTATGATGGATGAAGGCATTATGGAGTGGTGTCCGTGAGCCTTGGAAGAGAGAAGGAAGAGAAAAAAACTTGAAAAAGATGAAGGTAGAGAGAGAAAGTGCATAGGAAATAAAGGTGGTAGCTTTTGGGTGTTTGAATTTGGTGTAGTACAGTTAATTAAGTGAAAAGCACTAATTTCCCCCCATTTGGGTGGTGCTGCCGTGACCATGGAGAGAGGAGAAAGGGAGTGATTAGCTTCCTTTGAAAGCTTGGAGGAAATTTTCAAGAAGCTTCCTTGAGAAGCTTTGCACAATTCTCAATAAAGTGCATAGTAAACTTGACTCCTTAATTAAATACATCTGACAGATGATTAATTACACTGTTAAAATTATTTTTCCAGTGAATAAAAGTTATAGTTGATAAAAATAATATTTTATTATTCATCAGATGATTTTATGATACAGTGATTTTATTTATCAGATAAAATCTCAAAAAATGTAAACCTCACAAACTGTGCCCGGCCTCGGGTTTAGCAAGATCCCCCATTGACACATCAACAGTCCAAGGTTTACCAGCCTCAGGGAAAACATTTCGTTATCCCAGCTCCGCCCAGTGTGCACGTAAAATGAAAAATATATTAAAATATTTGATATTTTCTAAAAATTCCAAAAAAATCTCCATAAATCATGAATATTGAGAAATGACTATTCATAATGAAACAAATCATTTTCAGGGTGTTATACTGACTCTGGTCAGTGTGCATGCAAAATGAGGAATATATTTACGTAAAACAAAAAATATATTAAAATATTCGACATTTTCAAAAAAATTCACAAAAATTCTCAAAATTTATAAATATTATAAAATGATGATGAATGATAAAATAAACAATTTTCGGGGTGTTACAGTACCTACTTCAAAGGACCATAGGAAGGACCATAAAAATGATAAACATTATTTACTTCAAAGTCCTTTTTAGCCATATATGAAGTGGTCTCAATTTCAAGCATACTTGGCTCTTTAAGGGAATAAGCATTTTCCTCATTATTGTCCATCCAAGATTCAAGAACATCTTCCTTCTCAATGTTATTTTGTTTTGCCTCTTCTTCAAATTGAGTACCATCATCACCAAAAGGCATTCTCCTTTTCTTACTTTGAACATGTTCTTGAGGACATTTTTCAATATTATCTTCCTCTAGAGGCTTTTGCTCTTCTTGCTCTCTATATATAACTTTATACAAAAAATCATTATTAGCAAGATAAATAACATCAAGAGCATCCCATATATCTTTAGCACTAGAATAACTCTTAATTCTATCATAAGCATCATCATTCAAACCATTTCTCAAGATTTGCATAGCTCTAATGTTCAAGGAAAAACATTTATTGTCAGAAGCATTCCAAGTTTGTTTTGGTTTAGGAGAAAATCCATCAAGCATAATATCCCACAAATCAAGATCAATAAATTACATATAAATTTTCATTCTAACTTTCCAATAAACAAAATTCACACCATCAAAGAATGGTGGTTTATCAATTTCAAAACCTTCCATTTTGAAAAGCTTTCAATGGTTGCCAAACAAACAAAGATCTTTAACTCTAAGCGGGTAGCTTTCAACAGAGCACGAAACTCAAATACCACTTGTTAGCCATGGCAACCATCACCCAAGAGGGGGGTGAATTGGGTGATTACAAATTTAAAAACACCTTTGAGAAATTAAGCATTTTGAATAACTCAATTAATAAATATAACGGAATAAGTTTAACAAAGGTGCAACTATTAGATATTTCAAAAATACCACTTGGGGTATAGCATAAATCAAGCAAATAAGTTAGATATCAAATTCAACTCAAGCATATATAATTAAAGCACAAATGTAAAGGAGATAGAGTTGAGAATCGTAAACACAAAGAGTTCAGCCACCAACCACTTGTGGCCTACGTCCAGTCCTCAAATGAACCACCCGAGATTTTCTACTAAACCTTTAAGCTTGAATGGGTGCTTGAAAACCTTTACAAAGTGGAGCACTCAACACACCATGGGATGCAACACCCTTTGTGCTTGAGCCTCAAATTCAAGGGAGATCTCACCCTTACAACTTTGAAGGATACATCACCTTCTATTTTATAGTTTATACAAAGTATAGATGATAAGAAACTCTCTCAAGAGTGGATAATACAAATTTAAGCACTATGGGTACCAAGGATTTACACTTTGAAGCTCAAAATATGATTTTGATGATTCAAGGATCAAATTGATGCAGACTTTTTAATTGTCGCATTTGCAAACCCAAGTACAGGTTGTCTCAAGTAATAAATTTCTCGGTGAGTCCGAGGTCGATCCACAGGGAATTGTTGAAGATTAAGGTGAAGTAAATATTTTGTTACTACAGTAAATATTATTTACTTGGGTAAAAAGATCCACTATTGGTAAATAAAGTAAAAGTAAGATTAATTCTTTTTATAACTCAATTAGAATCCTCGCAACATGGAGGTTCCAATCGAAAAATACATCATTAAAAGTCTATTAAAATAATATACGTAGTTATACTATGATTCCTTTAATTATTACTACCACTTGTAAATAGGTTAAAGCATTCACTGTGCTAAAATCTTGTCTACAATAAATCAATAACTCCTCTTTACAAGGATGGAGTATTCCCATCTGTCACCCAGGATTTTAAATTATCAGAATCAAAATATAATACGTATAAAGAATACTAAAAAAATAAATCATTAAAGCACAAGTGAGGAATAAATCTAACCTTATTTTATTACCAAAAGCTTCACACTTTAACCCAAGTAGAAGGAAAATTATTTACATATAAACTAAAAGAGAGAAAAAGAGAGAGAAAGGAAATGGGAGGGAAGAGGAAATTCCTCAGAATTTCCCCTCCCCTGAAGTGTCCCTCCCCTGAATGTGCAATTGCCTATTTATAGGCAAATTCATGTTACTGTGCAATGTATAGTAACATAAATAGTACAACTTAATTGTTAAGTTTTCCTACGTAATCAATGACGTTTTGTTATTTTTTTTCTTTTTTTAAATAATAATTAAGCAAATGCACAGTCGTGCGTCCAGTCATTTTTTCATTTTTGAGAGAAGTGATCTTCATGAAAGTTGTAGGCCTGGATATTTGCTTTAAAATGACTTTAGTTTCAGTCCAAAATCATTCCTAGAACTCAAGATATGGTCTAATTACTGCAGAGTGTTTAGACCCGATTTTAGCTCCTTTATTTTGAATTTAAAGTCCAATATCACCTCCAAGGAGTCCAATTCTGAAAAAGTATTTAACATCAAAGTTGTAGGAAATTGTCTAAGCTTTCCTACAAGATCAAAATCACATCAATCAGATATTTGCAACTCAAATTATAGCCAGTTTACTAAACACTTCTAAAGAGATAGTTAAGGTTAATTTATGCAATAATTTATTTAATTGTCCAATTCGACTCAAAATCATAAAATGTGTCAAAACTAACTTAATTAAGCCTAATTGAACCTTAAGAAGCCTAGTGAGAGGATTATAAAATGTATAAAATACAATGTTATCAAATTCCTCCACACTTAATTTTTGCACTCCTTGGCAAAACACAAAAGACAAAAACTAGAGAATAAAGAAAAACGACACAAACTCAAAAACTAAAAACTCTAAAAGACTCAATTTTCAGTGATAATAATGAAGAGCAACCAAAGATTCAAGAGATCAAAACATTCATGAGATAACATTTCTTTACATCTCAAACCAACAAGTAAGGAAACTTTAGTTGAAAAGAATGAATCAAGAATGATAGATCCTCATATAATTCACTCTCACTCTCTCAAGTGTTTAAAAAGGTAAGTATTTCACTCTATTCAATCCTTGAATAATTGTACTATCATAAACTTGCTTATCTTCTACTTCTCCGCTACTCAAAAACAACATATATACACAAATCATGAGGACTTTATTCAAAGTTGTAATAAGGCTAAGGTAAAAGTGGTAGTAATATAGATAATACAAGTTAAACACCAAAGAGAATAGAAGAGCATTATGTTACAATTAGAGTGGAGAAGATGTTTGAGAACATTCAGTCTAACTTTCTCAAGGATTTTCTGTGTTCCTTTTCTGTTTGATTCCTTCTCATAAAGCACAATGACCAATATCTGACTAATGTTTTGTTGAAGATCAATTGGTAGGTTGAATTCATTGTTAGGTTTGAACATTCTCCTTCTATTCCTGTTATTTCCAAGAATTCGCTGGCCAGCTCTTTCTTCTTCTTTTTTTTCTTTTTTCTTTTTACCAATCTGCACACATACCCCCACACTTGTTCAAGAACTTATCAAATAACAAAGTCAATGCTCTCTTATTCCTTAAGGCTGAGTTAGAACATAGTTTTTCATTTAAGACACGTAATGAGTTAGAAACAAAGAATGATCAAATAACCTCAAAAGGGTTAAGCAAAGGAAAATATGCATGGTTGGCTATTTGGTCAAAGTAGTTAATTCAAGAAAAAAAATGCCTCAATCATGTTTATGTATGCATGTGAAAATGTAGCCTAAAAAAGAATCAAAGCAAGTTCTAGAGTAACAATTCCATGAGAAAAAATTACACAAGAAAGAAGAGAATAGTACAGATGTTCAATCCATTCATCGATAGGCTCAAAATCTCACAAGGCATATATCCATCATTCTTAGTCCACAAAAATTTCAACATCCATAACCAAGCATGTGATGTTTAAGAAAGAAGACAATTAACTCAATCATGCAAATTTCCCTGAATCCATTTTCTATTTCTACACAAACTAGGTATCTACCCCAATCTAGATGGGTCTCAACAGTAAAATTACCTCTATAGTAAAATTTACTCCTTACTCTGCCATCCTTAAATGGTTAAGGCTAGAAAATTGCTAACAAACATATAAACAAAACAAACATATTAATAAACACACTTACTAATTTTTTTTCAAACAAATTTTTTTTTACACAATTATTCACACTATCCTTCCCCCCAACCAGATTATAACATTGTCCTCAATGTTAAAATAAAATAGATAGGTAAAGGAAATAAGATAGTACCTGTTACTGCAATTACTGAAAAGAGAAACCTCACACAAAAATAAATAGAAACAAAGTGCGACCAAAGATTGAAATTATTTAAACAGATGGAGTGTCTTGACTGGCTTCCTTTTCTTACTGCTTCTCACAACATTTCCTTTGGACTACTTCTTGCTCCTTTTTTTTTTTTAAATTTATACAAGAAAATATATACATGTAGTTGTAATTGAGGCTCACATCTTCCTCTGGTTTTACGTCCAGTAACGGCTTAAACGCCTTTTATGAGTCGAGGATAAGCTTCCTATCTAATTTTCTTATAAATTGACAAACAAGGTCTTTTTGAGTCAGATTCCTAAGACTATAGTGCACTTACTAGTCCTTGAAGAAATTCTTTGATAGGTGCACCGAATTGTCAAAGTGATTAAAGAGAAAAAGAAAAAAAAATAAACACTAAGACACAAGAAATTAAAACACTAAGGATCAAACTTCACTTGATTAAAAGAGAAAAAGAAATAAGAAAATAAAAATTTATACAAAACTCAATTCTTTTTTTTTAAATATATATATATATATATATATTTACAAGTAAGGCGATATAAACCTGTCATGATAAAAAAAATATTAAAAAATAGACGGTATAAACTTGCCATGATAAAAAAATAATATTAAAAAGTAGGCGGTATAAACCTGCCATGAAAAAAATATATTAAAAAGTAGGCGGTATAAACCTGCCATGATAAAAAAAATTAAAAAGTAGGCAGTATAAACTTGCCATTAAATATTAATATAGGTGTGGAATAAACCAACCACCAAAAAAAAAAAATAAAGGTGTGGTTTTAAACCAACCACCAAATAAAAAAAATAACAACAAATAACAAAGGTGTGGTTTAAACCAACTACCAAAATAAAATAAAAAAATAACATACAGAAAATAAAATACGAAAAGTAAATTACAAAAAAGTAAAAGGGAGAGTTTCCCCCACTGTTAGTATGTACAAAAAAAAATAAAAGGGAGAGTTATCCCCACTAATTTAATATGTACAAAAAATAAAAGGGATAGTTTCCCTCACTGTACAGAAATTAAAAAGGAGAATTACCCTCACTGTTAATATGTATAAAAAAATAAAAGGGAGAGTTTCTCCCACTGTTAGTATGCACAAAAAAATAAAAGAGAGAAATTTCTCCCACAAAGTAAGTATGTAAAAAAATAAAAAGGAGAGAATCCCCCACTAGTTAGTTTTTACAGAAAGTAAAAGGGAGAGTTTCCCCCATCAGTACTGAAAAATAAAAGTCTTAACTTTTATTATTATTATTATTATTATTATTATTATTATTATTATTATTATTATTATTATTATTATTATTATTATTTATTTGGTTTTGGTGGTCACACCCGTGACCACCTTTTTCTCAATTTTCAAAGGGGACAACCTTGTCCCCATTATTAATTTTTTTATTGTGGGACCTTTATGTTTTTTTTTTATTTTTTTATATATAAACTTTTTTTTTTACTTTTTTACTATTCACATTATTCACACATCTTTTTTTAAAATTTTATTATTATTATTTTTATATTATTATTATATAAACATTTTTTTTACTTTTTTTACTATTTATACTATTCACATATTATTTACTCAATTCATACTATTCACACTATTCACCCAAATTTTTTATTTTTTTTACTATTCATACTACTCACATTACTATTCACATACTATTCACACACTATTCACTTTTTAATATGTACAAACATATTTACACCAGAAATTTATTCTTCAAAACAAGTCCCCAACAACGGCGCCAAAAACTTGATGCAGACTTTTTAATTGTCGCATTTGCAAACCCAAGTACAGGTTGTCTCAAGTAATAAATTTCTCGGTGAGTCCGAGGTCGATCCACAGGGAATTGTTGAAGATTAAGGTGAAGTAAATATTTTGTTACTACGGTAAAAATTATTTACTTGGGTAAAAAGACCCACTATTGGTAAATAAAGTAAAAGTAAGATTAATTCCTTTTATAACTCAATTAGAATCCTCGTAACATGGAGGTTCCAATCGAAAAATACAACGTTAAAAGTCTATTAAAATAATATACGAAGTTATACTATGATTCCTTTAATTATTACTACCACTTGTAAATGGGTTAAAGCATTCACTGTGCCAAAATCTTGTCTACAATAAATCAAGAACTCCTCTTTACAAGGATGGAGTATTCCCGTCTGTCACCGGAGATTTTAAATTATCAAAATCAAAATATAATACGTATAAAGAATACTAGAAAAATAAATCATTAAAGCACAAGTGAGGAATAAATCTAACCTTATTTTATTACCAAAAGCTTCACACTTTAACCCAAGTAGAAGGAAAATTATTTACACATAAACTAAAAGAGAGAAAAGGAGAGAGAAAGGAAATGGGAGGGAGGAGGAAATTCCTCAGAATTTCCCCTCCCCCGAAGTGTCCCTCTCCTGAATGTGCAATTGCCTATTTATAGGCAAATTCATGTTACTGTGCAATGCATAGTAACATGAATAGTAAAACTTACTTGTTAAGTTTTCCTACGTAATTAATGACGTTTTGTTATTTTTTTCTTTTTTTTTAATTAATAATTGAGCAAATGCACAGCCGTGCGTCCAGTCATTTTTTCATTTTTGAGAGAAGTGGTCTTCATGAAAGTTGTAGGCCTAGATATTTGCTTTAAAATGACTTTAGTTTCAGTCCAAAATCATTCCTAGAACTCAAGATATGGTCTAATTACTACAGAGTATTTAGACCCAGTTTTAGCTCCTCTATTTTGACTTTAAAGCCCAATATCACCTCCAAGGAGTCCAATTCTGGAAAAGTATTCAACATCAAAGTTGTAGGGAATTATCTAAGCTTTCCTACAAGATCAAAATCACATCAATCAGATATTTGTAACTCAAATTATAGCTAGTTTACTAAACATTTCTAAAGAGATAATTAAGGTTAATTTATGCAATAATTTATTTAATTGTCCAATTTGGCTCAAAATCATAAAATGTGTCAAAACCAACTTAATTAAGCCTAATTGAACCTTAAGAAGCCTAGTGAGAGGATTACAAAATGTATAAAATATAGTGTTATCACAAATCAAGTGTTCAAGAGTTGTAAAAGCTTCAAAAATCATTTATATATAGAGCCCAAGTGATAAAATAGCCATTGGTGGTATTTAGAAATGATTTTTTTTTTTATGAAAACTAGTCTTTTGTAGCCTTTGGAAATGTTTCTGGGCACTTGGTAATTAATTATATACTTATGGTAATCGATTACATGGCCTCTGCCAAAGTTGTAATCGATTACAGGATTTGTGTAATCGATTACATCATTTCTGGTTTTGAAAATTGACTTTAAAAGGTAATAACTTCTTCATTTCTTATCTGATTAAAGCAAATGACCACTCACTGGAAAGATCTTTGAGTCTATTTTCATATGTAATAAGTTTCATGATAAAAATCAAAGTAATTTGAAAGTTATAATCAATATAGTAACTAAATGTCAGTTTTGCAAAACACAAACTTCACTATTTTTCAAAGGTTTGAACAACCACTAAGACTAACTTTCCAAAAATAGTTTGTTGGGCATTTAAACATGTAAGAAACACTTTTAAAGATGTTAAAACATATTTTGAACTTAGTGTGATTCTTTTTTACCTTTACACAAGATCTAAGTCCTATAAGTTATTCTTGAAGAACCTTGGGACTTGATCTTTTGCCATCATCAATTCTTGATGTAATTCAAGATTTCAAAAAATTCTTCTCTTCAAATCTTGCAAATGCTTAGAACATCTTATCATTCTCATTCTTTTGAGTTAAGCGTAGTTGTGATCTTTTTACTTTCTTATTGCAATGCTCACTCCTGGTACTTAAACTATCCTACAAAATATTGCCCACTTAAAACAAGCATAGTTAGTCCAAATTCATAACTCAATATCTTCATATGCATGATCATAAATGTATAACTCTAGTTAGTCTAATATGCATATAAGACTTTCATAGACACATCCAAATAAGATATTTATCAATTACTAATGAATATCTCTATATAAGATGCAACAAAGTATATATGCAAAGTGTTCTTTTTGTCTTATATTTGTCATCATCAAAACTTCACATATTAAACCATTTAGGGCAAACTTATTTCCACACTAAACCCTTTTCCAATCACTCAAAACTCCATTTCAAGTGATTTCTAACCTCACACAAGGTCCATCTACACATAGCAACTCTTATTCCACTTTGATTTCACTCAAAACCATGGATCATGGATAATCATCTAATTCAAAACCTAAAACCCCAAATCTCAACTCAAATGGAATTAAGGTATACAAGGGCTGGAAATCAATTTCAATGCACCCAACAACTCATAAACAAGCCATCATCAAGTTCTCCAACAAGATTTAAGCCAAAAACACTAAATCACACTAAATAATTAATCCTCACATCAAGCCATCACTATGAACAAAATGGAGAAAAAGAAAGATGAGCAAGAACAAGGTTTCCCCTACCTCAATCTTCATAAATTGAAATCATTTAGTCGTTCCTCTGCAAAGCTAAGTTCTCTCCCTTGCTTGGATGATGCTCCTTCTCCTTTAGCTCCTTGCTTTCCTTTCTCCTTGCCCTTTCTTGTTTGTAGCTGTGAAGAGAAGAGAGAAATGGGACAATTATATCATTTTGGTGACTTATAAAGGCCAAGGCAGAAACTAGCCTAGCCGTGCAACCATTTAGCAACTTAAGTGACTACATAGATAAACCTCGATCTACTAAGAACACTTGGATTTTGTAACATCCCAGTACTAAAGACCTAAGTTACCTCCTATATATAAGGCACCCAGTACTCACCATGTCACTTCTAACCTATAACAACAAACTAGCCCATAACATTCCTTCATATAAATAATTATGGAGAGCCTGAAGAACAAAAAACCATATATATACACCATCAGCCTCTCAAGGAAAACTATAATACATAACTTTTACAAACTCAAGGTAGCAGGAAAAAAATATACAACATATTTTTTGCAAGAAATAAAATAAACTATGCTAGCTCCTCTACTCATTCTACTTCCCTTACTTATACCTAGATTTACATGGAAACATAATCGCAATGAAAAATCACAATTTCTCAATATAAGCATTCCAATACCAGCGTTCATTCATCACAATGAACAAACTATACAACAAACATAAGATTAAGTTTACAATAGATAAAAATGAGTCATTGCTCAAAACTATCAGAACGTATACATATGCCATGTAACATTCACAAAGCAAGCTAAAATCCTATCTCGCACTAATATCGAATAATCAATGATATCAAACAACTGCACATATAATCGCGAGATATCATCGACAAGCAAACAACAAGCAAGCAAGGCAACTGCCTATACAGCGACTAACAAATGCAATGCTTTATGATATGATGTATGGTTATGCTCACACAAAGTCCTACTAATATAATGATGCAATGCAAATGCAGATTTTAGTTTTAGAAAAAAACATGTCACTTACTTGTTCCCCAAGAACCGTGTTCCCTTGTATATACTGAGTAGGATAAGCATCCAAGCCCTGACACTACCTGGTGAAGTATGGACGAGTTTCTCTCACAAAAGTAAGAGTACCGCTACCAACTCCATACACTGGTAACCCAGACCATACTAGCAAACATGCAAGGAGAATTTGGATCCAACACCTCATTCTCAGGTCATATAGTTGTACACACCATCTAAGGTTACAATACATAGGAAACAAGACATAGCAAGTTTGAAAATAAGATATGCAATGTATTTTACAAATACATATAATCATCACTAGGTCCTTCCTATCCAAGTGACTAAAGAAAACTAGCAAATTCCATAACCAAGCTCACTTACTGCTTGAAGAGCAATGTCATGTTTCTAGTACTTCCAATACCTCAACCTCATCTCACAAGGGAGTAAAATGTCATCCATGCATCTCCGGCTCCACTTTCCAAAAAAAGAAGCAACCTATGCATGATAACATAACCAACAAGTCAAGCACACTTAGCTTACAACACCTAATACCTCACTTCATCACTTCAAAAGTGATTCACAAGGCAACCTCCTATTGCTCAGGGTTCTAGGTATTAACCTGTGACATTCTACTTCTTAAAGGATGCCTAAGGTTTCACAAATCCTATCACAAGGTTCACCTTTACCAAGGGAAAAACTTTAACTAGAATACATGATTCCTTGGCTCAACTCTATCGCATAAAGGAACCTATTCATGTCTTTAGTACTCAAAACCCTTCACTTAAGGTAAGTGGTTATTCTCTCCAAGAACTACCACTAGTTATGTCTCAACACTAATGGTTTTGTATCTAGAACCCCACACAATCACTTCATAAGCGAATCCAAAGTCAACGCCATGTTGAACAAGGTTCTAAACACTTCCTTGTTTCATTCCAATACACTTGGATGCTTAAGGTTCCCAAGATTATCCTATGGCATTCCATCACACAATGGAAGCCTAAGATATTCCAACACACTACCCCCTGACACTCCACCTTACTAGGGTTTTCTAGGGTTCCACAAGTGCATCCTAAGGCATTTCCCATACTTTGGATACTTAAAGGTTCTCCAACCTCATCCTAAGGCAAATCCCCTCACAAGGGTGCCTAAGCGTTTTCCAAGTTCTCATACTTACAAGGTGGTAATTTCCCTTATGAAATACCCCTAATGGTGTCTCAACACATTTAAAAAGCATAAACAAGTGATCCTATCAATTAAGAAATTCCAAAACATCAAAAATGACATTTTTGGAGATCTTGCAGCTCACACTGCGGCACAAACACATCCACATCATGGCACGCTGCCTTCGGTTTTCAATATCAGGCACACACTGAGACTCATGCCACTACAGAAAACACAATGTTGGGTACTGTTCCATTAGAACAAATTCTAGATTTTGGCTACTCCAAACTAGTTTCTAGGTGATTTTAAGTCCCAAACAAATTCACAAACATGGAGAAAACATAAAACACCAATTGATTTCATAAAAATGGATCAAAACACTAAATCACTCATTTAAACCCCTAAAATCAACACTTAGAGCATTTTAGGTCCAAATGAAGAATTTTCAGTTTCTAATCCAAACTCTTAGCATGAATAAGTTATAAATCACATTTAAAACATATCCAAGCAAGAAACACACTTAAAACACCCCAAGAACTCAATTTAGCATATTAAACCTCAAATAAGCCTAACATGAAAAAAGAGTAGAAATAAGAGTTTAAGCTTAAAAACGACTACCTCTTATAGTTGAGATGAAGATCTTCAAGCCTTGACCTTGCTCTTGGATCCTCCTTCAAGCTTGATTATTGGTCCTCTAGCTTTTCCTCCTCCTTTCTCTTTCTCCCCCATGGTTTCACTTCTTTCTTTTCTATTTATTTTTTCCCTTCTCTGCCGTGGGAGAAAAATGAAGAGAAGAAGTCATAATTGGCTTCTTATAGCCAATTACTAAAGGGTACCAAAAATCCTGATCTGGTAAGAACACTCAGATTCCACCGAATCTAGATTCTTAATTTCCAATAAACTTAAAATAAATCCTGAGATTCATTAAAAATATTGTTGCACCATTATCACATTTTTTCATATGTGTGACTAGTCAATCCGATATTAAAACACACACTTAGTATACTTAAAAATATCAAACTAACTCCGATTATCCTCAGATTTTAACTGTAGAATAGTTCACACATTTGTGACCTAGAAATAAAGTCTCCACATTTATTTCAACTAACTGAGCAGTTTAAGCAATTTTCGGGGCTAATAACAGCTATTTCTCACAAATAGTGTTACAGTAAAGTGACTAAACATGCTCAGAAAATCACAAAATTAAACAGACATGTTAAGTAGGCATTAGGCTACCTCTGTATCCTTGTACAAGCCTAACATATTTTTCAAGGTGTTATATTTCTCCCCTCCATTTTAAGATATCACACTCAAAAGGATCACATCTATCCATAATAATACCTTACTAAATTTAAACACAAACTAATAACTCAGTTTGCATAACACCTACAAAAATATCTAAATGAGTTTCTAACACATGGCACATACAAGAAGATACCTTGCATAGGGTCGAAAGATAAAGCATCTGCTATTTTGACTACAGTATACACCCTTCCTAAAGCTTGTGGCCTTGGGTCGAGTATAACTCCTTGCCTCTGTGAACACCCCCTAGCATAATGCCCCAGTCGGCCACTCACAAAGCAAATCACACAAGGTCTAATGCCATGTGGCCTTCCACACACCGGGTACTCAGGCTTAAAGGTTTCCACTTGAACTTGCTTATCTTCATCGTTTTCTGAAGAACTAGATGTAGAAACACTTTCCCAATCTTCGTATTCATCGTGTGGATAGTTGGGTGTAGAAACACATTCCTCATTCCCATTATCCGCCCATATCAAACCCTTTAGGATCCCCTAAAAGATTTGATCACTTATATCCCTAAGAGTCTCATCTTCCTTTTGAGCTTCTAGAATCTGAGTCCTCAAGTCACTCACCATGTCCACTTGACTCACACTAAGACTATGTGGTAGCACAGTTACTAAAAGGCTCATGTCTCTAAAACTCTCAAGAAGTTCACTCTCCTGGATCATTATCTGGGACACGTGTAGGGATTTCCTACTAATGCATCAGCCACTACATTGGCCTTACTCAGATGATACTCTAACTCCATATAAGAAATGTCTCCAAACTTTTAGGGCAAACACTACTACTGCCAACTCTAGATCATGATAGGGTCATTCTCCTCAAGAGACCTCAACTGCCTTGATGCATAGGCAACAACTCTCCTATATTGCATCAGACAACACCGTAAACCCATCCTTGAAGTATCATAACATCATACCTCAAAGTTGTCCAAAAGATCTAGAATTACCAACACTGGCGTAGTAGTTAACCTCAAAAACAACTCTTGGAAACTATTCTCACAAATCGAAGTCCACTCAAAAGTACTACATTTCCTACTCAATCTAAGTAAGGGTAGCACTAACTAAGAAAAACCCTTTATGAACCTTCTATAGTACCTCGCTAGGCCTATGAAGCTTCTGATCTCAGCCACAATGGTGGGTTTCTTCCATTGCAACACTGCATCAACTTTGCTTAGGTCCACAAAAATCCTACCATGAGATATCACATGTCCTAAAGACCATACTTGTGAAAGCTAGAACTCACATTTAGATAACTTGGAAAATAACATTTTTCTCCTTAAGGGTGTCCAACACTATCCTTAGATGTGGTTCATGCTCCTTCATTAACTAAGAGTAGATTTAGAATATCATCGATAAGCACCACAATAAACTGATCTAGGTAGGGTCTAAAGATCCTGTTCACATAATCCATGAGCACTACCAGCGAATTCGTTAACCCAAAGAATATCATGAAATACTCATAATGTCTGTGCCTAGTTCTAAAAATGGTCTTAGGAATATCCTTTTCCCTAATTTGTAGCTAATGATATCCAAGCCTAAGATCAATCTTTGAGAAAATCACAACTCCTCTCAACTGATCCATTACATCATCTATCCTAGGTAACGGATACTTGTTTCTGATAGTTATCATAATTAACTATCTGTAATCCACACAGAGCCTCATGGTACCATCCTTTTCTTTACTTGAACATAGGTGCTCCCCATTGAGGAACACTCGACCTAATAAATTGTTTGATCAATAAACCTCGATTGCTTTTTGAGTTACGCTAACTCTAGTGGTGCCATCCTATAGGATGTTTTAGAGAACTCTATGTCTCGCTCGGTGACAGTTCCACTTCCTCTTTTGAAGGTCTCGTGTTTTTTGCTCCTCTTGATACTTATTGTCACGACCCTCAACGATTCTGCATTCCTTCACCAAGGCTACAAAATCCTGGATTTCAAAAAGCTGGGTCACTCTTTGAATGTCTTCTCTCAATCCTTTCTCAAAATTAACACACGTCCACTACACCACTTTGATACTGGATGAGAACTTCAATAATTCATTGAGCTTGGCCACAACTAACCAACAGATATCTCGCCTTGGTCCAACCTCAGAAATTCCATTTCCTTGCATTCCATAGAATTTATGGAAAACACTTCTCAAAAACGTCTTCTTGAAGATCTCCCACATAACAAGAGTCCCCAACACCTCAAAAGATCTCTTGATGTCCTTCCACCAATCCTATGCTTCTCCCTCCAGCAAGTAAGAAGCAAAGAGCACTCGTTGCCCATCCGAGCAAACCATAATAGTTAAGATCTCCTCAATCTCCTTTAGCCAACTCTCAACTCTCACCGAATCTTACTCCCCCTTGGAAGATGGTGGATTAGTCTTCTTGAACTCTGAGAGATCTTGAAGTTCTGATCTCTCCCAACTAGTACCTCTTAGTTTGGTTACCCTGATTGATATGGTGGTTGTGTAAACTGTTGACGCTAGGTCACACCCATAATCTCCAACGTCCTTGCAATCGCAGCTGTTTAATGTCTAGTAGCCTCAACAGTAGAGATTGTCTGCTCCTGCATCACATCAGCAGTAGCGACTATCAACTCCCTCAAAGCATATATCGTAGCTATAAAGGCTCCAACTAAGTCTAGGCCTTCATAAGCTGAATTCCTATTTCTACGGGTTTGCCTTGGAGAAGCCATAGTTTCTTGTACACATAAAATAATACATATTGGGGTAGCTAATCCCAATATCATGTAACCATGTAACAGTAGCTAAAGCAGTCATACCAAAGGCAAGTCATGCAGTTCTATCACACATCTCCCACAAGAGATAAAGAAAAGAACAACTACCCTCATAGGAATTCCTAAATATGCCTTAGCATGATCAGTCCATACCCCGGCTCAACAGGATGAACTACTCTAATACTATAATGTAACAGCCCAATATCAAAGACCTGATATACCTCCTATATATAAGGCACCCAATACTAGCCATATCAATTTTAACCTACAACAGCAAACTAACCCATAACATTCATTCACATAAATAATTATAGAGAGCTTGAAGAACAAAAAGTCATATATATACACCATCAGCCTCTCAAGGCAAACTATAATACATAACTTTTACAAACTCAAGGTAGTAGGAAATAAATATACAACATATTTATTTCAAGAAACAAAATAAACTACGCTAGTTCTTTTGCTCCTTCTGCTTCCCTTACCTGTACCTGGGTTTACATGGAAACACAATCAGGATGAGAAATCACAATTTCTCAATATAAGATTTCCAATACCAGTGTTCATTCATCACAAAGAACAAACCATACAATAAACATAAGATTAAGCCTGCAACAAATAAATGAGCCATTGCTCAAAACTATCAGAACGTATACATACATTATGTAACATTCAACTATCAGAACGTATACATATGCTATGTAACATTCATAAGGCAAGCTAAAATCCTATCTGGTACTAATATTGGATAATCAATGATATCAAACAACTGCCTATATAATCGCGAGATATCATCGACAAGGAAACAACGAGCAAGCAAGGCAATTGCCCATTATGAATGCTTATGCCTTGAAGCATATCAAATGAGTTTTTGATGATAACAAAAGAAAAAGAGAAGATCAAGATCAAAAGAGAAGACCAAGATCAAAAGAGAAGAACAAGATCAAAAGAGAAGACCAAGATCAAAAGAAGGAAACCAAGAGGTAAATAGATATAGGTCTTAGATCTTTAATATAAAATGCTCTCAAGGTATCTCAAAGATCTTCAAATGTTTTTTCAAAGATTCTTTTAAATCAACTAATAATTCAAAGTTAATCTTTTTAAAGATATGTTGATTTCAATCTTGGATTTCATAATTCAAATGTAAATCTTGTTAAAATCCAAACCTAATATGGAAGGATTGATAAATGCACTTAATTGGAGTTAAAAAATGTGTTCAAAGGTCTTAGTAATCGATTACACATATGTTGTAATCGATTACAAGCTAAACAGGGGCCTTATAATCGATTACATTGAGCATGTAATCGATTACAAGCATGGCAGAAGCCTTGTAATCGATTACACTGAGGCTATAATCGATTGCAAATCAGACCCGGACCATGTAATCGATTACACAAGGTTGGTAATCGATTACATCATGCCCAGAAAGCTAAGAACACGTTTAAACAGCTATGTAATCGATTACCAATAGTGTGTAATCGATTACCACTATTTTATCAGCTTTTAATGCTTGGCTTTTAACCCCCCCCAACGGCTCTTTAACAAAAAACAGTTTATATACATGTCTTGGGGCATCATTTGTGGATGAACAACAACTGAGAAATATATTTCAATCACTCAAATATGTGAATCAATCCTTGAATCATTTGTGCTCTATTTTTGTAAATATTTGAGATATTCTTGAAGAGCATTATAAAGTTTTAATTTGTATTATCTACTCTTTGAGAGAGTTTTTATCTTTTACACTTTGTATAATCTATAAAAGAGATGGTGAGGTATCCCTCTAGAGAAAAGGGTGAGGTATCCCTTAGTTGGATAGAGGGTAAGGTATCCCTTGAGGGTGAGGCATCCCTCAAAAGTTGTAAAGAGTGAGGTATTCCTGGTTGAGGCTCAAGCACAAAGGGTGAGGCATCCCAAGGTGTGGTGAGTGCTCTAGTTTGTAAAGGTTGTCAAGCACCTATTGAAACTTGAAGATATAGTGAAAAATCTCTAACGGTTGCTTGAGAACTGGACGTAGGTCATAAGTGGATTAGTGGCTGAACCAGGATAAACCTTGTGTTTGATCTTCTAAACTCATCTATTTACATTTGTGCATTTATTTTATATGCTTGCTTGAATGTTATTCATCTTGGCTTGTCTAATTTGTGAGTGAAGTATTCAATCTCATTTATCTATTCACTTCAATCATCTAATAGTTTCAACAAAAATTGATTATCAAACGTTTTACAAAAGATTTACGAAAATATTTTATAAACTCAATTTACCCCCTTCTTGAGTTTGAGGCCACTTGGTAACACCCATACAGCAGCCAACAAATGCAATACTTTATGATATGATGTATGGTTAGTCTAACATCCTAATATTTATTATCCAGATATATTATCATATGAAAGAATAATCAATATTGACCATGTCA
Organism: Ormosia semicastrata; assembly: GCA_029884595.1. NCBI lineage: Eukaryota > Viridiplantae > Streptophyta > Magnoliopsida > Fabales > Fabaceae > Ormosia > Ormosia semicastrata. The sequence goes on along the minus strand of JAQQTO010000036.1, from coordinate 8,031,260 downwards.
CTTCTAACATGCAACAACAAACTAAACCCATATCAATTATACATAATGAGTAAATATAGAGAGCCACGATAACAAAAGTTATATATATACATCATAGCCTCAAAATGGTGTACTGTTATACATAACTCAAAATAACTAAGCAAATATAAAACATATATAAGCTCAGCTCAAAATAGTATCTATACTATGTTAGTCCTCATACATCTTCTTCTCCCTTCTCGAAGAACTCGCACCTGGATTTACATGGCAACACAATCGGGTGAGAAATCATATCTCAAGAGAAGTATTCCAATACCAAAGATATATATATATATGTATATATATATATATATATATATATGTACAATCAGATAATATTCACAATTATTGAATTAACACTTCAATCACAGAAGCAACAACATCTCCATTTCAGAGACATGCATTCGCCCATACAATTGCAATGCATGAATATTGTTATGATAGCAACTGCCCATACAATCGTCATGCTATGCCAAGTTACGTCTATTGTTTATGCCTATGCAATTTCCTAAGCATGAAAATGAATAATGTATGATACCATATCTAGGAACCTCCAATTCCATGGTAATGTCATGAATGCATGAAACCTGAACAAAGTAATGGAAATTACAACTATAACCTTGAACAAGCACTAGAAGTCCATCCAACAAACGTCATTATCATAGAGGAAATCCATTCCCCCCTGGGTGGTGAAGTCCATCAACTACACAGTTATTGATAATGAACAAGGAAATCTATTCTTAAAATCACTATAATAGGAAGGATACAATCCACCTTACCTAAAATAGATCACCCACATTGACAGGACTCACACTTTTCAAAAACAATCACCTATATCTACGGGGCTCACACTTTTCAAAAGCAAAACATACAATCATGTATATAACCTTGTCTAACTAAAATCATGAAGAGGATATTACTCACCAATCCATTCAACAAACACATAAAGAGGATATTACTCACAAATCTATGCTTCACAAATAACTCATGCAAAACAATTACTAATTACTTCCTATAACTAGTTTCATAATTGATTTATATGCATTTCAAGCTCATTTCACAACACTTCATCAAATACTCTTAAAAGTACTTTAACATTCTTAAAATAGCATGCATAAGTGATTCCAACACTTAGGGAAACTCATTTCCTCAATTCATCACAATACACAAAATATATATATATATATATATATATATATATATATATATATATATATATATATATATATAAGCATGTCTAATTATTCCTAATAATTAACATTACAAATCAACTTGATTCAACGTAATCACTATTCATTAAAATACTCCTATTAGAGTCTCATTACTCAATAAAAAGCATAAAAGAAAGCATCACATAAGTGATCTCCTTCAATTTCCCAAATAAAGGACTCTGTTCTGTTCTGTCCAACGAAGGGCGCCCGCTACGCGCATAACAGATTCTTCCTTGGTACTGGGCACTCAAACGCCCAGCTCTTAAGTGCTCACACACAGAACTAGTTTCTGCATAATTCTGTAGGAACGATCATTATTCCATTAGGAACAATTGATCTTCCAATCACTCAAATTCACTTCAAAGTGATTTTCTAACCTCAAACAAGGTTCAACTACACATAGCAACCTTTAATCCACTTCAATTTCCTTTAATTCAACCACTTTGGGAATCAAAATCCAACATCCAACCTAAACCCCCAAAATTGACCTAAAGGGAATTAAGGCTTCCAAATGATGAAAAATTAATCCAAACACATTCATAAATCAGTTTCTAACTCATCCAAACTAACCATATCAAGATTCAACACAAGAATCACAAAATCACTCTCAAACCTCCATTTCTTCATTAAATTCCTCAAGAACCAAACATAAAAGAAATGAATACCAACTATCAAACTAAGTTTCCCCTACCTCAAAGACTAGAAAAGAAGTTTGAAAGTAGCTCTTCTCCTCCACTAAACTCTTCCTCCTCTTTGTTAGTTAATTCTCCACCTTTGCCTTGCTTCTTGCCTTTCCCTTTGTTCCCCCTACTGCAGCCATTAAAGAGAAGAGAAAATGAGAGAAAAGTCTCACTTTGCTCATTTAGAAAGATCAAAATAGCCTCTAACAACCGTGTGGTCATTTGGTAACTTAAGTGACTACACTGCTTTACCCTAATCTGCTAAGAATGCTTGGATTCCACCACACCAAGATTCCTAACTTTCAACAAACTTAAAATAAATTTTAAGATTCATTAAAAATATTGTTTCACCATTTCCATATCTGCTGGGGGTCAATCCGGCACTAAAACACAATCAATATGCTTAAAAATGGCAAACAAACTCTGATAATTCTTAAATTTTAACCACATATACTTCTACATATTTGTGACCTAGAAACAAGTTCTCCACACTATTTCCATTAACTAAGCAATTTAAGTCAAAATTAGGGCTAAAAATAACTATATTCCACATATAGTGCTATAACAAAGTGACTAAACATGCTCGAACGGTCGCAAAATTTTACAGGCATGGCAAACTAGTGTTAGGCTACCTCTGTAACTATATACAAGTCTATCATGATTACCTAGGGTGTTACAGTTAGGTTCACACAAAGTCTTGCTAATATCAGCAATGCAAATGCAGATTTTAGTTTTAGAAAACATATGCCACTTACTTGTTCCCTAGGAACCGCGTTCCCTTGTATATGCTAAGTAGGATAGGCATCCAAGTCCTGACACTACTTAGTGATGTGTGAAATAGTTTCCTTCACAAAAGTAAAAGTACCTCTACCAACTCCATACACCGATAACCCTGACCATACTAGCAAATATACAAGGAGAATTCGGATCCAACACTTCATTCTCAGGTCATATGATTGTACACACCATCTAAGGTTACAATACATAAGAAAAAAGACATAGCAAGTTTGAAAAGAAGATATGCAGTGTATTTTTCAAATACATATAATCATCACTAGGTCCTTTCTAACCAAGTGACTAAAGAAAACTAGCAAATCCCATAATCAAGCTCACTTACTGCTTAAGGAGCAAGGTCATGTTTCTAGTACTTCCTATACCTCAACCTCGTCTCACAAAGGAGTAAAATGTGATCCATGCATCTCCGGCACCACTTTCCACGCAAAGAAGCAACCTATGCATGATAACATAACTAACAAGTCAAGCACACTTAGCTTACAACACCTAATACCTTACTTTATCACATCACAAGTGATTCACAAGGCAACCTCCTGTTGCTCAAGGTTCTAGTTATTGACCTACGATATTCTACTTCTCAAAGGATGCTTAAGGTTTCACATATCCTATCATAAGATTCACCTTAACTAAGGGAAAAGCTCTAACTAGAATACATGATCTGTAATACCCTATAAAATCATGTTAGGCTTGTATATGGTTACAGAGGTAGCCTAATACTTACCTAATATGTCTGTGTAGTTTTGTGACTTTCTGAGTACGTTTAGGCACTTTGTTGTAATACTATGTTAGAAATATAGTTTTATTTGCTCTAGAAGTGGCTTAAACTACTTAGTTAGTGGAAATAAATGTGGAGAGTTTGTTTCCAAGTCATAAATGGGGGAATTATGCTACAGTTAAAGTTTGAGAATTTTCAGAGTTAGTTTGACATTTTTAAGCATAGTGGTTGTGTGTTTTAGTGTCGAATTGACCCCCAGCTGATATGAAAATATCAATTTTTGTGAAACAGAATTTTTAATGAATCTTAGGATTTATTTTGAATTTGTTGGAAATTACAAAATCGGATTTGGTGAAATCTGAATGGTCTTAGCAGATCGGGATTTTGGTACCCAATCAAGAGAAGTCTAATTCGACTTCCCTTCTTGAAATATCCCACGGTAGGGATATTTGAGGGGTAGGAGCAGAACAGAAAACGTAAAGAAGAGAAGAGAAATGAAAGAAAAATAGAAGAGAGAAACCGAAGAGGAAGAAAAGAGGGGGAAAAGGGAAAGATGAAGGGAGAGCTTGGATCTTCCATAGCCTATCCTTGGCTTCATCTTCATCTTCATCTTATTGACCTTGAGGTAAGGGTGTTATTTTTATCCATTTCCTCTTATCTTCACCTTGTTTCTTAGTGAAACTTGATGAGGAAAAAGTAGGGTATGGGTGAGAATAGGAAGTTAGATGTTAGTTTCTTGCTTGTTTAGTTGAAATGAGTTAGATTCTAACAAGTTTAGTACATGGTTGATAGATTGGAACCCTTAGAATCCATAGTTTCCAATTAGTTAGTTAGTTAAAACAAAGGGGTTTTAAGGTTGAAGTTTTTGTTTTAATCAAAGTTTGATTGAGCCAAAGGAAGAAATGAGGTTTATAACTTATTTAGAGACCTCTAGTGATGATAGAAATCATCTAGAAGTGAGGATAAAGGGTGAAATCTTAGTTTGGAACCAAGATTATGCAGAAACATGTTCTGTAGAATTTTTTACAGAAGGGTCATGCCTAGGTGTAACCTGGTCAAGCCTAGACATGGACTGATCAGTTTTCAGTCCAGTGAGACAGAGACTTCCAAGCCTAGGCGTGATACAGGACAATAACCTAATAGCTTGTAGTGTTGGTCACATAATCTGAGCTGTAGATATTGGATTAACCTGATTCCAGTGGCATTTGAAAGCTAAGGCTAAGGCTATCTACCTATACAATTTTAGAATTTTATTAGTTAGGATGAATTTTTTATGAATTTATGAAAAACATCCTTTTTGGTGCCTAGAGCAGATATCATCAGAATTTTTATTTTGATGTTTTGAGTTTCCTAATTGTTAGAATCCTTTGTTTATGCCAAGTAGAGTATGTTGAAACTCTGATAGGAGTAATTGATGAAGTGGGAATGTATTAAGTCAAGTTGACTTGAAATGCTAATTATGGGAGGTAATTAGACATGGCTATATATATACATATAATTTGAAATGCTAATTACGGGAGGTAATTAGACATGACTATATATATACATATAATTTGTATTATGATGGATCAAGGAATTGAGTTTCCCTAAGTGTGGGAATTATTCGTGTATGCTCTTTTAAAAGTGATAAGGTACTTTTAAAAGTATTTGATGATTTGTTTGTGAAATAAATTTGGAATGCATATAAATCAATTGTGAAACTAGTGTTTGGAAATAATTAGTAATTGTATTGCATGAGATGCTTGTGAAACCTATTGAGGTTTGTAATGATAATTATGAGAAGTTAATTAGATATGATGATATACTTAATGGTATGATTTGCCTTTTTGAAAGGTGTGAGCCCCGTGAAAGTGGGTGTTCTATATTAGGTAAGGCACGTGGTAACTTTCCTAATATAGTGAAATTCTTGAGGATTGATTTCCTTGTTCATTATCGATAACCGTGTAGTTAATGGGATTTCACTACTCAGGGGGGGGATAAGATGTCCTCTGGGATAATAATGTATGCTAGATGGGACTTCTAGTGCTTGTTCAAGGTTATGGATGAAACTATGGACTTCCATTACTTTGTTCAAGTTTCATGCATTCATGACATTACCATGGGAGTGAAGGTCTTGGATGTGGTATCATGCATTATTCATTTTCATACTTAGGAATATGCGTAGATATAATCATTAGTCATAATTCAGCATAGCATGACAATTGTATGGGCGGTTGCTATCATGACATTTTGTAATTGTATGGGTAATTGCTTGTTGTTGAGATGAGATGTTGTAACTTCTATGATTGAAGTATCAACGAGATAATTGTGTATTGTTGCAATGAGGAGTTGTTGCTTCTATGATTAAAGTATCAATGAGATAATTATGAATATTATCTGTTTGTATATATATATATATATGTGTGTGTGTGTGTGTGTATTTGTATATATACTGATATTGGAATACTTCTACTGAGATATGTTTTCTCACCCCGATTGTATTACCATGTAAATCCAGGTGCGAGCTCTTCGAAAGGGAAAAAAAAGATGTATAAGGACTAGCACAATATAGATGTTGTTTTGAGCTGAGCGCATATTTGTTTTATATTTGCTTAGTTGTTTCAGGTTATGTATGACAGTATGCCTTGAGGCTGTGATGTATATATAACTTTTGCTATCGTGGCTCTCCATATTTACTCATTATATATGAATAATATTTGTTTAACATTGATGAATGTTAGTGGTAGCAGGGTCAATATTGGGTTATTCATTTATATGATGATATATTTAGGTAGCAAATATTAGGCTTCTCCTCACATTTTTAGAATTTTGTCTCCAAAATTCATTGGCCATCAACACTTAGTCTCTCACAACTAAGGTTTTCAAGATCTCCAACAGACATCACATTGGTCCTTCACTAGAAGAATTCCTATTCTCCCAGTTCACCTAGGTGGAATCATAGTTTTGTGTCCACACAGAACATTACATATTGAGCTGCAGTCTCAACATCATGTAACCGTGTAACAGTAGCTACCAACATCCAACCTAAAGCAAATCATGCAATCATTTTTCCAACATCTCAAACAAGAGATAAAGAAATTCATAACACACAGAGAAACTTCTACATGCTTAAGCATAGTCAGTCCATACCACGGCTCAACAGGATGAACTGCTCTGATACCAAAATATAACAACCCAATATTTGCTACCCAAATATATCATTATATAAATGAATAACCTAATATTGACCCTACTACCACTAACATTCATCAACATTAAACCCATATTATTCATACATAATGAGTAAATATAGAAAGCTATGATAGCAAAAGTTATATATACATCACTATAGCTGGCAAAATGGGCCAACCCGCCCCGACCCGCGTCAACCTGCTAAAATGCGGGGCGAGGTGGGTTGGCCCGTTTTAAAAAATGGGTTGGAAGAGCTAACCCACCCCGCTTTAAGGTGGGTTGGCGGGTTGGCGGGTTGGCCCGTATAAAAAATAAAATAAGAAAAAATAGATGAGTTGATGGGTAAACTGGTTTAACCCGCCTAAAAAATAAAAAAAATATAAAAAATCAATAAATACTATAAAAAATAATAAATAATAATGGTAAAAAATTTCAAACCACATATCTAAAATATAATTTTTAAAATAGTCTAATTAAATATTCAAACATAAATTATATAATATCAAAGAGTTTTTCATTTATAGTATTACTTATTATTATTTTAAAAAAAAAAAGAACCAACCCGCAGGGCCAACCCGCCCCCGCCCCGCTTAACCCGCGGGTTATGCGGGGCGGGTTATGCGGGTTGGAAAAGAAATATGGGTTCAATCCTTGAACCCAACCCGCAAAAAAACAGCGGGTTGGCGGGTTGAGCCCGCGGGTTGAACCCGTTTTGCCGGCTCTATACATCACAGCCTCAAGGCATACTGTTATACATAACCTGAAACAACTAAGCAAATATAAAATAAATATATGCTCAGCTCAAAACAGCATCTATACTGTACTAGTCCTTATACATCTTCTTTTTCCCTTTCGAAGAGCTCGCTCCTGGATTTACATAGCAATACAATCAGGGTGAGAAAATATATCTCAGTAAAAGTATTCCAATACCAGTATATATACAAATAGATAACATTCATAACTATCTCGTTGATACTTCAATCATAGAAGCAACAACTCCACATTGCAACAATACGCAATTATCTCATTGATACTTTAATCATAGAAGTTACAACATCTTATCTCAACAACAAGCAATTGCCCATACAATTGCAATGCACGAAAATGTCATGATAGCAACCACCCATACAATTGTCATGCTATGCTTAATTATGACTAATGATTATGTCTATGCAGATTCTAAGTATGAAAATGAATAATACATGATACCACATCCAGGACCTTCACTCCCATGGTAATGTCATGAATGCATGAAACTTGAACAAAGTAATGGAAGTCCATAGTTTCATCCATAACCTTGAACAAGCACTAGAAGTCCCATCTAGCATACATCATTATCCCAGAGGACATCTCATCCACCCACGAGTAGTGAAATCCCATCAACTACACGGTTATCGATAATGAACAAGGAAATCAATCCTCAAGAATTTCACTATATTAGGAAGGTTACCATGTGCCTTACCTAATATAGAACACCCACTTTCACGGGGCTCACACCTTTCAAAAAGGCAAATCATACCATTAAGTATATCATCATGTCTAATGAACTTCTCATAATTAGCATTACAAACCTCAATAGGTTTCACAAACATCTCATGCAATACAATTACTAATTACTTCCTAAAACTAGTTTCACAATTGATTTATATGCATTCCAAATTTATTTCACAAATAAATCATCAAATACTTTTAAAAGTACCTTATCATTCTTGAAAGAGCATACACGAATAATTCCCACACTAAGCGAAACTCAATTCTGTTACCAAGTGGCTTCCAGTACTCAAGGGAGGTGAATTGAGTATAAAACGTTTTCTCAAAACCTCTTTTATTAAAAACAAATATTAAAACTTAATAAATAAATGCACTGAAGAAACGAGAAGAAGAAAAGAGACAATAAGAACAGCAGAAAATAAATATATAATAAATTAAAATTACATAAAATAAAGAGATTAAGAAGAGAGAAGCCGGCACAATATTTATCCTGGTTCGACCACTAACCCACTTGTGGTCTACGTCCAGTCCTCGAAATAATAACCGATATTTTTCACTATGTATACAAGCTTCAATAGGTGCTTGCTACCGTTTACAAAATAGAGCACTTTTCACACACAGGAAAACTCTACCCTTGTGCTAAAGCCTCAGCCTGTAGGGATACCTCACCATTATACAAACCTTGAGGGATACCTCACCCTCGGTATAGAATAGCAGATAGTAAACGAAGAGAAACTCTCACTCAGAGCAAATTATACAAATTGAAGCACTATAAAGTTCTCTAACAATATCTCAGAATTTTACCAAAAGAGCACAGAGAAAAAGAGAGAATTTTGTAAACAGCGTTTTAGCACAAGCAAAAATGATTTTAGAAATTCAGTGTATTTTAGAAGTGACTCAAGGTCTCTATTTATAGAGCTTTCGATCAAAAATAGTTGTTTAAGGAATTTAATACGATAATAAATGCAAACGTGTTCACGTATAAATTCAAAATACAAAACAGAGTCTTGTGGGTTATTCGAATACAATTATGGGGTATTCGAATACCACTGGTTTCAGTTCTCATAAAAAAAATTCAGAAACAGGTTATTCGAATACCACAAGGGTGTAATCGAATACCACTGATTTCATTTTCTCATAAAACAATTCAGAAGCAGGTTATTCAAATACCACAAAGTGGTATTCGAATACCACTGTTTGAAACACGTTTTTAAAAGCATTTTTAGAAGGATTGTATTTGAATACCTTCAAGGTTATTCGAATACCTCTATTTCAAGTCATTTAAAACACTTTTAGAAAATAGATCAGGTGGTTTCTGAAATTCTACAAACTCTTTGATTTTCAAAGCTATATTAAAACTTTAATTTAGTTTGTAAGAAAACATGTTTTTAGATCTTTTAAGTCAAGCACTGAGATATCCTATAAAAGCTCTGTATAAGAGAGATCCTAAGTCCTAAAGCTAATCTTGAAGATCTTGGACTCGGTCTTCTCATCATCTCCATGTTTGTTATCATTAAAACTCATCTTTATTATCGCATGGTAATCACATTCTCTCCCTTTTTGATGATGACAAACTATCATTGAGAAAATCATTAGTTCATATACATTGAAATTCAAAAAAAGATAGGAGACTTACTCTCAGAGGTGATTTAATATCAATAATAAATATATTCTCCCCCTTTCTTTTGGAATATAATAGCCAATATCAATCCAATTTAACCTATCTTTTCTCAGATAAGATTGATTATTTTTCTCCCCCTTTTGGCATGATAAAAAAGGATGCACGCATACAATAAAGTACTTCTTTAAATATGCATGTGATAAACAATAAACAATTGTAAGTGGCAACAGATTGATTGAAAGTACTCATTGCATTAAATATAGTTGGCCAACTACATATACAGTTTTATTAAAAACAGCCAATAATAAACAGAAAATAGCCAAAAAACTAGAACGTAAGCAGTGAATCCTAGAAATAAGCATCTAGTGGCGGAGGAGGAAAGGCAGGTTTTTTGCCAAATAGCAGAGCTCGAAGTGCAGCATGTTCATGCTCAACACTAGCTATTCTGTCAAACAAAATAGTGAAAGTGTTCTCCATGTAAGCTCTGTTATCCAACAGAGAAGCCAGGATTTGCTCATTTGTGACAAAAGCAGGAGCAGGAATATCAGCAGCAGCAGCAGGGGCAGCACGGTCGCCTAGAGGGTCGTCCTCATCATCATCAACTTCAACTGGGAACACCCAGCCTTCATCGGTCTTGATCATCTTCATTTTATTGAGGGTAAAGGACCCAAACACGTGATGATGGGTTAGCGAAGTCGCTCGCTCGGTTTCCAGAATATGAGGATACTTGCCTAGAAAGGCAGTGATGATCAGTCCGTAGGGCAGCTCAGACCGCTCCTTACCTTTTGCCTTCATCATATGCTTCATGATGAAGACGGGCCAGTTAATCTGGTGTCCTTGATTTAGGATCCACAGTATGAACACATCATCTTCGCTCAGATAGGTGTAGTTCCCACCTCTAGGAGCTAGGATGTGGGCATAAGCATAATGTAGGAGCTTGTCCTTACTTTTCATAATGCCTCCTTTGACTTCCTTTTGAGTCGAAGGTAATGCCAACCCAGGTCTCAGAACATCTTCAATTGCTCTATTTTTGTTGAAGAGCTGGAGAAGCGAGTCTTCGTCAACGTTGCGGCCGGTTGACTGCAAGCCAAACATCTGAACCCAATTGTTGGATGTGATCACAATGTTTTGGTCACAGGCACTAGAGTGTAGCTCCTGACCTTCAATCTTTAGGTTGCAATAGAATATCTTATCCAGGTTGGGATACAGAACGGCTGAGTAAGAGCAGAAACAAAGTACGTTGGTGATTTAGCCGGTTCAAAAAGTCAAAGCCTTCTCTTTCGAAGAACCCCAAGTCGAGGTACTTCGGTTGTAATAAGTTGCGCTCCCGAAAGTGTGTAATGAAGCACCCAAGCTGTTGCTCATTGGAGGAAAGCCTTCGAAGGTCCAGCGGGTTGTTGCATGGAGCCGTCTTCGTGTGAGGACACTTTAGGCGAGAAGACGAAGCCATAGATGGAGGAAAGTGATGAAAAGAATAGGGAATGAAGGTGAGATACGAGAGAAAGAGAGAAAAGAGTTTATGAAGAGAGGAGGGAAACCAGAGGGTTTTTGAAAATGAAGAGAATGGCTGGGAAATACCAAAGGATGCACCCTTCAGATAGAGGGTATTCGAATAGATGGGTCAAATTGGCTTGGCTGTCAGTCTATGGTATTCGAATATTGTATCATGTATTCGAATACCCACACACATAAAGGCAAGATAAGAGTAAGTATTCGAATAGCATCCAAGGCATTCGAATACTCCAGAAGCATGTTAAAAATACTGATATGCAAAGCCTCAGGTTATTCGAATAATTATTGAGTTATTCGAATACACCAGCTTGTAGGAGTACTGTATTGATGTATGGTATTCGAATAGCCATAGGTATATTCGAATAGCCCTATTAGAAAATCACAAATTTGCACGTATAACAGTAATGGTATTCGAATACCATAGAGAGGTATTCGAATAACTTAAACAAGAAATCACATATATATATCCAGGAATTACATTTTGAGAGATAAAAGCTTACCTTTTGATAGGGTACCTGCAAAAAAGGATTTCGGGATAACTCCGACGCTCAAGTCAGTAATAATTTAAGAAAGATTGAAATCATAATTAAGCAAATAGTAAGTAATCATATGTTGGATTGATCAATTATGCCAAATTCTCCTCTAATATAAAATAATGCTTCTTTTGCTAGGGGTTTAGTGAAAATATCTACAAGTTGCTTAGATGTTTCAACAAATTCGAGAATGCAATGCTCTTTTTGTACATGATCTCTGATAAAGTGGTGTCTTATCTCTATATGCTTTGTTCTGGAATGCAGAATAGGATTCTTAGAGATATTTATTACACTAGTGTTATCATATCTTATCGGGATGTGATTAGGCTAAAGACCGTAGTCTAAAAGTTGTTGCTTCACCTAAAGGATTTGAGCACAACAACTCCCAGCTGTAACGTATTCAGCCTCAGCTGTAGACAGAGCCACACTATTTTATTTCTTGCTATGCCAAGAAACTAAAGAACTATTAAGCAAGTGACATGTCTCACTAATACTTTTTCTATCCAATTTGCACCCAGTAAAATCAGAGTCGGAATATCCTATTAGACTACATGAGGCACCCTTAGGGTACCACAAGCCCATTTGTGAAGTGCCTACTAGGTATTTCATTATACGTTTAACAGCACTCAAATGAGATTCTTTAGGGTTTGCCTGATATCTAGCACACATGCATACATTAAACATAATATCTGGCCTACTAGTAGTAAGATAAAGGAGAGATCCAATCATACCTCTGTATTTCGTTATTTCTACTGATTTACCTCCTTCATCTTTGTCCAAATAGCAAGTACCTATTGGAGTGGCCATGTGTTTAGCGTTTTCCATTTCGAATCTCTTGAGCAATTGCTTGCAGTATTTGGTTTGACTTATGAATGTCCCTTTATTCGTTTGTTTGATTTGAAGTCCGAGGAAGAAGTTCAGCTCTCCTATCATTGACATTTCAAATTCATTCTGCATTATCTTAGCAAATTCTTTGCACAGGGATTCATTAGTAGCACCAAAAATGATATCATCCACATATACTTGCACAATAAGAATATCATGCTTTTTATTTTTAATGAAAAAGGTAGTATCGACTTTTCCTCTTGAAAAGCCATTTTCTAAAAGGAACTTACTCAACCTTTCATACCAAGCTCTAGGAGCTTGCTTTAAGCCATATAAAGCCTTTTTAAGTTTAAAAACATAGTTAGGTAGTTCATGATTTTCAAAACCTGGAGGTTATTCAACGACTACCTCCTCTTGAATAAGGCCATTTAGTAAAGCACTTTTAACATCTATTTGATATAATTTGAAATTCATGATGCAAGCATAAGCAAGTAACATTCTAATAGCTTCTAATCTAGCTACCGGTGCATAGGTTTCTTCATAATCTATTCCTTCTTCTTGATTATAACCCTTAGCGACCAATCTAGCTTTGTTTCTAGTTATTAACCCATTTTCATTAAGTTTGTTTCTAAAAACCTATTTAGTGCCAATTATAGGGTGATCATTAGCCCTAGCAACTAATTCCCAAACTTGATTTCTTTCAAATTGATTTAATTCCTCATGCATAGCTAAGATCCAATGTTCATCATCAAAAGCTTCAATTAAATCCTTAAGTTCAATTTGAGAAACAAAAGCTACGTGATTACAAGCATTTCTAAGAGAATTACGAGTACTTACACCTTTAGATATATCACCGATTATTTGATCAAGGGAGTGATATTTTGAAGTTCTCCATTCTTTGGGAAGTTCCACAGCTTGTGAATCTTCTTGACTTTGTTTATCTTTTTGCTCTTTGATTTCCTTTTCTTTGCTATCCAAATGTGTTTCTGCTAAGACTTCTGCAACATCATCAATAGCAAGATCCTTTCTCGATCCATTTAGGTCAGTTTCATCAAATGCAACATGTATAGATTCTTCAATAGTCATAATTCTTTTATTATATATACAAAAATCTTTACTATGATTTGAATAACCAAGAAATATACCTTAATCAGACTTAGCATCAAACTTGCCTAAGTTATCTTTTCTATTATTTAAAACAAAACATTTGCATCCGAAAACATGAAAGTGTGAGACATTTGGCTTTCTTCTCTTGTATAACTCATATGGGGTTTTCTTTAAAATAGGCCTTATAAGGGCTCTGTTCATTACATAACAAGCTGTACTTATAGCATCTGCCCAAAAATACTTAGGAAGAGCAGCCTCATTAAGCATAGTTCTCGCCATTTCTTCTAAAGAGTGGTTTTTCCTTTCTACAACTCCATTTTATTGTGGAGTTCTAGGGGCAGAGAAATTATGATTAATGTCATGTTCATCACAATAATTTTTAAAAACATTATTTTCAAATTCGCCACCATGATCACTTCTTATAGAAGAGATTTGAAAACTTTTTTCGTTTTGAATAACTTTGGCAAGTCTTTTAAAAACTAGAAATGCATCATTTTTATTTGCAAGAAATAAAGTCCATGTAAACCTAGAAAAATCATCCACAATCACTAAAGTATAGTAATTCCCACCAAACCTCATAGTTCTAGAAGGTCCAAATAGATCCATGTGCAAAAGTTGTAAAGGTCTAGTAGTTGAAACTATATTTTTTGCTTTAAAAGAGATCTTTATTTGTTTACCCTTTTGACATGCATCACATAATTTATTTTTTACAAAATTAAGCTTGGGTAGTCTAATTACTAGCTCTTTAGAGACCAACTTCTTTAAATGATTCATGTGAATGTATGCAATTCTCCTATGTCATAACCATGAATCATCATTCTTACTTAAAAGGCATTTCACATCATTTGAAGATATATCATCAAGACTAATCATATAAATGTTGTTTACTCTACAACCAATGAATTTAACATGCTTATCATTTTTATCTTCAATTATACAATAATTTGAATCAAATATTACCTTATTTCCTTTATCACATAATTGGCTAATACTAAGCAAGTTATGTTTCAAGCCTTCAACAAGCAACATATTTTAGATAGAAGAGTTAGGGTTCTTACCGACTTTGTCGATTCCAAGAATTTTTCCTTTGTTGTTATCACCATAAGTAACGTGTCCATGATTCTTGGGAATAAGCATGGTGAATTTCGAGTCGTCCCCGGTCATGTGCTTGGATCAGCCGCTATCGAGATACCAATTTGAACTCTTGGCTTTCAAGCACACCTACAACACAAGTTTAGTTTTTAACCTTTGGTACCCAAACTTTCTTGGGTCCTTGTGTGTCAGTTTTGGGTATAGTACCCTTGGGAATCCAAACCATTTTTATTCCAATTTTTGTATTAATGTTTTTCCTTGCATTACATGTTGATGCACTATATCCTTTCTTTCCACAGTAAAAATATTTAATAAAAGGACTACTTGAAACACTAGAATACACAAAGAAATTTTTATAGAGTTTTTATTGATTTTTTGGGTTATAACTTATCCCGGCTTTTTGAAAAACCACTCTTTGTCTTCCTAATAAAATATTTAAATTATCCCTTCCAAAGATGAATTTAGAAAGAGTGTTCTTTAAGTCTTCAATTTCTTTTTCAAGCATATGACATAAAGAACAAGATGAAGATGTAGAAGCATGTGAAGAATGATTTGTGCATGCATCAATGATTCCTAAAGTTTCATTTTCAACTTTCAATTCTTCTATTTCTTTATTTAAAACAATAATTTAATTTTTTAAAGAAGAGATTGTTTTCTTAGAAGAAGAGACTATTTTTGTGAGTTTTAAAGATTCTTCATGCAATTCTTCAAAGGCATCTTGTAACTCATCGTAAGAAGGCAATAAAGTAGTATTAGAACTTACCTCATTTTCGCTTTCTTCTTCTTCTCCTTTGGCCATGAGACATAGTTGAGTTTCCTCGCTATCTGAGCTGTCAGTTGAATCCATATCATTTTCATCCCATGCTATATAGGCTTTTCTTCCTTTTCTTTCCTTGAAGGGCTTCATTTTAAATTTCTCCTTCTTCTTTTGGTAAACTGGGCACTCCATTTTCATGTGACCAGGTTTGCCACATTCATAGCAAGTTGGAGTTGATGAAGCTCCTTCACCTTTGTAATGAGTCTTCTTCAGAGGGAAGGGATGTCTTCTTTGCGTTCCCTTTTTCCTGAGAAATTTACTAAATTTTTTAACTAACAGACTAAGATTTTCTTTGTTTACCTCGATGTTCTCTAAGCCTTCTTCATTTTCTTCATCATCATTGTCGATTGATGAGGAAGTGGCTTTGAGTGCTATCCCCTTTTTCTTTTTATCGTTTTCTTTACTTTGACTTAATTTGCTCAGTTCCAGTTCGTGCTCATGAAGTTTTCCAAAGAGGGTAGCTAGAGTCATTGTCAAAAAATCCCTCGATTCTGATATGGCCGTTACCTTGGGTTGCCAAATCCTGCTAAGACATCTCAAAACTTTGTTAATCAAATCTTCGTTAGAAAAACTTTTGCCTAAAGATGCAAGATGATTAATTATGTGGGTGAACCTCTTTTGCATTTCTTAAATGCTTTCTCCTTGGTTCATTCTTAATAATTCATATTCACGAGTTAGAGAGTTGATTCTCGACCTCTTTACTTCACTAGTACCCTCATAGGTAACTTGAAAAGTGTCCTACATTTTTTTAGCAGTTTTACAATTTGAAATTCTAAAAAACTCATCATATCCTAAAGCAGTAGTAATAATATTTTTTGCTTTCAAATTATGTTGAACTTTTCTTTTGTTTTCATCAGACCATTTATTTCTTGGTGTTTCGGTCTTTACGCCATCGACCTCATATGTAGGTATAAAAGTACCATTTTCGACAGCGTCCCACATATCTAAATCAATAGCTTCGATGAAGATTTTCATTCTTTTATTCCAATATACATAACCATCCCCATTGAAAAAGCGTGGTCGATTTATGGAAGATCCTTCTGAAAAACCATTTGAAGAAGCCATGTTCTCTTGAAGCTGCTAAGCTCTTTATACAAGAGTCTAGTTCTGATACCACTTGTTACCAAGTGACTTCTAGTACTCAAGGGAGGTGAATTGAGCATAAAAAGTTTTCTCAAAACCTCTTTTATTAAAAATAAATATTAAAACTTAATAAATAAATGCACAAAAGGAACGAGAAGAAGAAAAGAGACAATAAGAACAGCAAAAAATAAATGTGTAATAAATTAAAATTACATAAAATAAAGAGATTAAGAAGAGAGAAGTAGGCACAGTATTTATCCTGGTTCGACCACTAACCCACTTGTGGTCTACATCTAGTCCTCGAAACAATAGCTAAGATTTTTTACTATGTATACAAGCTTCAATAGGTGCTTGCTATCGTTTACAAAATAGAGCACTTTTCACACATAGGGAAACTCTACCCTTGTGCTAAAGTCTCAGTCTACAGGGATACCTCACCCTTATACAAACCTTGAGGGATACCTCACCCTCGGTACAGAATAGCAGATAATAGACAAAGAGAAACTCTCTCTCAAAGCAAATTATACAAATTGAAGCACTATAGAGCTCTCTAACAATATCTCAGAATTTTGCCAAAAGAGCACAGAGAAAAAGAGAGAATTTTGTAAATAGCATTTTAGCACAAACAAAAATGATTTTAGAAATTTAGTGTATTTTAGAAGTGACTCAAGGTCTCTATTTATGGAGCTTTCAATCAGAAATAGTCGTTTGAGGAATTTAATATGATAATAAATGTAAACGCGTTCACATATAAATTCAAAATACAAAACGGAGTCTCGTGAGTTATTCGAATACCATTATGGGGTATTCGAATACCACTGGTTTCAGTTCTCATAAAAAATAATTCAGAAACAGGTTATTCGAATACCACAAGGGTGTATTTGAATACCACTGATTTCATTTTCTCATAAAACAGTTCAGAAGCAGGTTATTCAAATACCATAAAAAGGTACTCGAATGCCACTGTTTGAAACACATTTTTAAAAGCATTTTTAGAAGGATTGTATTCGAATACCTTCAAGGTTATTCGAATACCTCTGTTTCAAGTCATTTAAAACACTTTTAGAAAACAGATCAGGTGATTTCTGAAATTCTACAAACTCTTTGATTTTCAAAGCTATATTAAAACTTTAATTTAATTTGTAAGAAAACATGTTTTTAGATCTTTTAAGTCAAGCACTGAGATATCCTATAAAAGCTCTGTATAAGAGAGATCCTAAGTCCTAAAGCTAATCTTGAAGATCTTGGACTCGGTTTTCTCATCATCTCCATGTTTGTTATCATCAAAACTTATCTTTATTGTCGCATGGTAATCACAAATTCCTCGATCCATCACAATACAAATTATATGTATATATATAGTCATGTCTAATTACCTCCCATAATTAGCATTTCAAGTCAACTTGACTTAATACATTCCCACTTCATCTATTACTCCTATTAGAGTTTCAACATACTCTACTAGGTATAAACAAATGATTCTAACAATTAGGAAACTCAAAACATCAAAATAAAAATTCTGATGAAATCTGCTCTAGGCACCTAAAAAGGATATTTTTCATAAATTCACCAAAAATTCATCCTAACTGATAAAATTCTGAAATTTTACAAGTAGATACCTTATATCTTAGCTTTCAAATTCCATTAGAATCAGGTAAATCTTTCACCTATAACTTAAGTTATATGACAAACACTACAAGTTGTTAGGTTGTTATCCTGTATCACGCCTAAGCTTGGTTTTACCATGCCTAGGAGTGGCAGTCTCTGTCTCATTGGACTGAAAACTGATCAGTCCATGCCTAGGCTTGACCAAGTTGCGCCTAGGCGTGACCCTTCTATAGAAAATTCTACAGAACACGTATCTGCATAATCTTGGTTCCAAACCAAGATTTCATCCTCTATCCTCACTTCTAGATGATTTTTATCATCACTAAAGGTCTCTAAACAAGTTATAAACCTCATTTCTTCCTTTGGCTCAATCAAATTTTGATTAAAACTAAAACTCCAACCTTAAAACCCCTTTGTTTCAACTAACTAACTAATAGGAAACTATGGATTCTAAGCATTCCAATCTATCAATCATGTACTAAACTTATTAGAATCTCTAACTTATTTCAACTAACCAAGCAATAAACTAACATCTAACTTCTTATTCTCACCCATACCCTACTTTTTCCTCATCAAGTTCCACCAAGAAACAAGGTGAAGATAAGAGGAAATGGATAAAAACAACACCCCTACCTCAAGGTCAATAGGATGAAGATGAAGATGAATCCAAGGATAGGCTATGGAAGATCCAAGCTCTCCCTTCCTCTTTCCCTTTTCCTCCTCTTCTCTTCCTCTTCAGTTTCTATCTTCTATTTTTCTTTCTTTTCTCTTATCTTCTTTACGTTTTCTGTTTTGCTCCTACCCCTCAAATATCCCTACCATGGGATATTTCAATAAGGGAAGTCTAATTAGACTTCTCTTGATTGGGTACCAAAACCCCGATCTGCTAAGAACATTCAAATTTCACCAAATCTAATTTCGTAACTTCTAACAGATTCAAAATAAATCCTAAAATTCATTAAAAATTTTGTTTCAGCAAAAATTGATATTTCCATATCAGCTGAGGGTCAATTCGGCACTAAAACACACAACTAGTATACTTAAAAATGCCAAACTAACTCTGAAAATTCTCAAACTTCAGCTGTAGTACTGTTTTCCCATTTATGACTTGGAAACAAACTCTCCACATTTATTTCCACTAACTAAGCAATTTAAGCCACTTCTAGAGTAAATAAAAGCTATATTTCTCACATAATGTTACAGCAAAGTGCCTAAATGTGCTCAGAAAGTCACAAAACTACATAGACATGTTAGGTAAGTATTAGGCTACCTTTGTAATCATATACAAGCCTAACATGATTTTCTAGGATATTACATGATCCCTTGCCTCAACTCTATCACATAAAGGAACCTATTCATGTCTTTAGTACTCAAAACCCTTCACCTAAGGTAAGTAGTTATTCTCTCTAAGAATTACCACTAGTTGTGTCTCAACACTAATGGTTTTGTATCTAGAACCTCACACCAGCACTTTACAAGCGAATCCAAAGTCAATCCCATGTTGAACACGGTTCTAAACACTTCCTTGTTGCATTCCAATGCACTTGGATGCTTAAGATTCCTAAGATTATACTATGGCATTCCATCACACAATGGAAGCCTAAAGTGTTCCAACATACTACCCCCTGACACTCCACCTTACTATGGTTGTCTGGGGTTCCACAAGTGTTTCCTAAGGTATTTCCCACACTTTGGATGCCTAAAAGTTCTCCAACCACATTCTAAGGCAAATCCCCTCACAAGGGTGCCTAAGGGTTTTCCAAGTTCTCACACTTACAAGGTGGTAATTTTCCTCATGAAATACCCTAGTTGGTGTCTCAACACATTTAAAAAGCATAAACAAGTGATCCTATCACTTAAGAAATTCCAGAACATCAAAAATGACATTTTTGGAGATCTTGCAGCTCACGCTGCGACACAAACACATCCACGCCGTAGCGAGCTGCCCTCGATTTTCAATACCAGGAACATACTGAGACTCACATCGAGGCATGGCCTCACTCATGCCGCGATGTGAGGTGCATTTCTGTAGAATTCTGCAGAAAACACACAGCCAAGTATTGTTCCATTAGAACCAATTCTGGATTTTGGCTTTCCAAACTAGTTTCTAGGTGATTTTAAGTTCCAAACAAGTTCACAAACATGAAGGAAACATAAAACACTAATTGATTTTATAAAAAATGGATCAAAACACTAAATCACTCCTCTAAACCCCTAAAATCAACACTTAGAGCATTTTAGGTCCAAATGGAGAATTTTCTGTTTCTAATCCTGTCATAAATCATAATTAAAACTTATCCAAGCAAGAAACACACTTAAAACACCCCAAGAACTCAATTTGGCATATTAAACTTCAAATAAGCCTAACATGAAAAATGAGTAGAAATGAGAGTTTAAGCTTAAAAACCTTACCTCTTGTAGCTGAGATGAAGATCTTGAAGCCTTGATCTTGCTCTTAGATTCTCCTTTAAGCTTGATTCTTGGTCCTCTAACTTTTCCTCCTCCTTTCTCCTTCTCCCCCTTGGTTTCCCTTCTTTCTTTTCTGTTTCTGTTTTTCCCTTCACTGCTGTGGGAGTATAATAAAGAGGAGAAGTCGTAACTGGCTTCTTATAACTAATCACTAAAGGGTGCCAAAAATCCTGATTTACTAAGAACACTTAGATTCCACCGAATCCAGATTCCTAAATTCCAACAAACTTAAAATAAATCTTGAGATTCATTAAAAAATCTTGTTGCACCATTATCATATTTTTTCATATCTGTGACTAATCAATCTATTATTAAAACACACACCTAGTATGCTTAAAAATACCAAACTAACTCCAATTATCCTCATATTTTAAATGTAGCACAGTTCACACATTTGTGATCTAAAAATAAAGTAACCACATTTATTTCCACTAATTGAGAAGTTTAAGCCATTTTCGAGGCTAATAACAGTTATTTCTCACAAATAGTGTTGCAGCAAGGTGACTAAACATGCTCAGAAAATCACAAAATTAAACATACATGTTAAGCAGGTATTAGGCTACGTCTATATCCTTGTACAAGCCTAACATGTTTTCCAGGGTGTTACAGATTTAATTAAACCAAGATTCTTAACTTCTAACAAGCTTAAAATAAATCATAAGTTTTACTAAAAATCTTGTTTCACCATTTCCATAATTTTTCGTATCTACTGGGATCAATTCGGCATTGAAACACACAACCAGTATGCTTAAAAATACCAAACTAACTCCGATTAACTTCATACTTTAACCACATCTCCTTCCACACATTTGTGACCTAGCAACAAGTTTTCCACACTTATTTCCATTAACTAAGCAGTTTAAGTAAAATCCAGGGCTAAAAATAGCTATATTTCACACATAGAGCTACATCAAAATGACTAAACGTGCTTAGATGGTCACAAAAATCAACAAGCATGATAATCAAGTATTAGGCTACCTCCATAACCATATACAGGTCTATTATGTTTTCATGGATGTTACAATGAGTAGTGGAGGTGAGTCATATCCTCACTACGCTTGATAATTCATGACATATTATAGCATATCTCAGAGTAGTTGAGGTGGTAATATCCTTAATACATCTGAGGACTCATGACATTCTTAAATTTCCTTCACTCTTAGGACTTGCATATACATATACATTAGACATAATTTGGCATAATGTGACAATTGTATGGGCGGTTGCCACCATGACACGAACTCATGACATTGCAATTGTATGAGAAATTACATATCTCTAAGATGCAGATGTTGTTGTTGTTATTGTTGTTGTAGTTATGTCTCTAAGATAGAGACGATGCTTTGGTATCTCTGAGATGGAGATGATGTTTTCATGAGTGCGGTGTTTACTTAAAAATTATTTGTGATATATGAGTTTTTATACAAACTTATAAAATGAGAATCTATTTCGGGAAGAGAAAGGACATGATTTCGGCTTTTGCCACCTTTCTAGCTTGTCATGAATGAGACTTGAGTTTTAGAATTGTGTTTTTCCCGAAATAGCTAGAATGATTGTGATTATATGGTTTAAGGATTTAACTATTAAGAATATATGATTCTCACCCCTTGTGTGTGTTTCCATGATGATTGTAGGGAGGAAGACTTAAAGAAAATGAAGACAAGCAGGAGCTTGGAGTGCTTAGCTTAGAGTAGCTTTGTAGATTCTTTTGATGATGTACGCATTGTATTAATGATAAATACATATATTGTGTATTATTTATTGTAACATCCTAATACGAATTATCGTAAAATAAACAAAATATTTCAAAATAAATTGCATTAAGTATGTCACTTCTAGAAATGCGAAAAATAAAAACCCATAATAACTTGTAAAGTCATAATAGAGTGCCACGAATGATTAAAAGGTCATATATATAAACATCACTGGCTAACAAGCTATACTGTGTACATAAGCTTTTAAAAATAAGCAGAAAAGTACAAATATACAATCTGATTGAAAAAAAAATAAAGCTACTAAACTAAGCCTTCTGCTTTTGCTTTTTATTGCTTTTTCCCTTTTTAGGGACTTCACTTGGATTTACATGGATCACACGAGGGTGAGAAATCACAATTTCTTAGTATAAGTATACCAAGACCAACAGTTAATCATTTATAACAAATAAATCAATTGAACACAAAAATAAACTCTATGTACAAGAATACTTAATAATCAACAATATCAAAGAATCACTCATACAATCCTAAGATACTATCCAACAAGCAACTAAACAAGCAATCGATCAAGCAAGACAATTGCCCATACAATTGTCAACCATGCAATGCTTTATGTTATGAAGTATTATTATACTCAAACAAAGTCCAAGTATTATGGATGTGCAATGCCAATGTAGGTTTTAAAGTTTGAAAACACAAGCTATTTACTTATTTCCCTAGAAACCACTGTTTCTTGTATATATAGAGCAAGATAAGCCTAAAAGCATAAACCAGCTTGGGAATAGGTAGATGCTTTCCCTTCATCGGGTAAGAGTATTATTGTCATCCCCATACCAGTAACCCTAACCATGCAAGCATAAATGCAAGGAGAATCTTGATCCAACACGTCTTTTCTCAGGTCATATGGTTGTGTACACCATCTAAGGTTACAATACGCAGGAAACTAGTAAATACCAAGTTTGAAATCCAAATGGTCGAGCTACATATTAAAGACTAGAACATAGGAATCTTAGCCTCACTTATCTAACAAAGTAGCAAGAACCCTGTCACTAGCATACTCATACCTAGAACCTCACATCATTACTTCACCAGTGATTTCTAAGACAACCTCATGTTGTGCAAGGTCTTAGATATAATCATAAGGCATTCTAGACTTAAAGATTTGCCTAAGGTTCAACAACTTCCTATACATGCAAAATTGTTATTCTATATAAAAATTACCCCTATTTGTGCCTCAACACACTTAGGAAACCATATATGAGTGATCCCATCACTTAGGAAATTCCAAAACATCAAAACCGCAATGTTGGAAAACCCCGGAGCTCACGTTGCGGCATGACACCCCCACGCCACGATGTGGTGCTCTCGGGTTTTAGTACTGGACTGGCATCGAACGTGCATCGCGGTGTGCCAGACATGTAACACCCTAAATTTAATAATCATAATACAACCAAAGTATATTACAATGATTAGATTCAACCATGCTACTTACTACAACTATGCAATTTCCAATATAACATATCAACATTATATAAAAAATATGAGTCACAAATGAATATATATATATATATATTACACAACATCTGTATTTCTCATAAATACAATACGTACATCATTTCAAAAGAAACTACTCAGCTACACTAAGCTAAGCACTCCAAGATCTTGCTTGTCTTCATTTTTCATAAGACTTCCTCCTAGAAATCATCATGGAAACACACACAAGGGGCGAAAATCACACATTCTCAGTAGTTTAATCCATAAAACATGCCATCACAATCATTCCAACCATTTCGGGGAAAACACATTTCTAAAAGAAAGTCTCATACTTTTACAAACTAGAAAGGTGGCAAAAGCCAAAACCATGTCCTTTCTCTTCCCGAAATAGATTCTCATTTATAAGTTTGTATAAAAACTCATTTATCACAAATAGTCTTCAAGCACTCATGAAAACATCATCTCCATCTCAGAGACACAACAACAACAACAACTACAACAACAACATCAACAACATCTTCATCTCAGAGATATGCAATTGCCCATACAATTGCAATGCATGATTATGTTATGAATAACAACCGCCCATACAATTGTCATGCTATGCCAAATTATGCATTATGTTCATGCCTATGCAATAACCTACACATGTAATGTATAATGTATGATACCATTTACAAGAACCCAGTTCTATGGTAATGTCATGACATGCATGAGTCTCGAACAAAACAAAGGAGCTTTTCCTAAGTCTTGAACAAGCACTGGAAACCTAATTCTAGCAGTCTTTATTCGGGGTAGTGAGGGAATTGAATCGTCCTCATCAACGCGACCTTCAATAATCCTGGTAGTAAGGAGTCCACCATTACTACACGGTCTTCAACGATGATCACTATGATAGGAAGGTTTGATTACCTTCTCATTCAAAATCATATTTGATCACCTACAATGATCACTGTGATAGGAAGGGTTAATTACCTTCTCATTCAAAATCACATTTGATCATCAATAATGAGGACTCAACCTCATCAACCTAGTTACGGAACAACAATTATGCTAATTGTAACATCCCAGGACTGCCTACAGGATTGATGAGTGTCTCTACAAACCAACACTGGTCTTTTCAGCGTGCTTTATCCTCACTCACACACATCTTAGGAAACTTCCCAAGAGGTCACCCATCCCACAATTGCTTCAGGTCAAGCACGCTTAACCATGGAGTTCTTATGTTCTAGGCTCCCGAAAAGAAGTTGTAACTTGTTGATATGGCTACGCCAAATCAATTTCTTTAAGTCATTCATAACTATGCAGTCCCATACCTGCACAGTCTCTGAATCCCTCTTATTTCGGTGCGTATTCAGTTTATTCATGCGACCTTTTGCCTAGAAGCTTGCCAGAAGCCGCTCTTTGTCTATGCTTCATTGCACCGGCGATCATTCCCCGCCCTCGTCGGCCCCGGGACACACATGTCCACCAATTTCTGCTTGGTTTATCCCTGAACCACACCGTAATGGGAGAGGTCTCGTCTTTGATACCATCTGTAACGTCCTGGGACTGCTTGCAGGATTGACGAGTGTCTCCACAAACCAACACAGGTCTTTTCAGCGTGCTTTGTCCTCATTTACACGCATCATAGGAAACTTCTCAGGAGGTCACCCATCCCACAATTGCTCCAGGTCAAGCACGCTTAACCATAGAGTTCTTATGTTCTAGGCTCCTGAAAAGAAGTTGCAACTTGTTGATATGGCTATGCCAAATCAATTCCTTTAAGTCATTCTCAACTATGCAGTCTCATACCTGCACAGTCTCTGAATCCCTCTTATTCCGATGCATATTCAGTTCATTCATGAGATCCTTCGCCTAGAAGCTTGCCAGAAGCCGCTCCTTATCCGTGCTTTATTGCACCGACGATCACTCCCCGCCCTCGTCGGCCTTGGGACGCACATGAGTTGTAACACCCCGATTTTTTATTTTTCTTGAAATAAATATGTTTTATAATATTTATGAGTTTTTGTGAATTTTTAATTATTTTTAATATTTTAATATTATATTGATTATTTTAATATTATTTTTGAAATATATGCTTTGAACTTTATTTTTTTAAATATATGTGAGTTTTATAATTTTTATGATTTTTGAGAATTTTTGTGGAATTTTCTGAGTTTGTGATTATTTTAATATTATATTTAGCTGTATGTGTGTTTGAGGCGGGCCCGAAAAAATAAAAATTATTCTTGGACCAGAAAGTTTCGGACTGTCAAGGCAGGATCGGGGGATCTTACTAAACCCAAAACCGGGAACAGTTGACAGAGATTTTCTATATCTGAGTTTTCTATTATCCATTGAGCAATAATAGCAGTGACTATTGTCCATTGGGTAATATCTGCTAGAAAATATCTTGATGGCGATGAGTTAAAGTGATGGACCAATGGTAAGCAGGAAGAAGGAAAATTGGATACTCAACTTGAAGAGGAGAAATTCAAATTGACTACTTAAGCTAGAAGACATTCAATTTGGCTACTTATTCTTTCAAGATATTTTAAACTTGTCTTGTCATTTTTTTCTAGAAGTGATGACTCGCCATATTCTAGAATAGTGACTTGCCACATTCTAGAAAGTAGTAGAATATTGACTCATCACGTGACTCGTCACAGTGAGTCACCCGTTCTAAAAACTTCTTGTGATGACTCACCTAGTAAAATATCTATGGATAAATATCTGAATAAAAAAATATCTTTTTGAAAATATCTAAGCAGAAAATATCTAAACTAAATATCTTAAGTATAATAATGAATCATCATTACATGACATTATGACCAATCAATTAAAATCATGTTAGTTTATTGAAAAGTCAACAAAAATGGCTAAGCTAGTTACTAAGTAACTAGACAAACTAACTAAGTTACCCTAATAGCCTAACTAGTAACTAGATGGAACTAACTTAGTTACTAATACTTAGAAGCTATAGTTACTAGGTGAATATCTAAGATCATCTAGAAGCAATGACAATGCATGACATATGCAATGACTTAATCAAGTAACTAAGTGGTTAGAAATGTAACTAAATGTCCTAACTAATTAGTTTAAGTGTAACTAGAAGTTAGAATTGAACAAACAAGTTACACCCCTCCTATGAGTCACACGGCCACTAGGCCTTCTACCATGATTTTGAATGATCTAATATGACCAATTGATGACTCCTAAATGACCTATGCCATGTGAATGCATGTGATATTTTTAATCTTGTTAAACAAGTCATAATTCTCCTACACACTCGCATGCATGGAATAAAGGCCTATTCTACTTCATTTTAACACCTTGTGACACAAAGCCTTCATCTTTTTCTCTCACCTCAAGAACATTCAAGAGCACTATTCTTCTCCTTTCTTTGGAGCTCACAGCCTCCACCCAATAAACCTACCTCCACACTTCTTTAATTTTATCTAATCTTACTTTCTAAACCTAAACATCATCCTAAACATTTTTCCTTTAGAGAGTTTTACCTAAATCATCCTCTAAGTGCTTCAAAAATCAAGCTTTGGTTTTCTACTCCTAAGGTAACCTCTTGATTTCTTGATCCTAAGTAGGATTCTTGAATTTCTAAACCATGATTGATCCATGGTTTCTTGTTCTTAAGCTAGGTTTATGACTTTAGGATTTGTTTAAGATTTTTAGGGTTTTTCTTTGGTGCTTCACGAAATCAAGAGGAGAAGGAACTTGAAGTTTTTTGTCTTCATTGAGGTAAGAGGGAGATTAACCTCATCAACCAAGTGTTGGTGGTGAGGGAATGGTTTGTTTGTGGTGAAAAATTCCTAAGGATTTATTCACTTGATTGTTTAAGCTTTTATTGTTTATGTGATTGGTATGCTTGATAGCTTAGAAAATATGTTTGATTGTGTGATTGGTATGCTTATTATGCATGAGTATGTGATTAAAAAAGTATGATGATATTTGTGTAAAGTAAGATGTGATTTACATGATGAGGAAATTGTATGATGGTTCAAAAGAACCCTAGAGGCTCACGGCCTCAACATCACTATGGGAACAAAATGTTTAAATTATTTTCTTAATCATGGATTAAATGATTTTATGACAAGAAATTGGTTTAAAGGTTTTTAAAAAGAATAAAGTGATAGAAAATAATTAAATATAATTTGAGAAACCTAAAGTACAATTTCGGCCAACATACTATTTTTGATGTCCTAGATCCAAAATTATTTTGCTAAATGTAGACTTAGGTGTTTAAATGATAAGAAATTAATTTGGTAGGTTTTGAACCTAAAATGAAAGTAATCTACTTTTTAGAATTAAAATTGGCATAAATAAGTTATGTAGGAAAATAAAAAGTTGATACTTGAAATTTACTAACGTATAGCTCACCCTCTGGGTTTTGAAGCGCGTTAGAAAATTTTGAGCTGTAATATCTTAAGCAAATTAAAGAAATGAAGTTTTCTGGGAAACAGTAGCAAATACTAATTTTTAATAAGAATATCTTAGAAATATTATTTAAAGAGAGATTATTATGAAAATAATGGAAATAAAGTCAAATTTTGATAATAAATGGGAAAAATATTAATTTGAGCTTAGAATATGTTAGAAATATTTTACGCAATTGAAAATACGTAGATACACAATTTAAAAATAGTGATTTTTAACTACACGATTGAGAAAACATTTTAAAATCTTTATGCAATTGAGAAAATGTTGAAAAATATTTATGCGATTTGAAAATGTAACAAAAGTGTTATGCAATTGTGAAAATGCAATAATATCGCTACGCGATTAAAAGGAACAACGAGTTTTATTGTAGGGTCGAAATACTGGACCCAAATGGATCATTGGTATTATGTAATTGTATGAGCAATTATATAATATCATTGATACTAATGACATTAGACAATTGTATGGGTGGTTGATTTAATACCATTGGGAACAGTTCAATGGTGATTAACCCGGTGATGTTGAATAATGATACCACCAAGTGACAGCATATGAATATGAAATACTATGTGATTAATGACAATATATGTATTTGAAGCATACATCATGCATAGAAAAATGTGTTCACTTACTGATTAAGGCTATGTGCCTAGGAGATTGATTTACACCTAAGTGCGGGTGCGATGGTCATAGTGTAGGTCAAGTGTAGACCTTGGGGGCATCGGGGTACGGGTTTTCCATAATGGCCAGTTGTTAGCGCCCCCTTGTGCCGTGGATCAGACCGATGGAAACACACCGATGATCCGGACTGAGACACTATCACTAATCACGATCTGGCGTAGAATGTCTTGTACAATGCTTGATGTGCACTTTGATAAATTAATAAAATATAGCACTTTTGGCCACGGCAGCCGAGTGACTGACATATCTTCTGGATCTTCTCTCTGAAATTGTGTTTAGCTCCGTGGAGTAGGAATAAGTTTGTGTGCATATGCATTAATGGTCAGCATCTTGATAAGATAATTATGTTTATCTGATATTTTATTTATGGTATGATAGTTTATTTGTGAAAATATGATTCACTGTGAGATGATAATATGGTACATTATGTTAATTACTATATCTATATGTCTGCTGTCATTTTCTATACTGCCAGACTGGTATTGATGTAAGGGATCTCACCTCTTTGTTATATTATGTGTCTGTTATGTTTTTATGATTCTAATTGATAAAGACCATAAGAAGGATAAGGTAGGATCGCCTAGGTTCGAGTTAGTCTAATTTTGTTTGATCGGTCTGCAATGGCTGCAAGGAGGAATTTCTTTGATTACGCACAAGCGCAGTTCCACGGAGGCACTGATGCCTGGAATGTCGACTCAGATACTCCGCATTTTAGTTATATAGGAGAGGTGACTCTATCCTAGAGTGAAACCTACCATGGAACTCCTACTATTACATATAATGCTTGTATACATGTAGAGTTCTCCATGCCTATTAGAGAACTGTGGGACATTGTTCATCGTTTGCCTAGTGAAGACTCTACGGAGTCAACTGCTTGGACTCCTGTCTGTAGAGACACGTCGCATCCAGAGACTGTGTCTACAGAGGATCTGGGAAAGGATCAGGTTCAGGACCTTACTATCCAGGTTTTTGGGCTCGGGCCAGGTCAAGTTTTTATATGGTAATTATTTATTAAACTTTGAGATTTGTAGATCTTTTGTAATAAATAATATTGGTGAATTATATTGTTTTACGTAATGTGTGTTAATAAGTTAATTATAATTTTTAATTTTTAAAGGTTTGGTAAATTTATATTATTCGCGAAAAAAAAATTTTGAAACTCGTAATATGATAATATTAAATATTTTATGACTTGGGTAACAATTATAAGGAGTTGGTCTGAAATGTGATACCCTTCGGAGGGGGTGTTACACCAATTACTTCAATAACTAGCATGCCAATTGATTTACGTTCCTAGCTACAAACATGGAATACAATGATGTTAAGTACCACAATAAAACATACCCATTGATTTACATTCACCGCATATACACTTCATTAGATACTCCTATTAGAGTCTCAATACTCATTAAGAAGCATAAAAGAAGAAACTACACCATTAAAAGGCTCCATGGCATCAAACGCAACTCATAGTTGCTCTCAAGCACCCATGCCATAGCACACCATGTGCCACGTTGCAGTGCCTAACCCTCGAGTTCAATTACTGGCAGGAAATGCTGCTCAAGCCACGGCACCCAAGTGCCACGCCGCGGTGCGCGTCCCTTGTTTCCCCCCATGCCGCAGCACCCAAAGTGCCACGCCGCGGCGTTCATAGTAGAACACAGAATCTGTAGAATTCTATAGATATGGATATTGTTCCATTAGAACTTAACCTTCCTCCAATCACTCAAATCCCACATCCAAGTGATTTCCAACCTTCCATAAGGTCCATCTACACATAGCAACTCTTATTTCACTTTGATTTCACTAAAAATCATAAATCATGGAAAATCAAATACTCCAAAACCTAAAACCCCAAATCTCTACTCAAAAGGAATTCAAGGTGTACAAGGGCTGAAAATCCATTTTCATGCACCCAACAACTCATAAACAAGTCATCCTCAAGTTCTCCAACAAGATTCAAGCCAAACATACCAAATCACACCCAACATCCAATTCTCACATCAAGCCATCACTTATGAACAAAACAAAGAAAAAGAAAGATGAGCAAGAGCAAGGTTTAACTGATGGTTGATCCACCTCTTTGGTCTTCTTCCCTTTCTCTTCTTCTCCTCCTCTGTTCTCTTTCTCCTTTTCTATTTTCTTTCTTTTGTTTTATGTTCCCTCTCTCAGTTGTAAGCCACTTATAAAGAGAAGTCATATTTGGCTTTCTACATATGAGTACTTAAACCTCGATTTGCTAAGAACACTCATATTTTACCAAATCCGATTTCTTAGCTTCCAACAGATTCAAAATAAATCTTAAAATTCATCAAAAATCTTATTCCACCATTTTCACATTTTTCTATATTTGTTGGGAGTCAATATGGCATTAAAACATATAATCAGTAGGCTTAAAAATGTCAAACTAACTTTGATTAACCTCAAACTTTAACTGTAGCACAATTCCTATATTTGTGACCTAGAAATAAATTCTCCATATTTATTTCCATTAATTAAGTAGTTTAAGCCACTTTCAAAGCTAATAACAGCTATATTTCACGCATAATATTACAGCAAAGTGCCTAAACATACTCAGACAGTCACAAACTTAACAGGCATGATAAATAGTTATTAAGCTACCTCCATGACCATATACAAGTCTATCATGTTTTTCAGGGTGTTACACGCCGCGACGCAAGAAGCAGGACCCAAGTTTCGCAGAATTCTGCAAAATTAGGTATTATTCCATTGGCATAATTACGAAATTTGATCACTTCAAATTTATTTTTTGGTGATTTTAAGTCCCAAACAAGTTCACAAACATGAGGAAAATATAAAACACTAATTGATTTAGTCAAAAATGGGTCAAAACACAAAATCACTCCTCCAAACCCCTAAAGTAAACACTTAAAGCATTTTAGGTCCAAAAGGAAAATTTTCAGTTTCTAATCCAAACTCTTAGCATGAATAAGTCATAAACCACATTTAAAACTTATCCAAGCAAGAAAATCACTTAAAACACCATAAGAATTCAATTTGGCATATTAAACTTCAAATAAGCCTAACATGAAAAATGAGTAGAAATGAGAGTTTAAGCTTAAAAACCCCTACCTTGTGAAGCAAAGTTGCTACAGATGGTGCCTCAATCCAAAACCTTGGATTCTCCCTTTGATCTCATCTTCTTTCTTTCTTTTTCTTCCTCATTTTCTCCTTTCTCCCTTGCTCCCACTGGTTCTATAATGATTAATAATATTATTTATTTTATAGGATTTTGAATGATATATTACTTCGCTATAGTTGTTGATCACTTTATTAACTAATTGTTATTTTGCTGCTTTGTGAATTTACATTTTTGACATGCCAACTGCATTTTACAATACAAAATTCTAGTATTTTTTATTATTGTATTGATAATGGTTCTATGATACAATTAATATATACTAGTAAATTTCACCATGACCAATATATAATTTCTGATAAACAAATGGTGAACATTTAATTGAATTATTTTCTTCATCAAACATAATAAATGCATATCATGTGTAACTCACGGGAGGAAATACTAGTAAACCTAAAAGTCATTTAGTGCGTATTTGGGATAGTTATGAAAATTTGATTATTTCAATAATCAATTATTGTATAAAAGCTTTTTATTATAATCGATTATAAGAAACAAGTTTTATGTTTAGATACGTTAGCTAAAAAGCGTTTTTAAGGTAATATGTTTCATTTGGATGGTATAAATAAGAATCACTTTTATGTATCAAATCACTAAAATAAGTATAGAATGATTAAAAAAATTATTTAATTGATTAAAAAAGTTATTTGATTGAGGACAAAATGGTATTTACATCTCACTGCTGGAAATAATCCCAACAACTTTTTTCAATAATGTTCAACCAATAGTTTTTTTAAAAAAAGTTGTTCCCACACCATTTTTAATCATCAACAACTTTTCTTATTTTACCCAAACACATTACATAACATTTGCAACAGCTAAAAACAAAAAAAAAAAGTTGTTGGTGGATTGAAATAATTCGAACCAAACACATCCTTAATCTTACAAAATACAAGTAGATGATAAAAAGTTTATTTTCAGTCCAATATTAAAATGCACAATAAATATTAATAGTATATGTGTTGAAAGTTTAAAACACAAATGAATTACTATGTCTATGACGGATAGCTAAACATAGATAAAAAGTTAAAGAATTGTGAAAATAAGACTTAAACAAAAATTAAAAAACTCCTTTGATATGTAATTTGAAACAAAGAACCAACAAGAATCAAGAATCCTTTAGATTCAAACAAAAACTATCAATAATATATTCAATTAATTAATCAATATATGAAAAAAAAGTAACCAAAACAGGTACATAATGGCATTTTTATAACCCAACAATATTCAAAACCCTAATCAAATAATAATTTATAACCTAAATTTCTATTTTAAAAAAGATAAATTCCAAAACTACCATAACAAAAAAAAAATGACATTTTCACTCCTGAATATAACATAAGTAGTTCTATATAATTTTCCATATTATTCCTCTAGACCAGGAGTACAGTTAAGATTGATGGGCCTAACATTCAGAGGCTAGTTAAGGTCGCGGGGTTGAACATTCAGCAATTGGGCATTTGGAGGCTGAGCATTCAATGACTAGGCATTTGGAGACTGGGCATTTGAGGATGAGCATTTAGCTAGACGATTGGGAGTTCGATGGTTAGGCGTTCGACAGTTGGGCATTTGAGGCTGTGCATCTGACGACTGGACATTTGGGGCTGAGGATTTAGCTCGACGACTAGGCGTTTGAGGCTAAGCATTCGATGGCTGGCATTTAGTGGCTGAGCATTTGGGGGTTGAGGGTCCAAGAATGGATTGGGCTCCAACATCCCCCGTTGATAGTGCCTTGCTAGGTGGTTAGCTAAAGCTGAGCGAGTTCCAAAGAGGGCGCCACAATAATCATACTCACAAGGATAAAGAGGTTCTATGATTAACAATCGTCAAGTAATAAGGATCAAAAATAAAAAAACTTAGTGAAAGATTTTACAAGTTAATGACATATATAATGAGACAATTAAGGTTTCGGACAAGAGAATAAGACATAATATGAGTTCATATAGTTAAGTGAAGGAGAGAGCTGTAATTTTAAACACCACACATAGACAAGAAAAATATATTTGACAGATATCCTAGTTTCCTTATCAAAAAATATTAACCTACTTTAAATTATACACACACACACACACACAAGAAATTCTAAAAATATATGCATGAAATTAGATAAAAATCTAAT
Source organism: Ormosia semicastrata (assembly GCA_029884595.1). Taxonomy (NCBI): domain Eukaryota; kingdom Viridiplantae; phylum Streptophyta; class Magnoliopsida; order Fabales; family Fabaceae; genus Ormosia; species Ormosia semicastrata. Next base: position 7,996,906 of record JAQQTO010000036.1, on the reverse strand, counting down.
TCAGAAAAATAAAGATAAAAAATCTGATACAATTATTCAAAAAGCAAGAATTTTAGAAATTTTAAACTTTGAAAATGTAAAATAATAAAATCAATCATCAATCAATTAAATATATAAGAAAAAGTTAAACTAATAAAATAAACACACAAAAATATAACCGAATAAAATCATGAAATCAATATTTCATTAATGGTGATAATTCAGGATGTAGATAAAAAAATTAATACTAAAAATAAAAAATAAAATCTAAGAATAGAAAGAAATAAATAAAGAATAATAATAATCTAAATAAATTGTGCATTACATTTTAACATGAGAAATCTAGTGGGAATGTATGTAATAAAATATAAAAACAAGTAAAATTCAATAGAAGCAATGTTGGAAAAGAAATAATACCATAAACAGTGAATTTTAATACCCCACAAATATCATTTTTTAAGATATTCAAATTTCATCCTAATTGATTTAAGGATCAATTTTGGATTTGATTGTGATTGGGAGATAAGGCTCTTCTAAAGTGAACTTGTCTCTAAAAAGAGAAGGTAAGGGTGTATCAAAAATTAGATTTTAGTAGTTAAGATTATAATGCACTTTAGATTAAATCAAGGGTGAATGCACCCTTGCTCATTTTAGCAACAATCACACTTTAGATAAGCTTTTTTCGTGACTAAGATATATATAATTTTATACTTAAACAAAAAGAGTGGTGTAGAACATAAAGATCTTTATCATAAATCTTAGTTCCTTTGGTATATTGTCATTAAGATGTGCCATGCTTTGGTTTAAGAGAGATTCTTAGATAAGCATTGTTTACCACATCATTTTTTAATACTTAAAGCATTTTTTTTTATCAATTATAAGAATTACTCTACCCATTTTATTATATTTTCCGTTTAAGGTTATTTTACAAGAATTAAAAAAATTTATTAAATACTCTTAATTTTTTTTTAAAAAAATATAACTTTATTTGACTAAATAACACTTTCACTCTGTACCATCCTAATACCGGTATCCTAGTATATCACACATATACCTAGATAAGCAGTATTAGCAATGCTATTTCTAACCTAAACAACAAACTAAACCCATATCATTCATTCACATAAATAAATATGGAGAGCCTGAACAACAAAAAGCCATATGTATGCATCATTCGCCTCTCGAAGGCATATTGTAATACATAACTTTTACAACCTCAAGGTAGCAAGAAATAAATATACAACATATTTATTGTGTAACACCCCAAATTCTTGCTATTTTATAATAATGTCTGAATTGTATTGTTTTGTGTTTTCTGTGAGCTGTAAATTTATTTTGACTATTCTGTGACTGTTTTTGATCTCTGTGTGTGATTTATTCCAAGTTGGGAAAATAATAATTTTTTGGTCGGGAAAAATCTTTACTGATTTATTCAGAGCCAGGGGATCTTACTTAACTCGAATCTGAGAGACACGTTACCAAATCTTTTAATTTTTAGAATTTATCTGTGAAATAAAAATATTTTACATTTTATTATCTATTAGATAATATCTGCTATTTTGGAAATAGTAGCTTCTGCTCATTGAGTAATAGACCCGGTATCTTTTATCCATCAGAAAATAGACTATAATTATTTCTAAATGAACCAATAAGAAATGGTCAACATTAATGGCTTAACTTTTTCTTAACTAAAAGGAAGTAGTCAACAAAAGTGGTTGGACTGGTTACTAAGTAACTAGATAAACTAACTAAGTTACCTTAAAAGCCTAACTAGTAACTAGATGGAACTAACTTAGTTACTAAATACTTAGGAACCCTAGTTATAAAATGGATCTAGAATCATCTAGAAGGAATGACCAATGCCTGACCTATGCAATGACTTAATCATGTAACTAAATAGTTAGTTATGTAACTAAATAACCTAACTAAGTTAGCTTAAGTGAAGTAACTACCTAATCTAGGTGTAACTAGAAACTAGTTGAAGTCAAACTAAGTTAGTCACTCCTTTGAGCCACACGACCACTTGGTGTACTAGGAGGTTCTTGAATGATCTAATATGACCATTTGATGACCATTGGATTACATAGGCCATCTGATAATTCCTATCAAGTTGATTAAGCCTTGATCTTTTCTATCCATGCACTACACGGCCAAGACTTGGAAAAATAGCTATTCTATTTCATTTTACTACACTTTGTGACAAGAAAATCTCCTTCACCTTTTCTCTTACTTCAAGAACACCAAGAACACTCTAAACTCCATTCTTTTCTTTTCTTTGAAGCTCACGGCCACCACACCTAAACCCTACCTCCAAGCTTCCATAATTTTATTCAATCCTACTTTCTAAACCTAGATACAATCCTAAACACTTTTCATTTTGGGAGTTTTGTCTAAATCATCTTCTAAGTGCTTCAAAAATCAAGCTTTGATTTTCTACTCCTAAGGTAACATCTTGATTTCTTGATACTAAGATGGATTCTTAAATTTCTAAACCATGATTGATCCATGGTTTCTTGTTTTTTCATTTTCTATGCAAATATATATATATATATATATATATATATATATATATATATATATATATATATATATATATATATATAGATATAATTTTTTTCAATTGACACAAAAATAAAATAAAATAAAAATATGGATAAGGAAAAGTCCTTGTACACCTACCCCAAACTTAGAATGTTGCTTACCCTCAAGCAACCCCAAACTTAGTAATTTGCCAAGACATATCATGAATTGACCCATACCTAACTCCAAGTAAGTAGGGACTATGGTTTTCCATTTATTGGCTTGTAATGAGGGTTAATTCAAAGAAAAGGCTCAAGGGGCTAGCATAAGACAAAAATGTTCAGGTGGGTTATTTAGTCCCTAGTTAAGAACAAGAAAAATGTCTCAGTGTATCTGAACAAGCAAACAAAAACAACTAAGAACTAGGTTAAGTGATGAAGAATGCCACATCCAATGGAAGCACACATGAAAGAGATGACATTGTTTAGGCTTAAGTACTAACAAGTGTTTGAGAGTGAGGAAAAACATGTCACAATCAGTTTCACTTTGATTAAAGTTACAGTGAGCTGCTTAAAAGGTACACACTCAAGTAAAATTTTAATTCCTTAATTATACAACTCATGCAAAACTTAAGTGTCAAGTTCATGATTGTTTTCAAGATTGGAATTTAAGCATGGAATGATTTCATTACATACACAGCATTCAGAGAAATGACAGTCGTTGCCTTATCAAGCTATTCTACCTGCATAAGTTAATAACCCCAAATAGAATTTGTAAATTAATTCCAATAAGAGTTAGGATTAGAGAAACTTCTCCATTTGGATATCGCTTGATGAGCATGGAGATGCGGAGTATGCAACGCGTGGAGATGATGATGAGTTGTCATCACTACAACATATACACAACAACCAACAAGGATGAGCAATGAAATAACAAAGGCACAAATATCCAAAACAAAGTGACTGCAAATATCTAAGACAAACTGAAAAACATTAAAAATATCCAAAATGCAGGAAAGCAAAACACCAATAATGAAAATTAAATAAGAGAGTTCGAACGGACAAGAAAAATAGCAAAATAAAAACTAAACACCCTCGGATGACTCAAAATAGAATACACAACATCTAAACTCCATCATTATTCGCTGCAGCACCATCCTCTGAGCTCTCCTCATCAGCAGCAATAGTTTGGTCATCCTAGTGCTCCCTAACTCCCTCTACAGCATTATCTAAGTGCTCCTCATGATCAGTAACTTGGTCCGCCTGGATAGGCTTGTCTACCGGCTCCTCCTCAAGATCTATTACAACTACTCCAGACCCTCCAACACCCTGGCTATGCCCCATGGAGGGGTGCATCATACTCTAAAAGTACTGCTCTGTGGAAGGGTCAAGAGAAACATCAGCCAGCAAAGATAAATCAAATCCCCATTTCAGAGCCTAGGATCGCATCATCAGCTCCATGTTACGCATGGACTGGAAACACAAAGCGTTCATCCTGCCAAGAGACTGAATGTGCTGACTATGAAAAGCCTATGTGTCCTGAATAGCAGAAAGCTAATATTGTATAGCAGCCAAAGATAGTGGCTTAGGAACTAACTTAAGTGCCTCAGGCTCTTCTTCTGGTAACTCTTGTGCAAGTGCAGCGTCAAGTGACCTAGATGGTCATTTCCTGATACACTGCGCTGTAATTGGTGCTTTCAGCTTCCCAATAATGTCAGTATATGAAGAAGTGACACCCACTTTACCACATAACAAGCAAATTAGGGATGGGTAGGCAAGTGTGTGTTGGGAATTCTGGCATAAAAAATGTAGCGAAAAAAGGAATTCCCACTAAGGATCCATGCGAAAAGGGGACCTTGAAACATGATTTTTGAGTATACCTCTTAAAGCCAAAAGAAAGATGATCAACGCAAACCACTAACATCGTAACAGCAATGATACCTCTACGTAGTCTACACGAATAGACCCATGAACGTCCAACATCCGCTTGTAGTCCCGCCTCCCCAAACACAGTGCTAGCTGCGAAGAGAAGGAAACCTGTCACTTTTTTTCACTCTTGATATACTTCATATATCAAGGGTTACTATTTATGCCCTTTTATAGAAGAAGCCTTACATTAGCTTCTCCAAGAAGCCTTGCATTAGCTTCACTAAGAAGCCTTCCATTAGCTTCTCCAAGAAGCCTTCCATTAGCTTCTCCAAGAAGCCTTCCATTAGCTTCTCCAAGAAGCCTTGCATTAGATTCTCCAAGAAGCCTTGCATTAGCTTATTCAAGAAGTCTTCCATTAGCTTCTCCAAGAAGCCTTCTATTAGCTTCTCTAAGAAGCCTTCAATAGCTTCTTTGAGAAGCCTCTAATAGCTTCTTTTAGAATCCTTAAGTGAAAGAGCAATAGTAGGGTTAGTGTGAAGCCTTGGGCTCATCTGTTATAAATTTTAGCCCACGATAGAATTCCAAATCCAACTTGGATTCTGTTTACTCCAATTTAGTCTGTTCTAAGTGTGTGACCCTATAGGTTCTCATGACGTTAGCAGTAATATTAAAATCTCATTTTAATATTACAAGCAGTGAGTGGTATCTAGCAACATATCGCTGCTACCTAAGTAATGAGAATGTCAGTGATTTGAAATAACCTTTCTGTGATCAATGTTTCCATGTAGTCTAGTCCCTTTGTCCAGATATCTAGATTCAACACAAGGCATGGAACGTGTCACCCTTGTATAGTTCAATCTTTCATTTCCTGATACTCGAGTAGACATAGTAAATAAGATCAATATCTCATATTGACTCATTTGAGTATGGTCATGCATTTCGTAGTCTCATTCAATCAGGGGGCCTGAATATATCACTCCTGTTGTGTAGGAGGGACAAATCTCATTTAGGTCACTCATATCCTTCCACATGATTCGCAGTATATCCAATAACTAACTTTATAATCACCTTGTTACATATGACGTTTGATGGCATCAAAACATGCAACTCCTCATGTAGGAATCATAGTGATTTCAGGTCAAAGGATCACATACACCATTATCACTATGAGAATCGCTTATGACACTCATATAATTATCCACGCAGCATTCTTATGGCGGGTTAGTCCAGTACATCATTACTCTTAATATATACCTACGTGAAGACTTGATCTCATATCCATGACCCTGTGAGATGTGGCCATCAGTTTATGCACATACTAGTCTCAATGCATTATTGTTGTCTTAATTAATAATAATACTTGACTAGGGACATTTAAGAATAGTGTTCTAATTTTATCCAATAGGATCTCATGATCAAGTCATCTACTTGATGTCCAATGACATCAAACTTACTATTCTAAGGACTTTATTATGTTTATCATAACACAATAAATGAAATGCCTCATATATAGCATAATACAATGTATGTAAGTATAGACGAAATATATCAACCTCTAGGGTATACACCAATAATCTCCTACTTGCACTAGAGCTAATTAGGCACATGTCTAATGCCTAAAGATCTAGTGTGACCCTCATGTTTCTGCTGTGCAAGAGGTTTTGTCAGTGGATTAGCAATATTATCATCTGTTGGTACTTTGCATATCTTCACATCTCATCTATCGATGATCTCTCAAATGATATGGAAGTGCTTAAATATATGTTTTGATCGTTGGTGAGATCTAGGCTCCTTAGCTTGTGCAATGGCTCCATTGTTATCACAATAGAGGTCCACTGGGTCCACAATGCTAGGCATTACGCCAAGTTCAACAATGAACTTCTTGATCTAAATGGCCTCCTTTGTTACATTGGAAGCAGCAATATACTCAGCCTCTGTGGTAGAATCGGTGATTGTCTCTTGCTTTGAACTCTTCCAGCTCACAACCCCACCATTAAGGCAAAACACAAAACTCAATTACGATATAGAGTCATCTTTATCGATTTGGAAGCTAGTATCAGTGTAATCTTTTACAACTAACTCTTCCTCGGCTCCATATACCAAGAACGAATCCTTAGTCCTTCTCAAGTACTTAAGGATGTTCTGGACAACATTCCAGTGACTTTCTCCAGGATCAGACTAGTACCTGCTCGTCATGCTCAAAGCATACGAGATGTCTAGTTGAGTACATAACATAACATACATGATAGATCCAATTGCATATGCATATGGAATCTTGCTCATACGGTCCCTCTCATCCTGGGTGGAAGTGGATTGAGCCTTAGATAGGCTTACACCATGTGACATAGGCAAGAGACCTTTCTTGGATTCATGCATGTTAAACTGTTTTAATACTTTGTTTATGTATGTATTCTGACTTAGGCCAAGCTGTCTCCATGATCTATCTCTGTAGATCCTGATACCTAATATATAGGTTACTTTGCCTAAGTCCTTCATGGAAAATCATTTCCCTAACCAAGTCTTTACAAACTGTAGGGTAGGGATATCATTTCTGATGAGTAGTATGTCATCTACATACAACACCAAAAAGACAATTGTGCTCCCACTAACCTTCTTGTAGACACAAGATTCTTCTTCATTCTTGATGAAACCAAACTATTTTATTGTATCATCAGAACAAAAATATAGCTTTCGAAAACTTGCTTCAATCCATAAATAGATCATTGTAACTTGCATACCTCTCTAACATCTGGTAGAGTGGCAAAACGCTCAAGTTGTGTCATGTATACATCCTCGAGAAGATTTCCATTAAGGAAAGTAATTTTGACATCCATTTTCCAGATTTCATAATCGTGGTATGTTGCAATAACAAGCAAGATCCAAACGGATTTAAGCATCGTAACTGAGGAAAAAGTCTCATCATAGTTTGCACCATGAATTTTCTTGAAACCTTTAGCCACCAATCACACCTTAAAGCACATTACCATCTATGTCAGTTTTCTTCTTAAAAACCCACTTACACCCAATGGGTTTTAACCCTTCAGGTAAGTCAACCAAGGTCCATACCTAGTTAGTGTATATGGATTCCATTTTAGATCTCATGGCCTCAAGCCATGTCTCAGATTTTGTGCCTATAATGGCTTCTTGGTAAGTCACAGGCTCATCTTAATCCATAAGCAATATGTCACCTTATTGGGTCATGAGAAATCCATATCTCTTTAGTTGATGATGTGATCCTGTTAGGCCTACGCGGGTCTTGTGCTACTGGAGCAGGTTGTTCTTCCATAACATTTTGTGGAGGCTACTCTATTTCCACCATCGGTTCGTTGTTACTCTGTGAACCTTGAATTTCTTCAAGTTCTATTTTCCTCTAACTAGTTCTTTTAGAGATAAACTCTTTTTCTAGGAATACAACATTCCGTGCGACAAACACTTTGCCCTAGGAAGGATTATAGAAATAGTATCCCTTAGTTTCCTTAGGATAACCCACAAAGAAGCATTTATCTGATTTGGGTTGAAGCTTATCAAAAACTTGATGTTTTACATAAGCTTCGCAACCCCAAATCTTCATGAAAGACATAGTGGGTTGTTTCCCTATCCATATCTCATATGGTATCTTTTGAATCGCTTTAGATAGAACACGGTTAAATGTGAAAGCTACTATTAATATAGCATGTCCCCAGAAGGAGCTTGGAAGGTCTGCATGACTCATCATGGATCAGATCATGTCCAACAAGGTCCGATTCCTCCTATCAGAAACACCATTCCATTGTGGTGTTCCTGGAGGAGTGAGTTGAGATATTATCCTATACTCTTTCAGATGATCATCAAATTGTTGACTTAAGTATTCTCCACTTCGATCTAATCAAAGGATTTTAATACTCTTGCTAAGTTAGTTTTGTATTTCATTCTTGAACTCCTTGAACTTTTCAAAGGATTCTGATTTGTGCTTCATAAGATATACAAATTCATATCTACTATAATCATCAGTAAATGTAATGAAGTATTGAAAATCGTCTCTAGCCAGTGTGTTTAGGGGTCCACACACATCAAAGTGTATAAGGCCCAAAAGATCATTAGCCATTTTACCTTGTCTAGTTAATGTGGCCTTTGTCATCTTTCCCAATAAACAAGACTCACATATCTTATATGATTCGAAAACAAATGAGTCTAGGAATCCATCTTTATAGAGTTTGGAGATGCATTTTTCATTTATGTGGCTCAAATGACAATGCTAGAGATAAGATAGGTTCATATCATTTGACTTGAACCTCTTTGTATTTATGTTATAGATGAGTGTTTGAGATCGAGGATATAAAGTCCATGACTCAGTTGTGCCTACCATAAAAAAATATCATTCAAATAAATAGAACAACTTTTGTCCTTTATAATAAATGTAAAGCCTTTCTTGTCCAAACAAGAAACAAAAATGATATTCTTACTAATAGTAGGCACAAAATAATAGTTTTCTAGCTCAATTACAAGTCCAATGGGTAAAGATAAAAGATAAGTCCCTACGGATAAAGCAGCAACCTTTGCTCCATTTTTCACTCGTAGGTCGACTTCACCCTTAGTCAATGGTCTACTTCTTTTGAGATCATTCATATTCACAATAATGTGAGATCCACATCCAGTATCTAATACCCATAATGCAGAAGTAGATAAATTGACTTCTATAACAAAAATACCTGAAGTGGAATTCTCACTTCCCTTCTTCTTCTTAAGCTCCTCCAAGTACTTGCCATAGTTCTTCTTCCAATGTTCAGTCTGACCATAGTGGAAGCACATACCTTCCTTAGCCACTCCGCCCACTGGTTTCAAGCTAGAAGTGTTGGGCTTGGATTTATCCTTGCCCTTGCCCTTCCACTTGTTTATAGCAGGTAGCTTAGGAACAGGCTATTCTAGAACATATTACTTTTTCTCTTGTTTGAGGATAATCCTCAAATTCCTGTACCAGTCTAGGAAATTTATCCTAGATAACTTGTCCTTCTCAAGGACAGATCACAATGATAAGTTACTCGAAGTGTTTGTTGCCATGGTAATCTCTCAATAGAAATATGCAAAATATAAGTATCATGTCATAAACATATTTAACGTGGTCTTTAATTAAATATGTCTCCTACTATTTTATTCAAATCAATGACCCTCAGCATTGATTCAGAAAATCCCATTAAAAAATTTTCTAATGGGCCAAGATCCATATTTCACCTAACTTTGAGTCAGTTTTGGTTGATCACCCAAAATTTGGTTATTTAGGTAGGAAACACTTTCTAATTACATCACATGCAACACTTGGATAGTTAGGTAAATAACACTTATTCTAATCCATCTAATGCACTAAAACCAAACTCCGTGCCTTTAAGCCTTCAATTCTATTGAAAAGGCTCAGTTAAGTCAGACCCAATGGTTGAAAGTTGGATATGACTTTTATCCATCGCGCCTTACTGATATAGATAAAGGCACCCCGCTTTGGCAGACCTCCACTTAATCGATACTAGTCTTGACTAGTGCCAGGCATTAGAAGGCATCACATATTGACTTAATATTTGCTTTGAGGGATTTTTATTATTATTTGATCTCACCATTTGTTAAACTATTTAACATACCATAAACATCATCCATGCATCTCATACATATAAAGCATATAATAAATGTGACATGGTTATGGCTCCTAACGCAATGATTCTCCCAAGCCAATGAGAGTTTCATTAACTAAACTTAGAGAGCGAATCAGCTTCACCAAGTAACTCCCACCAACGTCTTTATTTGATGTTGTCTTCTTGCCTCCACATCAAGATTACATTATATAGAAACCCTGTTTTACATTCGAGGGGAGTTAGGTGAGAAAAGAATGTACAACCAGAATGTAGAGAGTAAGGCACGACACATAAGCTATATTTTAAAATAACCAAAAAAGCAAAAATAAGAGGACTAAGGCCATAACTATTCACCAAGCACCACAAAGTACATAAAAACTCAAAACAATAACACATTATTATTATATGAGTCATAAAAGGGTTTGCTTGACATCAACACTTGATGCCACCACAGACTAGAAACAAGGTTTCCAGTACACCATATATATCACATATATACCAAAAAACTTCACAAACATAGAATAACTAAACATGTTATTTCATACAACACAAAGAACAGAAAAATTGAATCATGGTTTCGCAAGTGGCTCTAATACCACTGTTGGGAATTCCAACATAAAAAACGTAGCAAAAAAAAAAATTTCTACTAAGGATCTATGCGAAAAAGGGGACCATGAAACGTGATTTTCGAATATACCTCTTGTAGCCAAAAGAAAGATGATCAACACAAACCACTAACACCGTAACAACAACGATGTCTCTACGTAGTCCACAAGAACAGACCCACGAATGTCCAACGTCCGCTTGGAGTCTTGCCTCCCCAAACACAGTGCTAGTGCAAAGAGAAGGAAACTTGTCACTCTATTTCACTCTTTTTCACTCTTGATATACTTCATGTATCAAGGGTTACTATCCATGCCCTTTTATAGAAGAAGCATTGCATTAGCTTCTCTGAGAAGCCTCCAATAGCTTCTTTGAGAAGCCTCTAATAGCTTCTTTTAGAATCCTTGAGTGAAAGAGCAGTAATAGGGTTAATGTGAGGCTTTAGGCTCATCTGTTATGAATTTTGGCCCATGATAAAATTCCCAGTCCAACTTGAATTCTATTTACTCCAATTTAGTCTATTCTAAGTGTGTGACCCTATAGGTTCTCATGATGTTGGCAGTAATATTAAAAATTCATTTTAATATTACAAGCAGTAAGCGGTATCTAGCAACACATTGCTGCTACCCAAGTAATAAGAATGTCAGTGATTTGACATAACCTTTCTGTGATCAATGTTTCTGTGTAGTCTAGTCCCTTTGTCTAGATATCTAGATTGAACACAAGGCATGGAACGTGTCACTCTTGCATAGTTCAATCTTTCATTTCCTGATACTCGAGTAGATGTAGTAAATAAGATCAATATCTTATATTGACTCATTTGAGCATGGTCATGCATTTTGTAGTCTCACTCAATCAGGGGGCCTAAAGATATCACTTCTGTTGTGTAGGAGAGGCAAATCTCATCTAGGTCACTCATATCCCTCAACATGATTCGCAGTATGTTCAATAACTAACTTTATAATCACCTTATTACAAATGACATTTGATGGCATCAAAACAAACAACTCCTCATGTAGGAATCGTAGTGATTTCAGGTCAAAGGACCACATACACCATTATCACTATGAGAATCACTTATGACACTCACGTAATGATCCATGTTGCGTTCTCATGGAGGGTTAGTCTAGTACATCATTATTTTTAATATATACCCATATGAAGACTTGATATTTCATATCCATGACCCATGAGATGTAGCCATCAGTCTACATACATACTAGTCTCAATGTATTATTATTGTCCTAATTAATAATAATACTTGACTAAGGACATTTAAGAATAATGTTCTAATTTTATCCAATAGGATCTCATGATCAAGTCATCCACTTGATGTCCTATGGCATCAAACTTACTATTCTAAGGACTTTATTATGTTTATCATAACACAGTAAATGAAATGCCTCATATATAGCATAATATAATGTATGTAAGTATAAACGAAATATATCAGCCTCTAGGGCATACACCAACAGTGTGCTGGTATCATCATTAGCAATATGGTTCATCTCCTTAGTAATGATCTCCCCCATATTGATGGATTCGCCCTTCATGATCGCAATAATGAGTTAGGCCCCGTGAATAATTATGTCTGAGCTATTTGAGCAAGGAAGGACTGTTTGATGAACAAACGTGGACCAAGCCTTAGTGATTGGTTTCATATCAACACTCTTGAATCTCTGAGGAATATTGTCCTGGGTTCTAAACCATTCGGCGTCGGGCTTGTAGAGGTACTTGATCAACTCATTATAGTCGATCGCCCCATCCGTTCTGTTCTTGTAAGCACATTCCCGCGAGATAGGGAGACCTAGAACCTCATTAATTCTCCTCCCGATAAAGTTGATTGATTTTCTTCTGACAGAACTGACAAAAACTCGAGTTGTGCCTGGAACTCTATAGGCATTAGCATAAAATTCACGTACAAGTTTCGGACAATGATCAGTGACAGATTTGGCCAACTTTGCCCATTTCCTCCAGGAAATCTCAGATTGGATCTCTGGTATGGTTTTAGTGTGGAAATCAAAAGTTCTGTCAGCGATGATCTTCTTCTTGCTAATGATGGACTTGAACCTTTCCTGGTATTCGAAGGAATAGTACAGATGCTCCGTAAACTCAGGTTCTTCCTCCATAACTTGCTTTCTCTTTTTCTGTTTTCCTTATTTTGATGTCATGTTCCTGATAATGGATTACAAAGAAATAAAGTGCAAAGAGTGGGTTAGAGTTAGAGAAATGGAAGAAATTGAGATTAGGTGAAGGACCAAGTGAAAACCCTAGAAGAGCTTGTGGAATGTGTGCATGGGAAAATACGTCAAATGGGCCATCTACTTATAGGATGCGACTCGTCGCCTTGCGACAACATACTGTCGTGCCGCGATGTCACATGCTGGGCAAGAATGGGGGCTGGTTCTCGAGCTGTCGCCTGGCGAATGCTATACCGTTGCCTCGCGATTCAAGTCAGTAAGTTTTTGCTAGAATTTTGCCCCGCTATGGTGAACTCCCGCGATGCGATGGGCATTGGGGAAAAACTTTGAATTTACACTTCCCAGCTCACCACACGATAAATAATTTGTCGCCTTGCGATACGCCCTGAGCCAAACTTGGACTTTTTAACTCAATTTCTCGTATCGCAATGCATTCTTCATTGCCTCGCGATTGAAGTTAGAGGCATTTGGTTGGAAATTCACCCCGCACTGGCTATTATTTCACGAACAATGAATACTGGGCAAAGAACTTAATCTTTTCAAAGTTGCCTTTTCACCTTGCGATAATTTGTGCTCCGCCTCGCGAAATGCACTAGGCAAAAACTTGAAATTTTGAAGACCTACTATCCCCTCGCGATGCGTTCCTCATTGCCTCGCGATTGAAGTCAGAGGCATTTGCTGGAAATTCACACGACGATGAAGAACCACCGCTTCATGATAACAGATCGTGGCACATAGATCCCTTTTTTTCTTACAAACCACCTCGCAAAGTATTTTCCACGCTAGGCAATGGTGATTAAAGTATTGCTTTCACTGGGCAAGCAAGTGCATTCGCTTGGCGAGGTGCTTGACTTCTTCATACTTCAACTCTAGCTCCCATCACTCTATTCCTCGCTTAAAAACAACAAAATTGCAGCATTATTCCTGCAGCAGCAAGCACAAAATCATATCACACCTAATATTCTATTCTTATGTAAACAAAATAAAGAAAATTGCTACTAAAAATTGATTCAAAATGATTAAGGAAGAAGAATTACTTGGGTTGCCTCCCAAGAAGCGCTAGTGTAACGTCGTTAGCTCAATGCCTTATGATTTTTATGGCTTATGTAAAATAAGAGCAACTTTTGCTCTTTCTACTACCCCACCAAGATAAGGTTTCATCCTTTGGCCATTGACTCTGAAAGCCCATTTTGAAGCTGGATCCTCCACTTCTATTGCTCTGTAGGGTGTCACTTCTTTGACAATGAATAGTCCTGACCATTTAGACTTTAATTTTCCTAGAAACAACTTCAGCCTTGAATCAAACAACCATACTTATTGTCCCAGATAAAAATTTCTTTGTGAAATGTACTTGTCATGGTAGACCTTCATCTTCTGCTTGTATATCCCTATATTCTCATATGCATGCACACGCAGTTCATCAAGTTCATGTAATTGATTAACTCTCTTTTTTTAACTTAAGGTAAAATCAAAATTTAAGAATTTTAGGCCCAATATGCTTTGTGCTCAAGTTTTATTAGCAAATGGCAAGACTTACCATAAACTAACTGATATGGTGATAAGCCTAAAGGTGTTTTGTAGGCTATCCTATATGCCCATAGCTCATCATCCAATTTATTTGCCCAATCCTTCCTTGAAACCAACTGTCTTCTCCAGAATTTTTTTTATCTCTCTATTTGATACCTCCACTTGGCCATTGCATTGAGGGTGGTAGGGAGTTACCACTTTGTGTCAGACATCATACTTGGAGAAAACATTTTGTAGCTTATTATTGCATAAATGAGTTCCCCCATCACTGATCAACACCCTCGGAACTCCAAATCTAGAGAAGATGTTCTTTTTGACAAACTTAACCACTTTTTGAGAATCATTTGCAGGAGTGGCCATGGCCTCAACCCATTTTAAGACATAGACAACAACCACTAATATGTACTAATTTGAATAGGAAGAGGGAAATGGCCCCATGAAGTAAATGCCTCAACAATCAAACAATTCAACCTCTAGAATGGGATTCAAGGGCATTTCAATCCTCCTTGAGATATTGTCGGTCATTTGGCATTTGTCACAACCCTTCACATGGTTGTATGCATATTTAAAGATGGATTGCCAATAAAAATTGGATTGAAGTACCTTGGTAGCAGTACATTCGCCATTAAAATGCCTTCCATAAGAGGAATCATGATAATGCCAAAGTATATTTTGCCTTTCATCTTGTGACACACACCTTTTGAGAAGTCCATCAGGGCCAATTTTGAAAAGAAAGGGATCATCCCAAATGTAATATTGGGCATCTCAAGTAAGGACAAAATTTTTCCAAGGCAAATACTATGGCAAGCAATTCCTTTTTCAGTTGTGGCATAATGAATATGGTTCTCATTAAGGACCTTGCTTGCATAGTAAATTACATGAAAATTTTTATCTCTTCTTTGCGCCAATACAGCTCCTACTACATAGTCACTTGCGTCACACATAAGTTCAAATGGTAAATCCCAATTAGGGGCTACAATAACAGGGGCAAAAATTATTTTTTCCTTCAAAAGATTAAAAGCATGCAAACAATCATTATCAAAATCAAAAGAAGAATCTTTAATGAGCAGATTGCATAATGGCTTTGTAATTTTTGAAAAATCTTTGATGAATCTTCTATAGAAGCCAGCATGGGTTAGAAAACTTCTCACGCCCTTCACATTCAATAGTGGAGGCAGCTTCTCTGTCATTTCAATCTTAGCCTTATTTACTTCCATACCGCTGGCTGAAATCTTGTGGCTAAGTACAATGCCTTCCTACACCATGAAATGACATTTCTCCTAATTTAATACTAAATTGGTTTCCATGCATCTCTTAAGAACATTAGTAAGGTTAGACAAATAACAATCAAATGATGCACCAAAAACAGAGAAATCATCCATAAAGACCTCTATATATTTTTCAATCATATTAACAAAGATAGAAAGCATACACCTCTAAAAAGTAGCGGGAGCATTGTAAAGACCGAAAGGCATCTGTCTATATGCAAAAACTCTATAGGGATAGGTAAATGTTATCTTCTCTTGGTCCACTGGATTGACAGTAATCTGATTATAATTGAAATAGCCATCAAGGAAGGAATAGTAGGCTTGTCTGGATAATCTCTCAAGCATCTGGTCTATGAATGGGAGGGAAAAATAATCTTTTCGGGTAGCTTGGTTGACCTTCTGGTAGTCGATACACATACGCCAACTAGTGACTGTTCTAGTGAAAATTAACTCATTCTTCTCGTTCTTCACTACAGTCATACCTCCCTTTTTAGGAACTACCTGAACCGGACTCACCCAAGCACTATCAGAAATAGGGTAAATCATTCCGGCTTCAAGGAGTATCAGCACCTCTTTTCTCACTACTTCTTTCTTTATGGGATTTAACCTTCTCTGTGGCTGGACCACTATCTTGAATTCCTCCTCAAGTTTGATCTTGTGCATACAAAAAGCTGGACTAATCCTTTTTAAGTCAGACATAGTTCATCCAATTACAGTTTGGTGCTCTCAGAGTACCCTTACAAACTTCTCTTCTTCAAGTTTTGATAAAAAGTTATTGATTATCACTGGGTTTGCATCTTGAATGCTAAGAAAGGCATATTTCAAGTGGGATGGCAAGGGTTTTAACTCTAGTTTTGTTTTTTCCTCCACTTTGTCATTACTCAGCTCTTCTTTCATCTTGCTAACAACATTTTCTTCTTGATGTGCTTCTAGATATCGAAAACACTTCTCAATGACTTTATCATCCACCTCTCCATGCTCTTCAATAGCATTCACAATCACTCTATTAAGAGGCGCAATTGGAGTATTTTGCTGAAAAGATTCCTCAATTGTAGTATTAATCAAATCCACCTGATAAAAAGTTTTTTTATCATCCAGGTGTTGCATTGCCTTAAAAACATTAAAGATGACTTTCTCATCCTTCACTCGCAACATTAACTGCCCTTGTTGGACATCAATGAGGGCTCTCCCGGTGGCTAAAAATGGTCTTCCAAGAATCAAAGGTACCTCTGCGTCCTCCTCCATGTCTAACATAACAAAATCAACTAGAAAAATGAATTTGTCAACCCTCACTAGCACGTCCTCTATGACTCCATAGGGATGTTTAATTGACCTATCCGTAAGTTGTAAGGACATTCTTATTTGCTTGACCTCACGTCCCCCAAACTTCTTAAGCATAAACAATGGCATCAAGTTTATGCTTGTTCCCAAGTTACAGAGAGCTTTACCAATGATCATGTTGCCAATAGTGCACAAAATTGTAAAACTCCCAGGATCTTTCAATTTTGGGGGAAGCTTCCTTTGAAGTATTGCACTACAATCCTCTATTAATGCCACCGTTTCATCCTCCTCGAACTTTCTCTTCTTAGTCAACAACTCCTTCATGAATTTAGCATATGTAAGCATTTGCTCCAAAGCCTCCGCAAAAGGAATATTGATTTCGAGCCGTTTGAAAATGTCCAAGAACCTAGCAAACTACTCCTCTTTCTCCTTTTTCTTGTTCAAGTGAGGATATGGTAACTTCACATGTGATGGGATCACTTGAGGCTTATCCCTTCTTGCCAAATCTTACTATTTGTCCTCCTCAAGAAAGAGTCTTCATCTACTAAGTTAGAACTCTTTTTATCCTCTCTTTTCTGATTTTCAACCTTCACTTCCTTCTTTTTTTTTCATTTTCTTCTAGATTCATAATGTCACTCTTTTTATTTGGCTCTTCATCTAACATCTCCCTCTCATTTGTTTCAGCAGACCCTGAAATAAATGGCTCCACCACCGATGGTGTGACAATCTTTCCACTCCTTAAAATTATGACTTTGCAAGACTCATTCTTGGGATTATCCACTGTATTTCCAGAAAATTGTCCCTTGGATTGTTTAGCAAGTTGCTTTGAGAGTTGTCCGATTTGGTTTTCAAGGTTCTTGATGGATGCTTCTTGGTTTTTGAAATGAGCCTCATGATTTTGGAAATTAGTTTGAGTCATATGCATGAATTGAGTCAATGCTTCTTCTAAGGCAGTAGGCTTCTCTTTAGGTTATTGTGGTTGACAAGGTTTGCTTGATTGAGGGGCTTTATGTTGCTTCTAAGAAAAGTTGAGATGATTCCTCCACCTTGGATTATAGGTGTTGGAATAAGGATTCCCTCTTTGCCCCTAAAAATTTCCCATATAATTAGCTTGCTCATTTAGATGACTTTGAGCTTTATAAGCACAATTCTCATGTCCTCCCCCACAGAAAACCACACCTCATACATTGCATCACAGCCTTGGAATGATTAGCTTGAGAAGAACCCGCTTATAAGGCTTGAAGTTGTTTGGTGAGAACCTCCAATTGTTAACAAAACTGATTTGTTTTGGGCTAATAGCGCATTATGTGCATCTGGCTCTAAAACACCCCTCTTTGCTTGCACTCCTCTATCATGATGAATAATATACTCATTTGAATCCATTGCTTCTACTAACTCTCTTACTTCTTATCTTGTTATTCATTGTACCCCCCGTCGAAGCATCTAGCATCATCTTTGTATTCGGTCTCAACCTATGGTAAAACGTTTGCATTTGTGTCAAGTCATCATAGTTATGGTTAAGACACATCTTCAAAAGCCCTTTGAGCCACTCCAATGCCTCATAAAGATTTTCTCCATCTTTTAGCTCAAAACTAGTAATTTCAGCCCTTCTCTTGATGAACTTGGAGGTAGGGAAGAACCGATCCATAAATTTGTCCTCCAAATCATTCTAAGTAGTAATACTACTTTGAGGAAGTGTTTGCAACCAATCATTTGCCCTGTCTCTTAAAGTAAAAGGGAACAATCTCATCCTCTTAGCCTCTTCAGAAACACTATCCAACTTCAATGTACCACAAATCTCAAAGAAATTCACCAAATGCTAGTTGGGGTCTTCACTATCCGCTCCAGAAAACTGATTCTGCTTAAGAACATTCAATAGAGGAGTTCTAACCTCAAATGCATTTGCCTCCATCGGTTGATAATCAATAGCTGACCTCTAACGGTTGTTCCTTTGGCTAAAATCTCCCAAAGTCCGCCTAGGTGGTGGTTGTTCAGCCATGACTTCTATTGTGAGAGTATGAGAAGAAGTAGATGCTTATTTTTCTTGAGTTTTTTTTTCTGCTGCCTTGCTTTCTTAGCTTTCTTCTTATTTGCTTTTTCTGTCTTTACAATCTCGGGATCAAACAATAATTCAGTTTCCTTTTTCCCTCACATACACAAAAAAATAAGAGAATTGTAAGTAACACAAGTCAACTATCCTTAGAAATGAATTAAGATAATGCAGTAAAATTTTAAACAAACAAAATAAAAATAAAACAATTGTCCAAAATAGTAACTCCTTTGCCTTGTTGATAATCAAATCAACAATCCCCAGCAACAGCACCAAAAACTTGTTGAACAATTTTGGCAAATGCACCGAATCGCCACAAGTAATATAATGGTGAGAAAAGAAGTATCATCTCCACAAGGATTATAATCGTTTTATCAACATAAAAAAAGGTTGTTTCCACTTGAACTGAAAATATGTTTTTGGTAACTTTGAATTGTATTGATTTTAAACAAGTATGAGAGAAATGTATTAAAAACAGAGCAATTAACAAATTAAGGAATATTTTTAGATTTTTAAGGAGAAAAAAATTAATCAAAAAAAGTGGCTAGGTTTTGAATCTCGTTCTTTACCCTCTTACGCTACTGATTAACTCTTAAAACAAGTAATAATTATGCAATTGAAGTTTCAATAAACAAAATTAGGCCAAGATCAATCCTTTGATTCAAAGCCCCTTTAACCCAAATCATAACTCCCAATTCCTTAGGTAATTATTGATTCAAATTAAGCATTAATGACACTAAATTTCCAATTATAAGAAATACCCACATTCAAACCAATAATGATCAAGTATTGATTAGCATTAAGCAAGGAGCAAAGTGCTCAAACACATGAAATTAACTTATACAGAGAGTATAAAATAGATCACATAAGAGTATCTACAATGTTCATCTGACCCTGCCTAAAAAGATTTAACTACTCATCATTAAAGAAGAAGAGATAAGAAAAATCAAACTAATGGAGGAAGAAAAAGCCATTGATTGTAACAACCCAATATTTGCTACCCAAATATATCGTCTTATAAATGAATAACCCAATATTGACCTTGCTACTACAAACATACATTAACGTCAAACCCATATCATTCATACACAATGAGTAAATATAGAGAGCAACGATAACAAAAGATATATATATATATATATATACACATCACAGCCTCAAAGGCATACTGTTGTACATAACTCAAAACAATTAAGCAAATATAAAACACATATATGCTTAGCTCAAAAACAATATCTATACTATGCTAATCATCATACATCTTCTTCTTCCCTTTCGAAGAACTCGTACCTAGATTCACATGGCAACACAATCGGGGTGAGAAAATATATCTCAGTAGAAGTATTCCAATACCACCATATATACATATATATGTGCAAATAAATAATGTTTACAATTATCATGTTAATACTTCAATCACAGAAGCAACAACTACATCTCTATCTCAGAGACACGCAACCACCCATACAATTACAATGCATGATTAATGTTATGAAAGCAACCGCCCATACAATCGCCATGCTATGCCGAGTTATGTTTAATGTTTATGCCTATGCAGATTTCTAAGTATGAAAATAATGTATGATACCATATTCAGGAACTCACAATTCCATGGTAATGTTATGAATGCATGAAACTTGAACAAAGTGATGGAAGTCATAACCATAACCTTGAACAAGCACTGGAAGTCCATCCAGTAACATCATTATCACAGAGAAAATCTATTTTCCCCTGGGTAGTGAAGTCCATCAACTACACAGTTATCGATAATGAACAAGGAAATTCATCCTAAAAAATTCTATAATAGGAAGGATACATTCCACATTGCCTAAATATAGATCACCCACATCTACGGGGCTCACCCACATCTACGGGGCTCACACCTACCGACAAGCAATCACCCACATCTACAGGGCTCATACTTTTCAATAGGGCAATACATACTGTGAACACCCACATACAATCAAGTATATCATCATTACTAATTAAACACTTATAATTAGCATTACAAATCATTATGATTCAAACCATTCACATCTTCATTAAATACTCCTACTAGTGTCTCAACACTCATTAAGAAGCATAAAAAAAAAGTATCACACAAGTGATCCCCTTTCATTTCTCAAAATAAGGGCTCTATTCTGTTCTGTCTAGCATTGGGTGCTCAAGCACTTCGAAACCAGTGCCTAGGCGCGCTACACGCATAACCAGTTCTTCCTAGGCATTGGGCGCCTAGATGCCCAGCAATTCAGCGCCTAGGCACTATCAAACTAGAAACAGTTTCTGCAGAATTTTATAGAAATGATCACTGTTCCATTGGGAACAAGTGATCTTACAATCACTCAAAATCACTTCCAAGTGATTTTCTAACCTCAATCAAGGTTCAACTACACATAACAACCTTTAATCCATTTCAATTTCATTTAATTCTATATTTTTGTATTAGAATCTCATGTTTTGACCTAAACCCCCAAAAATAACCTAAAGTGGGAATTAAGGTCCCAATAGATGAAAAAAAATTCATCTAAACACATCCAAAATTCAGTTTCTAACCCAACCATACTAACCACATCAAGATTCAACTTATAAATCCTCAAATCACCTCTCAAACCATCATTTCCTCTTCATGCTTCTCTTGAACCAAAAGAAAAGAATGAAACCAAGCAAGTAAAATAGATTTCCCCTACCTCAATTTCTAGAAACGAAATCGATTAGCCATTCCTCCGAAAAGCTAAGCTGCTTCCCTTACTTTGATGAAGATCCTCCCTTCTTAAAGCCTTGAAATTCCTTCTCCCCTATTTTCCCTAAGGCAACCGTGAGATAAAAAAATGAGGATGAGTTTAACTCCTCATTTTAGCCTTAAATAGGCCACAAAAGAGATACCAATCGTGCCTCTTTATTAGGTCACTTATGTGACTACTATTCACCCAAACAGTTAAGAATGCTTAGTTATCACCAAACCAAGTTTCCTAACTTCCAACAAACTTAAAATAATTTCTAAAATTCATTAAAAATCTTGTTACACCATTACCACAAAATTCCATATCTACTAGGGGTCAAACCGACACTAAAACACATAACCAGTATGCTTAAAAATGTCGAACTAACCCTGATAATTCTCAAACTTTAACTACATCCACTTCCACGCATTTTGGACCTAGAAACAAGTTCTCCACACTTATCTCTATTAACTGAGCAGGTTAAGCCAAAACGGGCTGAAAACAACTATATTTTACACATAAAGTTGCAACAAAGTGACTAAATATACTCAGATGGTCACAAAACTTCACAGGCATGACAAACTAGTATTAGGCTACCTCTGTAACCATATACAAGTCTATCATGACGATACATGGTGTTACATTGATCCTTCAAAGTCTTGTTCCCAAGTTTGAATAATCAATGGAGGTGGAAGAAGACAAAACCCTATCACGCTCTGGCTAACACCCAAAATTAGAAATCAAGAAAAGAACAAAAAGCCTTGTCAAAAGTATTTCATCTAACTATTTAAAACTGGCTGGGTAATGATCGTCACCTCGCGATGGCCCATTCTCGCCTCGCGATGGCCCGCGTACGAGGCGAAGCCCACTGCAGTCTTGAAGAGTTGTTCATTAATCAGCTCGCCTCGCAATGGTTGTTCCTCACCTCACGATGGCACGCATGAAGGCTCGCCAGGCGACAGACTAAGTGAGGAACATTTTTCTCTTTCTTCTTAGTTAAATCCAAACCTGTTTTAACAAAAATTTAAATCCCATTAGCCAGTGAACACAAAAACCTATAATACTCTTAAATAAGTAAAACTTGTCTAATTTCTACCTAAATTCTTTAATTCTAAAACTAATTTGACACCAAAACTTACTTGTGCTAAAGATTCAACACAAAGTGACTAAACATGTTTAGAAGTCACAAAATTGCATAGACATGTTAAGCAGGTTTTTGGCTGTAATATCCTAAAAAATCATGTTAGGCTTGTATATGGTTACAGAGGTAGCTTACTACTTACTTAACATGTCTGTGTAGTTTTGTGACTTTCTGAGCACGTTTAGGCACTTTGCTGTAATACTATGTGAGAAATATAGTTGTTATTTGCTCTGAAAGTAGCTTAAATTGCTTAGTTAGTGGAAATAAATATAGAGAGTTTGTTTTCAAGTCACAAATAGGGGAACTGTGCTACAGTTAAAGTTTAAGAATTTTTGGAGTTATTTAGGCATTTTTAAGCATATTGATTGTATATTTTAGTGCCAGTTTGACCCCTAACTGATATGGAAATATCATTTTTTGGTGAAACAAAATTTTTAATGAATCTCAGGATTTATTGTAAATCTGTTGAAAGCTACGAAATCGATTTTGAAGAAGTCTGAGTGTTCTTAGTAGATTGAGATTTTGATACTAACCAAGAGAAGTCTAATAAGACTTCCCTTCTTAAAAATATCCCACCGTAGGGATATTTTAAAGGCAGAAGCAAAGAGGCAGAAAACGTGAAAAAGAAGAAGAGAAAGGAAAAAAAAAGAAAAATAGAGAAGGAGAAGGAGAAAGGAAGAGAAGGAACAACCACCAAGGGAAAGAATTCAAGTGGAGGCTTTGCTCCATCTTCATCTTCTTAATCTTGAGGTAGGGGTGTTGTTTTTATCCATTTCCTCTTATCTTCACCTTGTTTCTTGGTGGAACTTGATGAGGAAAAAGTCAGGTTTGGGTGAGAATAGGAAGTTAGATGTTAGTTTCTTGTTTGTTTAGTTGAAATGAGTTAGATTCTAACAAGTTTAGTGCATGGTTGATAGTTTGGAACCCTCAGAATCCATAGTTTCCTATTAGTGAGTTAGTTGAAAAAAAGGGGTTTTAAGGTTGGAGTTTTAGTTTTAATCAAAGTTTGATTGAGCCAAAGGAAGAAATGGGATTTATAACTTGTTTAGAGACCTCTAGTGATGATAGAAATCATATAGAAGTGAGGATAGAGGGTGAAATCTTGGTTTGGAACCAAGATTATGCATAAATGTGTTCTGCAAAATTTTCTGCAGAAGGGTCACACCTAGGCATAACCTGGCCAAGCCTAGGCATGGACTGATCAGTTTTCAGTCCAGCGAGACAGAGACTGCCACACCTAGGCGTAGAAAAACCAAGCCTAGGCGTGATGCAGGACAGCAACCTAATAGCTTGTACTATTTATCACATAACTTGAGCTACAGATGTCAGATTGACCTGGTTCTTATTACGTTTGAAAGCCGAGACATAATGTAAAATTTCAGAATTTTATCAGTTAGGATGGATTTTTGGTGAATTTATGAAAAACATCATTTTTAGGTGCCTAAAGCAGATTTCATCAGAATTTCTATTTTGATGTTTTGATATTCCTAATTGTTAGGATTCTTTGTTTATGCGTAGAGGGTGATGAGACTCTAATAAGAGTATCTAATAAAGTAGATATATGATGAAGGTAAATCAATTAGTATGTTATTTATCGTGGTATTTAACATCAATGTGTTACGTGTTGGTAGTTAGGAATGTAAATCAATTGACATGCTAGTTATTGTAATAATTGGCATTATTGTTATTCCCTATCTATGTTGATGAGGGTGAGTCCTCATTGTAGATGGTCTAATGTGATTTTGAACAAGTAGGTAACCAATTCTTCCCAGCACAGAGATCATTATTCTGATCAAATATGATTGTTGCTGAAGGCCGTGTAATTGATGAGTCTTCACTACCCGGAGAGGGTGATCATTCATGATTGTAAATGAAGAGGTAATATACCTTCCAGATCATAGTAATGAGTTGAGGATGGTCTTTTCCTCACACCCCATGGAATAGTTGGAGCTGGGTTTCCAGTGCTTATTCAAAACTCATGGAACCGGGTTCCTAGGTTTTGTTCAAGGCTCATGCATTTCATAACATTACCAGAGAACTGGGTTCCTATAAATGGTTTCATTACAAGCATAGACATTAGTCATAAAATTGGCATAGCATGGCAATTGTATGGGCGGTTGCTACCATGACATATCCATGCATTGCAGTTGTATGGGCAATTGCGTGTCTCTAAGATGGAGATGTTATTTGCTTCTCTGACTGAAGTGTTTATAGGATAATTGAGTATATTATCTATTTATATATGTTTATATACTGGTATTGAAATACTTTTATTGAGATATATTTTCTCACCCTGATTGTGTTGCCATGTAAATCTAGGTGCTAGTTCCTCAAGGGGAAAAAGAGAAGATGAATGAAGATTAGTATAGTTATATACTTTTAGTTTAAAAAGCTTGTATAATGAGCTAGTTTTGTCGTTGTAATAGTTATTTATTACAATGTGTCTTGAAGGCAGTGATGTATATATAACTTTTGTAATCGTAGCTCTCCATATTTACTCATTATGTATGAATGATATGGGATAATTGTTGATGTATGTTAGAAGTAGTAGGTCCAGTATTGGGTTATTCTTTTATATGACGATATGATTGGATAGCAAATATTGGGCTGTTACATTGGCTACCTCTGTATCCATATACAAGCCTAACATGTTTTCCAGGGAGTTACACACTTTTGATTAAATTAAGGGTGAATGCACCCTTGCTCATTTTATTGATAATCTCACTTTAGATAAGCTTTTTCCATGACTAAGATACATATACTTTTATACTTAAACAGAGAGAGTGGTATAGAACATAAATATCTTTATCATAAATATTATTTCCTTTTGTATATTATCATTAAGATGTGTCATGCTTTGCTTTAAGAGAAATTCTTAGATAAGCATTGTTTAGTACGTCATTTTTTAATACTTAAAGCATTTTTTATCAAGTATAAGAATTACTCTATCCATTTTATTATATTTGCCATTTAAGGTTATTGTACAAGAATTAAAAAATTATTAAATACTCTCAATCTTTTTAAAAAAATATATAACCTTATTTTCTAAATAACACTTTCACTCCATTATTGCTCTCTCTCATTCTATTTATTGAGATATCAAGAGACAATGATAAAGTTGAAAAAAGATAATTAATGCATTCTTGAGTATCTAGAGTGAGAGATAAAATGAAAAAAAAAGATCTTCTCTACAAAACTAAAGGTATTTTAAAACGGGGGAGTACTATAAACCAATGAAGCACCAATGTAGATATGACATATGAATACAACTCGGCATGGAAACGTTGATATATAAAAAAAAATGGAGTCTACATTTGACCTAGAGTTTGTAACACCTTGTATAGTCATGGTAGACTTGTATAATGTTACGGAGGTAGCCTAACACTAGTTTGTCATACCTGTGAAGTTTTGTGACCATCAGAGTATGTTTAGTCACTTTGTTACAACTCTATGTGTAAAATATAGCTTTTTTTCAGCCCGTTTTGGCTTAAATTGCTCAGTTAATGGAGATAAGCATGAAGAACTTGTTTCTAGGTCCAAAATGGGTGGAAGTGGATGTAGTTAAAGTTTGAGAATTATCGGGGTTAGTTTGACATTTTTAAGCATACTGGTTGTGTGTTTTAGTACCGGTTTGACCCCTAGTAGATATGGAATTTTGTGGTAATGGTGTAATAAGATTTTTAATGAATCTTAAAATTTATTTTAAGCTTGTTAGAAGTTAGGAAACTTAGTTTGGTGATAACTAAGCGTTCTTAACTGTTCAGGTGAATAGTAGTCACATAAGTGACCTAATAGAAGGGCATAGTTGGTATCTCTTTTTTGGCCTATTTAAGGCTAAAATGAGGAGTTAAACTCATTCTCATTTTCTTATCTCACTACTGCCTTAGGGAAAACAGGGGAGAAGGAATTTGAAGGCTTTAAGGAGGGAGGATCTTCATCAAAGCAAGGGAAGGAGCTTAGCTTTTCGGAGGAATGGCTAATCAATTTCGTTTTTGGAATTTGAGGTAGGGAAAATCTGTTTTACTTGCTTGCTTTCATTCTTTTCTTTTGGTTCAAGAGAAGCATGAAGACGAAATGATGGTTTGAGAGGTGATTTGAGGATTTATAAGTTGAATCTTGATGTGGTTAGTATGGTTGAGTTAGAAACTGAATTGTGAATATGTTTAGATGAATTTTTTCATCTTTTGGGGCCTTAATTCCCACTTTAGGTTATTTTGGGGGTTTAGGTCAAAACATTAGATTTTGATACAACAGTGTAGAATTAAATGAAATTGAAGTGGATTAAAGGTTGCTATGTGTAGTTGAACCTAGATTGAGGTTAGAAAATCACTTGGAAGTGATTTTGAGTGACTGTAAGGTCACTTGTTCCCAATAGAATAGTGATCATTTCTGAAAAATTTTACAGAAATTGTTTCTGGTTTGATAGCGCCCAGGCGCTAAATTGCTGGGTGTCTAGGCGCCCAGTGCCCAAGAAGAACTGGTTATGCGTGTGGCGCGCCTAGGTGCTAGTTTCGAAGCACCTGAGCACCCAATACTAGACAAAACAAAATAGAGCCCTTATTTTGGGAAATAGAAGGGGATCACTTGTGTGATACTTTCTTTTATGCTTCTTAATGAGTGTTGAGACACTAGTAGGAGTATTTAATGAAGATGTGAATGGTTTGAATCATAATGATTTGTAATGCTAATTATAAGTGTTTAATTAGTAATGACGATATACTTGATTGTATGTGTTGCCTTATTAAAAAGTGTGAGTCCCGTAGATGTGGGTGATTGCCTGTCGGTAGCTGTGAGCCCTGTAGATGTGAGTGATCTATATTTAGGCAAGGTGGATTGTATCCATCCAATTATAGAATTTTTGAGGATGAATTTCCTTGTTTATTATCGATAACTGTGTAGTTGATGGACTTCACTATCCAAGGGAAATAAATTTTCTTTATGATAATGATGTTGTTAGATGGACTTCCAATGTTTGTTCAAGGTTATGGTTGTGATTTCCATCACTTTGTTCAAGTTTCATGCATTCATAACATTACCATGGAATTGTGAGTTCCTAAATATGGTATCATGCATTATTCATTTTCTTACTTAGGAATCTATATAGACATAAACATTAGACATAACTTGGCATAGCATGGCGATTGTATGGGCGGTTGCTTTCATAACATTAATCATGCATTGCAATTGTATGGGCGGTTGTGTGTCTCTGAAATGGAGATGTAGTTGTTGCTTCTGTGATTGAAGTGTTAACATGATCATTGTAAACATTATCTATTTGTACATATACATGTATATATGCTGGTATTGGAATACTTCTATTGAGATATGTTTTCTCACTCCAATTATGTTTCCATATAAATCCAAGTGCGAGTTCTTTGAAAGGGAAGAAGATGTATGAGGATTAGCATAGCATTGATACTTTTTGAGCTGAGCATATATGTGTTGTATATTTGCTTAGTTATTTGAAGTTTTGTATAACAGTATGCTTTTGAGGCTGTGATGTATATATATATATATCTTTTGCTATCGTGGCTCTCCATATTTACTCATTGTGTATGAATGATATGGGTTTGACATTGATGTATGTTAGTAGAAGCATGGTCAATATTGGGTTATTCATTTATATGACGATGTATTTTGGTAGCAAATATTGGGTTATTACATTTTGGTATCAGAGCAGTTCATCCTATTGAGTCGGGGTATGGACTGACTATGCTTATGCATATGTAGTGATGGTTATGCATTTCTTATCTCTTACATGTGACTGTTTGAGTGGAATTGCATGTTTTTCCTTTAAGATATTTGCTTTAGTTACTGTGACACGGTTACATGATATTGAGCCTAGCTAACTCAATATGGATTATTTTGTGTTTACAAAAGACTATGGTAGCACGAGGGCGACCGGCAACACGAGGGCGACCACGTGGGAGCCGGAATAGAGATTCTAGAAATGAGGGTACAGAGATGGCTGCAGCTATGATGGCGATGGTCAATGCCATGAGGCAGCAGACAGAACAAGCAGCGGTGACTGAAAGAGTGTTAGAAAGGTTGGTACCTTAGCAGCAAGTACCACCACCAGTACCACCACCTGTACAATAGGTACCAGTCTGGAGAAATTAGAATTTTCTTGACATTTCGGAGTTTAGAAAGATGAGTCCTCCGATATTCAAAGGTGACTATGATCTGATTAAAGTGGAAGAGTGGTTAACCAAATTAGAGAAGATTTATGAGGTCATGGTTTGCTTTGAAGAGTAAAAAGTTTCTTTCACTTCTTTCATGCTGAGAGGGGAAGCAGAGTAATGGTGGCGAAGCACCAGGAGGCTATTGGAGGCAGTAGGGACTTTGATCATGTCGGGTGTGTTCAAAGGGACCTTTTTGGAAAAACACTTTCCAAAGAGTTTACAAGATGATAAAGAAAGGGAGTTTTTGAGTCTTCGACAAGAGGACGTAACGGTTGGACAATATGAAGTAAAATTTCATGAGTTGTCCAAGTTTTCTTCTCAGTTTAGGCATAATCTAGATGAGAACTAGAGGTGTATCAAGTTTGAATCTGGGCTGAGGGGGAATGTAAGAAGGGTTGTGAGACCTTTAGAAATCAAGGGTTTTCCATCCTGGTGAACAAGTACAGAATTGTGGAGTCTGAAAATATCCAAATTCAAGTAGAGAGGAACTTACAAAATCTTCATAAGAAGAAGAAGGTGGATGGTAGATATGGAAAAGGTAGTCCTAAATCCAGCTACCCACAAGAGAAAGATGAGCAAGTTCAGAAAGGTGATCAAGTTCAGAGGTATGCTAAGTGTGATGAGTACCATGGAAACAAGGTGTGTATAGTGGACCAGATAACGTGTACAAATGTGGTGAGAAGGGACACTATGCCAAGAGTTGTTCTAAAAAGGAAGAGGATAGGACAGATGCTACACCTATCGCTAGAGGTAGAGTCTACAATGTACGAGGAGAGGAGGCATCACCATCTCATGGTTTGGGAAAAGGTGAGTACATGATTGTACATGTTTATTAACTTTGTTTTCTTAAAATTTGGTTCTATTTATGATTGTATGTTAGTTATTAAGACTTTGTATATAAGGTACACCAAATTTTGAGGACAAAATTCTGAAAAGGTGGGGAGAATGTAACACCCTGTATAGTCATAGTAGACTTGTATAAGGTTACGGAGGTAGCCTAACACTAGTTTGTCATGCCTGTGAAGTTTTGTGACCATTTGAGCATGTTTAGTCACTTTGCTACAACTCTATATGTAAAATATAGCTATTTTCAGCCCGTTTTAGCTTAAACTGCTCAGTTAATGGAGAAAGGAGTGGAGAACTTATTTCTAGGTCCAAAATGGGTGGATGTGGATGGATTTAGTTAAAGTTTGAGAATTATCAGGGTTAGTTCGTCATTTTTAAGCATACTGGTTGTGTGTTTTAGTGCCAGTTTGACCCTTAGCAGATATGGAATTTTGTGGTAATGGTGTGATAAGATTTTTAATGAATCTTAGGATTTATTTTAAGCTTGTGGAAGTTAGGAAACTTGGTTTGGTGATAACTAAGCATTCTTAACTGTTTGGGTGAATAGTAGTCACATAAGTGACCTAATACAGGGGCACAGTTGGTATCTCTTTTGTGGCCAATTTATGGCTAAAATGAGGAGTTAAACTCATTCTTATTTTCTTATCTCACGACTGCCTTAGGGAAAACAGGGGAGAAAGAATTTCAAGGCTTTAAGGAGGGAGTATCTTCATCAAAGCAAGGGAAGGAACTTAGCTTTTCGGAGGAATAGCTAATCGATTTCGTTTCTGGAATTTGAGGTAGGGGAAATCTTTTTTACTTGCTTATTTTCATTCTTTTCTTTTGGTTCAAGAGAAGCATGAAGAGGAAATGATGGTTTGAAAGGTGATTTGAGGATTTATAAGTTGAATCTTGATGTGGTTAGTATGGTTGAGTTAGAAACTGAATTGTGGATGTGTTTAGATGAATTTTTTCATCTTTTGGGGCCTTAATTCCCACTTTAGGTTATTTTTGGGGGTTTAGGTCAAAACTTGAGATTTTGATGCAAAAGTGTAGAATTAAATGAAATTGAAGTGGATTAAAGGTTGCTATGTGTAGTTGAACCTTGATTGAGGTTAGAAAATCACTTGGAAGTAATTTTGAGTGATTGTAATATCACTTATTCCTAATGGAACAGTGATCGTTTCTGCAAAATTCTGCAGAAACTGTTTCTGGTTTGATAGCGCCCAGGCGCTAAATTGCTGGGCGTCTAGGCGCCCAGTGCCCAAAAAGAACTGGTTATGCGTGTAGCGCGTCTAGGCGCTGGTTGCGAAGCGCCTGAGCACCTACTATTGGACAGAATAGAATAGAACCCTTATTTTGGGAAATCGAAGGGGATCACTTGTGTGATACTTTCTTTTATACTTCTTAATGAGTGTTGAGACACTAGTAGGAGTATTTAATGAAGATGTGAATGGTTTGAATCATAATGATTTGTAATGCTAATTATAAGTGTTTAATTAGTAATGATGATATATTTGATTGTATATGTTGCCCTATTGAAAAGTGTGAGCCCCGTAGATATAGGTGGTCTATATTTAGGCAAGGTGGATTGTATCCTTCCTATTATAGAATTTTTGAGGATGAATTTCCTAGTTCATTATCGATAACTGTGTAGTTGATGGACTTCACTACCTAGGGGGAAATAAATTTTTTCTATCATAATGATGTTGCTAGATGGACTTCCAGTGCTTGTTCAAGGTTATGGTTATGACTTCCATCACTTTGTTCAAGTTTCATGCATTCATAACATTACCGTGGAATTATGAGTTCCTGAATATGGTATCATGCATTATTCATTTTCATACTTAGGAATCTGCATAGACATAAACATTAGACATAACTTGGCATAGCATGGTGATTGTATGGGCGGTTGCTTTCATAACATTAATCATGCATTACAATTGTATGGGCGGTTGCGTGTCTCTGAGATGGAGATGTAGTTGTTGCTTCTGTGATTGAAGTGTTAACATGATAATTATAAACATTATCTGTTTGTACATATACATGTATATATGCTGGTATTGGAATACTTCTACTGAGATATGTTTTCTCTCCTCGATTGTGTTGCCCTATAAATACAGGTGCGAGTTCTTCGAAGGAGAAGAAGAAGATGTATGAGGATTAGTATGGTATAGATGTTGTTTTGAGCTGAGCATATATGTGTTTTATATTTGCTTAATTGTTTATAAGTTATATGTATAATATATATGCCTATTATATATATATATGATATATATATATATATATATATCTTTTACTATCGTGACTCTTCATATTTATTCATTGTGTATGAATGATATGAGTTTGACATTGATGTATGTTAATAGTAGAAGAGTCAATATTGGGTTATTCATTTATATGACGATATATTTAGGTAACAAATATTGAGTTGTTAAAGAGTTGTCCTAGGGTTTCACTTTCCCTCTCAAACTGAGGTTATTTTAGTCTTAGAGCCTATGTTATATCTACGGTCATTAATACTTTCTAGTCACTTTGTCTTTAATGCTTTTATCATTCTCTAAGTCTCCACACCCAAATTCTCAACGTCTTTCTTTCTCCTCATTTGCTTTTCTTTGCTTGTCTTCTCTTCGCAGTGATTTAATTTGATGTTTTCGAACATAATTTCTCCAAGATTAAAAATACTTAAATATTTACATTCTGGGAGATTTGAAATCTTAGATGAAAACATATTTATATTTATATCTAACGGGTGAAAGTTTTACAGCATAATATAATAGCTAAAATATAATTTATTATTAAAAATATGTATTTTATAATTATTTTTATCAAATATAAGTATTATTTTATAACTTTAGAATTTTATTATTTACATTGCACAAAAGTATAAATTTTAGTTGAACTTTAATAACACTAGTTAAGTGCAATTTATTTTTAGAAAATTAAACCGATTATATTTTTAAAATAATTTTTTATGATATAAATAAAGTTTGGCAGTATTTAAATCTTTTATTATTTACATTGTTCACAGTTAACGACTTACATGAAAACCAACAATATATAATTTTCTAAAAACATAGAATTACATAAATTTTTTGGTTATTAATTTACTATTTTTCTCTATCAAATCTATATTATTTATTTTGTTTATTAAAGTTGATCCTTTTCTCATACCATTATTATTGTAGCTGATTCTGTAAAGTGTTAATTCTATCGGACTTGGATGTTACGAGCAATGAAGAAGGAAAAATTTTATTTGATAATTGAAATATTTATTTATAGTAGTATAAAATATTTTTATATTAAATTTATTTTTTTCATTTAATATCGATTACTTTTACTGATACAAATTTTTTTGGATTTGTTCATTGGCAGGATTAATTTGGAATTTTCGTAATTAATTATGTTCGTAGCATTTGCTCTGGTTTTTGTCTAATTCTCTTAGTAAGATATTAATGTAATATATCAATTGTGTTAATACATTTCGCTGTAATAATCCATCTTTTAGGTTTGTTATACTTTGGAGGTGAAAATAAAATATACTCCACCCATTTTATATTATCTGCCATTTAAGGTTTTTTCACGAGGATTAGGAAATTAGAAATGTATTAAATACCCTAAAATTTAGAGAAATATAACTATATTTGACTAAGCTACCTTCTCATTCCATTAATGCTCTCTCATTACATTTTGTAGAGATACCAAGAGATAAGGATAAAATTGAGAAAAAAGTAATCAATGCCTTCTTGGTTTTCTATAATAACAAATAAAATGGAACAAAATTTCCAATTTAAAACTACATATATTATGATACGGACGGAGTAATGAACAACAAATGCCTTCCAGAATTAAATGTAATGATTAATAATATTGTTTATTTTATAGGATTTTGAATAATATATTACTTCGCTATAGTTGTTGATCACTTTATTAACTAATTGTTATTTTGCTGCTTTGAGAAATTTACATTTTTTATTATTATATTGATAATGGTTCTATGATACAATTAATATATACGTAGAAAATTTCACCATGATCAATAAATAATTTCTAATAAACAAATGGTGAACATTTAATTGAATTATTTTCTCCATCAAACATAATAAATGCATATCCTATGTAACTCATGGGAGGAAATACTAGTAAACCTAAAAGCCATTTAATCTTACGAAAAACAAATAGATGATAAAAAGTTTATTTTCAGTCCAATATTAATATGCACAATAAATATAAATAGTATATGTGTTAAAAGTTTAAAACACAAATCAATTACTATGCCTATGATGGATAGCTAAACATAGATAACAAGATAAAGAAGGGTGAGAATAAGACTTAAACAAAAATTAAAAAAAAACTCCTTTGATATGTAATTTGAAACAAAGAACCAGCAAGAATCAAGAATCCTTTGGATTCAAACAAAAACTATCAATAATATATTCAATTAACTAATCAATATATGTAAAAAAAAAGTAACCAAAACAGGCACATAATGGCGTTTTTATAACCCAACAATTTTCAAAACCCTATTCAAATAATAATTTATAACCCAAACTTTTATTTTAAAAAAGATAAATTCCAAAACTACAATAACAAAAAAAATTGACATTTTCACTCCTGAATATAACATAAGCAATTCTATATAATTTTCCATATTATTCCTCTAGACTAGGAGTACGGTTAAGATTGATGGGCCTAACATTCAGAGGCTAGTGAAGGTCGTGGGGTTGAACATTTGACAGTTGGGCATTTGGAGGCTGGGCAATTGAGGATGAGCATTTGGCTAAACGGCTGGGCGTTCGATGGTTGGGCGTTTGACGGTTGGGCATTTGAGGCTGTGCATCCGATGACTGGGCATTTGCAACTGAGGATTCGGCTCGACGACTGGGCATTCGATGGCTGGCCGTTTAAGGCTGAGCATTTGATGGCTGGGCATTTGGTGGTTGAGCATTTGGGGGTTGAGGGTCCAAGAATGGATTCGACTTCAATATCCCCCATTGATAGTGTCATTCTAGGTGGTTAGCTAAAGTTGAGTGAGGAGTTCCAAAGAGGGTGCCACAATAATCACACTCACAAGGATAAAGAGGTTCCATGATTAACAATCCTCAAGTAATAAGGATAAAAAACAGAAAAACTTAGCAAAAGATTTTACAAGCTAATGACATATATAGCGAGAGAATTAAGGTTTCGGACAAGAGAGGAAGACATAATATGAGTTTATATAGTTGAGTGAACGAGAGAGCTGTAATTTTAAACATCACACAGACACAAGAAAAATATATTTGACAGATATCTTGGTTTCCTTATCAAAAAATATCAACCAACTTTAAATGATATATATATATATAGACACACACACACAAGAAATTTTGAAAATATATGCATGAAATTAGCATAAAAATCTAATTCAGAAAAATAAAGATAAAAACCTGATACAATTATTCAAAAAGCAAGAATTTTAGAAATTTTAAACTTTTAAAATGTAATATAATAATCAATCATCAATCAATTAAATATATAAGAAAAAGTTAAACAAATAAAATAAACACAAAAAAATATAACCGAATAAAATCATGAAATCAATATCTCATTAATGGTGATAATTTGGGATGTAGATAACAAAAATTAATACTAAAAAAAATAAAATCTAAGAATAGAAAGAAATAAGTAAAGAATAACAATAATCTAAATAAACTGTGCATTACATTTTAACATGAGAAATCTAGTGGGAAAGTACGTAATAAAATAAAAAAAACAACTAAAATTCAATAGAATCAATGATGGAAAAGAAATAATACCATAAACAATGAATTTTAATACCCCACAAATATCATTTTTTAAGATATTCAAATTTCATTCTAATTGATTTAAGGATCAATTTTAGATTTGATTGTGATTGAGGGATAATGCACTTCTAAAGTGAACTTGTTTCTAAAAAGAGAATGTAAGGGTGTATTAAAAATTAGATTTTAGTAGGTTAAGATCACTTAAATTTTAGTAGGTTAATATCACAATGCACTTTAGATTAAATCAAGGCACACACACACAAAAATCATGAAATCAATATCTCATTAATGGTGATAATTTGGGATGTAGATAACAAAAATTAATACTAAAAATAAAAAATAAAATCTAAGAATAGAAAGAAATAAGTAAAGAATAATAATAATCTAAATAAATTATGCATTACATTTTAACATGAGAAATCTAGTGGGAAAGTACGTAATAAAATATAAAAACAACTAAATTCAGTAGAATCGATGTTGGAAAAGAAATAATACCATAAACAATGAATTTTAATACCCCACAAATATCATTTTTTATGATATTCAAATTTCATCCTAATTGATTTAAGGATCAATTTTGCATTTATTTGTGATTGAGGGATAAGGCTCTTCTAAAGTGAACCTGTCTATAAAAAGAGAAGGTAAGGGTATCAAAAATTAGATTTTAGTAGGTTAAGATCACAGTGCACTTTAGATTAAATCAAGGGTGAATGCGCGCGCACACGCACACACACACACACATGTAACATTCGTGAAAATGTTATAGACTTGCATAAGGTCATAATGGTAGCCTAATACCTGATTATTATGTCTGTGAAGTTTGGTGATCATCTGAGCACATTTAGTCACTTTGCTACAACTTTATGTGTAAATATAGTTATTGGCAGCCCCGTTTTTGACATAAACTGCTCAGTTAATAGAGATAAGTGTGGAGAACTTGTTTCTAGGTCAAAAATATATAGGAGTAGTAATGGTTAGAGTTTGAGAATTTTCGGTGTTAGTTTGGCATTTTTTAGCATACTGATAGTGTGTTTTAGTGCCGAATTGACCCATAGCTGATATGAAAATATCAGTTTTTGGTGAAACAAAATTTTTAATGAATCTTAGAATTTATTGTGAATCTGTTGGAAGCTACGAAATCAAATTTGAAGAAATTTGAGTGTTCTTAGCAAATCGGGATTTTAGTACCCAACCAAGAGAATTCAAAAGGAACTTCCCTTCTTAAAATATCCCACGATGGGGATATATGAGAGGTAGAAATAGAAGATGAAAATGTGAGAAAGAGAAAGATAAGGAAAGAAACCAAGAGGAGGATCAATTGTAATACCCTAGAAAATCATGTTAGGCTTGTATATAGTTACAGAGGTAGACTAATACTTACTTAACATGTCTGTGAAGTTTTGTGATTTTCTGAGCATGTTTAGGTACTTTACTATAATGCTAAGTGAGAAATGTATCTGTTATTTGCTCTGAAAGTGGCTTAAACTGCTTAGTTAGTGGAAATATGTGTGGAGAGTTTGTTTCCAAGTCAAAAATGTGGAAACTATACTACAGTTAAAGTTTGAAAATTTTCGGAGTTAGTTTGGTATTTTTAAGCATACTGGTTGTCTGTTTTAGTGTCGAATTGACCCACAGCTGATATGAAAATGTCAATTTTTAGTGAAATAGAATTTTTAATGAATCTCAGGATTTATTTTGAATCTGTTGGAAGTTTTGAGATCGGATTTGGAAAAGTTTGAGTGTTCTTAGTAGATTGGGATTTTAGTACCTAACTAAGCGAATTCAAAAGGAACTTTCCTTCTTAAAATGTCCCACGGTGGGGATATTTGAGGGGTAGGAACTGAATAGAAATATAGGAGCAGAAAAGAGAAGAGAAAACGTAGAGAAGGAGGAAGAAAAGAAAAAGAGAGAAAGAGAAACCAAAGGAAGAGGAGGATCAACCATCAAAGGAAAGGATCCAAGTGGAAGCCTTGCTTCATCTTCATCATCTTAATCTTGAGGTAGGGGGTTTGTGTTACTTCATCTTCTTCATTAGGTTATGGAAACTTGATAGGGGAACATGGGGTTTTGAAGTGTGAGAATTGCATTTGTGTTAGTAATTGCATGAATCTTGTGAGAAAGTTTGAGAATAGCATGTTTTTGGTTTGCTAGAGGCATGAGAATAGTTTTTCATCACTTGAACACCCTTGAATGCGATTTGGGTTGAAAATGGGGGTTTTAGGTTTAGGTGGATGAATGATTTGTGATGAGTTGAGTTTAGTGTTTAATGGTTCTAACATGTTTAGAGACCATGATTGGAGTTAGAGAACACTTAAAATCCATATTTGTATGGTTGAAAACAGATTTGGGGCCAATGGAACAATGGTTCATGTTTTACAGAATTTTCTACAGAATGGTCACAACTAGGTGCATCCTGGCCACACCTAAGCATGGATAGATCAGTTTTCAGTCCTGAGCAGACAAAGAGCACCACGCCTAGGTGTGGAAAAACCAAGCCTAGGTAGATTCAACCAAGCCTAGGCATGAAAATGTCAAGCCTAGGCTTGAGATCCAGTTTTGAGCAGAAATTTATTGTGTGATGCATTGGAACCTATGATAGGTGTAGTTGCTTCATTTATACTTTTTAGTGAGTAATGAGACTCTGATTGGGGTATTTAATGAAGTGTGAATGTATTGAATCAAATAGATTCGTAATGCTAGTGATGAATCAAATGGATTCATAATGCTAATTATGTGAGATAATTAAGCATGACTATATACATATAATTTGTATTGTGAGGAATCGAGGAATTGAATTTCCTTAAGAATGGGAATTAATCATGTTTGCTCTTTGAAGAGTGTTAAAGTACTTTTATAAGTATTTGATGAAGTGCTGTGAATTGAACCTGAAATGCATATAAATTAATTGTGAAACTAGTTATGAGAAGTAATTAGTAATTGTATTACATGAGATGTTTGTGAAATTTATTGAGGTTTGTAATGCTAATTATGAGAAGTTAATTATACATGATAATATACTTAATGGTATGATTTGCCTTTTCGAAAGGTGAGTGCCCCATGAAAGTGGGTATTCTATATCAGGTAAAGCATATGGTAACCTTCCTAATATAGTGAAATATTTAAGGATGGACTTCCTTATTCATTATCGATAACCATGTAGTTGATGAGACTTCACTACCCGGGGGGGATGAGACTTCCTCTGTGATAATGATGTATGCTGGATGAGACTTCTAATACTTGTTCAAGGTTATAGATGAAACTATGAACTTCTATTACTTTGTTCAAGTTTCATGCATTCATGACATTACCGTGGGATTGGAGGTCTTGGATGTGGTATCATGTATTATTCACTTTCATACTTAGGAAATTGCATAGACATAATCATTAGTCATAATTAAGCATAATATGGCAATTGTATAGGCGGTTGTTATCATGACATTTTCATGCATTGCAATTGTATGGGCGATTGCGTGTTGTTGAAATGAGGAGTTGTTACTTCTCTGATTGAAGTATCAACGAGATAATTATGAATATTATCTGTTTATGTGTGTGTGTGTGTGTGTGTGTGTATATATATATATATATATATATGTTGATGTATATATACTGGTATTGGAATACTTCTACTGAGATACGTTTTCTCACCCCGATTGTGTTGCCAAGTAAATCCACGTGCGAGTTTTTCGAAAGGGAAGAAGAAGATATGTGAGGATTAGCATAGTATAGATGCTATTTTGAAATGAGCATATATAATTGTTTTATATTTGCTTAGTGGTTTCAAGTTATGTATAACAGTATGCCTTGAGGCGATGATGTATATATATAACTTTTGCTTTCGAGGCTTTCTATATTTACTCATTATGTATGAATGATATGGGTTAGATATTGATATTTTTTGGTAGCAGCAGGGTCAATATTAGGTTATTCACTTATATGACGATATATTTGTGTAGCAATTATTGGGCTATTTCATCAACCATCAAGGGAAAGGATTCAAGTGGTGGCTTTGTTTCATCTTCATCTTCTTGATCTTGAGGTAGGGGGTTTTTGTTTCATAACTTCATCTCTTCCCTTTGGCTTCAACCTACTACATAAAGGTGGTTTGTTGGGTAGAAGTGGGATTGATTGTGGGTTATGGATATTCATGTTGGATTTGTGTTTGTGAACATGATAATGTGATTGTTTCATATTCTTCTTCTTGATCTTGATGATTCTATTATGTTTTTAGATCATGATTAGGATTTGATAATGCTTAGAACCCATAAGTTTGGTGTTAGAAATTGGTTGGAGCACCAATTATGCAGAAACCACTTCTGCAGATCGTATTTCTGGTGTTCTGGCGCCTAAGCGCCAGAGTTTGGGCTCCTGGGCACTCATAGTCCAACACCATGCAAAACAGAGGAGCCATACGAATAGCCTGTGGTGCTTGTCGCATAACTTGAGCTGTAGATATCAGATTGACTTGATTCTAGTGGCATTTATGAAAAACTTCCTTTTTAGGTGCCCAGAGCTGATTTCACTAAAATTTTTATTTTGAGGTTTTGAGATTCTTAATTGTTAGTATCCTTCGTTTATGTCTAGTAGAGGGCGATGAGACTCTAATAGGAGTATTAAATGAAGAGGTTTTTGGGTGAATGTAAAGCAATTGGTATGTTAATTATTATTGTATTTAACATCATTGTTGTTCATATTGGTAGTTAGGAATATAAATTAATTGACATGCTAGTAATTGTAGTAATTGGCATTATTGTTATTCCTTATCTATATTGATGAGGGTAAGTCCTCATTGTAGATGGTCTAATGTAATTTTGAATGAGTAGGTAACCAATCCTTCCCATCACAAAAATCATTATTCTAATCAAATATTATTGTTGCTGAAAACCATGTAGTTGATGAGACTTCACTACCCGGAGAGGGTGATCATACATGATTGTAAATGAAGAGGTACATACCTTCCAGATCATAGTAATGAGTTCAGGATGGTCTTTCCCTCACACCCCGTGGAATAGCTGGAGCTGGGTTTCCAGTGCTTGTTCAAATCTCATGGAACCGGGTTCTTTTGTTTTGTTCAAGGCTCATGCATTTCATGACATTACCAGAGAACCGGGTTCTTGTAAATAGTTTCATACATTTTGCATTACATTATTAGGATTATTGCATAGGCATAGGGCATAGGCATTAGTCATTAAATTGGCATAGCATGGTAATTGTATGGGTAATTGCTATCATGACATATTTATGCATTGCAGTTGTATGGGCAATTGCGTGTCTCTGAGATAGAGATGTTGTTTGCTTTTATGATTGAAGTGTTTAATTCATAATTGAGTATATTATCTGTTTGTATATGTTTATTTACTGGTATTGGAATGTTTCTACTGAGATATGTTTTCTCACCCCGATTATATTGCCATGTAAATCCAGGTGCTAGTTCCTCAAAAGGGAAAAAGAAGATGAACGAAGATTAGTATAGTTATATACCTTTTGATTAAAAAAAACCTTGTATAATATGCTAGTTTCGTTGTTGTAAAAGATTATGTATTACAATATGCCTTGGAGGCAGTGATGTATATATAACTTTTGTTATCGTGGCTCTCCATATTTACTCATTATGTATGAATGATATGAGATAGTTGTTGATGTGTGTTAGAAGTAGCAGGTCCAATATTGGGTTATTCTTTTATATGACGATATAATTGGATAGCAAATATTGGGTTGTTACATTTTGGTATCAGAGCAGTTCATCCTGTTGAGTCGGGGTATGGATTAGCTATGCTTAGGCATGTTTCGTGTTGGTTATGCATTTCTTATCTTACATGTGATTGTTTGAGTGGAATTGCATGTTTGCCTTTGAGATGTTTGCTTTAGCTACTATAACACGATTACATAATATTGAGCCTAGCTAACTCAATATGAATTGTTCTATATTTGCAGGAAACTATGGCAGCACGAGGGCGACCGGCAGTAAGGGGACGACTGCGTGGAAGCAGGAACTGGAATCTTGAGAATGAGGGTTTGGGGATGCCCAAGGCTGTGATGGCAATAGCCGAAGCGATGCATGAGCAGACGGCTGTGAATACTACAGCAATGAGGGAGCAGGCAGCTGCAACTGCCAGGGTGCTTGAGAGGCTAGAGGCCAATCAAACACAGCCTACACCACCACCTAGGCATGAGGTACAGAAGGAAATGAATCAGGATTTTCATGACTTTCTAAGTTTCGAAAGGCGGGTCCACCATTGTTCAGAGGAGATTATGACCCGAAAAGGGCTGAGGAATGGATAACTGAGTTAGAGAAGATCTTCACAGCTATGAGATGTTCAGAGGAGCAGAAGATGTCTTTTGCAGTGTATATGCTAAAGGGAGAAGCTGAGCACTGATGGAACAATGTGAGGAGATTGATGGAGGTAGCTGGGACCAGGTTTCTTGGGAAGTGTTTAAAGTTGTCTTCTTAGAGAAATACTTTTCACAACCTGTGCAAGAAGAAAGGGAGGTGGAATTTCTATGGCTGCAACAAGGAAACATGACGGTCGGATAGTATGTGGCAAAATTTGAGGAGTTGTCCAAGTTTTCTTCTTTACTCTGGTACAATCCAAATGATAGATGGTATCAAAGACGGGACCTCTCCCAGTACGGAGTGGTTCGGGGACGAACCAAGCGGAAGTTGGTGGGCATGTGTGTCCCGGGGCCGATGAGGGCGGGGAGTGATCACCGATGCA
Organism: Ormosia semicastrata; assembly: GCA_029884595.1. Lineage (NCBI taxonomy): Eukaryota > Viridiplantae > Streptophyta > Magnoliopsida > Fabales > Fabaceae > Ormosia > Ormosia semicastrata. Next base: position 7,954,648 of record JAQQTO010000036.1, on the reverse strand, counting down.
ATGAAGCACGGACAAGGAGCGGCTTTTGGAAGGCTTCTAAGCGAAGGGTTACATGAATGAACTGAATACGCACCGGAATGAGAGGGATTCAGAGACTGTGCAAGTATGGGACTGCATAGTTAAAGATGGCTTAAAGGAATTGATTTGGCGTAGCCATATCAACAAGTTACAACTTCTTTTCGGGAGCCTAGAACATAAGAACTCCATGGTTAAGCGTGCTTAACCAGGAGCAATTGTGGGACGGGTGACCTCTTGAGAAGTTTCCTAGTATGCGTGTGAGTGACGACAAAACACGCTGAAAAGACCTATGTTGGTTTATGGAGACACTCGTCAATCCTGCAGGTAGTTGATCTGTCGATTATTTCCATACTTTAAATGCCTTATGATTGATTTAATTGGACTCCATATGTGCTCAATTGTTGACATTTAGCTAAGTTTCTGATTTAGAGTTGTCTTTGGATGTTTATTGTGAAACTATGCTAAATGCGGTTATAAACACTCATAAATGAATTATGTTTTTCAGGATATCTTTGAGTGTTTGAGTCCATTAGCATCAAACCAAGCTTGATGGCCATTTGAGGAGAGAGATGAATGCTTAAGGAGATCAATATCACCTCTTGAAGCAATGAAAGAAAAGCATTTGTAAAGAATCCGGGCTGAAAATGAAGGTGTCAAATTACAGGGCCCATGTCGAATTACAGGGCCTGGGCCGTGTCAAATTACAGGGCCCATGTCACCTGACAGGGGGTGGGCCGTGTCAAATTACAGGGCCTGGGCCGTGTCCTTCTCTGACTTGTGAAATACATGGAATTGGGCTGACAGAAAAGTACAGGGCCTGGGCCGTGTCATATGACACGGCCCGTGTCGTCGCACCAGAAAGTTAAATTCATATTTTAATGTTAAATTAGGTATCCAAACCTATAAATAGGGTTGCTTAGAGTCCTTAAAAGAGGTCTGGACAGAGAGAGCCATCAAGGAACTGAGGGAAACACGAAGACCAAGAAAGAGGAAGATTCGATCAAAGATTGGAGTCTCGAGTTCGAGCAATTGGAGATCAATCAACCTTGATCTTTGGAAACTAGTTTGATCTTCAGTTTTCTTTTGCACTTTTGTTCTGAACTATGTTTTTCTTCTATTGTTCTTGTGATTTTGAATTTGCCATGCGTGGCTAAACTTCTTGATTGGTTAAGGGAGGATGAAACTCTAGTTTTGATTATGTGAATCTTGCATACCTCTTTATATCAATACAATTATGTTTTTATTCATATGTTTCTGTTCATAAATCAATATAAAGGTTTTTATATTCTTGCCAAACTTCGAATGTGGTAAAACTAGGATTGCTATGCGCGGTTGCGGTGGTATGACTAGTGAGACATATGATCTAAGTAATTTAATCCCGGTGTGTGATTAGACCTTAGTGTGATTGGTTTTCTAATTCTTAATGCAATCATTAGGTAGGTGTAAGAGCGGTTGCTTTACAAATAACTAATGGTTAGGATTTGATTTGAGCGATTCTTTGAATTAAGCGAAACTTAAGGAAGACATGAGATTTATCTCGCAATTGCATAAGAACATAATTGATCATGTTGGTATAAAGGGTATGTAAGTTAGCATAATCATATAAATCTAGTGGTGGATTCCATCTCTTAACCAATATCTTTAACTTGATAATTCAATTTGTGTTTACTGTTTTGGTTTAAGTTTAATTTCTCTTTTTAGTTTTAATCAACAAAACCCCCTTTTACTTTTACTATTTATTTTTCATCAGAGTTTAATTTAGGAATTGGATTGATAGTGTTAATTGAATTGGTTCGCTGTGGATCGACCCTTGCTTACTACAACCAGTTGCAAGGTTTTTTTTTATATTTTTGGTGGAACTTGGCAACTGTTTTTAATATTAATTTTCAATCGCATTCCACACCACACCAAATTTTGGCGCCGTTGCCGGGGAACCAATTTTCCAATTGCGCTATTAATTTGTTTCCTATTTTTACTCTGTTTTTGTTTTTTTTATTTTAATTTTGATTCTTTTTTTTCTGAGTGTTTGTAGGTGTTGACGTCAATTGATCATGGAAGCTTGTGAGATTTGCTTATCATCTGGACATCCCACTGATTTGTGTCCCACTTTCCTAGTAGACACAAATGAGGAGGTAGAGCGATATGGGGATATTCTCGAACCGTCGACAACTACAACCCCTACTCCAATACATATTATCCAGGGTGGTGGGATCCTCCTAACTTGAGTCATGGGCAGCAACAAGTTCAACCTCCTAGGCAACCTGAACCTTCACTGGAGGAGCTAATAAGACAAATGGCCACTAATAACATTCAGTTTCAACAAGAAACACAGGCCATGTGTAATGACCTGCAAAACTCTTTGGATCAGTTAGCCACAGATCTCAGCAAGTTCCAGAGCCAAATTTCTGAAGAACTTCCCTCACAATCAGAAGAGAATGTGAAGGAAGATGCTTGTGCTGTCACACTACGAAGTGGGAAGATGCTAGATGAACCCACCTCTCCTTCACAAACTATTGAAAAGAAAGAAACAGAGCCTGAAGAGGTAAGTGAGGAGGGGAAAAACTCTAAGTCCCCCAAGGTAAGTATTCTTGAACCCCTTCCTAAGGTAGTGGAGAGACAGTATGATGAGTTGTGTGATGAATTTCCTGATTTTATTGGTTTCAATAATTATACACATTGCAATTCATGTACTGATTGTGATGGTGACATAAAATGTGTTGTTTGTGTTGAAATTTCTGCATTCTTGAGAGCTGATGATTCTGTTTGTGCAGAAGCTAATGTTGTTGAAGGATCTATCAACAAAGCTTTTGATGCAGTTACAGGATCTAAGATACAAGGAGAGATAGAATTGCAGGCTACTGAAGAGTTTTCAGTGAAGGGAGAAGAGCACCAGATGATGGACACTGCTGAAGTAGATTTTGTTTTTGGGCCATGGTCCAATAGAAACAATGCATATGAAGTTGATGAAGTGCACATATTACTTTTCAGTGGTGAAGCCAAGGAAACTAAGGAAGACCAATGGGACCCTGGTGGAAGCCCTCACGCTGCAAGCTTAATTTGGTCATTACACTTCAACCAGTGGGATCCCGGTGGAAGCCCTCATGCCTCAAGCTTAACTTGGTCACTACACTTCAGCCAATGGGACCCCGGTGGAAGCTCTCCTATTATTTCAAGCATAAATTGGTTATTATGCTTTCGCCAATGGGATCCTGGTGGAAATTTCTTCATCTACCTCTGTTACTTCAATTAATAAGGATGTTTCTTTCCTCTCTCTTTTATTTTACTTGTCCTAAATTTATTAATGATTGTTTATTGTTGAGGTTTACATTGAGGACAATGTAGAATTTAAGTGTGGGGGAGGAATTGACATTTTGTTTTCTGTTTTATTTTTGTTTTTATTTTAATTTCTATTTTCTGTTTTTGAAAAAAAAATTGTGTTTTTATTTGATTTCCAATGATGTTTTGAGATTTGTGAAGTCTATGAGTTTGAAGCAATTGAAATTCAAGGTTATGATTTATAAATTTCTTCTGTCATCTTGAATTTGGCATGCTTGGTTTTAGATGTTTGATTGATGAATTGAGTTTGATAGATGCATACCTGGTGAGATTTTGGGCCTTTTGATGGATGGATTTAACATTTATACCATTCTCTTCTTTCTTGTGTGATTTTCACTCATGTCATATTGATCACTCTAGAACTTGCTTTAATTCTTTTTGAGGCTACATTTTCACTTGCATACATGAACATGATTGAGGCATTCTTTTGTGATTGACTACTTTGGCCAAATAGCCAACCTTGCATTATTTCCTTTTGATTAACCCCTTGAGCCTATTTGCCTATTCTTTGTCTTATCTCATTTTATGCCTTATGTGAAAAACCATGATTTTACCTTACCTTAGGGAATGGGAGAGCATTGGTTCATTTTCATTTGGAGGAGCTCTTTTGCTTACAAGTGTTTAATAGGACAAGTGTGGGGGTTGTGCAAGTTGATGTGTAATATGCAAGGTGTTGAAAAAAATATGCAAGGTGTTGAAAAAAATATGCAAAGAAAAAGAAAAAAAAATTCAAGAAAGGTTGTAAAAGAAAAGAAAGAAAAAAGGAAAGGAATATGTAAAGAGAATGTGCATTATATAGATTTCAGGGGATAAAAATTTTATGTTTGTCAATTGAGTTCCTCCCCAATATTCTTTCATTCTCTTGGGTGCTCATCTTACCATACTCATATTATTTCCTTCCCTTACCTTAGCCCCATTACAACCTTAAATAAAGTCCTCTTGATTTGTGTGTACATGTGTTTGAGTAGTGGAGAAGTAGAAGATAAGCAAGCTTATGGTAGTGCATTTTTCATGGGTTGAATTGAGTGAAATACTTACCTTGTAAACACTTGAAAGATTGAGAGTGTATCTTGTGAGAATCTATCATTCTTAATTCATGCTTTTCAAATTGAAGATACCTTGCTTGTTGGTTGGAAATGTGAAGAATTGTTATCTCTTGAATGTTTTGATCCCTTGATTCTTTTCTTACTCTTCTTGCTCACAAACCTCTCTTGAATATCATTGGAAATTGAGTTCTTTAAATTTTTAGGTTTTGAATTTGTTTTGTTTTCCCTGTTCCTTGGTTTGTCCTTATGTTTTGCCCAGGAGTGCAAAAGGCTAAGTGTAGGGATATTTGATCTGTCGATTATTTCCATACTTTAAATGCCTTATGATTGATTTAATTGGACTCCATATGTGCTCAATTGTTGACATTTAGCTAAGTTTCTGATTTAGAGTTGTCTTTGGATGTTTATTGTGAAACTATGCTAAATGCGGTTATAAACACTCATAAATGAATTATGTTTTTCAGGATATCTTTGAGTGTTTGAGTCCATTAGCATCAAACCAAGCTTGATGGCCATTTGAGGAGAGAGATGAATGCTTAAGGAGATCAATATCACCTCTTGAAGCAATGAAAGAAAAGCATTTGTAAAGAATCCGGCTGAAAATGAAGGTGTCAAATTACAGGGGCCCATGTCGAATTACAGGGCCTGGGCCGTGTCAAATTACAGGGCCCATGTCACTGACAGGGGGTGGGCCGTGTCAAACGACACGGCCCGTGTCAAATTACAGGGCCTGGGCCGTGTCCTTCTCTGACTTGTGAAATACATGGAATTGGGCTGACAGAAAAGTACAGGGCCTGGGCCGTGTCATATGACACGGCCCGTGTCGTCGCACCAGAAAGTTAAATTAGTATTTTAATGTTAAATTAGGTATACAAACCTATAAATAGGGTTGCTTAGAGTCCTTAAAAGAGGTCTGGACAGAGAGAGCCATCAAGGAACTGAGGGAAACACGAAGACCAAGAAAGAGGAAGATTCGATCAAAGATTGGAGTCTCGGGTTCGAGCAATTGGAGATCAATCAACCTTGATCTTTGGAAACTAGTTTGATCTTCAGTTTTCTTTTGCACTTTTGTTCTGAACTATGTTTTTCTTCTATTGTTCTTGTGATTTTGAATTTGCCATGCGTGGCTAAACTTCTTGATTGGTTAAGGGAGGATGAAACTCTAGTTTTGATTATGTGAATCTTGCATACCTCTTTATATCAATACAATTATGTTTTTATTCATATGTTTCTGTTCATAAATCAATATAAAGGTTTTTATATTCTTGCCAAACTTCGAATGTGGTAAAACTAGGATTGCTATGCTTGTGATTGCGGTGGTATGACTAGTGAGACATATGATCTAAGTAATTTAATCCCGGTGTGTGATTAGACCTTAGTGTGATTGGTTTTCTAATTCTTAATGCAATCATTAGGTAGGTGTAAGAGCGGTTGCTTTACAAATAACTAATGGTTAGGATTTGATTTGAGCGGTTCTTTGAATTAAGCGAAACTTAAGGAAGACATGAGATTTATCTCGCAATTGCATAAGAACATAATTGATCATGTTGGTATAAAGGGTATGTAAGTTAGCATAATCATATAAATCTAGTGGTGGATTCCATCTCTTAACCAATATCTTTAACTTGATAATTCAATTTGTGTTTACTGTTTTGGTTTAAGTTTAATTTCTCTTTTTAGTTTTAATCAACAAAACCCCCTTTTACTTTTACTATTTATTTTTCATCAGAGTTTAATTTAGGAATTGGATTGATAGTGTTAATTGAATTGGTTCTCTGTGGATCGACCCTTGCTTACTACAACCAGTTGCAAGGTTTTTTTTTATATTTTTGGTGGAACTTGGCAACTGTTTTTAATATTAATTTTCAATCGCATTCCACACCACACCAGTAGTCCCGGAACGTTACAACACACACACACACACACACACACACACATGATATTAGCATAAAAATCTAATTCAGAAAATAAAGATAAAAACCTGATACAATTATTCAAAAAGCAACAATTTTAGAAATTTTAAACTTTTAAAATGTAATATAATAAAATCAATCATTAATCATCAATCAATTAAATATATAAGAAAAAGTTAAACTAATAAAATAAACACAAAAATACAACTGAATAAAATCATGAAATCAATATCTCATTAATTGTGATAATTCAGGATGTCGATAACAAAAATTAATAAATACAATAAAATAAAATATAAGAATAGAAAGAAATAAGTAAAGAATAATAATAATCTAAATAAATTGTGCATTACATTTTAACATGAGAAATCAAGTGGGAAAGTATGTAATAAAATATAAAAACTAAAATTCAACAGAATCAATGTTGGAAAAGAAATAATGCCATAAACAATGTATTTTAATACCGCACAAATATCATTTTTTAAGATATTCAAATTTCATCCTAATTGATATAAGGATCAATTTTGGATTTGATTGTGATTAAGGGATAAGGCTCTTCTAAAGTGAACTTGTCTCTAAAAAAAGAAGATAAGGGTGTATCAAAATTTAGATTTTAGTAGGTTAATATCACAATGCACTTTGTAACATCCTAATACCAGTAACCTAGTATATCGCATATATACTCGGATAAACAGTATTAGCAACGCTACTTCTAACCTGAACAACAAACTAAACCCATATCTTTCATTCATATCAAATAAATATGGAGAGCCTGAACAACAAAAAGTCATATATATACATCATCAGCTTCTCAAGGCAAACTGTAATACATAACTTTTACAAACTCAAAGTAGTAGGAAATAAATATATAACATATTTATTGCAATAAACAAAATAAACTACGCTACTTCTGCTTCCTTTACTTGTACCTGAATTTACACGAAAACACAAACGGAGTCAGAAATTATAATTTCTCAGTATAAGCATTCCAAAACCAGTGTTCATTCATTCACAATGAACAAAGCACACAACAAACATAAGATTAAGCCTGCAACAAATAAATGAGCCCATGCTTAACACTATGAGAATATATACATACTCTATCTAACATTCACAAGGAAAGCTATAATCCTATCTCACACTAATATCGAATAACCAATGATATCAAACAACTACCTATAAAATCGCAAGATATAATCGATATGCAAATAACGAGCAAGCAAGGCAACTGCCCATACAGCTACCAACAAATGCAATGTGTTATGATATGATGTATGGTTATGCTCACACAAAGTCCTAATAATATAATGATGTAATGCAAATGCAGATTTTAATTTTTGAAAACACATGTCACTTACTTGTTCCCTAGGAACCACGTTCCCTTGTATATACTGGGTAGGATATGCCTAAAAGTGTAAGCCCACTTGGTAATAGGTGAGTACTTTCCTCTCACCAATATAAGAGTACTATTATCACCCCCATACTGGTAACCCTAACCATAATGAGCTTCTACTCTGAGAATCTAGGACTAGTCCTCATTTCGAAGGATTCCTTAACCGATTACCATTAACTCTCTGGACAAATGGTTGTGTACACTATATCATGTTACAATACATGGGAATACAAGACATAGCAACTTTGAAAAGAAGATATGCAATGTATTTCACAAATACATATAATCATCACTAGGTCCTTCCTAATCAAGTGACTAAGGAAAACTAGCAAACCCCACAACCAAGCTCACTTATTGCATAAAAAGCAAAGTCACGTTTCTAGTACTTCTTATACCTCAACCTCACCTTACAAGGGAGTAAAATGTCATCCATGCATCTCCGACTCCACTTTCCACACAAAGAAGTAACTTAAGCATAATAACATAACCAACAAGCCAAGCACACTTAGTTTACAACATCTAATACCACACTTCATCACTTTACAAGTGATTCACAAGGCAACCTCATATTGCTTAAGGTTCTACATATTGACCTACAACATTCTACTTCTCAAAGGATGCCTAAGGTTTCCCCAATCCTATCACAAGATTCACCTTAACCAAGTGAAAAGCTCTAACTAGAATACATGTTCCCCTGGCTCAACTCTATCACATAAAGGAACCTATTCATGTCTCTAGTACTCAACACCCTTCACCTAAGGTAAGTGGTTATTCGCTCCAAGAGCTACCATGAGTTGTGTCTCAATACTAATAGTTTTGTATCTAGCACCCTACATCATCACTTCACAAGTGAATCCAAAGTCAATCTCATGTTGAACAAGGCTCTAAACAGTTCCTTGTTGCATTCCAACATACTTGGATGCTCAAGGTTCCCAAGATTACTCTATGGCATTCCAACACACTTTGGAAGCTTAAGGTATCCAAACATAGTACCCTTTGACACTTCACTTCACTTTGGCTGTCTAAGGTCCCACATTTCTATCTTAAGACATTTCCCACACTTAGGTCGTCTATAGGTTCTCCAACCTTATCCTAATGCAAATCCCACTCTTTGGGTGCCTAAGGGTTTTCCAAGTTCTCACACTTACAAGGTGGTAATTTACCTCATGAAATACCCCTATTGGTACCTCAACACATTTGAAAGGCATATTAAAGTGATCTCATCACTTAAGAAATTTCAAAACATCATAAATGACATTTTTGGAGATCCTACAGCTCACACTGTGGCACAAACACATCCACGCCATGGCGTGCTGGCCCTCAGTTTTCAGTACCAGGCACACATTGAGACTCACGCCACGGCATGGCCTCACTCATGCCACAGCGTGAGGTGCATTTCTACTAAATTCTGCAGATAACACAGGGTCGGGTACTATTCCATTAGAACAAATTCCAGATTTTGGCTACTCCAAACTAGTTTCTAGGTGATTTTAAGTCCCAAACAAGTTCACAAACATGAAGGAAACATAAAACACTAATTAATTTCATCAAAAATTGTTCAAAACACTAAATCACTCCTCCAAACCCCTAAAATCCTCACTTTGAGCTTTAAAGGACCAAATGGAGAGTTTCAGCTTCTAATCCAAACTCTTAGCATGAACAAGTCATAAACTACATTAAAACTTATCCAATCAAGAAAATCAATCAAAACACTTCAAGAACTCATTTTGGCATATTAAACCTTAAACAAGCCCAACATGGAAAATGAGAAAAAGATGAAGTTTCAAGCTCAAAACCCCCTACCTTGAGTAGTTGAGATGAAGATCTTGAAGCCTTGACCTTGCTCTTGGATCTTCCTTCAAGCTTGATCCTTGGTCCTCTAGCTTTTCCTCCTGCTTTCTCCTTCTCCCCCATAGTTTCCCTTCTTTCTTTTCTATTTCTATTTTTCTCTTCTTTGCCGTGGGAGAAAATGAAGAGAAGAAGTCATAATTGGCTTCTTATAGCCAATCACTAAAGGGTACCAAAAATCCTGATATGCTAAGAATGCTTAAATTCCTCCAAATTTAGGTTCCTAACTTTCAATAGATATAAAATAAATCCTAAGATTCATATAATATCCTATTTCACCATTATTACATTTTTTTCATATCTGTAACTAGTCAATCTAGTAGTAAAACACACACCCAGTATGCTTAAAAATATCAAACTAACTCCGATTATCCTCAGATTTTAACTATAGCACAATTCACACATTTATGACCTAGAAATAAAATATCCATATTTATTTCCACTAACTGAGCAGTTTAAGCCATTTTGGGGCTAATAACAGCTATTTTTCATAAATAGTGTTACAGCAAAGTGACTAAACATGCTCAAAATGTCAAAAAATTGTAGAGAAATGTTAAGCAGGTATTAGGCTACCTCTATATCCATATAGAAGCCAAATGTTGTTGATTTTCCATAAGCCCATGGATCGTACAAGTAGTAAAATAAAGATCGTTTCCACAAGGATTGATTAATTACTAACTCTTACGGTTACTTTGATTATTTAAGCGAATAAAAATTAATAGTGAAAGTCCAATTAAATTAAGACAAAAAGCAAAGCAATAAAATAAATAATTAAAACTAGAAAAAATGAGATTTAACAAGAATTTAATGCTCTAGGATTCAGAATCCACTTAACTACCCCCTACAATAAATTGTAATCTTATCTTTGTTAATATTCAATTATATTCTTGAAGGTGATTTGTCCTAAATTATTTAAAGCCCAATTTCTTGGCACTAAAAACATGTTAAAAGTTCACTAACCTTATTCTCATGGTAATTAATTCAAGTTCCAACCCATTAAGATTCATGACAATCGTTTACCCCTCGAAGGATTTAAGCCTATGTCTAAGTCTCAATTCCTAAGTTTAATTCTTAGATTATCAAGCAATTAGATTTCATCTTTCGATCATTTACCTAAAGCCTAAAATCATATAAATATGGTACACAACATATCTAATGATCACATATTTGATACATTAATAAGCTTTCATTCTTAGTCATTTACACTCTCTATGTACTTAATTGATTGAGTTTTATTATGTTTTGTAAGTTTGGACTCAAATTGGACTTAATTGAATTTTTCAGCATGATTCATATCTTATACTGTTTCTGTATTTGGACAATATTTTAGGTTGTAGGTGGTCTTTGGAGGTGATTCTAGTGTCATTTGAAAGATAAGAGAGAGTTCTACAACTTTCAAGAATACCTCAAAGGCCCAATCACACGAGTAGATAACTCAACTTGGGATTGAAGCAAGAACCAGAGTGCTTTTCCTGACAACTTAACTTATGGGTACTATTCATCATATATTTCGGGATAGAAGTTGTAAAATGGGCTGAAATTTGGATGCTGAATAGTTATGACCAATATCTACAACTTTCATGTTGAACACTTTTCCAGAATCGGACTCCTTGAAGGTGATATTGGGCTTGGAAGTCAGAACAGAGGAGCTGTGACTGGGCTTGGGCAGTGTTCAGTAATTTGAACGTATCTGGAGTTATAGAAATGATATTGGACTCAAACCAAAGCCATTTTAAAGCTAAGATCCAGGCCTACAACTTTTATAAAGACCACTTGGTTCAAAAATGACGAATGTAATGACTGCAGAGCTGCATGATTTCGGAGACAATGAATCTCCATAATTTCCCACTCACCTAAAGTCATTTGGCATTTTCCACTCATTTTCCACTCATCCAACCACTAATGACTCAGCCCCCTTGTCATTTTGTATCTCTAATCCTCTATAAAATGGGGCCTTGGCAGATCATTAAGGGTGTTAGGTGTTAGTTACCAAAATGATGTCATTTTGTTACTAGGTTTTCTTGTAGTAATTTTCCTTTGTTCTAAATTAAAGTCATGTTCTTCTTCTTCTTTTCTCTTTCTTTCTTCTTATCTATGAGTAACTAAGTTTCATTTTACTTGGGTGAAAGGATGAAGCTCTTGGTAATAAAATAAGGTTAGATTTATTCTTTTCTTGTGCTTAAATGATTTATATTTTCTAGTAACCATTATACGTATTATAATTTGTTTCTTATAATTTAGAAACCATCTTTGTAAAGAGGAGTTCTTGATTTGTTGTAGACAAAATATTGGAACAATGAATGTTTTAACTCATTTATAAGTGGTGGTAATATTTTTAGGAAACATAATATAATTACGTATATTATTTTAATTGGACTTTTAATGTTGTATTTTTCGATTGGAACCTCCATGTTGCAAGAATTCTAATTGAGTTATAAAAGGAATTGATCTTACCTTTATTTTATTTACCAAAAGTGAATCTTTTTACCCAAGTAAATAATTTTAATCGTAGTAACAAAATATTCACTTCACTTTAATTAGTCTTCAACAATTCCCTGTGGATCGACCTCGGACTCTCGAGAAATATATTACTTGAGACAACCTGCACTTGGGTTTGCAAATGCGACAATTGAAAATTGTGCATCAAGTTTTTGGCGCCGTTGTCGAGGACTTGATTTGAAAACTGAATTTCTGGTGTAAAAATTTTGTATATATATACTAACATACTAACTAGTGGGGGAACCTCTCCCTTTTTAATTTCTGTGTATACTAACTTGTGGGGGAAACTCTCCCTAATTTCTCTATAATCTTTAATCATTAATGAAATAATCTTTCTTTTTCTCTCCTCTCTCGCTGGAGCAAAAAATCAGCTTGCCGATTCTCCAATTTTTATATTTTAAATTTACTTTTTGCACTTTATTTTCTGTACAGTGGGGGTAATTCTCCATTTTATTTTCTTGTACATATTAACTTAGTGGGGATAACTCTCCCTTTTATTTTTTCTGTACTTTATTTTCTCGTATTTATTTTCTCATTTTTTTTATTTATTTATTTTCTATTTTTTTTTTTGTTTACTAACTTACTAACTCTCTTACTAACTATCTAACTTTTTATTTTATCAGCTATCTAACTTTTTACTTTTTCTGCTTCTAACATTTTAATTTATTTGTATACTAACTTTTTAATTTTTATGCTTTTTAACATATTTGGTGGTTGGTTTATACCATACCTTTGTTAATATTTAATGGACAATTTATACTGCTAGCCTGTACATTTTATTTTTTTACTGTAAGTTACTTATTTATGCTTAATTGGTATCGTGATTTAAATTCTGGTCGTTTGGTTAAAGTTAATCCAGGTACTTTACATATTGATTTGTTTGAATCACAATCACACACATTAAGCACAATGACTGAAAACGAAAGTGTGCATGATGAACATGAAAATCAACCGTTGCGAACTATGCGTGAGTATTTGCAACCATCTCGAAATTCTAGTCCATCATGTTTTATCTTTCCACTCAATGCCAACAATTTTAGATTCAAGTCAGGTATGATTTCTTTACTTCCTAATTTCTATGGTTTAGAATCTGAAAGCCCATATTTACATTTAAAAGAATTTGAGGAAGTATGTACTGCTTTTCATGATCAAACTTGCACTGAAGAGGTTGTTAAGCTTAAATTGTTTCCTTTTTCCTTGAAAGATAAAGCAAAAACTTAGCTTAACACTTTAAAACCAAGATCAGTTGGCACATGGCAAGAAATGCAATGTGAGTTTTTGAAGAAATTTTTTTCAACACATAAAACCAATGCTTTGAAAAGACAAATCCAAAATTTTTCCCAAAATTCAAATGAAGCATATTTTCAAAGTTGGAAACGTTTTAAAGATTTGTTGAATTCTTGCCCACATCATGGTTTTGAAAAATGGCGCACTATAAGCTTCTTTTATGAAGGGTTAACACTTGAAACCAAGCAATTTTTGAAAACAATGTGCAATGGTGAATTTCTTGATAAAGAACCTGATGAAGCTTTAGACTATTTAGACCATTTGGCTGAAAATTCTCAATCTTGACATGGTACTAATCCTTCTGAAAATTCAATTAGATCAAACCTTACAAATGCTAATAAAGGAAAATATCATCTTAGTCAAGAAGAAGATCTGAATGCTAGGTTTGCTAGTCTGGCTAGAAAAGTTGAAGCCATGGAATCTGGAAAAGTAAAAGAAATCAAATCTGTGCAAAATGAAGAAATTTGTGACATTTGTGATGAATTAGGACACTCAACAAATGAATGTCCAAAAATTCTTATTTTTAAAGAAGTTGTGCATAAGCAAGTAAATGCAATGAATAATTTTAAAAAGCCATTCATTTCTTCTTTTTCAGATACATACAATCCAGGATGGAGAAATCACCCGAACTTCAGTTGGAGGAATAGCAACCAGCCACAATTCATGTAACCACACCCTCCTCAAGCACAGCAAGATTCTCAAAATCCTCAAGGATATGCACCTTATGTCCCACTATATAGGAAAAACCTTGAAGGAACATTGCATGCATTCATGGAAAAATAAGAGGTCATCAATAGCCAAAACACTCAAGCCATGATTGACATAAAAGACACTCTTGCTAAACTTTATTCTGCACTTGCCATTCATGAGAAAGGAAAGTTCCCCTCTCAACCTCAACCAAATCCTAAAGGTCAGTTTAGCCTAAATGAGGGTAGTTCAGAAAGTCAAAAAATAGATCAAGTCAACTCAGTGATAACTCTTAGGAGTGGAAAGGTTGTTGAAAAACAAATTCCTAAACTTTTTGAGAAAGATGATGAGTCAATTTCTAAAGATGAGGAAGGAGTTGATAAGCCACCTAGCCAAAAAGAGATCAAACCCTCGTCTTCACCCCCATTTCCTCAAGCATTAAACAATTCAAGTAAAGTGAATCATAATAGTGACATTTTTGAAATCTTTAAACAAGTGAAGGTCAATATTCCTTTGTTAGATGCTATCAAGTAGATTCCTTGTTATGCCAAATTTTTGAAAGACTTGTGCACTGTTAAAAGGAAACATAATGTGAAAAAGAATGCATTTTTGACTGAACAGGTAAGCTCCATTATTCAAAACAATAATGAGTTGAAATATAAAGACCCTGGTTGTCCTACAGTTTCATGCATTATTGGTGAACATAAAATTGAACGAGCTTTACTTGATCTTGGTGCTAGTGTTAATTTGCTTCCATATTCAGTTTATCAGTAACTCAACCTTGGTGAGTTAAAACCAACTTCTGTAACTCTTCTACTTGCTGATAGATCAATTAAAATTCCAAAAGGAATAGTAGAAAATGTGTTGGTACAAGTTGATAAATTCATATATCCTGTGGATTTTATTGTCTTGGAAACTGAACCTATGGTTGATAGTTCTAAGTCAGTTCCTGTTATTCTTGGTCGCCCATTTTTAGCAACATCTAATGCTTTGATAAATTGCAGAAATGGAGTGGTGAAGCTAACTTTTGGAAATATGACACTGGAGCTTAATGTTTTCAACATGTGCAAGCAACCACAAGAAGTTTATGATGAAAAGGAAGAGATTGAAGGGATTGAGGCCATTATAGATTATCATCTTCAAATCAGGAGTTCTTCTGACCCATTAGAAATCTGTTTAATTAATTCATTTGATTCAGCTACACAATTAGATGATGATGTTTTTGAAATATGCTCTTTGCTTGACTATGCACAGGAAATGGAATACAAAGGAAGAAAGCCAAGATTCAAAGAGTTAAAATCCATGAATGATGATGCCAATGAAGAAGTACCTACATTAGAACTGAAGCCATTACCTGATGGGTTGAAGTACACATTTTTGGGAGAAGAACAAAGCTTTCCAGTGGTAATTTCCTCATCCCTGACCAAAGAACAAGAAGGTAAGTTGATAGAAGTACTTAAAAGGCATAAAAATGCAATTGGATGGACATTAAAGGATATAAAAGGTATTAATCCATTAATCTGTACACATAGAATACATTTAGAGGATAATGCTAAAACATCTCAACAACCTCAAAGAAGATTAAATCCACACATGAAAGAGGTAGTTAGAGCTGAAGTTCTTAAATTACTTGATGTTGGAATTATCTATCCTATCTCTGATAGCCAGTGGGTAAGCCCTACACAAGTTGTGCCTAAGAAATCTGGAATAACAGTGGTTGAAAATGAAAAAGGAGAATTAATACCTACCCGAGTCTCATCTAGTTGGCGTATGTGTATTGATTTCAGAAAATTGAATGCAGCCACTAGGAAAGACCATTTTTCATTGCCATTTCTTGATCAGATAGCAGGACATCCCTACTATTGTTTTCTTGATGGTTATTCAGGGTATAATCAAATACCAATTGCATTAGAGGATCAAGAAAAGACCACTTTTACTTGTCCCTTTGGCACTTTTGCATATAGAAGAATGTCTTTTGGTCTTTGTAATGCTCCGGTAACTTTTCAAAGATGCATGCAAAGTATTTTCAGTGACATGATTGAGCATGATTTAGAGGTTTTCATGGATGATCTGACAGTTTTTGGAAATTCTTTTGAAAATTATCTTGATAATTTGGAAAAAGTTCTTAAAAGATGCGAAGAAAAAAGATTTGTGTTAAATTGGGAAAAATGTCATTACATGGTTACCTCAAGAACAGTGTTAGGTCATGTGATATCTTCTAAAGGAATTGAAGTTGATAAGGCCAAAGTTGAATTAATTGCTCATTTGCCTTTCCCAAAAACAGTCAGAGAAGTTCGTTCCTTTTTAGGATATGCAGGATTTTACAGAAGATTTGTAAAGGACTTTAGTGCCATATCTAGACCTTTATGTAATCTTCTAACAAAAGATACACCATTTGATTGGACTCAAGATTGTCAAAAATCTTTTGAAAAATTAATCGGTCTTTTGACTTCTGCTCCTATCATGCAATCTCCTGACTGGTCTTTGCCTTTTGAGTTAATGTGTGATGCTAGTGATTTTGTTGTTGGCATACTGCTTTTTAGGCCAAAGAAAGGAAGGTAAGCCTCATGTAATTTATTACGCAAGTCGAACTTTGAATAGTACACAAATGAATTACACCACTACTTGAAAAAGAACTACTTGTTTGTAATTTTTGCATTGGACAAATTTTGAGCTTATTTAATTGGTTCATCCACGTTGTTTTCACTTGATCATGTTCTTTGTTAGATATTTAATGTCTAAACAGGATGCCAAACCTAGGTTGATACGGTGGATCTTGTTGCTTCAAGAATTCAACATCATAATAAAAGACAAGAAAGGAGCCGAAAATGTTGTTGCAGATCATTTGTCAAGGCTGACAACAGGCTCATCTTTTGATAGCACACCTATCAATGATTCTTTTCCTGATAAATTTTTATTTTCTGTCAATTCTATACATTGGTTTGCTAACATTGTCAATTTTCTTATAATAGGTAAGATGCCGCCTCAGTGGACACACCAAGACAGAAAAAAGTTTTTGATTGAGGTGAAAAATTTCTTTTGGGATGACCCATATTTGTTCAAATATTGTCCTGATCAAATCTTTCAGAGATGTGTACACGACAATGAGGTAAGTAGTGTCATTAAATTTTGTCATTCAGAAGCATGTGGAGGTCATTTTTCTTCAAAGAAAACAGCTGTAAAAATCTTGCAGTGTGGATTTTATTGGCCTACTTTATTCAAGGACAGTTATACTTTTTGTAAAAGTTGTGAAAGTTGTCAAAAATTGAGGTCCATTTCTAAAAGAAATATGATGCCTTTGAACCCTATCCTTGTATTAAAATTTTTTATTGTTGAGGAATTAATTTTATGGGTCCATTTCCATCATCTTTTGGATTTGTGTACATTTTGGTTGCAGTTGATTATGTCTCAAAATGGATTGAGGCGATTCCATGTTGGCACAATGATTATAAAACTATTCTAAAATTTTTAAAAGAAAATATTTTGAGTTGATTTGGAATTCCTCGAGCTATCATCAGTGATGGGGGAACACATTTTTGCAATAAACCATTTGAATCCTTAATGAAAAAATATTGCATTACTCACAAAATTGCAACCCCTTATCATCCTCAGACAAGTGGACAAGTTGAATTAGCAAATAGGGAGATTAAACAAATTTTGGAAAAAATGGTTAACCCAAATCGTAAAGATTGGTCTTTAAGACTAAACGATGCACTTTGGGCTTACTGTACTGCTTTTAAAACATCTTTGGGCATGTCTCCCTATCGGTTAGTTTATGGAAAACCTTGTCATTTGCCTGTAGAATTGGAGCATAAAGCATTTTGGGCCATTAAAGCTTTCAACTTAAGTCTTGATGATACTTCCAAGTTACGCAAATTGTAATTGAATGAACTTGAGGAATTAAGAAATGATGCATATAAAAACTCAAAGATTTATAAAGTTAGAACAAAAGCTTTTCATGACAACACAATTTTGAGAAAAACTTTTGAAATTAGTCAAAAAGTTCTGCTTTATAATTCTCGTCTTCATCTATTCCTTGGAAAATTGAGATCTAGGTGGATTGGTCCTTATATTGTCAAACATGTGTATTCTTATGGGGCCATAGACATTGAGAATCCTAGGAATGGTATTGTATTTAAGGTCAATGGACAAAGACTCAAACCATTTCTGGAACATCAAGTTGTTGAGGTAGAATCCATTTCTCTTTCTAATCCTTGTTATGAGTAGAATTTATTGTAATGTTATTTCTTTTTTTTACAGTTCTTTGTGTTCCCGGTTAAATGGCGGATAACGGTACTCCGTGACTCTCAAGTCGATTTGTTTTTCAGTTTCCCATAATAACTGATTTCTTCTCCTTTTAAAATGGATGTCATTCTCTCAAATCTAAGAAAACATTTTCCTTCTCTCCCTCTAAATGCTCTAACAAAAGTCTATAAAGCTAGGTGTGAAAGACTGAGACTGTTAATGAATAAGGGCATCCCAGAAGATATACGCTGGATAATCAAAGCAAAGGTTCGTTTAGCTGGTGAATCTTCAGATTCATTTGTCCCATACATGCCTGGTCTCAGTAAAAGTTCATTTTCAAAAAGGAGAAGAGCAAAAAGAATGAAAGTTTGTTACAAGTGTGCATGATGGAATTGTAACACGCGATGTCACTCTTTGGGGATGGTTTCCGTAAACAGAGAAGATAAAATATTCTTCATTAAGAATGGACTGAGTAAGGAGTCATTAAATAATATCTTATTGACTCTTGAGACGCATTCTTGTGGAATTGTGCAGCGTGAACTTCTTAGTTTGTGGAATCTCTTCAGGGACGAGCAAGAGCGTTACAGTCTTGGGAGTCTGACTCAAAAAGACCCTGTTTGCCAATTTATAAGAAAATTGGATGGGAAGCTTATCCTCGACTCATAGAAGGCGTTTAAGTCATTTCTGGACGTGAAACCAGAGGAAGATGTGAGCCACAATCACAATAATATGTATATATTATCTTGTACATTTTCAAAAAAAATAAAATAAAAAATAAAAAATAAAAAAAAAAAGAAGAAGAAAAAAAAAAAAAAAAAGAAAAAAAATAAATTAAATAAAATAAAAAGTAGGCGAAACTTCGATTGTACTTGGTCTTTAATTAGATTAGGAGCCACTGCCAGTGGATTGACAGACCCATCATTAACTCGGGTGGACCTTCGCACGCCGGTCGATAAATAAGATTCGTGTGCTATGCTCTGTAGAGAGCCGCGCAAGCATTCCCAGGTTTTAACCAAAGGCTCTGCTTATTGATGGACAGAAAAAAGCGTCTCGTGTCTGCATTCTCGTGTGACAATGCCTCTGAGCTGGATCCTGTGATTTAATGTCATCGGCTCTTCAGCGACCTCTCACTGGATGTGGTCGTTGGTGGTAGCTGTCAGATTTACGCACTTTAATTAGTGGCGTCGTAGCTCAATCCAAAATATCCCACAAGCGGGAGGGAGAAGAATGCCCAGATTGGCTAAGCCGTCTTGGTATTACTGCACTCATGACGCACAATATAAAGATCTGCCATGAAACCTGTACATAAAGGTATATAATCATTTGTTATTTTTATTTTATATTTGTATGATTTTGTTAAATTTTGGTTTTGGACAGACGATCCTTTGGATGGGATCTTTTGGGGGTTTCTAGACTTCTTTACCCTGATGGTTTTCTTGAAGTAAAAAAAAAAAACAAAACAAAAAAAACAAAAAAAATTATTTTTAAAATTTTAAACTTTTCTGACACCAGTCAACCTACTTGTATAGGAGCTATTATTACTTTTTCTATTCTCTTCCCTATTTAAACACTCCATTTTCTTCACTTTCCTACAACTCATAATCATTCAAAGAGAGTGTGAGTGTAGAAATGGAGGGAGTTTCTTCTTCTGTTCGTAGATTTGCCAGTATCTATGTATTTTGTGGGACAAGTTATGGTAAGAGTTTAAAGTTTGTAAACGCAGTAAGCACTGTTGGTAGAACACTTGCTGCGAGGAACATTCGTGTAGTATATGGGGGAGGTTGCTTTGGGTTAATGGGGGCTGTATCACTTTCTGCATTTATAAGAGGTGGTCAAGTTTTAGGTGTCATTCTTGAACCTTTAACTCGAAGGAACATCGTTGGAAAGACAATTGGACTAGAAATTCAAGTATCATCTATGCATAGACGAATGAAGGCAATGCTTGAAAACTCTGATGCATTCATTGTCTTACCTGGTGGTTTTGGTACTTTGGAAGAAGTCTTTCAAATTATCTCTTGGGCTCAAGTGAACATCCACCATAAACCCATAGGTTTGTTGAATGTTAATAATTTCTTTGATAATTTGTTATATTTTGTTGACCATGCTGTGGAACAGAAATTTGTCACACCTTCTGCAAGACGATTCCTTATCTCTGCTTCTACTGTTGATGAGTTGATTGGTAAATTAGAAGCTTTTGTTTATGAACTGATCCAGTAATATACTCAGATAGATTAGTCTGAAGGAAGCAGTGAAGGAAGTGGTGAGGGAAGCAAAATGAAAAGAAAGCCAGCCAAGACACTCCAACTATTTAAATAATTACAAGCTTTGGTTTTATTTATTGTACTTTGTTTCTGTTTAAATTTGTGTGAGATTTTTCTTTTCAGTAATTGCAGCAACAAGTAATATATTCTATCCTTTTTCCTATCTATGTTTTAACATTGAGGACAATGTTGTGATCTGGTTGGGGGGAAGGATGGTTGTGAAAAAAAAACCAAAAAAAAAAATTAGGAAGTGTGTTTATTAATATGTTTGCTGTGTTTGTCATCAATTTATTAATAACAAAAGTAATTAGAGATGGCAGAGTAAAGAGTAGATTATTTACTCTTGAGACGCATCAAAAATTGGTGGCAGAGTAAGGAGTAATTGGGGTAGTAACTAGTTTGTGTGGAAGTAGTAATTCAAATTCAGGAAAATTTGCATGATTGAGTAAATTGTCTTCTTTCTTAAAAATCACATGCTTGGTTATGAATGTTGAATTGGTGGACTGAGATTGATAAAATTATGCCTTATGAGATTTTGAGCCTATTGATGAATGGATTGAACATTTGTACCATTCTCTTCTTTCTTGTGTGAATTTCACTCATGGAATTGTCACTCTAGAACTTGCTTTGATTCTTTTTGAGACTACATTTTCATATGCATACATAAATATGATTGAGGCATTTTTCTTGAAATAGCTACTTTAATCGAATAGCCAGCCTTGTTTAGCAGCATGTTGTCTCAATATGATATCAAGTATTCTTATGACTTCTTGGAAATTCTCTGATTCCTGCCAACATAAAGCATTAGAAATGACCTATTTCCCCTTACTTAACCCTTTTGAGCTTATTTGACTATTCTTTGTTTCGAACTTATTATGTGCCTTAAATGAAAAATCATGTTCTTACTTGACCTTAGGGAATAAGAGAACATTAGTTTTGTCATTCGATGAGTTCTTGAACAAGTGTAGGGTGTGTGTGCAGAATGGTTAAAAAAAATGTATATATGATGTTCTTTTTATAAAAAATAAAAATAAAAAAAATAAAAAAATAAAAAAAATCAATCAAAAAAAAATTTGTAAAAAGAAGAAGGTCAACAAGGTAATAAAGAAAAGGAAAAGAATATGTAAAGGGAATTTGTATTAGGTGGAGTTGGGATGAACTTTCATGCTTGTTAATTGAACTCAACTCTCATGCTCTTTTATTCTCTGGTATTTAACTTGTCATATCCATATTACCTCCTCTTTTACCTTGACCCCATTACAACCTTTAATAAAGTCCTCATGATTTGTGTGTGCATGTGTTCTGAGTAGTGGAGAAGTAGAAGATAAGCAAGCTTATGATAGTACAATTTTCATGGGTTGAATTGAGTGAAATACCTACCTTTTAAACACTTGAAGGATTGAGAGTGAATCTTGTGAAAATCTATCATTCTTGACTCATGCTTTTCAATTGAAATATCCTTGCTTGTTGATTTAAGAAGTGAAGATATGTTACCTCATGAATGTTTTGATTACTTGAATGATTGATTGCTCTTCATTTTTAAATATGATTAGAAATTGAGTCTTTTAGAGTGTTTAGCTTTTGAGCCTGTTTCGTTTTTTTTGTGAGTGGTCTTATGTGTTTTGCTTAGGAGTGCAAAAAGCTAAGTGTGGAGAAATTTGATGATCACATATTTGATACATTAATAAGTTTCATTCTTAGTCATTTACACTCTCTATGTACTTAATTGATTGAGTTTTATTATGTTTTGTAAGTTTGGACTCAAATTAGACTTAATTGAATTTTTTAGCATGATTCATATCTTACACTGTTTCTGTATTTGGGCCATATTTTGGGTTGTAAGTGGTCTTTGGAGGTGATTCTAGTGTCATTTGAAATATAAGAGAGAGTTTTACAACTTTAAAGAATACCTCAAAGGCCCATTCACACGAGTAGATAACTCAACTTGGGATTGAAGCAAGAACCATAGTGCTTTTCCTGACAGCTTAACTTATGGGTACTGTTCATCATATATTTCGGGATAGAAGTTGTAAAATGGGCTAAAATTTGGATGTTGAATAGTTAAGACCAATATCTACAACTTTCATGTTGAACACTTTTCCAGAATCGGACTCCTTGAAGGTGATATTAGGCTTGGAAATCAGAACAGAGGAGCTGTGACTGGGCCTGGGCAGTGTTCAGTAATTTGAACATATCTGGAGTTATAGAAATGATATTGGACTCAAACTAAAGCCATTTGAAAGCTAATATCCAAGCCTACAACTTTTATAAAGACCACTTGGTTCAAAAATGACGAATGCAATGACTTCAGAGCTGCATGATTTTAGAGACAAGGAATCTCCATAATTTCCCACTCACCTAAAGTCATTTGGCATTTTCCACTCATTTTTCACTCATCCAACCACTAATGACTCAGCCCCCTTGTCATTTTGTATCTCTAATCCTCTATAAAATGGGGCCTTGGTAGATTATTAAGGGTGTTAGGTGTTAGTTACCAAAATGATGCCATTTTGTTACTAAGTTTTCTTGTAGTAATTTTCCTTTGTTCTAAATTAAAGTCATGTTCTTCTTCTTCTTGTTCTCTCTTTCTTTCTTCTTATCTATGAGTAACTAAGTTTCATTTTACTTGGGTGAAAGGGTGAAGCTCTTGATAATAAAGTAAGGTTAGATTTATTCTTCTCTTGTGCTTAAATGATTTATATTTTCTAGTAACCATTATACGTATTATAATTTGTTTCTTATAATTTAGAAACCATCTTTGTAAATAGGAGTTCTTGATTTGTTGTAGATAAAATATTGGCACAATGAATGCTTTAACCCATTTATAAGTGGTGGTAATATTTTTAGAAAATATAATATAATTACGTATATTATTTTAAATGGACTTTTAATGTTGTATTTTCTGATTGGAACCTCCATGTTGCGAGGATTCTAATTGAGTTATAAAAGAAATTAATCTTACTTTTACTTTATTTACCAAGAGTGGATCTTTTAACCCAATTAAATAATTTTTACCATAGTAATAAAATATTTACTTCACCTTAATTAATCTTCAACAATTCCTTGTGGATCGACCTCGAACTCCCGAGAAATTTATTACTTGAGACAACCTGCACTTGGGTTCGCAAAGCAATAATTAATCCCGCATCAAGTTTGTAGACTTGTTTGAAACTAAAAAATTGTGCATCAATATCACAAGCATTAAGCATACTAAGAATGAATCAAGAACTATAATTTCATTAACAAAGAATCAAATTAACAATTCATAATAGAGAAATAAAGAGTTTCATCCTAATCCTAGAAAAAGGGTTTAGCTGCTAGTGGCAATTGTAATACAAATAAGAACAATGGTTAAAGAAACAACCATGATTGATAAACAAAAAGAAAAGATGGGAAGATGGAGATGGAGAAAAGAACTTCAATGGTTGATCTTCAAAGAGTCTTGCTCTTGCCTTCAAAATCTTCGCCTTTGAATCCTTGTGTTTCTCCTCTCAAAACCTGCCGTCACACAAGTCTCTAGCCAAAAGTCCTCTTTTGTTTAGTGTTTTTGCTCTATTTATAAAGATTTTGGGGTAAAATTTTCCTTTTTTCGCGTCAGAGGGACTCACACGGCCGTGTCACCCTTCGACACGGTCGTGTGAGCTTTAAAAATAGCGTAATTTGCACGTTCAAGGGTCACACGGCCGTGTCTCCCACACAGAAGCTTCATTGAAGTTAGACAAGTCCCTGTGAGCTTGACAGAAGTATTTTTCAAGTTAAACACATTCGTGTCTAACTCTTTAATTACTCAAAATATCATTTTTTGGAGAAATGATCTTTATAATTTGTATATCTTTTTCTTAACTTTCCAATGCCACTAAAATCACCTTGTTTCAACTTCTGTAGCTCAAGTTATGCTCATTTTATCGCGTAAAGGTCAAAACTCTACGAATCTTGACTATATAAATTCCAAGTTCAACTCCATTGTAATGAATCCATCCAAAGCTTCATAGAGCCATGTCAAAACACCTCTTTTGGACCTAAAAAGATAAAGAAAGAACAATCATGAGATACAAAGGATAATTAGATTAAATGTGACATAAATTTTAACATAAATCATCAAAGCACACCCAAATCTACCTCAAATCAAGCACAAGAGGTGTGTATTTTATCCACACATTAAATTCCCCCACACTTGAACTTTTCTTGTCCTCAAGCAAAGAATATGAATCAAAAACAAGATTAAACTCAATATCAAGAAACATGATTCAAGGGAAATTGCACAATTTAAAAATTCAATTAAGCTTAGCAATCAAATCCAATCAAGTAAGATTATTTAGCACTTAATACAATTAGAGGCTTGAGTCTAGCTTGCACCTTTTCTTTCTACTAAACAATTGAGGTCACTCATCTTTCCATCGCTCAAGTGTTTAAGGATAAAGAGATCACTCAAATTTCTATTGAAAAATGCAATACCATATGCTTGGTTATCAATCTCATCTCCACTTCTAAGTTAACATATATAACAAGAATCAAAAGGATTTCCTCTAGTTGTAACGGGGTCAAGAGTATAATGAAAGGTAGGAAAAAGATAAGAAAAGGTAAAGAATATTCATGGATAAATTGATACAAAACAGAATCAGGTTGAAAACATAATACACAAGGAGATAGCCAATTCCCACTTTAACCAAATATTCTCATTATTCTTCACCATAATTTTTTTCTTTCTTTTTTCCTTCTTCATTCATTTTCATTTTTTTTCATTTTTCTTTTTTTTAGTAATAAACCCCTTGAAGACAGAAACAATCATTTATGACTTCTCAATTAACACATCAATTGCTCCAAAGAAATTCAACCTGATTAATCAGTAAGGTATCTAAGAAAAAATTAATTTCAGACTCAAATGGGACAACTAAAGGATTATTTTATCAATGCAACTCTGAAAGTTATGAAAGAATTAAGCTTAGGTGCCTCAATCATGTTTAAGAATGTATGTGAATTAATAAAATCTCAATAAGATATCAAATCAAGTTCTAGCATACATAAATCAAGAGAAAATTCACTCCAGAAGAAAAATAGGATTTTGAGTATGAAAAACCCAATCATGAACCTAGCTCAAAACTCACTTTCTGACTTATGTTAGTAAAAAGAATAAATTGTAAGCAGACATGAATAATTTTCCAAATAAAATGCTAGATGTTTCAAAACTCACTTGAAAAAGAATTGTCTTGCACAAAATCAGTTCATGAGTAGTGGATTCCCTTCTTAAACATATTTCTATCAGTTCAGAAATAATTAAGAAATTAATACACAATTCCTGCTTGATTACCAACAATACTCAAGTGTTCACTAATTTCACAAAAATTTGCACCAAATTAAGATTACTCCCCCCACACTTAAAATAAACATTGTCCTCAATGTTTAAATAAGAAAAATAACAGAGTAAAGGACAACGAAACTTCCCTGAAAAATAGAAACACAAGATCACGAAGGTGGTGGGAGAGGGGGACCCGGCGGGAGGCATGTAGCCATAAGCAAATAGGTGGTCAAACTGAGCGGTCTCATAATCTCAAAAACTGCATAAGAAAAATAAAGTAAAAA
This sequence comes from Ormosia semicastrata, assembly GCA_029884595.1. Taxonomy (NCBI): domain Eukaryota; kingdom Viridiplantae; phylum Streptophyta; class Magnoliopsida; order Fabales; family Fabaceae; genus Ormosia; species Ormosia semicastrata. Next base: position 7,928,535 of record JAQQTO010000036.1, on the reverse strand, counting down.
CTAAAAAACAAAATGCAAGAATATAAAATATTTTTGATGGCTGACAACTATATACATCCCCTTACAAAGGCTCCGAACTCAGGGAGGCACTTAAGCTGACTCAACATTAGCTAACTACAAAACAAAAACAGAAAAAACAATGATAATAAAATAAGTAATAACAAAATAAGAACAAAATCAAAAATAAGAGAGTAAAGAAAAAAAGAGAAAATTTGGGTTGCCTCCTAAGAAGCACTAAATTATAGTCATTAGCTTGACTATGGGTTGGTTCTATGCTTAGGTGATGTCAATGGAGCGGTGCCCAGTCCCCCCTCCTTCTTCATAGTATTTCACTCTTTGGCCATTTATTATGAATGACTCATGGCCTTCTTTCTTTACCTCAAGCACACTGTAAGATAAAACTCAAACAATCTCATATGGTCCTGACCATTTTGACCATAACTTACTAGAACAGAAACATAGAAGTGAGTTGTTCACAAGAACTTTATCCCCAAGTTTAAATTCATGCTTCTCGACACACTTGTCATTCTGCTTCTTAGGTCCTTTCTTGCAGGGCTTGGACTTCTCAAATTTTGTTGCAGCCTTGAGCAAGGTCTTTTCTAGCACAGTATCAGTCACTGATTCCTACACACCTAAAAGCATAACATTATCCACCACATCAGTAGCATCTATGCAATTACATGAATTAAAGGAATTAGAATTATTTTCATAATTAAAAACCTCAAACACTACTTCATCATCATTCAATCGCAAAGTCAATTTCCCTTTGTGGACATCAATGATTGCCCTTCTAGTGGCAAGGAATGAATGCCCAAGTATGATCGGTATTTTATCATCAGCATCCATGTCAAGCACAATAAAATCCATCATATGTAAAACTTACCAACCTTCAAGGGGACATTCTCTAGTATGCTAATAGGACGTTTGATTGACCTATCGGCCAGTTGAAGAGAGATGGTGGTTGGTTTGAGCTCCCCAATATTAAGTTTCTCGCAAAGGGAAAGGGGCATCAAACTCACACTTGCCCCAAGGTCACATAAAGCTTTGTTAATTTGCATGGTCCCAATCGAGCACGGAATAGAGAAGCTACCCGGATCCTTAAGCTTAGGAGGAAGCTTGTTCTGAATGAGTGCACTGCATTCCTCAGTTAAAGCAACAGTTTCATAATCCTCAAGCTTCCTCTTATTATAGAGGATCTCTTTCAAGAATTTAGCATAGGTAGGCATTTGAGAGAGCACTTCCGTAAAAGGAATGTTTATATACAACTTTTTAAGAACCTCCAAAAACTTTCCAAATTGTTCATCAAGCTTTGCCCCTTGAGATTTTTGTGGGAAAGGCAAAGGTGGAACATATGCTAGTGGAGGAACATACCTTTTAGCGCTTTCTTCTTCTTCTTTCTTGGCCTCATTCTTCTCTTGCTTCTCTTCTTTTTCTTAGGAATTCTCATCTTCATGCTTTTCTTCCCTTGTGGGGCCTTTAACTTGATTACCACTTCTCAAGAAAATTGCATTTGCTTGCTCCCTTGGGTTTGTCTCCGGTTGACTTAGGATTCGCCCCTATACCATGTTGAACAAGCTTGCTTGTTGGGCTATTTAAGTTTCAAGCATCTTAGAATGAGTCGCCATTTGATCAAGGCAAGTATGAATTTGCTTGATGGACTCCCCATGTTGTTGCACTTGAGTTTGAATGGCATTATTTTGCTCCTTTTGAGTGACAATGAAATTTTTCATGAAAGCTTCTAAATTGGATTTCCCACCTTGAGAAGATTGTTGAACTTATTGGAATCCAGGTGGGCCTCCATTATGTTGTTGATTGCTATAGGAGAGATTTGGGTGGTTTCTCTAACTGGGGTTATATGAATTGGAAAATGAATTCCCCTGAGCCTTGAAATTACCATTTTGCATATAATTCACTTGCTCCAAAGACAGGTCTACTGCATTGCATTCTGAAGCAAGATACCCTCCTCCATATATTTCACAAATTATTTTAGGAGTAGTGATGGCGTTGACATTCAAGGAGTGTTTGGGAGTTTGGAGGGAAAGGAAGGGGAAGGGTTTAAAGGGCAAGGAAGGGAAGGAAAATGAGAGGTTTACCCTTCCCCTTGTTTGGAAGTGTGAAATATATAAGGGGAAGGAAATAGAGGGTTTAAGATATATTTTTTATCATTTTACCCTTTATTAAAAAAATAACATAATTAATGTTTTAAAAAAATATTAATGTGAAAACTAAAAAAAAAATCTATCTAAAATTTCTCTCATTGCAATTTTTCTCTCTCTAAAAAACTTATCTCCAAATTTTTTTGAAACCATTAACAGTTCAAAATTTACAACATTAACGTCATCGACTATAGCCAAATATAAAAACTGCTGAATCAGCTCAAAAATATCAGCAACCGCACCATAATCATAACTACCAGCGCATGATGCAGGAAGTCAAATGCATATGAAACAATCCATGAGCCATAAATAAAGCACAGATGCATTGAGTTGACAGGAAAAGGTAGAAAATAACTATGCGCCAAAAAAAGCACATCCATATGCAAAACCTAATGAAAAATGGATTCATCCTCATAAAATAAACAAGCTCAGAACACTACAGCTAGAAATAACAATTAAATAAATAAGTAATTTAAAAAAAAAAGGCAGCATTATATATACAAGTTACAAGTGATGATTAAAACGTAAAGGCTCCAAACTCCACTGATTTTCTTCGAATAATGAGGAACAAGATTTTCAAAGAAAAATGAACATAAAAATGAAAGACGACTATCGAAACTGTGAAGAGAATGGTGAGGAAAAAGTAGAAAATAAAGAATAAAAAATAAAGGTGAGGAAGTAACTGTACCCTAAGAGAGGCAATGGTAAGCTCGATCAGTAGATGGAAGAAGAAGAAGAAGAAGCGAAATGATCACCGAAGGCTCTTGCCCTTGTAGTCTCTGCAGTGCGGTGAAGGTAAGAACCCAAACAAGTGAAAATGTGGGAGTGAGTGTAGGGAAAGTGTGGTTTGAAGAACCCAAATATTCCAACAAAAGAATCAGAGAAGAGAGGCAGAGAGCTTACTGTTGATGAGAGGCAAAGACGACATGAGACGACGAAGTTGACGAGCACGAGCGGAGAGAAAAGCGTAGACTGGAGAGACACAGTGATAGTGGAGACTAGAGAGCGCAAAGACGAGGCTTCGAGGGATTTAAATCTTGTGTCGGTGAGGTGGGGTGGGTTGGGGATTTGGGATGAAGGATAAATGGGTAATTTCTTATTAAAACTCCCCAATTTGTGGGAGCTGAAATGGGCGACTTTGGAGGGCATTCGAAAATCCCACTTTTCCTTCCCTCTTATTTCCAAAACTCCCAAACAAGGGTTTCTCAACTCCAAACCCCTCCCTTCCTTCCCTTTCCCTTCTAACCCTCACTCTCAAACATAGCCTCAACTTCTCAAGTGACTTAGTCAAAGCATCAAATTTGGCATTCAGTATAGTAATGGTATCAAGCTCTATCATTCTGGCTTGCTTCTTCAAAGAGGATCTATCACTTGGCCATAAATAAATATTCGAAGCCACTTCATTAAGGCCCTTGCCTCGATTGGAGTCTTGGCCATACCGCCAGCTGCAGCATCAAGAGCTGCCTTTGTAGAGAAAGTCAACCCAGCATAAAATGTTTGGATGACCACAAAATCCTGTAAGCCATGATGTGGACATTGACGAATCATATCATTATACCTCTCCCATGCTTCATAAAGAGATTCATCATCCTTTTGAGAGAAGGTAGTGATATCTTGACGGATCTTAATTGCCTTTCCAATTAGGTAGTATTTATCCAAAAAGGCTTGCTCAATCAAAGCCTAAGTGGAAAGTGAATTTGGGGCTTCTAAGTGAATCCACTTCTTTGCTTTTCCCTTAAGAGAAAATGGAAAAAGTCTAATCCTTATAGCATCCGTAGAAACCCCATTTATCTTTATAGTGTCACATAGCTCCAATAACTCATCCAAATGCTGATTTGGGTTCTCAATTAGTGACCCACTGAATTGCATTTATTGGACCATCTGGATCAGTGACGTCTTTAATTCAAAATTGTTGGCCTCTACCCGTGGCCTAATAATGGAATACTAACAAGCATTAGCGTTGGGAGCTCCATAATCCCTCAAACTTAGCTTTGCATTGGCGGCTTGATCATTATTGTTAGCTATGTTGTCTTCCTCAATTCTCTGTGCTCTTCCTTCCTTTCTAATATTACGAAGCATCCTCTCGATCTCAAGATCAATGGGGATAATAAGATCTCATTGACTCCTCGTTCTACGCATAAAAAAGAAACAACACCTAAAAATTGAAAAAAATAAAAGAAAGTTAAAATAAAATAAGATGAAAAAATAGAAATAAAATAAAAATTGCTTAAATCAACTAAATTGCCACTCATGTTAATATCAACTCGATCCCCAGCAACGGCGCCAAAAACTTGTTGTTGATTTTCTGCAAGTGCACGGATCGTACAAGTAGTAAAATAAAGATCGTTCCCACGAGGATTGGTTAATTACTAACTCATACGGTTACTTTGATTATTTAAGCGAATAAAAATCAATAGTGAAAGTCAAATTAAATTAAGACAAAAAGCAAAGCAATAAAATAAACAATTGAAACTAAAAAAGATGATATTTAACAAGGATTTAAAGCTCTAGGATTCAGAATCCACTACACTACCCCTATAATAAATTGTAATCCTATCTTTCTTAATGTTCAATTATGTTCTTGAAGGCGATTTGTCCTAAATTATTTAAAGCCTAATTTCTTAGCACTAAAAACGTGCTAAAACTTCACTAACCTCATTCTCATGGCAATTAATTCAAGTTCCAATTCATTAAGATTCATGACAATCGTTTACCCCTCGAAGGATTTAACCCTATGTCTAAGTCTCAATTCCTAAGTTTAATTCTTGGATTATCAAGCAATTAGATTTCATCTTTCGATCCTTTACCTAAATCCTAAAATAATGTAAATATAGCGCGCAATATATCACAAGCATTAAGCATACCAAGAATGAATCAAGAACAATAATTTCATTAACAAAGAATCAAATTAACAATTGATAATAAAGAAATAAAGAGTTTCATCCTAATCTTAGAAAAAGGGTTTAGCCGCTCATGGTAATTATAACACAAACAAGAACAAGGGTTAAAGAAACAACCATGATTGATAAACAAAAAGAAAAGATGGGAAGATGGAGATGGAGAAAATAACTTCAATGGTTAATCTTCAAAGAGTCTTGCTCTTGTCTTCAAAACCTTTGCCTTTGAATCCTTGTGCTTCTCCTCTCAAAACCTGCCGTCACACAAGTCTCTAGCCAAAAGTCCTCTTTTATTTAGTGTTTTTGCCCTATTTATAATGATTTGGGGGTAAAATTTTCTTTTTTTTCGCATCAGAGGGACTCACATGGCCGTGTCTCCCTTTGACACAGCTATATGAGCTTTAAAAATAGTGTAATTTACATGTTTAGGGGTCACACAGTTGTATCTCCCACATAGAAGCTTCACTGAAGTTAGACAGGACCCTGTGAGCTTGACAGAAGCTTTGACACGGCCGTGTCTAACTCTTTAATCACTCAAAACCTTATTTTTTGGAGAAATTATTTTCATAAAAGTTGTAAATCTTTTTCTTAGCTTTCTAATGCCACTAAAATCACCCCATTTCAACTTATATAGCTCAAGTTATGCTCATTTTATCGTGCAAAGGTCAAAAACTCTGAATCTTGGCCATATAAATTCCGAGTTAAACTCCATTGCAATGAATCCATCCAAAGCTTCATAGAGCCATGTCAAAACACCTCTTTTGGACATAAAAACATAAAGAAAGAACAATCATGAGATACCAAGGATAATTAGATTAAATGTGGCATAAATTCCAACATAAATCATCAAAGCACACCCAAATCTACCTCAAATCAAGCACAAGAGGTGTGTATTTTATCTACACATCACCTAACATGTTTTCTAGGGTGTTACATTTCTCCCCTCCCTTTTAAGAATTTTGTCCCCAAAATTCAGATTATAACATATCAGAAACGATATCACACTCGAAAGGATCACATCTTTCCTTAATAATACCTTGCTAAATTTAAACACAAACTAACAACTTAGTTTATATAACACCTACAAGATTCTTCTAATGAGTTCCCAACAAATGGCAAACATAAAAGAATACCTTGCTTCGGGTCAGAAGATAAAGTCTTCACTGTTCTGACTAGAGTATACACTCTTCCTAAAGCTTACAGCCTTGGATCGAGAATAACTCTTTGCCTCAGTGGACACGCCCTAGCATAATGCCCCGGTCGGCCACACATAAAACAAACCACACAAGGTCTATCTCATGTGGCCTCCCATACACAGGGCATTCAGGCTCTAAGGTTTCCACCTGAACTTGCTTATCTTCATCGTCTTCTGAAGAAGTAGATGTAGAAATATTTTCCTCATTTTCGTCTTCATCTTGTGGATAATTGGGTGTAGAAACACATTCCTCTTTCTCATCATCCGTCCATCTATCCATATCAAACTCTTTAGGATCCCCTAAAAGATCTGATCACTTATATATCTAAAAGTCTCATCTTCTTTTTGAGCTTCTAGGATCTGAGTCCTCAAGTCACCCACCATGTCCACTTGACTCAAACTAAGACTATGTGGCAATACAGTTACTAAAAAGGCTCATATCCCTAAAACTCTTAAGAAGTTCACTCTCCTAGATCATCATCTATGAAATGTGTAGGGATTTCTTACTTAGTGCATCAGCCATCACATTGGCCTTACCCGGATGATACTTTAACTCCATATAAGAAATGTCTCCAAACTTTTAAGGCAAACACTACTGCCGCTAACTCCAGATCATGAGTAGCGTTGTTTTCCTCAAGAGGCCTCAACTACCTTGATTCATAGGCAATAACTCTCCTATGTTGCATCAGAATATACCCCAGACCAATCCTTGAAGTATCACAACATATCTCAAAGTTCTCCAAAAGATCCGTAATTACCAACACTAGTGCAATAGTTAACCTCAATATCAACTCTTGGAAACTATTCTCACAAACTGGAGTCTACCCAAAAGTACTACTTTTCCTACTCAATCTAAGCAAGGGTAGCGCTAATTGAGAAAACCCCTTTTATGAACCTTCTATAGTACCCCGCTAGGTCTATGAAGCTTCTGATCTCGGTCACAATGGTGGGTCTCTCCCACTACAACACTGCATCAACTTTGCTTGGGTCTATAGAAATCCCACCCTAAGATATCACATGTCCCAAATACCGCACTTGTAAAAGTCAGAATTCACATTTAAATAGCTTGGCAAACAACCTATTCTCTTTAAGGGTTTCCAACACTATCCTTAGATATGGTCCATACTCCTTCATCAACTAAGAATAAATTTAGAATATCATCGATAAGCACCACAACAAACTGATAGGTAGGGTCTAAATATCCTATTCACATATCACATGAACACTGTTGGTGCATCTATCAACCCAAAGGACATCATAAGACACTCATAATGTTCATCCCCAGTTCTGAAAGCGGTTTTAGGGATAACCTCTTCCTTAACCCTTATCTGATGATATCCAGACCTAAGATCAATCTTTGAGAAAACCACAACTCCTCTTAGCTGATCTATTAGATCATGTATCCTAGATAACAGATACTTGTTTCAAATAGTCACCATATTCAGTCGTCTGTAATCCACACAAAGCCTCGTGGTACCATCAATTTTTCTTCACTAGAACACATGTGCTTCCCACAGAGAAACACTTGGCCTAATGAATCATTTATCCAATAAATCCTTGATTTGCTTTTTAAGTTATGGTAACTCTAATGGTGCCATCCTATAAGGTGCTATAAAGATAGGTCCCCTTATAGGCACTAAGTCTATAGAGAACTCTATTTCTCGCTCGGTGACAATTCCACTTCCTCTTTTGAAGGTCCTGTGATTTTCCATCCTCTTAAGACTTACTGTCACGGCCCTCAACGATTCTGTATTCTTTCACCAGGGCTACAAAATCCTGGATTTCAAAAAGCTGGATCACTCTTTGAATGTCTTCTCTCAATCCTTTCTCAAAATTAACACACTTCCATTGTGCCACTCTGATGCTGGATGAGAACTTCGACAATTCATTGAGCTTGGCCATAACTGACCAATAGACATCTCGCCTTGGTCCAACCTCAAAAATTCTATTTCCTTTCATTCCACTGATTTTGTGGAAAACTCTTCTCAAAAACGTATTCTTGAAGATCTCCCATGCAACAAGAGTCCCCGACACCTCAAAAGATCTCTTGATGTCCAACCCCCAATCCTCTGCTTCTCCCTCCAGCATGAAAGAAGTAAAGAGCACTCGCTGCCCATCCGAGCAAGCCATAAAAGTGAAGATCTCCTCCATCTCCTTTAGCCAACTCTTAGCTCTTACTGGGTCTTACTCCCCCTAGAAGGATGATGGATTAGTCTCCCTAAACTCTGAGAGGTCTTAGAAGTTTTCATTTCTCCCCACTAGCACCTGTTGGTCTAGTTACCCCGATTGATGTCATGGTGGTGTAAGCTATCAACGCTTGGTCGCACCCATCATCTCAAACCTCTTTGTAGTCATAGTTGTTTTCTCTCAGGTAGCCTCAACAGTAGCGATTATCTACTCCTACATTGTATCAATAGTAGCGGTTATCTACTCTATCAAAGCATCCACCATAGCCATAAAGACCTAACCACGATCAGACCTTCATTAGTTGAGCTCCTTATTCCTCAGGTTCACCTTGGAGACACCATAGTTTCTCGTATACACAGTACACTACATATTGAGGTAGCTAATCTCAATATCATGTAAAACTATGCAACAGTAACTAAAAATAATCGTACCAAAGGCAAGTCATATAGTTCTATCACACATCTCACACAAGAGATAAAGAATTGCACAACCACACACATAGGAACTCTTAAACATGCCTAAGCATAGTCAGTCCACACCCTGGCTCAACAGGATGAATTACTCTGATACCATTATGTAACATCCTAATGTCGGTAACCAAGTATATCGCACATATACCTGCATAAACAGTATTAATAATGCTACTGCTAACCTAAACAACAAACTAAACCCATATCATTCATTCATGTCAAATAAATATGGAGAGGCTAAACAACAAAAATCCATATATATACATCATCAGCTTCTCAAGGCAAACTGTAATACATAACTTTTACAAACTCAAGGTAACAGGAAATAAATATATAACATTTTTATTGCAAGAAACAAAATAAACTAAACTAGTTCTTTTACTTCTTCTGCTTCCCTTACCTGTATCTGGATTTACATGGAAACACAAACGGGGTGAGAAATCACAATTTCTCAGTATAAGTATTCCAAAACCAATGGTCATTCATTCACAATGAATAAACCACACAGCAAACATAAGATTAAGCCTATAACAGATAAATGAGTCCCTACTCAACACTATCAGAATATATACATACTCTATGTAACATTCACAAGGAAAGCTATAATCCTATCTCACACTAATATCGAATAACCAATGATATCAAACAACCGCCCATACAATCGCGATATATCATCGGCAAGCAAACAACGAGCAAGCAAGGCAACTGCCCATATAGCTACTAACAAATGCAATGTGTTATGATATGATGTATGGTTATGCTCACACAAAGTCTTGATAATATAATGATGCAATCCAAATGCAGATTTTAGTTTTTGAAAACACATGTCACTTACTTGTTCCCCAAGAATCGCGTTCCCTTGTATATACTAGGCAGGATATGCTTAAAAACATAAGCCCACTTAGTAATAGGTGAATACTTTCCTCTCACCAATGTAAGAGTACTATTACCACCCATATACCCCTAACCATAATGAGCTTCTGCTCTAGGAATCTAGGACTAATCCTCATTTCGAAGAATTCCTAGACTGATTACCTTCAACTCTCTGGCCAAATTGTTGTGCACACCATATCATGTTACAATACATGGGAAAGCAAGGCATAACAAGTTTGAAAAGAAGATATGCAATGTATTTCACAAATACATATAATCATCACTAGGTCCTTCCTAACCAAATGACTAAGGAAAACTAGCAAACCCCACAACCAAACTCACTTATTGCATAAGAACCAAAGTTACGTTTCTAGTACTTCCTATACCTCAACCTCATCTCACAAGGGAGTAAAATGTCATCTATGCATCCCTGGCTCCACTTTCCACATAAAGAAGTAACATACGCATAATAACATAACCAACAAGCCAAGCACACTTAGCTTACAACACCTAATACCTCACTTCATCACTTCACAAGTGATTCACAAGGCAACCTCATGTTGCTCAAGGTTCTAAGTATTGACCTACGACATTCTACTTCTCAAAGGATGTCTAAGGTTTCTAAAATCCTATCACAAGATTCACCTCAACTAAGTGAAAAGCTCTAACTGTACATGATCTCCTGGCTCAACTCTATCACATAAAGGAACTTATTCATGTCTCTAGTACTCAAAACCCTTCACCTAAGGTAAGTGGTTATTCTCTCTAAGAACTACCAATAGTTGTGTCTCAACACTAATAGTTTTGTATCTAGAACCCCACACCATCACTTCACAAGCAAATCAAAAGTCAATCTCATGTTGAATAAGGTTCTAAACACTTCCTTATTGCATTCCAACACACTTGGATGATCAATGTTCCCAAGATTAGTCTATGGCATTCCATCACACTTTGGAAGCCTAAGGTGTCCAAACATAGTACCCTTTGATACTCCACCTCACTTTGGTTGTCTAGGGTCCCACATTCTACCTTAAGGCATTTCCCACACTTAGGTTACCCATAGGTTCTCCAACCTCATCCTAAAGAAAATTCTCACTCTTTGGGTGCCTAAGGGTTTTCCAAGTTCTCACACTTACAAGATGGTAATTTCCCTCATGACATACCCCTATTAGTGCCTTAACACATTTGAAAGACATATTTCAGTGATCCCATCACTTAGGAAATTCCAAAACATCATAAATGATATTTTTGGAGATCCTACAGCTCACGATGCGGCACAAACACATCCACAGCGCGATGCCCCTCGATTTTCAGTACTAGGCACACACTGAGACTCATGCCGCGGCATGGCCTCACTCTCGCCGCGACGTGAGGTGCGTTTCTACATAATTCTACAGAAAACACAGGTCGAGTACTATTCCATTGGATCAAATTCTGGATTTTGGATACTCCAAACCAGTTTCTAGTTGATTTTAAGTCCCAATCAAGTTCACAAACATGAAGGAAACATAAAACACCAATTGATTTCATCAAAAATGATTCAAAACACTAAATCACTCCTCCAAACCCCTAAAACCCTCACTTTGAGCTTTAAAGGACCAAATGGAGAGTTTTCAGTTTCTAATCCAAACTCTTAACATGAACAAGTCATAAACTACATCTAAAACTTATCCAATCAAGAAAATCACTCAAAACACTTCAAGAACTCATTTTGATATATAAAACCTCAAACAAGCCTAAAATGGAAATTGAGAAAAAAGATGAAGTTTCAAGCTCAAAAACATCTGCCTTGAGTAGCTGATATGAAGATCTTGAAGCTTTGACCTTGCTTTTGGATCTTCCTTCAAGCTTGATCGTTGGTCCTCTAGATTTTCCTCCTCCTTTCTCTTTCTCCCTTATGGTTTCCCTTCTTTATATTCTATTTCTGTTTTTCCCTTCTCTACCATGGGAGAAAATGAAGAGAAGAAGTCATAATTGGCTTCTTATAGTCAATCACTAAAGGGTGCCAAAAATCTCGATCTGCTAAGAACGCTTAGATTCCACCGAATTTAGGTTCCTAACTTCCAATAGATATAAAATAAATCCTAAGATTCATAGAATATCCTGTTTCACCATTATCACATTTTTTCATATCTGTGACTAGTCAATCTGATTGTAAAACACACACCCAGTATGCTTAAAAATATCAAACTAATTATGATTATCCTCAAATTTTAACTGTAGCACAGTTCTTACATTTGTGACCAAGAAATAAAGTCTCCACATTTATTTTCACTAATTGAGCAATTTAAGCCATTTCTGAGGCTAATAACACCTATTTCTCACAAACAGTATTACAGCAAAGTGACTAAACATGCTCAAAAGTCACAAAATTACACAGACATGTTAAGCAGGTTTTAGGCTACCTCTATATCCATATACAAGCCTAACATGTTTTTCAGGAAGTTACACACTTTAGATTAAATCAAGGGTGAATCCACCCTTGCTCATTTTATTTACAGTATCACTTTAGATAAGCTTTTTCTATGACTAACATATACTTTTATACTTCAATGGAAAGAGTGGTATAGAACATAAATATCTTTATCATAAATCTTAGTTCCTTTCGTATATTATCATTAAGATGTGTCATGCTTTGCTTTAAGAGAAATTCTTAGATAAGCTTTGTTTACTACGTCATTTTTTAATACTTAAAGCATTTTTTATCAAGTATAAGAATTACTCTGTCCATTTTATTATATTTGCCATTTAAGGTTATTGTACAAGAATTAAAAAATCTATTAAATACTCTCAATCTTTTTAAAAAAAAACATATAACTTTATTTGACTAAATAACACATTCACTCCATTAATGCTCTCTCTCATTTTATTTATTGAGATATCAAGAGATAATGATAAAGTTGAAAAAAGATAATTAATGTGTTCTTGAGTATCTAGAGTGAGAGATAAAATGAAACAAAATATTATCTCCGAAACTAAAGGTATTTTAAAACGGGGGAGTACTATAAACCAATGAAGCACCGATGTAGACATGACATATGAATACAACTCGGCAAGGCAACGCTGATATATAAAAATAATGGAGTCTGCACTTGACATAGAGTTGCCCTAGGGTTTCACTTTCCCTCTCAAACTGAGGTTATTTTACTCCTAGAGCCTATGTTATATCTACTGTCATTAATACTTTCTACTCACTTTGTCTTTAATACTTTTGTCATTCTCTAAGTCTCCACACCCAAATGCTCAACGTATTTCTTTCTCCTCATTTGCTTTTCTTTGCTTGTCTTCTCTTCCCAATGATTTAATTTGATGTTTTTTAACATAATTTCTTCAGGATTAAAAATACTTAAATATTTACATTGTAGAAGATTTGAAATCTTAGATGAAAACATATTTATATTTATATCTAAGGGGTGAAAGTTTTACAGGATAATATAATAGCTAAAATATAATTTATTATTAAAAATATGTATTTTATAATTATTTTTATCAAATATAAGTATTATTTTATAACTTTAAAATTTTATTATTTACATTGCACAAAAGTATAAATTTTAATTGAACTTTAATAAAATTAGTTAAGTGCTATTTATTTTTAGAAAATTAAACCGATTATATTTTTAAAATAATTTTTTATGAAATATATAAAGTTTGGCAGTATTTAAATCTTTTATTATTTACATTGTTCACAGTTAACGACATACATGAAAACTAATAATATATAATCTTCTAAACACATAAAATTACATAAATTTTTTGGTTATTAATTTACTATTTTTCTCTATCAACTCTATATTATTTATTTTGTTTATTGAAGTTGATGCTTTTTTCATACCATTATTATTTTAGTTGATTCTGTAAAGTGTTAATTCTATCGGACTCAGATGTTACGAGCAATGAAGAAGGAAAATTTTTATTTGATAATTAAAATATTTATTTATAGTAGTATAAAGTATTTTTATATTAAATTTATTTTTTCATTTAATATTGATACAATTTTTTTGGATTTGTTCATTGGCAGGATTAATTTGGAATTTTCGTAATTTATTATGTTCGTAGCATTTGCTCTAGTTTTTATCTAATTCTCTTAGTAAGATATTAATGTAATATATCAATTATGTGTTAATACATTTCGCTGTAATAATCCATCTTTTAGGTTTGTTATACTTTGGAGGTGAAAATAAAATATACTCCACACATTTTATATTATCTGTCATTTAAGGTTTTTTCACAAGGATTAGGAAATTAGAAATGTATTAAATACCCTAAATTTTAGAGAAATATAACTATATTTGACTAAATTACCCTCTCACTCCATTAATGCTCTCTCATTCCATTTTGTAGAGTTACCAAGAGATAAGGATAAAATTGGGAAAAAAGTAATGAATGTGTTCTTGGTTTTCTATAGTAACAAATAAAATGGCACGAAATTTCCAATTTAAAACTAAGATATTATGATACGGACGGAGTAATGAACAACAAATGTCTTCCAGAATTAAATGTAATGATTAATAATATTGTTTATTTTATAGGATTTTGAATAATATATTACTTCGCTATAGTTGTTGATCACTTAATTAACTAATTGTTATTTTGCTGCTTTGAGAAATTTACATTTTTGACATGCCAATTGCATTTTACATTAGAAAATTATAGTATTTTTTTATTACTGTATTGATAATGGTTCTATGATACAATTAATATATACATAGTAAATTTCACCATGACCAATAAATAATTTCGAATAAACAAATGGTGAAAATTTAATTGAATTATTTTCTCCATCATACATAATAAATGCATATCCAATGTAACTCACGGGAGGAAATACTAGTAAACCTAAAAGCCATTTAATCTTATGAAAAACAAATAGATGATAAAAAGTTTATTTTCAGTCCAATATTAAAATGCACAGTAAATATAAATAGTATATGTGCTAAAATTTTAAAACACAAATCAATTACTATGTCTATGATGGATAGCTAAACATAGATAACAAGATAAAGAAGGGTGAGAATAAGAACAAAATTTAAAAAAACTCCTTTGATATGTAATTTGAAACAAAGAACCAACAAGAATCAAGAATCCTTTGGATTCAAACAAAAACTATCAATAATATATTTAATTAACTAATCAATGTATGAAAAAAAAATAACCAAAATAGGCACATAATGGCGTTTTTATAACCCAACAATATTCAAAACCTGAATCAAATAATAATTTATAACCTAAATTTCTATTTTAAAAAAGATAAATTCCAAAACCACGATAACAAAAAAATGACATTTTCACTCCTAAATATAATAACAAAAGCAATTCTATATAATTTTCCATATTAATCCTCTAAACTAGGAGTACGATTAAGATTGATGGGCCTAACATTCAAAGGCAAGTCAAGGTCGCGGGGTTGAGCATTTAACAGTTGGGCATTCGGAGGCTGAGCATTCGCCGACTGGGCATTTGGAGGCTGGGCATTTGAGGATGAGCATTTGGCTAGACGGCTGGGCATTCGACGGTTGAGCGTTCGACGATTGGGCATTTGAGGCTGTGCATCCGATGACTGCACATTTAGGGCTGAGGATTCAGCTCGACGGCTGGGCATTCTATGGATGAGTGTTTGAGGCTGAGCATTTGACGGCTGGGCATTTGGTGGCTGAGCATTTGGGGGTTGAGGGTTCAAGAATGGATTAGGCCTTAATATCTCCCGTTGATAGTGCCATTCTAGGTGGTTAGCTAAAGCTGAGCGAGTTCCAAAGAGAGCGAAACAATAATCACACTGACAAGGATAAAGAGGTTCCATGATTAACAATCCTCAAGTAATAAGGATCAAAAATAGAAAAATTTAGCGAAAGATTTTACAAGCTAAAGACATATATAGCGAGAGAATTAAGGCTTCGGACAAGAGAAGAAGACATAATATGAGTTTATATAGTTGAGTGAATGAGAGAGCTGTAATTTTAAACACACACATACACAAGAAAAATATATTTGGCAGATATCCTGGTTTCCTTATCAAAAAATATCAACCAACTTTAAATGATATATATATTGTCACACACACACAAGAAATTCTGAAAATATATGCATCAAATAAGCATAAAAATCTAATTCAGAAAAAGAAAGATAAAAACATGATACAATTATTCAAAAAGTAAGAATTTTAGAAATTTTAAACTTTTAAATTGTAACATAATAAAATCAATCATCAATCAATTAAATATATAAGAAAAAGTTAAACTAATAAAATAAACACACAAAAATATAACTGAATCAAATCATGAAATCAATATCTCAATAATGGTGATAACTCAGGATGTAGATAACAAAATTTAATACTAAAAATAAAAAAAAAAAATTCTAAGAATAGAAAGAAATAAGTAAAGAATAAAAATAATCTAAATAAATTGTGCATTACATTTTAACATGAGAAATCTAGTGGGAAAGTATGTAATAAAATATAAAAACAACAAAAATCCAATAGAATCAATGTTGGAAAAGAAATAGTACCATAAACAATAAATTTTAAAACCCCACAAATATCATTTTTTAAGATATTCAAATTTCATCCCAATTGATTTAAGGAACAATTTTGGATTTGATTGTGATTGAGGGATAAGACTCTTTTAAAGTGATCTTGTCTCTAAAAAGAGAAGGTAAGGGTGTATTAAAAATTAAATTTTAGTAGGTTAAGATCACAATACACTTTAGATTAAATTAATGGTGAATTCATATATATATATATATATATATATATATATATATATATATATATATATATATATATATATATATATATATATATATATATATATATATATACACACACACGTGCATACACACACGTGCACACACAAGATATTATGAAAATATATGCGTGAAATTAGCATAAAAATCTAATTCAGAGAAGTAATGATAAAAACCTGAGAAAATTATTCAAAAATCAAGAATTTCAGAAATTTTAAACTTTTAAAATGTAATATAATAAAATCAATCATCAATCAATTAAATATATACGAAAAAATTAAACTAATAAAATAAACACAAAAATAGAACCGAATAAAATCTTGAAATCAATATCTCATTAATGGTGATAATTCGGGATGTAGATAACAAAATTTAATACTAAAAATAAAAAATAAAATCTAAGAATAGAAAGAAATAAGTAAAGAATAATCTAAATAAATTGTGCATTACATTTTAACATGAGAAATATAGTGGGAAAGTATGTAATAAAATATAAAAACAACTACAATTCAATAGAATCAATGTTGGAAAAGAAATAATACCATAAACAATGAATTTTAATACCCCACAAATATCATTTTTTAAGATATTCAAATTTAATCCTAATTGATATAAGGATCAATTTTGGATTTGATTGTGATTGAGGGATAAGGTTCTTCTAAAGTGAACTTGTCTCTAAAAAGAGAAGGTAAAGGTGTATCAAAAATTAGATTTTAGTAGGTTAAGATCACAGTGTACTTTAGATTAAATCAAAGGTGAATGCACCCTTGCTCATTTTAGCGACAATCTCACTTTCGATAAGCTTTTTTCATGACTGAGATACATATACTTTTATCCGTAAACAAAAAGAGTGGTGTAGGTCATAAATATCTTTATCATAAATCTTAGTTCCTTTCATATATTATCATTAAGATGTGTCATGCTTTGCTTTAAGAAAAATTCTTAGATAAGCATTGTTTACTACATCATTTTTTAATACTTAAAGCATTTTTTATCAAGTACATGAATTACTCTATCCGTTTTATCATATTTGCTGTTTCAGGTTATTGTACAAGAATAAGAAAACCCATTAAATACTCTCAATGTTTTTTTTCAAAAAATATAACTTTATTTGACTAAATAACACTTTCACTCCATTAATGCTCTCTCTCATTCTATTTATTGAGATATCAAGAGACAATGATAAAGTTGAAAAAAGATAATTAATGCATTCTTGAGTATCTAAAGTGAGAGATAAAATGAAACAAAATCTACTCTCCGAAACTAAAGGTATTTTAAAACGGGGAAGTACTATAAACCAATGAAGCACCGATGTAGATATGACATATGAATACAACTTGGCATGGAAACGTTGATATATAAAAATAATGGAGTCTGCATTTGACATAGAGTTGCCCTAGGGTTTCACTTTCCCTCTCAAACTGAGGTTATTTTACATTTTGAGCCTGTGTTATATCTACTGCCATTAATACTTTCTACTCACTTTGTCTTTAATACTTTTGTCATTCTCCAAGTCTCCACACCCAAATTCTCAACGTATTTCTTTCTCCTCATTTGCTTTTCTTTGCTTGTCTTCTCTTCCCAATGATTTAATTTGATGTTTTTTAACATAATTTCTTCAGGATTAAAAATACTTAAATATTTACATTCTAGGAGATTTGAAATCTTAGATGAAAACATATTATATTTATATCTAAGGGGTGAAAGTTTTACAGCATAATATAATAGCTAAAATATAATTTATTATTAAAAATATGTATTTTATAATTATTTTTATCAAATATAAGTATTATTTTGTAACTTTAGAATTTTATTATTTACATTGCACAAAAGTACAAATTTTAATTGAACTTTAATAAAATTAGTTAAGTGCAATTTATTTTTAGAAAATTAAACCGTTTATATTTTTAAAATAATTTTTTATGAAATATATAAAGTTTGGCAGTATTTAAATCTTTTATTATTTACATTGTTCACAGTTAACGACTTACATGAAAACTAACAATATATAATTTTCTAAACGCATAAAATTACTTAAATTTTTTGGTTATTAATTTACTATTTTTCTCTATCAACTCTATATTATTTATTTTGTTTATTGAAGTTGATGCATTTTTCATACCATTATTATTTTAGTTGATTCTGTAAAGTGTTAATTCTATTGGACTCAGATGTTACGAGCAATGAAGAAGGAAAATTTTTATTTGATAATTAAAATATTTATTTATAGTAGTTAAAGTATTTTTATATTAAATTTATTTTTTCATTTAATATTGATACAATTTTTTTGGATTTGTTCATTGGCAGGATTAATTTGGAATTTTCGTAATTTATTATGTTCATAGCATTTGCTCTAGTTTTTATCTAATTCTCTTAGTAAGATATTAATGTAATATATCAATTATGTGTTAATACATTTCGCTGTAATAATCCATCTTTTAGGTTTGTTATACTTTGGAGGTGAAAATAAAATATACTCCACACATTTTATATTATCTGTCATTTAAGGTTTTTTTCACAAGGATTAGGAAATTAGAAATGTATTAAATACCCTAAATTTTAGAGAAATATAACTATATTTGACTAAATTACCCTCTCACTCCATTAATGCTCTCTCATTCCATTTTGTAGAGTTACCTAGAGATAAGGATAAAATTGAGGAAAAAAAAAGTAATGAATGCCTTCTTGGTTTTCTATAGTAACAAATAAAATGGCACGAAATTTCGAATTTAAAACTAAGATATTATGATACGGACGGAGTAATGAACAACAAATGCCTTCCAGAATTAAATGTAATGATTAATAATATTGTTTATTTTATAGGATTTTGAATAATATATTACTTCGCTATAGTTGTTGATCACTTAATTAACTAATTGTTATTTTGCTGCTTTGAGAAATTTACATTTTTGACATGCCAATTGCATTTTACATTAGAAAATTCTAGTATTTTTTTATTACTGTATTGATAATGGTTCTATGATACAATTAATATATACATAGTAAATTTCACCATGACCAATAAATAATTTCGAATAAACAAATGGTGAAATTTTAATTGAATTATTTTCTCCATCAAACATAATAAATGCATATCCTATGTAACTCACGGGAGGAAATACTAGTAAACCTAAAAGCCATTTAATCTAACGAAAAACAAATAGATGATAAAAAGTTTATTTTCAGTCCAATATTAAAATGCACAATAAATATAAATAGTATATGTGTTAAAATTTTAAAACACAAATCAATTACTATGTCCATGATGGATAGCTAAACACAGATAACAAGATAAAGAAGGGTGAGAATAAGAACAAAATTTTAAAAAACTCCTTTGATATGTAATTTGAAACAAAGAACCAACAAGAATCAAGAATCCTCTGGATTCAAACAAAAACTATCAATAATATATTTAATTAACTAATCAATATATGAAAAAAAAAGTAACCAAAATAGGCACATAATGGCATTTTTATAACCCAACAATATTCAAAACCCGAATCAAATAATAATTTATAACTTAAATTTCTATTTTAAAAAAGATAAATTCCAAAACTACGATAACAAAAAAATGACATTTTCACTCCTGAATATAATAACAAAAGCAATTCTATATAATTTTCCATATTAGTCCTCTAAACTAGGAGCACAATTAAGATTGATGGGACTAACATTCAGAGGCTAGTCAAGGTTGCGGGGTTGAGCATTTGACAATTGGGCATTTGGAGGCTGAGCCTTCGCCGACTGGGCATTTGGAGGCTGGGCATTTGAGGATGAGCATTTCGCTAGACAGCTGGGTGTTTGACGGTTGGACGTTCGATGGTTGGGCATTTGAGGCTGTGCATCCAATGACTGCACATTTAGGGCTGAGGATTCAGCTCGACGGATGGGCATTCGATGGATGGGTGTTTAAGGCTAAGCATTTGACGGTTGAGCATTTGGTGGCTGAGCATTTGGGGGTTGATGGTCCAAGAATGGATTAGGCCTTAATATCCCCCGTTGATAGTGCCATTCTAGGTGGTTAGCTAAAGTTGATCGAGTTCCAAAGAGAGTGCCACATTAATCACACTGACAAGGATAAAGAGGTTCCATGATTAAAAATCCTCAAGTAATAAGGATAAAAACAGAAAAATTTAGCGAAAGATTTTACAAGCTAAAGACATATATAGCGAGAGAATTAAGGTTTCAGACAAGAGAAGAAGACATAATATGAGTTTATATAGCTGAGTGAATGAGAGAGCTATAATTTTAAACACACACATACACAAGAAAAATATATTTGACAGATATCCTGGTTTCCTTGTCAAACAATATCAACCTACTTTAAATGATATATATATATATATAGTCACACACACACAAGAAATTCTGAAAATATATACATCAAATAAGCATAAAAATCTAATTCAGAAAAATAAAGATAAAAACATGATACAATTATTCAAAAAGCAAGAATTTTAGAAATTTTAAACTTTTAAATTGTAGTATAATAAAATCAATCATCAATCAATTAAATATATAAGAAAAAGTTAAACTAATAAAATAAACACACAAAAATATAACTGAATCAAATCATGAAATCAATATCTCAATAATGGTGATAATTCAGGATGTAGATAACAAAATTTAATACTAAAAATAAAAAAATAAAATCTAAGAATAGAAAGAAATAAGTAAAGAATAAAAATAATCTAAATAAATTGTGCATTACATTTTAACATGAGAAATCTAGCGGGAAAGTATATAATAAAATATAAAAACAACAAAAATCCAATAGAATCAATGTTGGAAAAGAAATAGTACCATAAACAATGAATTTTAAAACCCCACAAATATCATTTTTTAAGATATCTAAATTTCATCCTAATTGATTTAAGGAACAATTTTGGATTTGATTATGATTGAGGTATAAGACTCTTTTAAAGTGATCTTGTCTCTAAAAAGAGAAAGTAAGAGTGTATCAAAAATTAAATTTTAGTAAATTAAGATCACAATACACTTTAGATTAAATTAATGGTGATTAAATATATATATATATATATATCATATATATATATATATATATATATATATATATATATATATATACACACGTACATACACACACGCACACACAAGATATTATGAAAATATATGCGTGAAATTAGCATAAAAATCTAATTCAGAGAAGTAAAGATAAAAACCTGAGAAAATTATTCAAAAATCAAGAA
This sequence comes from Ormosia semicastrata, assembly GCA_029884595.1. Taxonomy (NCBI): domain Eukaryota; kingdom Viridiplantae; phylum Streptophyta; class Magnoliopsida; order Fabales; family Fabaceae; genus Ormosia; species Ormosia semicastrata. The sequence goes on along the minus strand of JAQQTO010000036.1, from coordinate 7,906,803 downwards.
TTTTAGAAATTTTAAACTTTTACAATGTAATATAATAAAATCAATCATCAATCAATTAAATATATACGAAAAAATTAAACTAATAAAATAAACACAAAAATAGAACCGAATAAAATCTTGAAATCAATATCTCATTAATGGTGATAATTCGGGATGTAGATAACAAAATTTAATACTAAAAATAAAAAATAAAATCTAAGAATAGAAAGAAATAAGTAAAGAATAATCTAAATAAATTGTGCATTACGTTTTAACATGAGAAATCTAGCGGGAAAGTATATAATAAAATATAAAAACAACAAAAATCCAATAGAATCAATGTTGGAAAAGAAATAGTACCATAAACAATGAATTTTAAAACCCCACAAATATCATTTTTTAAGATATTCAAATTTCATCCTAATTGATTTAAGAAACAATTTTGGATTTGATTGTGATTGAGGGATAAGACTCTTTTAAAGTGATCTTGTCTCTAAAAAGAGAAGGTAAGAGTGTATCAAAAATTAAATTTTAGTAAGTTAAGATCACAATACACTTTAGATTAAATCAATGGAGAATTCATATATATATATATATATATATATATATATATATATACATACACACACGCCAAGACACACAAGATATTATGAAAATATATGCGTAAAATTAGCATAAAAATCTAATTCAGAGAAGTAAAGATAAAAACCTGAGAAAATTATTCAAAAATCAAGAATTTTAGAAATTTTAAACTTTTAAAATGTAATATAATAAAATCAATCTTCAATCAATTAAATATATATGAAAAAATTAAACTAATAAAATAAACACAAAAATAGAACCGAATAAAATCTTGAAATCAATATCTCATTAATGGTGATAATTCGGGATGTAGATAACAAAATTTAAAACTAAAAATGAAAAATAAAATCTAAGAATAGAAAGAAATAAGTAAAGAATAATCTAAATAAATTGTGCATTACATTTTAACATGAGAAATCTAGTGGGAAAGTATGTAATAAAATATAAAAACAACTACAATTCAATAGAATCAATGTAGGAAAAGAAATAATACCATAAACAATGAATTTTTAAACCCCACAAATATCATTTTTTAAGATATTCAAAGTTAATCCTAATTGATATAAGGATCAATTTTGGATTTGATTGTGATTGAGGGATAAGGCTCTTCTGAAGTGAACTTGTCTCTAAAAAGAGAAGGTAAGAGTGTATCAAAAAGTAGATTTTAGTAGGTTAATATCACAGTACACTTTAGATTAAATCAAAGGTGAATGTACCCTTACTCATTTTAGCGACAATCTCACTTTCCATAAGCTTTTTTCATGATTGAGATACATATACTTTTATCCGTAAACAAAAAGAGTGGTGTAGATCATAAATATCTTTATCATAAATCTTAGTTCCTTTCATATATTGTCATTAAGATGTGTCATGCTTTGCTTTAAGAGAAATTCTTAGATAAGCATTGTTTACTACATCATTTTTTAATACTTAAAGCATTTTTTATCAAGTACAAGAATTACTCTATCAGTTTTATTATATTTGCTGTTTCAGGTTATTGTACAAGAATAAGAAAACCTATTAAATACTCTCAATATTTTTTTCAAAAAATATAACTTTATTTGACTAAATAACACTTTCACTCCATTAATGTTCTCTCTCGTTCTATTTATTGAGATATCAAGAGACAATGATAAAGTTGAAAAAAGGTAATTAACGCATTCTTGAGTATCTAAAGTGAGAGATAAAATGAAACAAAATCTACTCTCCGAAACTAAAGGTATTTTAAAACGGGGAAGTACTATAAACCAATGAAGCACCGATGTAGATATGACATATGAATACAACTTGGCATGGAAACGTTGATATATAAAAATAATGGAGTCTGCATATGACATAGAGTTGCCCTAGGATTTCACTTTCCCTCTCAAACTGAGGTTATTTTACATTTTGAGCCTGTGTTATATCTACTGCCATTAATACTTTCTACTCACTTTGTCTTTAATACTTTTGTCATTCTCCAAGTCTCCACACCCAAATTCTCAACGTATTTCTTTCTCCTCATTTGCTTTTCTTTGCTTGTCTTCTCTTCCCAATGATTTAATTTGATGTTTTTTAACATAATTTCTTCAGGATTAAAAATACTTAAATATTTACATTCTAGGAGATTTGAAATCTTGGATGAAAACATATTTATATTTATATCTAAGGGGTGAAAGTTTTACAGCATAATATAATAGCTAAAATATAATTTATTATTAAAAATATGTATTTTATAATTATTTTTATCAAATATAAGTATTATTTTGTAACTTTAGAATTTTATTATTTACATTGCACAAAAGTATAAATTTTAATTGAACTTTAATAAAATTAGTTAAGTGCAATTTATTTTTAGAAAATTAAACCGATTATATTTTTAAAATAATTTTTTTATGATATATATAAATTTTGCCAGTATTTCAATGTTTTGTTATTTACATTGTTCATAATTAATGACTTACATGAAAACCAACAATACATAATTTTCTAAACACATAGAATTACATAAATTTTTTGGTTATTAATTTACTATTTTTCTCTATCAACTCTATATTATTTATTTTGTTTATTGAAGTTTATGCTTTTTCATACCATTATTATTGTAGTTGATTTTGTAAAGTTTTAATTTTATCGGACTCAGATGTTATGAGCAATGAAGAAGGAAAAAATTATTTGATAATTAAAATATTTATTTATAGTAGTATAAAGTATTTTTATATTAAATTTCTTTTTTCATTTAATATCGATTACTTTTACTGATACAAATTTTTTTTGGATTTGTTCATTGGCAGGATTAATTTGGAATTTTTGTAATTTATTATGTTCATAGCATTTGCTCTGGTTTTTATCTAATTCTCTTAGTAAGATATTAATGTAATATATCAATTATGTGTTAATACATTTCGCTGTAATAATCCATCTTTTAGGTTTGTTATACTTTGGAGGTGAAAATAAAATTGACTCCACCCATTTTATATTATCTGTCATTTAAGGTTTTTTCACAAGGATTAGAAAATTAGAAATGTATTAAATACCCTAAATTTTAGAGAAATATAACTATATTTGACTAAGTTACCCTCTCACTCCATTAATGCTCTCTTATTCCATTTTGTAGAGTTACCAAGAGACAAGGATAAAATTGAGAAAAAAGTAATGAATGCCTTCTTGGTTTTCTATAGTAACAAATAAAATGGAACAAAATTTCCAATTTAAAACTAAGATATTATGATACGGAGGGAGTAATGAACAACAAATGCCTTTCATAGTTAAATGTAATGATTAATAATATTGTTTATTTTATAGGATTTTGAATAATATATTACTTTGCTATAGCTGTTGATCACTTTATTAACTAATTGTTATTTTGCTGCTTTGAGAAATTTACATTTTTTAAATGCCAATTGCATTTTACATTACAAAATTCTAGTATATTTTTATTACTGTATTCAAAATGGTTCTATGATACAATTAATATATACGTAGTAAATTTCACCATGAACAATAAATAATTTTGAATAAACAAATGGTGAAAATTTAATTGAATTATTTTCTCCATCAAACATAATAAATGCATATCCTATGTAACTCACGGGAGGAAATACTAGTAAACCAAAAAGCCATTTAATCTTACAAAAAACAAATAGATGATAAAAAGTTTATTTTCAGTCCAATATTAAAATACACAATAAATATAAATAGTATATGTGTTAAAAGTTTAAAACACAAATCAATTACTATGTCTATGATGGATAGCTAAACATAGATAACAAGATAAAGAAGGGTGAGAATAAGAACAAAATTTAAAAAACTCCTTTGATACGTAATTTGAAACAAAGAACCAACAAGAATCAAGAATCCTTTGGATTCAAACAAAAACTATCAATAATATATTCAATTAACTAATCAATATATGAAAAAAAAAAGTAACCAAAATAGGCACATAACGGCGTTTTTATAACCCAACAATATTCAAAACCCTAATCAAATAATAATTTATAACCTAAATTTCTATTTTAAAAAAGATAATTCCAAAACTACGATAACAAAAAAATGACATTTTCACTCCTGAATATAACAAAAGCAATTCTATATAATTTTCCATATTATTCCTCTGGACTAGGAATACGGTTAAGATTGATGGGCCTAACATTCAGAGGCTAGTCAAGGTCGCGGGGTTGAACATTTGACAGTTGGGCATTTGGAGGCTGAGCATTCGACGACTGGGCATTTGGAGGCTAGGCATTTGAGGATGAGCATTTGGCTAAACGACTAGGCGTTCGACGGTTAGGCGTTCGATGATTGGGCATTTGTGGCTGTGCATTTGACAACTGGGCATTTGGGGCTGAGGATTCAGCTCGACGGCTGGGCCTTTTGATGGTTGGGTGTTTGAGGCTAAGCATTTGACGGCTGGGCATTTGGTGGCTAAGCATTTGGGGGTTGAGGGTCTAAGAATGGATTGGGCTTTAATATCCCCCGTTGATAGTACCATTCTAGGTGGTTAGTTAAAGCTGAGCGAGTTCCAAAGAGGACGCCATAATAATCACACTCACAAGGATAAAGAGGTTCCATGATTAACAATCCTCAAGTAATAAGGATCAAAAACAGAAAAACATAGCAAAAGATTTTACAAGCTAATGACATATATAGCGAGAGAATTAAGGTTTCGGAGAAAAGAAGAAGACATAATATGAGTTTGTATAGTTGAGTGAATGAGAAAGCTGTAATTTTAAACACCACACATACACAAGAAAAATATATTTGACAGATATCCTGGTTTCCTTATCAAAAAATATCAACCAACTTTAAATGATATATATGTATATAGTCACACACACACACAAGAAATTCTGAAAATATATGCATGAAATTAGCAAAAAAATGTAATTCAGAAAAATAAAGATAAAAACATGATACAATTATTAAAAAAGCAAGAATTTTAGAAATTTTAAACTTTTAAATTGTAATATAATAAAATCAATCATCAATCAATTAAATATATAAGAAAAAGCTAAACTAATAAAATAAACACACAAAAATATAATTGAATCAAATCATGAAATCAATATCTCATTTATGGTGATAATTTGGGATGGACATAACAAAATTTAATACTAAATAAAATAAAATCTTAGAATAGAAAGAAATAAGTAAAGAATAAAAATAATCTAAATAAATTGTGCATTACTTTTTAACATGAGAAATCTAGTGGGAAAGTATGTAATAAAATATAAAAACAACAAAAATCGAATAGAATCAATGTTGGAAAAGAAATAATACCATAAACAATGAATTTTAAAACCCCACAAATATCATTTTTTAAGATATTCAAATTTCATCCTAATTGATTTAAGGAACAATTTTGGATTTGATTGTGATTGAATCATTTTTTAAGATATTCAAATTTCATCCTAATTGATATAAGGAACAATTTTGGATTTGATTGTGATTGAGGGACAAGGCTCTTCTAAAGTGATCTTGTCTCTAAAAAAAGAAGATAAGGGTGTATCAAAAATTAAATTTTTGTAGGTTAAGATCACAATGCACTTTAAATTAAATCAAGGTGAATTAAAATATATATATATACACACGCACATACACACGCACATACACACGCACACACAATATATTATGAAAATATATGCATGAAATTAGCATAAAATCTAATTTAGAGAAGTAAAGATAAAGACCTGAGAAAATTATTCAAAAATCAAGAATTTTAGAAATTTTAAACTTTTAAAATGTAATATAATAAAATCAATCATAAATCACTTAAACTTATAAGAAAAAATTAAACTAATAAAATAAACACAAAAATTAGAACCGAATAAAATCTTGAAATCAATATCTCATTAATGGTGATAATTCGGGATGTAGATAACAAAATTTAATACTAAAAATGAAAAATAAAATCTAAGAATAGAAAGAAATAAGTAAAGAATAAAAATAATCTAAATAAATTGTGCATTACATTTTAACATGAGAAATCTAGTGGGAAAGTATGTAATAAAATATAAAAACAACAAAAATCCAATAGAATCAATGTTGGAAAAGAAATAATACCATAAACAATGAATTTTAAAACCCCACAAATATCATTTTTTAAGATATTCAAATTTCATCCTAATTGATTTAAGGAACAATTTTGCATTTGATTGTGATTGAGAGATATGACTCTTCTAAAGTGATATTGTCTCTAAAAAAGAGAAGGTAATGGTGTATCAAAAATTAAATTTTAGTAAGTTAGGATCACAATATACTTTAAATTAAATTAAGGATGAATTCACACACACACACACACACACACACACACACACACACACACTATATATATATATATATATATATATATGGGACATATTTAGTGAGAAGAGTTTTTATTATGAGAGGGTGAGAGGAGTAAATCTTGACCATACAACCATACATGGATGGTCAAGATTAAAAGTTACTTAAATGTTATGTGACCACTTAAAAAAGTCACATGCATTTATCTTCTAATGTCATGAAAATGAATAATGTATGATACCATATCTAGGAACCTCCAATTCCATGGTAATGTCATGAATGCATGAGTCCTGAACAAAGTAATGAAAATTACAACTATAACCTTGAACAAGCACTGGAAGTCCATCCAACAAACGTCATTATCATAGAAGAAATCCATTCCCCCTTGAGTAGTGAAGTCCATTAATTACACAGTTATCGATAATGAACAAGGAAATCTATCCTTAAAACCACTATAATAGGAAGGATACAATACACCTTACCTAAAATAGATCACCCACATCGATAGGACTCACACTTTTCAAAAACAATCACTCACATCTACGGGGCTCACACTTTTCAAAAGCAAAAGATACAATCATGTATATAACCTTGTCTAACTAAAATCATGGAGAGGATATTACTTACCAATCCATTCAACAAACACATAGAGAGGATATTACTCACAAATCTATGCTTCACAAACAACTCATGCAAAACAATTACTAATTACTTCCTATAACTAGTTTCACAATTGATTTATATGCATTTCAAGCTCATTTCACAACACTTCATCAAATACTCCTAAAAGTACTTTAACACTCTTAAAAGAGCATACATGAGTGATTCCAATACTTAGGGAAACTCATTTCCTCAATTCATCACAATACATAAAATATGTATATATAAGCATGTCTAATTATTCCTCATAATTAACATTACAAATCAACTTGATTCAACATAATCATTGTTCATTAAAATACTCCTATTAGAGTCTCACTACTCAATAAAAAGCATAAAAGAAAGCATCATATATGTGATCCCTTTCAATTTCCCAAATAAAGGACTCTGTTCTGTTCTGTCCAACGAAGGGTGCGCACTTCGCGTATAACAGATTCTTCCTAGGCATTGGGCGCTCAAACGCCTAACTCTTAAGTGCTCACACACAGAACTAGTTTCTGCAGAATTCTGCAAGAACGATCATTGTTCCATTAGGAACAAGTGATCTTCCAATCACTCAAATTCACTTCAAAGTGATTTTCTAACCTCAAACAAGGTTCAACTACACATAGCAACCTTTAATCCACTTCAATTTCATTTAATTCAATCACTTTGGGAATCAAAATCCAACATCCAACCTAAACCCCCAAAATTGACCTAAAGGGAATTAAAGATTCCAAATGATGAAAAATTATCCAAACACATCCATAAATCAGTTTCTAACTCATCCAAACTAACCACATCAAGATTCAACACAAGAATCACAAAATCACTCTCAAACCTCCATTTCTTCATTAAATTCCTCAAGAACCAAACATGAAAGAAATGAATACCAACTATCAAACTAAGTTTCCCTTACCTCAAAGACCAGAAAAGAAGTTTGAAAGTAGCTCCTCTCCTCCACTAAACTCTTACTCCTCTTTGTTGGTTAATTCTCCACCTTTACCTTGCTTTTTGCCTTTCCCTTTGTTCCCCCTGCTGCAGCCATGAAAGAGAAGAGAAAAATAAGAGAAAAGTCTCACTTTGCTCATTTAGAAAGATTAAAACAGCCCGCTCTAACAACCGTGTGGTCACTTGGTAACTTAAGTGATTACACTGCTTTACCCTAATCTGCTAAGAATGCTTGGATTCCACTACACCAAGATTCTTAACTTTCAACAAGCTTAAAATAAATTCTAAAATTCATTAAAAATCTTGTTTCACCATTTCCATATCTACTGGGGGTTAATCTGGCACTAAAACACAACTAATATACTTAAAAATGTCAAACAAACTCTGATAATTCTTAAATTTTAACCACATCTACTTCCACATATTTGTGACCTAGAAACAAGTTCTCCACACTATTTTCATTAACTAAGCAGTTTAAGTCAAAATCAGGGCTAAAAATAACTATATTCCACATATAGTGCTATAACAAAGTGACTAAACATGCTCGGATGGTCGCAAAATTTTACAGGCATGACAAACTAGTGTTAGGCTACCTCTGTAACCATATACAAGTCTATCATGATTACCTTGGGTGTTACAGTTAGGCTCACACAAAGTCCTGCTAATATCAGCAATACAAATGCAGATTTTAGTTTTAGAAAACATATGCCACTTACGACATGAGACGACGAAGTTGACGAGCATGAGCGGAGAGAGAAGCGTAGACTGGAGAGACACAGTGACAGTGGAGACTAGAGAGCGCAAAGACGAGGCTTCGAGGGATTCAAATCTTGTGTCAGTGAGGTGGGGTGGGTTGGGGATTTGGGATGAAGGATAAATGGGTAATCTCTTATTAAAACTCCCCAATTTGTGGGAACTGAAATGGGCGACTTTGGAAGGCATTCAAAAATCCCACTTTTCCTTCCCTCTTATTTCCAAAACTCCCAAACAAGGGTTTCTCAACTCCAAACCCCTCCCTTCCTTCCCTTTCCCTTCTAACCCTCACTCTCAAACATAGCCTCAGCTTCTCAAGTGACTTAGTCAAAGCATCAAATTTGGCATTCAGTATAGTAATGGTATCAAGCTCTATCATTCCGGCTTGCTTCTTCAAAGAGGATCTATCACTTAGCCACAAATAAATATTCGAAGCCACTTCATTAAGGCCCTTGCCTCGATTGGAGTCTTGGCCATACCGCCAGCTGCAGCATCAAGAGCTGCCTTTGTAGAGAAAGTCAACCCAGCATAAAATGTTTGGATGACCACAAAATCCTGTAAGCCATGATGTGGACATTGATGAATCATATCATTATACCTCTTCCATGCTTCATAAAGAGATTCATCATCCTTTTGAGAGAAAGTAGTGATATCTTGACGGATCTTAATTGCCTTTCCAATTAGGTAGTATTTATCCAAAAAGGCTTGCTCAATCAAAGCCCAAGTGCAAAGTGAATTTGGGGCTTCTGAGTGAATCCACTTCTTTGCTTTTCCCTTAAGAGAAAATGGAAAAAGTCTGATCCTTATAGCATCCGTAGAAACCCCATTTATCTTTATGGTGTCACATAGCTCCAATAACTCATCCAAATGCTGATTTGGGTTCTCAATTGGTGACCCGCTGAATTGCATTTATTGGACCATCTGGATCAGTGACGTCTTTAATTCAAAATTATGGGCCTGTACCCGTGGCCTAATAATGGAAGACTAACAAGCATTAGCGTTGGGAGCTCCATAATCCCTCAGACTTAGCTTTGCATTGGCGGCTTGGTCATTATTGTTAGCTATGTTGTCTTCCTCAATTCTCTGTGCTCTTCCTTCCTTTCTAATATTACGAAGCATCCTCTCGATCTCAAGATCAATGGGGAAAATAAGATCTCATTGACTCCTCGTTCTACGCATAAGAAAGAAACTACACCTAAAAATTGAAAAAAATAATAAAAGAAAGTTAAAATAAAATAAGATGAAAAAATAGAAATAAAATAAAAATTGCTTAAATCAACTAAATTACCACTCGTGTTAATATCAACTCGATCCCCAGCAACGGTGCTAAAAACTTCTTGTTGATTTTCTGCAAGCGCACGGATCGTACAAGTAGTAAAATAAAGATCGTTCCCACGAGGATTGGTTAATTACTAACTCATACGGTTACTTTGATTATTTAAGCGAATAAAAATCAATAGTGAAAGTCAAATTAAATTAAGACAAAAAGCAAAGCAATAAAATAAACAATTGAAACTAAAAAAGATGAGATTTAACAAGGATTTAAAGCTCTAGGATTCAGAATCCACTACACTACCCCTATAATAAATTGTAATCCTATCTTTCTTAATGTTTAATTATGTTCTTGAAGGCGATTTGTCTTAAATTATTTAAAGCCTAATTTCTTGGCACTAAAAACGTGCTAAAACTTCACTAACCCCATTCTCATGGCAATTAATTCAAGTTCCAACCCATTAAGATTCATGACAATCGTTTACCCCTCGAAAGATTTAAGCCTATGTCTAAGTCTCAATTCCTAAGTTTAATTCTTGGATTATCAAGCAATTAGATTTCATCTTTCGATCCTTTACCTAAAGCCTAAAATTATGTAAATATAGCGCGCAATATATCACAAGCATTAAGCATACCAAGAATGAATCAAGAACAATAATTTCATTAATAAAGAATCAAATTAACAATTGATAATAAAGAAATAAAGAGTTTCATCCTAATCTTAGAAAAAGGTTTAGCCGCTCATGGTAATTATAACACAAACAAGAACAAGGGTTAAAGAAATAACCATGATTGATAAACAAAAAGAAAAGATGGGAAGATGGAGATGGAGAAAATAACTTCAATGGTTAATCTTCAAAGAGTCTTGCTCTTGTCTTCAAAACCTTTGCCTTTGAATCCTTGTGCTTCTCCTCTCAAAACCTGCCGTCACACAAGTCTCTAGCCAAAAGTTCTCTTTCGTTTGGTGTTTTTGCCCTATTTATAATGATTTGGGGGCAAAATTTCCCTTTTTTTCGCATCAGAGGGACTCACATGGCTGTGTCTCCCTTTGACACGGCTATGTGAGCTTTAAAAATAGTGTAATTTGCATGTTTAGGGGTCACAGTCGTATCTCCCACACAGAAGCTTCATTGAAGTTAGACAGGACCCTGTGAGCTTGACAGAAGCTTTGACACAGCCGTGTCTAACTCTTTAATCACTCAAAACCTTATTTTTTGGAGAAATGATTTTCATAAAAGTTGTAGATCTTTTTCTTAGCTTTCTAATGCCACTAAAATCACCCCATTTCAACTTATGTAGCTCAAGTTATGCTCATTTTATCGCGCAAAGGTCAAAAACTCTATGAATCTTGGCCATATAAATTCCGAGTTAAACTCCATTGCAATGAATCCATCCAAAGCTTCATAGAGCCATGTCAAAGCACCTCTTTTGGACGTAAAAACATAAAGAAAGAACAATCATGAGATACCAAGGATAATTAGATTAAATGTGGCATAAATTCTAACATAAATCTTCAAAGCACATCCATATCTACCTCAAATCAAGCATAAGAGGTGTGTATTTTATCCACACATCACCTAACATGTTTTCTAGGGTGTTACATTTCTCCCTTCCCTTTTAAGAATTTTGTCCCCAAAATTCAGATTATAACATATCAGAAACGATATCACACTCGAAAGGATCACATCTTTCCTTAGTAATACCTTGCTAAATTTAAACACAAACTAACAACTCAGTTTGTATAACACCTACAAGATTCTTCTAATGAGTTCCCAACAAATGGCAAACATAAAAGAATACCTTGCATCGGGTCGGAAGATAAAGTCTTCACTGTTCTGACTAGAGTATACACTCTTCCTAAAGCTTACAGCCTTGGATCGAGAATAACTCCTTGCCTCTGTGGACACGCCCTAGCATAATGCCCCGGTCGGCCATACATAAAACAAACCACACAATGTCTATCTCATGTGGCCTCCCATACACAAGGCATTCAGGCTCTAAGGTTTCCACCTGAACTAGCTTATCTTCATCGTCTTCTGAAGAAGTAGATGTAGAAATATTTTCCTCATTTTCGTCTTCATCTTGTGGATAATTGGGTGTAGAAACATATTCCTCTTTCTCATCATCCGTCCATCTGTCCATATCAAACTCTTTAGGATCCCCTAAAAGATCTGATCACTTATATATCTAAGAGTCTCATCTTCCTTTTGAGCTTCTAGGATCTGAGTCCTCAAGTCACCCACCATGTCCACTTGACTCACACTAAGACTATGTGGCAACACAGTTACTAAAAGGCTCATATCCCTAAAACTCTTAAGAAGTTCACTCTCCTAAATCATCATCTATGAAATGTGTAGGGATTTCCTACTTAGTGCATCAGCCATCACATTGACCTTACCCGGGTGATACTTTAACTCCATATAAGAAATGTCTCCAAACTTTTAAGGCAAACACTACTGCCGCTAACTCCACATCATGAGTAGCGTTGTTCTCCTCAAGAGGCCTCAACTACCTTGATTCATAGGCAATAACTCTCCTATGTTGCATCAGAATATACCCCAGACCCATCCTTGAAGTATCACAACATATCTTAAAGTTCTCCAAAAGATCCAGAATTACCAACACTAGTGCAATAGTTAACCTCAATATCAACTCTTGGAAACTTTTCTCACAAACTGGAGTCCACCCAAAAGTACTACTTTTCCTACTCAATCTAAGCAAGGGTAGCGCTAACTGAGAAAACCCCTTTTATGAACCTTCTATAGTACCCCGCTAGGTCTATGAAGCTTCTGATCTCGGTCACAATGGTGGGTCTCTCCCACTGCAACACTGCATCAACTTTGCTTGGGTCTATAGAAATCCCACCCTAAGATATCACATGTCCCAAATACCGCACTTGTAAAAGTCAGAATTCACATTTAAATAGCTTGGGAAACAACCTATTCTCTTTAAGGGTTTCCAACACTATCCTTAGATATGGTCCATACTCCTTCATCAACTAAGAATAAATTTAGAATATCATCGATAAGCACCACAACAAACTGATCTAGGTAAGGTCTAAATATCCTATTCACATATCACATGAACATTGTTGGTGCATCTATCAACCCAAAGGACATCATAAGACACTCATAATGTCCATCCCCAGTTCTGAAAGCGGTTTTAGGGATAACCTCTTCCCTAACCCTTATCTGATGATATCCAAACCTAAGATCAATCTTTGAGAAAACCATAACTCCTCTTAGCTGATCTATTAGATCATGTATCCTAGATAACAGATACTTGTTTCAAATAGTCACCATATTCAGTCGTCTGTAATCCACACAGAGCCTCATGGTACCATAACTTTTTCTTCAATAGAACACATGTGCTTCCCACAGAGAAACACTTGGCCTAATGAATCATTTATCCAACAAATCCTTGATTTGCTTTTTAAGTTATGGTAACTCTAATGGTGCCATCCTATAAGGTGCTATAAAGATAGGTCCCCTTATAGGCACTAAGTCAATAGAGAACTCTATTTCTCGCTCGGTGACAGTTCCACTTCCTCTTTTGAAGGTCCTGTGATTTTCACTCCTCTTAAGACTTACTGTCACAGCCCTCAATGATTCTGTATTCTTTCACCAGGGCTGCAAAATCCTAGATTTCAAAAAGCTGGATCACTCTCTGAATGTCTTCTCTCAATCCTTTCTCAAAATTAACACACTTCCATTGCGCCACTCTGATACTGGATGAGAACTTCGATAATTCATTGAGCTTGGCCATAACTGACCAATAGACATCTCGCCTTGGTCCAACCTCAAAAATTTCATTTCCTTTCATTCCACTGATTTTGTGGAAAACACTTCTCAAAAACGTATTCTTGAAGATCTCCCATGCAACAAGAGTCCCCGACACCTTAAAAGATCTCTTGATGTCCAACCCCCAATCCTCTGCTTCTCCCTCAAACTTGAAAGAAGCAAAGAGCACTCGCTGCCCATCCGAGCAAGCCATAAAAGTGAAGATCTCCTCCATCTCCTTTAGCCAACTCTTAGCTCTTACCGGGTCTTACTCCCCTTAGAAGGATGATGGATTAGTCTCCCTAAACTTTGAGATGTCTTGGAAGTTTTGATTTCTTCCCACTAACACCTGTTGGTCTAGTTACCCCGATTGATGTCATGGTGGTGTAAGCTGTCAACGCTTGGTCGCACCCATCATCTCAAACCTCTTTGTAGTCATAGTTGTTTTCTCTCAGGTAGCCTCAACAGTAGTGGCTATCTACTCCCACATCGTATCAATAGTAGCGGTTATCTACTCTATCAAAGCATCCACCATAGCCATAAAGACCCAACCACGATTAGACCTTCATTAGTTGAGCTCCTTATTCCTTAGGTTCACCTTGGAGACACCATAGTTTCTCGTATACACAGTACACTACATATTGAGGTAGCTAATCTCAATATCATGTAAAACTATGCAACAGTAACTAAAAATAATCGTACCAAAGGCAAGTCATACAGTTCTATCACACATCTCACACAAGAGATAAAGAATTGCACAACCACACACATAGGAACTCTTAAACATGCCTAAGCATAGTCAGTCCACATCCTGGCTCAACAGGATGAATTGTTCTGATACCATAATGTAACATCCTAATGTCGATAACCAAGTATATCACACATATACCTGCATAAACAGTATTAATAACACTACTTCTAACCTAAACAACAAACTAAACCCATATCATTCATTCATATCAAATAAATATGGAGAGGCTAAACAACAAAAATCCATATATATACATCATCAGCTTCTCAAGGCAAACTGTAATACATAACTTTTACAAACTCAAGGTAATAGGAAATAAATATATAACATTTTTATTGCAAGAAACAAAATAAACTACGCTAGTTCTTTTACTTCTTCTGCTTCCCTTACCTGTATCTGGATTTATATGGAAACACAAACGGGGTGAGAAATCACAATTTCTCAGTATAAGCATTCCAAAACCAGTGTTCATTCATTCACAATGAATAAACCACACAGCAAACATAAGATTAAGCCTACAACAGATAAATGAGTCCCTGCTCAACACTATTAGAACATTTACATACTCTATGTAACATTCACAAGGAAAGCTATAATCCTATCTCACACTAATATCGAATAACCAATGATATCAAACAACCGCCCATACAATCGCGATATGTCATTGGCAAGCAAACAACGAGCAAGCAAGGTAACTGCCCATATAGCTACTAACAAATGCAATGTGTTATGATATGATGTATGGTTATGCTCACACAAAGTCTTGATAATATAATGATGCAATCCAAATGCAGATTTTAGTTTTTGAAAACACATGTCACTTACTTGTTCCCCAAGAATCGCGTTCCCTTGTATATACTAGGCAGGATATGCTTAAAAACATAAGCCCACTTGGTAATAGGTGAATACTTTCCTCTCACCAATGTAAGAGTACTATTACCACCCCTATACTGGTAACCCTAACCATAATGAGCTTCTGCTCTGAGAATCTAGGACTAATCCTCATTCCGAAGAATTTCTAGACTGATTACCTTCAACTCTCTGGCCAAATTGTTGTGCACACCATATCATGTTACAATACATGGGAAAGCAAGGCATAACAAGTTTGAAAAGAAGATATGCAATATATTTCACAAATACATATAATCATCACTAGGTCATTCCTAATCAAGTGACTAAGGAAAACTAGCAAACCCTACAACCAAACTCACTTATTACATAAGAACCAAAGATACGTTTCTAGTACTTCCTATATCTCAACATCATCTCACAAGGGAGTAAAATGTCATCTATGCATCCCTGGCTCCACTTTCCACATAAAGAAGTAACCTATGCATAATAACATAACCAACAAGCCAAGCACACTTAGCTTACAACACCTAATACCTCACTTCATCACTTCACAAGTGATTCACAAGGCAACCTCATGTTGCTCAAGGTTCTAAGTATTAACCTACGATATTCTACTTCTCAAAGGATGCCTAAGGTTTCTAAAATCCTATCACAAGATTCACCTCAACCAAGTGAAAAGCTCTAACTGTACATGATCCCCTGGCTCAACTCTATCACATAAAGGAACTTATTCATGTCTCTAGTACTCAAAACCCTTCACCTAAGGTAAGTGGTTATTCTCTCTAAGAACTACCAATAGTTGTGTCTCAACACTAATAGTTTTGTATCTAGAACCCCACACCATCACTTCACAAGCAAATCAAAAGTCAAACTCATGTTGAATAAGGTTCTAAACACTTCCTTATTGCATTCCAACACACTTGGATGATCAAGGTTTTCAAGATTAGTCTATGGCATTCCATCACACTTGGAAGCCTAAGTTGTCCAAACATAGTACACTTTGATACTCCACCTCACTTTGGTTGTCTAGGGTCCCACATTCTACCTTAAGGCATTTCCCACACTTAGGTCACCCATAGGTTCTCCAACCTCATCCTAAAGAAAATTCCCACTCTTTGGGTGCCTAAGGGTTTTCCAAGTTCTCACACTTACAAGGTAGTAATTTCCCTCATGAAATACCCCCATTAGTGCCTTAACACATTTGAAAGACATATTTCAGTGATCCCATCACTTAGGAAATTCCAAAACATCATAAATGATATTTTTAGAGATCCTACAGCTCACGATGCGGCACAAACACATCCAAAGCGCGATGCCCCTCGATTTTCAGTACTAGGCACACACTGAGACTCATGCCGCGGCATGGCCTCACTCACGCTGCGACATGAGGTGTGTTTCTACATAATTCTGCAGAAAACACAGGGTCGAGTACTATTCCATTAGATCAAATTCTGGATTTTGGATACTCCAAACCAGTTTCTAGTTGATTTTAAGTCTCAATCAAGTTCACAAACATGAAGGAAACATAAAACACCAATTGATTTAATCAAAAATGGATCAAAACACTAAATCACTCCTCCAAACCCCTAAAACCCTCACTTTGAGCTTTAAAGGACCAAATGGAGAGTTTTCAGTTTCTAATCCAAACTCTTAGCATGAACAAGTCATAAACTACATCTAAAACTTATCCAATCAAAAAAATCACTTAAAACACTTCAAGAACTCATTTTGATATATAAAACCTCAAACAAGCCTAAAATGGAAATTGAGAAAAAAGATGAAGTTTCAAGCTCAAAAACATCTACCTTGAGTAGCTGATATGAAGATCTTGAAGCTTTGACCTTGCTTTTGGATCTTCCTTCAAGCTTGATCGTTGGTCCTCTAGATTTTCCTCCTCCTTTCTCTTTCTCCCTTATGGTTTCACTTCTTTCTATTCTATTTCTGTTTTTCCCTTCTCTACCATGGGAGAAAATGAAGAGAAGAAGTCATAATTGGCTTCTTATAGTCAATCACTAAAGGGTGCCAAAAATCTCGATCTGCTAAGAACGCTTAGATTCCACCGAATTCAGGTTCCTAACTTCCAACAGATATAAAATAAATCCTAAGATTCATAGAATATCCTGTTTCACTATTATCACATTTTTTCATATCTGTGACTAGTCAATCTTATTGTAAAACACACACCCAATATGCTTAAAAATATCAAACTAACTATGATTATCCTCAGATTTTAACTGTAGCACAGTTCTTACATTTGTGACCAAGAAATAAAGTCTCCACATTTATTTTCACTAATTGAGCAATTTAAGCCATTTCTGAGGCTAATAACACCTATTTCTCACAAACAGTGTTACAGCAAAGTGACTAAACATGCTCAAAAGTCACAAAATTGCACAGACATGTTAAACAAATTTTGGCTACCTCTATATCCATATACAAGCCTAACATGTTTTTCAGGGAGTTACACACTTTAGATTAAATCAAGGGTGAATCCACCCTTGCTCATTTTATTTACAGTATCACTTTAGATAAGCTTTTTCTATGACTAACATACATATACTTTTATACTTCAATGGAAAGAGTGGTATAGAACATAAATATCTTTATCATAAGTCTTAGTTCCTTTCGTATATTATCATTAAGATGTGTCATGCTTTGCTTTAAGAGAAATTCTTAGATAAGCTTTGTTTACTACGTCCTTTTTTAATACTTAAAGCATTTTTTTATCAAGTATAAGAATTACTCTATCCATTTTATTATATTTGCCATTTAAGGTTATTGCACAAGAATTAAAAAAATCTATTAAATACTCTCAATCTTTTAAAAAAAAAACATATAACTTTATTTGACTAAATAACACATTCACTCCATTAATGCTCTCTCTCATTCTATTTATTGAGATATCAAGAGACAATGATAAAGTTGAAAAAAAGATAATTAATGTGTTCTTGAGTATCTAGAGTGAGAGATAAAATGAAACAAAATATTCTCTCCGAAACTAAAGGTATTTTAAAACGGGGGAGTACAATAAACCAATGAAGCACCGATGTAGATATGACATATGAATACAACTCGGCAAGGAAACGTTGATATATAAAAATAATGGAGTCTGCACTTGACATAGAGTTGCCGTAGGGTTTCACTTTCCCTCTCAAACTGAGGTTATTTAACTCTTAGAGCCTATATTATATCTACTGTCATTAATACTTTCTACTCACTTTGTCTTTAATACTTTTGTCATTCTCTAAGTCTCCACACCCAAATGCTTAACGTATTTCTTTCTCCTCATTTGCTTTTCTTTGCTTGTCTTCTCTTCCCAATGATTTAATTTGATGTTTTTTAACATAATTTCTTCAGGATTAAAAATACTTAAATATTTACATTGTAGGAGATTTGAAATCTTAGATGAAAACATATTTATATTTATATCTAAGGGGTGAAAGTTTTACATGATAATATAATAGCTAAAATATAATTTATTATTAAAAATATGTATTTTATAATTATTTTTATCAAATATAAGTATTATTTTATAACTTTAAAATTTTATTATTTACATTGCACAAAAGTATAAATTTTAATTGAACTTTAATAAAATTAGTTAAGTGCTATTTATTTTTAGAAAATTAAACCGATTATATTTTTAAAATAATTTTTTATGAAATATATAAAGTTTGGCAGTATTAAAATCTTTTATTATTTACATTGTTCACAGTTAACGACTTACATGAAAACTAACAATATATAATTTTCTAAACACATAAAATTACATAAATTTTTTAGTTATTAATTTACTATTTTTCTCTATCAACTCTATATTATTTATTTTGTTTATTGAAGTTGATGCTTTTTTCATACCATAATTATTTGTTGATTCTGTAAAGTGTTAATTCTATCGGACTCAGATGTTACGAGCAATGAAGAAGGAAAATTTTTATTTGATAATTAAAATATTTATTTATAGTAGTATAAAGTATTTTTATATTAAATTTATTTTTTTCATTTAATATTGATACAATTTTTTTTGGATTTGTTCATTGGCAGGATTAATTTGGAATTTTCGTAATTTATTATGTTCATAGCATTTGCTCTAGTTTTTATCTAATTCTCTTAGTAAGATATTAATGAAATATATCAATTATGTGTTAATACATTTCGCTGTAATAATCCATCTTTTAGGTTTGTTATACTTTCGAGGTGAAAATAAAATATACTCCACACATTTTATATTATCTGTCATTTAAGGTTTTTTCACAAGGATTAGGAAATTAGAAATGTATTAAATACCCAAAATTTTAGAGAAATATAACTATATTTGACTAAATTACCCTCTCACTCCATTAATGCTCTCTCATTCCATTTTGTAGAGTTACCAAGAGATAAGGATAAAATTGGGAAAAAAGTAATGAATGCGTTCTTGGTTTTCTATAGTAACAAATAAAATGGCACGAAATTTCCAATTTAAAACTAAGATATTATGATACGGACGGAGTAATGAACAACAAATGTCTTCCAGAATTAAATGTAATGATTAATAATATTGTTTATTTTATAGGATTTTGAATAATATATTACTTCGCTATAGTTGTTGATCACTTAATTAACTAATTGTTATTTTGCTGCTTTGAGAAATTTACATTTTTGACATGCCAATTGCATTTTACATTAGAAAATTCTAGTATTTTTTTATTACTGTATTGATAATGGTTCTATGATACAATTAATATATACATAGTAAATTTCACCATGACCAATAAATAATTTCGAATAAACAAATGGTGAAATTTTAATTGAATTATTTTCTCCATCAAACATAATAAATGCATATCCAATGTAACTCACGGGAGGAAATACTAGTAAACCTAAAAGCCATTTAATCTTATGAAAAACAAATAGATGATAAAAAGTTTATTTTCAGTCCAATATTAAAATGCACAGTAAATATAAATAGTATATGTGCTAAAATTTTAAAACACAAATCAATTACTATGTCTATGATGGATAGCTAAACATAGATAACAAGATAAAGAAGGGTGAGAATAAGAACAAAATTTAAAAAAACTCCTTTGATATGTAATTTGAAACAAAGAACCAACAAGAATCAAGAATCCATTGGATTCAAACAAAAACTATCAATAATATATTTAATTAACTAATCAATATATGAAAAAGAAATAACCAAAATAGGCACATAATGGCGTTTTTATAACCCAACAATATTCAAAACCTGAATCAAATAATAATTTATAACCTAAATTTCTATTTTAAAAAAGATAAATTCCAAAACTATGATAACAAAAAAAATGACATTTTCACTCCTAAATATAATAACAAAAGCAATTCTACATAATTTTCCATATTAGTCCTCTAAACTAGGAGTACGATTAAGATTGATGGGCCTAACATTCAAAGGCAAGTCAAGGTCGCGGGGTTGAGCATTTAACAGTTGGGCATTCGGAGGCTGAGCATTCGCCGACTGGGCATTTGGAGGCTGGGCATTTGAGGATGAGCATTTGGCTAGACGGCTGGGCGTTCGACGGTTGAGCGTTCGACGGTTGGGCATTTGAGGCTGTGCATCCGATGACTGCACATTTAGGGCTGAGGATTCAGCTCGACGGCTGGGCATTCGATGGATGAGTGTTTGAGGCTGAGCATTTGACGGCTGGACATTTGGTGGCTGAGCATTTGGGGGTTGAGGGTCCAAGAATGGATT
Organism: Ormosia semicastrata; assembly: GCA_029884595.1. Lineage (NCBI taxonomy): Eukaryota > Viridiplantae > Streptophyta > Magnoliopsida > Fabales > Fabaceae > Ormosia > Ormosia semicastrata. The sequence continues at coordinate 7,885,769 of JAQQTO010000036.1, read as the reverse complement.
AGGCCTTAATATCTCCCGTTGATAGTGCCATTCTAGGTGGTTAGCTAAAGCTGAGCGAGTTCCAAAGAGAGCGAAACAATAATCACACTGACAAGGATAAAGAGGTTCCATGATTAAAAATCCTCAAGTAATAAGGATCAAAAACAGAAAAATTTAGTGAAAGATTTTACAAGCTAAAGACATATATAGCGAGAGAATTAAGGTTTCGGGCAAGAGAAGAAGACATAATATGAGTTTATATAGTTAAGTGAATGAGAGAGCTGTAATTTTAAACACACACATACACAAGAAAAATATATTTGACAGATATCATGGTTTCCTTATCAAAAAATATCAACCAAATTTAAATGATATATATATACATATATTCACACACACACACAAGAAATTCTGAAAATATATGCATCAAATAAGCATAAAAATCTAATTCAGAAAAACAAAGATAAAAACATGATACAATTATTCAAAAAGCAAGAATTTAAGAAATTTTAAACTTTTAAATTGTAATATAATAAAATCAATCATCAATCAATTAAATATATAAGAAAAAGTTAAACTAATAAAATAAACACACAAAAATATAACTGAATCAAATCTTGAAATCAATATCTCAATAATGGTGATAATTCAGGATGTAGATAACAAAATTTAATACTAAAAATAAAAAATAAAATCTAAGAATAGAAAGAAATAAGTAAAGAATAAAAATAATCTAAATAAATTGTGCATTACATTTTAACATGAGAAATCTAGTGGGAAAGTATGTAATAAAATATAAAAACAACAAAAATCCAGTAGAATCAATGTTGGAAAAGAAATAGTACCATAAACAATGAATTTTAAAACCCCACAAATATCATTTTTTAAGATATTCAAATTTCATCCTAATTGATTTAAGGAACAATTTTGGATTTGATTGTGATTGAGGGATAAGACTCTTTTAAAGTGATATTGTCTCTAAAAAGAGAAGGTAAGAGTGTATCAAAAATTAAATTTTAGTAAATTAAGATCACAATACACTTTAGATTAAATCAATGGAGAATTCATATATATATATATATACATACATACACACACGCGCATACACACACACGCACACACAAGATATTATGAAAATATATGCGTGAAATTAGCATAAAAATCTAATTCAGAGAAGTAAAGATAAAAACCTGAGAAAATTATTCAAAAATCAAGAATTTTAGAAATTTTAAACTTTTAAAATGTAATGTAATAAAATCAATCATCAATCAATTAAATATACACGAAAAAGTTAAACTAATAAAATAAACACAAAAAATAGAACCGAATAAAATCTTGAAATCAATATATCATTAATGGTGATAATTCGGGATGTAGATAACAAAATTTAATACTAAAAATAAAAAATAAAATCAAAGAATAGAAAGAAATAAGTAAAGAATAATCTAAATAAATTGTGCATTACATTTTAGCATGAGAAATCTAGTGGGAAAGTATGTAATAAAATATAAAAACAACTACAATTCAATAGAATCAATGTTGGAAAAGAAATAATACCATATACAATGAATTTTAATACCCCACAAATATCATTTTTTAAGATATTCAATTTTAATCCTAAATGATATAAGGATCAATTTTGGATTTGATTGTGATTGAGGGATAAGGCTCTTCTAAAGTGAAGTTGTCTCTAAAAAGAGAATGTAAGGGTGTATCAAAAATTAAATTTTAGTAGGTTAAGATCACAGTGCACTTTAGATTAAATCAAAAGTGAATGCACCCTTACTCTTTTTAGGGACAATCTCACTTTCGATAAGCTTTTTCCATAACTGAGATACATATACTTTTATCCGTAAACAAAAAGAGTGGTGTAGATCATAAATATCTTTATCATAAATCTTAGTTCCTTTCATATATTATCATTAAGATGTGTCATGCTTTGCTTTAAGAGAAATTCTTAGATAAGCATTGTTTACTACATCATTTTTTAATACTTAAAAGCATTTTTTATCAAGTACATGAATTACTCTATCCGTTTTATTATATTTGCTGTTTCAGGTTATTGTACAAGAATAAGAAAACCTATTAAATACTCTCATTGTTTTTTTTCAAAAAATGTAACTTTATTTGACTAAATAACACTTTCACTCCATTAATGCTCTCTCTCATTCTATTTATTGAGATATCAAGAGACAATGATAAAGTTTAGAAAAGATAATTAATGCATTCTTGAGTATCTAAAGTGAGAGATAAAATTAAACAAAATCTACTCTCCGAAACTAAAGGTATTTTAAAACGGGGAAGTACTTAAACCAATGAAGCACCGATGTAGATATGATATATGAATACAACTTGGCATGGAAACGTTGATATATAAAAATAATGGACTCTGCATTTGACATAGAGTTGCCCTAGGGTTTCACTTTCCCTCTCAAACTGAGTTTATTTTACTCTTAGAGCCCATGTTATATCTACTGCCATTAATACTTTCTACTCACTTTGTCTTTAATACTTTTGTCATTCTCTAAGTCTCCACACCCAAATTCTCAACTTATTTCTTTCTCCTCATTTGCTTTTCTATGCTTGTCTTCTCTTCCGAATGATTTAATTTGATGTTTTTTAACATAATTTCTTCAGGATTAAAAATACTTAAATATTTACATTGTAGGAGATTTGAAATCTTAGATGAAAACATATTTATATTTATATCTAAGGGGTGAAAGTTTTACAGGATAATATACTGGGTAAAATATAATTTATTATTAAAAATATGTATTTTATAATTATTTTTATCAAATATAAGTATTATTTTATAACTTTAAAATTTTATTATTTACATTGCACAAAAGTATAAATTTTAATTGAACTTAATAAAATTAGTTAAGTGCTATTTATTTTTAGAAAATTAAACCGATTATATTTTTAAAATAATTTTTTATGAAATATATAAAGTTTGGCAGTATTTAAATCTTTTATTATATACATTGTTCACAGTTAACGACTTACATGAAAACTAACAATATATAATTTTCTAAACACATAAAATTACTTAAATTTTTTGGTTATTAATTACTATTTTTCTCTATCAACTCTATATTATTTATTTTGTTTATTGAAGTTGATGCTTTTTTCATACCATTATTATTTTGGTTGATTCTGTAAAGTGTTAATTCTATCGGACTCAGATGTTACGAGCAATGAAGAAGGAAAATTTTTATTTGATAATTAAAATATTTATTTATAGTAGTATAAAGTATTTTTATATTAAATTTATTTTTTTCATTTAATATTGATACAATTTTTTTTGGATTTGTTCATTGGCAGGATTAATTTGGAATTTTCGTAATTTATTATGTTCATAGCATTTGCTCTAGTTTTTATCTAATTCTCTTAGTAAGATATTAATGTAATATATCAATTATGTGTTAATACATTTCGCTGTAATAATCCATCTTTTAGGTTTGTTATACTTTGGAGGTGAAAATAAAATATACTCCACACATTTTATATTATCTGTCATTTAAGGTTTTTTCACAAGGATTAGGAAATTAGAAATGCATTAAATACCCTAAATTTTAGAGAAATATAACTATATTTGACTAAATTACCCTCTCACTCCATTAATGCTCTCTCATTCCATTTTGTAGAGTTACCAAGAGATAAGGATAAAATTGAGAAAAAAAAAAGTAATGAATGCCTTCTTGGTTTTCTATAGTAACTAATAAAATGACACGAAATTTCCAATTTAAAACTAAGATATTATGATACGGACGGAGTAATGAACAACAAATGCCTTCCAGAATTAAATGTAATGATTAATAATATTGTTTATTTTATAGGATTTTGAATAATATATTACTTCGCTATAGTTGTTGATGCCTTAATTAACTAATTGTTATTTTGCTGCTTTGAGAAATTTACATTTTTGACATGCCAATTGCATTTTACATTAGAAAATTGTAGTATTTTTCTATTACTGTATTGATAATGGTTCTATGATACAATTAATATATACATAGTAAATTTCACCATGACCAATAAATAATTTCGAATAAACAAATGGTGAAATTTTAATTGAATTATTTTCTCCATCAAACATAATAAATGCATATCCTATGTAACTCACGGGAGGAAATACTAGTAAACCTAAAAGCCATTTAATCTTACGAAAAACAAATAGATGATAAAAAGTTTATTTTCAGTCCAATATTAAAATGCACAATAAATATAAATAGTATATGTGTTAAAATTTTAAAACACAAATCAATTACTATGTCCATGATGGATAGCAAAACATAGATAACAAGATAAATAAGGGTGAGAATAAGAACAAAATTTAAAAAAACTCCTTTGATATGTAATTTGAAACAAAGAACCAACAAGAATCAAGAATCCTCTGGATTCAAACAAAAACTATCAATAATATATTTAATTAACTAATCAATATATGAAAAAAAAAGTAACCAAAATTGGCACATAATGGCGTTTTTATAACCCAACAATATTCAAAACCCGGATCAAATAATAATTTATAACCTAAATTTCTATTTTAAAAAAGATAAATTCCAAAACTACGATAACAAAAAAATGACATTTTCACTCCTGAATATAATAACAAAAGCAATTCTATATAATTTTCCATATTAGTCCTCTAAACTAGGAGTACGATTAAGATTGATGGGCCTAACATTCAGAGGCTAGTCAAGGTCGCGGGGTTGAGCATTTGACAGTTGGGCATTTGGAGGCTGAGCATTCGCCGACTAGGCCTTTGGAGGCTGGGCATTTGAGGATGAGCATTTCGCTAGACGGCTGGGCGTTTGACGGTTGGACGTTCGATGGTTGGGCATTTGAGGCTGTGCATCTGATGACTGCACATTTAGGGCTGAGGATTCAGCTCGACGACTGGGCATTCGATGGATGGGTGTTTGAGGCTGAGCATTTGACGGCTGGGCATTTGGTGGCTGAGCATTTGGGGGTTGAGGGTCCAAGAATGGATTAGGCCTTAATATCCCCCGTTGATAGTGCCATTCTAGGTGGTTAGCTAAAGCTGAGCGAGTTCCAAAGAGAGCGCCACAATAATCACACTGACAAGGATAAAGAGGTTCCATGATTAAAAATCCTCAAGTAATAACGATCAAAAACAGAAAAATTTAGCGAAAGATTTTACAAGCTAAAGACATATATAGCGAGAGAATTAAGGTTTCAGACAAGATAAGAAGACATAATATGAGTTAATATAGCTGAGTGAATGAGAGAGCTGTAATTTTAAACACACACATACACAAGAAAAATATATTTGACAGATATCCTGGTTTCCTTGTCAAAAAATATCAACCAACTTTAAATGATATATATATATATATATATATATATATATATATATATATATATATATATATATATATATATATATATATATATGTAGTCTCACACACACACAAGAAATTCTGAAAATGTATGCATCAAATAAGCATAAAAATCTAATTCAGAAAAATAAAGATGAAAACATGATACAATTATTCAAAAAGCAAGAATTTTAGAAATTTTAAACTTTTAAATTGTAGTATAATAAAATCAATCATCAATCAATTAAATATATAAGAAAAAGTTAAACTAATAAAATAAACACACAAAAATATAACTGAATCAAATCATGAAATCAATATCTAAATAATGGTGATAATTCAGGATGTAGATAACAAAATTTAATACTAAAAATAAAAAATAAAATCTAAGAATAGAAAGAAATAAGTAAAGAATAAAAATAATCTAAATAAATTGTGCATTACATTTTAACATGAGAAATCTAGCGGGAAAGTATATAATAAAATTTAAAAACAACAAAAATCCAATAGAATCAATGTTGGAAAAGAAATAGTACCATAAACAATGAATTTTAAAACCCTACAAATATCATTTTTTAAGATATTCAAATTTTATCCTAAATGATTTAAGGAACAATTTTGGATTTGATTGTGATTGAGGGATAAGACTCTTTTAAAGTGATCTTGTCTCTAAAAAGAGATGGTAAGGGTGTATCAAAAATTAAATTTTAGTAGGTTATGATCACAATACACTTTAGATTAAATTAATGATGAATTCATATATATATATATATATATATACATATATACATACATACACACATGCGCATACACACACACAAGATATTATGAAAATATATGGGTGAAATTAGCATAAAAATCTAATTCAGAGAAGTAAAGATAAAAACCTGAGAAAATTATTCAAAAATCATGAATTTTAGAAATTTTAAACTTTTAAAATGTAATATAATAAAATCAATCATCAATCAATTAAATATATACGAAAAAATTAAACTAATAAAATAAACACAAAAAATAGAACCGAATAAAATCTTGAAATCAATATCTCACTAATGGTGATAATTCGGGATGTAGATAACAAAATTTAATACTAAAAATAAAAAATAAAATCTAAGAATAGAAAGAAATAAGTAAAAAATAAAAAATAATCTAAATAAATTGTGCATTACATTTTAACATGAGAAATCTAGTGGGAAAGTATGTAATAAAATATAAAAACAACTACAATTCAATAGAATCAATGTTGGAAAAGAAATAATACCATTAAAAATGAATTTTAATACCCCACAAATATCATTTTTTTATGATATTCAAATTTAATCCTAATTGATATAAGGATCAATTTTGGATTTGATTGTGATTGAGGGATAAGGCTCTTCTAAAGTGAACTTGTCTCTAAAAAGAGAAGGTAAGGGTGTATCAAAAATTAGATTTTCGTAGGTTAAGATTACAGTACACTTTAGATTAAATTAAATATGAATGCACCCTTGCTTATTTTAGCGACAATCTCACTTTCGATAAGCTTTTTCCATGACTGAGATACATATACTTTTATCCGTAAACAAAAAGAGTGGTGTAGATCATAAATATCTTTATCATAAATCTTAGTTCCTTTCATATATTGTCATTAAGATGTGTCATGCTTTGCTTTAAGAGAAATTCTTAGATAAGCATTGTTTACTACATCACTTTTTAATACTTAAAGCATTTTTTATCAAGTACAAGAATTACTCTATCCATTTTATTATATTTGCTGTTTCAGGTTATTGTACAAGAATAAGAAAACCTATTAAATACTCTCAATATTTTTTTCAAAAAATATAACTTTATTTGACTAAATAACACTTTCACTCCATTAATGCTCTCTCTCATTCTATTTATTGAGATATCAAGAGACAATGATAAAGTTGAAAAAAGATAATTAATGCATTCTTGAGTATCTAAAGTGAGAGATAAAATGAAACAAAATCTACTCTCCGAAACTAAAGGTATTTTAAAACGGGGAAGTACTATAAACCAATGAAGCACCGATGTAGATATGACATACGAATACAACTTGGCATGGAAACGTTGATATATAAAAATAATGGAGTCTGCATTTGACATAGAGTTGCCCTAGGGTTTCACTTTCCCTCTCAAACTGAGGTTATTTTACATTTTGAGCCTATGTTATATCTACTGCCATTAATACTTTCTACTCACTTTGTCTTTAATACTTTTGTCATTCTCCAAGTCTCCACACCCAAATTCTCAACGTATTTCTTTCTCCTCATTTGCTTTTCTTTGCTTGTCTTCTCTTCCCAATGATTTAATTTGATGTTTTTTAACATAATTTCTTCAGGATTAAAAATACTTAAATATTTACATTGTAGGAGATTTGAAATCTTAGATGAAAACATATTTATATTTATATCTAAGGGGTGAAAGTTTTACAGCATAATATAATAGCTAAAATATAATTTATTATTAAAAATATGTATTTTATAATTATTTTTATCAAATATAAGTATTATTTTGTAACTTTAGAATTTTATTATTTACATTGCACAAAAGTATAAATTTTAATTGAACTTTAATAAAATTAGTTAAGTGCAATTTATTTTTAGAAAATTAAACCGATTATATTTTTAAAATAATTTTTTTATGATATATATAAATTTTGCCAGTATTTCAATCTTTTGTTATTTACATTGTTCATAGTTAATGACTTACATGAAAACCAACAATACATAATTTTCTAAACACATAGAATTACATAAATTTTTTGGTTATTAATTTACTATTTTTCTCTATCAACTCTATATTATTTATTTTGTTTATTGAAGTTTATGCCTTTTTCAGACCATTATTATTGTAGTTGATTTTGTAAAGTGTTAATTCTATCGGACTCAGATGTTATGAGCAATGAAGAAGGAAAAAAGTTATTTGATAATTAAAATATTTATTTATAGTAGTATAAAATATTTTTATATTAAATTTCTTTTTTTCATTTAATATCGATTACTTTTACTGATACAAATGTTTTTGGATTTGTTCATTGGCAGGATTAATTTGGAATTTTTGTAATTTATTATGTTCATAGCATTTGCTCTGGTTTTTATCTAATTCTCTTAGTAAGATATTAATGTAATATATCAATTATGTGTTAATACATTTCGCTGTAATAATCCATCTTTTAGGTTTGTTATACTTTGGAGGTGAAAATAAAATATACTCCACCCATTTTATATTATCTGTCATTTAAGGTTTTTTCACAAGGATTAGGAAATTAGAAATGTATTAAATACCCTAAATTTTAGAGAAATATAACTATATTTGACTAAGTTACCCTCTCACTCCATTAATGCTCTATTATTCCATTCTGTAGAGTAACCAAGAGATAAGGATAAAATTGAGAAAAAAGTAATGAATGCCTTCTTGGTTTTCTATAGTAACTAATAAAATGGAACAAAATTTCCAATTTAAAACTAAGATATTATGATACGGAGGGAGTAATGAACAACAAATGCCTTCCATAGTTAAATGTAATGATTAATAAATTGTTTATTTTATAGGATTTTGAATAATATATTACTTTGCTATAGCTGTTGATCACTTTATTAACTAATTGTTATTTTGCTGCTTTGAGAAATTTACATTTTTTAAATGCCAATTGCATTTTACATTACAAAATTCTAGTATATTTTTATTACTGTATTCAAAATGGTTCTATGATACAATTAATATATACGTAGTAAATTGCACCATGACCAATAAATAATTTTGAATAAACAAATGGTGAAAATTTAATTGAATTATTTTCTCCATCAAACATAATAAATGCATATCCTATGTAACTCACGGGAGGAAATACTAGTAAACCAAAAAGCCATTTAATCTTACAAAAAACAAATAGATGATAAAAAGTTTATTTTCAGTCCAATATTAAAATACACAATAAATATAAATAGTATATGTGTTAAAAGTTTAAAACACAAATCAATTACTATGTCTATGATGGATAGCTAAACATAGATAACAAGATAAAGAAGGGTGAGAATAAGAACAAAATTTAAAAAAACTCCTTTGATACGTAATTTGAAACAAAGAACCAACAAGAATCAAGAATCCTTTGGATTCAAACAAAAACTATCAATAATATATTCAATTAACTAATCAATATATGAAAAAAAAAAGTAACCAAAATAGGCACATAACGGCGTTTTTATAACCCAACAATATTCAAAACCCTAATCAAATAATAATTTATAACCTAAATTTCTATTTTAAAAAAGATAAATTCCAAAACTACAATAACAAAAAAATGACATTTTCACTCCTGAATATAACAAAAGCAATTCTTTATAATTTTCCATATTATTCCTCTAGACTAGGAATACGGTTAAGATTGATGGGCCTAACATTCAGAGGCTAGTCCAGGTCGCGGGGTTGAGCATTTGACAGTTGGGCATTTGGAGGCTGAGCATTCAACGACTAGGCATTTGGAGGCTAGGCATTTGAGGATGAGCATTTGGCTAAACGACTAGGCGTTCGACGGTTAGGCGTTCGATGGTTGGGCATTTGAGGCTGTGCATCTGACGACTGGGCATTTGGGGCTGAGGATTCAGCTCGACGGCTGGGCATTCGATGGTTGGGTGTTTGAGGCTGAGCATTTGACGGCTGGGCATTTGGTGGCTAAGCATTTGGGGGTTGAGGGTCTAAGAATGGATTGGGCTCTAATATCCCCCGTTGATAGTACCATTCTAGATGGTTAGTTAAAGCTGAGCGAGTTCCAACGAGGGCGCCATAATAATCACACTCACAAGGATAAAGAGGTTCCATGATTAACAATCCTAAAATAATAAGGATCAAAAACAGAAAAACATAGCGAAAGATTTTACAAGCTAATGACATATATAGCGAGAAAATTAAGGTTTCGGACAAGAGAAGAAGACATAATATGAGTTTATATAGTTGAGTGAATGAGAAAGCTGTAATTTTAAACACCACACATACACAAGAAAAATATATTTGACAGATATCCTGGTTTCCTTATCAAAAAATATCAACCAACTTTAAATGATATATATGTATATAGCCACACACACAAAAGAAATTCTGAAAATATATGCATGAAATTAGCAAAAAAATCTAATTCAGAAAAATAAAGATAAAAACATGATACAATTATTAAAAAAGCAAGAATTTTAGAAATTTTAAACTTTTAAATTGTAATATAATAAAATCAATCATCAATCAATTAAATATATAAGAAAAAGTTAAACTAATAAAATAAACACACAAAAATATAATTGAATCAAATCATGAAATCAATATCTCATTTATGGTGATAATTTGGGATGTACATAACAAAATTTAATACTAAAAATAAAATAAAATCTAAGAATAGAAAGAAATAAGTAAAGAATAAAAATAATCTAAATAAATTGTGCATTACGTTTTAACATGAGAAATCTAGTGGGAAAGTATGTAATAAAATATAAAAACAACAAAAATCGAATAGAATTAATGTTGCAAAAGAAATAATACCATAAACAATGAATTTTAAAACCCCACAAATATCATTTTTTAAGATATTCAAATTTCATCCTAATTGATTTAAGGAACAATTTTGGATTTGATTGTGATTGAGGGACATGGTTCTTCTAAAGTGATCTTGTCTCTAAAAAAAGAAGGTAAGGGTGTATCAAAAATTAAATTTTAGTAGGTTAAGATCATAATGCACTTTAAATTAAATTAAGGTGAATTCAAATATATATATATATATATATATATATACACACACACGCACATACACACGCACACACAAGATATTATGAAAATATATGCATGAAATTAGCATAAAATCTAATTTAGAGAAGTAAAGATAAAAACCTGAGAAAATTATTCAAAAATCAAGAATTTTAGAAATTTTAAACTTTTAAAATGTAATATAATAAAATCAATCATCAATCAATTAAACATATAAGAAAAAATTAAACTAATAAAATAAACACAAAAATTAGAACCGAATAAAATCTTGAAATCAATATCTCATTAATGGTGATAATTCGGGATGTAGATAACAAAATTTAATACTAAAAATAAAAAATAAAATCTAAGAATAGAAAGAAATAAGTAAAGAATAAAAATAATCTAAATAAATTGTGCATTACATTTTAACATGAGAAATCTAGTGGGAAAGTATGTAATAAAATATAAAAACAACAAAAATCCAATAGAATCAATGTTGGAAAAGTAATAATACCATAAACAATGAATTTTAAAACCCCACAAATATCATTTTTTAAGATATTCAAATTTCATCCTAATTGATTTAAGGAACAATTTTGCATTTGATTGTGATTGAGGGATATGACTTTTCTAAAGTGATCTTGTCTCTAAAAAAGAGAAGGTAATGGTGTATCAAAAATTAAATTTTAGTAAGTTAGGATCACAATGCACTTTAAATTAAATTAAGGATGAATTCACACACACACACACACACACACACACATATATATATATATATATGAGACATATTTAGTGAGAGAAGTTTTTATTATGAGAGGATGAGAGGAGTAAATCTTGACCATACAACCATACATGGATGGTCAAGATTAAAAGTTACTTAAATGTCATGTGACCACTTAAAAAAGTCACATGCATTTATCTTCTAATGTCATGAAAATGAATAATGTATGATACCATATCTAGGAACCTCCAATTCCATGGTAATGTCATGAATGCATGAGTCCTGAACAAAGTAATGAAAATTACAACTGTAACCTTGAACAAGCACTGGAAGTCCATCCAACAAACGTCATTATCACAGAGGAAATCCATTCCCCCCTGGGTAGTGAAGTCCATTAATTACACAGTTATCGATAATGAATAAGGAAATCTATCCTTAAAACTACTATAATAGGAAGGATACAATACACCTTACCTAAAATAGATCACCCACATCGATAGGACTCACACTTTTCAAAAACAATCACTCACATCTACGGGGTTCACACTTTTCAAAAGCAAAAGATACAATCATGTATATAACCTTGTCTAACTAAAATCATGGAGAGGATATTACTCACCAATCCATTCAACAAACACATAGAGAGGATATTACTCACAAATCTATGCTTCACAAACAACTCATGCAAAACAATTACTAATTACTTCCTGTAACTAGTTTCACAATTGATTTATATGCATTTCAAGCTCATTTCACAACACTTCATCAAATACTCCTAAAAGTGCTTTAACACTCTTAAAAGAGCATACATGAGTGATTCCAACACTTAGGGAAACTCATTTCCTCAATTCATCACAATACACAAAATATGTATATATAAGCATGTCTAATTATTCCTCATAATTAACATTACAAATCAACTTGATTCAACATAATCATTGTTCATTAAAATACTCCTATTAGAGTCTCATTACTCAATAAAAACCATAAAAGAAAGCATCATATAAGTGATCCCCTTCAATTTCCCAAATAAAGGACTCTGTTCTGTTCTGTCCAACGAAGGGCGCGTGCTACGTGCATAACAGATTCTTCCTAGGCATTAGGCACTCAAACGCCTAACTCTTAAGTGCTCACACACAGAACCAGTTTCTGCAGAATTCTGCAAGAACGATCATTGTTCCATTAGGAACAAGTGATCTTCCAATCACTCAAATTCACTTCAAAGTGATTTTCTAACCTCAAACAAGGTTCAACTACACATAGCAACCTTTAATCCACTTCAATTTCATTTAATTCAATCACTTTGGGAATCAAAATCCAACATCCAACCTAAACCCCCAAAATTGACCTAAAGGGAATTAAGGATTCCAAATGATGAAAAATTATCCAAACACATCCATAAATCAGTTTCTAACTCATCCAAACTAACCACATCAAGATTCAACACAAGAATCACAAAATCACTCTCAAACCTCCATTTCTTCATTAAATTCCTCAAGAACCAAACATGAAAGAAATGAATACCAACTATCAAACTAAGTTTCCCTTACCTCAAAGACCAGAAAAGAAGTTTGAAAGTAGCTCCTCTCCTCCACTAAACTCTTCCTCCTCTTTGTTGGTTAATTCTCCACATTTGCCTTGCTTCTTGCCTTTCCCTTTGTTCCCCCTGCTGCAGCCATGAAAGAGAAGAGAAAAATGAGAGAAAAGTCTCACTTTGCTCATTTAGAAAGATTAAAATAGCCCGCTCTAACAATCGTGTGGTCACTTGGTAACTTAAGTGACTACACTGCTTTACCCTGATCTGCTAAGAATGCTTTGATTCCACCACACCAAGATTCCTAACTTTCAACAAGCTTAAAATAAATTCTAAAATTCATTAAAAATCTTGTTTCACCATTTCCATATCTGCTGGGGGTTAATCTGGCACTAAAACACAACTAATATGCTTAAAAATGTCAAACAAACTTTGATAATTCTTAAATTTTAACCACATCTACTTCCACATATTTGTGACCTAGAAACAAGTTCTCCACACTATTTTCATTAACTAAGCAGTTTAAGTCAAAATCAGGGCTAAAAATAACTATATTCCATATATAGTGTTATAACAAAGTGGCTAAACATACTCGGATGGTCGCAAAATTTTACAGGCATGACAAACTAGTGTTAGGCTACTTCTGTAACCATATACAAGTCTATCATGATTACCTTGGGTGTTATAGTTAGGCTCACACAAAGTCCTGCTAATATCAGTAATGCAAATGCAAATTTTAGTTTTAGAAAACATATGCCACTTATTTGTTCCCTAGGAACCGCGTTCCCTTGTATATACTAAGTAAGATAGGCATCCAAGCTCTGACACTACCTGGTGATGTGTAGACTAGTTTCCTTCACAAAAGTAAGAGTACCGCTACCAATTCCATACACCGATAACCTTGACTATACTAGCAAACATACAAGGAGAATTTGGATCCAACACTTCATTCTCAGGTCATATGGTTGTACACACCATCTAAGGTTACAATATATAAGAAACAAGACATAGCAAGTTTGAAAAAAAGATATGCAATGTATTTTTCAAATACATATAATCATCACTAGGTCCTTTCTAACCAAGTGACTAAAGAAAACTAGCAAATCCCATAACTAAGCTTACTTACTGCTTAAGGAGCAAGGTCATGTTTCTAGTACTTTCTATACCTCAACCTCGTCTCACAAGGGAGTAAAATGTCATCCATGCATCTCCTGCACCACTTTCCACACAAAGAAGCAACCTATGCATGATAACATAACTAACAAGTCAAGCACACTTAACTTACAACACCTAATGCCTCACTTTATCACATCACAAGTGATTCACAAGGCAACCTCCTGTTACTCAAGGTTCTAGGTATTGACCTATGACATTCTACTTCTCAAAGGATGCCTAAGGTTTCACAAATCCTATCACAAGATTCACCTTAACTAAGGGAAAAGCTCTAACTAGAATACATGATCTGTAATACCCTAGAAAATCATGTTAAGCTTGTATATGATTATAGAGATAGTCTAATACTTACCTAATATGTTTGTGTAGTTTTGTGACTTTCTGAGCACGTTTAGGCACTTTACTGTAATACTATGTGAGAAATATAGCTTTTATTTGCTCTAGAAGTGGCTTAAACTGCTTAGTTAGTAGAAATAAATGTGGAGAGTTTGTTTTCAAGTCATAAATGGGGGAATTATGCTACAGTTAAAGTTTGAGAATTTTTAGAGTTGGTTTGGCATTTTTAAGATACTAGTTGTGTGTTTTAGTGCCAAATTGACCCCCAGCTGATATGAAAATATCAGTTTTTGTGAAACAGAATTTTTAATGAATCTTAAAATTTATTTTAAATTTATTGGAAGTTACAAAATCGGATTTGATGAAATCTGAATGGTCTTAGTAGATCGGGATTTTGGTACTCAATCAAGAGAAGTCTAATTAGACTTCCCTTCTTGACATATCCCACGATAGGGATATTTGAGGGGTAGGAGCAGAACAGAAAACATAAAGAAGAGAAGAGAAAAGAAAGAAAAATAGAAGAGAGAAACCGAAGAGGAAGAGAAGAGGAGGAAAAAAGAAAGAGGAAGGGAGAGCTTGGATCTTCCATAGCCTATCCTTGGCTTCATCTTCATCTTCCTCTTATTGACCTTGACGTACGGGTGTTATTTTTATCTATTTCCTCTTATCTTCACCTTGTTTCTTGGTGGAACTTGATGAGGAAAAAGTAGGGTATGGATGGGAATAGGAAGTTAGATGTTAGTTTCTTGCTTGTTTAGTTGAAATAAGTTAGATTCTAACAAGTTTAGTACATGGTTGATAGATTGGAACCCTTAGAAACCATAGTTTCCTATTAGTTAGTTAGTTGAAACAAAGGGGTTTTAAGGTTGGAGTTTTAGTTTTAATCAAAGTTTGATTGAGCCAAAGGAAGAAATGAGGTTTATAACTTGTTTAGAGACCTCTAGTGATGATAGAAATCATTTAGAAGTGAGGATAGAGGGTGAAATCTTGGTTTGGAACCAAGATTATGCAGAAACGTGTTTTGTAGAATTTTCTACAGAAGGGTCAAGCCTAGGCGTGGACTGATCAGTTTTCAGTCTAGCGAGACAGAGACTTCCAAGCCTAGGCGTGGTAAAACCAAGCCTGGGCGTGATACAGGACAACAACCTAATACCTTGTAGTATTTATTGCATAACTTGAGTTGTAGATATTGGATTAACCTGATTCTAGTGGCATTTGAAAGCTAAGGCATAAGGCTATCTACCTGTAAAATTTTAGAATTTTATTAGTTAGGATGAATTTTTGATGAATTTATGATAAACATCCTTTTTAGGTGCCTAGAGCAGATTTCATCAAAATTTCTATTTTGATGTTTTGAGTTTCCTAATTGTTAGAATCTTTTGTTTATGCCAAGTAGAGTATGTTGAAACTCTGATAGGAGTAATTGATAAAGTGGAAATGTATTAAGTCAAGTTGACTTGAAATGCTAATTACAGGAGGTAATTAGACATGACTATATATATACATATAATTTGTATTGTGATGGATCGAGGAATTGAGTTTCCCTAAGTGTGGGAATTATTCGTGTATGCTCTTTTAAGAGTGATAAGGTACTTTTAAAAGTATTTGATGATTTGTTTGTGAAATAAATTTAGAATGCATATAAATTAATTGTGAAACTAGTTTTGGGAAGTAATTAGTAATTGTATTGCATGAGATGTTTGTGAAACCTATTGAGGTTTGTAATGCTAATTATGAGAAGTTAATTAGACATGATGATATACTTAATGGTATGGTTTGCCTTTTTGAAAGGTGTGAGCCCCGTGAAAGTGGGTATTCTATATTAGGTAAGGCACGTGGTAACCTTCCTAATATAGTGAAGTACTTGAGGATTAATTTCCTTGTTCATTATCGATAACCGTGTAGTTAATGGGATTTCACTACTCGGGGGGGGGGGATAAGATGTCCTCTGGGATAATGATGTATGCTAGATGAGACTTCTAGTGCTTGTTCAAGGTTATAGATGAAACTATGGACTTCCATTACTTTGTTCAAGTTTCATGCATTCATGACATTACCATGGGAGTGAAGGTCCTGGATGTGGTATCATGCATTATTCATTTTCATACTTAGGAATCTGCATAGACATAATCATTAGTCATAATTAAGTCTAGCATGGCAATTGTATGGGCGGTTGCTATCATGACATTTTGCAATTGTATGAGCAATTGCTTGTTGTTGAGATGAGATGTTGTAACTTCTATAATTGAAGTATCAACGAGATAATTGTGTATTGTTGCAATGAGGAGTTGTTGCTTCTATGATTGAAGTATCAACGAGATAGTTATGAATATTATCTATTTGTCTATATATATATATTTATATTTATATATACTTTGGTATTGGAATACTTCTACTGAGATATGTTTTCTCACCCCAATTGTATTGCCATGTAAATCTAGGTGTAAGCTCTTCAAAAGAGAAGAAGAAGATGTATAAGGACTAGTATAGTATAGATGCTATTTTGAGATGAGCACATATTTGTTTTATATTTGCTTAGTTGTTTCAGGTTATGTATAATAGTATGCCTTGAGACTGTGATGTATATATAACTTTTACTATCGTGGCTCTCCATATTTCCTCATTATGTATGAATAATATGGGTTTAACGTTTATGAATGTTAGTGGTAGCAGGGTCAATATTGGGTTATTCATTTATATGACAATATATATGGGCAGCAAATATTGGGCTGTTACATTTTGGTATCAGAGCAGTTCATCCTGTTGAGCTGGGGTATGAACTGACTATGCTTAGGCATGTAAAAGTTTCTCTGTGTGTTGTGTATTTCTTTATCTCTTGTTTGAGATGTTGGAAAAAGATTGCATAATTTGCTTTAGGTTGGATGTTGGTGGCTACTGTTACACGGTTACATGATGTTGAGACTGCAGCTCAATATGTAATGTTCTGTGTGAACAAGAAACTATGATTCCACCTAGGCGAACTGGGAGAACAGGAATTCTTCTAGTGAGGGACCAGTGTGATGTGTGTTGGAGATCTTGAATATGTAATGATCTTGATGGCGAGTGAATTTTAGGGACAAAATTCTAAAAAGGTGGGGAGAATGTAATACCCTAGAAAATCATGTTAGGCTTGTATATGGTTACAGAAGTAGTCTATACTTATTTAACAAGTCTGTAAAGTTTTGTGACTATTTGAGCACGCTTAGGCACTTTGTTGTAATATTATGTGTGAAATATAACTGTTATTTATTTCAGAAGTGGCTTAAATTGATTAGATAGTGGAAATAAACATGGACAATTTTTTTCCAAGTCATAAATGTGAAAATTGTACTACAGTTAAAGTTTGAGAATTTTTGGAGTTAATTTAGCATTTTTAAGCATATTGGTTGTGTGTTTTAATGTTGGATTGACCCACAGCTGATATGAAAATACCAGTTTTTGGTGAAACAGAAATTTTAATGAATCTTAGGATTTATTTTGAATCTGTTGGAAGTTACGAAATCGAATTTGGTGAAATCTGAATGTTCTTAGCAGATTGGGGTTTTGGTACCCAATCAAGAGAAGTCTAATTAGACTTCCCTTCTTGAAATATCCGAGGGTAGGGATATTTGAGGGGTAGGAGCAGAATAGAAAATGTAAAGAAGAGAAGAGAAAAGAAAGAAAAACAAAAAAGAGAAACCAAAGAGGAAGAGAAGAGGAGGAAAAGGGAAAGAGGAAGGGAGATAGCCTATCATTGGCTTCATCTTCATCTTCATCTTATTGACCTTGAGGTAGGGGTGTTGTTTTTATCCTTTTCCTCTTATCTTCACCTTGTTTCTTGGTGGAACTTGATGAGAAAAAAAATGGGGTTTGGGTGAGAATAGGAAGTTAGATGTTAGTTTCTTGCTTGTTTAGTTGAAATGAGTTAGATTCTAACAAGTCTAGTGCATGGTTGATAGTTTGGAACCCTTAGAATCCATAGTTTCCTATTAGTTAGTTAGTTGAAATAAAGGGGTTTTAAGGTTGGGGTTTTAGTTTTAATCAAAGTTTGATTGAGTCAAAAGAAGAAATGAGGTTTATAACTTGTTCAGAGACCTCTAGCGATGATAGAAATCATCTAGAAGTGAGGATAGAGGGTGAAATCTTGGTTTGGAACCAAGATTATGCAGAAATGTGTTCTGGATAATTTTTTTGCAGAAGGGTCATGCCTAAGCGCAACTTGGTCAAGCCTAGGCGTGGACTGATCAATTTTCAATCCAGCAAGACAGAGACTTCCACGTTTGGGCATGGTAAAACCAAGCCTAGGTGTGATACAGGACAACAACCTAACAACTTGTACTGTTTGTCGCATAACTTGAGTTACAGATATCGGTTTGACCTGGTTCTTGTTGTATTTGAAAGCTAGACATAAGGTATCTACCTGTAAAATTTTAGAATTTTATCAGTTAGGATGGATTTTTGGTGAATTTATGACAAATATCCTTTTTAGGTGCCCAAAGCAGACTTCATCAGAATCTTTATTTTGATGTTTTGAGATTCCTAATTGTTAGAATCCTTTGTTTATGCCTAGTAGAGTGTGTTGGAACTCTAATAGGGGTAATGGAAGAAGTGTGAATGTATTAAGTCAAGTTGACTTGAAATGCTAGTTACAGAAGGTAATTAGACATGGCTATAAATACATGTTTGGTGTATTGTGATGATTTATGTGAAATGGAAGTTGTATAAGAGTTACAATATGTTCATGGACCTTGTGGAAGTTAGAAAATCACTTAAAAGTGATTTTGAGTGAGTGTAAGATCACTTGTTCCTAATGGAGCAATGATTGTTTCTGCAAACTTATGCAGAACCATTTCTAATTTGAGAGTGCCTAAGCGCTAAATTGTTGGGCGTCTAAGCGCCCAATGCCCAAGAAGAACTTGTCAGATGTGGAGAGCACCTAAATGCTGTGTGGCTGGCCGTCTAGGCGCCCAGTTCATAAAAAGTTCAGGTTATGCATGTAGTGTGCCTAAGAGTGCAGAATCTGAGCTCTTGAGCGCCCAGTGCAGAATAGAACAAAATAGAGCCTTGTTGTGGGAAATGGAAGGGGATTTTGGTGTAATGCTTCCTAAAGAGTGTTGAGACACTAGTAGGAGTATTTAATGAAGTGAGAATGTGATGAATCATATTGATTCGTAATGCTAGTGGTGAATCAACTTGATTCGTAATGCTATTTACGTGAGATAATTAGGCATGACTATATACATATAAATTGTATTATGAGGAATCGAGGAACTAAATTTCCCTAAGCGTGGGAATTATTCATGTTTGCTCTTTTTAGAGGGTTAAAGTACTTCTATAAGTATTTGATGAAGTGTTATAAATTGAATGTGAAATGCATGTAAATCAATTGTGAAAACTAGTTATGGGAAGTAATTAGTAATTGTATTGCATGAAATATTGGTGAAACCTATTGAGGTTTGTAATGCTAATTATGTAGAATAATTAGACATGATGATATACTTGATTGTATATTTTGCCTTATGGAAAGGTGTGAGCCCGTGAAAGTGGGTGTTCTATATCAGGTAAGGCGCATTGTACCCTTCCTAATATAGTGAAGTATTAAAGTATAAAATTCCTTATTCATTATCGATAACTATGTAGTTGATGAGACTTCACTACCCGGGGGGGATAAGACTTCCTCTATGATAATGATGTATACTGGATGAGGCTTCCAGTGCTTGTTCAAGGTTATGGATGAAACTATGGACTTCCATTACTTTGTTCAAGTTTCATGCATTCATGACATTACCGTGGGATTGGAGGTCCTGGATGTGGTATCATGCATTATTCACTTTCATACTTAGGAAATTGTATAGACATAATCATTAGTCTTAATTAAGCATAACATGGCAATTGTATGGGCGGTTGTTATCATAACATTTTCATGCATTGCAATTGTATAGGCGATTGCATGTTGTTGAAATGAAGAGTTGTTGCTTCTCTGATTGAAGTATCAACAAGGTAATTGCGTATTGTTGCAATGAGGAGTTGTTGCTTCTATGATTGAAGTATCAACGAGATAGTTATGAATATTATCTGTTTGTGTGTATATATATATATATATATGTATTTGTATTTGTATTTGTATATATACTGGTATTGGAATACTTCTACTGAGATATATTTTCTCACCCCGATTGTATTGCCATATAAATCCAGGTGCGAGCTCTTCGAAAGGGAAGAAGAAGATGTATAAGGACTAGCACAGTATAGATGCTGTTTTGAGCTGAGCACATATTTGTTTTATATTTGTTTAGTTGTTTCAGGTTATGTATAATAGTATGCCTTGAGGTTGTGATGTGTATTTAACTTTTGCTATCGTGGCTTTCTATATTTACTCATTATGTATGAATAATATAGGTTTAACGTTGATGAATGTTAGCGGTAGTAGGGTCAATATTGGGTTATTCATTTATATGATGATATATTTGGGTAGCAAATATTGGGCTGTTATATTTTGGTATCAGAGCAGTTCATCCTGTTGAGCCGGGGTATGGACTGACTATGCTTAGGCATGTAAAAGTTTCTCTATGTGTTGTGTATTTCTTTATCTCTTGTTTGAGATGTTGGAAAAAGGATTGCATGATTTGCTTTAGGTTGGATGTTGGTAGCTACTGTTACATGGTTACATGATGTTGAGACTGCAACTCAATATGTAATGTTCTGTGTGGACAGAAAACTATGATTCCACCTAGGAGAACTGGGAGAATAGGAATTCTTCTAGTGAGGGACCAGTGTGATGTCTGTTGGAGATCTTGAAAACCTTAGTTGTGAGAGACTAAGTGTTGATGACGAGTGAATTTTGGAGACAAAATTCTAAAATGGTGGGGAGAATGTAATACCCTAGAAAATCATATTAGGCTTGTATATGGTTACAGAAGTAGTCTAATACTTATTTAACATGTCTGTAAAGTTTTGTGACTATTTGAGCATATTTAGGTACTTTGTTGTAACACTATGTGTGAAATATAGCTATTATTTACTCCGGAAGTTGTTTAAATTTCTTAGATAGTGGAAATAAATGTGAAAAGTTTGTTTCCAAGTCATAAATGTGGAAACTGTACTACAGTTAAAGTTTGAGAATTTTTGGAGTTAGTTTAGCATTTTTAAGCATACTAGTTATGTGTTTTAATGCTGGATTGACCCACAGCTGATATGAAAATATCAGTTTTTGATGAAATAGAATTTTTAATGAATCTTAGGATTTATTTTGAATCTGTTGGAAGTTACGAAATCGGATTTGGTGAAATCTGAATGTTTATTTATATACCTTATTTGATAAGGCTGCTAATGGCTTTCTCGTCCTATAATTTTTTATGAGACAAGATATAGTTGATAGCCAATGGAAATAGTTATATGTTGAAGGTATCTAACTTTAAGGAAGGTAGCACCCAGAATAATATAGGGAAAAAAAACTTTCAGATAATTCACCTTGGTGAAATAAAAGTCCTTTCAAGGGAAATAAAATAAAATAATGACAAGCCCAAATATAAAGGGTTGTGCTACAAGAAATAGAACTTACAGAAGGAATATTGATTTCCTGTACAAATGCTATTGAAACTTCAGCATTGTTTATGATAAACTCCATTGCATTAGGACATGTTAGGCATACAGCCAATTTAAAGTCATTTCCTAGTTGAATGACAGGATGAGTACAATAGATACTTGACAATCTATTTTGAGTTCTGGGAGAATGTTTGAAATAATAAAAGCAAGCACATTGAGACTAATTGGGAGAGGTATAAAACACAAACTAAGGGTATCATATAATAGGACACATGTTACTGCATAGCTATTACAAGCCTGCAAACAGCAAGTATGAATCAAGTCACTCAAGTCCCATTGGAATAATTACCATAATACTAATCATATAATAATAAGGTATTATCCCTTGTGATGTCAAGTGAAGAATAATGATACAACTACAAGCAAGGTCAATGAATTTTTTTAATTACATAATTATAACTAGGAACCAAATAACCAATTAGTTCAATCCATTAAATGGTTATTTGGTCCCTAACTATGATTAACATACAAAAGAGTTGCTTAATTGTAATTTCCCTTACAAAAAAAAAGGTGCTTTACCTCCATTGAAATTATCCATTCGGGGCATTTGGACCCATATATGCCACAACAGTCACCTTTGTGGCATAAAAGCACTAGTTAGATTAATTACATATATTCCCCAATACAAAGTATGTTGATAGAGCAAGATGGGTTATACTTACAAGATTGACACCATGGCTCCTCATGGCAGAACCCATTCAAATGGCAGTATCATAAGCCTCCTGATATGTGAGCCATTCATAGGGACCCACTTGCAAATTCAGTTGAATGTTCATATAATGTACCTAATTCAAGGGGGAAAAAATAGAATTTTTTGTTTTTGGTAATAATCTAGATGTCAAAAATTCTATTTTGGTCCATTACTAATGTGTTCATTCTCAATTTAGTCCCTATTAATCTTTATAATTTAGCCCTCATTAATCAAAATATACTATCATAATAAGGAATTAAATTGATATAGATTTTGACAAGTGAGGGACTAAATTACAAAAATTGATCTGTTAACTAGATTCGCCAAGCTACTGTAGGTAAGAATTAAGAAATGATGGATGCAACAGAAACACATGAAAGTTTGTACCTTTGAATAGGTTTTATTTTTTTGTACCATGTTCATCAATGGTATAAGCATGAACTTTGACAACACCTGAGTTCTAAAGCTACAATTGAATTTGGTCTATATAGATTACTGAGATTCAATTTTACTACAGAAACGGCCTTAACTGTTACATGTGAAAAATAAAGGCAACCACCAAGGCATGACTTGTCATGATACATTATCAAATTTCGCTCCCTACCAACCACAACTTAGTTTAAGCAAGAAAAACAACAAGGTAAGTCACAACTATGGGTAAAACAAAAAATTAATGATAGGCTAATCATACTATTCCATAGGTGAACATCATTTAGAGGAGAATTGGTTTCCAAATACAAATATGGGTCAATTAGTATCGATATACAAACATAAGGATAATGGTGTTCTATCATAATGACCATAACGGCCCATATATGGTGTTCTATCACAATGATCAGCATCAAATCAAATAGAAAGAAGGATAACACACTTAATGGTTATCTTGTAATGAACATCTTCACTTATTCACTCATTCACAACATACAAAGCCTTTCAATTTAATCATCAACATACACTACATACAGAGCCAATTACTTGAATAATTATCCAGAACTTAATAAGTATTAATATGTAGTCATGGGGAACAAAATTTGGTGAAAAAACTAGTTCAAGGCAATAAAAAAAATTTCTACCAAATCATACATCTCAAAAAATGCTAATTGCAAGTCTGCACTTTAGATTGCTAGATAAAAAAATAAAAAAAATTATATAATTCTTTCAATAATCAAAGTTATAAAATTGTACATTCACATCTATGGGAGTTTAATGATTTACCTATCAAACAATGCAGATTAGTTATTCAAAATCTTTACTGGTCGAGCTTGACATCTTGGATGTGTTCTTCACGTCGTCGACTGACGAGCTATTCATCTTCTTCTCTTCCACTCGAAACCACGACTGCGAATGGGTATTGGGTAGAGGAATCAGATAAATGGGTGTTCATATCATTGAATACTAAATAGTTTACCAAATAACAGAGTTCCTATCAGAGTCATCCACAAACTTAGTTTCAAAATACATATGGGACATAATCTAAGTTACCTTATTGCTCTTTTGCTCTGTATAAAACACATCATATAGACAAACTATAGCTAAATTATGCAATTTCATTTCATTTGATTACCGTAAGAAGCAGAGTCCCAGTCATGATCTTCTGATCGGCAGTCATAGGCCACATCTTTTGTAACTTCTCCCTAGCAAGCTTGGGTGCATCTGGACTGCTTTTCAAGGTTGGCAGGTAGATGACATACAGGATCAATGGCACCAACACCAACGACACCAAATCGGGAACAATCCCAGCCTTGGCCCAGTCCAACCACCCAATGGTCTGGTTAATTGAGTTTTAAGTAAGAGTGGCTCACAGAGGATTTGCTGTCATTGCAGTAAAAAACATCGCCAATGAAATCACCGAAGTCTGAAAGCAAGTCAGCATAAAAAATGACCCCAACCTGTTCTCAGTTTCGTCGCCGACGTTGCTACCGCAAGCGACATAGAGAGACTTAACCAAAGGAATAAAAATGCCACATGTTCTAGAGAAAACGAAAGGAATGACCGGTGCCAACAAGGCTTCGTTCAAGACCAAGTTGTAACCTAACCCTATGGAAGAGCTACCGAAGAGGGAGATGAATTGGTAAGCAACATGGTTACCGAGGCCGGTCTTGATGAAGGCTTTGGTGAAGAAGAAGGTGAAGCAAATGAACCAGGGGATGGGATTGCCAAAGCCAAAGAATACAACAATGAAAGGTAGGGTTTTAGTGAGAATGGAAATGCCCAAACCTAAGATAGCAATGGCACCGAGTGGGAGTGGCTGGGTGATGATGCTATATTAACCTTTCTGCTAGAGCTCGCCATCGGATCGTTTACTCTGCACCATCACTAGGACCTAACAAAGGATTGAGTTTTTTTTTTCTTTTTGGATCTGGTGTTCATTGCAATAATTGGACATAAACAATTTTGTTGTTGTTAAGGGTCTTTTAGAAATTTATCACTTCCTTTTCAACTTGATTAACAGGTAATGAGTAATGCACCACAACCATCCATTTAATTATCATAGCATCTAACGAATCAGACAGCAAGATCCATCAATAGACCCTAAATAAAAGGGTCCATATTAAAATGACCCCTCAAATCTCTCTATAATTGGGAAGTGAGGGATTCATTAAAGAAAGATGCAAACAACAAGATCCATTTAATTATCAAAGCATCTAATGACTGGATCATTTTAATATGGACCTTGTTATTTAAGGTTCATTGATGGATCCTGCTATTTGAGTCATTAGATGTATTAAAAATTGAATGGACGGTTGTGAACCATTACTGGTTACTTGTTAATCAGGTTGTAAAGGAGATGAAAATTTTTTAATAGCCTTTAACAGAAACACAATTGTTTATGCCAAGTTTTTGCAATGAACACCCTGGACCTAAAAAAAAAGCATTGAATCCTCTATCAGAATCATTTTATGCTTGCATTTTTTGTCTTCGAAAATAAGGGTGCGGCGGCAGACAAAGCATTGCAAAGCACGACGGCGGCGTCAGTGTCAAGCTCCTTGTAGTGGTTGCTCCGACTAGTATTTTTTGTAGAAAGGTTTGAACTTGCTCCAGAGCACGATGACAAGAAAACACCGCCATTGACGGAACTCTACTGCACCACCGCCCATGGTTATCGGTCTTGAAGCTATGTGAACTTTGCAAAAGCCCACGACCTTGACTTTAAAACCCACCCAATTCTTTATCTTGCAGGAAAGTAAGTATCTTATGTTATTGCTCATTAATGGATTAAAGCTTTTTTCCAGTAAAAAAAGATTCATCACTTTCCAAGCTTCACAACACACAACCGAAGAGAGTTGGGGGAGGGGAATCAAATCCTTGAAAATTGGAGTTAACATCTTCATATGCAGTTCTAAATGTTAAGTCTCCAATATGAAGAAGGGAAAATTAAGCTCATGAAAATGCAACACACATTCCTGAAGGTTAGAATAATCTAAATGTTTAGTTCTAGATCTGCCCCTAGAAGCACAGTTTACAAAATCTGGATCTGCCTTTATGATTCTATCCACCGTACATGAAATTCTCAATTTGGGTATTGATTTAACTCTCTTGTTTTGATGCATTATATGATGGCACATTGCTGTTGGCTTGGGTAGCTTTGTTGGTTGGGTGGACATTGCTGCAAGGGTGGCTGGAAGATGGCACAACAATGGAGAACGGTAGCTAGGAGGTGGTGGCTGGGAGTTTAATATGACATCGCATGGGAGTACAGATTGAAATATTGATCTAAATCATCAAGTACATATGAATTAAAGATAAGAAAATGAATGATTTGAAAATACATACAATATCAAGATTTTTGAGTAATAAAATAATTTTCATTTATGCAAAATCTAAAAACTTACAGCAATGGGTAAAGTCAAAGGTTCAATAATGAACCTTTGACTAGAAGGTTCATATTAAACTCACCTCTAATGACTCAGACAACAAGGTCCATCAATGGACCCTAAATAAGAGGATCCATATTAAAACAACTCCCTAATTTCTTTGCACAAAGCTAAGTGAGAGAAATTAATGGGAATTGGAGCCCTATGGAACCTTATTTGTCCTTAGTGACTCTCTTCATTGGGAACCTTAACTTCCTGAATCCCTGCCAGTGCATCAATGCTGCTATTTCATGCCGCATTCACATCTTCAAAACCTGAGAGCATCGACACCTAAGATATATTTCTTTCATTTTCCGTCTACATCACGCCTTTTGTTCTTTTACCAATTTATTTGTCATTCCTTAGCTCTGAAAATGAGCACTACATTGAAAGATGAGGCGTGAGAAACATTTGTTGTCCTCTCTCATTTTCATTGTCAAGAACCTTAATGATACAATTTTTGAACCCCTTATTAGTGAAGCAGAGGTACATGGAAGATTCTTCCTTCCAAAGTATCAATCCCCCTTGCTTATTGCTTATTTTAATAACATTTGTTAAATCTAATGTGCCATTTTTGTTTGTTTAATTATGTTTACTTTTTTCTCTCCAGTCCTAAGGTAGTACTTGAGTGGAAAATGTTGAATATATTTTTTTCAAATTAATAACAATAATTTGATGCATATAGTGTGATTGTTTGAGACTGCAGAAGCAATTGTGAAAAAGGGAAAGCATATGGAAGTAGAAAAAGTTGATGAAGTTGTTTTCAGAATCAAAATTCCCACCAACAGGTACCTATATCTTTCTTCTTTGCTGCAAAAGAAAAAAAAGAATGTGTATCTACGGTAATCTTTGTCCATTTATTGGCTATAATAGATTACATGTATTTTAGTTATTTTAAACGGTATGTTATATTGTCCTAAAAATGACTACTTTTTCAACATCCTTAGCACCAACAATATTCTAGACAGGATAACATGTGTTAACGGAATGTGAAAATGTATGAATCTTTTACTCATTCAAATCTAGAATAATGAATGTTTTTGGTAATTTTCATAATTTCATTTAAAAAATTGGAAAGAGTTGCTTGCAGCCAGTATATTATTGCAAATTAGAGTCTTTCAATATTTTTTTGTTTTATTTACTATGCACATTTAGAACTTTTTGACTTCTTGAAGTAAGCATTATATCTCATAGATTATCATCTTCTTTTTCAATAGGTATTTCTATGGAGGGTCTACCTCTTCCATGGCAGATAATGAATTTAGGTTTCTGATTGTCCTCAAAATCATAAATATGTTAATTGAGCTTATGAATTTGTGTATAAGTTCTTGCTGTAATGATGATGAGTATACAAGCCAAGCATAAAAGTATAATTGTCATAATTGTCATTTTTAACTTTCTTTTTGTAGGGTGTTGCTCCAGATTTTCTCTGTGGCCCAGCATGAAATTTTATTGTCGAAAGGGAATATGAATTTCCTTTTCTTAAGACAAATGAAAGTCAAATGCAAGGTGAGGATTTGCCTTCCTCATTTTTGTTCATTGTGGTATGGTGCTATTAATTTATCTTTGTGAAGTATAGATCTCTTTTCGTTGTTGTGTTTGTATATTTGAGTAATCTATCACCTCTCTGCTCTATGTTTTGCACTTTAGGTATCTACCATTTCAGGATGAGAATGTGATGAAATTCCATCTTGCTACCCTCCTCATGAAAAGCAAATTTATAGAATGAATGTCCACCGAAATGTGAGAAAGTAAATATAAACTAGAATGAATGGAAAGGAGAAGAAGAGGATTGTAGAAGAAGAGTGTGACATGGCAAGTTTTAATCTCACGTGGATTATAGATCACAAGTCGCAAATCTTAGGTAAAAGTTTGTTTGTCACATCAACACTTAAAAGATCCATCTTAATAATACGGACCAAAAAGAGAGATCAAAACTAAAAAAATAGTATATGTATAAAAATAAAAAACATATTTAAACCCATATATTATTAGATGAGGCTCATAGATTGGATTTATATAAAGTAATATTATTATATTTAAAACATGGTAAATATCCACATACAAAAATTAGAGAAACAAAAGTACATATCTAGTTTTTGTATAATCAAATTTACTTTTTGAACTATATCAAATCCATATACAATAATGTTTAATTGTTTTACGACTATATATATCTTAATCCTTCCAACAATTTATATTCCGTAACCAGCAATAAGCTTTTTAACATACTTATCGATCTGCTTTCTTATCTTTAGTATGTGTTTTAAAGTCTCTTATAATTAATTTCCTCTAACCATCGTTCGAAGATATTCGCTTTTGGTGATACAGGTGGCTCAGTTAAAGAAAGAATTGGTTAGACTTTAGAAACACCATGCTATGTCATTTGTTAAGATAGCCAAATAATCCAATCTCTTTCTATTATTAGATAGGAAAATAATTCAGCCAATCTCAGAAACACATCAAGAGCTATGTCAGATTTCAATTCATCATACAGAAAACCTTGGAAATGGCATCAACTCCATTTCCTTAGTGATGGTTTTTATTTAAATAAATAACTGTATTTTAATACATTCACCAACGTTAAAAAAAAAGAAAAAATGAAAGGGTTAATTATTAGTAACTAGGAAAAATACCCCCTCTCCTTGAAACGCGTGAAACAGCACACATGAATATATATCCAATCTCAGACAGCTATCGAATTTTACTGAAATATTTTGAATAGCTTCTTTGGCACCGATCGACCGAAATGGGGAACACTTGCAGTCCATGGTGCTGGTGAAGGTAACGGTGAAGGTACTGGAGACCATGCTCCTTCTGGTGGCAGCACAGTTATGACAAGCTTTTGGCCAACTTGGCAGTGATTACCAACACCAGAAATGTACCATCTTCTCCCTGGGCTTGTCAATACAATCACATCATTCCCACTAGTTAATACTTGCGCTGTTGGGGGAACCGAGCAGTTTATGAAGTCAGTTCCATTCACTCTGATCACATTGTCCTTCCCAGGAGGATACTTGAATACTACAAATTTATTAAAATTTTGTCACAAATTAATGAAAGTATATATACATATATATAGATAGATAGAACATATAGTTAAATTGTTATTTGTGCATTATTAATGTTTTTCATGAAGATTATATAAGTAGAGATATTCTTAGGTGCTGCAAGAAAAATCTCTTATTATGTATCATTGAATATATTACGAATTAGCTATAATATTAGAAGTGTAGTTAAAGTAAAATACAATAATGACACACAAAATTAATAAAATGCACATTGAATGATACAAAGTTTGCTTTGAGAACACCTTAAAATTTCTCCTATAAGTATGGTTTTGTAATCAAACTAAATATATGCCCAAGGGACACTATGAAATTGAATGAGCTTACTAAGTATGTCCTCGACACGGAAGACCTTGTTTGCAGCCCAAGCTTGGTAATCAAACCAAGTTGTCCAACCACTTTCATCTCCAACTACGAATTCTTTTGCTCCCACAGCCATGGCTGAGAAGATGGTAGCAGTGAGTGCAACAAGGATGAGGGCACGAGAGAGAGCCATGCTTGGTTCACTGTGGGAAACTATAGCTCTTTCTCTGTTTGGGGTACATATGATATTGAGATTGAATTTGAATATTTATAAGACTTCAGGAGCAGTCTACAAGGATTGCCATAACTATGTTTTGTGCTGTCACAGACGGCTGAGGACGGCTTGGCAGACTTGAATATTAATTTAACCTGTAGTATAGTTCGGAGACAAGAATGTTGATTACATAATATATGAGGATGTAACATATATAAGTGAAAGAAGTGAAAATTGAAATGGTCACAATCTCTTCCAGAGTTAAAAAATTTGAGTTGGGGGAGGGAACATTCCTCCTCCTTTTCTTTTCTACTCAAACTCATATCTTTTGTCATGCTAGGAAAAATATAATGCAACTCGATTTTTTTAATTCCATCGTACTTGTTCTCATTCTATCTCTTTTCTTTCCATATTATTCTTTATGCTTTTTAAAAATTCTAAAGATATTATTTTATATTAAAGCAAAGGCAAAACAAATCCAATTTTAATGATTCCAAATACAAGTAAGGATAAAACTATTAATGTGAGTTATAACCCTCGAGCTAACTCTATTCAACCCATCAAAATAATTGGTTTTAAATTTTTTTTTCAACTCATAACCATTTTTTGTTTTTGTTTTTTTGTTTTTCCAACTCATGTAAATCGAGTTAGTTTGACACTTAACCCATCATGCGTTAAACCCTTAAACCATTGTGAGACTAACTAAGAAGCATGAATATAGATGCGAGACATGCATACAATACAACACACATACGTTGTATTGGAAAAGTAATAGAAATAAAATAGATGAATAATTAAAATTAAAATTGAATAAATAAAATAACTTATCACATTTATTGGCTGAGACGTGCAAGTGCATTGGACTTAAGAGTATTTCATCATCATAAGTTGATTACTCGATGTAGACGGTCTCATAACTAATACTCTCCAAAATACAACAACTACTTCTTTCTAGTTCTGCACATGAAATAGTAATGACATAAGAACAACTTGTAGGTTTACTCACAGAAACTACAATAAAAGAGTACATTCTAAAAAATAATTGTTTGTATGTCCAAGTTGTTAAAAAACAGAGAAATAGTGACATTAAAAAAGTTTGGAAAAGGTTTCTATATATTCTCTGAATTAATCAGTGTGTACAAGGTGATTATCAATTTATAAGAGATGTAGTCTATATAAATAATGAAATACAATCAAATATAATAAAATAATATCTCTAATTATATGTGAATCAAATCCTTAAAATAACACAAAATCAAGTCTAATTTAATTTCGATATATGTTCTAGATATTCTAACACTCCTCCTCAAGTTAAAGCTAGCTTGTTACAATTAGACACATGAAAATAAAATAAATTAAAAAATTCTAAAAACATAAAGTCGAGATCTTGGAGAAGTCAGGAGGCTCAAACTGCATTTAGGATAAAACCAATCTGTATTTAGGACAATCATAATGGGAACAGAGCCAAATTGCATCTGTGATGAAATCAATTTGCATTTGATTGAAAATAACTGCAACGGAGCCAATCTATTAGACAGAAGTGATCAAAGGCTGGAATAACGGAGACAAAGTCAATCTTTCAGGCTGAATCTGTTAGGAAAGCCAATTGTATCCCATTATTCTTGTTGTAAATATGGTAACTGTTCATATTAGAATAGCTTGATTGTAGGAGTAGAATTGTTGAATTATAGGAGCAGAATCATCAATTATAAATATGTATTCTTGTATATATTGCGCCTCTGTTCCTGAGTAACACAAAAAAAAAGGCAGATTATTTCCATCTTCTCTTTTTATTTTACATGGTGTCAGAGTAGTGACGATCTACTTTCTTTTCTCTGCCTTTTTTTTTTACTCTGCCTGTTATGGCCAACGATGGAAATAAATCAGATTCCAACAACCCTTATTCTCTTCATCATTCTGATCATCCTGGAATGATTCTTATTTCGGATGCAGACAACTATTCGACTTGGCGTAGAGCCATGATCATTTCTTTAAATGTAAAATCTAAATTTGGTTTTGTTGATGGAACCCTCAATGCACCATTTGCCAAAACCAAACCAGAGGACTACGTAGCATGGAAAAAATGCAATTATATGGTATTATCATGGATTTTTAATTCTTTGACGCCTAATATTACAGATAGTGTTATTTTTTATGACACTGCTCATGAAGTTTAGGAAGATCTTCAAAATCGCTTTTCTAAAAGCAATGCACCATGAATTTTTCAGATCGAGAGAGAGATTACTTGTCTTGCACAAGATCAAATGACAGTTGTGGCTTATTATACAAAGTTAAAAAAATTGTGGGATGAGTTAGGATCCTACAATGATGTTGTTTGCACCTGTGGAGCAAACAATAAAAGATGCAAGTTAATGCAATTCCTCATGGGGTTGAATGAGTCTTATAGTGCTATTCGCAGTCAACTCCTTCTAATGAATCCACTACCTGATGTTGCACAGGCTTATTCTTCCATTATTTAAGAAGAAAAGCAATGAAATTTGCATGCAAGATGAGAGACAATAGAAGCGTCTACCATGGTTGTTCGAAGAGATGAACCAGTAGCCCTTGCTGTTCGACACAAATCTAGTCCTTCCTCTCGTTCTAATTCCAATAATCGCAAGCCACTGCATTGTTCTTACTATGATAAAGATCATCATACGAGAGAGACATGCTGGAAGCTACATGGTTATCCACCTGGACATCCCAAGCATACAACAGCCAAAAATAATCATTTCAAGTCCAATGGCAACAATCAATCTTCAATAAATAATATCAGAGAGACTCTAGCAACGCAACAGGTTCAGTCCCTTATGAATGGATTAACTGAATTACAGCTACAACAAATTTTGTCTATTATGCAGGGCAATGGGGCATCTCAATCAACTACTCCCAAGGCAAACAACGTCAATGCTTCTTCAAGTTTGTCTCCACCTGAACTGATAATCGATAGTGGTGTAACTGATCACATTACTTCTTCTCCAACTTTGCTTGTCAACAGTGAGGAGAACACTTCTTTACCACCAGTTGTTATGCCAAATGGAGACTAGGCTCTAATTATATCTACTGGAAATTTACCTTTCAGTCCTATTATTTATTTAAAGAATGTGCTTGGGGTGCCATCTTGTAAAGTGGATTTGATGTCTGTGAGTCGATTCATAAGAGATTTAAATTGTTCTGTAACATTCTTTCCTCATTGGTGTATTTTGCAGGATTTGATGACGGGGATGACGATTGGTTTGGTTGAACAACAAGACGGACTCTATTACTTAGTTGCAATGGTAACAAATAAGTCACACCATCCTGACTAATCAGTTCATATCATCAAAGCTTCATCTTCTCAAAACACTTCTACTTTCTTGTGGCATCAACGTCTAGGACACTTATCCTCTTCTAGATTAGACTTTATGGCCAAGATCTTGCTACATTTCCCTTTGGAACCAAATAATAATTGTAATGTTTGTGCTCTTGCAAGACAAACAAGGCTGCCTTTTTCCAATAGTTCCATTTCTTCTGTTAAACCATTTGAATTAATCCATTGTGATATTTGGGGACCTTTCAAAGTTCCTTCTTTTTCTAGTGCCAAATATTTTTTGACTGTTGTGGATGACTTTTCTCGCTTTACTTGGGTTTTTTCATGCATCATAAAAATGAGACGAGAAATTTCCTAACTAATTTTTCTCTTTTGTGAAAACTCAATTCAATAATACTATAGCAAATATTTGGGTTGACAATGGAGGGGAGTTCTTCTCTATGCGAGAATTTTTTAAACAACAAGACACCGCTTACCAACATTCTTGCATTTACACCCCTCAACAAAATGGGGTGGTCGAGCATAAACATAGACATAGCATTGAGTCAGCTCGAGTTCTTCGTTTTCAAGCTCATCTCCTTTTACACTTTTGGGTAGAATGTGTCTCCACTGCTGTTCATATAATTAATAGGTTGCCCACATCTATACTTTCTCGCCAAACTCCATTTGAGAAACTTTATGGGAAAATTCCTTCTTATTCCCACCTTAAAGTTTTTGGTTGTCTAGCTTATGCTACTAATGTTCATGTTTCCCATAAGTTTGCTCCTCATGCCACCAAATGAGTTTTTCTTGGCTATCCCGTTAGTCAGAAAGCTTAAAAATTATATGATATTGAAACTCATCAAGTCTTCACTAGCCATGATGTTATTTTCCATGAGGATATTTTCCCCTATGAATCCATTTCCCCCTCTTCCCCTCACATAGATTCTGCCATACCTGTTGCAATCTCAAACTCCTCATCTATTCAGCCAATACATGCAGAATCCATCCCTGCCAATTCTGCTACTTCTCCAATAGCCTTACATCGATCTCAAAGATCTCATTTTCCCCCTACAACTAGAGGTGATCATGGGTCGGGTCGGTTGGGTTTAGGGGGAAAATCCAAACCAATTAAGTGAGGTCGGGTTGGGTTGGGTCAGTTTTTGGGAAAAAAATTTAAGTAACCCGAACTAAACCAACCCGATTAGAATCGGGTTAGTTTGGGTTGGGTAATTGGGTTGGTCAAATTTTGAATCGGGTTGGTCGGGTTCGTGGGTCACCAGATCGGGTTGTGTACCCTAAGTGAGAAAGAATAAAATGAGGGCTTGAATTTAGGCAAAACGATGCCGTTTTCTCGGGTCTTCGGGTCATTGATCAGTCGGGTCATCGGGTTGGTTCACTAAACCCGTTACCTGAACCGATATCTGGACGGTTTTATCGAGTTTGACCCGAATAGACCCAATTACCCGAACCAACCCAGATATATTTGATCGGGTCAGGTCGGGTTATTCGGGTTTGTGGGTCGGGTTGTGCACCCCTACCTACAACCTTGCATGACTATATTTGTAATCAAGTAAGTTCTCTTGAATCATTTTCATCCTCGTCATCTTTTCCAAGTAAAGGTACACGATATCCTCTCTGTGATTTTGTCTCCTATGATCGTTACTCACCATAGCAAAGATCTTTTATTGCTACTATTACTAATGATGTTGAGCCTACATGCTATGACTAAACTGCCTCCCAATCTCATTGGTGAACAGCAATGCAATCTGAGTTGGCTACCTTAGCGGCCAACAATACCTGGTCTCTCACACCTCTTCCTCCTAGAAAGTAAGCTATCGGTTGCTGTTGGGTGTACAAAATCAAGCGCAAATCAGATGGTTCTCTTGAACGTTATAAAGCACGTCTAGTAGTAAAAGGTTACACACAGTTTGAAGGTGTTGATTATCATGACACTTTTTCACCTGCTGTTAAAATGGTAACAATACGTTGTTTATTAGCTTTGGCAGCTGCTCAAAATTAAACTTTTTACCAACTTGATTTCCATAATGCATTTCTTCATGGAGATCTTTCTAAAGAAATTTATATGTCTCTTCCTCTTGGTTTTCAGCTACAGGGGGAGAACCTTGTGTGTCGCCTCAACAACTCCTTATATGGATTAAAACAAGCCTCTTGCCAATGGTTTGCCAAGTTCTCTACAGCTATTCAAGATGCTGGATTTGTTCAGTCCAAAGCAGATTACTCTTTGTTTACATGTAAGAAAGGCAAATCATTTACTGCCTTATTGATCTATGTTGATGACATCCTCATAACCGGTAATGATCCCATTACCATAACTGTTCTTAAACAATTTCTGCATAATTGTTTCCGAATTAAAGATTTGGGTGACTTAAAGTGTTTTTTGGGTATGGAGGTCTCTCGGTCAAAGAAAGGTATTTTCATTTCACAGAGGAAATACGCTTTGGAAATTCTGAAAGATGGAGGATATTTGAGAGCTAAACCTGTGGATTTTCCCATGGAGCAAAATGCAAAATTGTCAGATGAAGGAGAATTGTTAAAAGATCCATCCTCATATAGGCGGCTTGTAGGACGCCTAATTTATTTGGCCATTACTCGTTCGGATATCACCTACTCACTGCATATGTTGAGCAAATTCATGCATGCATGCTCCACACAAACCTCATATGGAAGCTGCCATGCGTGTATTACGGCATCTAAAGAGCAACCCAGGTCAAGATTTACTTTTCCCTTCCCAAAATAAATTTATCTTTGCATGCCTTTTGCAACTCAGATTGGGGAAGCTACCCAATATCCAGAAAATCGACTACAAGTTATTGTGTTTTTTTTAGGATCTTCTCTAATTTCTTGGTGAACAAAAAGACAAGAGACTGTTTCTCTATCCTCAGCGAAAGCCGAATACATAGCTATGACTGGTGCATGTTGTGAGTTGTCTTGGCTACGATCATTGCTGAAGTATCTGCAGATATTGCACTCAAAGCTAGCATTGTTGTACCGTGACAACAAAGCAACACTTCACATTGCAGCCAACCCGGTATTTCATAAAAGAACCCGACACATAGAAATAGACTGTCACTTTATTCGTGACAAGATTCAAGATGGTTCAGTTACAACTGAATATGTTCCTTCAGCTGAGCAACTTGCTGATGTGTTCACTAAACCATTAGGGAAGGAAACTTTTTCCACAATGAAGCGCAAGTTGGGAGTTCTTGATATTCACTCTCCAACTTGAGGGGGAGTGTTAGGAAAGCCAATTGTATCCCATGATTCTTGCTATAAATATGGTAACTGTTCATATTAGAATAGGTTGATTGTAGGAGTAGAATTGCTGAATTATAGGAGCAGAATCATCAATTATAGATATGTATTCTTGTATATATTGCACCTCTGTTCTTGATTAACACAAAAGTAAGGCAGATTATTTCCATCTTCTCTTTTTATTTTATAGAATCAGACGGAACTAATCGGTGAAACTGAACAAAGATGCATATCAGAGATGTTGGATCACGCGGAACTAATCGGAGATGCGAGATCAGGCAAAACTGATTGGAAGTGCAACGGAAGAGCGGAGAAGCTCAACAAAGACTCGAAAAGGAGGAGCATAGTTGAGACAAAACCAACTACAAATAGGAGAGAGAAAGTTATGGCGAAGAGATAGAGAAAGGAAGTCAAAAAGAGAACACGACATGAGAGGTGATTAATCAAAGTTCCAAATTTACAGGAACTATGTAGCAGAATAATGATGAGATAGGTCACGGAGGATGGTACGTTCTGATACCATGTTCAAAAACAAAATAAGAAATAGTGACACAAGAAAAGTTTGGAGAATATTTCTGTATATTCTCTGAATTATCTCTGAATGAAGAATGCAAAGACACTGAATGATCTATATATTTCTAAATTATCTATAAATTAATCAGTGTGTATAGGATGATTTCTTATTTATAGGTAAGAGAGTTTATGTAAAGAAAGAAATAATTAAAATAATATCTTTAATTATATGCAAATCAAATACTTAAAATAACACAAAATTAAACCTAATTTTAATTTCAAGATATATTCTAAATATTCTAACATGCATAACATAAAAACATCCAGATTTAGTATTTATAAAAGTGAAATAAAGTGATAATTTTTTATCGGCTAGTAAAGGTTAAACCGGATAAATACCACCAGACTTTAACATCAATCCTTTGGAGATGCCTCATAATCTATAAAAAAATAAAATTGTCAAGCAGACAAGACACTATCCTCAAGCAAGACTTTACGGATTTAGATCCTCTCATGTTAATTTTTCTTTCATATGATTAAGTAAAAAAGAGAAATAGATATAAATGTTATAAATTTTTTTTCATAAATCATGATTAAGTCCTACTAATAAATACTTTTGTATTTATTTCTCTTTTTCACTTGACTACATAAGAAAAAATGACATAAGCATATCTAAATCCAGACTTTACACTTTAGCTTGTAATGCTTAACAAATACTAGAGCTTTCGCTATCCAATTCCTGTAGGCCTCTAATTTTCTTCTGATATTCTTTTGCAGTGTTTTACCGGGAATCTTTGAAACTGTTTCAAAAACAGAACAGTAGAGTGGTTGTGGATGCAGAAGTTGGATGATAAAAGAGGAATGTATTTTATTAAAATGAATTATTTTGTCCTTCTTTGGTATATTATCATTTCGTTAATTAATTAGCGTTTTTTCATGCCTAAATAAATAAAGTTCGTGCTATACGAGCCAATGGGGCTTCGCTTATTTTGTTGACGTTTTGTTATTCAATTAATGGTAAATTATGACTGAAGTTAGTGGTTTTTAGGGAGCTTTTTGATGAGTGTAAAAGTTGAAAATGTTCCAAAAGCGTTTTAGAGCATGAATACTTTATGCTTTTTTATTATTAATTTTCATTGATAATGTTGACAAATGTATTAATGGTTGAAAATTATTACCAGTTAACTATTAAATAAGTTAATAAATAAAAAAATTATTTACAAACTCAGTCTTAATAAAAACTTAAATTATGTAAAAGTATCTAAAAATTAAAAGTCTCGTCATTCTTCATCATCTCCACGTCAATCTTTCTCTAATCCTACTCACTGATTGTCTTTCCATTAACCTCTCTACTCTCTCTAAATCTCACCATCACTCACAATAAGTTGCTGCATGATGGAAGAATTCACCACTTGCAAGGTAGCCCTAAAATCATTTGTTTATTTGAAAGAATTCACCGACTATAACTTTGCTTGCTACAATTTATACGTCTTCTGCAAGTGTATCATCAAATCAAACTAATTAACTCACTCACAAAACACAAATCATCCAATCAGGTAATTCAAATTAATTGAGGTTGTAGAAACTTAGTAACAAAAATATTAACTAAAAGTTTGATTAATCAAAACTTTACACATGCTAATATTTCCTTGCTAGTGGAGCTGTCAACGCTAAAGAGAGAAATGTGAATGTCATTGTTGTCCTTGAAGATGAGGCAATTATCGGCGTAGCGCTTCAATGCGAGCAATAAAGGAAATCATGGTCTAAGAGGAACTTTTAGCCGCCGATGCTGGTGATGCCTATGACGGCTATTGACATGGGTAATAGTGAAACTGCGAATCTGTGTTTGATTGAAACTTCTGAGAAGGACTTGAGAAAAATAAGAGATCCTTCATTACTCAAGTCGAAATCCTTCATTTGGGTTTGTAGATAGAGGTCTCCACTGACGGTGATATAGTGAGTGGAGAGAAACGAAAATGAGAGAGATATTTTTGTTTGAAGGTCTAAAATGAAAAGGAAGTAAGAGATACGAGATTAAAAAAAAGAGGAGTGCTAGGAACACACTCTCTAACACACTCTTTTCAACATACTCTTTGTTATTGGGTCACGTCATCCACTAAAACATATACTCAAACTTGATTACACATTAATCGTGTTAATTACACGTTAATCTAGATAATTATACGCTAATCAAAGTTAAATATGTGTTTTAATGTATGACGTGACCTAATAGCAAAAAAGTGTGTTGAAAGGAGTGTGTTAGAGAGTGTGTTCTTAACATTTTCTTAAAAATATATAATAAAATACACTTTTAGTAAATATCCAAAACTGAAACAAAAAGTCAGACAATTGGTGATATAAGGTAATTTCAAGGGAGTATCCATGCTCCCAAACATTCTAGGAACATTGTAAACATCTCCTTGATTCAAAAGCTGAAAAGGTCAAGCAAAAGTTGAATCCTAATATCTTTGCACAAAGCTAAGTGAGAGAAATGGGAATTGGAGCCCTATGGAACCTTACTCGTCCTTAGTGACAATCTTCGTCGGGAACCTTAACTTGCTAAATCCCTTCCAGTGCATCAATGCTATTATTTCATGCCGCATTCACATCTTCGAAATCTGAGAGCAACGACACCTAAAATATATTTCTTTCATTTTCTGTCTACATCTCGCCTTTTGTTCTTTTACCAATTTATTTGTCATTCCTTTGATCTGAAAATGAGCACTGCCATGAAAGATGAGGCGTGAGAAACATTTTTCGTCCTCTCTCATTTTCATTGTCAGGAACTTAACGATGCTATTTTTGAGCCCCTTCTTAGTGATGCTGAGGTACATGGAAGATTCTTCCTTCCAAATTATCAATCCCCCTTGCTTATTGCTTATTTTAATAACATTTGTTAAATCTAATGTGCCATTTTGTTTGTTTAATTATGTTTTATTTTTTCTCTCTAGTCCTAAGGTAGTGCTTGAGTGGAAAATGTTGAATTTTTTTTTTCAAATTAATAACAATAATCTGATGCATACAGTATGATTGTTTGAGACCGCAGAAGCAATTGTGAAAAAAGAGAAGCATATGGAAGAAGAAAAAGTTGATGAAGTTGAAGACGCTGTTTTCAGAATCGAAATTCCCACCAACAGGTACCTATATCTTTCTTCTTTGCTGCAAAAAAAAAAAAGTGTATCTACGATAATCTTTGTCCAGTTCTTGGCTATAATAGATTACATGTATTTTAGTTATTTTAAATGGTATGTTTTATTGTCCTAAAAATGACTACTTTTTCAACATCCTTAGCACCAACAATTTGTTAGACATGATAACATGTGTTAACGTAATGTGAAACTGTATGAATCTTTTACTTATTCAAATCTAGAATAATGAATGTTTTTGCTAATTTTCATAATTTCATTTAAAAAATTGGAAAGAGTTGCTTGCAGCCAGTATATTATTGCAAATTAGAGTCTTTCAATATTTTTATGTTTTATTTACTATGCACAGTTAGAACTTTTTTTACTTCTTGAAGTAAGCATTATATCTCATAGATTATCATATTCTTTTTCAATAGGTATTTCTATGGAGGGTCTACCTCTTCCATGGCAGATAATGAATTTAGGTTTCTGATTGTCCTCTAAATCATAAATATGTTAATTGAGCTTATGAATTTGTGTATAAGTTCTTGCTGTAATGATGATGAGTATACAAGCCAAGGATAAAAGTATAATAGTCATATATATTGTCATTGTTAGCTTTCTTTTTGTAGGGTGTTGTTCCAGATTTTCTCTGAGGTCCAGCATGAAATTTTATTATCGAAAGGGAATGTGAACTTCCTTTTCTTAAGACAAATGAAAGTGAAATGCAAGGTGAGGATTTGTCTTCCTCATTTTTGTTCATTGTTGTATGGTGCTATTAATTTATCTTTGTGAAGTATAGATCTCTTTTCGTTGTTGTGTTTGTATATTTGAGTAATCTATCACCTCTCTGCTCTATGCTTTGCTCTTTAGGTGTCTACCATTTCAGGATGAGAATGTGATGAAATTCCATCTTGCTACCCTCCTCATGAAAAGCAAATTCATAGAATGGATGTCCACCAAAATGTGAGAAAGTAAATATAAACTAGAATGAATGGAAAGGAGAAGAAGAGGATTGTAGAAGAAGAGTGTGACACGGCAAGTTTTAATCTCACGTGGATTATAGATCACAAGTGGCAAAGCTTAGGTGAAAGTTTGTTTATCACTTCAACACTTAAAGATCTATCTTAATAATACGGACCAAAAAGAGAGATCAAAACTAAAAAAATAGTATATGTATAAAAATAAAAAACATATTTAAGCCTATATATTATTAGATGAGGCTCATAGATTGTATTTATATAAAGTAATATTATTATATTTAAAACATGGTAAATATCCACATACAAAAATTAGAGAAACAAAAGTTCATATCTAGTTTTTGTAAAATCAAATTTACTTTTTGAACTATATCAAATCCATATACAATAATGTTTAATTGTTTTACGACTATATATATCTTAATCCTTACAACAATTTATATACCGTAATCAGCAATAAGCTTTTTAACATACTTATCAATCTGCTTTCTTATCTTTAGTATGTGTTTTAAAGTCTCTTATAATTAATTTCCTCTAACCATCGTTCGAAGATATTCACTT
Organism: Ormosia semicastrata; assembly: GCA_029884595.1. Classification (NCBI taxonomy): domain Eukaryota; kingdom Viridiplantae; phylum Streptophyta; class Magnoliopsida; order Fabales; family Fabaceae; genus Ormosia; species Ormosia semicastrata. The sequence continues at coordinate 7,843,490 of JAQQTO010000036.1, read as the reverse complement.
TTGGTGATACAGGTGGCTCAGTTAAAGAAAGAATTGGTTAGACTTTTTTTGACGAGAAGAATTGGTTAGACTTTAGAAACACCATGCTATGTCATTTGTTAAGATAGCCAAATAATCCAATCTCTTTCTATTATTAGATAGGAAAATAATTCAGCCAATCTCAGAAACACATCAAGAGCTATGTCAGATTTCAATTCATCATACAGAAAACCTTGGAAATGGCATCAACTCCATTTCCTTAGTGATGGTTTTTATTTAAATAAATAACTGTATTTTAATACATTCACCAACGTTAAAAAAAAAAGAAATAATGAAAGGGTTAATTATTAGTAACTAGGAAAAATACCCCCTCTCCTTGAAACGCGTGAAACAGCACACATGAATATATATCCAATCTCAGACAGCTATCGAATTTTACTGAAATATTTTGAATAGCTTCTTTGGCACCGATCGACCGAAATGGGGAACACTTGCAGTCCATGGTGCTGGTGAAGGTAACGGTGAAGGTACTGGAGACCATGCTCCTTCTGGTGGCAGCACAGTTATGACAAGCTTTTGGCCAACTTGGCAGTGATTACCAACACCAGAAATGTACCATCTTCTCCCTGGGCTTGTCAATACAATCACATCATTCCCACTAGTTAATACTTGCGCTGTTGGGGGAACCGAGCAGTTTATGAAGTCAGTTCCATTCACTCTGATCACATTGTCCTTCCCAGGAGGATACTTGAATACTACAAATTTATTAAAATTTTGTCACAAATTAATGAAAGTATATATATATATATATATATATATATATATATATAGATAGATAGAACATATAGTTAAATTGTTATTTGTGCATTATTAATGTTTTTCGTGATGATTATGTAAGTAGGATATTCTTAGGTGCTGTAAGAAATAATTTTTGTTATATACCATTGAATATATTACGAATTAGCTATAACTTTAAAAATATAGTTAAAATAAAATACAACAATGACCCACAAAAATAATGTAACCCATATTTAATAATACAAAGTTTGCAGAACACCTTAAAATTTCTCCTATAAGTAAGGTTTTGTAATCAAACTAAATATATGCCCAAAGGAGACTAGGAAATTGAATGAGCTTACCAAGTATGTCTCCGACACGGAAGACCTTGTTTGCAGCCCAAGCTTGGTAATCAAACCAAGTTGTCCAACCACTGTCATCTCCAACTACGAATTCTTTTGCTCCCACAGCCATGGCTGAGAAGATGGTAGCAGTGAGTGCAACAAGGATGAGGGCACGGGAAAGAGCCATGCTTGATTCACTGTGGGAAACTATAGCTCTTTCTCTGTTTGGGGTACATATGATATGTTGAGATTGAATATGGATATTTATAAGACTTCAGGAGCAGTCTACAAGGATTGCCATAACTATGTTTTGCGCTGTCACAGACGGCTTAGGACGGCTTGGCAGACTCGAATATTAATTTAACCTGTAGTGTAGTTCGGAGACTAGAAAATATCGTAATGTAAACAATGTTCAAAGAATATACGATATTAATTTTGTCTTCTTTGATAAGGTATCTCCATAAGCATTATCAGTGAAACTAAATTTCGGATACTATTATAACTAAGAGACCTTCCACCAATTATCTTCTCTCTTCTCTAGGGTAAGCGATATTAGTTTGCTTCATCTCTTTTTACTGTAGTAATAAGGGTATAGTTTTAATTGAGTGTTATTATATTCACATTTGTTTTATATTATGAAAAAATATTTCTTTTTTTTTTTTTGCAATCAAGTAATGTTCGTATCGACTTGTTCGACTAATTCACATTCTCAATTCAATTGTAGGCAGACTATTTACGTCGAGATTAAAGATTCATAAAAATATTCTTAATATGCCGATTCACGCACATCACGTATTTGTCTAACATTAAATCAATCCATTAGGTTAAAATGTCATTATTTAATTCCTGTAAGTATTTTAAAGTGAGTAAATAAAATTGTATCTATCATTAATTTAATTAAGTGCATCATGATCATAAAAGTAAATAGACTTTACTGTATTTATCATTAATTTAATTAAGTGCATCATGATCATAAAAGTAAATAGACTTTTACTTACTCACTTTAAATATGATTATAGAAATATTTCCCTTAATTCTTACATTGAATTGGTTCAGTTTCTACCTTGTATAACCGGGGGGGGGGGGGGTGGGACTTATCATGTGTGAGGCTCTTTACAGTAAACCAATCCTTTTTTAGAAGAAATTGGTGAGTAAAAAATTAATAGATATTTACTTTCTAAATATTATGTAATCACTTTTTTAATAACTAGATCAGAAATGATAACTTGGGTTTGAATTAAAAAAAAATTCATTAATATCTAATTTTTAATCTCATTTTAAATTTTTAATGATATTGATGATATGATATATAAGGATGTGACATATATAAATGAAAGGGGTGAAAATTGAAATGGTCACAATCTCTTCCAGACTTAACAAATTTGAGTTGGGGAGGGAAAATTGATGAGTGTTAAATACACTTATCTTTTAAGTTTATTTATTAGAATTTTTAATTTATATTTATTTAGTTTTTGTTTACTTTATTTATTTTTAATTTTTAATTTATTTTTAAAATAATTATCTATTCTCGTAAGATTATTTTAATTTTTAGGATAAATCATCAGATTTTATGAAAAAATAAGAAATTTCTATAGATAAAAATTTGAAGGATTTGAATATTTTGATATAAGAATTATACTATTTATTTATGATATTTTATGAATTATGGGTCTACTAAATTAAATGTATTTTTATTGTGTTTTATAGGAATTTAAGGAAGGATCAAGTTAGATTCTTAATTAGAGTGTAAACAATCTCTACTTGATGACTAAGTATATCTACGTTTAATGCAAGGATCTTAAGGAGTTTCTTAATTTAAGTGAGATATTTGTTTCTTAATTTATATGGATTCAATAAAAAGAAATAGGAAACAAGAGATTTGGTCAAAGATTAATTAAGGAAAGTATCGCTATCAAACTTGTCTCAGTAAATTTGGGATAACTTTATCTATAAATATGCAATTTACCAGATTCTGGTGGCGTTTGAAAGCTAAGAAAGAGATCTACAAATCTCATGTTGACAACTTTATGTAATTAAGCTGTCATTAATATTGAAGATTGGATAAGAATTTTCAAAGAGATTTGATTCGAATTCTCGCACTCTCCTGACCTTGTTTCATTAATTAGACCATATCTTAGGTTACAGAGATCAAATCGAGGCACTGTTTGTAGGATTGAAAAGATAATAGAAAATCCTAAAACTTCTCTGTTGAGATCAAGGGCAAATTCGGCTATCTGAAGGGTGAGAAAAATTATGCAAGTCAGATACGAAAAGCTGTCAGTTTTTCTATAAAAGGAGAAAATTGAGTTTAGCAAAGTAGCTCTCTTTGGTTCAGATCATCCAGCAAAAATTTAGAGAGAGAGATGGCAAAATTTAGAGAGATAATTTAGAAGAGAGAATTGCCACAAATCTTTGGAGGACGGCCACGAAGAGAGGACGATATTCTTGAAGGCTCCAAGATCATAATCTCCGTAAAAGTGGTTTTGATTTCTCTTCCTCTTAGTTTTTTCCCTTTCTTTGGGTTTTTCTTTCTATAGATTTGAATTGCGATATGAGTTTGTTATTGATCATGAGTAACTAATCCCATAGCTAGGGCTATAGGAGATCTTGTTTTCCTAATTAATTGGTTTTGAATTCAACTTTGTTTAAGATAATTTCTTTTGGGTCTATTATATTGCTTGTATTCTTGTCAGAACTTGATCACTTTTGGCATGTTTTAATTCATTATTTGACCAGTGACTATCTGCATCCAATGAGTGGACCTATATAATAAACTTAGGATTAGATTGGTGAATGACCAAACATCAATTTATTCTATCAATGGAATTGACGATTATGTTAGTTCATCTCTTGAATTGGGGTGTAATGTATTCCTAGATAATTTAACTAAATGACCAAATAGGTGAATAATTTAGAAATAGAATATTATTTATTCATGACCATTGAGATTCAATAGCAATTAAGAGAATATTGGAAAGAGAATTACCTTACATCATAAATGAATGAATATCTGATTAATTGGATTCAAGTGAACCTTATACCCTAGTTACTCTCTAATTGATTATCTCTACATTGTTTAATTGTCCATTATTCTTCTTTATTTAAGTTCTAATTTTATTTTGAATTTCTCTTACACTTTCGATTGTCTAAATAGCTAAGAGTTTAGCTAATCTAGTAATTATCTCTTATTACTAATGGGATCAACAATTGTGATTCAAGTCCTATATTATTTTGCGATAGAGTGCACTTTCTCTTAGTGTATTTTACACGTACCAAGTTTTTGGTGCTGTTGTCGGAGAATAAGTTTGGTAATATTAGAATCGAAAAACTCTAGTTAATTTAAATGCACTTTTATTTTATTTCTTATTTTATTTTTATTTTTAATTAATTTGTCATTTCATCTCCTTGCTTGTATTTCTTGTTTATGCTTACTTGTTCTCAATTTCCTAATTTGACATTTGAACCAGAAATTGAGAAAACAGCTCGCAGATTAAGGAAATAATCTAATACTGAAGTTGTGACTGGAGAAGCTACAAGGAAGATGAGGAGAGAAATAACAGTTGAGGGGAATCGTGAAGAACAAGCTACCTTAGTGGAGCGAACTATGCTCGAATATTCCATGCCCACAGTTGAAAGGTATGGAGGGAGTATTACAAGATTAGTTGTGGCGGCTAAAAACTTTGAGATCAAATCAGCATTGATTTTCATGATTCAAACTTTTATTTAGTTTGGTGAATTACCTTCAGATGATCCAAATCAGCATCTAGCCAAGTTCTTGTAGTTGTGTGATACTATCAAGTATAATGGGGTGACAGAATGTGCAATCCAATTGCGACTCTTTCCTTTCTCTCTTAAGGACAGGGCGATTCAATGGTTAATGTCACTACCAAGGGGTTCCATCACCACATGAGATCAGTTGACACAACAATTTCTTGTTATGTATTTTCTCCCTCTAAATCTACTAAGTTAAGGAATGACATTTCTTCTTTTAATGCAATTTGATATGGATACTCTCTATGAAACTTAAGAACATTTTCAAGAGTTGATAAGGAGATGTCCACATCACAGATTACCCTTATGGTAGCAAGTATAGACTTTCTATAATGGTTTGTCGTCTGCCAACTGTTCACTCATTGATGTCGCTGCAGGAGGTACAATTTGGAGGAAAACACCGACTGAAATCCATGCATTGATTAAAGAAATGGCGTTACATAGTTATCAATGGCAAAATGATTACCAAGTACCTAAGAAACAAGTCGGTGTGCATGTTGTTGACTCCTCTACTACCATTATGAGCTAATTGGAGGCATTGATGAAGAAGTTTGATATTCTAATGGTGGCACATAGTGCAGCCCCACCCATCATATGTGAAAGATGTGGCGAACAGGAACATAAAAGTGCAAATTGTCAAGTTAGTAGTCTCTTTGCCCCTGAACCCGAAGGAGTAAATTTTATTAGTAATTTCAATCGATAGTAGTACAATTCATATTCTAATACGTACAATTCCAGTTGGAGAGACCACCTCAATTTCAAATGGGCAAATCAACGGGGTAGCCAACAAAGTCATCAGAGAGCTCAGTAACCACCTCCAAGTTCCCAAGCAACTGAAGATAAGCAAAATTTTAAAAAATTTGTAATTAAATATATATAAAATTCAGAGGCCCGAATGAAGAACATGGAAACTTAGATTAGCTAGTTGGCTACATTTATGTCAGAAAGGGCATCGGAAACATTGTCTGGCACTACTGAGCCTAATACGAAGGAATAGGTCAATGCAATTACCCTGAGAAGTGACAAGGAGCTTGAGGAGCCCTCCAAGAAAAGGAGGAGGAATTGCAAGAGCATGAAGATACTCTTGATGTGATAGCTACTGTAGAAAACGAGAAGGCAAGTGAAGCATCCTTCGCGGTATAGGTAAATGAGCCACAAAAGTCCTCTATTCCATTCCCTCAGAGGCTCGAGAACACTAAGCAAGACAAGCAATTTGCTAAATTCTTGGATATGTTTAAGAAATTACAAATTAATATTTTGTTCATTAAAGTCATCTTTTAAATGCCTAAGTATGCAAAGTTCTTGAATGAACTACTTACAAAAAATACAAACTTGAAGAATATGAGACGATATATCTAAATGAAGAGTGCTCCGCCATTCTCTTGAAGAAGCTACCACCAAAATTAAAAGATCTAGAGGGTTTTGCTATTCCTTACTCTATTGGTAACTCTTATTTTGAGAAAGCATTATGTGATTTAGATGCTGGTATTAATTTGATGGTCGATAATTTAGATGCATTATGTGAAAAGCATTATTTAATACCAAGCCCACTAAAATTTCACTACAGCTGGTCGATAGATCCATCACTTACCCTCGTGGTGTATTGGAAGATATTTTGGTGAAGGTGGACAAATTCATTTTTTTCAGCTGACTTCATTGTGTTGGACATGAAGGAGGACTCAAAGATCCCAATCATACTTGGGCGCCCATTCTTTGCTACTGGAAGAACCATGATGTCCATCAAGGGAAGTTGACCTTGTGATTAAATGATGAGGAAATGGTTTTTAATGTTTTTAATTCTGAAAAAAAATCCTAGTTCCTTTGATTCATGTAATCACATAGATGTTACTAATGTTTCGGATAGTGCTGTGCTTTCATGTCTGCAGGAATCTATGAATGATGATATGCTAGAGAACACCTTCTCCGAGGCTGCCACCAACTTTAAGAATGCCAAGCTCTACAAGAAGAGACTAAAGAAGTGACATGACAAGTGTATCAAGTAATGTGAGTTTAAGATTGGGGAAAAAATTCTTGTTTGTAACTCACGTATTCGTCTTCTTCCTGGTAAGTTGTGGTAAAAAAAGTATGGACCATATGAGATTGTTCGCGCTTATTGTACGGTGTGCTTGAGGTGAAGACAGAAGGACACAAGACATTCTTGATAAATGGTTAGAGAGTGAAGCACTATGAAGAAGGAGTGGGGACTGAGCACCACTCCATCAGCATCACTTAAGCATGGAACTGGCCCATAGTTAAGCTAATGACTATAACTTAACGCTTCATAGGAGGCAACTTGTGTTTTTATCCTTTCTTATAGCACCTTTAGTTTTTGCATTTGTTTTTCGGTTGTTCCTTTTTGCTTTGTTTTTCCTGTATAAAAAAATAAAAAAAAATTATCTTGACCCTCTTATTTTTCTTGTGCAGTTTTTGACAATATGTCACCGCTCAGTTAGATAGATGTTTGGGCTCATGGCTACACGCCTTTCCCAGGCTCTACCTTCCTCACCACCTTCGTGATCTTGCGTTTCCTTTCTAGGGAAGTTTCATTATCATTTGTTCTGTTATTTTTATTTTATTTTTCTACATCGAGGATAATGTTTATCTTAAGTGTGGGGGGTACTTTTAAAATTTTTAAATTTTTGTAAAATCAATGAACACTTGAGTATTACTGGTAATTAAGTAGGAATTATATGCTAATTGCTTGAATTAATACTAAGCTGATAGAGATATATTTTAAAGGGAAATCCATTCATCATGAGTTAATATTATGTGAAGCAATCTTTTTCAATTCAGTAAAGTGAAATTTAGCATTGAAAATTAGTCATGTCTGCTTGTATTTGTTCTCTCTATTAACTTAGCCAGAAAGTGAGTTTTGAGCTTTAATGATTGGATTTTTCATAAACAAAATCTTATTTTTCTTCTGGAGTGAAATTTCTCTTGATTGATGTGTGCTAGAACTTGCTTTGATAACTTGTTGAGACTTTAATGATTCACATACAGACTTGAATATAATTAAGGCAATTAGGTTTAATTCTTTCTTAACTTCCAAAGTTGCATTGAGAAAATAATTCATTAGTTGTCCCATTTGAGTTTGAAATTTGTATACCTAATTGAATAATCAGGTTGGATGCATTGATTTTTGAATAATGGAGCAACTAATATGTTAATTAAAGGTTGCTTTTGTCTTCAATGGTTGAAAGAAAGAAAAGAAAAGAAAAGAAAAAAAAAAAGAAACAAATATTGGGAAAAGGAAAAAGAAAGAAAAGGATTGTTGGTGAAGAATAACGAGAATATTAGGTTGAAAGTAATAATTTGTTATACCCTTTGTACATTATGCTCTATTTATCATCTTTTCAACTTGATTTTATTTTATATTAATTTATCTATGAATGTTCTTTACCCTTATTTATCTTTTTTCCTACCCTTTATTGTTCCCCTTGGCCCCGTTACAACCAAAGGAAATTCTTTTGATTCTTGTTATGTATGTGAACTTAGAAGTGGAAATGAGATTGATAACCAAGCCTATGGTAATGCATTTTTCAAGAGAAACTGGAGTGATCTCTTTGTCCTTAAACACTTGAGTGATGGAAAGATGAGTTATCTCAATTGGTTGGTATGAAAAAAAGATAAGAGTTAGATTCAAGCTTCTAATTGTTTTAAGTGCTAAATGATCTAGGTAGATTGGATTTGATTGCTAAACTTGAACTTGAATTTTTTTAGATTGTGGAATTTTCCTTAATTCATGTTTTTGGATGCTAAGTTTAATCTTGTTTTTAATTCCTATTCTTTATTTGAGGACAATCAATTGTTCAAGTTTGAGGGGATTTGATGAGTGTTAAATACACTCATCTTTTGGATTTATTTATTAGGATTTTTAATTTATATTTTTTAGTTTTTGTTTTTTTTAATTTTTTAATTTTTTAATTTATTTTTAAAATAATTATCTCTTCACCTAAGATTATTTGAATTTTTAGGATAAATCATTAGATTTTGTGTAAAAATAAAAAATTCCTAAAGATAAATATTTAAAGGATTTGAATATTTTGAAATAAGACTTGTATTATTTATTTATGATATTGAGTGAATTCTGAGTCCACTAAATTAAATGTATTTTTATTGTATTTTGTAGGAATTTAAGGAATGATCAAGTTAGATTCTTAATTAGAGTGCAAACAATCTCTACTTGATGATCAAGTATCTCTGCGTTTAATGCAAAGATCTTAAGTAGTTTCTTAATTTGAGTGAGATATTTATTTTCTAATTTATATGAATTCAACAAAAAGAAATAGAAAATAAGAGATTTGGTCAAAAATCAATTAAGGAAAGTATCGCTATTAAATCTACCTCAATAAATTTAGGATAACTTTCTCTATAAATATGTGATTTACCTAATTCTAGTGGCGTTTGAAAGCTAAGAAAGAGATCTACAAATCTCATGTTGACAACTTTCTGTAATTAAGTTGCCATTAATATTGAAGATTGGATAAAGATTTTCAAAGAGATTTGATTTGAATTCTCACACTATCCTAACCATGTTCCAGTAATTAGACCATATCTTGAGCTATAGAGATTAGATCGAGGAGTTGTTTGTGGCATTGAAAAGATAACAGAAAATACTAAAACTTCTTTGTTGAGATTAAGGGCAAATTCGGCTATCTGAAGGGTGAGAAAAATCGTGTAAGTTAGATACGAAAAGTTGTCAGCTTTTCTATAAAGAAGGCAAAACGAGTTTAGCAAAGTAGTTCTCTTTGGTTTAGATCATCCAACATAAATTTAGAGAGAGAGAGGGAGATGGCATAATTTAGAGAGATAATTTAGAAAAGAGAATTGCCACGAACCTTTGGAGGACGACCACGAAGAGAGGACGACATTCTTGAATGCTTGAAGATCACAATCTCTATAAAAGTGGTTTTGATTTCTCTTCCTCCTAGTTTTTTTCCTTTCTTTGGGTTTTTCTTTCTATGGATTTGTATTGTGATATGGGTTTGCTATTGATCCTGAGTAACTAATCTCATAGCTAGGGCTATGGAGGATTTTGTTTTCCTAATTAATTGGTTTTGAATTCAACTTTGATTAATGTAATTTCTTTTGGGTCTATTATATTGCTTGTATTCTTGTCAGAATTTGATCACTTTTGACATGTTTTAATTCATTATTTGACCGGTGATCATCCGCATCCAATAAGTGGACCTATATAATAAACCTAAGATTAGATTGGTGAATGACCAAATATCAATTTATTCTATCAATGGAATTGACGATTATGTTAGTTCATCTCTTGAATTGGGGCTTAATGTATTCTTAATTAGTTAATTCAAATAAATGACTAAATAGGTGAATAATTTAGGAATAAAATATTGTTTATCCATAACCATTGAGATTTAATATCAATTAAGAGAATATTTGCAAGAGAATTACCTTACATCATAAATAAATGAAAATCTGATTAATTAGATTTAAGTGAATCTTGCACCCTAGTTACTCTCTAATTGATTATCTCTACATTTTTAATTGTCCAATATTCTTCTTTATTTGTTTTCTGATTTTATTTTAAATTTCTCTTACATTTTCAATTGTTTAAATAACCAAGAGTTTAGCAAATCTAGTAATTATCTTTTATTTTTCGTGGGATCGACAACTGAGACTCAAGTCCTATACTACTTTGCGATATAGTGCACTTGCTTTTAGTGTATTTTACGCGTACCATACATTGCTCCTCCTTTTCTTTTCTACTCAAACTCATATCTTTTGTCATGCTAGGAAAAAAATGCAACTTTTTTTAATTAAAAAAATGCAACTTTTTTTAATTAAAAAAATGCAACTGGATCTTTTTAATTCCATGGTAATTTTCTCATTCTATCTCTTTTCTTTTCATATTATTCTTTATGCTTTTTAAAAGTTCTAAAGATAGTTATTTTATATTAAAGCAAAGGGAAAACAAATACAATTTTAATGATTCCAGATACAGGTAAGGATAAAACTATTAATGTGAATTATAACCCTGGAGCTAACTCTATTCAACACATCAAAATAATAGGTTTTAAATTTTTTCAATTCGTAACCATTTTTTGTTTTTTTTTGTTTTAACTCATGCAAAATCGAGTTAGTTTGACACTTAACCCATCATGTGTTAAACCCTTAAACCGTTCTGAGGCTGACTAAGAAGCATAAATATATATGAGACATGAATACAATACAACACAGATAAGTTGTATAGAAAAAGTAATAGAAATAAAATACATGAATAGCTAAAATTAAAATTAAATAAATAAAATAACTTATCATATAGATTGGTTAAGAAGTGTAAATATATTATATTTAAGAGTATTTTGACACCACGAGTTGATTACTCAATGCAGACAATCACAACTAATATTCCTCAAAATACAACTACTTCTTGCTGACTATACACTTGATGAAATAGTAATGACATAAAAACAACTTGTAAGATTACTCACAAAAACTAGAGTAGAAGAGTACATTTAAAAAAATAATTGTTTGTATGTCCACGTAACATAAAACCATCCAGATTTGATATTTATAAAAGTGAAATAAAGTAATCGTTTTTTATTCACTAGTAAAGGTTGAAACTGGATAAATACCACCAGACTTCAACATCAAACTTGTGGAGATGTCTCGTGATTTATAAAAAAAAAAAAAAGTGTCAAACAGACAAGACACTATGCTCAGGCAAGAGTTTGCAGTTTAGTTTGGAAAAATGATCATTTTACACTTTAAAAAAGGGATGTAAATACTGTTCAACTATTTTGAGTGAATGTGATTAAGTGAGAGAAAGTGATAGAAAAAAATATGTATAATAAATGGTATTAGATGAGATGTAAAAAAAGGTATATGCACTGTTTGAACTAAGAATATAATTGTTGTTTAGTTTGTAATGCTTAACAAATACTAGAGCTTTCGCTATCCAATTCCTGTAAGCCACTAATTTTCTTCTGATATTTTTTTGCAGTGTTTTACCGGGAATCTTTGAAACTGTTTCAAAAACAGAGCAGTGGAGTGGTTGTGCGTGCAGAAGTTGGATGTTAAAAGATGAATGTATTTTATTAAAATGAATTATTTTGTCCTTCTTTGGTATATTATCATTTCGTTAATTAATTAGCGTTTTTTAATGCCTAAATAAATAAAGTTCTTGCTATACGAGCCAATGGGGCTTCGCTTATTTAGTTGACGTTTTGTTATTCAATTAATGGTAAATTATGACTGAAATTAGTAGTTTTTATGGAGCTTTACATGCCCTTAACAGAGGTAAAGGAGGGGTGAGGGATATAGGAGATGAGATAGTGGGATGAAGAATATTATTGTGGATTGAATCTTGATACCCTTTTTATATGTATCTAAATCTTATCAGCTAAATTACAAATACGGAATATATCCTAAACTTTTATATAAAAATACAAAAAGTTCTTGGTACAAATTATTACTATTATTATTATTATTATTATTATTATTATTATTATTATTATTATATGGGACTTGTTATACTTATTTTTCTTAAATTTTGTTTACATCTTTTGTATTGTAGTATTGAGGGCACTACTTATTGAATGATTGATAGTTAATACTATTTTGCTGTAACTCAAGAAACCCATATTGAAATTCTCAGTCAAACTTGAGATGTTCTTGAAAAAATTTAAAGACAAGGAAAATTCTTTGACATACTATTGATTGGTGACAAAGTGTTGTGGGGGAAATCTTCCCCTTAATAAAAGCAAGGATGGAGAGTATATTGAAAATATTTTAGTGAAGTATTTGTTGATTAATATCTAAAGTGAAGTAACTCCTTAAGGTTACTCACTTCAATTATTATTTTTTGTTTTAAATTAGTGGGGTAGCGAATAGGATAGGTTAGGGCCAGCCGATTTAATAGATGGGTTAAATTTATATTTTTTTTAGTAAGCTAGCCATGAGGTGGGTTAGGGTTAGCTGTTGTGAATTGCGGATACATCATGCAATGAAAAAAAAAACAAAAACTCCCACCAATGATCCATGCGAAAAGAGACCATAATCCGTGTTTTTGAGTTTACCTCTTAAAGCGAGATGAAAAAAATAAACGACGTGAATCACCAATACTGTAACAGTGATGATGTCTCTGCGGTATCCACACGAACAGACTCACGAATGTCCAACGTTCGCAAAAAGGAGTCCCACATCTCTGACACAATGCTAGCTACGGAGAGAAGAGAAACTTGCCACTCTCTCACTCACTGTTTCTGTAGGTGTGGCTAAGGTTCTGTTATGCATGCTTAGCAGTCCCTTTAGCATTACTATTTACAATAGTGACTGCCTTAAGTGAGTGTGAGCAGTAGCATAGTAAGCTGTGTAACCCTAGACTCATCTATTATGAGTCTGGCCCACGATTGAATCCTAGTCCAACTTGGATCCTTATTGCTCCAATTTAGTCTGCTCTATGTGTGTGACCTTGCAGGTTCTCATAACGTTCACAGTAATATTAAAATTCTATTTTAATATTACAAGCAATGAGCGATATCTAACAACATATCACTGCTACCCAAGTAATGAGAATATCAGTGATTTGACATAGCCTTTCTGTGACCAATGTTTCTGTATCGTTTAGTCCTTTTGTTAAGATATCTAGATTGAACACAAGGTATGGAATGCGTCACCCTTGTATAGTTCAATCCTTCGTTTCCTAATATTCGAGTAGACTTTGTACCAACAAATGAGATCAATATCTCATATTGACTCATTTGAGCATAGTCATGCATTTCGCAGTCTCACTTAATCAAGGGGCCCGGATCGAGATATCGTTTCTGTTATGTAGGAGTGACAAATCCCATCTAGGTCACTCACATCCCTCTGCATGATTCGCGGTATGTCCAATAACTAACTTTATAAACACCTTGTTATAGATGATGTTTGATATCATTAAAACACACAACTCCTCATGTAGGAATCGTAGTAATTTTAGGTCGAAGGACCACATACACCATTGTCACTATGAGAATTATTTATGACACTCACATAATGATCCATGTAGCATTCTCATGGTGAGTCAGTCCAGTACATCATTACTTTAATATGTACCCATGTGAAGACTTGATATCTCATATCCATGACCCGTGAGATGTGGTCATCAATCTACGCACATACTAGTCTCACTGTATTATTATTGTCCTAATTAACAATAATACTTGACTATATATATTTAAGAATAGTGTTCTAATTTTATCCAATAGGATCTCACGATCAAGTCATCCACTTGATGTCCTATGGCATCAAATTTACTATTCTAAGGACTTTATTATGTTTATCATAAATAACACAATAAATGAAATGCCTCATATATTAAAAAATAGCAAAATACAATGTATGTAAGTACTGTAAAAAATATCGGCTTCTGGGGCATACACCAACATTAGCCTATTTAATAGGTGGATTAAATTCAGTTTAATTTGTGAGTGGGTTGGTCCATGAGGTGGGTTAGGGTCAGCCCATTTAATTGGTGGGTTAAATTTAGATTTTTTTAGTGGGTTTGCCCATATGCCTATGGGTTTTTTTGGCCTTGTGGCCTTTTTGTCTTTTTGACCTTGTGGGCCCTTTGGCTCTGGCTCACATGGGCTAGGACTCTGTGGGATGGGTTAACCCATATTAATGACTCTATTAATAAGAATTGAGCCAAAGACATTGTTGTCAATGTTTTTTTTATTGATTATAAAAGTATGTTTTCTACTTTAATTACTTAAATTTGAAATTCAGGTCAATATTTAGGACAATTGATTCTTTTAACTATATTCACTGATGAATTTTATAACATATAATAAAATGTGCATGCACAGAGAATTTTTGTTCTTGACTACCGTAATTCCTAGCCCTGTCCTGAGAGTAGAATTGATGCGTACTTGCGACCATTAATAAAAGATCTTAAAAAGTTATGGAATGAAGGTGTTTTGACATATGATGTGTCACTTAAGCAAAACTTTATCATGAAAGAAACTTTGATGTAGGCGATTAATGACTTTTCTGCATATGGGATGTTGTTTGGATGGATGACGATGGGAAAACTGGCTTGCTCGATTTGTATGGAGAGATCAAAAGCATTCACACTTCAACATAGTCGCAAAACTTCCTTATTTGATTATAACTGCCATTTCTTGCCAACTGATCATGCCTATAGAAGGAATAAGAATGCGTTTAAGAAGAGATATGTTGAGATTGGAGTACCCCTGCCTAAGTTGACTAGTGAGGAAGTGTGGGAAAGGGTGAGATATTTTCCTAGCATTATTGAATCTGCAGAAGAACACCCGACTGGGTACGGGGTTACTCATAACTGGACTAAACACAACATATTTTGGGACTTGCAATATTGGAAAACAAATTTTCTCCCTCATAATCTAGGTGTCATGCACATTGAGATAAATGTGTTTCTCAATATTTTATACACAAATATGGATACCAAGGGCAAGACAAAAGACACTTTTAAAGCTAGGATGGATTTAGCAGAATATTGTGGATAAAAGGATCTAGAGTTGTAGGATGTTGGAGGTGGAAAACTAAGGAAACTGAAAGCACAATTCACATTAACTAAGCAACAAATATTAGTTGTTTGTTGATAGGTTAAACAACTTAAGCTAATTTGGGTAGGTGTGTTGATTTGAGGAAGCGAAGTTATTCAACATGAAAAGTCATGACTGCCACATATTCATGTAGCGTTTACTCCCGATAGCATTCAAAGCTTTGCTGAAGTCCATTTGGAATACGCTTACTAAATTCAGCAAATTCTTCACAGAATTAACTTCATCATTGTTGAGAGAGAATAAATTGTGTGAGATAGAGCATAACATTCCAATTATTATGTGCAAATTGTAGCAAATATTTCCTCCAAGCTTTTTTGACTCTATGGAGCACCTTCCAATCTATTTACCATACGAAGCAAAAGTTAATAGTCTTGCTTAATATAGATGGATGTATCCCTTTGAAAGGTGGATTCACTTATCTCATTCTTTTAAATGAAATTCTCATAAGAGTATATACAAAATTTTTAACTAATCAACTCAATTTTCAGTTATTAGGTTAATACGTACCTTAAAAGATAAAGTCACAAACCCGTCTAAAGTCGAAGGCTCCATTTGTGAAGCTTATCTAGTAGAGGAGACTTCTACCTTCACATCTTACTACTATCCACCTGAAATTCCTTCTAGGAGAACAAGATTGCCACGTAGTGACGATGGAGGTGATGGGAGTTCAACAAATCCACCATTGTCTATTTCTAATTATCCAGGATGCCCTACTGGAAAATGCAACTATACTACCTAGATAAAAGGGAAATGGAAGCTTCCCAATTATATGTTCTTTTAAATTATCCTGAGGTGGAGCCTTTTGTAGAGTAAGTTATCGAGCATATGCTAATTACTCATATCTTGTAGTGATTAATACAAATCTTGTGTGACCTATGATCTGTATGCAGATATGTTACGAGAACTTGTCCCTGACATAAATGACTCAGAAGTAGACAAACAAATTTTCACATCGTTCCCCGCATGGTTTAAAGAACATATATGTTAACTTCTTTCAATCATTTATAATATCACTTGTTAAGTTAAACTAACAAACAATTTCACAATATAAGTTCTCAATTCAAGTAATATGATTAAAGACCATCTTTAGAGGAGTTTGGCATAGGGGGCATTTAGAAAAGTCAACAAAATTACAACATATTTGTAAATGGTTATAAATTCAAGACAAGGTCTTAAAGTCATGGGATGGGTACGACAAATTACGGTGTATGTGTTAGAGGTGGTGGCTATAAAATGAAGGAGAATGATTACTATGGGGTGATAACTGATATTGTTGAATTGGAGTATACCGAATAACCCACAAAAATGTTGGTTTTATTAAAATGTGTCTGGTTTGATCCCACTCTTAATCAAGGGACAAAAATAGATAAAAATTATGGGATTGTTGAAGTTAGAGAGTTTAGGAGATATAAAAATTATGATCATTTCATATTGGCACAATAAGCAGAGCAAGTGTACTATACAAAGTATCCTAAAGGCCAACAAGGATGGTTATGTGTGATGAAAACTAAGGTACGGATTATAATTCAAGCTTTAGAAACTAAGGAGCTCGAAGCTGATGATCCATACCAAGAAACAGAAGTTCCTATAATACCTATGATAGTTTCAAAAAACGATCCTCAACAAAGTCTTGCTGATATAATTGGCCCAATAGAAGAAGTTAAAAGAGAGTCTTTGAGTCAAATTGATTTAGAAAAAGCATATGAAGATGTAGAACTTATAAAAAAGGATGAGGAGGAGAAGAAAAAGATGAAGAAACATTTTTTGATTAGTTTATTTTATGTATCTAAGTTTGTATTATCATGCTTGTTTGTGAATGTCTTTAAGTTTGTGCTTTTAGGTGCATGACTGTGAATCTCTTTAACTTTAGTTGCTTTATACATGTGCTGGTTTTCTTAGTTATTTTAAACAAAGTTAATTGTATTATTTCTTTACCACATGTACATAGATGGTAGATAACCATACAAGTAGAGGTAGAGGCAGAGGCAGAGGCAGAGGTGGAGGTCAGGGTACCTCTCAAGCATCTTGCACATCTGGCTTACCTGCCCTACCTCCAAATCCTCCCACATTGAATTTACCTGTCCCACCTCTACATCCTCCCATATTTGGCTTACCTACCTCATCTCCATATCCTCCTACATCTGGCTTACCTACCCTACCTCCACATCCTCTTACATTTGGCTCACCTACCCCAGCTCCACATCCTCTTACATCTACCTCGTCTACCCTATCTCCACATCCTCTTACATCTACCTCGTCTACCCCATCTTCACATCCCCACATGTCAGCTTCACCTACTCCATCTCCATATGGGTAGACATCTACTGGACATACTACACCTAGCACTTCTTCATATCCCCATGCATTATCCTCTATTCTGCGACAAGTTCCATCCTCGGGGACCATAGATCCAGATGGCCTTGTTAAGCTATTTTTGGCAAATGCACCAAATCACTTTGTAGTATAAAAATTATCGTCCTCAGGGATTGAACTGTTAACTACTAACATACCAACTCAACTTCGTTTGAGCGACTGAAAAAAAAATAGAATTGGTTTTCACCAATAAGCAAAAATAGAAACTTAACAAGAACATAAAATATTTTTGGTATTTTCAATTGAGAAAATTCAAGCAATGGAAAATTAGTTTGTAAATAATCGAAAAGAAATTATTAGAGGATCAATTTCCCTGCCTTTCCTACTTATTCAATCCTGGAAATTAACTTGAACAGTTTATCCAATTTCAAGAAGCTGAGTTTTTGTTATTTATTCCCTAATTCCTTAGGTTGATAAACCTTCCTACCTAAATTACTAATTCAATTCCTTGAGTATTAGCAAATTAACAAGAGCAATAAGAATGGTTACAACTCTATAATGCTAATTTGATTGTGTTCTTATTCCTAAGTAACACGCGCAAACCGGCTATTCACAAACAGTAACTATGAATTAGAATTTCCCAATTGCAATCCATACAGTAGATAAAACATGAAAACAGTGAATAAACTCTTGAAATTAAACAAACCAGAACAAGTCATTATCCAGAATAAAAACACAAGTTATCTAGGCAGTTCCATTTACCTCTAACAAAAGGAATTTAGCTAGACATAATGGAAACAGAACAAACAAATGAAGAAGATGAAGGTAAGAAAGTCATCATGAGTCTCTACTTGGTAGCTTCAACTCTCTATGATTGCTCCCTTTCCTCTTCCTTGAAACTGTGTAACTCCCTCTGTAAGAATTTCTCTCCAAAAAAAAAAACCTTTTCCTCCTGGTGCCCTCTGTGCTCTGCACGATTTATCAACTTCCTGAAGTGTAACTATCACGCTTAAGCGTGGCATTCTGGGCGCTTAAGCGTGCTGGGTGCTTGAGCGTGAAGCAGTCCACGCTTGAGCGTGGAAACTCCTACTCAGAAATGCTCCAAACTGCTAATCTGCTCATAAAGATACCATAAAAACTAATAACAGCAAAAATAAAACCAAGTACGAAATTAAAAAAAATAAAATAGAAATAAAACCTATAACTAATAAAAACTAATCAAAATTTAATTAAAATTAACACTCTATCAACTTCAAATTAAGAATCATCATACCCCCACACTTAAGCATTTACTTGTCCCCAAGCAAAAGTGACAAAGACCAAAAGAATCCTAGAACAAAAGAATCACCTTATGACAAGCTCACATCCAAGAATGTTCAAAAGAAGAAATCATAACAATGATGCACCAATATTTCCACACTTGAAAAATTAAAGAACATGGCTATTTCAATTAAGGAAGAACCATTGGACACCCAACTTCTCACAGGAAATTCAAAGTCACTCAATCACTCAAATTTATTTGGGTAAGTGTATCACTCAATTTCACACATCAAAACCATGCAACTTCAAGTTTGAATTTCATCTCAATCATTCATCCACAATTCACAACATGCATAAATCAAATGGATTTTATTTAGGATGTAACGTGGCCAAGGTAAATGGGAAGATTAAGAAAGGGTAAACAAGCTAGCACCAAAGGGAAAAGGAGAGCACAAATTATTTTTAAAGAGACATACTTTGTATGCAACCTTTTTCCACGTCTTTCATTTTTGTCCTCCTTTCACCTTCCTTTATCTTTTTTCTAATCACCACTTTCCATTTTTTTTGCTTTGTTTTTCTTTTTTTCCTTTTTTTATGACCATCTTTTCCTTTCACCAACATATATTTACAACATATTCTCCCCCAAACTTATGTCAAACCCACACACAAGAACGCAATGCTCTCCTATCGACGAAGGTTTGGTAGAAACATTGTTTTTCAAGTTAAGGCTCATTAGTGAAAACAACCAAAGATTTACATTTAAAGATCAAATGGGCTAAGCAAAGGGGAAAAATTCAAGGTTGGCTATTTGGTCCAAGTAGCTATATAAAATGAATTGCCCTAATCACTTTTATGATATGCATGTGAATCATGAATTTCAAACAAGAACCAAGCAAACTCAAGAGCATGAATTTCAATGGTGACACTCATCAAAGAATTTAACAATTAATAGGCCCAAATGACTCACAAGGTAAAGTTAAGAAATCCAAAAAATTCTCATTAAAATTTTATTGCCATGAACTTCAATCAACAAGGTTCAACACAATGCATCAAAGTTATGAAATCCACACAAGAACAAACTCAAAATGATAAACTAAACCATAAAGGTCATCTTCACATTAAAGGAAAAACAAACATGGTGGGTAGACAATACAATGAAATTTCCAAGAGTGGTGTCCCCTTAAAGCATGCTTATTTTTATTTTTCCCTTTTTTCATTTTTTCAAAAAGGGGATACCGATTTTAACTTACAGGTACTAAGAACACTCAAAAATAAAAGAAAATAGCACACAACTAGAACTATAAAACAAGAGAAAAAGACAACTCCCCTATCTCGTGCCCAAAACTGGAGGTCACCATCAGTAGTGCCTCCTATCCCTCCATCTTGTTCTGAGATAACCTGAAGCACATCACTAGACAAAACTCAAAACTGAGACAACATTAGCACAACACAAAGATAGGTAAGTCATAAAACAAAGTGAAAAATTATAAAGAAATGAAACTAAAAAAAAAATACTTTTAAAAAAATCACTCTTCATCTTCCTCCTTTTCCTCCACTTCCTCTTCCATTTCTTGATCCTTTCCAGCTACACCATCCTGACCTCCCAAGTCCAATTGCATAAACTGCTGGTGCAAATCATCTTCCGATGCTAGAGGCACAAATCTTTCCTGAGACATACCCACATGCTCAGCCAAAGCAAAATGAAGGCATGCAGCTGCTCTTGATTTTGATACATTCGTTGATTTGCATGAGTAAGCAGTTGCAGCCTACGAGCCTAAGGTACGCGAGGACTTACGCTCGCTCTCGCTGGAGGTCAGTGCAAGGGTGGAATTTTTCCCCAATTATCATCAATGTACCCAACATCAATGGGTTTTTCAGCTTTAATTGGCTCAATGATTGGGTCCTCCACTCTAGCAAACCTGATCAAATGGGTAATTAGCTGAGGGTAGCCCAATTTTTTCTTTGGATCTTGGGCTAGCTGATAAATATTAAAAGCTATTACTCTTCCTACATCCACAAACATGTTAGTCATAATAGCATAAATTAGTAAAGCACGACTAACAGTTATTTCAGATTTATTGGATACAGGAAGAAGTTTAGCAATCGTAAAAGTAGCCCAGATCCTAGGAATCAATTTCAAAGTTACCCTCCACAAAAGCCTAGGCTGCTCAGATCCTTTCTTGGTTTCCTACCAACCCTTGGGAATGCACAACTCGCTTAAAATATCTTGTGGATTCTAAGCAAAATTTTGAAATTCTAAATAGTTTCCCAAATTGCCCTCATGTGGCCCTTTCTAGACCATATACAGCATTAATCACAGTAAGAGAGTAATCAATCTCCTTACTCCTTACCATACTTTTAAAACGAATAACACCTGCCCTATCCTCACAATAGGCATTAGCATAAAATTCATGCACAAGCATCTTGCATCCAGCATCTAGGGTACTAACGAAGTCTCTCCAACCCCTCTTCTCTATTTCATCCTATATCTCCCTGTATTCATCCCTTTGTAACTGGATTCCTTTCTCCCTTACACGGTCTTTGCCAATCAAATTAGTTCTAAATCTTTATTCGTGCAGAGGAGAAAAAAATAGTTTATTATCTAGAGGAGGTGGAGCATTAGAAGTTGATGCTCCTCTAGTATTGGCTCTCCTAGGCCTTGTGTTAATGGCCTTTTGTTTCTTCTTTGCAGGCAACTGTAAAAACAAATCTAGCAATTTCCACCACAATACACAATAAAATCAGCACCCTAAAATTCTTAACCCATTCAGTTCAGAACAGCAGTGAACAATTCAGCAGTGTTATATATATATATAGGGACATATCTAGTGAGAGGAGTTTTTATTGTGAGAGGGTGAGAGGAGTAAATCTTGACCATACAACCATACATAAATGGTCAAGATTAAAAGTTACTTGAAGGTCATGTGACCACTTAAAAAAGTCACATGCATTTATTTTTTAATCTTGACCATTTATAAAAGATCTAATGGTCAAGATTCACTCCTCTCACCTCTCACAATAAACACTTCTCTCACCTGAGTAAGATCATATATATATACATATATATATATATATATATATATATATATATATATATATATATTTCACATGAAACTCACTTCACAATCAAGAAAAATGCTCAGTCATTCAGTCCACACTTTTTTGACATTAAACTCAGTAACCACTTCTTTGACATTATGACATTATCAATACACCAACAAAATACTCATCCAGTTCCACATTCAACATATCACAATGCATGAGACAGTGAAGGCATATACAAATGCAAATAGCTAACCTACAAGAATAAAATTTATACTCTACTCACATACATGCAACCCCATAATTCATTCCATGTCAGCAAAAGTATAGAGCAATAAAACCCCCAACATTTAACTACATAAACTTTACACCCTTCCCCCAATAATCAGATTTTCAACATCCAGAATATGGTCTTACTCCAAAATCTTCAAAAATAACTAAAGAACTCAGAATAGAAGAGTGTAGAAGGTGACGAAATACTTACCTTATGCACGCAACAGAGGGAAATGGCAAAAGTAAGGAGCAAAATCGCGTGGGGTGTGTGCGAAGTGAAGAGAGTGGGTACGAGAGAGAGTGACTGAAGAAGAATTAGGTGCAATGAAGGAAGTGAGTAGAGAGTGAAGAATGTGTGTAAGAGAAGAGTGAGATAAGAAGAGAAGAGAATAGGTCTTGCTATTTTTTAAGAGTGGCAGCCGTAACTGCTCTATGAGAAAGAAGAAGAAGGGTTTTGAAACCCCTTGAGACAAAACGACACAGTTTTGCGTCTTATTTTTTTTCAAATTTTTAACCCCCACACTCAAGCGTGGAACTTCCTACGCTCAAGCGTGGGTATTTTCTTCTAAATTTTATTTTTTATTTTTTGTTTTCGTACGCTTGAACACTAGTTCCACCACGCTCAAGTTTGGTCAAACAGAGAACTCATCTTTCCAAACCTGAGAATGCTCAGGCATTGAGAACACCACGCTTAAGCATTAAAGACTGGCGCTCGAGCATCCTACTGAGCCACGCTTCAGCGTGCTCAGACAGAAACTTCAATTTTTTTACCAGAGAACGCTCAAGCGTTCATGTGCGCACGCCTAAGCGCTTCAAACTTCTTCCATTTTCTCAAAAAAAAAATTGAATTTTTTTTTCTTTTTTTCTTCTTCTTCACATAAACCAGCAACTAACAAAGTTAAAAACAAAAATCATGTTTTTAACTAAACTAAAAATTAACAAAAAAATCATGTTCAAAACAAAAATTAACAAAAAAAACTAAACTAAACTACCACTTGGGATGTCTCCTAAGAAAAATCATGTTATAGGATTAGTGAGACTTCTCACCCTTATCAGAAGGTGAGTGAAGAGTAATGTTAACCCTGTTTCTGTTCAAATCTCCCCTAAGGTACAATTTCAACCTTTGGCCATTAACTTTAAAACTTCTTCCTGAAATTGGCTCCGCAATCTCAATTGCACCATAAGGACTCACTTCTTTAACAACAAAAGGACCTGACCATCTAGACTTTAACTTTCCAAGAAAAAGTCTTAGTCTAGAATTATACAATAACACTTGTTGTCCTGGTTCAAATTCTTTCACAATTATTCTTTTATTATGCCATCTTTCGGTTCTCTCCTTATAGATTTTAGAATTTTCATAAGTTTGCAACCTAAATTCTTCCAGCTCATCTAACTGTAGTAACCTTTTCTCACCTGCAGCTTTCAAGTCAAAATTGAGCAGCTTTACTGCCCAATAAGCTTTATGTTCCAACTCAACTGGAAGATGGCGTGATTTACCATACACTAACTGATATGGGGACATTCCAATTGGATTTTTAAAAGCTGTCATATATGCCCAAAGCACATCATCTAATTTTCTAGCCAAATCTTTCCTTGAGGAACCTACCACTTTTTCCAAGATCCTCTTCAGCTCTATGTTTGAAATTTTCACCTGTCCACTGGTTCGTGGATGGTAGGGGGTAGCTATCCTATGTTTCACACCATATTTACTCAACAATGATTCAAACTGTTTATTACAAAAGTGTGACCCCCCATCACTTATTACAACTCTAGGCACACCAAACCTTGTAAAAATGTGTTTCTTAAGGAAAGAAATCATAATCTTGGCATCATTGGTTGGTAATGCCACAGCCTCTACCCACTTGGAGACATAGTCTACAACAACCAAAATATATTTATTAGAGAAAGACGATAGGAATGGTCCCATAAAGTCAATCTCCCAAACATCAAAAATTTTAACCTCCAAGATGGATTTCAAAGGCATTTCATTCCTTTTAGAAATGTTCCATACTCTTTGACATCTATCACATTTTTCAACAAAATTACGGGCATCCTTAAACAAAGTAGGCCAATAGAAGCCACATTGCAAAACCTTAGCGGCAGTTCTTTCACCACTATAATGCCCACCATATTTAGACCCATGATAGTGCCACAAAATTTTTTCAAATTCATCATCAGGGACATATCTTTTAACGATCCCATCAGCACATCTATTAAACAACAAAGGTTCATCCCATAAATAAAATTTAGTATCATGAAAAACTTTTTCTTTTGTTGCCAGTTAAAATCACTAGGGACAATACCTGCAGCCTTGTACTTTGAAAAATCAGCAAACCAAGGGATAAAATATACCATCATCAATTTTTCATCAGGAAACTCCTCCACAGTGGATGGAATTTTCTTGTCCCCCTCAGCTTGGACAAGCCTAGAGAGATGATCAGCCACAGCATTTTGCTTTCCTTGCTTATCTCTTATCTCCAAATCAAATTCTTGGAGAAGCAATATCCACTTAATCAATCGTGGCTTAGCATCCTACTTAGCAAACGAATACCTCAAGGCAGAGTGATTAGTGTAAACAATGACTTTAGACCCAACAAGATAGGATCAAAATTTGTCAAAAGCAAACACAATAGCAAGTAACTCTTTTTCAGTCATGGCATAATTTTTCTGAGCATCATTCAACACATGACTTGCATAATAAATCACATGCAGAATTTTATTTTTTCTTTGTCCTAAAACTGCACCTACAGCAAAGTTACTTGCATCGCACATTATCTCAAAAGGCAAACTCCAATTAGGGGCAATTATCATAGGTGCAAAAATTAGCTTTTCTTTTATTTTATTAAAAGCTTCCAAGCATGCATCATCAAACCAAAAAAAATAGCATCTTTTTCCAAAAGGTTTTTCAAGGGCTTAGCAATTTTAGAAAAATCTTCTATAAACTGCCTATAAAAACCAACATGCCTAAGAAAACTTCTTATACCTTTCACATTAACCGGTGGTGGTAACTTTTCAATTACCTCCACCTTTGCTCTATCCACCTTAATTCCTCTTGTAGAAATTTGATGACTAAGAACTATACCTTCTCTTACCATAAAATGACATTTTTCCCAGTTAAGAACAAGATTAGTTTCTTGTCATCTTTTTAAAACCAAAACAAGGTCGGATAGGCAAGTATCAAATGAAGATCTAAACACAGAAAAATCATCCATAAAAATTTCTATACATTTTTCAATTAAATCAGAAAAGATTAAGAACATGCACCTTTGAAAAGTGGCGGGTGCATTACACAACTCGAAAGGCATACGCCTATAAGCAAAGACTCCAAATGGACATGTAAAAGTAGTTTTTTTCTTGATCTTCAGGGGCTACTGCAATTTGATTATAGCCCGAGTACCCATCTAGAAAGCAATAGTACTCATGCCCCGCCAACCTTTCTATCATTTGATCAATGAATGGAAGCGAAAAATAATCTTTCCTTGTAGCTTGATTAAGCTTCCGGCAGTCAATACACATCCTCCAACCAGTGACTTGCCTTGTAGGAATCAGCTCATTATTTTCATTCATCACCACAGTCATGCCACCCTTCTTTGGAACCACTTGAACCGGGTTCACCCACTCACTGTAAAAAATGGGATAAATTATACCTGCATTAAACAGCTTTATCACTTCTTTCCTCACTACTTCCTTCATAGTTGGATTGAGCCTCCTTTGATGTTGAACCACTGGTTTAAAGTCCTCCTCCATGAATATTTGGTGCATGCAGAATGTAGCACTTATCCTTTTCAAATCACTGATATTCCAACCATTGGCTGACTTGTGATCCCTCAATACTTGGACCAATTTCTCCTCTTCACTTTCTGACAACTCCACATTCATAATAACTGGATTCTTTTTTTTCTCATCCAGAAAAGCATATTTCAGATTTGAAGGCAATGGCTTCAGCTCCATGAGTGGCTCCTCTTTCACTACCTCTTCCTCTTTTTTTAATTCCTCTAATTTTTTATTTGAAGAAGAAGATTCCAATGCCTCCAATTGATAGATACATTCCACCACTTCAGAATTGACTTCCTTATGCACCTTCTTAATTTCTTTGCCTTTCATCAAAGTTGCTTCCAAGGGACTTTCTTCTTTTCAAAATCCTCTAAGACCAAGAAATCCAAAACTTCAACCCAGAAACAACAATAAGAATTTTGGGCATGCTTCACTGCATCTTTGATTGAGAAGACCACTTTTTCATCTTCTACTCTCAAAATTAGTTCACTTTTCTGCACATCAATCAAAGCTCGACCTATAGCCAAAAATGGCCTACCAAGAATAAGAGGAATTTTAGCATCCTCTTCCATATCCAGCACTACAAAATCTACAGGGAAGATGAATTTATCAATTTTAACAAGTAAATCTTCCACAATGCCATAAGGATATTTTACCAAACGATCCGCCAACTAAAGAGACATCATAGTAAGCTTCACTGTACAAATTCCTAGCCTTTTAAAAATTGACAAAGGCATTAAATTGATACTTGCTCCAAGATCACATAAAGCCTTGCCAACCTCCATATTACCAATCTCACAAGGAATGGTGAAGCTTCTTGGATCCTTCAACTTAAGAGGCAATTTTTGTTGAATGATAGCATTACATTCCTCTGTAAGCATAACAGTTTCCTCTTTATTGGCCTTCCTCCTCTTGGACAATAAATCCTTCATGAACTTGGCATAACTTGGCATTTGTTCTAATGCCTAAGCAAAGGGAATAATAATATGCAACTTTTTGAACACCTCCAAGAACTTGAAAAATTGTTTGTCTTCATTCTTCTTTTTCAACCTTTAAGGATAAGGAATTTTAGGAACAAAGGGCAGTGGCTGTTTTGGCTTGTCAACCTGTGAATTTTTAGATTTTTCAGCTTCTTCTTTCTTCTCTTCAACTACTACTTCCTCCTCCTCTTTCTTTTCATTATGAACAACTTTTTCAGCATCCTTTTCTTTAGAAGACTCCTCTTAGACAGCATTGTTCAGAACCTTGCCACTCCTCAAATGAATTGCTTTGCATTGTTCTTTTGGATTAGGAATAGTATCACCTGACAAAGTACCTAAAGCTCTTTCAGATAATTATTTAGACATCTGCCCAATTTGCACTTCCAAATTCTGAATAGACGCCTCTTGATTCTTGAAATTGGCCCTTGTCTCAGTCATGAAATTAGAAGTTTGCTCCACAAAAGTAGAAGTATTCACATACAATTTCTCCAAAGCACTCTCCAAAGATGACATCCTGTTTTGAGGTTGTGATTGTCCCTGAAAAGAAGAATTCTCTTGCTGTTGTTAAGACTTGTACTGATTTTGACCTTGACCACCCCATGAGAAGTAAGGATGATTTCTCCAACCAGGATTATAGGTGTTAGTAAAGGGGTTATTTTGCTGCCCCAATGCATTCAACTGCTCTCCAGGTTGATTTGTACCACAATCACCATTACGATGCTCACCACCACAAAAATCACACACCAAAGGAGGTATATTAAGTGCATTAACTTGGCCATTCCCCAACAAAGTAGCTACCTGTTGAGAAACCACCTGGTTTACTTGTTGAGCAATTAGATTATCCAAAGCATTCACCCCCAAGATTTTTCTGTTTTGTCTATCATGATGCATATTAGCACTACTGGCAGCCATAGTCTCTAGTACCTCCAAAGCCTCTTCTAGACTCTTTAAATCAAAAGCTCCTCCACATGCAGCATCCATCATTTGTCTTGCATTCGAATTCAGCCCATTATAGAAGGTTTGAGCTAGCAACCATTCGGGTAAAGAGTGATGAGGACATTTTCTGAGTAGCTCCTTGAACCTCTCCTAAGCATTATACAAAGTTTCTAAATCTAATTGCACAAATGAGGTAATTTCACTCCTCAACTTTGCTGACTTCGATGCTGGAAAATATTTCTGCACGAACTTGAACTCTAAATCATCCTATGTTGAAATATTGTGCTGTTGCTGTGACTGAAGCCAACTTCTAGCTTTATCCTTCAATGAGAAAGGAAAAAACCTCAATCTGATAGCATCATCAGTAGCTCCATTGAACTTCATTGTATCACAAATCTGTAAGAAATTCTCCAGATGTTGATTGGGATCTTCCTGAGCTCCTCCACCAAATTGGTTCTGTTGCATCAATTGAAAGAGTGCAGGCTTGATTTCAAAGTTGTTAGCCTGGACAGGAGGTCTCACAATAGAACCCCGGACACCTTCAGTATTGGGCTTGGAATAATCCCTCAATGTCCGCCTAGCAGGTTGTTCAACCATGACTGTTTCAGCTTCAACCACCTGTTGTAAAAGTGCTTGTTCTCTTTCTTGTTGCCTGCATTATCTAGCTGCCTTTCGGTTACTCTTAGCTGCCTTTTCAATTTCAGGATCAAATAGCAAAGAATTCCTGTCAACAGTACCTCGCATACGCAACTCGAAAGAAAATCAGTGCACAATGACAATAAAATAAAAATAAAATTGCAGCACTAAAAAAATAGAAAATAAAATGCTCAAATCGAGATTTCCCTGGCACAACTAATTTTAACAAAAATCAATCCCCGGCAACAATGCCAGAAACTTGTTAAGCTATTTTTAGCAAGTGCACCAAATCACTTTGTAGTATAAAAATTATCGTCCTCAGGGATTGAACTGTTAACTACTAACGTACCAACTCAACTTCGTTTGAGCGACTGAAAAAAATAGAATTGGTTTTCACCAATAAGCAAAAACAGAAACTTAACAAGAACAAAAAATATTTTTGGTATTTTCAATTGAGAAAATTCAAGCAACGAAAAATTAGTTTGTAAACAAGCGAAAAGAAATTGTTAGAGGATCAATTTCCCTGCCTTTCCTACTTATTCAATCTTAGAAATTAACTTGAACAGTTTATCCAATTTCAAGAAGCTGAGTTTTAGTTATTTATCCCCTAATTCCTTAGGTTGATAAACCTTCCTGCCTAAATTACTAATTCAATTCCTTGAGTATTAGCAAATTAACAAGAGCAATAAGAATGGTTACAACTCAATAATGCTAATTTGATTGTGTTCTTATTCCTAAGTAACACGCGCAAACCATCTATTCACAAACAGTGACTATGAATTCGAATTTCCCAATTGCAATCCATACAGTAGATAAAACATGAAAACAGTGAATAAACTCTTGAAATTAAACAAACCAGAACAAGTCATTATCCAGAATAAAAACACAAGTTATCTAGGCAGTTCCATCTACCTCTAACAAAAGGAATTTAGCTAGATATAATGGAAACAGAACAAACAAATGAAGAAGATGAAGGTAAGAAAGTCATTATGAGTCTTTACTTGGCAACTTCAACTCTCTATGATTACTCCATTTCCTCCTCCTCGAAATTGTGTAACTCCCTCTGTAAGAATTTCTCTCCAAAAAAAAACCTTTTCCTCCTAGTGCCCTCTGTGCTCTGCATGATTTATCAACTTCCTGAAGTGTAACTGTCATGCTTAAGCATGGCATTCCCAGCGCTTGAGCGTGCCGGGTGCTTGAGCGTGAAACAGCCCAAGCTTGAGCGTGGAACCTCCTACTCAGAAATGCTCCAAACTGCTAATATGCTCATAAAGACACCATAAAAACTAATAACAGCAAAAATAAAATCAACTACAAAATTAATAAAAATAAAACAGAAAATAAAACCTATAACTAATAAAAACTAAACAAAAATTAATTAAAATTAACACCCTATCAACTACAAATTAAGAATCATCAGGCCTTATGTGGATTAGGCTTGGATTAGGAATGACGTAAGTACTTGTGACTTTTGCATTTTAATTTCCTATAATCAATTTTGTTACACACACACACACACACACACACACACACACATACACATACACACACACACACACACACACACACACACACTTTATGACTCTTTTTGTTATAGGTTTGAACTTGAAGATGGACCACCACATAAAATCTCAAACATTATGAAATCTAAGTTTGAAAGGGCTTGGAAATCTTATGGCGAGGTTGATGATGATGTTAAAAAGATGTGGTTTACTGAGTTTAGGGTAATATACTTTTAATTGTAGTTATTACAATGTTGATAGGACTGAAATTTTAAATTATTGTGATAGAATAATTGTTATTTTTCAATAATGCAGAGAAAGTATAAGTGGCTCCCTAAGCATCATAAATGTATCAAAAAGTCTTTTGACCATAAAGGATTTGAACTGCTTAAGAATGCAATGTGCAAGGTTTGTCACAACTAGGATGAAGGCAATTCCAACTCATGTATGGGAAGAGTTAGAGAGGCAATGGTGGAAAGATCCAAAATGGTTGGAGAAGAAGAGAAAGAACACTTAGAACAGAAAATATGAGGAGGGACTGTCAAAACACACTAGAGGCTTAATTTCTACAATAGTGCATAAGAAGAAATTGGTGAGTAATTTTCATCAAATTTATGATTCGAGCTAACAGGTTTGTCTTCATAGAATATTATTTCTCCTTACATATTTTCAGAAACAATAATTGAAGAGGGATCCATAGCTTTGGGAGATATTCACATGGCTTCACACACACAAAGGGAAGTGGATCTCCACCAAAGCAAAAATTATTATTGTAAGTATAAATGTTGCATAAATGCTACAATTAAATTTTAATATATGGTTAAATCAATTCGCAAGCATAAATATTTATTAACAATTACATTTGTCATGATGAGTACCAAAAATGTGTTAGTGAAAAGGACTCACAGCAGCTACCAAGGGAGAAGACTATGACATTCACTCTGACAACAACATCTTCTTAGATATTGTTGGAGGCATTAGCAAGAAGAAACACATTTATGGCTTGTGATCTAATGTTGCTTGTCATGCATCATCTTCTTCTACATTTGTTGAAGGTTGTTCACAATTAGAGATGGAAGCCATGAGGAGTTTGGTTGCAAGGATCAATACGCAGGTGATGGAACAATGAGACTTAATCAACACAATCTTTCAATACTTGAACGCATCTACTTGTGGCTCACAAGCTACTGGCACGGTCATGAGGATGAGTCACTTGGTGATGAGGTTGGTGATGAGGATGAGGATGACATGGATGAGGATGACTATGATCTTTTTCCTCCTGATGTTTGATACATTGTCTTCATGTTTGTTTTGATAAGGAACCTATATAACTTAATTTATATTTACTTTGACCTTTTGAAATATTTTGTAGTATGACTTGATATACAATTATAATAATGACATTTTTAAATTTTGAAAATTTATTGCTGGATTTTGGATTAGATTGTTGTACTACTATATTGCATACAAGCTTAAATTGTATAATGGAATTGTTTAAAAATTCAAAAAAAAAATTAGGTCATCAGCAACAAAAATCATTTGTCTCTAATAGGCACATATTATTCTTTTATTTTAGCGATGGTATATTTTCCGTTGCTAAAGCTGTTGCTAAATAATAATATTTTAATAATCAAGAAATTTTAGCTACGGATGTGGTGTAATGATAGTGACGAAAATTTTTTAAATAATGACAGAAAAATCTATCACTATTTAGCCACAAAACTTTATTTTCCATCTCTAAGAAATTAGTCACCAAGTATTACTTGATGTCCACCATTCTGTGACAAATTCTGTTGCTAATTATTATAGCAATAGAATTTAATAGATCAGTAATAGAAAAAATTCCATTGCTATCTACGTAATTTCATATAGTACTGTAACTTATGACACTTATAAAAGATTATGTATATAGAATATCAACATAACCTGTGTGGTGGATGCTCTTTCTTAGCTCATGAACTTATAAGAAATCTATAAAATTGGTGCATAACTTGTATGAAGCATGTTACATGTGTTGCAGTGAAAGAGATTAGAAAAATTCAATGTTTATGTTACATGTTAATCCTTGGTCATTAATTTTCATCTAATAATTATATGCAGGTTGGTGTGTATAGGATGTTGGTGTTGGCTGAAATTTTAATATGTGATTATGCACATTGTCTATATATTAGTAAAAATGCTTCTAGCTATGCTATTTTCTATAATGAGCCTGCCAATTTGTTGATGAAAGTGCTGAGAGTGGAAAGCAAGTTAATAGTTTTCTCTTATGAGGTGCAATTCTATTCCCAGGTCAGAAGACAATCATAGAATGCTTTTGATTGTTAAATTATTCTGTTTTCTTGCGATGAGAAATTTAGCTGCTCTGATGCATTTTGTTGTATAATATTCATGTAGGTTTCAAAGCTTAGAAGGGATTTGAATATTGTAAACTCTGCATCTGAAGATATTGTTGTGAAGATATTCAATTAACATAAGGGGCTTGTTGTACTTATTTCTCTTAAATTTTGTTTACATCTTTCGTATTAGTGTTGAGGGTACTACTTAATGAATGATTGATAGTAAATACTATTTTGTTGTAACTCAAGAAACCCATATTGAAATTTTCACTCAAACTTGAGATGTTCTTGACAAATGTTAAAGACGAACAATTCTTTGACATACTATTGATTGGTGAAAAGTGTTGTGGAGGAAATCTTCCCCTTAATAAAAGCAAGGATGGAGAGTATATTGAAAATATTTTGGTGAATCATTTGTTGATTAATATCTAAAGTGAAGTAACTCCTGAAGTTAATCACTTCAATTGTTAATTTTTGTTTTAATTTAGTGGGTTGACTCATAGGGTAAGTTAGGGTTAGCCCCATTTAATAAATGAGTTAAATTTATATATATTTTTTAATAAACTAGCTATGAAGCATGTTAGGGTCAACCCATTTAATAAGTGGTTAAATTCAATTTGTTTTATAAGTAGGTTAGCCTATGGGATGGATTAGGATCAACACATTTAATGGGTAGGTTGAATTCAAATTTTTTTAGTAAATTTGTTTATGGGCTGGACTTAATCCATTTGACCGCTTTGGATATTTTGGACTTAACCCATTTGACTCTTTTGGATTTTTTGGCCTTGTGATCTTTTTGTTTTTGTGGACTTTTTGACCTAGTGGACCCTTTCACTAAGACTCTTGTGAGATGGGTTGATTCATATTAATGCCTCTATTAACAAGAATTAAGCCAAAGACATTTTTGTTAATGTTTTTTTATTAATTATAAAAGTGTGTTTTCTACTTTAATTACTTAAATTTGAAATTTAGGTCAATATTTAGGACAATTGATTCTTTTAAGTATATTAACCTGATGTGGAATGTGTGTACTTAAAGTTGCTTAATCTATATTCACCAATGAATTTTATAATATATATATATATATATATATATATATATATATATATTTAAATCCTTAATTAGATTTGCAAAATAAAAAAAAAAAACAAGAACAATCTTTTAACCCGACCGTAATATAAAAAAATGATAAATATGTTATGGTGTATTATAGAGTTCACCATGATTAAATTTTATTGTAACACAAAAAAAAAAAAATTGGGTAAAAAAGAGAAAAAAAAAAAAAAAGACTTGGTGTTAGATAGAGTTGGACCTGATTTCTATCAGAAACTTAGAATATAGACTGATGCGAAAATTTTAGGCCTAATGGAATCTTATGCCGAACCTTAGGAAGCACGGATAAGAAATGTGACACGAATATGATAAAATATGGATTTTTTTATAAGATAAAAATTCAAAATATAATTGAAAGATATATTAATAAAAGTATATAAATATATGATACAATATATATCAAATATTAATATGACAACTATTTTAAAATATTAGTGTTTCATAAGCCGGACTAAATTACTGACCTGACCCTATATGTGTGTGTATATATATACATACATATATGTATGTATGTATATATGTATATATGCATATTTTAAATACGGCATCTAAACTATGATGTTTCCTTAGCAATCCATAGGGTTGGTGTCGTTCTCGTTCCGATGGGCTGTGGTTTGTGGCTTCACCTCTGATTCAGGTCAGATTTTTCTCTTCCTTATCTTTTTTACTCACTTGATTCCGCCAATGGCTTGCCAAATATTATTGCCCCATTAGTGTTTTCCTTTACACTCCAACAAAAAAAAAAT
This sequence comes from Ormosia semicastrata, assembly GCA_029884595.1. Classification (NCBI taxonomy): domain Eukaryota; kingdom Viridiplantae; phylum Streptophyta; class Magnoliopsida; order Fabales; family Fabaceae; genus Ormosia; species Ormosia semicastrata. Next base: position 7,809,152 of record JAQQTO010000036.1, on the reverse strand, counting down.
TGCAACTCTTTTAATTGCATAGTAACTTTTCTAATTCTATATCTCTTCTTTTCATATCATTCTTTGTGCTTTTCAAAACTTCTAAAGATAGTTATTTCATATTAAAGCAAAGGCAAATTCCAATTTTAAGGATTCTAAATAAAATGGAACGATAAAACTATTAAAGTGAATTATAACCCAGGAGCTAACTAGTAACGAATTTAGAGGGGTTGTAGGGGCCACGACCCCACATGTTTCAATTTTAAAATATAATTAATAGTATATGAAATTTTTATTTAATTAATATTTGATACTCTTAAATTATATTTTTACTTTGATCCCCCTATATTTTTTTATATTAAATAAAAAGGTAAAAACTATATTTCCATTAACTTATTTTTTGCTTTTAAATTCATTCTTTAAATAATAAATATTTCAAATTGGCCATTCAACTTATAAAAACCTAACTGTATTATCCTTTTGTCTAACTTCATTAGTTCTGTTAGTATACATGACAAAAAATTATTTAGTTGACATCTGACATGGCAAAAAAATACACACTTATCATGTGACAAGACAAATGACTTATGACATGACTAATGATTCATCTCCTCTTCTTAGGATTTTTGCTTCATCTTCTTCTTCCTACTAATGCTTCTCCTCTGTTCCTTCTCATCTCTATTTTGATGATGACTATGTAAATCGTTGATTCATCACACCTCAAAAGCTGAGGCCTTGCACCCTTGCATCGTCATAACAAGTCCAGACTTCAAAGGTCAAATGGACAATTTGAGGTTTAAAACTATTACCGAACCACCAATACAAATCTTGCACATCATGAAGATCGTCGAACCACCAAGCTAGAGTTATGGTCGCAGTGCAAAGCCACTATCATAACTAAGAAGGTTGATTTGTAGAGCCACCGTTGAAGTTTAATTTGCAAAGTCACCGTTGAAATGAAGATAAAAATGAACAAATAAAAAGTAGTAGTAGAAAGAAGAAGATGAAGCAGAAACTTTAAGAAGATTATTTTTTGTTATGTATGCTGATGAAACTAATAAAGTTAGGCGAAAGAATTGTTCGATTTTTATAAGTTAGAGGACTAATTTAGAATGTTTATTAGTTAGAGGAAAAAAGTATAATTTTTGTCAAATAAAAATTATGTTGATTTGTAAATTTTTTATATTAAAAAAAAGTGTCTAGAGCTATTTGAGAAATATTATAACTTAAAAAATGAGTTATATAAATATAGAGTTTAAAAAATATACACAAGTCTTGAATCCAGTTTGTTCCTTCAAGTTTTATAAAGCAATAATTTATGCAAATTTCAAATGTACAAGACTAACTTTATTATAATGTGTGCAATTTATACCAAACCTCAACCCCGAACCATAAAAAGGTGAGTTAAGTTCGCAAACAACTTCGATCTTTTAAGATGATGATTAAAGTTCAAATTCTAAAAAATTAACTATTATAAAAAAATTGTATAACTCTTGTAACAAGAATTAATTTCATAAATAATTTAAATAAGTTGAATATATAAAAATATTTATTAAAAAAAATTAATTCTCAGCCCAAACCCAATAAAGACTGATCCATGCCATTGACCACCAAACTTCAAACCCAATAACCCACTTGCCCTGCCCCATGCCAGGACCCAGAAAGTCCATTCCCTTTGAAACCCAGTTCCTAATTTCTTTTCAGCTTTCAACCTCATATCATACCTTCTCTGCTGGAGCTCGCTCCTCTGTTTATCATCACCGCACCATCACGGCGGCGCTTTGCTCCTCAACGCCGGCGGCAGAAAGCTGAAGCCCTGCACAAGCACGACACGCCCATTGCAATTTTGACGTAGCTGCTTCTTTATAGCTCTCTAACCTCTTCACACTTCCTTCTCCTTTTGTGAACTTCAATTTGGAATCATGGGTAACTCTCTTTCAAACAAAAACAAAAAGAAACAAAAAAACTTATTTTTCACTCTTTTATTGAATCTTAAGTGAGACGAAGAACAATGCCTTCAAATTTTTGTGCTCGTGTTTTTGAATTGTGTTGCAGAGAAACAACAAACAGTTGAGAAATCACGCCGAGAACGAAGGAAAGAATCCCGCTTGGCAAAAAATGCATCCAAACACCAATCCTGGCTCCTTCACCAGGTGTTTGTTTTTTTTATTAATTTTTAGGAAAAAAGTCACTTTTTTTTTTTCAAACGCACTGTGAGTAAGATTTTGATTATAAGCTGTTAAGAACACAAAACAATTTAATCCAAACACATGCTTAAGTTTATGCTCATTGCTCTATTTTGTTTTTGTTAATTTTTTTTCTTTTTTCTTTTTTAATTTTATTTGTGTCTTGTTAATTTTCTCACTAGAGCAATGTATTGTTATTTGTGTTTATTAGAAATCTCAGGCTATGAAAAGAAGTAACGATAATTCAGATTCAAAAACTAAAATGAAATCAGACCAATCAGTTAGTCCTAGTCTCAAGGAAACAGAAGTTGTGAAGTTAGAATCTAACTCTGGGAAACATGAGACAGCTGAAGAATGCATCATGTCTGAGGAGAATTGTGGCTCTGTTGCAAAGAAAATGAAGAAATTGAAGAAGGGTTCTCAGAAAAATTCCAGGAAGAAGAGGGCCAAAGAGTTTTACGAGAAGGGTATGCCAGAGGTTTCTATGGCTGCCAAGAAGGATCTAGAATTGGAAAAGAAACTTTCCAAGAAGCTCAAGGTGAAGGAAGGGAGATTGAGGGGAGTGGATGATGGGCTGAACATCTTACTCGAAGGAATGTCATCTGCTACTGATTTAATCGGAGAAGGGGTGGTTCCTGGTTCTAGTGAATTGTCCGTGAAGAGATCGAAGAAGAGCTCGTCGAGTAAGAAACGTAAGGGGGACAAGTTGTCAAAGGAAGGGATGGAAGCAGAGTCAATGGCTGGAATATTGGGGCCTGTAGAAACTTCTAATCAAGATTCAGAAGAAGTTCCTGACTGTGTACCTTCAGGGAAGAAGCATAAGAAAAGAAAGTTGTTGGGCAAACAGCAAGAAGATAATGTGGTGGATGATGCCGTTTGCTTACTCAATCCTGTGGAATCCCATGGAAAGGAGGTGGCATCAGAGGATGTTCCTGCTGAAATTCTGGTAAAGAAAGCAAAAGAAAAATATATAGCACCTCACTTAAGATCTCGTGCTGGCAATGAACCTGAAGAGCATACTCAAATTCGAAGACGTGTACGAGGTAAGGGGGAGAGACTGTTTTGACTTCACATTTCTAATACCATTAATTGTTTTTCTTTTAACTTGAACTTGTTTCTTCAGGCCTTCTTAACAGGCTTTCTGAATCTAATGTTGAATCAATTACAGGAGAATTGTCCTTGTTCTTTCAGGTATGCCACTCCTATAGTTGTATTACAAATGGGTGCTTGTTTGATTTCTTTTGATGAAATTTATATTATCTCATTTTGAAATGGATAAAAGAAGAGGTGAAAAAGAGAATATAAACAATTCTAGGAAGTCTTACAGATTGTCTCATTTCGAAATGGGTGTCCATTGTAAAACCATTTGTGCTGCTACTCTTCCCCTTGTGTTTATGCTTCAAGTTATATCAATATATGGTTGTATTAATAAATGGAAACCTCTGGTGCAATGATTATTCAAAGGATAGCTGCTAGTCCAACCACATGACTTGTGGAGTTGACATATTTATTTGCCAACTTTCATTTTTTGACATATGTCTATGTTTCTGAAGTTTTATTTTTTCTGACTAGTTGCTTCTACAAAACAGAAGCAGTTGTGCTCTTCCGGAATTTTAACCATAACTTTTTTTATGTAATCCCTTTGCAGTCTGTTGCTCGTAGTGTTACTTCACAGATTATGACTGAGGAGATTTTAGCATCATGTTCTGGTGGCCCCCGTGGCAATGAACAGTGAGGATTTTTTGCCTTCGTATATTATTCTTACCTCCCTCCTTGAAGTTGCTAAATCCTTGATTTTTTGTTTTCCGTATTGGAAACAATTTGTTGAGCACCATTATGGTAGTAAGGGAGGGTCAGAAAACAAATGAAGATATTTAACCAAATTTAGCTGTAGCCTTAGATGCAGATGCTCCAACCTGGAAGAGTGAAAAATTGAAAATATACAAGAATGATGACATAGGAAAAGGAAGAGGCTGGGGATGTTCTTTGTAGAGATGAGAAGGGAAAACATGGTTAAAAAGGCTTGTCTAAGAATGATGTCTTAGATATGATATGATTGAATGGCAAAAGATACTCTTGTACAGGATTCTGTGTAGTTTAAAACAATTAATCTTGAGAATGGAACTGGCTATTGTTGCTATTGTAAAGATTATATAGGAATTCAGAAAGTATTGTTCAGTCCTTGGATACATCAGATTCTTCGTCTTGGATTTATTTATTTATTTATTTGGGTTACATGGATCTTTCTTTGAATATTGTGTTTTTCCCCAACCCCAACTCATGTAAAGTTTCCTGGTGTCTAGCTTTCTGGCACTTTTATGTTATTTTTTACAGTGTAACTAACAATTTTTTCATGTGAAGGTATGCTGCTGTTTTTGCTGCATTTGTTGCAGGGATGGCCTGTTTGGTTGGTGTTGACTTCAGTGCGAAGTTTATGGCCTCCTTTGCCAAATGCTTTGAGGTATAGCTTGTGAACTAATAAATAAAAGTCCAATTTGCTGATGTGTTTTTTATTTGTCGCCCTTTTCAGTTTTTGTTTCTTCTCCAGATCATGCTTTTGCTCTCATTGTGGTGTTTTAAAGATTACAAAATTTATAATCTTCATATATTTTCTGCCCAGGATGAGTACCATAAAGAAGACAATCTCTCCTTGCGGAATCTTACTCTTCTCTTATCCTATTTATGTATATTTGGAGTCTGTTCTAGGTGGGTAAATTGTACAGCATCAGGCACTTTTATATGGAGTAATAACTTATTTAACTATACCTTTCTGATAAATATCTCTTGTAATGCTTTTCAGTGATTTAATATATGACTTTCTAATCATGCTGAGCAAGCGTTTAACCGAGATAGATGTCTCTATCATTTTGGCAGTGTTACAATGTAAGTTTTTGTCTTTTGTAATTCTGTGTGTTTGGTTTGTGTTGGTTCTAGTTAGAGCTGCTGGAGGTGTAAATTGTAGAGGTTTATACAATAGTTCTGTACCAATCCACTTTTCTAACTGACTGCTAGAGTCATCGCATGCTTAAGCAATGAAAGGAAGTCCCACATTAAAGGGTATGCTGGTGAAATGGACTCGTTTCCTTCAAAGATGGTTTTTTTCTGCTTTATTGATATTGTATGCAGTTTGTTTTGTTGGGTTGGGATAGATTTTACAGTGAGAAACTAAACATTATAAATTTCAAAATTTTAAATCTAAATTTTTGCTTTTGAGCTGCTCAGAAGCACTTGTGGCCCATGTGGCAAACTTAATATGGTCAGAGAGCTACTGAGCTACAGCCTACAGTCCTACCGTGTAAATGTAATCTTTGGATTGTGTTCATTAACCTCGTTGAAAGATTCTGAGGGTGTATCAAGCACTTGGAGTTTTCTTACATTGTTTTTTTTATAATATCAGCAGGACAGATCTCTTCTGTATTTGTTTGTTTTCATTTTTATCCTTTGTTATTTGTGTGTGTGGTTTTTGTCTCTTTCTTCCCTTCACCTCCTTTTTTCCCCTTTTCTATGTGAACTGATGATTCCATGTAATATTATACGGTAGCATGGCTGTACTTCTCTAGATAATTCACATAGGAACTTACTCAATTAATGAGCCATCTCTGAATTTTATATTTATTGTATTTGTCTGAATAGGTTGTGGGATGAAAATAAGGGCTGATGATCCAGCTGCCATGAAAAATTTTATTCTTAGTGTTCAGAATACAACAAATGAGTTGAAGGCTTCCTCTGGAGACAACCATGAAAAGAAAAATAGTAGAAGAGTGAGCATGCTTTGTTTTATTATCAGGAAAGTGCCTCCAGTTTTTCTAAATATAGTTCAGCACTGATTACTTGGTAACACTTGTAGATGGAGTTCATGCTTGAAACCATATGTGACATCAAGAACAATAAGAGAAGGCCAAAAGAAGACCCTGCACATCACACTCGGATTAAAAAGTGGTTACAGAAGGTCCCATTCTTTAATCTGTGTTTTGTGGCATTGTTTATTCTTGAAATTCCTTTCTGTGAAGATATTACTTTTTATGTTCCATTATGGTTTCTTTTCAAGATATAAAAATATAAAATAGAATTCCTTAATTGAAAAAAAAAAGTAAAGTGTACAAAGGTTGAAAGAAATTACTGGTAATGACAGAGGAAAAAAAACAAAAAACAAAATTATTTGTAGGTAGTACCTAGCTAGTATGCCATGACAATCCTTTTGCCAACTTTCTTTTGATTGGCTTTAATTTTGGCTTTTTTTTTTCCCTGATTGATAAGCTTGCTATATACTCTGTGTAGTTCTACTAGCCTTTTGGATGAGCTTACTTGGTGAGCTCAGAATGATGTTCCTGTGGCTGTGGGCATCCTTGTCGCAAATGCTACTGTTATAAGACCAAATTATGAATTTTATTTATGGAATTATTCCAACATATATAAGTGAAGATTCGAGCTTTCGGTACTGTGGTTTATCTAGGAATGTGTGAGAAGTTGTTATACAGGAGGTAACCTTCTAATTTGATGGTGTCTAGGACTGTGTTGAAGTTCTTTGCTTGTTGAAAGACAAGATGTTGAGTTTAATTTTTCTTATGATGTGGGGTAGTTTAAAACCAGATGATCTTGAACAACTCTCAAAGGTGTTTAGTTTCTTCTTCACAAAGTCAGCCTCTATTTTTTGGCGCTCTTTTTCTGAGAGAGGATTCATATTCTTCTTTACTAACTATTAGGAAGCCCACGGTCACTAAGGTGTACCACAGGATCAAGAAGGGGAGAAGTGGATGTAGGGGATCAGAACCCCACAAGTCATACTGACTATGTGAATGACGAAGTGGAGGAAAATAACCACCTGCTTACTACATAGCAGGGGGTGAAGAATTTGATGGATGAGGATGATAGGTACTGGTTTTACTGAGAAAGAAACAATGGAGTCTAGCTCCTTACAATAGGGAAAACCCTTCTTGATTACATTGAAAAACAGAAAACAAAACAAAGAAACCTGCAAATTTTCGAGGGTCTACTTCCTCCCTGCCCAAAGGTTCCAATTCTTTACTCAAATGATTGGATGTCTTCTCCCCTCCTCCACTTTCCTATTTATTCCCTCCACTAAGTGCCTATTCATTTGCCATAACCCCCTTAATTAAATGTTAATTGTTGCCCCTCTTTATTCTCTCAACTCCTATTAACTGTAAATGCTCCTTGCTGCCCCCTCTATACTCTCCACTCCCACTAACTATAAATGCTCCTGGCTGCTCCCTTTTTACTCTCCACTCCCACTAGCTATAAATGCTTCTTGCTGCCCCTCATTACTCTCTCCAGCCCACTCTCCTTCTTCCTTTCCCTTCTCTTATACTCAAGTGTTAAGGGCCCGAGGATCTTTTAGAGGGAGAGGGAATAAAAGGGAAGGGCGGGAATGAGGGTAGGCAAGGAATTACTGAGTAGGAAAGGATTGGGAGGGAGAGATCAGGCACTCTCGAATTGCCTGGGCTATCTGTATTTTCTTTCATTTTCTGTGTGCATCTGTCTTTGTATACACTTTCTGGCCCACACTAATCTATTATCACACTGATATCAGCTCAGAAGAGGAGATATATATCTCTATTTCAGTGTTTTGCGTGTGGATCTGGTCCCTGGACTTCATCTGCCTAGTGGCTCTTTAATGTTTTTCTGCATCTTTGAGTTGTTTTGTCTTTTGTCTTGTTTTTTTCAGCATATGTATTATGGAAAGGTAATTCTTGTTTAAGATCGCTGTTTCAATTTCTTGTCAGTCACTAAGATTGCTATTTGAATTTCTTGTCTGTTATTCAAATGGCATTCACGTGTTACTCAAATTTTTAATTTACATTTTGTTTCCAGTTAAGAGTTGATGACATTTTGATTAGAGAGCTTAAATGGAGCAAGCTACTTGATCCTGACAAGAAGGGCCAGTGGTGGTTGTCTGGGGATGTGGCTTCTGCAACAGATAATGTTGAAGAAGTTGCTAACAGAATAGACAAAGATGTTCTTGAAACCCAACGAATGCTGCAGCTTGCTGCTGCTCAAAAGATGAACACAGATGCCAGAAGGGCAATCTTTTGTATAATTATGAGTGGGGAGGACTATATTGATGCATTTGAGAAGCTTCTAAGATTGGAATTACCAGGCAAGCAGGTCGGCCTTTTTTCTTTTCAGTTTAGTAATGTCTTCTTTCACTTATGAGGCTTTCCATCTTGTGATATATATTTCCTTAATGTACTACAGGATAGAGATATAATGCGGGTTCTTGTGGAGTGTTGCTTGCAAGAGAAAGTTTTTAACAAGTATTATACAGTGCTGGCTTCCAAGTTGTGCGAGCATGACAAAAATCATAAGTTTACTCTACAGGTATTGTTTTTCTCTCCTTGTTATAGGATTGAGATGAGAACTAATTTGAAGTAGGATTGTGTAGTATTCACCTCATGAGTCAAAATAGTTACATTTTTACATTACTTATATGGTGGGAAAATATGATGAGAGGAGTCGTGACTATGAGAGATATGAGGAGTACGTCATAAATGTTGGATTGTGAATCAATAGTTGCACCTTACACAGGTGCTTACTCCTCCAATGTACCCAAAAAAAAAGATAGGAGGGAAGAAACTTCTGATTAAAAATTGTGGCATTACACATTCATAAATGTCACAACCCTGCAAAAACAAGAGGGCTAAAATAGAAGGAGCAATTGTTAGGTTAGAATTTCTAGATGTTCTCATACTTACACCTGAGAAATTGTATTGGACCTGCTTCAATTACAGGAACAAGATATCAAGTTCTAGTTCCTTTTACTATATATAGATATTGGCTTTCAAATTGTCTTAAAATGCAGGATGTGGGAAGGAACCATGGCTAAGGAATTTGTAAAATCCATACTTTGAAAGTGGAATTTGAGTCGAGTTATTTTACTTGATTGAGGTTTTTATGATAATACTTCTGTTGATGTATCACTCACATACGTGTTTCCTATGCCCGTTATTTGCAGTTTTGTCTATGGGATCACTTTAAGGAGCTGGAGTCAATGCCACTTATGAGGTCAATGCACCTGGCAAAATTTGTGGCTGAAATGATTGCCTCTTTCACCCTTTCCCTAGCAGTTTTGAAGACTCTGGAGCTGGGTGATATCAACCAGTTAACACCAAGAAGGATTATGCATTTTCGCATACTGTTTGAGGCCATTTTTGAGTATCCTGGAAGCCTGGTGTGGAATATTTTCACACGTGCAGCAGTGACCCCAGAACTTGAAAGTCTTCGACAAGGCATTGAGTTTTTCATTAAAGAGTACATTGTGAAAACCAATAAAGCTCTAACTCAAAACTTTAAGTTGGCAAAAAGAGCCCTTAATAATGTGGAAGGAATTCTGATGTGAATGTATATCTTGGATTATTACTCAATTTTGTAGCCTATTGTAGTATAAATTTTTTATTTAAATCATTCTTCTGGATATCGTTGTGAATTTGCACTTTTCTACATAGTGAACTGAATTTGCTTCTGAGCAGTAGGAATATCTACAATTACTTTGGAAAAGGCCTTAAAACAATCTTATAATGCTGAGGTTAATGCAATATTTTTATGGCAGATACAGCTAGTCGCATTGACTGTGTTTCTAGAAAGGAAATGTGGGCAACTTCAGCAAATGATTTTGAAAATTTTGATTATTATTGCCAAGATGTATTTCATCTTTGCAGTACTTTTGAATGAAAAGTAGAGAGAATATAATCCTAAAGTGGTGATTGGAAACTGATTTCATATATGTTGTGATTAAGGAAAGTGGAGTTCAAAGCTTGTCAAGTAGAGCTAAAAGGAAGGTGCCCATGCTTGAAGCTGAGGTTTGAGATCTGTAAACCATTAAAAAAAAAATTGGAAAGCAAATTGAGAAGTTATTGGGAGATCTATCCAACTCCATCATTAAAAGAAAGCTTTTGCCACCTTAGAAGGGTTAAAAGTCAAAGTGGTAAAAAAAAGTGTTTAACTAATGAAGATAACACATCGCAACAGAATCAGTTCTGCAAGCAATCTGCAGAAGTTGATTTTACCAAGCCAATTTGTTGCTTTTATATTTTTGGTATAATATCTGTTTGACAAAAGAATGGGGGAAAAAAGAGGAAAAAAATAGATTCAGTAAAACCAGTTTTTAAGAAAAATCCTATTATATATCCATTGACAATAATACTAAGATTGACAATAATTCATTCAAGTTTCTCCAGATATCATTGCAAAATTCATTGCAACTTTATCATGTTGTCCATTTCAATTAGATCATCAGTTCTACAAATTTGACAATAAACCTAACTAACATGCAAACAAAATATACGAATTAATATATTACAAATTTCAAATATTTTGCACCTAGACTAGGCGAGATGGCGAGAGTGGAGAATGAGTAGTGGTAATAAAACCTGTAGTCAATAAAGACAAAACTCATCATTTGGTCAAGAATAATCTCAAAACCAAGACTAATTCAACAACAATTTAAGCTTCTAAAATAGTTGGTCATTAACAAAGACTTCAAATCAAAATGAGAAAAGATAACAACAGAAAGTGTTTAGAATAACATGTAATGTTCCTAGAGTCCTCATGTGGGTTATAAATTGACTAATAATCAAACATGGAAGCACAAAGATATTTTCAATTCTTTAGCCTTGGTGCACTACAACAAAAATGTCATTTACCCATAGTCAGTTTTAGTGACTAATATAAAAACTATAGATATATATGTACTCTATAACTATTAATATATGTTTTGGTCACTATTAATTTTAGTGACAAACCAAAAAAAGAATACCAAATGCCATAAAACCTCTTTGCTCTCTCCTCGAAATATTGTAATCGCAAACTAAAGGATTTTTCATCGAAGAAGTCCAACAAGGCAAGCACAATATCTAACCCTTAATTTCTCATTTTCTCCTTTTCCTTGACTTGGCAATCACCCAGAACCGAGACCAAAGACTTAAATCCTCTACAAACTACCGAAATTGCAACCTGCGTTGTAGAACAATGGCTTCAGACCCATCAAGAAGCAACCCAAAAAAACTCTTCAAACCAAAAAACCAACACACCTCCACTGCACACTCCACCACTAGACACCGCCATCCATCACACAACAACCAATCAAACCCACCACCACCCTAAAGCTTGCAATCATGATTTTAATGGTACACATCAACGATTTAATATAAGTATATAACCTATGATGACTTCATATTTAAGTGAATGTTTTGTCTTTGGAGTTTTATCGAGTTCAGCAACATAAGAGGGCGGGCAAATTGACCAAGGAGTATAGCAAGGAGATACATTCTAAATCTATGGATCATATTTTACCTTTCAAACACTAACAAAAACACATGCAATTTAAGTTTAAATTTAATAATGAAGTTCTTTAAATTTTAACATTCACATCATAACTAACAGTTAACCAAAAAAAAAACCCACATTGGCAGGCACGACAGAAAATTACTAACTTAAGTCATAGATTGCACAACAGACCTATATAAAAAGTTAATCTGATAGCAACTTACATTTGCTACTTATGTCAATTACTAACTTAAATCACGCATGCAACTGAAGTTTCTAAACCAAAAAATAGTAAAGATCAAAGCATAAGAACATACTTGCGATGGAGAGCAGTGTTCGCGAAGTGGTAGTGCAGCAAAGGACAGTAGTGGAGGCGGCTAGAGGGAAAGCAACAGCGAGAAGAGAAGGGAGACTATGAGAGAATGAGGGAGGCTAAGAGTGAATGAAGGAGGGGAAGGCCGGTTGCGGAGATAGCTGCATCAATTTCCATCGGCCACATCCACTAGAAATTATTTCTGGCAGATTTTTTAAATTTTTCGTCTGAAATTCTACCGGAACAAGGCATGTGCTCCTTGCATTGGTCAACTAAAAATGTTTCCAGCGAATAATATGCCGGAAATTAATATATTATTTTTTAAAATATTTAAATTTTTTATATTCTTTTTAAAAATTTTCTAGTAGATTTTTCTACTAGAAAATCAAAATTCTGGCGAACTAATACGTAAGCACCATTAATATATATTTTTAAAAACAATTAAATTTTTTTGTATTTTTTTTGTCCATAAATTTACAGCATATAAGTCACCAAAAATTAATTAAATAATGAACGCTTCATTTTTCCAATGGATTATTTTCCCTCAGCGAAAATGCAATAATTATCTACAGAGTAAAATGTGAATTTTTTGTAGTTAAATTTGAAGCAACTCATGATGATTTTTCATTATATATATATCAAATTAAAACGAGAATAATTATTAATAAATATCACAAAATACCGATTGTCTCCCATAGTTAGTGTGAGAGTAGGCTCCCAAACATCAAAATGCACAAGATCAAAAGGAGAATTAGAAATAGAAGAATTTTTAAGGAAGGATAAGGCATATTGTTTAACAACTTGACAAGAGGTGCAATGGAGAGACTCATTATTAACTAAAACTAGGATTTCTTGAGATACAAGGAAGCACAATTTTATTGGGGGAATATGAGCAAGATGTTGGTGCCATAGCTGCATGGAGGAAGTGGTAGACGCTGCACAAAGACTTGGTGCCAGGGGAATATGAAGTTTGGTGAGCTCAAACAACCTTCGGGCTTTACATCTAGTCCATATGACTTGTCTCATCCATGAATCTTGCACATGACAACCAAAAGAAAAAAAAAATGATTTCATAGCCCGGGTAACATAATTGTCCAATAGAAATAAGATTGTTGTTTAACTTGAGAATAAGATAAGTATCAGATAAACTAATGTTTGACAGAGAGACAAAACCCTTATGACTAACGTTCACAAGAGATTCATCAGCAGTATGAATGAAATATGCACTGTCATTAATGGATAAAGATAAAAAAGAACTGAGATTTAGACCCTTTATGGTTACAACAGGCAAAATTAAGGTACAACCAAGTATTATCTAGTGTGGTGGATAAGGTAGCAGAGGTATTACCAAATTTGGGAAGTAGTTGCTTAAGGAGAGCTCAAGAGTACTGACAAAGAAGGTGATCTAGGGTACAAGTGAAGAAGCTAGAGACCCATTGGTAGCAATAGCAACAAGTACAGGCTTTGAAAGGCTAGGACGATGTTGAAACCTGTTCTGATCAGACCTGGGAGGATGTGTAGGGCAATTATTAATCAAGTGTCCTAATTCCTTACAATATTTGCAACAATTAAGGGGCAGAACACAACTAAAATAAACTAACCAATGTCTGATTTCTCCATTATAACAAGGGAAAATTCAAAAACTGAACTTTCGAAGCTGAATTGACAAAAAGGATCTCAAAAATAGAAAGATCTCACCTGAAAACCTTAGAAAAAGGTCTGGTGCCACAACAACATTGCCACATCAACAAGGGAACCCAATCAGCAAGGGGCACACAGGTCAGAGCTTCTAGAGCATATCGTGGATCATTTCGTGAATCTGGAGCTGATCACGTGTCAAACGCATCAGATCTGGTTCGAGCACGTGGAACCACACGTTGAGGATGGTGGAGGTGGGTGACAACGCATGGATGACTGGACTGCGACGAAACTTCAATGGCAAGTAGTTCGGAGGCCTCCGAGCACGATGCTGTCGATGGTGTCATCAGGCAGCGTCAATAAGACGACACAGTGCAATTGGCCGACATGAAGGAAAAAAGGCCAACGGCTAGAGGATCAAGAACCTAAGCTTTTGATAACATGTTATAAACTAGAGAATTAGAAGTTGAAAAAGTTTTCTCTATTTCTGAATGTGTAGAGTACAAAGACCTTTACACCTATTTATAAGTACTATGCATATGTAGTACAAGTACAATATACACATCACACACACTTTGCACATGACACACGTTTTACATGTTTTACACATACATTAATTTTAACAGTAAATTTAGATTTCAATATAAATAGGAACTTGATTCCGACTATTACATTAGAAAATTTTGTTGTGCTTAAATCCAAACAAGTAAAACGAAAGAAGTTGAGATTACACCCTCTGAAAATAAGAATGAAGTTGAGATGTCTCCTAATAAAGGAACAATGAAAAATAAATTTGTTTCGTACAGAACAAGAATGAAGTGGATACTACGGTAGCCCCATATCCACTCACTACCATGCCAACCTTAAAGCACAATATATTACATGGAATTTCAAGAAATTAACTAGTGCCGCTCATTCCAAACAATTCACTCCATAGTCCATAACAATGTTCAATTTATTCACCACAGATTAGTCAGACACAGTCAAAATAATAATAACAAAATTTAGCTGGGTGATTAAACACGACAAACGAGTTGTGTTTTTTCTTTGTTTGAACATGAGAAAAGTGCCCTGAGCTAGAAATAAACTAGCAGAAAATTATTTAGGGTTAAAAGAAAAACTGAGGTTGGTTGCTGGGCGGCACTCATTTTCATGTAATCCTCAGTTTGCATGCAAATTCCCTCCTTGAAGCAAAAAATAAGCACAAAATGAAATCAAGAGTAATATGTTTATAGGATTAAATGGTTTCCAACAATAACCACAGCAGAGACAAATCCCTAAGGCGTTGACCACAACATATTGAATTATTTATCTTAGTTCCCTTTCCTTAGAATCATTTGAGCAAGTTGGCTCAACTGATATTTGATCCTATCATTTGAGCGAGCTCAAATGATAGGATCGAACAGCGTCAACTAAAAATATCATTTCACGGACTCACAATGTATGATACAGGTGAGACAACATCTTGCCAATTATCTCACTCATGAGTAAGCAACCCAATTGTCATCACTATGCAACAAAGTTCCACCTTGTGCAATCTCCACATTTGTCTTGCGAGAGTAAACAATGACCTTTTTGTGGGGTCAGGTGCTTACTGTAGTTGAAGGCATATCACATGAGTCAGTAACTATATTGGTGTACTTAGGTTGTGAAGGTGCAAACTGGTCATTTGGTAAGGAAGCAGCCACTGTAGAGTCATTTGTACCTCCAGATGAAGTAGATTCCATGTTACCAGTGTAATACTTAATAATCGATCTAAACATGCTAAGGATTTAAACAACACATTCAGATCATATACAGCGGAAGCAAAACGGATCAAGAAAAACCAACCTCCCGCCATTGCTATTTGATTCACTCTTCCTTTGTTTTCAAGCTTTTCGTCCAAAAGGATTTATTTCTTGGCTTTCCAAACCCTCACTCACTCAAACTCGATGGTGTTGTTTTCTCTAGAGGAGTAGGTTCAATGACCCAAAACAAAGAGCAACACAAATTTTTATAGAATTAATGCCCATCACAAAAAAGCTCAACGGACGTGCAACGAACGTGGGATGTGGGAGCACACAATTTTCGCAAAATCATTTGCTAAGAATATGGGTTGAACTTAGCTTTGTGGACCATATTGGAAACGAATTTCCCATGAAAATAGCAAAGCTTTAAACTTAAACTAACTTCAACAAACAGAGCACGTTTTCCGAAGTTTAAGGGGAAATTCTATCATTCTCCCACTTGGTCCATTTAACCCATCATCAAACATAACAAGAAACGAAATATATGAATCATGGCGATAGGTCCTCTAGTAGCGAGTATTATCTTCCATGTATCACAATATATCAAGTTTCTCAATACCTTTTTTAACTTAATGAATAAACCATATGTTTATTCTAGGTCAAAACCAAATGATATTTCTCAAAATAAATAATTATGTGCACAAAATATATGAGAAAACATCAAACTCAATAAGAGTTTCATCAAAATAATAAATGTCGTACAATGAAAATCATATCATGGAGCTAAGTCCCATTCGTACTACATGATCCTTAAAATTCTTTGGTGGCATGCCTTTAGTCAAAGGATCGAAGAATCATCAACTCATCTTCGTGTTCAATGACCACTTTCTTTTCCTTAACACGTTCTCTTATGGCTAAATACTTTATGTCGATGTGCTTACTGACTTCCACTCTTGTTGTTCTTAGCCATAAAAACGTCATTAAGTTGTCACAAGTGTACAACTTCAATGGCCTAGATATAGAGTCCACAACTCTAAGCCCGATATGAAACTCTTCAACCATACACCATGCGAGGTAGCCTCAAAACAAGAAACAATCAAAAGCCTCCATAGTGGAGTAGTAAATAAGGTACTTTTGCACTTCTCCAAGATACACTCCACCAATAGCATAAAACATAACCAGATGTTGATTTCCACCTCTATCAATGCAGTTTGATTTAGTCTCCTAATCGAATGTAGCCAATCACTTCGGATCATCTTCCTACTTGTACATAAGCATGTAGTTCTTTGTCCCTTGAAGATATCTCATCACCTTCTTTGCACTTTCCAATGGTCAACACCGGATTACTCGATATCTTCCCAAAACTCCAACAAGATATGCAATGTCAAGTCTAGTGCAAACTAGCATACATAAGGCTTCCAATCTAGTGAAGCATATGGAATATTTTTCATGTGTTCCCGCTCAAAATCATTTTTTAGGCACGACTCAAATCGAGTTTGTCACCCTTCACAATAGGAGCTACACTCAAAGAACAATCTTTCATGTTAAATCTCTCTAAAACTTTGTTGATATAGGTCTCTTGAGACAAACCCAAAATGCCTCGAGATTCTTTCTCTATGGATCTTAATGCCAATGACATAAGATGCCTCTCCCATATCCTTCATATCAAAGTTCTTCGAGAGAAATTGTTTCACCTCATATAGCATACCCTTATCATTAGTCGCAAGTAAAATATCATCCACATATAACACAAGAAAACAAATCTTACTCCCATCCCCTTCCGTTGTAGTATATATATTGATCCATGATGTTCTCTTCAAAACCAAATGAAGTTATAACCTCATGAAATTTTAAATACCATTGGCAATAGGCTTGTTTCAATCCATAGATGGATTTATTAAGCTTGCAAACTAAGTGCTCACCATCACTAGAGGAGAATCCTTCATTGTTTCATGTAAACCTCTTCCTCTAGATCACCATTGAGAAAAGCCGTTTTCACATCCATTTGATGTAACTCAAAGTCAAAATGAGCTACTAATGCCATAATTACTCGAGAGAATCTTTCTTGGATACAGGAGAAAATGTCTCCGTGTAGTCGATTCCTTCTCTTTGAGTGAACCCTTTGGCTACAAGTCTTGCCTTATGTCTCTCAATGTTGCCTTGTGAGTCTTTCTTCGTTTTAAAGACCCATTTACATCCAATGACTTTTTTACACCATTAGGCAACTCAACGAGATCCCAGACTTGGTTAGATGCCATAGAATCCATCTCATCTTTCATGGCATTGTACCATAAATTCGATTCCTTAGAACTCATGGCTTGTGAAAACATTTCGGGATCATTTTCGGCTCCAATGTTATAGTCCGACTCTTGCAGATACACTACATAATCACTAGGAATTGCTGACTTTCTGACTCTAGTAGATCTTCTTAATATTACCTCATTATCTTCTTGAGGAACTTGTTGTTCAACCTAATTGTTCAACAGTTGTTCTTCATCAACAATTTGATCTATAGGATCATTTTCAGCAGTTTGTGGAACTTCAATTTCGGTTGTCTAACACCCGTTTGTACCGAGGGGCATGAATGACAATTAATCTCACTTGAGCATACATACCAGAGGGTTGATTCTCATAGTGATCTTTTCAAAAGCAATGTCCTGGCCCGATCACTCCCAGAATCAAGTCATTCTCAAGAAACTTAGCATTTCTTGATTCCACAATCCTAGTGTTGTGTGATGGACAATAGAATCTATACCCCTTGGACTTTTCAGCATATCCAATGAAATACCCACTAATAGTCCTTGGGTCTAGCTTCTTCTCTTGTGGGTTATAAATTCTTACTTCAGACGGGCATCCCCAAACGCGTATATGTCGCAAACTTGGTTTCCAACTTTTGAATAACTCAAAAGGCGTCTTAGAGACAGCCTTGGTCGGAACTCGATTTAATATATACACAGCCGTCTTTAGCGCTTCAATCCACAAGAATTGAGGAAGTTTTGTGTTACTCCTCATACTTCTCACCATGTCCATTAAGGTTCGGTTTCTTCTTTCTGCCACACCATTCTGATCCGGAGAACCAGGCATAGTGTACTGGGCAACAATCCCTTGTTCTTGAAGAAACTTCGCAAATGGACCAGGTGCTTGTCCATTCTCTGTGTATCTGCCATAGTACTCTCCACCTCTATCGAGATCTCACGATCTTAATTTGTTTTCCACATTGCTTCTCCACTTCAAAATTAAAAACTTTAAAAGCGTCCAAAGCTTCATCCTTAGAACGAAGTAAGTAGAGATACATATATCGTGAATAATCATCTATAAAAGTGATAAAGTATTTCGGACTACTTGCGTCCATGTCTGGACAACAAATATCTTATGTATGATTTCCAATAGGTTTGAGCTCCTCTTTGCACCCTTTTTAGACTTGTTAGTTTGCTTACCTTTAATGCAATTCACACAAGTCTCAAAATCAACAAAATCAAAGTACTAAGTACCCTTCATTTACTAATCGCTTAATTCTCTCAATGGAGATGTGTCCTAATCTCCTGCCACAACATAGAGGATTCCTCATTCACAACACAACGTTTTAACCCGAAACTCTTCAAAAACTAACAACATGCATAGAATTATAAGCAGCATCATTTTGCAATTTAACACAATAAAGACCATCAAGTAATTCACCAAAACCAACAATTTCTGATTTATTTAATAAAGTAAAACCAGAATCAGAAAAATTAAACGAAAAACCCAAAGGTGCAAGTCTTGAAACAAAATTAAATTCTTAGAAAAACTAGGAACATAAAAGGTCTTTTCTAAACGTAAAATAAAGCTGCTGCTTAAAACTAAATTGCATGTCCCAATGGCCTCCACATGTGAACTCATCTTCCCGCCTGAATAGATGTATTGTTCACTTCCCACTGGCTTCCTTAGGTTTTCCATACCCTGCAAGGTATTAGAAACATGGATTGTAGAACCAGAATCAATCCACCATGTGTTATGATTAACACTAACCATATTAGATTCATAACAAACAAATGTAAATGGAGTACCTTTCTTGTCGAGCAGCTCTTAAACTTTATGCGAGTTTCTTCATGTGCCCTTTCTTCTTGCGAGAGAAAACATTTGACTCTTTCTTTATGACCTACAAGAGGAGGAATGTTGCCCTTATTTTTGGCATGATCCTTCTTTTTCTTTCCATGAAAAGATAAAGTTCACCTTTTCACCCTCTTCCATCATCAACCTTTCCTCTTCCTGGACACACATAGTCAATAGCTCATTAATTGACCACTTATCCTTATGTGTGTTATAAGAGATTTTGAAAGGACCATATTGATGTGGTAGAGAGCACAAAATGTAGTGTACTAGGAAAGAATCCGACATGGTAACCTCCAAGGCTTTTAGCTGAGCCGCTGTATCCCTCATGCGCATGATGTGATCACGCACTCCTCTTATCCCAGTGAGCTTCATGGATGAGAACTGTATTATTAGAGTGCTGGCAAGGGCCTTATCAGATGTAACAAATTGTTCATCAATAGCTTTCAAAAGATCCTTGACTTTAGTATGCTGATCGACAGAACCACGGATACCAGCAGATATTTTAGTCTTTATGAACATTACGGAGAGACTAGATCTCTCCCATTTTTCATAAAGGTCAACGGCATCTGGAAGGTCTGGTTTCAGTAATACCCTAGTGGTTCATCCTTCCTAATAGCATAATCAATGTCCATCCACCCAAATGGAGAAGAATTCTCTCCTTCCAAACTTTATAGTTGTCACCCCTTAATTCAAGGAATATCACACTTAATATCAGAAATATTTGCAGGTTGAATAACTGCAAAGTTCAAACATACATGCTTATTATTCATAATTTGAGACAAAACAAATATCATGTTTTACCAATGTAAATCATGCCTTAATATATGAATCTAGAGACATAAAACTTGCCTGGTGGGCTAAAGTCCTACTCAATTAGACTCATAATGTAACCTTATGACAAAACTATCAAATTATGTTCCTTTTCTTAATTCCTGTGGGCATATCAAGAAATATAATCCGATATTTCATCCTAATTAATCATACAAATATAACAAAATTCCTGTGGATAGATCTCATTACATCACATATGATTAATTACAAGTAATGTTTTAATGTGATTCTAAAACTTAACATATTATTCTAATTAATTAAAGATGTTGAAAAGGCTTTTCTATTCCCTAATTAATTAAAATTATATCAATCACTTAACATTAAATCATTCTTAATAAAGAGCTAAATATTTGCATAACATAATACAAATAAATTGAATAACGATGCATAAATATTATTTAGCATAATATTGCATGTACAAAAAAAAACATAAATTCATACATACAAAATTTCAAGAAATAAATAATATATGCATATAATTATTCAATAAAATAAACTATATAAGCTCTTTAATAATTAATTCTAATAATTCTAATGTGCATAAATTATTTAACTTAATATTGCATGCTTAAGTAAGTACCAAAATTAAACATACAATTCAACAAAATAAAGAGACAATCTATACACATTAAAATTATTAAATAATTCATGTGCTAAATAATACAATTGCAAAAACGTATACAATTTTCAATCAGCACGCAAATTAAGCATATATATAACTTGTAGCACTTTAACTCTTAAGAAATGTTGATAGCATGGTGGTAGCCCAATTAGTTTTCATTCAATAGGTCACGGGTTCTACCCTCCCAGACGCAAAGGAGCAACCATTTTTTTTTTAATTAAACAAAAACTGAATAAAACAACAACAGGATTCAATAAAGGTGCATTACTGAGAATCGAACTGACCTCGTGACCTCGCGCGACATTTGAAGAAAGCAACCTACCGCTAGAGTCACTTCAGAATTATCTCGACTAAAGTTGACGTAGGTCAAATATATAATAAACTCCAAACGACACAAAGGGCCTTGTTCGTCTTCAACCTTGGGCGGGTCATTCGACCATTTTCATGTAATCCTCAGAACCCAAAAACAAAACCCGATGTTTTCCACCATTTTTACGTCAAAAACAACGTTTTAAATCACAAAAATTTAGAAAAACAATTTCAATCAGATTTGCAATTTATTTTCCGATTAAAACGTCTAAAACAAACACCACATGTTCAGAAAAAATCAAAACTCCGTAACGTTAAGAGCAAGCAAGGCGAGGCATATAGAAGGGCTATTTATACCAAATGTAATACTTAATAATCGATCTAAACATGCTTGGATTTAAACAACACATTCGATCATATTTGAGCGAGCTCAAAACGGATCAAGAAAAACCAACCTCCCGCCATTGCTATTTGATTCACTCTTCCTCTCACAAGCTTTTGTCAAAACGTGAGACAACATTGGCTTTCCAAACCCTCACTCACTCAAACTCGATGGTGTTGTTTTGAATAGAGGAGTAGGTTCACTGACCCAAAACAAAGAGCAACACAGTCCTTTTATAGAATTCTCCATCACAGAGCTCAACGGACGTGCAAATGAACGTGGGATGTGGGAGCACACAATTTTGCAAGCAACATTGCTAAGAATATGGGTTGAACTTAGCCAGAAAATGGACCATATTGGAAACGAATTTCCCATGAAAATAGCAAAGCTTTAAACTTAAACTAACTTCAACAAACAGAGCACGTCTGCTCCGAAGTTTAAGGGGAAATTCTATCAACCAGTAGCTATGGCAGGCTCTGAAGATGAAATGGCAGTATCATTAGTTCTAACTTTAGCACATACTGTACTTATGCTCGAGACATGAATTTATGAGTGTGTTGCAGAATATTAATAGAAACAGAGCTCGACTTACCAAAACCATGAAAGGACATCTCACATTAACATGTATGAGTTGAGTGTATTGCTGTAATGCCAAAATTAGAGACAATGCCATTTAGTGTTGACAGTTTAACATTATTTATATGAATAACATGTCAATTGTATTTTTGGTTAAAGAGAATAGAGATGTCACAAGACACGAAAAACATACAAGCATATAACATCCTATATTTGATCTCTATATTTCTTATTCCACAAAAGAAACTCGAAAAAGATAATGGTCGTGGTTGATCCTTTCTAGAGATACAGAATATTAAGATGAATGCCAAAACAAATTAAGTAGATACATACCTCAAGTTTTTCTTGTCATCTTTTAGAGAAATATATTTCCCACAAATCATATTCTTATGAAACTAGTTCAAGAAAACTTATCATACTTGCACCCGTTGTTGTAAAAATATATCAAAGCTGTAGCTTCAAAAGGTTTAATTAGGAACCTATCATTATTCTGGTCGAGTTTACATCCCACAGCCACTAGACTACTAGGTTTCCTCTACACTAAAGGACCTACCCGTTACTAGTTTATGATGGATTGATGATCATAATTTTAAGTAACATAGCAGCTGATCGAGAATGATGATCGCTTATCAGCATTCAAGGTCAATGAATGTTCAGTATCCACCTTTATGAAAAAAAAATTAGAACTGCAAACTGAGACAGTGGTATTAAAATAAAATACCTTTGCGTTGTTTCAAAATTGTATAAGCAACCTTGGCAACATTCATCTCAGCCTCTTGCTTGGTTTTTTGCTTCTTTTCCAATAAAAAGCTCTCATTCTAACTCCACATTTGAGATAAAAATTGGCATATGAGCCTCACCAGATTTATTTGTACTATAAACAGGTAAACGAAGCCCCTCCTTAGATCTGAAGCAATTCTTGCAAAAGATTCTTATATTAACCAGTATTGTCCTGAAATTTGTACACAACCATATGGGTAAGAGAACCACCACAAAAAGAAACATTTAAGTTGCATAATAAGAAAGTTATCTAAATGACAACAGGCGTTTAAGACTAGCCTCTTGAGCTCCGCCTTGTGCTAATGACATTAGAGCACCTTGTGCAGCTGCATGTTCAACATCCTTCAATGTACGAAAAAACTTAGGACTGTCAAGGTTTGTCCATTGAGATATTCTTATATACATATAAACTTATCATGTCATATTTACACACAAGAGATAAAAAGTTAAAGAAAGAAGATGAACGAGTCCCACTAAATACACTCACCACAAAAAATCATTTCTCTCTAACTTTTTATCTCTTATGTATAAATATGACGTGATGAGTCTGTATGCACACAAAAATATCTCCTTTCCATTAATTGTGACTTTGCACTTGAAAAGAATGTTACGATGAGGGCCCTCTTGCTCAGAAGAATACACAGGTAGACTTAAGTTTCTCTTTTGAGCATAGCTTTGTAGTTGGTTCTTGTACAGATGTTGCATATCTATGACAAAATTGAATGTTTTAAGTCAAGTCACAAGATGATTCATAATTTATTAAGAACATAATGCCATGAAAGTGATTAATACTGCAATACATCATCAAGACAGAAAACTAAAGAAGAAATGGTACTACTCATATGTAGGCTTCCAGTGTTATATACACATTTTGTAAACCGCCTCCCCAAAAAGTTCCCCTAAATCACAAACATCGACTGATTATGTTAGGCGATTGAAATACACAAGAGATCTATGTACTAAATTCTATAAGATAATTATTAAATATTAATGACAGTTATTTATGGTGCATATCTCATGTTATATCAGAAATATAACGCTGATTCGAATAGCATCGTTATAATGATGAAATGAAGAATATATGTAAATTAATTTGCCCCAATTTTGAAATATGCCGAGTTCAAATGTATAGCTCTGTACTAATAATGACAAAATAAATTGGCACAACATTGTATAGTAGATGTTTGGATTTTTGGATTGTATGCTGTTTCTCTAATAGATTTATATGGTATACATTTTATATACGATAAAAACAACTTAGGCATAGTGGTGCCAAACAATTGGATTTGGCCACACTAGTTACCCACAAGAATGTATTAGTTCGTGTATTGTGTGAAAATAAGATGGTGTGTAGTGCTGTATAACCAAGGAAAAAAAATGAAGCTGTGAAAACAGGGGCTGAATAGGGGTGTTTGCAGATTGAATTCGATTGGTTTTGAGAGAAAAAAAAATTATCCTATCTAATCTAATATGTTTTCTTATTTTATCATTTCATCTGTTTAGTTTAAAATGTAAATTTAATCTAATCTAATCTAATTTAAATCGATTTAGATTGAATTAGTTTTTTAATTTTTTGTTTTTTTTATAAATAAATTTATCAAAATACATCAAATATAATTATAAACTAATTCATCAAAGTGCAACAAATATAAATTTAAACTAATTCATCAAATATAAATTTAAATTGTAAATACAAATCTAAATTAATTAGAAGCTGCCTTTTTACTAGCCCAACCCATTTAAGGGCAACTAACTTTTTTTTCTTTAAATTTTAACTTTGAAAGTCAATAAGCCAATAACAAAAATCAACATCAACATCGCAAAATCCATATCAAATCTGGTTCAAATCCAACAAATTCAACATGACAAAAGATTCAATATAACAAATTAACAACAATCAACATCATAAAATAAAATCAACATGCACATAAAGTTCAAATTACATAACAAATCCAAAACAAACTTAAACAAAATTAAAAGGCCAAAGTCATATTAAATCCAAACTTCCAAATAAAGTCTAAAAATTTCAAATTTCAAATGTTTTACTTGACCATTTCAATACATGCTTCATTTGAGAGCTATCAAGCTTCTTTCTTTTTTTAAAGCACCAAGCCACCAATCATCCATGTCATCAACCTATTACATGTAAAGATCAAAGATCTTAGATAATCTTATATTAATATAAGTATCAATAAAAAAAATGTCTAAAGTTTAAAGAATTATCCAAGTATATAATACCCACATCCATCGTATAGCATTTGAAACCTCCTTTGACTTGTTTTCATTTTGATTTTGATTTGGATTTTGATCATTCTCATTTGGACCTTCTTCATCAACTATAATCCACAAGTTTTAACAATTAAAGTTAATAAAGATAATAACAAAAATTAAATCTTATACTAAAAAATGCAAATAGTAAATATTACCATCCAAACCAAATCCACGTATCCAATTGTGAGTGCAAATAAGAGCTGACAAATTTTTATGGAGAAGAGAGTTCCAATACTTATACAAAACAAGAAAACCAATGCTTAAAGTCGATTTTGATGCTACCATGGTAACTGAATAAGCACATCACATGCCATAAGAGCCAAATAAGGGAATTGATGACTTTGGGCCTTCCAATATTGCAATATGTCTATATTTGCATGCAAAGTCATATCAAGTATTGGCTCTTCCAAATAAATATCCAATGATGACTTGTCATTCTCATTTTTAAGTTGAAAGTTAATGATTTTCAACTCCTACACCATTTGAAACATAATAGTTAAAAAACATCAATTTTAAATTGAAAGTTAATGCTTTTCAACTCTTACAACATTTGAAACATAATAGTTAAAAAGCATTAAAAGCAATAATAAAGTTAAAAGTCTAGACTATAGAAATCAGTAAAAACTTACTTCAGGAGTAGTATCTATATCTAGAGCATTTGGTCTAATGTTACTGCTCTAAGGTAGTGGAGATGCAAATCTCATGTGAGAGGAACTTGTATTAGTATTATTTGTTGTCTGACTTCTTGAATATTCATTGAACAACAAATAGGACTTACTCTTGATTTTGGCCAACTTCTCTTCACTAGTGAAAGGATCAACTTGATTAAGACAATATTTCAAAACGTGTAACTTAACATGAGGGCCAAAAGCATCTCAAATAACTAGTATAATAGAATAATCACTCCAATACTTATCAAACTTCTTTTGCATAGGTTGAGTCATCTTCTGTATGACTTCACCATCATTTTTGCATTTTCTTTCAACAAACATTCAATTCTCCAAACTTGCATAAAATACAAGTTGTATGTTGGATAGGATTGGCCAAACATCAATGTAGTGATTTTGTAGAAAGGGTTCAAGAATTTGCACATTTTCTCTCCTCTTGCCTATTCTTTAGTTGATGGGCAAAATCTATAATTTTTATCTCTAAACTAAAGTTTAGAAAAAGCCCACTTGCATTTTAATGCACTTTCTAACATTAAATAGGTAAAATTCCACCTAGTAGATACATCCAAGCTCAAACCAGTGTCAGTGACATCAACTAGCTTCATACATTGCCTAAAATGGTCCATCCTTGCCTCTGATCCTTTCACATATTTGATACTCTCCCTAATGTTGTACAAAGTTGAACTAGTCACTTTCAAGTCATCTTGAACTACTAAGTTTAATATATGGGCACAACATCTCACATGAAAAAACTCACTCATGCAGAATAAGTCATCATGCAAACAAAGTTATTGCTTTAGTAATTCTTGCAAATTGCCATTAGATGATGCATTATCTAAAGTCATAAAAAAAAAATTTTTCTCTATTCTCCACTCAGTCAACAATTCAATCAACTTGTTTGATAAACGAAATCTTGTATGCAGAGGTGACATATGGCAAAAGAAAAGTATCTTACTATTTAGCTTCCACTTATCATCAACGACATAAGTAGTCAAGGATATATAACCTTCAGTTGTGCAAGCAGTCCACATATCAAAAGTCAAGCATATTCTATTGTGGAGTTTAGCTAAAAGAGTTTTTAGTTTATCCTTTTCTATGAGATATAATTTCATTACATCATTCGCAGTATGTTCTTAGAAATCATTTTTGCATCAAAGTTTATGTACTTTAGCAATTCTCTAACCCTTCTATACTCAACAAATGAGAAAGGGAGATCATGTTCAATTATGGCCATAGATATCATTTCATGCAAAACCATTTGATCAACTTGTCTTTATCTCAACCTTCCCTCCTTATCAATTACCATTTTACCTAAGTCATGAAATTTTGGAAAGTCACAACACATAGGGATATGACGTTGTAAAGTGGATGTCCTATGTTTTTCATCACCAGCTATATATTATGAAACAAAACTCAAGCAAAGTGTAGTAAAAAGCATAAGAAAAGAAACTGCTAAAGTGCAGTAAAAATAGAACTTGTTTGAGATTTGAACACATTAACATACCTTATCATTGGAGTGGCTCCTTGTGAGTAAAAAAAGGGTCTTGATTTGCAACTAGAATAGATAAAACAACTCTATGTGAGTTTCAATCAAATCTAGATCAGCATGAGAAATTAAAAGAGAGAAAGAAATGGAATGAAAAGCATAAAAAACAAAGACATACCTACCCAGATGAAAAGCTTTACGCTTTTGCCCAGCTCTGTCGCTTGTCGATTACCCAACTCCATGATAGATGAGAGTGATAGGAAATATATCTAGTTAAATGAGTTTTTATTATGAGAATGTGATAAGAGTAAATATAAATCATATAATTATATATAAATAATTAAAATTAAAAATTATTTAAAAATTATATAATTATTTAAAAAAATCATATATATTTATGATATAATCTTAATTATTATGTAAAATTTAATAATTAATATTTATTTTACTTATCTCTTATAATAAATATTTATCTTACCATATACATTATATATATATATATATAATTGATCAAACTCTTTCTCCTTTTTTTCCTATATACCCATTGGTTGTGATATCGATACCTAAAACTAGTAACAACCATAATTACCTTTTCTTGTAATTTAAATGAAAAGGGACGCTACCTTCCCGTAAGAGGAAAAACTGCATCTAAGTTTTTTAATCAGGTAAATCAGATTCAGAAGAACTCAGTCTTCCTCACCCGCATTTTCCACCCCCAAGAAAACCAACTCTCCCTGCCAAAAGAAAGATCTGAAATCTACTTGGCAAGTATTCTTTTTAACACACATAAGAAAGATCTGAAATCTGACTAGTAGATTTTAATATTTTTAATAGCAACCATTAGATAAAAAATAAAAAATAAAAATAATGTTACTCTTTTTAACACACATAAGCATGGTATACCATTGCAATATCAAATCAATCAAACAAATTAAAGATAAGAAGATAAAAAAGTACTTAAACCAATTTTCTGATCTCCAGCTGCCACGATATCTCTGACAGCTGTGACAGGGCTAATGATTGAGAAGTTTGGCATGCTTCTTGTAGCTTCGGTTGCAACACTCTTCTTGTCATAAGTACATTATCAACATCAGTGCTGGGACCAGGCGAACCTCTAAGTTCAATGCAAATTGTTATCAATCTTTAATAAAAATTAAGGTTTTTTAAAGAAGTTAAAATAATTTTCTTTTTATGAAAATAAGATAAATAATAAATTTTTATCAATTTTTAATATATTAAATATTTTATTTTTATCAAAAAAATTATTTTGATTACGTTGACAAATATCTTAACAAAACCCTATAAATTAATATAAGAAACATAATCTCATAAAAAAAAAAAGAAATTGTCCTTTTCTGGATCCAATTAGAAAGGACACATGCACCTAGAAAAAGATCAAATGCGTCTATATTTGATAAATGAATGAGGAACACAGCGCAATTCCAGTGTTCCAAAATGAATCTTAACCTTACATTTTCATTAATTCATCATCTACGGTCCATAGGAAAACAAGTCACTAAACTAATCTTCTTCCTGACTTCTACGTTTCCTTTTGCTTCCACTAGAAATTGTTTGGGCTGTTATTCTTCTTTGTTACTGTTCTCGACAGGATTGCAGTCAATGCACAATAACAACAGGAAGAAAATAATATTTAGGAGATTGCATTAGATCCTTTGGTGTTTAGAAACGTTTCTTGTGATTATGGTACCTAATATTGCTATAATCTGCTGGGACATTCCATTTTCGTTTTACTCTATTTCTGATCTATGTCTAAGAAGGCTGGTGAGGAAATTGCAGGCACTTACAATCATATTTATGGCCTTTCCCTCATTGGACACTGAGAAGAAAAGTATCGGGAGTGGTGGGAAGAAGACTGTTGTGGGGAAAATACTGCATTCCCTGCTAAATACAACATTTCCGTCAATATCTTCGAAGAATTAACATTTCTTTTTAAGGAACATGTAATAAATATTAATAATTTAAAAAAATATTACATAAATTATGTATAAAAGTTTAATATAATTTAATTAATATATTTATATTTATAGCTACTATCAAAATAAATTTAATTTGTAAATTTTATAAAATTATTTTTTGTATACTCATTTTTATTTTCATAATCTTACTAATTCTCAAATATAAGTATTTATAATTTATTTTTTTAATTTTTATTATAAATAAATCTTTCACAAATTTTATTTATATTTCATAAATTTTTAACATATTTTTTATATTTTTTAATAAATCTTTAATATATTTTGATATATCTGTGCATATCTTTTATATTCTCACCAAATAAAAAACTAAGGATAATAATCGTTAATAGAATTGAGTTTAAATACAACATAATGGGCCAATGCAATTTTGGGTTTTTATTCTCATCAACACACACTTCACTGATGCCTGTAACAAAGTAATCAATGAGCATACTGAAAAAAGTTCCTCAAGATGGAGTATTTCTCTGCATATGGGGAGAAGTGTGCGAAGGTTATTTTAAAATGAAGGTGCGATGCATGTTGCAGAACATGGCCAACTATTCAAGCAGTGTGAGAAACACAAGTTTCGGTGAAGGCAGAAAGAAGCATACAAGTTTGGAAGAAAATGAATTGGGTGACGTGTCTTCTTATGGACCGTAGATGATGAATTAATGAAAATGTATGGCTCAAATTCAATAAACAGGAATTGTCCTGTTAGCCACAAATAGGAGAGGTTCCCATCCGTTTGGTGATTTGAATAGTAAATAAGGCAGAGAGATTTAACGTGTATGAAAGGGTTAACTAAACTAATGTTGTCATGGCACCCAATTTGAAGCTTTATTATTGCGTAACAAATGAAGTAAAAGTACTTACAACAAGCAATGAAGGGCGCAAAAAATGCATAAAATCATTCATCGATACCATTATGTGTGAATTGAAATTAAGTGCCCAGGCTGGTATAGAATACAATCAGAAGTTTCATAAAGAGTTATCTACACAAAAGTCGCATTATATTCTAATAATCATAAACAAATTTCGAGACATACCAATAATGTATCCTTCCAATATTATTGATTTGATCTGGCTGTACATTGTACTGGCTAGTGTCTTATTTGGTCCAATACAATCTTATCCATGAGCCACACTATGCAGAGTATATAATTGAGAGAAGATTAAGACGACAACAACATGTCATAGAACAAATTTTGTTTTATTCAAGGAGGTTAACCATGGAGGGAATAAACTTATTGCAGGATTTGATGGAAAGACACAAATGAGAATAGAAAGACTTGTACCTAGTCTTTTTTATTTTGGTACAAGAAACTTTAAGATGAAAAAAAGTTGTTTTATTTTAAAATTAAGACAAATTACAAGTCTTAACGAGAATTTACAATGATACTTATAGATAACTTACTAATGAAATACTACCAACAAGAATTCAACTTAAGACTTTTGCATCGTTGAGCCAACTCTCATTGGATATATATACACAGTCTTCATTAAAATCTAGAAAAAGGCCTATGACTACTCATGGTCTTTATTGATCCAAAAAATGTCTATGAGCATACATGGCCTTTATTGATTTGAAAAAAAACTTACAATAAAGTGTCACAAGAAATCTTGTATAAGATTTTAGGGAGAAAAAAAAAAGAGAGTTCATTTTATGTATATTCAAACTACAAAGAGCATGTATGATGGGACAAAAATTAATAAATAAATAATTTTTAATAAATATTATTTTAAAATTTTAGTTCCTAAATATTTCTAACACTTAGATTATGAAAATTGATTTTCATTTTTTAAATACGATAATTTGAGGTCGGTTATTTATAATTTTATAATATTTTATATATCAATTTTAATTAAAAGTTTATTTTAATTTAAAATTGAAATGAATGTAAAATAACCTAGTACTTATTGAAGAAATGTTATAAATAATTGTTGGACAGGGTGTGCATTATCCCATCCCCACGGCTAACGCCACTTCTAGCACCTACACCATTCCCCCACCAGTCCACCACCCCTACCCCCATCAACCCTCACCTAGGGATGGCAATGGATTGGTTACCCAAAGCGATCCAACCCAACATGATTTGACGAGTCAATTTTTTTTTCTGATCCAAATATATTTTGAATCGAGTCACGTTGGGTTCTAAAGTATCCATTGGTTATTTTGGGTCATTTGTAGGTTCGTTTCTTTTTCATCTTCTTCATCTGAACATTCACGAACTATTAAGAGGAACTAATTCCTCAAGACTCACCAAGGTAAGAGGAACTATTAACTATTAAGAGTCCATTCACAACCTAACCCAATCGAAACTTCCCACCATCGCATCAAGTGAAGATGAAGCACGTTCGACATTGTTGTTTCTACTTGCTCAACTCAGCTTAGAAAAACAATGGTGGGTTCTTTTGGATTTATTCTTCGAGTAGCGTCAGAAGGCAACAATTTGTTGTGAAAAGGCAATGATTTGGATCGAATGGAGATTGGATTGAACTCCATTGTTCTGCCTCTCTGCTGTTGAACTGAGAAGCTTCAACGATAATGGGTTTATCCAATAAGGACTTAACACGTTGACGAAAACAATTTACCTACGCCAAGGAGAATCATGTAAACGAATCTCGATCCTCTCCTATTCTCATAAAATAAAAGACAATCCTGTTAATTAAAAATATATGTATTTTTAATATATACTACATGTAATATTTATGAAAGATACTGTGTGCGGTAACAT
Source organism: Ormosia semicastrata (assembly GCA_029884595.1). Classification (NCBI taxonomy): domain Eukaryota; kingdom Viridiplantae; phylum Streptophyta; class Magnoliopsida; order Fabales; family Fabaceae; genus Ormosia; species Ormosia semicastrata. The sequence goes on along the minus strand of JAQQTO010000036.1, from coordinate 7,777,302 downwards.
TTTCTCTTTTACAAATGAACAGGATACAGGAGAGGATCCATTTCTCATGTAAACCCACCTAAATTTTGCAATTTTCTTCACGTTAGAGCGAAGAAAACTTTCTTCTGGGTTCCACTGCAATTTTTTTCTATCCCTTTTTCTTTCCTCGTTCAATCGGAAGAAAATCCCAAAATCCACTCATTTTCTTTCCACCCTATATTTTATTTTCCTATTTCCTGTTGAAACAAACGATTGGTTAATCTCAACCCTATAAATAAATGTTTTCCAAAAAGACAGCTAATTATTAGTAATGGGTGGTAAGGAAGCTCAAACCATGTGAACAATAAGAAAGCATTACAGAAATAATAATAAAAATATCTAATCGGATATCATATATCTAATCAAAATCAGGAGAAAAAAAATCAAACTTCAATTAACAAATCAATATGCTTTTCTTTTGTAAGAGTAAAACTTTTTTACAATGATATGGTAACACGTTATTAATATAAGTATAAAATATTTTTACATAAATAATACGTTAAAATTAAATTCTTTATACAAATCAATTCTTATTTCCATGGAGTCGTAACAAGCTTCTGAATGACATTCATTTTGCCCTATTGGTAGATTTATGTAAATTGAGAATATGATATCTATTGACTTTGTATTACATTGCAAAATAATGTTTTGATGGTAGTGATTAAAACGCTATGAGTGTATTTGGAATGAATAAAAATGAGAAATGATTTGATTTGATTTGATTTGAATTGATTTAATTTGATTTAGAAATCAAATTTTGTGTTTGGAATTTTTAAAAAAATTAAGATTTGAATTGATTTAAAAATCAAATTTTGTGTTTGAAATCCATTAAAATAAGAATTGATTTGATTTGATTTTATTATTTTACATTTTAAACCTTATGAGAAGTTGTTAGAGGTAATTATTAAGGGTAAAATAGTATATTTATTTCAAATCAAATCAAATCCTAACAAATCCTATCAAATTTGATAGAATTTAAAAAACAAAATGAATGAAATTCATGGGATTTTAAAAATCAAATCATTTCCTATTTTTAAACATTCCAAACACAAGATTTAATTAAGTTTGATTTACAAATGAAATCATTTCTCATTTTTTTACATTCTAAACACACTCTATAAGATTGCATAAGAAATTGAGAATATGATATTTATTGACTTTGTATTACATTGCAAAGTAATGGTTTTATAAAATTATTAATTTATTCATCTATTATGAAAAATAATCTATAAATGAATAAATCTAATTTTATTTGAAATTTTAAAAAAATATGTTGATGCAACTAAAAAATAAAAGTGAATTGAAACTTTAAATAAATTTCAACGGCTGAAATAACAAGGTGAATTCAATTGCTATGTGTTTGATAAAAAATAACATTTAAAGACCCAAAATATTTTTAAAAAATTTCATGAAATCTTTAAATGATTATTACAGTTTTTTTTTTGTAAAAATTAATTTAAGTGTAATGATCAACATGCAATTTATATATAAATGGTAAGTATATAATTACATAAAGAAATACCATTTATTAGGATGTGTTTGTTTCAAGGATTAAGATTGTGAGTTATTTTTGGGAAAGTTAACTTGGTAATATCACATTCTCATATTTAGTACAAGTTTTAAAAAATATTCTTGCTCGCTATTGATTCCCAAGGAAGTCATATTAAGGTTATTAGGTTATTTGTACTAATACTTAACCTAATTATTAATATAAATAAGAGTATTAGATAAGTATTTTGTAACAAATTGCATTCTATCAATAATATTTTTAATTTGTTATATTTAGCCGTCTTTTATTTTTTATCTTTTTTCCTTAACTCTAAATTTATAATTCTTTAATATGGTATAGGTGTCTTGAGTTCATAGAACTCAATTGTATAGTCTCTCCACCTTTACTTTCTCTTTGTGCTTTTAGTTCTAAATTATAGTGTGTTAGTTTCAAATCATTAAAACAAAATAATAAAAAATAAAAAATAAGAAAAGTAAAAAGAGGTTCCGCGCTACAGTCCTCATGGAGCAAAGGATGGTTGTTGTTTGGTTTTCCAAGCAACCTAGGAGTGGTTGCTAATTCTTAGCAGTCGAACGTGGCCAAACGGTGCCAGAAAGATGTCTGGTGTTGGTTGACAACAATGGTTATCCCATTCACATGTGCTTTGACGCATCCAGCCATGTAATTCTCTTTTGTTTCTCGCACTCCCTGTTGTGTGCAAGGCCAACAGTGGCTCTATGAGGAGTGACTAAGGCTAGCGATCGGAAGGGGGTGGTGTGTTGATGACCGAAGCTCTGGTGATGGCTTCGACGAGCAGGTTTCAAACCTAAGTTGTGTGTTTTTCTCTGTTCTCACATCTTTAGGGGTTGTGACTTGTGCATCCTTTGTTGGGTATTTGTTCATGGCTAGGTTCTCTCTTTTTCGGCATAAATCATATGAGATTCCAACTTAAAACTAATTGACATTAAGTGGAGTAATCCAACAGATATATAAACTGCACCCGAAATATTGAGACAGGCGATGTGATACTCTTAACACCTCCTTCCACAAATGTCTGGACAGAACAGATAAGTCTGTTGAAGTAGGTGAAAACAAGCTTAATGAAGTAGACGAAAACAAAGATGAGATTTTGGTTTTGATACCATGTGAGATTCCAACTTAAAATCAATTGACATTAAGTGGAGTGACCCAATAGAAATATTAACCGCACCCGAAATATTGAGACAGACTACGTGGGACTCTTAACAAAACATATTGTTAGCGGTCGAAGTTTCGATGAGGAATTCGGCGAGGGGTGTTTTCAGGCATAATGGTGTGTCTTTGGGTGGTTTTTTCTTTTCCTTTTTATTCGACTTATTTGACAGCTGCTTTGGCCAGGAGGAGATTTGACTTCTAACTTTGTTACTTGTTAGTTTATCTTGTTGTTTGTGAATATGGAGGCTAAAAGTTTAGTTGAGATTGTTTGGATGTGACACGACAATTCTAATTCAGTTTTGGGTTGGGTTAAGGTTGTTCAGAGGCTTTTGTAAGATTATGGGAGGCAAAGGGGTTTCGTGGTGGTGCATTGGCCGCTGCACGGGTTTTGTGTGAAAGTGAGGTGCATGCAATTTGGGGTTAGAGGTAGCTCATGGTGGTTAAACGATGGGTCTTAGGGGTAGAGATGTGGTGGTATGTGAAGCAAAGGTGCTGGCAAGGTGGTTTGGTTGGTGAGGTCTTAGCTGAGTGTGGCTTGGAAAATTTAGGATGTTAGTTTGATTTATGGTATTTGATGCATTTAGGTGTTGTGGGAGCGTGGAGTTGCAGCTGCCTGCTGGAACAGTGGTTTCCTCCCTTCGCAGTGGTTGTTTTGATGGCTAAAACAAGGAGATGGGTTTGATTTAGGCTCTTCTTGAAAGGATTGATTTTCTGATTTTGTGGGGTGTGTAGTTATGGTGAGTTTGAGTCTTGTTTGGGCTGATTGTTTGAGAATGGCTCTTGATTTGTGGTTGTATGGTGTTCTATGGCTATTAGATTTGATGTTCAGGCTATTCTTCTCTCCTTTCTTCTTCTATGCCCGACCAAGGGAGCCGTGGGCATTATTTTTGGAGACTGGGTGTTTCACGACCAACCAAAAAGGTGTGACCAAGGGTATCGTAAGTTTGAGAGTAGGAGTCATTCCAATTCCTTGTGGTTTTGGCCAACAGAAAAGGTTCTACCAAGGGTGTCGCAGGTTTGGGAGCACGAGTCATCTTAGTTTCTCTTCTTCATCCTTCTTGGAGATTAGGTGGTGTAGCATTGCTTGGATGATTGATCTTCTCTTCTTCCTATGTTGAGTTTGGAGTATTGGGTTTCTTCTCTTCTTAGTTATAGCTTCCAATTAAAGATGGGTTATGTTATTTGTCTTATGTTTGCAGGTTTGCTACTTGTAATAAGCTAAAACTTAGTAAACTTTAACTTAATGAAAAGTGTTAATATATTAAGGTTGTTAGTCTTATTAGTAGGCTTGGACTTGTACTAGTAGTACTAATACTTGACCTAATTATTAGTATAAATAAAAATATTAAGTTAGTATTTTGTAACACATTACATCTTATAAAAAATATTTTCAATTTATTATATTTGGTCATCTTTATCTTTTTTTCTTCCTAGTTAACCCTAAACCTAAAATTCTTTGACAAACACCCTTAACAGTATATCTTTGTATTATATGTTCATGAATATGGGAAGCTAAATTAAGTCTGATGAGTGAGATTAAAATTGAAGTTCAACGATTAAAGCCAAATAATTTTTATAATGACTAAGATTGTTATGACTAAAATCTTATGGATATCATAGGTCAAGAATCAGGAAATGCGGGAAAAGGATTAGTAATCAGACTAACTGAATTTTATTTTTTTTAAAGGAAAAAAAATTGCATGATCAAATTCTAATATTGTGACGTAAATACATTGTAACATTGCAACCGAGTTAAACGATATAATATACCATAGTATTGGCCAGCAAAATTAAAACAATGGATCCTTCACTTAGACTGTAGATTTGAGGAGTGTACACCGTGAATACAAGGCTAACAAGATATCCGAGGACGAGTGTGTTAAAGCAATTAAGAAGGAAATCAACAAGGTCGTACAACTCCATGAAGAGCTCAATATTGATGTATTGGTCCATGGGGAAGCCTCAGGTGATCTCTCTCATCTACACACAACGGAGAAACGTTAGTCAATTGAAGTAAAGGTAAAAAGTGACAGATTTGTTGCTCTGCATTTTATTTTATAGATCTTTGTTCTCTTTCTCTTTCAATAACAGCGAACTTTTTTCCCAGAATTGCTGCCCTTTCCCATTCTCTTTTTTCAACATTGCTTACTCTAAATTGCAGCTCCCACCAAAACACCCTCAGTTGCCGAGTCTGTAGGCAATGATTATTCAGGCAAAATTGCTCTCGCGGCGAAATACAGCAAATCCAAGTACCAATTTGGGAATGCTCTTTTAATAAAAATAGCTGTACGTTTTTCACTTTTTATGTGGAAAAAAGTCATTGAATACTTTGAACATCGTCTAATTTCTGTTCTCCCAGTTAAAGGGAAGAGCGGTTGCAACTGCAGGGTTATAAATATACAGGACAATTGATGTTTATTGGGAAACAAGAACCAACTGGCTTAGAAGGCACAAAAAGCATATCGTAAATTGCAGCTTCGTTTCTTTGATGATGTAAAGTAATATCACAGCAGACAACTTCGCTAAGGCCATGGACTATGCTTGGTATTTAATATTTACTGAGCCAGTTAGAAAGATGCATTTAAAAGTAGTCGATTAAGATACTCAGTTATTTGCACAAAACTGGTAAAATTGCATATCAATAAAGATTGGGGCAAAGCCACAAAGATACAGAACATTTGGAAAACAGGCAGAGTATACTAAACACCTAAATATTCCACACAGTTATTGATACAACCAAATAGAAAATTTTCCTTTGTGTAAATCAAGCAAGAATCGATATGACTACTGAGATTCTTTCTTATACCATTCACTTTGCAAGCTCGTTGCGGATGAGTTTTGCTGCAGCAACCATGTTTGTGAGGGCTGGCTTCACCTCTGTGTACTTGCGGGTTTTGAGCCCACAGTCAGGGTTGACCCACAAGATGTTCTTCTCAAGCACTGCAAGCATCTTGTTGATCCTGTCAGCAATTTCTTCAGTTGGTGGTATTCTTGGGGAGTGGATGTCATAGACACCAGGGCCAATTCCAGCACCATACTTCACTCCTTCACGGAAGACTGACAGGAGCTTTTCATCAGAACGAGAGTTCTCAATGGTGATAACATCAGCATCCATATCAATGATTGAGTGGATGATGTCGTTGAAGTTAGAGTAGCACATGTGGGTGTGGATCTGTCAATATCAAAGTTTATTATTATAAATGCAAATAAAGAAGAAAAAAGATAGTAACCCAATGACTTGTAATCCAGAAATACCTGAGTGGTATCCTGAACACCAACATTGGTGATCCTGAAGGAATGGACAGCCCAATCCAAGTAGTGAGCTTGCTCTGACTTCCTCAATGGTAGCCCCTCTCGCAAAGCAGCCTCATCAATTTGGATAACACCAATACCACCCTTTTCAAGGTCTTCTACTTCGTCCTTGATAGCCAAAGCAATCTGATAGCAGGTCTCAGATCTGCAGATAGATTCATACACCATGTTAGAAAAAACAATATGGTGAATATTGATAATTTTTTTGGCTCCTTAATGTTAATTATTTTCCCACTACATTATAAGGTGCCTTGAGTTTATACCTAGGTTGATCATTTCTAACAAAGGACCAGTTGAGAATGGTGACAGGACCAGTAAGCATTCCCTTCATTGGGCGTTTGGTCAAGCTCTGAGCAGTTGATGACCAGAAGACAGTCATTGGCTTTGGGCGGCTCACATCACCATAAATGATTGGTGGCTTCACACAACGAGATCCATAGGATTGCACCCACCCATTGACAGTGAAGGCAAAGCCTGACAACTGCTCGCCAAAGTACTCAACCATATCATTCCTCTGCAATGAAAGGCATCCACAATTAGTTGGAGGTGCAATTTTAGAATCAGCAATCTAACAGTAAGGGGAGAAAATCTGGCGAGAGTATGTTGCTCTTTAAAAGGAAAGAGGCAAAGAAGGATATATCAACATAATGTAACTGTAATAAAGCTATCTTTTATTCTTTACTTCAACAGACTAATATTTAGTCATTATGAGAAGATGAGAGCTGACCTCAGGCTCCCCATGCACCAGGACATCAATATCAAGCTCTTCTTGGAGTACAACAACTTTGCGGATTTCCTCCGTAATTGCCTTGACATACTCTTCCTCGGAGATCCTGAAGAAAACAACATTAGGGTCAATAAAGGAAGGCACATGGTCAAGAAAACAAGGCAGAGATCAGCAGTCTCAGCATTTCTTACTTGTTAGCCTTGTATTCACGGCGTACCCTCCTCAGTTCTACAGTCTGAGGGAAGGATCCAATAGTGGTGGTTGGGAGGATTGGAAGGTTAAGCTTCTTTTGTTGAGCATCCAGTCTGGCACTGACATTAGTAGCACGGCGATGGTCAGAACCCTTCAATGCAGCAGCCTGAGAGGGAAAAATAAGTCAAGAGTAACAGCAGAATATTTTTACAACATATCCAATTGAACAGAAATGAGAAAAGATAAGCACTCACAGCCTTCTGAACAGCCTCATTAGTCACTCTTGGAGAGGACTTTCTTGAAGCCTGAGCTGCAGCATTAGCAGAGAAGAAGGCCTGAAAATGAAACCATAGAAACATTGATTCAGTGAATTATGTAATGAAACAAACAGGAATAAAACATAAGTTGCATTTCTAATTCGTACTTCTATCAGAAACCCTCCAAGTTCACAAAACAAACTACATTTTGATCTCATGGTTCCAAAATTATTCATGGCCAATGCCAGATCCATGCATATATTGCCTACCACCACTAACTACAATTGTCCGCTATTTTCATTGACACTTGTTACTATATTATAGGTACACAATACCTCAATTTACTTAATTTTAATTCTTGTGATATACATTTTTTGTTCCTTCTGTAATCACTTTAATTTTTTTATCTTTTTATTATATAATTTCACCCTTTCAAATATTTTTTAATAAAAATAAAATCCTATTTGCCAATTTAAAAGATCCCATGATAACTTATTTTATAAGAATAGGTTTACATACTATTTCATGGAAATTTTATCAAAATATGATTTTATAGTACTTCAATATTTTTAATGAAAACTTTTTTATTGTTTATAGTTATATTTGCCCCCACTAATTAAAATACCACACTATTGTCAGGTAACAAACATGATCAAATTATTTTAACAACATATTTCTTCAAATGTGAGATGAACTGAAAGAAAAGGAGATTACCTCATCCTTTTTACCAGACAATGCATTGGCCAATGCATTTACTTCAACAATTTTTTGGGCAGCAAAAGCTAGCCATGACTTGATCTCATCATCCAACTTGGTCTCATTAACAAGATCAACAGCAGTGTGAAGAAGTGAGCAGGAGGTGGACACAACAAGTTTATCTGCATACAGTTTAAAAAATAGATATATTAAGTGACTATACTAACTCCATAGTGCCCCAAAATATCCTATGAATGCATGTTTAATGAATACCTTTGCCCACAATACCCTCAAGACCCTGTAATGTACTGAGAGAAGCAGTAAGATCATTAGCCCAAATGTTCCTTCCATCAACCACTCCAGCAAAGAGGTATTTTCCACTGGGAAATCCGCCCTTGATCAAATCAAGAGTCTTGGTTCCACGGACCAAATCCAATCCGTATGCGGTGACGCCACTCAGAGATGTGAGGGTCTTGTATGCCTTGGCAGGGATGTCAGCAAAGTAGGTCTCAACAAGAACACTCAAACCAGATAAAGTAGATGCAAGTTCTGAGTATGCATCAGTAAATGCTTGCAACGTGTGAGATTCAAGGTCCAAGACAAGGGTAGGTTCATCAAATTGAATCCATGAAGCACCAGCTGCCTTAAGATCAGCCACAACCTCCCTGAGTTTATAGTTATAAGCAAGTTAGAGAAATAACATGATTATATACAGTGCAAAAAATAATAACCGTACACAAGTTAAAATTCTTACTTGTAGATAGCAAGGACCTTTGGGAGAAGAGAGAGGAGAGAAAAGGATTTCTCAACACCCTTGGCAGGTTTGGAGAGCAACAAGTATGATACAGGGCCAACGAGGACAGGAACGGTATCGACTCCAAGCTGCAAGAGAAATTAAACATTCAATGACAGTGTTGATATCGATAAACACATGAAAAAGGCTAATAATTAAGCTTTTATCATAATGACCCACACAGGGCAACCTTTGGACACAACAGCCATATGAACATAACACTTCCCTGTCAAACACTTGCTTGGCCACAATAAATGAGAAGGGAAATGTTTCTCATTCAGGCTTTTTATTTCCCAGATGAGCCCCGGTAGACTTCCTATTGTTGTGATAAGATTGTTATTTTAATTTATATTCTATTTAAAATAAATATTTGAAATTTAGATGACTTGTTAAAGAAGAGCCGGGCTGCATCCGGGCTTTTTTATAGCTCTGGGATGTATAGCATCGCTCAAATGAGAAATACACAACAAAGAGCAAATTAACACAATCATTTCTAACAAGCTAGCCAGCACTCAGAGATCTTTTGAACTCGGATCCTGATCAAAATATAATGTCACACACAGCAATGCTTCTGAATGATACGAACTGCAATGCGAATGGCATAAATACATATAAATACACCTATATAAATACATACCGCCTTGGCCTCCTTGTATTCTTCAACTGCCTTGTGAGAAGCATAAGTGAAGTTCACATCAGGTCCCAATTCAGGGACAATAAAGTGGCTGGATCAACACATACACAATAGTTCAGTAATCAGATCACTACAACTATCTATCACATCATTAAAATTACGACAACCAATACAACAAAATATGAGGCATGACTTACTAGTTGGTGTCGAACCACTTGGTCATCTCCATAGCAGGAACAGAGGCATTACCTCTGGCCATGGAGAAGTAGGTATCAAACCCAATCTCCCCGCCGGTCCAGCCGTACCTGGGTGGGACGGCGCCGAGGGTGGCGGTGGCGTCGAGCACCTGATCGTAGTACGAGAAAGTGTTGCTGGGGATGTACTTGATCCCAGCATCAGCCATCTGCTTCCAGATGGATGCCCTGAGATCGGCAGCTACCTTCTTCAAATCTTCGGCGCTGCTCTTCCCGTCCCAGAAGGACTCCAAAGCGAACTTGAGCTCCCTCTTGGGGCCCACGCGAGGGTATCCAACTATATGAGACGCCATTGTTCTGTTCCATCCCGTCAAAATCCAAATCAACTCTCAGTTATCTATAGATTAGCTTATTTTGTATTCAAAATCGCTTACAATCAAAATTAATAAAAAAAAGGAGAGTTTTCCATAAAAATTAAGCTGAAGCAGAATAGAAATAGATTTCAAAAAACTAACCACTTAGGCAATATTCTAAGCTATTCAACACAAGCACGTTGAAAGAAAATGGATAAAAAGAGGGATACAAAATTAACCTAACTGAAGTAGAAATTTAATTAGAGCATAGCAGAGTGAGCACTTGGGGAACTCTACACTAACACCAAAACGCAAGATCTTGAAAAGAGATAGCAAATTAAACGAAAATCACACTTTGAGATTTGAATAAGGTTGGCTGTTGCATTAAAGAAACCGCGAAATCAGAATATAAACGATTCAGATCCAATAGATCTACGCATTACAACAACTAAGCGCGACAGATCTATGACCGAGAGCATTGATGGAAGGTGAACATTACGTTTAGCGGTAGATCTCAGGTGATGTGAAGTTCAAGTGTAAGTTAGGAGAGAAACTAAGTGACAGAAAATGAGAATTGTGGTAAGGGTCATGATACTTAAGAAGAGAGAGGGCTGAAACTGAAACAGGGGAATGAAAGAGAGAGAAAGACGGCATGGTAGCGAGAGAGAGAGAGTAAGAGTGGGTCTCGTACCTTTCGAGTGGTGTAGGAGTTGAGACCAGTTCTCTATGTAGCTTCTGAGGGAGGAGATTGAAGCAGAGAACAGAAGGCGAGTAATATGGAGGGGTTTTCGGGTTATTTATAGCCGGTCTCTGCCCAGATCTAAGAAATGTGAAAGAAATGTTAGGAACTGAATACTTCTTTTAATACTTAAATTATTATAAGTTTAAAAATAAATATTATTAGTATCTTTTTTAATAAATTTTTAAATATATAAAATGAATTAATAATAAAATAAATTTTAAAAAATATATTACTAATGTTTTTTAAAATTTGAATCATCCTGGCCCTATTTTTTCATCACATTTAAAATAAATAAATAAATTAAAAATAGAATGTTTTTTTACTTTTTTTTATATTAATGTATGATGAAGAATTTCAAGATAAATTTATTGAAAAAAATTGGAGATATTATGGGGTTTTTTATTCTACGCGCTTCTATGGCCCGTGATGGCAGTTTTCGGGCGACCGGAGGCGTAGATAGTACCCATGAAAATATATGCTGTGCTCGGATTTACATCGAGCTGGAAAATAACTCAGTTTTAAAAGTGAAGGACACGTGGATTCAATAAATCCTTCTTAATTATATTGGATATAGTTTTTTTTATTCACGATAATAGTTTTTTATCATAATTTTTTTTTTTGTTTATTGACAGCATGTTTCGATTGACAAAAAATTGTTAATTTTTTTGGAGTGGAAATAATTTTCTTCTAAAAAAAATAATTTCAATTTTTTATTTTTAATTCTTAATTATTTCACAACTTAAATTCAAAAATATTATTTTACCAATAATATTTTAAATTATTTTATATTTATTTTAAAAATTTATTATAAAATTAATTTGTTATACAATGCAAACAAAATATATTATCTTAACATTAATTTTCAGCTATCATAATTAGTTTTTAAAAAATCAATTAAACTTATAATCAATTATTGAATAATCTATTTTTTACAATTAATCCAAACATACATATAATATGCTCAATAAAAAAATATATTACTTTCACATAATATATAATAATTTTATTTTTTACCATCTATTTTTCTTTCTCTTTCTCTCTATCTCTTGTTCTTTCTCATTGTCACCTTGATTTTTGTAAGTTTTATGAGGTTCATTTGTTGTGCAACAATCATTTTTGAAAAAAAAATAAAGTAATTACACGTTTACACTTGTATTCTCTCAGCATGTTGCTTATTACGAACACTCTTCTTATTTGAAAAATATGCACCTATTCCTTATTTTATGTAGGGACTGAAATCCATTATTCTCTGTCTTAAATTGTAATATTCCGCTAATAAAATAGTTATTTCTAAAAATATCAATTACGATGTAGATAAAATTATATATATATATATATATATATATATATATATATATATATATATATATCAAACAAATCTAAATATATAAATTATGCATATTTTTAAATAAGGATAATGTCTAAAAAGTAATGTTTTAAAATTCGAATTGAAAATTAAATCGATAAGACATATGAGTCATGATTCAATTGATTCAACTGATTAAATTTATGGTTAAATCGTAATTAAATCATGGTTTAACCAAAAAAATTCTCAAATCAAAAACATGATCAATTCATAATTCAATCGATTTAACTAATCAATTTGGTCTAATTTTTAAAATATTACTAAAAAACTTTAATTTGCATCCGGACGTAAATAAGAAAAATATTGTTATTGTCATTGCCTGTTTCGTCTATTATGTTAGACACTATAATGTTTGGTTTTTTTATTTAAATATTGATACTTTTTAATTTTTTTATATTACCCAACTTTTTTTAATGTATCAAAATGTGCTAATTTGAGAACATGTTTAAAAGTTGACATAAGAGAGAGGATGAGAGCCGCTTCTCAATTGTGTATTTAATTTTTTTTTGTAATGACTAATAAATAGAGTCGCGGTGGTTAGGGACTAATGCCATGACAGTAAAGTTGTATTTGGTGCATCGTATAAGGAAGACCTAATAGTATAAATTTATATTATCAGGTCTTAACATGTGTTTGGTACTGACACATGATAGGATAGTCAAATCTGGTCAACTTTTTTATCCTATTCTTATAGGATAACTCTATTCTCTCCTCTATCTCATGATAAGAGCTGATAGGATAACTATTCTAACCTTGTCCCTCCTCTTCATCTCTATCATCTCTTTTATCTCCACCTCCACCGTAGCTTATCTGTATCAATCCATAAATTAAAACACAACCTAATAAAACAAATAAAAAAATAAAGTAAGAATAAGTGCCTCCCCAAGTCAGACGGTGCACGGTGGTTCGGTAGCTTTGGGTTCCTCGCGGGTCATGACAGTGCTTGGTGGTGGCTCACAGATTTGGGTCGTCGTTGGATTGGACGTACAAGGGTGGTGGTTGTCGGCAAGGTGATGGCAGATCTAGCATGGCCGTTGGGTAGAGGTTGGAGCAGATCTGGGTTTTGAGGTGCCTGTGGCTACAGTGGGCTGCGTTTATGGTGGCCGCAGGTTTGGTGGTTCTGTTTTGCGGGTGGTAGAGGCTATGGTGGGTGGCGCCTATGGTGGTGTTGGTTTGGGCGATTGGGTGGTTGTGACGAAACAGGATGCTTGTGGACTAGCGCCACGGTGGTGTTGGTCCAGGCGATTGGGTGGTTGTGGCGAAAACAAGATTCGGTGGCTCACGCGGTGGAGCAGAGGGTTGCTCATGGTGGTGGCTAGGTGCTGCAACATTAAGGATTGAATTGGAGTAAAATGAAAAAGAAAATAGAGAAATGAGTGGCTGGGACTGGGAGAGATCTGTGCATCAACGAAGGAAGAGGAAATCCAGAAATTGGAAGTACAGGAATGGAGTGTTGCTAAGAAGTCGAAGGAGACGGTGGGATGATGAAGGGTAATATGGTCATATTAGATAGTTACATATACTATCAAATTGTTTATACTATTTGCATCAAATATTTGATAGTATAAGTGCTTATCAGTTTGTTTATATTATCAGACTTTATCCTATTGTCTTATACTATCAGGTGTACCAAACGCAGCCTAAGAGTATATATAAGATGTGTTTGACTTTGACTCAAATTTGATCTAATATTTTGATTGAGATATTTTTTTAACTCGAATTCGATCTGATTATAGTCTGATAATGATCAAGTACAAATCAAGTTAAGCCAATATGTAAACATAATAATGTAAAAATTTAAATATTATGTATAGTTAAAACATAAAATTATAAAAGTAAGAAACTAAAACTAAAGTATATTTTACAATATATATTGTAAAATAAATAATATCAATATAAATATATTATCAAGGTATACAAAAATTATTAATTTAATTTAAGAATTCTTATTAAAAAGTATCAATTTTAAAATAATTTGAGATACCAGATCGAAATTCAAAGTATAACCTAAGCCCAACCCGAAAACATATTAGGTTTAATTTTTTAGAACCCAAGCCCGTCCTAATTAGCATCAAGTCGGATCAAGTTAGTAAGACGGGTTAAGTCTTGAACACTCTTAGATAAGAGTGGCCTACTCTAGGATCTTAACTCCCGTGACGAACACAAATAATTTTGATAGTAAGGGTGAATAATTAAAGATAATATAAATGAATAAGTAAATATTTGTTAAATATTTATATTTACATATTAAATTACAATATTATAAGAGAAAGAATTTAATTTAAATTTTATTAATGTCAATTATTTTTATATTATCATCTAATAATATGTTATTATAATCTTAAATGAATTTAATATTTAACATAATTATATTAAACAAGTTGTAGGGACAAATATTTATAAATTCTAAAATATATATAATAATAACAACATTATATATAACATTTTTTAAAAGAAAATAGTATGGAACTATGGGGGCATATGCCCCCAAGGACTTAAAACGTGAGTTTGTTCATGCCCAACTCCATTCGAGGTGGGAGTGAAATGACATGAACTTCTCCCACAAGATTTATCTAAAGATCAAATATAAATCCTTTTAGTGAAAGTCGTAGGTCACTTTTATTGTACTACCTTATGCATGTAGTTTAGAAACTACCATCATGAAGGCTGATTTACCTACATAATTTTTAAGGGGAAAAAAAAAAAAAAAGATAACATATTCTTCACAAAATCTACCTTCACCCGTTGCGACTTTTGAATATATTATATAAAAGATAATATTTTTTATACAAAAATATTTTATGTACATTATAATATACACATTATATTTATATTATATGTTAACTTAAAATAAATATCAAATTATCTTATATATAATTGTAATATTTTTATAATATATAAAATAATTTTATAAATAAATTGAATAAAATTAGGCGTAATTTAATTGAACGAATATTAAGACTATTTCTATACATGTAAGAAGCCATTCTAATTCATGGTGACTTTTGATATTTGAACACATTCCAAAATTAACACATTTTGGTAAAAAAAAAAAAAAAAAAAGTAACATTAAAAAATAGCAATATTGAAATACTTTCCCTATAATGTTCGTGGCTAATATTTAAAACAAAATTAGAAAACTTTTAATAAATATTTGGTTTGGTGGAAAAACTATCAAGTATCAAGCGTTTCTGGTATTTTTCACTTGTCAGTGTTACACTCTTGTCATTTGCTACACTTGGCCCAACCAGAATGCACCTTATCAAGTTGCTTTCTTACTTCCTGCGCTACAAGCTTGACAAGTGTTTTACTGTTAATCACACTCAACGACACTTCGTTTTTCTCTATGGCACGAATCGGTCGGTGGTCCATGAAAAAACTGTCGTTCACCGACGAACAACGAAATGAAATGCCTATGACCCACTTCACGCGGTTTGCTTCCTCGTAGCATCACGCGCCAGATAAACGACACTTCTGAGTCTCAACGACAAAATTGAGAAATTTTGGAAAAATATTAATAATGGTGGAATCTGAGACAGAAATAAATTTAGTGTACTTATGTTAATGTGAATGTTTGGGAAGAAAGTGGGTGTTGGTAATGGAAGTTGGTGGGGAATTGGTGGTGGGTCCCACGGTCCAGACCAGTTTGCACGTTGTTTCTTGGATTGCATTTTTTTTGTTAATTATTATGTAATTCACGCAATTATTTATGAGATACCCATCTTGCCCTTCAACTAGTGCAAAAATGGCGGGTTTGGTAGGTGAAGGTGCCTTTGTTTTGTCGTACACTTGCAGGGGTAGGTGGAATTACAAAGCCACATAATCCAGTATCATGTATAATTACTTGAGTAACGCTATTCATTATAAATTTTATTATTACGGGAGTTTTACTGTTTACAAACACACTATTTAAAATATTTCTTTTTTGGATTATTATTTAAAGATTGTTTAAGATTAATAAAAGTTCATGCATTTGTGTTATGATTAGTGCTATTTTTTTGGATTATTATTTAAAGATTGTTTAAGATTAATAAAAGTTCATGCATTTGTGTTATGATTAGTGATATTTTTTTTGGATTATTATTTAAAGATTGTTTAAGATTAATAGAAGTTCATGCATTTGTGTTATTATTTTGATTTTTTTTATTTTGATTTGATTTTTGTTGTTTCCATTCTTTGGATATTTAGTTAATGATTTTATTTATAAAATTATTTTTTATCAGTATAAATCTTGTGTTAGTGAAATTATATCTATTTTTTAAAAGATAAATTTAGTTAATTACTCATCTTATTTAAATTTACCAATATTAATTTTAATCATATAAAATGATGTAATTTTTTTTGAGTAATTGAATCATGTCCCATTGCATAGGCAAATTACTACTATTATACTTCCTTCGTCTCTTAATAATTATTTTTAAGGTTTTTACACAATATTAAGGACTAAATTAAATAATTTTAAATACAAAGAAATATGATATAATGTGACTAAATTACTTTTTTTTCTTACTTTGTTAATTCTCTTCATTAGCTCTATTGATGGTTGGTTGGTATTTGGTTTAAATTCAATAAGTGTTGAAGAGAGGATTTAAGAAATGGTAAAATGTAATTAATTAGGAAGTTATTGAGTTTAATTGAGACGAGGGAAATGTTGAAAAAATTACTTAATATTCTCAAATGATAAATAATTTTAAAAAATTAAAAAATTTAAAAAACAATTATTAAGGGACGGAAATAATATAAAATAGTTATTATGTCATGTATTTGAAATTTAAAGAAAAAGTGTTTGCGAAAATCAGTTTTAGGCTATATTGGGCCTAGGCCATTTTCTTAGTATAGAACATAGGCAGGTGTTACTATACACCTTTCTAAATTGGGTGTATTATATATTTAAATTTTTATTTGTAATAATAGGTTTTTTTTATAGGTTGCTTCTTTTTTTTAGTTTGTTTTTTTTTTTCAGTGCTAATCGCCGAACATCGTCACCATCGCCATCCGTGATTGTCGGTCATCGTTTGTTGCATCTTTTGACAAGCAGTCGCCACCTCCGAATGATAATTGTTCACTTTTTTAAAATTATACAACTATGTAAATAACATCAGTTAAAATTATATCAATCTTGTTAGAAATAACAATGTTTATGACTTCTCTTCCCAAGTAGTTAGATTCATTGTATAGAAGTAGAATAGATACAATGCACCGCCCACATTAATTCTAGCATAGTTATTTACCTTGTAAATTGTATTTAGCATGTTATTTCCTATGTAAATCAGTTCTATAAATAATATCTTTTGCTGAGTGCATTATTCACTCAAGCTATTCAGAAATACTTATGTCTTTTAATACTTGATATGGTATCAGATTAAGTTCCGATCCGAGATTGATTTTGTTTTTCGCTAATTTTTTTAATCGACCTTCATTGCCAACCAAACTGTGTTTTTGGCCTTCATTGCCCTTTTGCTAAACATTCCTCTTTAGCCTTCATTGCCACCTAAACAGTACACCCGTGAACAATACCGACGTGAACAGTACGATGTGAACAGTACCCATGAACAGTACCCAAACAACAACCCATGTCAACCAACCCGTGATTTCCTATGTGTTTCTAATTCTTTTTGTCAACTAGAAAGACTTAGAAAGAATGAGAGCTTTCCTCAATAGTCTGGAGAAATCATCAGGTAACTGTATTGTGGCGTATTCAGGTAAGCTTCCACTTTCATTTGGATTTAATGTCTCAAAAACACCAAGTCTTTTATGGGTATTAGATTCAGGAGCCACAGACCATATGATACCCCCTTCTAAACACTTCTCCACATATTTCCCTTGTCCCAGCAATAAGAAAATTGTCACTGCAGATGGTACACTTGTAACTGTAGCTGGCGTTAGAGACATCCAAATAAATAATTCTATAACCTTAAAAAATGTCCTCCATGTTCCAAAACTATCGATAAACCTTGTCTCTATTCAGACACTTACAAAAGACTTATCCTGTAGTGTGATTTTTCACAGTGATTGTTGTGTATTTCAGGACAAGAAGTCGGGGAAGACGATTGGACATGCTAGAGAAGGGAATGACCTTTACTATCTTGAAGAATCAGGTCTGTCTATAGAAAATCACTTGTCTCACTCATTCATGTCAGAATCTGTACTCTCTAATAAAGAGAAAATATCTCTTTTTCACTGTCGATTGGGTCATCCTTCTTTTGGAATCATTAAAGTTTTGTTTCCGTCACTATTTACTAAGGTAGATATTGAGAGTCTTCATTGTGAGGTGTGTGAGCTTGCCAAACACAAGCGTCTACCTTTTTCTTTGAGTAATAGAAGAAGCACTTTTCCTTTCTACCTTATTCATACAGATGTTTGGGGTTCCTCTACTATTCCAAGTGTGTCTGGTGCTAGATGGTTTGTGACTTTTATAGATGATTGTACTCGGGTTACTTGAATTTTCTTACTTAAAAACAAGTCTGATGTCAGTACTGTTTTCCCAAATTTTTTCTACATGGTTAAAAATCAATTTGGTGTGAACATCAAAAGACTCAGGTTTGACAATGGCAAAGAATACTTCAATTATGTCCTTACTTCATTCTGTCAGAAGGAGGGAATTATTCATGAGTCGTATTGTGTTAAAACACCACAACAAAATGGGATTGCAGAAAAAAAAAAAATAGGTACCTTTTAGACCAAACCCGAGCACTGTTGTTTCAACAAAATGTTCCCAAAAACTTCTGGGGGGAAGCTGTTCTCACAGCCACATATCTCATTAATTAATTACCCTCAAGAGTCTTAGGGTTCAAGAGTCCAATTGATGTTCTTTCTTCCTTCTATCCAAATTTGTCAGCCACTAATAATCTTAAACCTCGAATCTTTGGGTGTGTGTCCTTTGTCCATGTTCATAGTCATAAAAGGGAAAAACTTGATCCTAGAGCTCTAAAATGTGTTTTTGTTGGGTATTCCTCCACTCAGAAAGGGTATAAGTGTTACCATCCACCGTCCAAAAAATTCTTTGTATCACGAGATGTCACATTTCATGAAAGGGAAGCCTATTTCACACAACCTTATCTTCAGGGGGAGGATTTTAGGAAAGATAAGCTTGAAATACTCGATCTTTCTGGTCTTGAGTCAAACACTTCTGGTCTTGAGTCAAACACACTTGTGTCAGATCCATCTAGACCTGAAACTGAAGAATCTGAAGTTGAGTCTGATCAACCAAATTCACCTACAGCTAAACCTGGACCTGAAGTGGATGCAAGATATGGAAAGAATTTGGTGTTTTCAAGAAGGTCAAAGGCCATTCCTGAATCGACACATGTTCAAGAGCCCGACTCGACTCATTCGAATGAAGTAATTAATTTTAATTTTTCAGCATTACAGGATGAAATTGAAGCCCAAACAACACATGATGACCTAGATCTCCCAATTGTCATTAGAAAAGGAACTAGAAAATGCACCAAACAACCTTTATATCCCTTCTCAAACTACCTCTCATTTAAAAAATTCTCACCAACCCATAGAGCCTTCCTTACAAACCTAAACACTACTTCCATACCCACTACTGTTTTTGAGGCATTGTCCGATGAAAAATGGAAGTAAGTCATGAATGCAAAAATGGAGGCATTAAGGAAGAATGGAACGTGGGAGTTAGTTTCTTTACCAGAAGGAAAGAGGCCAGTTAGGTGCAAATGGGTTTACACAGTAAAATATAAGGCTGATGGATCGATTGAAATATACAAAGCCAGATTGGTCACCAAAGGGTTCACACAAACCTATGGGGTTGATTATTCAGAGACATTTGCTCTTGTTGCCAAGATGAATACAGTCCGGGTAATTTTGTCCCTTGCTGCCAATTATGGTTGGGAATTGCAGCAATTTGATGTAAAGAATGCCTTCTTACATAGGGAACTTGAGGAAGAAATTTACATGCAAGTGCCACCAGGGTATGATAAAAAGGTTGCCGCTAATACAGTGTGTAGGTTGAAAAAGGCATTATATGGGCTGAAACAATCACCCCGAGCATGGTTCGGAAGATTCACTAAGGTTATGACAACTTTGGGGTACAAGCAAAGTCAAGGAGATCATACTTTGTTTATCAAACACTCAGTAACAGGGGAAGTAACAGTTTTGATAGTATATGTGGATGACATCATAGTAACCAAAGATGATTGTAAAGAGCAACAAATCTTGAGCCAGTGTTTGGCCAAGGAGTTTGAAATAAAAACTCTAGGAAAGTTAAAGTATTTTCTAGGCATTGAGGTGGCACACTCAAGGAAAGGCATTTTTATATCCCAGCAAAAATACATTACAGATTTGCTCAAAGATACAGGGAAAACAGCATGCAAACCTGCAAGTACTCCTATGGATCCGAATTTGAAATTAGGAAATGCAGAAGAAGATGCTATGGTGGATAGAGAAATGTATCAATGCTTAGTAGGGAGATTAATTTACTTGTCTCACACCAGACCAGATATTGCATATGCAGTAAGCTTGGTTAGTCAATTCATGCATACTCCGAGAGAGGTTCATCTACAGGTAGCTCATAGGATCCTACAATATCTCAAGGGGACTCTAGGAAGAGGAATTCTATTCAAAAGAAGTGAGAATATAACACTTGAGGCATACACTGATGCTGACTATGCGGGATCGATCGTTGATAGAAGATCTACTACAAGGTATTGCACCTTTCTTGGAGGAAATCTTGTGTCTTGGAGAAGTAAAAAACAAAGTGTCATAGCTCGTTCTAGTACTGAAGCTGAATTTCGAGCCATGGCACAAGGCATTTGTGAATTACTTTGGCTAAAATTTATTTTAGAAGACTTGAAGATTAAATGGGAAGGACCTATGAAGGTCTATTGTGATAATAAATCTGCAATCAGTATAGCACATAATCCTATTCAGCATGATCGAACTAAGCATATAGAGGTTGATAGGCATTTCATTAAGGAGAAGCTCGATAGTGGATTAATTTGCACTCCATATGTGCCCTCACAAGGGCAACTTGCAGATATTCTTACCAAAGGGTTGAGCAGCCCATTTTTTGAATGAATTATATCCAAGCTGGGAACAGAGAACACCTATTCACCAGCTTGAGGGGGAGTGTTGGAAATAGCAATGTTTATGACTTCTCTTCCCAAGTAGTTAGATTCATTGTATAGAAGTAGAATAGATACAATGCACCGTCCACATTAATTCTAGCATAGTTATTTACCTTGTAAATTGTATTTAGCATGTTATTTCCTATGTAAATCAGCTCTATAAATAATATCTTTTACTGAGTGCATTATTCACTCAAGCTATTCAGAAATACTTATGTCTTTTGATACTTGATAAATCTTTATATTTTTTCATAAATAACTGCATACTAATTTTTTTTCTAAAATTATAACTGTTAAAAAATCTCATAAATTTTAATTGATAATATTTATACGCTTATATAATCTAAAAAAAATTAGAGGTGAACGATTTTCCTAAAACTATAACTGTGTTTGTTGAAAAATTTTATAAATTTTAAATGATAATATTTATATAATTATACAACTTAAAAAAAAATAGAAGTGACTGGTGGTGGCGCAGACAAGCGTACGTATAATGACCAATAACCAACAACAATGATGGTGGTAATATGTAAAAAAAATATAAACTTAAAAAAACCTAAAAAAAGGAAACCCGATTAGCAAGTTACCTATAATTAATCTAAACCATTGATTTATTTTATAAATAAATTAATGACTTAGATGACTAAGTGTATCATACACCCTCTAAAAGAGGGTGTATATTAAAAATGACCATAGAACATAAATCAAACCAAACCAATCAAAATCTGATTGGTTTGATTCATCTCAATTAATTTTTACCAAATACTTTTTTTTGAAATTAGATTTTATTAATGTGCCCCTTTAGGACAGAAGTTAATGAATCAAAAATAAAAATAATTAAATGAAAAGTAAAAATATTTAATATCTTAAAAATTTAGAAAGATTTAATTTAATAGTTTCTAAAAATAATTTAATGATGAACAATAAAAATTATTTTTATATCTTAACTTGTACCTTACCCTAAATGCACGTGTTAACAAAGTCCTAAAAAGATTAATATCAAACTCCATTTACCCTAAATGCAGGTATTAACTTCTAATTGGACTAAAAATTCTTATAGAAACATCATCAAATATCAATAAATAATACATTTACCTTAAAATTTTCATATAAATAACAACAAATTAACATATAATCATATATATATATATAAAAGTATATAAAGTTTAAAAATTATACATATAATTATATAAATTCGGTTTAGTTTAGTTTTGTTCGATTTTAAAAACAAAAACAAAAAGACCTAACCAAATCAACCCACTTATATAAAACAATAATAAAACAAAACAAAATTAATTGGTTTAATATGATTTTCAGTTTTTTAGTTTATTTTTTTGTTTGAATCAATTTGGTTGGGTTATAATATCCCTATTTTTTTCATAATTAGTCAAAGCTATATTTTTCAAGCACCGGATATTTACTAGATATGTGTAGATATTTCAAATACTTGCATTGTGCCATATTTTGATACATTATACAAGTCATAGTGTATGATATTCACACAGACTTTAGTCATAAACAGTAGCTCAACATAATTAAATTAAACCCTTGAAATTAATATTTAAAAAATTATTATTAAACTCAGTACCAAACTTTGAAAGAAAAAAAAATATTGAAATAATGCCCGTCATCCAACTGAGCACCCTCTATGTTTTATTTTAAGGAAGACTGATGGGATAATTGATCTAGTAGTTAAAGAAATGTTCTCCCAACTTTAATTATTTGGATGCGAATTTTGATCCAGCGTTTAAAAGAGTTTTTTTAACCACACCAATAACCCATCGTTAAAATTGTTCGAAAATGAAATTAATTTCAACTAATACAAAAGCTAGATCAAAGATGTCATTATCATACAACCAAAATAACGAAAAACAAATTGCTTGAGTCATATTTTAATATATCCCCTCCTTTTTGTTTTCTTTTTCTATTTCTCAAGTTCTAAAAGGAAGGTTGGAGTTGAAGACAAGTGGCTTGATAGATGATTAAACCTCCTACATTGTTATCACACCTGACTTAATTAGGGGGAGTTGTTTGCTGGGTTTTCGATATTTTTAGACTCAGCTATATCAAACTAGTAGACTGAGTTAATTTTGGTCAAATTCATAAGTTAAATATATATTAAAATAAATGTTAAAATAAAAAACTTAAAATTTATTATACATAATACGTCTTAATTCAACATATGTCCCAAATGAATTAAAAGTTATGTAATTAATTTTACAAAAAATATAATAAGTCTTAAACAAATTAAATAAACATAACAAGTATTACTAAGTTAATATAAGTCTAAAATAAATTAAAGTATACTAACAAGTCCCAAAAGTCATAAACAACAAATCACATTAATCAATTGAAGTCAATGTTATCACATATAACATATGGATTGGCATAATCATTTATCTCATTATTAATTTTCTCATTGAATACTTTTTGTCATCCAAACGATTAATTAGATTTTTATTGCAATGATATGTTAAATGCTTCATAAGTTTTTTATCTTTATTTTCTATACTCATTCTCAATATGACTATAATGCCTACACTTAAACTTAATTGACAATATAAAAAAGTTAAAGGAAAGTAACTTGAAATGCCACCATAACTAAACAAATTTTATATATAAAAAAATTACTTGGGTAAATTAAATTTGCGAGGATTGATACTTTCAAAACTCAATATCTAACTCATATTTTGTAAGTTGAAGTATTTTTTTAACTAAATCCACTAACTAAATCTTAACCAACTCATATTTTGAAAGTTGGATTGAGTTAAAAACCATAAATTCACAGGCCGACCCAAGATTTAAAAACTTGAAAGAGTGTCAATTTTTTTCTTTTAGGTGGATGAAAAGAAGTAATAAAAGAAAAAAAGGCAAGACTAACGAATAAAAGCTACACCTACAATATTAGCCAAAAGGTGGCTATGGATGCCTAGGGGAGGGTCACGCCAAAAAGTGAAGTTACAAATGTTAAGGATCACACGCCTATCTCTACAATATCCTATACTTAGACTCATCGACCCCTGATTGTAGTCATTTAATTGATTCTAGGAGATTAGTTTTCATTCCTTTTGAGATAGCATTTATTTGTAAAGATATACTGTAATTATAAATATAGCATCTCACCCACATTCAAGGTGTGGTGATTGCATAACATTCTCATGGTATTATGAGATTGAACGAATTAACCTCCCCTTTTTCGATCTCGTCTCTTTCTTTTTCCCACCCATGGCCACTGACAGCTCTTCCACTCTTCTCTCTTTTTTAATACCCTTATTCATATGATCATCGTCAAGCTATCCTCCACAAATTATCTTCTCTAGCATAGTCAAATTCTTCCCCTCATTGAGCATCAAGATCTTCTCGGTCATATTGATGGTTCTATTGTCCCACCTTTCAAAATTTGACCCTGCCATCTTTCAGACACCAACTGACAAATACCTGGCATGGAGGCCTGCTGACCAATGCCTCCTTTGTCTTTTCCGTTCCTCTCTCACTGACGAAGCTCTGGATGAAATTGTTGGTCTCTCTACTGCACAAGAGGTCTAGCTTGCCTTGGAGACCATCTTCAATCACCAATCCAAGGCCCGTGAGATTCATCTTAAAGATGAACTTCAGTTAATGAAAAGAGGTTCCAGATTTGTGATTCAGTTTGCTTATGCCTTCAAAGGCCTCTATGATCAGCTCCATGCCATTGGTCGTCCTGTTGATGGCACGGACAAGATGCACTGGTTTATTCACGACAACGGTGCTAATTTTTCAAGCTTTTCCTCTTCCCAAATGGCTCTCACCCTCTTGCCCACATTTGCTGATCTTGTCTCCAAAGCTAAGAGTTTCAAACTTTTTTAGAGGTCCCTCAAGCCCACAACACCTCTGGCTGCCGCGTTCACAGCCACCCACCGCGAATTCGACCACCCAAACCAGCAGAATCCTTCATGCTCCAACTCTAGCCGAACCTCTAGCAATGGCCGCACCCACTTCTCTCGTGGTCACTCCTCCTCGGACTAAGGTGCTATCTTCCTCGGTGTCAGATCTGCCGCGTTGAAGGTCACTACGATGATCAGTGCCACCATCGCTACACCCGTGGTGACTCTACTGCCCACCTTGCTGAAGCATTCACTAGGTCTTATTCTCTTAATGACCCTACAGGCATTTAGTAGCTCTTGCTTTATAGCTCATCTTCATTCCTCAGGAATTCATCATCAGCTTTCTTGTCTCTATACACCTGTCCAGAATGGCCGCGCTGAACGAAAACACTGCCATATGACTGAAACTGATCTCGCCCTCCTTTTTCACTCCTATCTCTTCCCTCGGTTCTAGGTTGACACCTTTAGCACTGCGGCTTACATTATCAACCGTTTGCCTACTCCTCTTTTTGGAGGTAAGTCCCCTTTTGAGCTTATATATGGTTCATCTCCCAATTATGCTAATTTTCATCCCTTTGGTTGTCGTGTTTATCCTTGTTTGCATGATTATATGCTTAATAAATTTTTTCCTCGTAGTATTCCTTGCATTTTTCTAGGATATAGTCCCTCCTGTAAAGGCTTTTGTTGCTTTGATCCCCTTAACTCTAGGCTCTATATCACCCGTCATGCTCAATTTGATGAACTTCATTTTCCTAATATCACTACCTCTCAGGCTCAGCCACTTGCTTCCCTTCAATATTCCAATTTTCTAGAACCTAGTATTCCCTGTTGTTACCAAGTGGCTTCCAGTACTCAAGAGGGGGGGTGAATTGAGTATAAAACTTTTTCGCAAAACCTCTTTTCAATTAAATCAAATATTAAAAGCTTAATAAATAAATGCACAGAAGGAACGAGAAGAAGAAAAGAAACAATAAAGAGCAGCGAAAAATAAATGTGCAGTAAATTAAATTGCATAAAATAAAGAGATTAGGGAAAAGAGAAGCAGGCACAGTATTTATCCTGGTTCGACCACTAACCCACTTTTGGTCTACGTCCAGTCTTCGAAAGTCGAGATTTTTCACTAAGTATACAAGCTTTAATAGGTGCTTGCTACCGTTACAAAATAGAGCACTTTTCACACACAGGGACACTCTACCCTTGTGCTAAAGTCTCAACCTGCAGGGATACCTCACCCTTATACAAACCTTGAGGGATACCTCACCCTTGATATAGAATATCAGAAAATAGATGAAGAGAAACTCTCACTCAAAATAAGTAATACAAATTGAAGTGCTAATGGAGCTCTCACAGAAATATCTCAAAGTTTTTAAGCAAAAAGAGCGTAGAAAATAGTTTTCACAGATTAAAGCTTTCAGAAAATAATTCAGAGTTATGGGCAAAGAAATTCATGACCCAAGGTTCTTATTTATAGAAGAAACAAAGAGATAGCCGTTTAGGTATAATTAAGAGCATTTAAAACAAATTTATCCAAATTAAAACGTTTGAAAGTTTCCATATCAGACTGCGTATTCAAACGTGTTCATTCGAATAACTTAACAGGTTATTCGAATAACACTGTTCCCGAAACCAATTTAAAAGCTCGTCTGAAATGGGTTATTCGAATAACCAACCTATTATTCGAATAACTATATTAAAACCAGAGTTTTGAAAACGAGGGGTTATTCGAATAACAGCTTATCTATTCAAATAACGTAGTTTAAAAGAAGTTCAGACAGAATGGATTTATTCGAATAACGTATGAGTTATTCGAATAACTCACTTAAAGCACAGTTCTGAAAAATCTCATTTATTCGGATAAACGGCCATGCTATTCGAATAAGAACTTAAAACACAGAGTCTCGTAAAAAAGGTTTATTCGAATAGACTAGGTTCTATTCGAATAACTCAGTTCAAAAATGTTTTGAAAACTAAGTTTAAAAAACAAGCTTTATCTTTTCTTTCAAAAACAAAGAGATATCAATGTGAGCTCCGTACAATAGATCCTAAGTCCTAATGCTAATCAAATATGAACTTGGACTTGGTCTATTTATCATCTTCATTTATACTTCACGTTTGTTATCATCAAAACAAGTCTTCAAAGGTATGCATCCAAACACATTCTCCCACTTTTTGATGATGACAAACTATCAATGAGACTAGCAATGAGAAAAGCATTAGTGCATATAATTGGAATTCAAAAAAGGTATAAAAGCTTACTCCCCCTCTTTAATTATAAGAGGTAATGTATATCAAATATGTGCGCAGCTCCCCCTTTCAATTTGAATACAACAATCTTATTTTCAAATTTACCTGTCTTTTCTCAATTATAGTCAAAAGATCAAATATTTCTCCCCTTTTTGTCATGAGCAAAAAGGAGGGGTAAGTCCCATAAACATGTATTAAAGTAAGAAAGCATAAAAGTAAATATACTTATAAGATCAACAGGAAATATTATTTATGCATTAATAATAAAGAGAGTTAATTACATAAGTCAGAAAATAACATGAAGTCAAAGCACATTCAATGCCTAAGAACTAAAGTTCCTAGAAGTAAGTATCCGGAGGTGGTGGTGAAGAAGCTGGTGCAGGAGCAGGTGAAGCAGATCGAAGGGCCGTAACCTCACATTCAACACCTTCTATTCTATCAAACAGAATAGAGAAGGTATGTTCCATGTAGGCTCGGTTATCTTGCAAGGTGGCCATGATCTGTTCCAAAGTGACAGGAGCAGGAGCAACAGCAGGTACATCAGCAGGAGTAGCAGGGGCATCAGCAGGGTCGAGCTCGTCCTCAGCAACCTCATCTGGGTACACCTAGCCTTCATCGGTTTGGATCATCTTCATCTTCCGTAAGGTGTGAGCTCCAAAGACGTTATGGTGGGTCAGAGCAATGGCTCGCTCAGTCTCCAAGACTTGAGGATACTTGCTCAGCAAGGTAGTGACAAGAATGCCATAAGGCAAGTCAGATTTCTCCTTGCCCTTGGCCCTCATCATGTGCCTCATGATGAACACAGGCCAGTTGATCTGATGGCCATTCTTCAGAAACCACAACATGAAGACATCTTCCTCGCTGAGATAGGCGTAGTTTCCACCGCGAGGAGCCAGGATGTGAGCATAGGCGTAATGCGTGCCTGTCTTGGCTCTTCAGCATTCCACCCTTGAGACCCTTGTCAGGAAGGGCTAGACCAAGCTTCAGCAGGTCCTCAACCGCCTGAAGCTTGTTGAAATCTTCAAGAAATGGGGTGTCACCATCTTCAACAAGGGCGCCAGAGAACTGCAGCCCGAACAAAGTCAACCAGTCCAGTGGTGTGATCACAACGTTCTGATCACATACCTCGGAGAGGAGATTCTGACCATCGAAAGCTAGAATGCAGAAGAACATCTTCACCAGAGCTGGATAGATGGTGGCCCGGTGAGAGCAAAGCTGAAGGACTCTATGGTTTTGAAGCAGCGTCAGGAAGTCGAAGCCGCGATGTTGCTGGAAGAAAGAAAGGTCTAGGTACTTGGGTTGAACCAAGTTGCGCTCCCAGAAGTGCGAGATGAAGCGTGCACAATTCTCTTCGTTAGAGGATAGCCTTCTCAGATTAAGAGGGTTGGTGCCTAAAGCAATCTTCATGCGAGGACGCTTGCTGGAGGAGGAGGCCATGGAGGATAGGTGAGAGAGAGTGAAAAACGTAGGAGTGAAAGAGTGTATGTGAAGAGCAGAGAAGATGGAGGGTGAAAAGGTTTAAGAGGCAGAAGCAAGGAAGCTTGAAGAGCAGAGTAGAAAAAAGAAGGTGGAGACCTTTGGGCGCGTAGGGTTTATTTAAAGGACACCCGTGTTTATTCGAATAAATATGGGTTTATTCGAATAAACCGTGCTGGAAAGCTGAACAGACAGGCGCGCAGGAACCTGAACAGGTGAAACGGCTAGGGTTTATTCGAATAGAAGGGGATCTATTCGAATAGAACGTCTGGGAAAGCCAAGCGTTTTGGCCAGTTGACAGGGTTTATTCGAATAACTATGTGAGTTATTCAAATAGACTGAGGCCAATCAGTCAACACTGATAGAAACAGGTTCAGGTTATTCGAATAACCTGGGGTCTATTCGAATAGACAGAGACCAAGACCAGAACTTGATAAAAGAAGGATTCTGGTTATTGGAATAAAGAAGGACTTATTCGAATAAGCAGAGGGCAGAAAGAAACACTGATAAACGAAGGCTTCTGGTTATTCGAATAGGGAGGGTGTTATTCGAATAAACAGAGATGAAAAGCACACAGGTTTTAACAGAGGAATCAGTTTATTCGAATAAACTGAATTCTATTCGAATAAGGCTGATGTTCAACACACATTTTAACAAGCAGTAAAAGAGTTTATTCGAATAAAGGCATACTTATTCGAATAAAACTAACACAGAAGCATAGAAAAGACATACGTTTATGAGATTGAAAGCATATAATCATGATAATATTCAGTAATAAACAAGCAATTTAAATATTGGATTGATCAAATATGCCTAGTTCTCCTCGAATATAAAAGAATACTTCTTTTGCTAAGGGTTTAGTAAAGATATCTGCAAGTTGCTTAGATGTTTCAACAAACTCAAGAATGCAATCCCTTTTTTGTACATGATCTCTGATAAAGTGATGTCGTATCTCTATATGCTTTGTTCTAGAATGCAGTATGGGATTCTTAGAGATATTTATTGCACTAGTATTATCACATCTTATCGGGATGTGATCAAGCTGAAGACCGTAGTCTAAGAGTTGTTGCTTCATCCAAAGGATCTGAGCGCAGTAACTCCCGACTGCAACATATTCAGCCTCAGCGGTAGACAAAGCCACACTATTTTGTTTCTTACAATGCCAAGAAACTAAAGAACTACCAAGCAAGTGGCATGTCCCACTAGTACTTTTTCTCGTCCAATTTGCACCCAAAGAAAATCGTAATCGAATAGCCTATTAGGCTACAAGAGGCATCCTTAGGGTACCACAAGCCCATTTGTGAAGTGCCTACTAGGTATTTCATTATTCGTTTAACAACACTTAAGTGAGATTCCTTAGGGTTTGCCTGATATCTAGCACACATGTATACACTAAACATAATATCTGGCCTACTAGTAGTAAGATAAAGGAGAGATCCAATCATACCTTTATATTTCGTTATTTCTACTGATTTACCTCCTTCATCTTTGTCCAAGTAGCAAGACGTGCCTATCGGAGTGGCCATGTGTTTAGCGTTTTTCATTTCGAATCTCTTGAGCAATTCCTTGCAGTATTTTGTTTGACTTATGAAAGTCCCTTCGTTCGTTTGTTTGATTTGAAGTCTGAGGAAGAAATTCAATTCTCCCATCATTGACATTTCAAATTCATCCTGCATTGACTTAGCAAATTCTTTGCAAATGGATTCATTAGTAGCACCAAAGATAATATCATCCACATATACTTGCACAAGAAGAATGTCATGCTTTTTATTTTTAATAAAAATGGTAGTATCGACTTTTCCTCTTGAAAAACCATTTTTCAAAAGAAACTTACTCAACCTTTCATACCAAGCTCTAGGAGCTTGCTTTAAACCATATAAAGCCTTTTTAAGTTTAAAAACATGGTTAGGCAGTTCATGATTTTCAAAACTCGGAGGTTGTTCAACTTATACCTCCTCTTGAATATAACCATTTAGAAAAGCACTCTTGACATCCATTTGATATAATTTGAAATCCATGATGCAAGCATAAGCAAGTAACATTCTTATAACTTCTAATCTAGCTACAGGTGCATAGGTTTCTTCATAATCTATTCCTTCTTCTTGATTATATCCTTTAGCAACCAATCTAACTTTGTTTCTAGTTATTAAACCATTTTCATCAAGTTTGTTTCTAAAAACCCATTTAGTTCCAATTATGGGGTGATTATTAGGTCTAGCAACTAATTCCCAAACTTGATTTCTTTCAAACTGATTTAATTCCTCATGCATAGCTAAAAATCAATGTTCATCATCAAAAGCTTCAATTAAATCCTTAGGTTCAATTTGAGAAACAAAAGCTAAGTGATTACAAGTATTTCTAAGGGAGTTACGAGTACTTACACCTTTAGATACATCACCGATGATCTGATCAAGAGAGTGATATTTTGAAGTTCACCATTCTTTGGGAAGTTCCAAAGCTTGCGAATCTTCTTGTCTTTGTTCATCCTCTTTCTCCTTGATTTCCTTTTCTTTACTGTCCAAATGTGTTTCCGCCAAGATTTCTGCAACATCATCAACAACAAGATCCTTTCTCGATCCATTTTTTGGGTCAGTTTCATCAAATGCAATATGTATAGATTCTTCGATAATTATAGTTCTCTTATTATATATACGAAAAGCTTTACTATGATTTGAATAGCCAAGAAATATACCTTCATCAGACTTAGCATCAAACTTGCCTAAATTATCTTTTCCATTGTTTAAAATAAAACATTTGCAACCAAAAACATGAAAGTGTGAGACATTTGGCTTTCTTCCCTTATATAACTCATATGGCGTTTTCTTTTAAAATAGGCCTTATAAGGGCCCGGTTCATTACATAACAAGTTGTACTTACAGCATCCGCCCAAAAGTATTTAGGAAGAGCAGCCTCATTAAGCATAGTTCTCGCCATTTCTTCTAAAGAACGATTTTTTCTTTCTACAACTTCATTTTGTTGCGGAGTTCTACGGGCAGAGAAATTATGATTAATGCCATGTTCATCACAATAATTTTCAAAAACATTGTTTTCAAATTCACCACCGTGATCACTTCTTATAGAAGAGATTTGAAAACTTTTTTCATTTTGAATAACTTTGGCAAGTCTTTTAAAAGCTAGAAATGCATCATTTTTATTTGCAAGAAATAAAGTCCATGTAAACTTAGAAAAAGCATCCACAATCACTAAAGCATAGTAATTCCCACCAAAGTTCATAGTTCTAGAAGGTCCAAACAGATCTATGTGCAAAAGTTGTAAAGGTCTAGTAGTTAAAACTATATTTTTTGCTTTAAAAGAGACCTTTATTTGTTTACCCTTTTGACATGCATCATATAACTTATCTTTTATAAAATTAAGCTTGGGTAGTCCAATTACTAGCTCTTTAGAGACCAAAATTTTTTTTAAGTGATCCATGTGAATGTGTGCAATTCTCCTATGCCATAGCCATGAATCATCATTCTTACTTAAAAGGCATTTCGCATCATTTGAAGATATATCATCAAGACTAATCATATAGATGTTGTTTACTCTATGACCAATGAATTTAACATGCTTGTCATTTTTATCTTCAATTATGCAATAGTTTGAATCAAATATAACTTTATTTCCTTTATCACATAATTGGCTAATACTAAGCAAGTTATATTTCAAACCTTCAATAAGCAGCATATTTTCAATAGAGGAGTTAGGGTTCTTACCGACTTTGCCGATTCCAAGGATTTTTCCTTTATTGTTATCACCATAAGTGACGTGTCCATGATTCTTTGGAATAAGCATGGTGAATTTTGAGTCGTCCCCGGTCATGTGCTTGGAACAGCCACTATCAAGATACCAATTTGAACTTCTAGCTTTCAAGCACACTTACAACACAAGTTTAGTTTTTAACTTTTGGTACCCAAACTTTCTTGGGTCCTTGTGTGTCAGTTTTGGGTATAGTACCATTGGGAACCCAAATCATTTTTGTTCTAACTTTTGTATTTATGTTTTTCCTTGCATTACATGTTGAAGCACTATGTCCTTTTCTTCAACAATAAAAATATTTAATAAAAGGACTACTTGAAACACTAGAATGCACAAAGAAATTTTTATAGAGTTTTTGTTGATTTTTCGGGTTATAACCTATCCCGACTTTTTGAAAAACCACTCTTTGTCTTCCTAATAAAATATTTAAGTTATCCCTTCTAAAGGTGAATTTAGAAAGAGTGTTCTTTAAGTCTTCAATTTCTTTTTCAAGTGTATGACATGAAGAACAAGATGAAGAAGTAGAAGCATGTGGAGGATGATTTGTGCATGCATCAATGATTCCCAGAGTTTCATTTTCAATTTTCAATTCTTCTATTTCCTTATTTAAAACAAGAATTTGATTTTCTAAAGAAGAAATTGTTTTCTTAGAAGAAGAAATAATTTTTGTCAATTTTAACGATTCTTCATGTAATTCTTCAAAAGCGTCTTGTAACTCATCGTAAGAAGGTAATAAAGTAGTATTAGAACTTACCTCGTTTTCGCTTTCTTCTTCATCTCCTTTTGCCATGAGACATAGTTGAGCTTCTTCGCTATCTGAGCTGTCAGTTGAGTCCATGTCATTTTCATCCCACGCTATGTAGGCTTTTCTTCCTTTTCTTTCCTTGAAGGGCTTCTTTTCAAATTTCTCCTTCTTCTTTTGATAAACTGGGCACTCCATTTTCATGTGACCAGGTTTGCCACATTCATAGCAAGTTGGAGTCGATGAAGCTCCTTCGCCTTTGAAGTGTGTCTTTTTAGGAGGGAAGGGAGGTCTTCTTTGCATTCCCTTTTTCCTGAGAAATTTACCAAACTTTTTAACTAGCAAACTTAGATTTTCTTCACTTACCTTGATGTTCTCTGAACTTTCTTCATTTTCTTCATCATCATTGTCGAATGTTGATGAAGTGGCTTTGAGCGCTATCTCATTTTTCTTTTTATCGTTCTCTTCGCTTTGGCTTAATCTGCTTAGTTCCAATTCGTGCTCATGAAGTTTTCCAAAGAGGGTAGCTAAAGTCATTGTGGACAAATCCCTTGATTCTGATATTGCTGTCACTTTGGGTTGCCAAATCCTCCTAAGACATCTCAAAACTTTGTTAATCAAATCTTCGTTAGAAAAACTTTTGCCTAAAGATGCAAGATGATTAACTATGTGGGTGAACCTCTTTTGCATTTCCTGAATGCTTTCTCATTGGTTCATTCTGAATAATTCATATTCACGAGTTAGAGAATTTATTCTCGACCTCTTAACTTCACTAGTACCCTCATGGGTAACTTGCAAAGTATCCCACATTTCTTTAGCAATTTTGCAATTTGAAATTCTAAAAAACTCATCATATCCCAAAGCAGTAGTAATAATATTTTTGGCTTTTAAGTTAAATTGAACTTTCCTTTTGTCTTCATCAGACCATTTATTTCGTGGTGTTTCGGTCCTTACGCCATCGACCTCATGTATGGGTATAAAAGCGCCATTTTCAACAGCATCCCAAACATCTAGATCAATAGCTTCGATGAAGATTTTCATTCTTTCCTTCCAATATGCGTAACCATCCCCATTGAAAAAAGGTGGTCGGTTTATGGAAAATCCTTCTGAAAAACCATTTGAAGAAGCCATATTCTCTTGAAGCTGCTAAGCTCTTTATACAAGAGTCTAGCTCTGATACCACTTGTTACCAAGTGGCTTCCAGTACTCAAGAGGAGGAGTGAATTGAGTATAAAACTTTTTCACAAAATCGCTTTTCAATTAAATCAAATATTAAAAGCTTAATAAATAAATGCACAGAAGGAACGAGAAGAAGAAAAGAAACAATAAAGAGCAGTGAAAAATAAATGTGCAGTAAGTTAAATTGCATAAAATAAAGATATTAGAGAAAAGAGAAGCAGGCACAGTATTTATCATGGTTCGACCACTAACTCACTTATGGTCTACGTCCAGCCCTCGAAAGCTGAGATTTTTCACTAAGTATACAAGCTTCAATAGGTGCTTGCTACCGTTACAAAATAGAGCACTTTTTACACACAAGGACACTCTACCCTTGTGCTAAAGTCTCAGCCTACAGAGATACCTCACCCTTATACAAACATTGAGGGATACCTCACCCTCGATACAGAATATCAGAAAATAGATGAAGAGAAACTCTCACTCAGAGTAAGTAATACAAATTGAAGTGCTAATGGAGCTCTCACAGAAATATCTCAAAGTTTTTAAGCAAAAAGTGCGTAGAAAATAGTTTTCACAGATTAGAGCTTTCAGAAAATAATTCAGAGTTATAGGCAAAGAAATTCGTGACCCAAGGTTCTTATTTATAGAAGAAACAAAGAGATAGCCGTTTAGGTATAATTAAGAGCATTTAAAACAAATTTATCCGAATTAAAACGCTTAAAAGTTTTCATATCAGACTGCGTATTCAAACGTGTTTATTCGAATAACTTAACAGGTTATTCGAATAACACTGTTCCTGAAACCAATTTAAAAGCTCGTCTGAAATGGGTTATTCGAATAACCAACCTATTATTCGAATAACTCTATTAAAACTAGAGTTTTGAAAACGAGGGGTTATTCGAATAACAGTTTATCTATTCGAATAACGTAGTTTAAAAGAAGTTTAGACAGAATGGATTTATTCGAATAACGTATGAGTTATTCGAATAACTCACTTAAAGCACAGTTCTAAAAAACCTCATTTATTCGGATAAACGACCATGTTATTCGAATAAGAACTTAAAACACAGAGTCTCGTAAAAAGGGTTTATTCGAATAGACTAGGTTCTATTCGAATAACTCAGTTCAAAAACGTTTTGAAAACTAAGTTTAAAAAACAAGCTTTATCTTTTCTTTCAAAAACAAAGAGATATCAATGTGAGCTCCGTACAATAAATCCTAAGTCCTAATGCTAATCAAATATGAACTTGGACTTGGTCTATTTATCATCTTTATTTATACTTCGCGTTTGTTATCATCAAAACAAGTCTTCAAAGGTATGCATCCAAACACACCTGTATTGACCCCCCACCTATATCTCCTGCACCCCCGTCTTCCCCAATTACTCAGTCTTGCCCAAATCAGTGTGCTATTTGTACTGATCTAGTCTGTAAGTCTTTGTAGGATACTTGTTCCTTTGCAAGTCCCTTTTTGCCCACTCTAGCCTCTTGTCCGCTCTCTTCTTCTGAGGCACAACTGGCTCCTATTGTTCTTGTGCATCCAATTTGGTTTGTTCTCATTCCATGCTCACCAGAGCTAAGGCTAGTATTTTTAAGACTCGCCTCCCTGTAAATCTTGGTGTCTTGAGCTCCTCTGGCCTTCTTTCGACTCTACTTGCCTCTACTGAGCCTAAAGGTTTCAAATCTGCTATTAAGAATCCATCTTAGATTACTGCCATGGATGACGAAGTTCAAGCTCTACAAAATAATCAAACTTGGGTTTTGGTCCCTCGCCTTGCCAACATCAACATTGTGGGCTCCAAATGGGTGTTTCGAACCAAATATCTTCCCGATGGCTCCATCGAAAGACTCAAGGCTCGTCTTGTTGCCAAGGGTTACACCCAAGTCCCTGGTCTTGACTACACTGATACTTCCAGCCCTGTTATCAAGGCTACTACTGTTCGTGTTGTACTTTCTCTTGCTGTGACCAACCAGTGGCCCCTTAGTTAACTTGACATCAAGAATGCTTTTCTCAATGGTACTATCACTGAAAACGTCTATATGGAGCAGGCTCCTGGCTACATTGATCCTTGCTTCCCTAATCATGTATGTCAATTGAAGAAAGCTCTCTATGGCCTTAAGCAGGCTCCCCATTCCTGGTTTCAACATTTCAGTTCTTTTCTTCTTCAACTTGGATTTATTTGCAATCGTGCTGGCACATCTCTATTTGTTTTTCATAAGCACTCTACGGTTATTTATTTACTACTTTTTATTGATGACATCATTATTACTGGGAACAACTCCTCTCTTCTTGAAAGCTTTACTCATAAACTCCATTCTGAGTTTGCTACCAAAGACTTAGGCTCTCTTAGCCATTTTCTTGGTCTTGAAGCCTCGCTGTTGTTGATGGTCTTTTTCTTAGTCAACTCAAACATGCACGTGACATTCTTACTAGGGCCCAATTGCTTGACAACAAGCCAATTCTTACTCCCATGGTTGTCTCTCACAATTTGTCTACTGATGGTCCTTTGTTCTCTGATCCAGCTTTATACAGGTTTCTTGTTGGTGCTCTTTAATATATCACCATCTAGCGCCCTGATATCTCTTATGTTGTTAACTCTATCAGCCAATTTCTACATGCTCCCACTGCCAATCATTTTCAAGCGGTTAAGCATATTGATGCGTGCGGATGTAGCGATTAAAATTTAGATAAAAATCAGTTGTTAGGCCCACCAGAAAATAAAAACCTTACAACTAGTTGTAGTTAGTAAGGGTCGATCCACAGAGAACCAAGTCAATTAACACTATCAAATAATTCTTAATTTAAACTCTAATTAATAAATAGTAAAATGGGGGTTTTGGAGTTTTGATGAACAATGAACAATTTCAACGACAATAACAATAAATTAGAAATCAACAATGTAGAAAATTGGTTAAGAGATTGAATCCACCACTAGATTTATATGATGATGTAAATCCACATATCATTTTATTCCAACATGCTCAATTATGTTTTTATGTAATTGTGAGAGTAAATCTCTGTTTTCCTTACGTGTTGGCCAATTTAGCAACCGCTCAAATCAACTCCTAATCACTGATTAGTCATAAAGCAACCGCTCTTACAACTATCCAACAATTGCATTAAGATTTAGAAAACCAATTACACTAAGATCTAATCACACACCTAGGATTAAATTACTTAGAACATATATTTCTCTAGATCTACTACCGCAAATCACAAGCATAATAAACCCAGATCTACCACTTTTATAACTGGCAAATAGCACAAAGATAATTATACCCACATGAACATCATACATCCCACTAGATCTACTACCAAGCAATCACGCATAATAAACCTAGATCTACCACTTTGAAAGTGGAAACAAGTATAAAAACCTTCATACCAACAATAGATTCAGAAATATATGAATAAAAACATAACTGTGTTGATATAATCAAATATGCAAAGTTTACAACATCAATACTAGAGGTTTCATCACCCCCTTAACCAAGGGAGGTTTAGTTACACATAGCTAGAAGGAAATCACAAGAAAAACTGAGAGAAATGAAGGAGAGTCCAACCCCTAACCCCATGATAACCAATGGTGCCCTTTTATAGAAGTCTAGGGTAGCAAAATGACAAAGGTGAGTGGATGGATGAGTGGGTTAGTGGAGTGGAGTGGTTGAGTGGATTGGTTGAGTGGATGAGTGGTTTAGTGGGTTGCTTGAGTGGGTGAGTGGATGAGTGGTTGAGTGGGTGAGTGGATGAGTGGAGTGAGTGGTTGAGTGGATGAATGGAGTGGTTGAGTGGTTTGATTTAGTGGGTGAGTGGATGAGTGGTTGATTTAGTGGATTAGTTGAGTGGATGAGTGATTGAGTGGGTTGGTTGAGTGGGTGAGTGGATGAGTGGAGTGGTTGAGTGGATGAGTGGAGTGATTTGGTTGAGTGGAGTGGTTGAGTGGATGAGTGGTTGAGTACGAAAATTCCTTGGTCTGACTTGGAAGCCAAAAATGACCGATTATAATTCAGAATCATGAAAAGTGCTCTTCATGAAAGTTGTAGATCTTTGTCTTGGCTATAACATGCATGTATGGATCGTCCAATTTGGCTTCCTTCAGCCCAAGATATGACCCACATACCACAGGTTGCTCAAACCCAACTTCAGCACCTCTGTTCCGACTTGCAAGCCCAAACTGACCCATTAGACTTCATTATTTCAAAAGGTGTTCTTCATGAAAGTTGTTTATTTGGGTCTTGACTATCAACTATCCAAATTTCAGCCCATCTCCATTATTACATCTTGAGATATGATTTTATGAGTGCACACCATTCGAATTCTAGTGACAGAACCCGTATTCTGACTTCCATGTAAACTTAGGTCCCTTAGACATCTGTTTAGGACTTCGAGCTCTTCATCAAAGTTGTAGAGCTTCATCTTAGCTTTCCTACAAGATAAAATTCATGATTATCAGATATCAGGAACTCAAGTTATGACCAAAATACAGAAACAGTGTAAAATCTCAATAATGCTGAAAATATTCAATTAGGACCAATTTGAGCTCAAACTCACAAAATCATACTAAACTCAATCAATTAAGAATATGGAGAGTGTAAATGACTAAACATAAGGGTTTCTTAATGAATAAAATATGTGATTATCAAATTCCCCCACACTTAGCTTTTTGCACTCCTGGGCAAAACTCAAGACCAAAATAAGGACATAAGATATTAACAAAATTTTAAATTCCAACGACATTCAAGAGCCCAAAATTTTACAATCAAGAAGAACAACCAAAGGTTCAAGAGATCAAAACATTCATTAGTTAACAATTCTCCACATCTCAAACTAACAAGCAAAGTATCTTCAACATGAATCGAGAATGATAGATCTTCACAAGATTCCCTCTCAATCTCTCAAGTGTTTAAAAGGTAGGTATTTCACTCAATTCAACCCATGAAAATTACACTACCATAAGCTTGCTTATCTTCTACTTCTCCACTACTCAAAACACATGCATACACAAATCATGAGGACTTTATTCAAGGTTGTAGTGAGGTCAAGGTAACAGAAGAGGGTAAAATGGATATGAGAGGATAAATACCAAAGAGAATAAAAGCAAATGAGATGAGTTCAAATAACAAGCATAAAAGTTCATCCCAACTCTAATGTATAACCCTTTACATATTCATTTCTCAATCCTTTTCTTTTTTTTTTTTTTTTCATATTTGAACATAACTCATATACATACATTTTTTTTTTTTTTTTTTTTTTTTTTTTTTTTTTTTTTTTTTGTTTTTAGGCACTCTTTCCTTTTTCAACAACCATTTTGTACACACACCCCCACACTTGTTCAAAAACTCATCCATTAACCAAGCTAATGTTCTTTTATTCCCTAAGGTAAAATAAGAACACGATTTTTCATTTAAGGCACGTAATGAGCTAGAAACAAGGAATGGTAAAATAAGCTCAAAGGGGTTAAGCAAAGGAAAATATACACGGTTGACAGGAATCAGAAAATTTCCAAGAAGTCAAAAGAGTGCTTGATATCATATTGAAAACAAGGTTGGCTATTTGGTTAAACTAGCTAATTAAGAAAGACGGCCTCAATCATGTTCATGCATGCAAGCGAAATGTAGCCTCAAAAAGAATCAAAGCAAGTTCTAGAGTGGTCATTAACATGAGTGAAAGTCACACAAGAAAGAAGAGAATGGCATAAATGTTAAATCCATCCATTAGGCTCAAAATCTCACAAGGTATGCATCAAACTCAATTCATCAATTCAATCATCCATCACCAAGCATATCAGTTCAAGAAGGGAGAAAAGTTATTCAATCATGCAATGAAACTCTTTTTTTTTTTTTGAAATTAAGATTTTTTTTTGAAATGAAAATTTATAAAATCTCTCCCCCACACTTAAACTGAGCATTGTCCTCAATGCTACACACATCCAGAAAAGAAAACAAGCAAAAACGGCTATACCACAATCGAAAGCAAAAACAAATCCATCAGTAAATCAAAAATGCAAATCCCAAATGTACACAATACAAGACAATGAAAACTAAGGGGGTACATTTACTCATCATTCTTGAGGGAAAGTCAAAAATCTACGAAGTTCATAAGGCACAAGTTCATATGAATGCGTCTCAAGAGTATAACTCTTTACTCAGGCCATCCATCAAGAATTCAAAATTTAACTTCTCAATTAAATGAAATCATTCCCAAAGAACATGGTTCAGTAATCAGAAGATCAAAGCAACAATTTACAAATGAACTAATTCTTAGTTTCGCTTGGTTTCCACTATATTTAATCCACACAAATATCAAACAAACAATCCATGCAAACACACAATTAATCAAACCAAACACAAGGTTTTTTTTTTTAAAGATTCAAATGCTTACAACCAACAAACAGATAAAAACATAATATAAGAAACTAATAAAAACACAAAATAAAAAGGGATAAAAAGAGCAAATCTGATTGGGTTGCCTCCCAATGAGCGCTTAGTTTATTGTCCTCAGCGACATGATGATACTTTCAATGCTCCTCATATTGTGGAAGGATGAGGTTCATCACTTCCATCTCTCGCACTTTGTCAGGAGGTTCATGATAAGGTTTGAGACGATGACCATTAACCTTAAATACTTTGCCTGAAATTTCACTCCTGATCTCAACTGCACCAAAAGGAAAAACATTAGTTACCACAAACGGTCCAATCCACTTAGAACGCAGTTTACCTAGAAACAATTTGAGTCTTGATTGGAATAGTAAAACTTTTTGCCCTCTGTGAAATTTCTTTCTGGAAATCAACTGGTCATGGAATGCCTTAGCTTTAGTCTTATAAATCAGGGCATTCTCGAAGGCCTCATTTCTTAATTCTTCCAGCCTCAGTAATCGAACTTCTTTGCTTTCCAACTCCTTCCAATTCCATATTTACTTGTTTAATGGCCCAGTAAGAGCGATGTTGCAACTCAACGGGTAAATGACAGGGCTTTCCATACACCAACCGAAATGGTGACATGCCAATGGGAGTCTTATAGGCAGTCCTATAAGCCCATAAAGCGTCGTCAAGTCGAGTGCTCCAATCCTTTCTTGATGGATTTACTGTCTTTTCAAGGATTGATTTAATTTCCCGGTTGGACACTTCAGTTTGCCCATTTGTTTGTGGATGGTAAGGAGTGGATATTCTGTGCATAACTCCATATCTTTTCAATAGAGCATCAAAGGTTCTGTTGTAAAAATGAGTCCCTTGGTCACTGATGATAGCCCTCGGGGTCCCGAACCTGGAGAAAATATGTGTTTTAACAAAATCAATAGTTTTAGAATCATCGATCGGGTGGCTTTTGCTTCCACCCATTTAGACACATAATCAACAGATAAAAGAATGTATGTGAAACCAAATGAGGAGGGAAT
This sequence comes from Ormosia semicastrata, assembly GCA_029884595.1. Taxonomy (NCBI): domain Eukaryota; kingdom Viridiplantae; phylum Streptophyta; class Magnoliopsida; order Fabales; family Fabaceae; genus Ormosia; species Ormosia semicastrata. The sequence continues at coordinate 7,735,590 of JAQQTO010000036.1, read as the reverse complement.
GGTCCCATGAAATCAATACCCCACACATCAAAGACTTCCACAAAAATGATCGGAGTCCGAGGCATTTGATTACGAGGACCAATGTTACTTGTACTCGACAATGGCCACAAGACTTACGAAGTTGTCAGTAAGCGTCTTTGAAAATTGAAGGCCAATAAAAACCACTTGTCAAGCACTTTATTGGTCAGTCCTTTACTACCAAAGTGTCCTCCACATGCATAGGTGTGGCAAAAGGAGAGGATGGAGTGTGTCTCGAATCGAATGCACCTCCTAATGACTTGATCTCGCACAATGCTTCCATAAGTACGGGTCATCCCAGATATAGTATTTACAAATCACTCCTTAATTTATCTCTTTGGGCCTTGTTCAAACCCTCCGGAAAGTCCTTAGTAACCAGGTAGTTAACAATGTCAACATACCAAGGGATTATGGTGTTGACAACCATCAAATATTCATCCGGAAAAGTCTCCATGATAGGCATTTCTTCCTCTTCGGTTACCAATCTACTCAAGTGATCGGCCACTGTTTTCGCTCCCTTTCTTGTCTTTAATCTCCAAGTCAAATTCCCTGGAGCAATAAAATCCATCTGAGCAATCTAGGCTTTGCTTTTTTCTTTGTTAGAATATACTTCAAGGCTGCATGATCTGAAAACACAATCACTTTAGAACTAATTAGATATGATCTAAATTTTTCTAAAGCAAATACACCAAATAGAAGTTCCTTTTCTCGTGGTTGAGTAATTAAGTTGAGCATCATTTAGAGTCCTTGATGCATAGTAAATGGCATAAGGAACTCTATCAACTCGTTGTCCCAAGACAAATTCTCCTACTACAAAGTCACTGCATCACACATTAGTTCAAAAGGTAACTCCCAAATGGGTGGCCCGATGATAGCGCAATGAGCTTAACAACTTCTTGAGTTTATTGAAAGCTTCCATACATTTCTCATCAAAGTTAAAATTAACATCTTTTTGAAGAAGTCTCAGAAAGGGGCATTGAGACTTTAGAAAAGTCTTTAATGAATCTCCGGTGAGAAACCTGCATGACCAATAAAAGAACGAATCTCCCGCACACTAGTGGGTGAGGGCAAAGAATGCATGAGTTCTACCTTAGCTTTATCTACTTCAATTCCCCTAGCGAAATTACATGACCTAACACAATACCTTCATTCACCATGAAATGACATTTTTCCCAATTCAAGATGCAGTTAGTGTCAATGCATCTTTTAAGCACCAAAGTTAAATGTTCCAGGCAATTTTCAAAACCATTTCCAAAGACACTAAAGTCATCCATAAAAACCTCAATGATGTTTTCAATGTAATCGAAAATAAACTCATCATGCATCTTTGGAAAGTTCCTGGTGCATTGCAGAGTCCAAAAGGCATTCGCCTATATGCAAAGGTACCAAATGGACAAGTGAATGTAGTCTTGTCTTGGTCTTCTGGAGCTATGGCAATCTGATTGTAACCTGAAAAACCATCCAGAAAACAATAATAAGAATGACCAGCTAATCTTTCTAACATTTGATCAATGAAAGGTAAAGGAAAGTGGTCTTTTCTCGTGGCGGCATTCAACTTCCTATAATCAATACAAACACGCCACCCTGTCTGTAACCTAGTGGGATTAAGCTCATTTTCAGCATTTCTTACCACAATAATTCCAGATTTCTTTGGTACTACCTGAACTGGGCTTACCCACTTACTGTCGAAACGGGGTAGATCACCCCACACTTAGGAGCTTCAAGATCTCCTTTTCACAACTTCCATCATGGGAGGATTCAATCTCCGCCGAGGGTCTCTCACAGGTTTAGTATCCTCCTCCATTAATATCCCGTGCATACAAATGGAGGGACTAATACCCTTGATATCGCCTATTGACCAACCAATGGTCGTCTTATGTTCCCGCAAAACAAACTACCGCTTTCTTTCTTGCTCTTGGGTGAGTGACTTTGTAATTATTACTCGGAAGGGTGTCCTTCTCCCCCAAGAAGATGTATTTAAGATGATCGTAGTGCTTTCGGCCCAATTCAGTGCCTGCACAAATGTAAGGTTGAGGTATATCGGTAACAGTAAATCAACAAAAGTTACCTCATGCTCTTCTCGGGAGTGGAAGAGAGCTCTTATAAGGCAAAGAACAATTTCATCAATGTCTTCACTCCATGGCTCTTCTTCACTCTTCTTCTTTTCCTCCCGTACATCTAAGCTATGAGTTAGAATTGTATCAAGAGCATCAAAATGGTTAGTATCAAAAGTCAGAAATTAAAGAATCAAAAGGATCAAAAGAATCAATTAAACAAGCAGAGTGCACATCACTTGGGTATCTCATAGCTTCAAAAATATTGAATCTAATTAATTCCCCATCAAATTCCATTGTTAGAGTTCCCGAGTGCACATCGATTTTTGTCCGTGCGCTTCAAAAATGGTCTTCCTAGCAAGATAGGAGCAAATTTGGGAGACTCATCCTCTTCCATGTCCAAAACATAGAAGTCTCCATTTAAACACTAATTCATTCACCTCGCACCAAAACATCTTCAACCACACCCTTAGGGTATGCATTAGATCTATCACCAATTAAATAACAACACCAAGTAGGGTTCCAAAGGACCCAAGTATAAAGATGCATAAATAGAATATGGCATGACATTTATAGATGCACCTAAATCAAGCATTGCCCTTTCAAACCTTGTGTTACCTATAGTGCATGGAATGGTGAATGTGCCGGTGGTCCTTACATTTGGTTGGGAGTTTCTTTTAATTACAAATTGAAACATTTTCTCCCACTTGGACCTTTTCATTCCCTTTTAACTTCCTCTTGTTAGTGCATAATTCTTTCAAATTTTGCATATCTAGGTACCGCTTAATGGCATCTAACAAAGGGATATTAAACTCTACCTTCCTAAAAGTCTCAAGTATTTCTTTTTCTGCTTCTTCTTTCTTGGTTTTAACCAACCTACTAGGAAAAGGAGCTTTAGTAACATATTTAGGAAGGGGTTCAGAAATACTTACCTTAGGGGCTTTGGAGGTTTGCCCCTTATCATCTGCTTCTTTGGGTGGTTCATCTTTCTCTTGAGTGATTGGTGGAGGAGATGTAGGCTCATCCATCGTCTTTCCGCTTCTCAACGTGACAGCACTAGCATTTTCCCTCGGATTTACTTCTGGCTGTGAGGGTAGTTTTCCTGAAGCTTGGCTTTGAAACTTGTTGAATTCTGTGGACAGCTGCCCTATCTGATTCTGCAAGTTATTGATTGCAGTTTGTAGGGTTGCATTTGTTTCTTGTTGGAACTGCAAATTATTAGTAGCCATTTGCTTCACTAGCTCCTCTAGTGAAGGCTCAGGTTGCTTAGGGGCTTGAACTTGCTGCTGTCTCTGAGGGAAATATGTTTGCCTCTGTTGAAATCCTGGAGGTCCATAGGCTGGAGGTTGATTTTGAGGTTGATTTGCATAGCTAAAATTAGGATGATCCCTCCAACCTGGATTATATGTGTTTGAGTAGGGGTTGTAATTTTTTGAAAGTCCAGCATATCCCCCTACTGCTCTTACCTCCTCATTTGTGTCCTCTTGGAGAGTGGGACACATATCAGTGGGATGTCCAGATGAACAACAGATCCCACAAGCATGAACTGGTGCTTTGCTCCGTATCCATTAACCGCTGAACCATAGCAAATCAATTGAGTCATTTGTTGTTTGTAGATTGGTTGTCTCTACTTCTTTCATCGCTCTTACTCCAAAGTGTCATTTCTAGAGTAGAATTGTTGAGTATTGGCAGCCATTCTTGAGATCAAGTTTCTAGCTTCTTGAGGAGTTTTATCAACCAATGCTCCTCCGCTAGCAAAGATCAATCATGTTGCGATCCATCACTTGCAAGCCTTCATAGAAATACTTGAATTAAGAGTCAAGCTCACTTATTTGATGATGAGGGCAACCGAAACATAGCTTCTTAAATCTCTCTCAAGAGTCATGGAGTGATTCTCTATGCCTTTGTTGAATACCATGATTTCTTTTCTCGATTGTTGCAGCTTTTGAGGCGGGGAAGTATCCGTCTAGGAAAGTTCGGGTCATGTCCTGCCATGATTGGATGGATCCGGTGGCAAGTAGTAAAGCCACTCTTTTGCTGAGTCTTTCAATGAGAATGGAAAGGCTCTCAATTTGACTTGCTCTACATGAATTCCTCGCAGTTTCATGCTAGAACATACCACATGAATTTCCTTCAAGTGCTTGTTGGGGTCCTCTCCGGTAATCCATTGAAAGATGACAAGAGATGGATTAAACCCGATTTCAATTCAAATGCCTCTTCATTTTCAAGAATGTCTCGTGCACGTGAGGTCGTTGATCTAGATCCGAGCACTTAATGCCCTTAAAGTGTTTTCTCGCCATTGTCACTTCTTCAGATATTTCGATGGCTCGGATGTCTCCGAACTTGATAGATCAATGTAACTGGTGCACTTCAATGTCAAGCAGTGTGAAGTGGAAATTATCCGGATGGAAGGAAATTGAGGATGTGAAGTGAGTTGATCAATATAGTTCCTCAAATTTAGCAATCCTTCGTTTACCCCTTCAATGGACATCAATACCTACAAAACACTCGTTAAAGAAAGATTCAAAACTAAAAATAAAAATAAAAACAAAAATAAAAACAGAGTAAAAATAGGAAATAAATTAATAGTGTAATTAAAAAAATTGGCTCTCCCAAGAATCCAAGGCGCCAAAATTCTGATGCGTGCGGATGTAGCGATTAAAATTTAGATAAAAATCAGTTGTTAGGCCCACCAGAAAATAAAAACCTTACAACTAGTTGTAGTTAGTAAGGGTCGATCCACAGAGAACCAAGTCAATTAACACTATCAAATAATTCTTAATTTAAACTCTAATTAATAAATAGTAAAATGGGGGTTTTGGAGTTTTGATGAACAATGAACAATTTCAACGACAATAACAATAAATTAGAAATCAACAATGTAGAAAATTGGTTAAGAGATTGAATCTACCACTAGATTTATATGATGATGTAAATCCACATATCATTTTATTCCAACATGCTCAATTATGTTTTTATGTAATTGTGAGAGTAAATCTCTGCTTTCCTTACGTGTTGGCCAATTTAGCAACCGCTCAAATCAACTCCTAATCACCGATTAGTCATAAAGCAACCGCTTCTTACAACTATCCAACAATTGCATTAAGATTTAGAAAACCAATTACACTAAGATCTAATCACACACCGGATTAAATTACTTAGAACATATATTTCTCTAGATCTACTACCAAAATCACAAGATAATAAACCCAGATCTACCACTTTTATAACTGGTGCAAATAGCACAAAGATAATTATACCCACATGAACATCATACATCCCACTAGATCTACTACCGCAACCGCGCATAGTAAACCTAGATCTACCACTTTGAAAGTGGAAACAAGTATAAAAACCTTCATACCAACAATAGATTCAAAAATATATGAATAAAAACATAACTGTGTTGAAATAATCAAATATGCAAAGTTTACAACATCAATACTAGCGGTTTCATCACCCCCTTAACCAAGGGAGGTTTAGTTACACATAGCTAGAAGGAAATCACAAGAAAACCGAGAGAAATGAAGGAGAGTCCAACCCCAACCCCATGATAACCAATGGTGCCCTTTATAGAAGTCTAGGGTAGCAAAATGACAAAGGTGAGTGGATGGATGAGTGGGTTAGTGGAGTGGAGTGGTTGAGTGGATTGGTTGAGTGGATGAGTGGTTTAGTGGGTTGGTTGAGTGGATGAGTGGGTGAGTGGATGAGTGGAGTGGAGTGGTTGAGTGGTTGAGTGGATGAGTGGAGTGGTTGAGTGGTTTGATTTAGTGAGTGAGTGGATGAGTGGTTGATTTAGTGGATTAGTTGAGTGGATGAGTGATTGAGTGGGTTGGTTGAGTGGGTGAGTGGATGAGTGGAGTGGTTGAGTGGATGAGTGGAGTGATTTGGTTGAGTGGAGTGGTTGAGTGGATGAGTGGTTGAGTGCGAAAATTCCTTAGTCTGACTTGGAAGCCAAAAACGACTGATTATAATTCAGAATCATGAAAAGTGCTCTTCATGAAAGTTGTAGATCTTTGTCTTGGCTATAACATGCATATCTGGATCGTCCAATTTGGCTTCCTTCAGCCCAAGATATGACCCACATACCACAGGTTGCTCAAACCCACTTCAGCACCTCTGTTCCGACTTGCAAGCCCAAACTGACCCATTAGACTTCATTATTTCAAAAGGTGTTCTTCATGAAAGTTTTTTATTTTGGTCTTGACTATCAACTATCCAAATTTCAGCCCATCTCCATTATTACATCTTGAGATATGATTTTATGAGTGCACACCATTCGGATTCTAGTGACAGAACCCGTATTCTGACTTCCATGTAAACTTAGGTCCCTTAGACATCTGTTTAGGACTTTGAGCTCTTCATCAAAGTTGTAGAGTTTCCTCTTAGCGTTCCTACAAGATAAAATTCATGATTATCAGATATCAGGAACTCAAGTTATGATCAAAATACAGAAACAGTGTAAAATCTCAATAATGCTGAAAATATTCAATTAGGACCAATTTGAGCTCAAACTCACAAAATCATACTAAACTCAATCAATTAAGAATATGGAGAGTGTAAATGACTAAACATAAGGGTTTCTTAATGAATAAAATATGTGATTATCACATATTCTTCGCTATGTCAAGGGCACTCTTCATTTTGGCCTTACCTTTCGCCGCTCTACTGCTCTTGGTACTCTCACTGTCTACGCTGATGCTGATTAGGCTGGTTGTCCTGACACACATCATTCCACCGGCTACTCTATTTTCCTTGGTAATAATTTGGTTTCTTAGAGTGCAAAAAGCAACCCACTGTCTCTCGTTCAAACTGTGAATCTGAGTATTGTGCTCTTGCCCACACTGCAGTCGAACTACTTTGGCTCACTCATCTCTCTGAGTCTCCATTCCCAAACCGCCTCTACTTTTATGTGATAACAAGAGTGCGATTTTTTTGAGCTCCAACCCAGTTTCCCATAAGCATGCTAAGCATGTTGAATTAAACTATCATTTTCTGCGCAAACTTGTTCTTGCTGGCAAGATACACACTCAATATGTGCCTTCTCATCTTCAGGATGCCGACATCTTCACCAAGAGTGTTCCTCGGCCTCTATTCGACTTTTTTTTGCTCCAAGCCTCACGTTCATTCAAATCCAATGCTCAGCTTGCAGGGAGTGTTGAGAATCACACACCTATCTCTACAACTTCTTATACTGACTCATTGACCCTTGATTGTAGTCATTTACTTGATTCTAAGAGATTAGTTTCCATTTCTTTTGAGATAGCATTTATTTATAAAGATATTCTGTAATTATAAATATAGCATCTCACCAACATTCAAGGTATGGTGATTTCACAGCATTCTCAAGAAGAACCATCTCTTCCTTCCTTGGCTAGATAATCAACTGTAAAATTTGCCTCACGATAGACACGACTAATCCTCACATTCCAATCTTGTTGGAGCAAAGATCGGATGTCCTGAATGATGGAACCAAATTTATGGAATGAATGTTAGCAGGATGAAGTTGTAACCAGCTTGATAGCTTCAGATGAGTCTGATTCACACAACAAATTTGCAATGCCAAAGGAACAAGCCATACGAAGACCAGTGAGAATAGCAAAAAGTTCAGCATGAATTATCTCTGATCTGCCAATGAAACCAGAGAAGCGTTGAACCCAACAACCAGAACTGTTTCTAATCAAGCGACCATATCCTGTTTTTTTATCACCATATCCTATTGGTGTGGAAGCAATACCCTGTGAAAACAAAAGCCATTCAAGGGGAAAGCATCATGACAAGCCAACCACAGAACAAAATGAATTTTTTCTGGACCTTGCAAGCGCCAAATCCATGACTAGGAAACATTAGCTATTGAAGCATTTTGTTGGTGCAAGAGCCAATCATAGGCGGATTTAATTGAATATGTTTCTGAGGGAGAAGGATATCATATAATAATATCCTCAACATGAGTATCTATTGCTAGATATAAGGAGGATATTTTACCTATGATTTCATCTGGAAGTTGAGTGGAAAGCATTTGGCAGTTCCAAGTATTATTTTGCCAAATATCTCTAACTTGGAGATGGCTGTCATGAAATGTGAATGAAGTCCACTTGAGTACAAAGGGTCCTCCTTCAAGCCAATTACCATACCAGAGAGGAACCTGCCCATTACCAAGTCTTACTCGAAATCCATCCTTAAGAACAGAAATCGTTTTAGTTATAGCTTCCCAAGTATGGGAATAAGCACAAGAAAAAATGCCGACCCTGCCAATTGATACAAGTATGTTGGCTAATATATTTTTTAGTTACGATTAAATTTTTAAAAGTATTAAAAATATATAAATTAAATGTAAATATTAAAACTCACTAAAATTAAATTCTACATCACATACCTTTTTCATAAAAGAAAATCAGTGAACTACAACATCACTGGTTAATATATTGTTGATATACCAAACACTTCCTCAAATTCAATATGTTGTTCATATACCAAACACTTTATCAAAGTTGTCACTATCACATCATTTTTATAAGCAATAAGCGACCAAACTCTTATTAGGTAGCTAGCCACTACGTATTATACATTTTAGAAGTGACTCTACATGTACCTTCTTAGCCACTACGTATTATATCAGCCTTTTTTTATTGACTCCAAACAAGTTATTATTATATGCATTTTTTAACGTGTACCCTCCTACATGGGAGAAATTCTTTCCTCTTATTGGGAGAAGAATTTTCTTCTACCACAAATCATCTCAACTATGCAAATCAAAAGGATCCCATTAATTATATAAGTCTTATCATAATTTTGATGGTATAAGTATAAGATGCATTTAGAAGAAAAATCCTCCAGGTTTATACAAGAATTTTTTCTTACATAGTTAAGGTGACGGGATGGGAGAAATTCTTCCATCCACCTGGAGGAAGGATTTTCTTCATCCACACATCATCTCAACCCTTAAATGCAACTGTTTTATATTGAGTAGATGGATCTTATTTGAGATTTAATGGCTAGGATCCTCTTTGGAGGAAGAATTTTTCTTCTTCCAAAAGGATATAAGAATTTCACAATAGAATGATTTATAATATTAATGTTGCACCGTTGTTCAAGTAGTATCATTAGTAAAAGGTTCTATTAACAATTGTCTTTTTTAATATTTAAATTTTGATATATTTTTTCTTTTCAAAAATGTCTTTACCTCTATTATATATGTCATTGTGCCGTTATTTAATTTGATTCACAATATCTAGTCCATAATGAAGGCTGGGAATAAAACAAAATTCTTTACTGCTTACTTAGATTCAGATGAAACGCCATGCATTCCGTTGTACTACTTCTTACCTATATGTAGGGGTATCCATCGGGTCGGGACGACCCATAAATTTGTGAATTTTAACTCAACTCAACTCATAAAATGAAGGTTGGGTTGAATTCACGAGTTGAGTCAAGTTAAAAATGCTTCAACCCACAATGTGTGGGTCAGGTAACGGGTTGGAACACTTTCAACCCAACCCAACCCAACTTATCCATCTATTTTTTTTTTAAATGATCCAAACAGTGTGTACATTTTGCTTGAAAAATGTCTTTAAGGTTCGTAAATATCCTATCAAAAATAGCTAAGAATAACGTTAGACTATGTAAATACGCTAACAAATAGAGGTCAAAGTAGGAAGAGAAAAAGGCATCAAAATCCTATTTATTTACTCCCTCTCCACTCGCCCCAGCGTAGCTAATAGTTATCTCTTCTCTACAACTAGTTCTTCGCAGTGCAGCCGTTCTCCCAAGTTCCCAGCGTTTGCACCTTGAGTCAGTGATCATTGTTTCTTCTCCCACCCGATCTCCCAGCCCCAGTGATTGCACTATCACTGTGAGTCTATGACCATTATTTCTTCTCCCACCCGATCTCTCAACCATTCTCTGCAACTAGTCATGCCACCACACAACCATGCGTCCCTCTTCCCTCTTGCGACTTTTTCAGGTTTTTACACCACGTAGCCCCAACAGGTTAGCCTTCTTCCTTTGCTCTTTTCATGTAAATATGGAACATAAGAGGGAGTGCAGTTGGGTACAATATAGCTACATCTATAGGCAATGAAGTTATAGGGGACAGAGTGGGCAGCAAAACTATGGGTACAAACAGAGTGGGCAGACGATGAATGTAGTATAGCTGGAGAAGAAGAAGAAGAGCAAGCTTGGAGTGTAAGATTGCACTTGCTAAAATGATTACCATTGATGAGCTTCCATTTAAATTTGTTGAAAATGAAGGCTTTAAAAGTTTTACTCAAGTTATGCAACTTCAATTCCAAGTTCATTCTAAACAAATTATTGGTAGAGATGTTATGCAATTGTATGTGTTTGAGACTAATTTGTTATTTGAATTATGACTAACTTTATTTAATTTATTCCAGACTTAGTAAGACTTGTTAGTTGTTAGTTTGTTATACACTTGTTGACTTATGATGTTTAGTTTATTTGAAATTGAGACTTATGATATTAATTTGTTAGATTTTGTATTTTAACTTTTCTTTTCAGGAAGTTTTTTAAAAAATAAAACACGTCGGACTCATGGGTTCGACCCAACCTAACCCACTCTTGAGCGGGTCGGATTGAACGAAAAAATCTTTTCGATCCAACCTAACCCAACCCAACCCATTGCATGAGCGGGTCGGGTCTAAAAACACTGCTGAACCCACCCAACCCAACCCACGGACACCCCTACCTATATGTTAAGACTTGAAAAGAAAAAGAAAAAGAAAAAAAAACTACTCATAAACTTATACTTCAAGTTGACTTTTTAGTTTTTAGTTAAAGATAGTTGACTAAACTGCTATAATCATATTGTGTAGCGACAGAGTTAGAAATTTTTATTTTACAGGGGCTAAAGATTTTGATAAAAATGTTATAAAAGAGAAAAGTTAAATTTCAAGAAAAATCAGTAGTTTAAGTTGAAATGCAATTTCGGTTGAGATTTTAGGTTTTAGCTATTTTTTTTAATAAAAAACGTGATTTAATATATTTATTACATTTTTTTTGCATTTTATGTCGTCTCTGATTTAAAGTTTAAAAGTTGTTTAAATTTATTTAATTATTATTATTTGCCAAAAATAGATTAATTCATTACTGAAAATAAAAAGAAAAATAAATTCCAAGATCTAAACAAAATGGGATGTACCCAAAATACTTGCAACAAGCTTGGAATGACAGCCAAGTTACGCCGCTGGCGTATTGCTCCCAAGGGACTATGTGATATCAAGCATATTGCCATTTGTCATCCCCATTCTATTCATTTCCAAGGCTTCTCTTCTTATTTCTCTACTCATAGGGATCATGATGGATTGGAACATTCACTGGGAGGGGGTAAGATGTAAACATAGCCATTTCGGCTGGGTCTTTTTATGACATTTTTTTGAGTCTGTTTGCACCCGACCTTTAGGGTTTTTTCGCCAATAATTTCATGATAAATGGCGAAGGGAAAGCGATTTTTTCAAGGTTTTCAATTAGAAGTGCCTAAGGGTCGATAGGGCCTAACTTTTGAAGCATTGTCTCTATCTCACCAGCTTTGATGTGGACCTAGCTCCTGCTTACTTTGGTTGTTGATTATAACTATGGTGTCATCGGGTGCAACTCCTTGAGGGATGATGCTGCCTAATTTCCTGTATCTTGGTAAGCATAAATGTCAACGGCAGGAGTTTGTGACAAGATGAGGCCCCCAACATCAGCAGCTTCAACGTTGAGGCACAGTTTGAGAGGTATTAGGAGCTTGTCCTAGCTTTTTCTCCTTCACGAATAGAGGGGATAATTAGGTAGACCAGAGCTTTCTCACCTCTCCTTTCACGCGGCATAAACCCCTGGCCACTTGTATTGAAACCCCAATCAAGATATCGGGTTTCAAGTCGACGGCCAACTTGATCCGCTCATAGGCCAGGACCATATTTTTTCTTCTTCAGGTTACGAGTCAACTTATCTTCGATAAGCAGAGAGTATTTGCGCTCCCTCATGACCTATTTTACCACAGTCATGTTAGGGGTGAGCATAAAATCCAAAAGAACCAAACCACATTATGAACTGAACCAAACTTAACCATTTAAAACCATTTTAAAGAGAACCGATTCTCACTACTGAATCGTTTTTAATATTTTTACAATTTGGTTAACTGGATTCTAATTCAATCTAGTTAACTTCACTAAACCGAACCTTATTCTGAATCAAAACCTCATTACACAAAATCAGTTTTCAATCTTAAATTCCCAGATTAACATCTACGAAGAACGCTAGTCCCTTTTCTACCATCTACGAAGAAACGTAATACCGTACAATCCAATTCACACTGCACAATCCATTCCCTATCTGGTTCGTGCTCTATTCATTGTTCTTCGTCGCTCTCTATTCATCTTCAAATTTTTTCCATCGATTTGGATCATGCTCAAATCTCAATTAGTGCCCAATCAAGTTCGCACTTCGTACAAAGGGATTTTCAACCATTCTGCGCTACTGATTCACACTTCCATTCTCTCATCCTTTGAAAGTGTGTGAAAGCTTTGCTGATTAGCAGTGTCTCTTGTCTCGCCATTTCCATCACAGCGCAAAGGTACCTAGCTATCTATTATGGATTTTTGAATTTGGGTATCTATTTATGAATCTGGGTATCTAATCAAAATCTTGGTCAGTAGCTTTAAAAGTGGTTAGAATGTTTTTGGTCTGATTATCCTAAAAATTAGTTCAATGTACCTTTATGCCTATGATACCTTGACTTTGTTGGTCTTCCCTTCCATATAAATCAATTCTTGATATTATACGCTCCTATTTGAAGCCTTAAGACAATATTGAAGTCTTAAAAATTAAAATAGATCATAGACAATATTGAAGTCTTAAGACAATATTGAGTCGAATAGACTAAAGCTTATAAAGGTATTCATTATTCAACCTCCTTTAGCCTTAGCTAACTACCTTTTTGTTGCATTCAGGATGATTATTTTGAGCAATTTATTTTTTTGTGACTTTTAAATTTCCAAGATTAATGAGATCTATAAGCATATCTCGTATCAAGCAAGTCCAGATGTGCTCTTTGTTTGTTTGTTTCTTTTTTTTGGGGAGGGGAGGCGGTTGTTTTAAAATAGGCTTAATTACACATTTTGTCACTCTAGTGTAAAAACAGTTGCATTGGTGTGATATATGTACTGAGATGAGCATTGGCATATGGCAGCAGATTTGTACAACTGGGTTTTGATCCTTTCTGATTGAGGATTGAATGCCATACATACAAGTTTTAGATTCTTTACTTGCAAACCTGTGCATGGCTTCAACTGGTTGTTATCATGAGCATGATTGATTATTCCATTATTGGTTTTGCTCTTCATTTCTACTGCTTGCTGTGTTGTACTTATACTATATATTTTGTGTTTCCAGACCACTGTGTGTCACTGCTTTATTTTTGTGGATTTTAAGTACCGTCCAGTGCCCAAATCCTAAACTTCTATTTTGGTGTCTGTATGGAACTTGCAATCTTTATTTCTTAGTGGATTTTAAGTTTTAGTCCCCACTTTATAGATAGGTATCAAGCTGTCAACCTGTTCTCCTGAACTTCTATTTTGGTGTCTGTATGCTTATTTGGGGAAACGATTTTCTTCCCTCACTTTTTGTTCTCTTGCATTCAACACTTCATGTGATGCATGTCTGTGAAACCCCTTAAGGCCACCTCCTTCCTTTCCCGTCCAGTGATGACTTAATCGGTGGGTACATGTATATGGTAAGAAATATATGCTTATGCAATTATGCTGACCAAATACTGCTGGGTAGCATTACCAGTATCTTGGCATGATTTCCCCTCCAATGTATGTAACCACATCCGCGTTAACACAATTGACAACACGACCCACTTCTTTGCAATGAACATTGTTAAGACTATAAATTAGTGACCACTTAGGTGTAGATGAAAATAGAAATATAATTAAATGTTTTCTTGTTCCTCATTCATTTCATTCTTAATTTATCTTCCAGTGAGCACATGTTTCAATTTAGTTTGTGAAATGTCTGATTCTAGAGTTCATTTTGAGAATCACTTGAAGAATATTGTGGGGTCATTTAATCCATGTTAAAAATGACTTGGTATTCAATTTGTTTTTTGTTTTTCCTTAGTATCGGGTAGTTATTTTTCTTTGTGGTATTATCCCCCTTCTTCACTATTACTTTGAATCCATAGAAGCGAGGTCATATATATATATATATATATATATATATATATAGTAGACTATATTATTCTCATTGAAGTAATGTGCATTTACCCAACTTCTTCACCATTTTCTATGTGAAGGAGATGGAGATTTTGGAAATAATTGATGTTAAGGTTAATAATTGACATCTTAATTTACATACAGATGTCATCAATGGGTGATCAGAATGACTTTTCAGTCTCAGAGATAGCAGAGCATCTGGTTTCTACTCCACCAGTTGTGTCTGACACTGCTGGTGTGTTACCGCCTCGCACTGATGGGTGTAGAAATCGGTCTGAGGCTTGGAAATATTTTTCTGCGTAGTCTAGTTCAGATAAGAGAGTTAGATGCAACTATTGTGGTATCTTGATCAAGTATGATAACGGAACAAGTGTCATGCAGTCTCATTTGAAAAGATGCAAGGATAATCCGGATAATGACGGAAACAAAAGGCAAAAATCGATTCCATCCTCAATGGGGACTGCAGAAGGGCATGTTGTTTCTTCTCCTTTATATGCCAAATTTGACCAAGAGGCCTATCAGAATGAACTCGTAAAGATGTTCATGGTAGCTGAGCTCCCTTTTCAATTTATGCAGAATGAAGCTTTTCGGAAGTACACGAATGTGTTGCAACCAAGATTCAGTATCCCCTCACGCACTGCATTAGCGCGTGACATTTTCACGCTATGGGATACAGAAAGAAAAAAATTGAACAAGTTTATTTTGAAACATTATCGAAAAGTTTACCTCACTACTGACTCATGGACTTTATGCCAAAATATGAGTTATATGTGTTTGACTGCCCATTTCATTAATAATAATTGGGGACTTCATAAGAAGATTCTAAATTTCTGCTAAGTCACAAATCATTCAGGAGAGGTTATGGCCAAGACTGTTGAGATGCACTTGAGTCGTTGGGAGTTGAATTACATTTTTAGTTTGACAATTGATAATGCTTTGTCAAATGATGTCAGGATTCAACACCTAAAAAGGAGGCTAGCATCTTGGAACAACTTAGTTCTGAAGGGAGATTATATTCATATGCGTTGTTGTGTGCATATTCTGAATTTGATTATGAAGGAGGGGTTGAAAGAGATTGATGATTCTATTTTGAGAATCCGCAGTGCAGTGAAGTACATAAGATCTTCTCCTTCTAGATTAAATAAATTTAAGGCACGTGTTGAGTAAGAGAAGATTGATTATAAGGGTCTAGTTTGCTTAGATATTGAAACTAGGTGGAATTCGACCTATCTTATATTGGAGGCAGCTTTGAAGCACCGAAATGCATTTGAGGAACTTGAGATGCTAGATAAGAAATATGTTGATGAGTTATAAAAAGGGAAGGGTGTGCCTACATATGAAGATTGAGATTATGCTTGCTTAATTTTACCATTTTTTAAGATTTTCTATGATGCAACTTTGCGCATTTCTAGTACTTCTTATGTTACCAAGAATAATATATATATATATATATATATATATATATATATATATATATATATATATATATATATATATATGCAAGCGATTTTGGAATTGGGAAGAGGATCCGCCAATCCTGTGGTTCCGAGGATATAAGTGTAAGTATGATGGCTGCAAGGATGAAGAAGAAATACGATAAATATTGGGGAAATCCCAATGGTCTAAACATGTTGTTGTTAATTGTTGTTGTATTTGATCCTAGGTATAAACAAGGATATGTCAATTGGTTAATTAGTCAGATATTTGATTTGGATGAGGCGGTTAAATTGTAAGATAAGTTAGATTCTTGTTTGGAGTCACTTTTTGAGGGATATAATAATCAGGAGGGGGGTCTCAAAGTGATACACAAGAAGCACAAGTTGTTGAAGCTGATGATGATGATCCTTTTTGTTGGAATTAATTTTTAAAATCAACTGGGTGCAAATCGAATGTCAAATCTGAGTTAAAGAAATATTTGAAGGAAGATTTAGAGACCAATCCAGACTTGGATATTCTAAGTTGGTGGAGGGTAAATTCAAGTCGATTTCCGATCCTTGCAAACATCACTCGAGAGGTGTTGGCCATACCTATCTCCACTGTAGCCTTTGAGTCTGTATTTAGTACAGGAGGAAGGGTGCTTGATTCTTATCGTAGTTCCCTAACACCTAAAATGGTGGAAGCACTTGTCTGTACACAAGATTGGCTGAAAGGAACACCCTTCTCATTGCTTTCTAAAGAGGACTTTGAGCAGCTTGAGAGATTTGAACAAGGTAATTTAATATTAATGTTCCACATTTATGTTATTACTAATTACTTATTATATTATGTTTTCATAAGTAATGAGATGTTCTTCTTTTTTGCAGAGATGATTTTTCAACAAGATGTTCCTTGTTCTTCTACTATTTCTCTTGATGATTGAAGGGGATACATTTTCTTGTATTTGTTTTATTGCTATTTTTTTTATCTTAGGATAATTGTGTATTGGACTGAGTTTGTAACTTTGTATTAAGACATGTTATTACTTATCATACGTAAGTGTTCAATCATGATTCCATTTCTATGTCTCCTTACTGTTTTTATCATTATTTTTAAATTTATGTTTATTAACTATCCATACTGACTTAATGTTATAAAATTTTATGCTATAACAATTAATGTCACAAATGTCAAAGGTCTACAACTCGCAAAAGTAATACTAATACATACTTTGTGTTGTTTCTCATGCTCTGCAACTTGTTACTGAAGTGTGGCTTTATAACTACTCTCGGTCTTGTTTCTCTAAATTAGTTTAATCATATTTCAGTTATTGTAATAAAATAATTTGCTAAGCTACTTGTTTATTATCATTTATCGGTAATGTATTTTTATCCGGTCAAATTGAATGTAAATCTGTATTTTGTTGCAAGTGGGTATGTGGTGGTGCAAGAAAAATTGCCAAACTATATAGTCCCTTATTTGACTGATTTTAAGGTTTGCATCTTCCACTCATTGAATCTCATCACTTTCTTTTGAGCTTTATTAGTATAGTTTAACTTTATTTGTATGGTTAACCTTTTTTGCATCATAACATAATACCTGTATATGCAGACTCCAATGTCTTCTTATTTGGTTTTGTTGAAACTCTAATGATGTTGTACTCATTGTTATACGATGACATCTAGGGCTTTATACGATCAGTACTTGATGGGTACAATGTTTGTATATTTGCTTATGGCTAGACTGGTTCAGGGAAAAATTACACAATGGTATAACCCTTTGTATATATTGATTTTTTCTCAGAGTGGTCCAAATGGTGCAACAAGTGAGACTCTTGGTGTTAACTATCGAGCTCTTAACGACCTCTTCAATATTTCCACAAGTAGAAAAAGCTCTTAACTGGTTTTATATATGTTTTATTTCTATGAGACACATTGTTAGCAACTTTATTTCTTAAACTGCTAGTAGACACTCCCAGCATCTAATATTGGCAAATTTCAATCAACTGTTCTTTTCAGTGATCCAAATATGAGAAAATCAACTATTCATCTATTTAATCTCTGGTGTATGGAAAGCATCAGTAGAACACTTTTTTCTTTGGATTGGAGGATCTCACCTGTCACAACTTCTAAATATACATTCACAAATTTCTGATTACTGCTTATATTTTTAATTTTATTATTTGTTAAATTCTTGATAATTCTTTAGTAGTGGTTGCCTGAAGCTTTTAATATAGTAAAAAAACTAGTATCCACCCATAATTGTGCGATATATCAACCATGTGAGGGGTGAATTGAAGTCTCATAGTAGGGGCTGCTGACAAGACTAGTACTATTCATGTCAATTTTCATAATACATTTTGCATATTGTTCAAACATCTTACTATGGAAACCTCAATAATCTTATACAAACTGCATGACCTTTCCTTATAGATCATCGTGCCACAACTTGAGCCTTTGACTGATCAGCAAATTGTTAGTATCAACAACCTCTATCTATCAACTCAGCAAGCTTCTGCAAACATCTCTTGGTAAAATCATAGTATTCAACTTGTAGTATTTACTATAATTTAATAACTCATAGTCTCATAGTATTCAACTTCTGCAAATGTCTCTTGATAAAATTATAGTTTCTCATTTCTTTATGTCAATTATTAAAGAATTGGATTTTTGAACCAGTTTTTTGAACTGGTTCTTGAACCAATTTTTTGAATTAGTTTAATAGAAAGACCAGTTTTCTGAACTGGTTTCATGAAAAATCAGTTTGAACTGGTTATTGAACTGGTTCAAAACCCAAACCAGTTCAGAATTGATTTTGAACTGGTTCAAACTAGTTTACGGAACCTAAATCGATTTCTAAACCAATTTACTGAACCTAAACCAATTTTTGAACCGGTTTACCGAAACTAAACCAATTTCTGAACCGATTTATCGAACCAAATCGATTTCTAAATCGGATCCAAATCCAAACCGGTTCTGAACCAGTTTATCGAACCTAAATCGGTTTGGCCCTAAAAGAAAATCGGTTTGCTTTGAAAATCAAACCGTTTTACCAGTTTGGTTCAGTTCGGTTTGGTTTTTCATGCCAAACCAAACCATGCCCACCCCTAAGTAATGTAGGCAATTTTTCATAGTGAAAGCCTACCCAAATTTCACCTGCACTAAAAGAACCTATGTATATACCACATTTGAGGGGTTAATGATCATCAATCATAACCAGCAATTTTGGAATGAAGCTGTGACTGCATCTGACTAAAAAGAGGCTTGATTCTATCACCAATCCCAGCCTCTGACATAGTTTACAATTAACTTCTGTCGTATGACATTCCCCTGGGAGGCCCCAACACCGGATCCAGAATGGGACTAGATGAAACCCATAAGACTTAGCATCACATCCTTGCTCCCAATGTTTTAGAACCAATAATTGATTTTTATACATCCATGGTTGATTACGAAGGACTCAATGCATCTCAATCTCATCATCAAAGTAGTAGTGGTAAAGCTTTGGTCTAATTTCTTCGCATTGAAACCCTTTGGGGTAGCTTTATATCCCAAGAGAATTGTGATCACCATTATCGCATGGACCTAGGTTCAGTTCGAGTAAAGCATATCGATGAGACAATGTCATAATAACAATTCCCTCGCTAATCTCTCACAAAATGCTTTTGCGAGGGATTAGCGAGGGATATTTTTGTCAATTTTTTTTACTAGCTAAGAAGTGATGGAATACATTTTGTTGCTAATCTGTCGCTAAATACATATAGTGATGAGAATTTTCCTCGTTAAGCCCTCACAAATTTTCAAAAAAAGAGTGCCTATATTCCCTCGCAAATCAATGAGGGAACATTTTGTCACTATAGTTCATAAATTCGTACTAATTTTAGATCTAATACTACCAATATCCCTCGTTAATCTTTTGCTAATTTCTCTCGCTAATCCCAGTCACAGCAAGAAAAAAAAATGGAAGAAAGAAAAAAAGCAAAAGCCACCAGATTCCCAACTTAAATATAACAGTTACTTCTAACCAAAACTATACAATCAAGTAAAGAGTAATCTTTTTACTACTATTTAAAATCCAAACACCAGTCAACAAAGTTCTTAGTTACTAGATTAAGTCAGCTCGTGTAACATTCTATTTCAATGATCAGGGCAAGTACTTGAAATGCATCGTTATTGAGAAAAATCTATCTATCTTCACAAAAAGGAATCTCAAAGTTTATGTCATATTAACCCCCCAAGTATTCTCTGATGCATAAGAAAGGTTTAAATGACTAGCGTGTACTGAACCAAAATCCATATATATACTTAAGCTCACCGCTGCAACAAAAAAGAGATTTTAATTTATAAGTACCGTGATATAAGGTCATGATAATTAATTTTGAAAATAATTTGGGTTCTTGAGTTTCAGAGAGACTGATTCAATAATCTTCCTTCAAGTTGCATGTTTATATTATATCCAAAACATAACACATGATAGTCTATGAATAGTGAATACTAATAATACCTACAATGAGGTCCTAAAATAGCATAAAAACTTTCTCCTTTGAGGACTTCAAGTTTTGGATCCTCTACCAATATTACTAGTAATAATAATTCAAAATGGTTAAAATATTATAAAATTTGAAACAAATTACACATGCATAACAAGCTTATGCACTATCTTTATAAAATAATTTTTAACTAGAGAATGGGCAGATTTGAAGTTTACAGCACCCTTTAAAGTCAGCATGAGGGTATATCAAAGATAAACTTTGACATTCCTCATCTTTTTGCTTCAAATTATTCATAAATTTAATACTGCACCTTGAATGGATAATTGATTTTCACCACATAATTTTCACCAGTAGGAGTTTTAGATAATTCAAATGCATATTTCCTCTACAAATATGAGTAGGAGATCAGAATAGAAAGACCAACAATAAATGTACATGGCACAAAAGCATCACACAACTCATTTGTGCACTCCGAGACATCAGAATGTTTTAATCAGTAAACCTTAACGGGGGCCATGGTAAAGGTTGAAACGTTCAGATCCAACAGATGTTTTGTTATCTCGTTCTTTAAACTAGATACTGCATTCTAAAATTTTAAAGAAAATGGGACAAGATAGAATGCATCAGCCGCAAGCTGACAGAAAAATAGGGAAGAAATTCAAACTAAACAAAAATAAAAACATATGTTACATAAATTTATGCCAGAGGTCAACAACAGAAATACTTATTTGTAACTTTTTATGGAAATATGTAGGAGAAATTCGAGACTCTTGGACATCTTTCTCCAGCTTCAACATTTCATTAGTGAGATGTAAAGGACGACTTGGAATCACATAAACATACCTATGCTTGTTCTTCCCAACAATATAGCAACTCTGATACAAATTCCCTACTTTAACCTATTTCTCAACAAGATTACTAATAGTCAAGGCCATTTTCCCCATCCAAGTTACACAATCATTAGCAATAATGAGTAACAGTTACATACAACCACCATTTTGTTGCCCAAGTCCAGAAAATAAACCCAAAAAAAAAAATTGTTTCACGCTATAGCTTGACAAGTGGGTACCTATGTTGATGGTACCTTGTACTAACATTAGAAAACTAACATCATATTGTGAAAGAAAACTTAGGCAGCATCATGCATTGCAAAAGAAAATGTGAAAATAAAAATAATTGAAATAAGATAATTTGTCCCTTACTTTGATTCATGCTTATTAAATGGTGGGTACTATGAATACCATATGAATGGTAAGCATCGTGTGAATGGGGAAAGTAACATTTGGCACTCTTAGAGCAAACAATTAACAAATATTAATGGTTGTGAGAACATATTTACCATGGGGAAGGCACTACAAGAGGGCAAAAAATAGTAAGGAAAGTCATTAAATAACACAACTTTGTTAAGTGAATCAACAAGAATGAAAATTACATAGGAACCTAAAAAGAAAAATTATTAATTCAAAATATGTTAACAGACCACTTAAAGAGAAATAGGGGAAACTTGATAAGTATAAACCATACATGCATCTCGAAAAAAAAAACCATGCAAATTGTTATCATAACAAACTTGAGAATACAAAAAAGTATTCAACTGCATATGGAAATAACTTAGGCATATATATATATATAGTGCAAATCATAAGATTCGTTGCAAGGAAACTC
Source organism: Ormosia semicastrata (assembly GCA_029884595.1). Classification (NCBI taxonomy): domain Eukaryota; kingdom Viridiplantae; phylum Streptophyta; class Magnoliopsida; order Fabales; family Fabaceae; genus Ormosia; species Ormosia semicastrata. The sequence continues at coordinate 7,713,730 of JAQQTO010000036.1, read as the reverse complement.
AACATGGAAATTGGAAACCATAAAATTACCTTCCTAAACAAATAAAGGGTGCCCTTGTTGACTCCCTTAAACTCCTCATAGGAATCTAGTATGTAGAAAGGTAGTTATCCATTTGCCTCCATATTAAACTTTGAGTATTCTTTGATGTGTATGAAATAACATCATATTTTGTTCTTGTTTTGCATGCATTTGTAGGTATTTTAAACATTTTAATTTCTCTTTCTATTTGTTTTTCTTTTAGTTCAGATAACTGCGGTATATTTGGTGTTATTGTGCAGGATTGGTGCTCAATTGGCCTTAAAATGGATGAAAAGCTTGCGTGATTGAAGTTGGAGCTTTATGAATAGCAAAAAGGTGCAAAAAGACCATTCCAGAGAGATCCATGGCCTGCCTGTGGATCAAATCACGGCCATGAATCGAGCAGCAACTTAAAGAAGCATAAGAGAAATTGCAGAGAGTTCCACGGCCAGGCCGTGGAACTCAAATGACTCAGAATTGGTTTTTTGGCGGAATGATCCACGGCCAAGTTGTGGAATGATCCACGGTCGTGGATCGTAATACGAGGTAGAATTTTAATTTTTATTTTTATTTCTTTTGGAGCTTTTTAGCCAATTAAAACCCTAAGGGTATAAATAGATGTTCTAAATATAGAATTGGGGGTTCCAATTGGGTTTAAGGAGGCACACTTGGAGGCTCTGAATCTGGATCTTTCTTCCCTCTTTCTCTTTGATTACGGGTTTGGATGTTCTTAAACATATTTTTTGATTTCTTCTTCTCCATGTCTGAGTAGTTTCTTTTGTTTCTATGATTGAGCAATGTCCTTTGATACTTTGATAATGATTAATTGACTTTGTTTCCCCTTTTATTAATCTTGAATATTCTTTGATTCAATCCTTATTGCTCTTATTCATGTGAATTTACTGGCCACTTATTTGCATCTCATAGGCATTTCGGGACGTACTGAGAATTGAACCTAGGTGTTGGAACCATAAGAATTGAACTTAAGGTCTAAATCACGAAAGTAGTTTTAGCCTTTCGAGGATTCAATGAATTACCACAAAACGTAATTGGTTCAATTTAAATTCAATTACCACGAGAGTAGGAATTGATTTAATTGGGCACAGATCTTGTATCTTGAGAAAGAACATTAACTAATTCAGGGTAATTCACCTTTAATTGAATTTTAGATTTAATAAAAGGGTTGTCAATTAGGAATTATCTTGTATCATTATGGTTATTCCAATCTTGGAAGCTTTCTTGAATTTGAATACCTTTCTTGATAAATTGCTATTTTTGTTCTAAATTTTGCACTTTGATTTTTATTTATTTAATTGCTTTGTTACTACGTTCTTCTTAATCAATAATTATATTTCTTTTTTTAATTTAATTAAATTAATTAATTAATTGATATTCATAGACACAGTCCCTGTGGATTTAATCTTTTTATTACTTGACGACAAAATCGTACACTTACGGATTTCACATATCAAGTTTTTGGCACCGTTGTCGGGGATCGAACCCGGGTCACCCGCGTGACAGGCGAGAATACTCACCACTATACTACAACGATAACAAAATTATTACTTGACGACAAAATCGTACATTTGCAGAAAGACTACTGCTAGCAACTCTTTCTCTGTAGTAGCATAGTGTGCTTGAGCTCCATCAAGTGTCTTGCTAGCATAGTAAATTGCATGCACTTTCTTGTCTTTTCTTTGCCCCAATACAGCTCCTACGGCATAGTCACTGGCAACACACATGACCTCGAATGGTAGATTCTGATCTAATGTTTGTCAAATGGGAGCAGTGATCAAAGCTTCTTTTAACCTGCAAAAGGCATTCAAACAATCACTATCAAAATTAAATGGAACATCTTTTACCAAGAGATTAGACAAAGGTTTAGCAATTTTAGAAAAATCTCTGATGAATCTCTGGTAAAAATCGGCATGTCTCAAAAAGCTTCGCACTCCCTTCACATTCACCGGTGGAGGCAATTTCTCAATCACTTCAATTTTTACCTTATCCACCTCAATTCCTTTTCCAGAAACCAAATGTCCAAGCACTATGCCCACTTGTACCATAAAATGGCACTTCTCCCAATTCAAGACAAGATTAACCTCCTCACATCTTTGCAAAATCTTAGACAAATTGAACAAACAATCATCAAAGTTTGTACCATATACTGAAAAATCATCCATAAAAACTTCCATGATGTTTTCAATAAATTTAGAAAATATTGCAGTCATGCATCTTTGGAAAGTAGCATGGGCATTACATAAACCGAATGGCATTCTCCTATAGGCAAAAGTGCCATAGGGGCAAGTAAATATGGTCTTCTCCTGGTCACTAGGATGGATAGGGATTTGGTGGAATCTCGAGTATCCATCTAAGTAACCAAAGTATGTATGCCTAGCTAGCCTCTCAAGCATCTGATCAATGAAGGGTAGAGGGAAGTGATCTTTCCTAGTTGCATTATTCAACTTCTTATAATCAATGAACATCCTCCAACCTATGACTGTCTGATAACTTCTGGAAATGAAGTTATTTCACTTGATTTTGAATGTATATGAGCATGCTATCCTTAAGTTTTATAGGCCAAAGGTTCAATTCATGCATGACTTTAATGATTTAAGTTTGTTAACTAAAATGATTGAGAATTGAATCTTTGAGGATTTTATTTAAAGAAATTGGATTGATCATGATTTGATGGACTTTGACATTGTCTTGATGTAGGTATTCAACATGGAAAAACTTTGGAAGGAATAAGGAACTCAAAAAGGAGCTCAAATTTGGGGAAAAAAAGCAAAAAAAGAGATGCTGCTACCAACCCACGCCTAGGCTTGACAAATCCATGTCTAGGCTTGACAAACCCACGCCTAGGCGTGGAAAAACCAAGCCTATGCGTGGCACTCTTAGGTTTTCAGGAATTTTAGATAGAGACACTCACGCCTAGGCGTGGACAGCAAGTGTTTCATAACCATGCCTAGGCGTGGGAAAAGCCTTGGTCTACGAATTTGTCCTTTTTTATATGATTTTTGAGGACATTCTGCATATTCTATTTTGGGACCAAGCACGAAATCCCTAAAGAAAGTGGGAGAAGGAGAAAATCACTCAAGATAGAGGTGATTCAAGTGAAGAATCAAGATCAAGGAAGGAAGATCAAGCTTGGATTCTCTCCACTTTTGTTCATTCTTTCCCTTTTTTCTCTTGATTTGTAACTTGATGGGTTCTATGATTCCATATGTTTTCTCTCCTTTCATGATGTGTAACTAAACTCTAATTTAGGGGCTCTCTAGGATCTTGTTATAGATTTGAATATCTTATAAATTTGTCTGGTTTCTATCGATGAAATTAGTTTTGTTCTTCCATATTTATGCTTAATGCTTGTTGTTGATTGGCTATCAATTACATGATTTTAAAATTCCAATTGAACTAGAAATAGGGTGTTGTGAATATGGATATGATATGGTTGATGTATGTTCAATTACATTCTATTGGGTTGAGTATATTGATTAGCAAATGGGATAGACACATACTCATTAGTCATGCATAGTAAGTGTTTTATAATTGGTCTCAATGAGTAATTCTTATGCTAATTCACATGGACACATAATGGATTAACTAGGTTTCACATGGATAATTGTCCTGAACATAGGCTTTTACCTATTGCTTGTTTTAGCTAACAAAACTAACTCATTGTTATATGCTTATGAATTATAAGTTATTTATTGAAGTAGCAAGTGAATAGGGACCCCTAGGCTTTAATCATTCTCATCTTTCTCTTGTGGAATTGGTGTTCGATACTTTCTCACTTTGTTTCTTTTAATTTGTTATTTTAATTGTAACCCACTCTCATAATTCGATTTCTTGGATAAGAATTTGTAGAAATTAGTTAAGTTTAGCATTTCTCTAATTGTCAATCCCTTGGGACACGATACTCTAACTCTCATATATTACTTGTCGGCTTGTGCACTTGCGGATCACCACAAACAAGTTTTTAGCGTCGTTGCCTGAGATTGAATTTAGATTTTGTGTTATTTCTTAATTCAATTCACAACTCTTATTTAAAGCTTTATTTGTTTGTTTTGTTTTTCAGGTACTTGGCTCTTGTATGCGAAGGACTCGAAGTGTATCTTAATTTCCTTATTATCCTGAGATCGAGAGAACCTTTCGTAGATTGCTAAGAGAACAACAAGTGTAAGGGCAAACACTAAATTTGAAAAGTGAATTTGAGATGGCAGAAGAAGCAAATGCTGAAAGACTCTTTCGAGAGTATGCCACTCCAAATGCTAGAGACATCAGATCTAGCATTAGAAGGCCAGCTGTACAAGCACAGACTTTTGAGATCAAGCCTGCTATTATCCAAATGGTTCAGAATAATTTGTAATTTGTGGATTTTCCCCATGAAGATCCCAATGCTCATCTAGTAAATTTTCTAAAGATTTATAATACTTTTAAGCATCAAGAGATAATTGATGATGCGGCTTGCTTGAGGCTTTTCTCTTTTTCTTTGAGGGATCGGGCGAAGGCCTGGCTTCAATCTTTACCTAGCATTTCATCACTACTTGGGAAGAGCTAGCTCAGAAGTTTCTGGATTGATTTTTCCCTCCCATGAAGTCAATGAAGTACAGAAACGATATCTTGTCCTTCAGGCAGTTTGAAGGAGAAACATTATATGAAGCTTGGGAGCGCTTTAAGGAGATATTGAGAAAGTGCCCCCATTATGGCATAGCAAAATGGATGTTGGTCCATACCTTCTATAATAGCTTGACAACATCCATCCGATCTATAATTGATGCAGCAGCTAGAGGGACTCTTATGAGCAAGACTGTAGACGCTGCCTACAACCTTTTGGAGGAAATGACCACTAATAACTATCAGTGGCCAGCAGAGAGGGTTACTCCTAGGAGAGTGGCGGTCGGTATACATGAATTTGATGCTCTCACATCACTTTTAGCTCAAGTGGCAACACTATCCAAGAAGTTTGACACCATGACAGTTAATTTAGTGGCGAGCGGAGCTAATATCTCAGCTGAGATTTGTGATCATTGTGGGGACCGTCACTCTACTGCGAGTTGCACAGCTATCCTGGAGAGTGTGCAATATGCCAGTCAGTTCCACCCAAGTAGTCATAATAATGTTTTGGACAACACTTATAATCCTACTTAGCGGAACCATCCTAATCTTTCTTGGGGTGGAAATTCTCAAGGTCATTCTTCTTCCTATCAGCCCAGAAAAGCACCATGTGCTCCTCCAAGTTTCCAACAACAGAGCTCCCCTCAATCCCAAGGTTCAACTTCAACTTCTAATTTGGAGAAGATGTTTGCTCAGTTCATGACTAGCCAATAAAAGTATATGACTAAAATTGATTCAAGGCTTGCTTCCCATGATGCCTTGATGCAAAGTCAAGCAGCTTCCTTGAGGAATCTTGAGACTCAAGTTAGTCAACTAGCCCAAGCTCTAAACAATAGGCCCCAAGGCACTTTTCCAAGTGACACCATTAATAATCCAAAAGGTGCCCCTCCTGAGTATTGCAAGGCCATATCATTGAGAGGTAGGAAGGAAATTGATGGAAATTCAAAGACCAAGCTACTTGAGAAAGAAGTTAAAGTTACAAAAGATGAGGTGGTTGTGAACAATGAGGTTGACAAGAATGAAGAGCTAGCAGAGAGGAAGGTTGAAGACAAGAAGAAAGAGGACAAGCCGTATACACCATCTCCACATTTCCCTAACCGGTTAGCTAAGCAAAAGCTTGATGCTTAATTTCAAAAATTTCTGGAGATTTTCAAGAAACTTCACATTAACATACCATTTGCTGAGGTTTTGGAAAAAATGCCTAGTTATGTGAAGTTCATGAAGGACATATTGTCTAAGAAGAGAAAGCTTGGTGAGTTTGAAACTGTTGCTCTCACGGAGGAATGTAGTGCTATCTTGCAAAATAAACTTTCTCCCAAGCTCAAAGATCTTGAAAGTTTCACCATTCCTTGCACCATTGGTGAGAAATTCTCTGGTCGAGCATTATGTGATTTGGGGGCCAGTGTAAATCTCATGCATTTTTCAATATATCTAAGACTAGGCTTGGGGGAGGTAAAATCGACTTCTGTTACTTTGCAACTAGCTGACCGTTCTCTCACATACCCAAAGGGAGTCATTGAAGATGTCTTGGTCAAGGTGGACAAATTCATTTTCTCAGCTGATTTCATCATCCTGGATATGGAGGAAGATAGAAATGTCCCTCTCATCCTTGGAAGACCATTCCTTGCAACTGAAGGAACTCTTATTGATGTTCAAAAAGAGGAGCTTACCATGAGAGTGCAAAATCAACAGGTAACCTTTAATATTTTTGAAGCAATGAAATTACCTCAAGATCTTGAAGAATGTTCATATGTGAATGTGCTTGGTGGGACGGGAACTAAAAGAATTGGTGCAAATGTCCCGTGTGACCCTTTTGAAGTTCTTTGCTTTCTACATGTGAAAGGGAAGATGAAGAATTGAGAGAGCTTAAATTATTACCATCTCATTTGAGCTATGCCTATCTCGATGACAAAGCTACATCTCCCAGTTACCATTACAGAGAAAGTCCAGCCTAGGACTATAAACGGGGCACTTCTTAGGAGGCAACCCAAGTTCTTTACCTTATCTTTATTTTTCTTTATTGATATTTTTACATTCCTAGTTTAGTTATCTACCAGCTTTTGATTTTGTTGAGTTTTTGAATTCTTGTTTACGTTTGATTTTGTTTACCTTATCTTTTTGGCTTTACATTTACCTTATCTTTTTTATGAAGTAGTTTTGATGGATTTGAGAGAGCTTGTTTAGGATTAGTGGGCTGCCTAAAAATTTGCACTAAATTGATGAGTGTGCTTGGTGGCATTTTGAATTTGTGCATGCCAGTATACTAATTTGAGTATCCAATGATTGTGTGGATCAAATATGTGCCTCATTGCATGGGAAACCACATGTAGAAATTCAAATGTTGTGCTTACACTTGTTATCATAAATGTGTGTGAGTATATTTCCCTGTTGTATGTGTGGTGGACCTTGAAATATGAATGAAATGCATGATTGGAGAAAATTTATGATTGACATGTGTAAAGTCAATATGCTTCTTTGAGACTTGTCTGATTCCCTTTCGAGGCGAAATCCTAAGCGACACATTTTTTGAGGAAATGACTAGGGCAATTCTTTGGACCGATTGGGCCTTTTCAAGCCAACTTTAACTGAATAAGTTCCCTAGTTCCCCCTTTGAAGCCTAGTGGGCATGTGTGTGGCCTAATTTTTCTTTCTTAAAACCCACACTATCCACCCTTTCACCCCTGCTGATGTTTAGAAAATCTCTTACCCTTATTATGGGTCCTTTGTTGAACACATGATTGGGCATTTTTGTTGGTGTGAGTCAAAGTGTTTTGCATGATACTAGGAAACCAAGATCTATTTGGAACAAACTATTGTTCAAAATGAAAAAAAAGTATAAAAAAAAGAAAGAAAAATGCGTGAGTTGCACAAAATACAGCCCCCTTTTGCAAAGGAAATAAACATGTACATATGTTTTTCAAAAAAAAAAGAGAAAAAAAGAAAAAAATGGAATAAAGAGAGTTGATTTTTCATATTGGATCCTTTTGTACATCTTGCATGCTTGGCTTGATTCAATGGAAATGTGTGATTATGTGTTTGATATTTGAATTTAATTCCTTCCCCTTCTTTCTTAACCATTACCCTTAGCCTCACATTACAAGCTTAAAAGACCCTTATGATCTTTGATTTTGTGTTGCCTACATTAGTAGAGAAAGGGATGAAAGACATTCTTTTGAGAGTGCATGTGCATTTTATAAATTCATCCATCTTGCTCTTCAATATTAGGAAAGGGTCTTAAACACATGAGTTTGGGAAATCATTCATGTACAAAAATTGCATTCAAGGGTAATCATGATGGTTGGAAATTTCTTGCATATATGAACCTTGTGTGAGGTTGAAAAGTGATTTCTGAGGGTATGAATGATGACTGGAAGCTGGATATGCTCTAGTTCAATTTGCCCCATGTTTTTTATTCTTTGTATTGGAGTGTATTCTTTCTTCCCTTGTTTGGATTAGTTTGCTCGAAGACTAGCAAATCTTTAGGTTTGGGGGTGTGATAACTTCTGGAAATGAAGTTATTTCACTTGATTTTGAATGTATATGAGCATGCTATCCTTAAGTTTTATAGGCCAAAGGTTCAATTCATGCATGACTTTAATGATTTAAGTTTGTTAACTCAAATGATTGAGAGTTGAATTTTTGAGGATTTTATTTAAAGAAATTAGATTGATCATAATTTGATGGATTTTGACATTGTCTTGATGTAGGTATTCAACATGGAAAAGCTTTGGAAGGGCCAAGGAACTCAAAAAGGAGCTCAAATTTGAAAAAAAAAACAAAAAAGGAGATGTTGCTACCAACCCATGCTTAGGCTTGACAAACCCACGCCTAGGCGTGGAAAAACCAAGCCTAGGCGTGGCACTCTCAGGTTTTCAAGAATTTCAGATAGAGACACTCACGCCTAGGCGTGTAAAAGTCATGCTTAGGCTTGGACAGCACCTGACAGCACGTGTTTCATAACCACGCCTAGGCGTGAGAAAAATACGCCTAGGCGTGGGAAAAGCCCTGGTCCTTGAATTTGTCCTTTTTTATTTGATTTTTGAGGGCATTCTACATCTTCTGTTTTGGGACCAAGCACGAAATCCCTAGAGAAAGTAGGAGAAGGAGAAAATCACTCAAGATAGAGGTGATTCAAGTGAAGAATCAAGATCAAGGAAGGAAGATCAAGCTTGGATTCTCTCCACTTTTGTTCATTCTTTCATTTTTCTCTCTTGATTTGTAACTTGATGGGTTCTATGATTCCATATGTTTTCCTTTCTTTCATGATGTGTAACTAAACTCTAATCTAGGGGCTCTCTAGGATCTTGTTATGAATTTGAATATCTTGTAAATTTGTTGGGTTTCTATCAATGAAATTGGTTTTGTTCTTCCATATTTATGCTTAATGCTTGTTGTTGATTGGCCATCAATTGCATGATTTTAATATTCCAATTGAACTAGAAATAGGGTGTTGTAAATATGGATATGATATGGTTGATGTATATTCAATTACATTCTATTGGGTTGAGTGTGTTGATTAGCTAATGGGATGGATACATACCCATTAGTCATGCATAGTAAGTGTTTGATAATTAGTCTCAATGAGTGATTCTTATGCTAATTCACATGGACACATAGTGGATTAACTAGGTTTCACATGGGTAATTATCCTAGACATAGGCTTTTATCTATTGCTTATTTTAGCTAATAAAACTAACTCATTGTTAGATGCTTATGAATTGCAAGTTATTCATTGAAGTAGCAAGTGAATAGGGACCCCTAGGCTTTAATCATTCTCATCTTTCTCTTGTGGAATTGGTGTTCGATACTTTCTTACTTTGTTTCTTTTAATTTGTTATTTTAATTGTAACCCATTCTCACAATTCGATTGCTTAGATAAGAATTTGTGGAAATTGGTTAAGTTTAGCATTTCTCTAATTGTCAATCCCTTGGGACATGATACTCTAACTCTCATATATTACTTATCGACCCGTGCACTTGCAGATCATCACAAACACTGTCCTAATGGGAATTAATTGATTTTTCTCATTTTCAATTACAGTCATCCCCCTTTTCTTAGGAACCATATGCACAGGACTAACTCATTCACTATCAGAAATCGGGTAAATTACCCCAACATCAAGTAACTTAAGAACCTCTTTTTTAATTTCCTCTTTCATATTAGGATTCAACCTACGTTGATGCTCAACAAATGATTTATGGTCAGGTTCCATCAAAATTCTATGCATGCAAAAGGAAGGATTTATGCCTTCAATATCATCAAGAGTATATCCTATGACCTTTCTATGCATCCTAAGAGCCCTAAGCAATTTCTCAGTCTCTAACTCATTCAAGCTAGCACTAACAATGATAGGATAAGAAGAGTTGGGACCAAGAAACTCATACCTGAGAGTGGAAGGAAGAGTTTTAAGTTCTACCTTAGGAGCCTTTTCCTCTTCCCAATCTTCAGACTTAGGCTTTGGTTCAAGCTTTTTCACTTTGGCTTTGTAAGGAGGAATTTTTGAGGTTGCCTCCAACAAGAGGGCATACTCAGTTACCTCTGCTCCAGAATAAATAGAGCCACCACTAACGAAGCATTTCTCCAATGGATCTTCCAAATGAATTTTGGTGGATTCTTCTTCCACCACCTGGTGCAATAAATCAATCTTGTAACAAGAGTCCTCAAAAGAAGGTTGTTTAATAGATTTAGAAATATCAAACTCAACCTTATTATCACCAACAATTAAAGACAATTTGCTATTTTTTCATCAATTATAGCACCAGCAGTAGCTAAGAAAGGCCTACCAAGAATAATGGGGATTTGGGAATCCTTCTCCATTTCAAGCACAACAAAATCAGCAGGTATGAAAAACTTACTAACACGAATAGGAACATCCTCCAAGATGCCTACGGGGTACTTGACGGACTGATTCGCCAATTGAAGCGAGATAGTTGTGGGTTTTAGCTCACCCACTTCCAACTTCTTACATACAGAAAGGGGCATAAGACTAACACTAGGTCCCAAATCACACAGAGCTTTATCAAAATTCGTGTTGCTAATCAAACAGAGAATAGAGAAGCTACCTGGATCTTTTAACTTAGGAGACAATTTATTTTGAATTAAAGCACTACAGTCCTCAGTTAAAGCTATTATCTCATATTCTTCTAGCTTTCTCTTATTAGACAAGATGTCCTTAAGAAACTTAGCATAGGTCGACATTTGTTTCAACGCCTCAGTGAAGGGTACATTAATATACAATTTCTTAAGGACCTCTAGGAACTTCCTAAACTGCCTATCTAACTTCGCCTTAGCCAATCTTTGAGGGAATGGAACCGGGGGTTGGTAAGGTTCAGGGGGTACATATTTAGACACATTCTCAGTAGTTTCCACTTCTTCTAAGGGTTGTGTCTTAGTCTCTTTATCCTCAATTCCCTTATCTTTTTCACCCTCCCCCTTCCCTTCCTTCATTTCACTCCCATCTTTGCTTCTTCTCCTTCTTCTCTCCATCAACCTCTATACCCATCCTCCCAAACTTCCATTACACTTTATTTCCCTCACAATCACACATTAACCATCTTCTTCCTCCCTCTCAAATCTAGCCCTTCACCCCCATTCTCCTCATTCTCCTTCTTCCTTGTCCACCATAGCCACCATAACCCACCATACCCAAACCTTCAAAACCTCTACTTTACTCCCCAAACCACCTTTTTCTTCCATTTTTCTACCATTTCTCACCTTCCTAACCTCTACCCAACCACTCACTCCTTCCAATTTGGAAAACCCCAAATTTGGTAATTTTTCCCTAATTTCATGAATAATGCTGCAAAAAGGGGATTTGCTTTGTGCTTGCTGTGTTGGTGTGGATTAGCAGAATGACGAACAAGCGTCAGCGAGGAGAAGCTGGTTCCAGCTCAAGGACATGGGGAAGAGGCATTGCTGCTCCAAGAGGTAATCCCCCCTAATCCCTATGGTTTTAACTTTAGGAATAATGAGCAGAGAGATCGTTATAATGTGCTTGTGAATAGGAGGATTGTTAGCACTAAGTATATAGATGATGCTGTTCTTAATACCTTAGGCTTGTGAGATGACTTTGATTAGATGCTTGATAGGGCAGGATGGACTTATTTTTTGAATTTAAAATATCCCACTTACACTGAGCTTACACTCGAGTTTTTTGGTTCTGTTGAGGCTCATATTCTTTAGGGGGAAGGTTGCACTGAAGGCCGGATCACTTTCCGGCTGTTCAATAATGAGCACTGCTTAAATTTGGAAGAATTTAATGAGATTTTTGGGTTGCATGCTGGGGGGGAAAAAAGCACCCACTTGGTTTTTCAGTAATTTCTTTTTGGGGTGATATCTCTTGTGGGTCAGGTATATATGATTTCTCAAATTGTAAGGCATCCTTTATGCTAAATCCTTGCCTTCGGTATCTCCACCGAATCATAGCTCACACTTTTGGGCGTGGGGATAGTGATGGCAATGTCCGTGTTGATGAGCTTGCTTTTATGTGGGCCATTCTTAATGATGTCAAAATGGACACTGGATCTTTTCTTGCTAGGCATCTGCTTAGGGTGGGTAGAGCCCAATTTGGGACCATTTTTATTGGTGGGCTTATCACAGTGATAACCCATTTCTTTGAATATGACTTGGATGGTCTGGAGGTAGTTAGAGGTAACTCTAAGATTGACCTAGAGTCTTGTTTAGCTATTAAGATGATTGTCAAAGAGGATGGAAGTTACTGCCTCCGTTTGAATAATAGAGCTCAACTCCTACCCCTTCCTAACCCTCCTGCTATAACTGTGCGTAACCGTGAAAATTGGCACACCCCTGGGAGTGCCACAGATGAACTAATTGATGTTCAGCACCCCATTCGCCCGCCACTAAGGGCAGGCACCTCTCGTCCTTCTTTTTCTTCTTTTACAGGTCCTTCGGAGGATGGTCTCACATGGATTTATGCTTCTCTGGAGGAACTTCATGCTGAGCAGGCGCAGCAGCGCCACATGCTAGAAGAGCTTCGTCAGCAGGGTCAGGCTACTGATGGCCGCCTGCAAATCTTGGAGGGCATGGTTCAGAGTATGGCGAGCATGGTCCAGGCCATTCATAGTTGGCATCTGAGTCAGCACCATTTTTCACCACCGCAGTGAGTTCTTTTCTTTTCTCCCTTCTCTTGTTTTAGCTTTTTACATTGGGGACAATGTAAGTTCTAAGCTTGAGGGTATTTTCATATTTTCATTTTCATTTTTTCATATTTTTATTTTCATTTTTATTTTCATTTTAGATCATTAGTTTCATGCATTCTCATGTCTTATTTTTTATGCACACTTTTTAATTGTCGCATTTGCAAACCCAAGTGCAGTTGTCTCAAGTAATAAATTTCTCGGTGAGTCCGAGGTCGATCCACAGGAAATTATTGAAGATTAAGGTGAAGTAAATATTTTGTGACTATAGTAAAAAATTATTTACTTGGGTTAAAAGATCCACTCTAAGTAAATAAAGTAAATGTAAGATTAATTCTTTTTATAACTCAATTAGAATCCTCGCAACATAGAGGTTCCAATCGAAAAATACAAAGTTAAAAGTTCATTAAAATAATATACATAATTATATTATGTTTCCTTTAATCATCTATTAATACCACAACTTATAAATGGGATCAAGCATTTACTATGCCAATATTTTGTCTACAATAAATCAAGATCTCCACTTTACAAGGAGAGTTTCTAACACCAACACTTGTAAATAGGTTAAAGCATTTATTGTACCAATCTCTTGTCTACAACAAATCAAGAACTCCACTTTATAATGAGGATTTCTAAATTGATTGGAAATAAAATACAATACGAAATAAAATAATATACATAATTATATTATATTTCCTTTAATTATTACCACCACTTGTAAATGGGTTAAAGCATTTACTGTGCCAATATTTTGTCTACAATAAATCAAGAACTCCTCTTTACAATGGTAGTTTCTAAATTATCAGAAACAAAATATAATACGTATAATAATTACTAAAAAGATAAATCATTAAAGCACAAAAGATGAATAAATCTAACCTTATTTTATTACCAAGAGCTTCACACTTTAACCCAAGTAGACTGGAACTTATTTACACATAAATTAAAAAAAAAAGAAAAAGAGAAAAAGAGAGAGAAAGGAAATTGGAGGGAGACTGAGGAGAGAGGCAGGGCACTGCCCAAAAGCCTCTCCCCAGCAGCGTCTTCCCCCCGTCGAATTCTCCTCTCCAAATGTGCAAATTCTCGTTGCAATTGATTACCTTTTATAGGCAATTTGCTTCTTCTGTGGCTACAGGAGCCACTTAATAATTAAGTCAAAAACGTCATCCGTGACGTTTTTCTAATTTCTCTTTTCTTTTTTTTTTCTTTTTTTAAAATAATAATTGAATAAATACACAGTCGTGCATCTAGTCATTTTTTCATTTTTGAGAGAAGTGGTCTTCATGAAAGTTGTAGGCCTGAATATTTGCTTTAAAATGACTTTGGTTTGAGTCCAAAATCATGCCTAGAACTCAAGATATGGTCCAATTACTGCAAAGTATTTTAGACCCGATTTCAACTCATCTATTCTGACTTCAAAGCCCAATATCACCTCCAAGGAGTTCGATTCTGGAACAGTGTTCAACATGAATGTTGTAGGGAATTGTCTTAGATTTCTTACAAGACTAAAATCACATCAATTAGATATTTGTAACTCAAGTTATAGCCAGTTTACTAAACACTGCCAAAGAGATAATTAAGGCTAATTTATGCAATAATTTATTTAATTGTCCATTTCGGCTCAAAATCATAAAATGTGTCAAAATCAACTTAGTTAAGCTTAATTGAACCTTAAGAAGCCTAATGAGAGGATTATAAAATGTATAAAATACAGTGTTATTAATTTTGCATTGCATCTTCATGTTGTATTTTCACACCATTTTATCTCCTGACTTTTTAGTTGAACTTGCGCCCCTCTCTTTTGGGAATTTTTGAGATGGTATTAATTTGGAACCTAATTTGTTGATTCTTGTGGTAGGCAACAGGCATTGTTTTAATTGATAGTAGAGGTGATCTTTTGATAGCTGATAATTAGCATATGTTCTCTGAATTTGTGCTTCTCATTGAATTTTTAAACCTCTAAATGTGAGTTTTAAGCTTATATGGAATTTATGCACTATATGATTTTTGTTCCCATTCTTTGTGTTGAGTGATAATTCTTCATTGATCTTGTGCTGTAGAACTTGATTTGAAACCATTTTGAGGCAAAATTTTTGTTTGCATGCTTGAATGTGATTAAGGCATCTTAGGTATTTTTCTAGCCTTCTGAAATTAAATTGTTACACTTTCATCCTCTAGTTGCCCATTTTGAGCCTATTGTATAATTGTTTTTCTTGATGCCTATGATGAAACATTGTTGGTAATCATTTAGAATATTAAATGGAGCAAATTGGGTTTGAAAGTTGTGTTGGAAATCATATGTATTTGAGCTTTCTCTTTCTCAAATGAAAAAAAAAATTGATATAAAAAAATAAAGGAAAATAAAAGAAAAAATCATGAGATGAAAACTTGAAAAGAAAAGAAAGGAAGAAAATACTTGGAAATGTGGAGTTATGATCCTTTTTGAAAAAAATACCTTTGCTCCATTTATGTTTTATTGGATTTCTTGTGCTTAGTGAAAATTTTGATGAGCCTTTTGTACATACCTTCCTTTCTCTACCTTACCTAATATAATTTCCATGGCCCCATTACAACACTTGAAAGATCTTTTGATTCTTGCATGCATACTGATTATTAGTGAAAATCTGGTTTCTTATCAAGCATATGGAAGTGCATTTTCTTTGAAGGATTTTAAGCATATGGTTTTCACCCTTAAACACTTTGAGTGTGGTTAGTGGAGTGAACTTAATTCAATCAGTGAGGATGCATGATTTCTGAGAAGTTAGCCTCTAATTGGGCTTGATTTTGATTACTTCTCAAATTCTTGGTTTGCCTTAGCCTATTGCCTGCATAATTATTTTCTCGGGTTCCTCATTCATTATTGTCTCTTAATCCCATTTCTTAGTTTGACATTAGTTATTGCTTGGAAACAAGCAAAATCTTAAGCTTGGAGGGATTTGATGTGTGTGAAACAACATAATATTTTGTTCTTGTTTTGCATGCATTTGTAGGCATTTTAAGTATTTTAATTTCTCTTTTTATTTATTTTTCTTTTAGTTCAGATAACTGTGATATTTATGGTGTTGTTGTGCATGATTGGTGCTCAAGTGGCCTTGAAATGGATGGAAAGCTTGTGTGATTGAAGTTGGAGCTTTATGGATAGCAAAAATGTGCAAAAAGACCACTCCAGAAGGATCCACGGCCTGCTTGTGAATCAAACCACGGCCATGGATCGAGCAGCAACTTGAAGAAGCATAAGAGAAATTGCAGAGAGTTCCACGACTGTGGAACTCAAATGACTCAAAATTGGTTTTTTGGTAGAATAATCCACAGCCAGGCCGTGGAATGATCCACGGCAGTGGATCGTAATACGAGACAAAATTTTAGTTTTTATTTTTATTTCTTTTGGGGCTTTTTAGCTAATTAAAACCCTAATGGTATAAATAGATGTTCTGAATACAGAATTGAGGGGTTCCAATTGGGTTTAAGAAGGCACACTTGGAGGCTCTGGATTTAGATTTTTCTTCCCTATTTCTCTTTGATTACAGGTTTGGATGTTCTTGAACATGTTTTCTGATTTCTTCTTCTCCATGTCGAAGTAGTTTCTTTTGTTTTTAGGATTGGGCAATGCCCTTTGATACTTTGATAATGATTAATTGACTTTGTTTCCCCTTTTATTAATTTTGAATGTTCTTTGATTCAATCCTTATTGCTCTTATTCATGTGAATTTGTTGGCCACTTATTTGCATCTCATAGGCATTTAGGGACGTACTGAGAGGTGAACCTAGGTGTTAGAACCATAAGAATTGAACTTAAGGTCTAAATCTCGAGAGTAGTTTTAGCCTTTCGAGGATTCAATGAATTACTACAAAGCGTAATGGGTTCAATTTAAATTCAATTACCACGAGAGTAGGAATTGGTTTAATTGGGCACGGATCTTGTATCTTGAGAAAGAACATTAACTGATTCAGGATAATTCACCTTTAATTGAATTTTAGATTTAATAAAAGGGTTGTCAATTAGGAATTGTCTTGTATCATTGTGGTTATCCCAATCTTGGAAGTTTTCTTGAATTTGAATACTTTTCTTGATAAATTGCTATTTTTGTTCTAAATTTTGCACTTTGATTTTTATTTATTTAATTACTTTGTTACTACGTTCTTCTTAATCAATAATTATATTCCCTTTTGTTTAATTGAATTGAATTAATTAATTAATTAGTATTCATAGACACAGTCTCTGTGGATTCGATCTTTTTATTACTTGACAACGAAACCGTACACTTACGGATTTCATACATCAAGTTTTGATAGTGGTGAGTATTCCCGCCTGTCACGTGGGTGACCCGAGTTCGATCCCCGGCAACGGCATCAAAAACTTGACAACAACTCAATATACTCGGAGCCTCTTCCTTGGAGACACACCTCCTATAAATACCATTCTTTGGTATGCGAAGTATCACTAGACACTTTAGAATCAACAACACTGATCTCCTTTGAGCATTATAATTAGAGCAATTTACTTAGGTGATGGATTATAAGTCTAAGTAATATCTCAACTCAACTCCAGATTGATGAGGGATTTCTCTCTTCACAAATGTCAAATTCATCTACAAATTCCTACTCACTTAGCTTAAAAGAGCCCCCCATTAGTCCCAATTAATTGAAATTTTCCAAATAGAAGAAATCAATTACTATTTATATTTAAATATTTGCTTCTCCAAATCTACTGGCAATAGATAAAGATTATCAAAAAAATAAATCACCATTCACAAAAAGGGCACAAAGAATTGAAGAAAACAACTATAACACACTATCTTGCTAACCTTCAACAACTATGAAAGCACCTAGCACAATACAAGCACACTTGAAAGAGTTTTTCCATTCAGATTTTTCATCAAACAGATTATAAGCAATTAAACAAACTTGATTACACTAACATACAAAAAGGGGAAAAAGAGATAGAACATATCACCAATGGGTTGCCCTTGTTTACAACAAATCAAGCAAATAGATCAGATCAGTTGATAGAATGCAAGTAGGAGTTGATCAAATTGGACACAAACCTTTAGTAGTTCCAAGAATGGAAATTTTGAGGATCAACCTTTCTGAAAAGCATCTAGAAGGCATAACACATTGTCTATGGATGAATGCCCTTTGCTTAGTACCCATTTTCGATGATGCCACGCATTGTATGACTTGAAATTCTTCCTCAATGCACTCTCCACCTAATCAATATCAATTCATTATATAAACCACGATTCCACATTATGCACTTCCTTTTCAAACTTGTCCCAAAAAAACCAAGTAGATTAATTGGATTCTTGTGACATATGAACAGAGAGTATAATGCCAATTTAACCAAATTGGTGAACAAGATAGCTTCATCAAAGCCAATATTGAATTAAATACAAAAAAAAGTATTCATGTTCAATTTCCAGCATTTTTTAAGTAAACTAAAAACATTATTTATTTATTTATTTTGAATAAAATGAAACCTAAGAATGCACCACCCTGAGCTCTTCATTGAGAATATATTTAACAGAGTCAGGATCAGAATTAGGCTGAGAGAGGAAGTGTTCAACAGCGAGCTTTCTGTAATTCCAAGTTGTGTGCCATTCTGGATTATTCTCCACTAACTTCGCATTCACCTCTAGCACTTCCTTTGTGTAAGAAGAAGAAGAAGAACAAGAAGAAGAAGAAGAAGAAGAAGAAGAAGAAGAAGAATGGTATGAGAGTGTTGGCATCAGAATGCGTGACTTTGAATAATAATAATAATAATAATAATAATAATAATAATAATAATAATAAGAAGAAGAAGAGAGTGGGATGGATGGGAGAAAGAAGCAACATGCGATTGTGGTGATTGGCGAGGAACTGAGATTGAAGTGAACCATAATTGTCTAATCTGAGCAGAATGGTTCGCGTGAAGTAGAATGGGACTTGAAATCAGATCTTCACGATATCCTGAAGCGGCGGAGGGAATAAAATACCCGTGGAGGTGAAGCAGTAGCATCGCGGACAGTGAAGCGGCGTCACGGCCTGGATGTGGAACGGCAGAGGCATGGTCTAGTGGTCTGGATCATGGTCATGGAGATCGAAGAGGCAGAGGCGTGGTTTGGATCATGGAGACTGGAGACGGAGAGGCAAAGGCGCAGATAACCTATTATTTCCAAACTTCTAGTTTCTAACTTAGGTTTTAGTGACTTTACCAATATTTTCTAGGGAATTTCACTCCTTAAAAATAACTCAACTAGTATTTACATTAGCGAAGGACTTTTGTTAGCGAGGGAAATTTCCCTTGCAATTCTCTTGCTATTCACTAGTTGTTTCCACCTTGAATTTGTTTTTGGAATTTAGCGAGGGATCAATTTTCCCTCGCTAATCCCTCGCAATTCTCTCGCTAATTAGTGAGGGAATTGCGAGGAAAAATTCTATCGCTAAATAGCTAATTTCTTGTAGTGTGTTGTGCAATTTTTGATTGCCATTGTAAGTCACCTTTATCGAGCAAGACAACTTCATCCTTTTCCTCACGAACCTTGTTCGTGTTTGAAAAAGCCATATTAGCGAATGGAAGATGCTAGAGACTGCAAAGAGTCCTAGAGTTGCTTGCGATGTAGCCAAAAATTGGAAAAGTGGAACACCTTAGTTTTGCAGAGGAGGAACAGTGCTAGGGTTTCCAAATAGATTAGTAAGAGTATGTTTGAGAATTTATTTATGTAAAAATAACAATGCTCTTATCATGATTTCATAATTCATCTTCGTTGAATTTGGTAAAAGTGAGTTTTCCTTTAAAGTAATTACATCCATGGTGTTTTATGTCTTTGTCTCTAGTTAACTAGTGTGGAACCCATCATCTAAATATAATGGAAATGTTATTGGTTTTATAAACCAAAAATTTGACCCAAATGATATTGCATATTGTACTAATGGAAGGCTTAGCTATTTTCATTGAAACAATTTTCAGAATCAGCTTTATCATTATATGATTGATGTTTACTTAAATGTGGCAATATACAAGTTAATAGGTTTGGGCTAGTGGCGAAGGACTTGAGTAGTTTATATGAGGCCATAGGTTCAAACTTCATAACCACCATTGTATTAAAAAAAATATGGCAATATACATTAAGGTAACTAAACACTTTTTAAGTCTTTTGAACTGAACTATGTATTTTCAAATATGTCATTCATCCCCATTTAAGAGAGTTAAGTTCAATACAATATAATAAATTAAATCATTCATGTATGTTTACCTAATAATTTAAGCTTTTAAGAGAATTAGTTCATAACATGGTATCAGAGCCTCTATATATGACCAAATGGTCTAATTTTTGGTCCTTGTTAGTCTCATTCTTCTAAATAAAAGTTGAATTTTAGTACATGATAAAAATAGGCTTGTGCATTGTCCACGTTTCAAACCCAAAGGGCTATTGTGTGAGGGGCATGTTAGAGATAAAATAAGTCATTCATGTGACTTCATTTGACAGCTGAGTTTTTGGAATAGTTGGTTCATGACAATATTTTAGAAGAATAATCATTTTTCTTCCTTTTCTCCTGCTTCTCTTTCATGGTATAGAATTTGCTTATATAGTGTACTTAAATTTATACTTTTGAGGGTTGGGGCCATGACATTTCATGGAGACATGTAAGCTGTTGAGAGTTGTCAAGTATTCATTAAATATTGATTTCATAATAAATACTTAAAACTCTAATAAAAACAACTAACAACTAATAAAATACTTGACGGGTGTCATACTAAAAAAAAAGATAAATATTGGAGTATTGCCCGGTCTTTGTTTGTTCAATTGAAGCTTCAAGAAAACTCTCTTTGATCCTCTGCTGTGGGTAACACAAATTACTTCTTTACCATACTAAATACAACTTGGATTGATACTTCTATTCTACCTAGCTACTATAATTAGTGTATAAAAACACAAAGTACACTCCCAAGAGCCCCTTTTAAGTGACATCATGTCTCTTTTGGAATTGTTTGATGATCAAATCTGACTAATGTTGCTTTGCCTTCATTTTAGCTTATACTCCCCGCATCACGTCATGAACTTCCTTTGTTAAAGAAAATTAATAAAAAATAAAAAAAATCAAAGAATAAGAAGATGGGGGGATTTTGCATGATGGGGTGTGTTAGAAGTATAATAAAGTCATTTATATATCTTTATTTAACAGTTAAACTTTTAGAAGAGCTGGTTTATAAATATTTTAGAAGAATACCTTATTTTCTTCCTTTTCTCCTTCTCTTTTGTGACATTGTATTTGCTTATTTAGAGTATTCAGATTTATAAACTTTGAGGATTAGGGCCATGACCTGCAACCCCCTTTCCCTCTGCCCTTAGAATTATATTGATTTAAAGATCATGAATTTGAAACTTGTTGATGATCATTTATTGGTAGATTATATGTAAATATTATTGTATGTTATATCGCTAAAGGTTGTGACATACATGGACCTTGAAAAGGGGCAAGATCTCTCGTTCCTAGCACTTAGTGTTACCAAGAAAAAATTGACTCCTTAATATGATATTAAATTTTCTGTAATCAAATAGGTCAGAATTTAATCATTATTACTTACAAGTTGTGATAAATTAATTTGATTTTTTTTTCAAATTTCAAAATCAAGATTTTATCGAAATCTACTACTTTTTTTTCTTCAATCATCCTCCATGAAATTTCAATAATATTTAACTTTGTTCTCCGTATATGGATTTTATTGATTTTCTAACTTGTTCATTTCTTTTTGTTTAATTCAAACTAGTAACCACTGGTCAAGTTTTTAAGACTTTTAGACTTTGTTTTCTTTCGTTGAGTATTATCTAATTCATCACTTGAAATCTGTTATTCAATTGACACGAATAAATTAATTTTTATAGTGATAGTGATATTGTGATTCTTAACCTCTAAAATATCTGAACCACGTAAATATTTCAACTCCTAAGCTCATAACTGTATTGTTAATGTGATTAATTATAATTAAAATTATAATTGATCATGATTAATTTTAGAAATGACTGTAATTGATTTAGTACAAAATTAGATTGATTTAGTACATAATTATATTTTATTATTTTCTTTTAATATACAACAGCCTTCGTTTATAAATAGAAGTTCATTCTCTTGTATACATTCATTCAGAAATATACTCAAATTTATTAATATTTGTCTCCTTGTTTTTGTTTTTACATGGTATCAGAGTCATGGTATTCATCTTGAGGAGAGTTTATCCTTTTCGCTATATAGAGTTTGTGAAACTTGTTAGAATCGTTACTAATTATACCATCAAATCCAGATTTAGTTTTATTTTTCTCTTCATCTTTGTCCACTCCGATCTAATTCCTCTGCTCTTCTGTTGCACATCTCCACTGCACTCCTCTGTTGCGCTCCTCCGCTCCGTTCAAACTTCGTTCTAATGGTATGATTCTATTTTAGACACTGTTCTAGATTCCATACTTCATTCTGATGAAAGGAGTCCGTTTCAGACTTTGTTCCCATTGTAGACTCTAGACTTCAATTTAGACTCTACTCCAGACTCCAGACTTAATCATTATCCTGACCGATTTCGCACTTTGGTTTCCAAACTCAAGTTGGTTTCTTTTATACCCACTTGAGTTTGAGAGGGGGATGTTAGCGTGATTAATTATAATTGAGATTATGATTAATCATGATTAATTTTAGGAATGATTATAATTGATTTAGTATAAAATTAGATTGATTTAGTATATAATTATATTTTATTATTTTCTTTTTTTGTACAATGACCTTTCATCTATAAATAGAGGTTAATGCTTTTGTATATATTCATTCACAAATATACACAAATTTATTAATATTTGTCTCTCTATTTTTGTTTATAACATGTATATTTTTCGTTTGAAGAATTTTTTATTTGATATTGTGGTGTATATATGTATATACACTATAGCTAAATAAATATGTTTATCTTAGCAAGTATTTAAAGTTTTATCGTCTCTAGTCCTTGACCCCTACAAAATCTTTTTATTTTTCCTTATATTATGGTTAAGTAGTATTCAAATAAATTTATGTGTACTTCAACTAATTCATTTTTTTAATTTGATCAAAGGTAATGTTCAATAGTGGATACTGATGGGTACTTGAGATATGCACGTCATGGTGGTTTCCTCCTTGCATAGCAGTTCGTCACAGTAGTTTCCTTCTTATGCAGCAGCGGCAGAGCGTGTTGAACCGGGGGGTTGGTACCTAAAAAGGAATTTTAACACTCAAGTCAGACTGTGCACAAGTATGGTTTATGCAGAAAGTGATAAGTTCCTGTGAAGGTGAATAAGTCTAGTATTTATAGAGGTTGGAGAGATACGCTATTGTAATAATGGCAAGGGGAAATACATTCCTTTGTTAGTTACAGAAGATTCTTATAATATCATAATGTTGATACTACGACCATGAGTAGCTAAAGGCGTTTATGGGTGCTATTATTCTGCAAGATCATGATTGACAATAACAGGTATTTTTCGGGTTTATCTATTGCACAGATCTTGCGATAATGTAACTGTTACCCAATGTCGAGTTTCGATATGCATAGAACCAGGATCTCATCTGCATGCTATAAGCGAATCCTTACTGAAAGCGTCAATGATGGACTCTAGCATATTGCGTGTTAGGTCGACCCATGAGACATGATCCCAAATCACGGTACAGAACAGGTATGTTATCTAGATTAGAATTAGGAATTTATAAAGATATTTTTTATAGTATAATTTCAAGTAATTGATATAATTAGGATTCGAATATGTGACTATTTACTTACTCACATATCACATATTTTTTTACTACTAAACCAACCTTGAATTTATAAAAAAAACTTGTATCATATTTATCCTTTTTGTATGTCACTTTTATTAGTTCTTAAAAAAGACTAATGTGATGCAAGTGTTAAAGCAGTAAACTCATTTACATAAATACATTTTATCATAAACTAAATTGTATGTAAAGGATTGGACTAACCTATTTACTCTTTAAATTATATTGTTTCTCTTGACTTATGCGTGTGCACAAGCGAGTTGGTATAGATACGATTAAGAAAATAAAGTTCATTGAAACTGGAAAGACGTGCCTAAAATTAGATTCTTTGTTTGGTATGCCCCTAATACAAGATTCTTTTTTTGATATGCTTCCTAAAATAAGATTCTAATTAATGACATTGATGTTTTCGTAAGGAAGTTCTCGTGATCTTTTCACCTAATTTATTTCTATTAGAGTTTTTTTCTTCTTCTGGTATATTATGTTAAAAAGTGATGATAGATTTACAAAATTATAGATTTTTCTTTTAATATGACAAAATTATAGATCTTAGTTTGTTAATAAGTGTTTAGATTATATTTTACAAAATTGATTTTAGATGAATTTAATTTTGCAAATATAGTTTTGATTAAAAATAAATTTATAGTAAAATGATTTATGTTTAAATATTTATATATGAAAAGTTGGTCTTAGTATTTAATTTTGGTTATAAATATCTTTAACTTAATGTAAAAGTAAGTGTTTTACGAAAGATTCTTAGGTATTTTTAGAACAAAAGAAATTTCTTGTTTTATATCATTGAATGTGAGACACATTAGTTATAATATTAAAGAACAACCAACGTGTGATAGTTGAGTAGAAGTGATTCAGATTTCTTAAACATGTAATTTTGAGTTCGATATTAAGATTCTTGTGTATAAAAATTACATCATTGGAAGAGGTCACAACTTAGGTGTCTGACCGTATCTTGGAAGATTAGTCTCTTACCTATCAGATGAGAGTATATTTTGGGAAACTAAAAAAATATTAAAGAAAAAAGTTCTTCTGAAGTGAATTTGTTTATAAAGTGATCACGTAAAGGTATATTTACCCTTAATTTAATCCAAAGTACATTATTATCTTAACTCATTAAATGATTCAAGGATAGATACACAATCACTTATTCACTTTACAAGAAAACTCATTTTAAAAGAACATTCCACAACATTAAAAATGTAGTTAAATCATGTTTTGAGACTAAAATCCCATTAGACATACCTCAACAAAAATCTTGCCAAACATATTGGTTTAAAAATAAAACTCAATTTACACCCTCTAATTAAATCATGGTTTGGAGTGGACAATTTAGTGTGTATTTATATTAGTTTGTTTTGTATTCAAAACAACTTATAATTAAATGCTTCTTGAGAAAGCTTTTAAAGAAATAAGCGATTATTTTTTCAAAAATAATCTAATCCAAACATGCTTTTATTTTTATTTTTTTTTAAATGGCATTATAAGGTGATAGCTTGGACGATAAGGATGAACCCCATCTACCCACTATAGGTTTTGTGCCGAGATTTAGGTGAGATATATGTCTAATGTTTATGGCTCACCACTGGCCCTACCCTCGAAGCGATGCGGGGATACATTTAACCCCACCAAAGACTCAACTCAAACTTATCTACCAAGTGATAGATCTGAGAATTGAACATGGATACTTCCATAACTTGGCATTTGACTACGACAATTTAGAGTAGACATAATTATAGGTTCGAATATTGACGTCGCCACTTTAAAGAGAGTTTTATATAACTACCATCTCTAACTCAAAATTGCGTAAGCAATTATGATGTACCAAAAACTATAATCTAAACGTACTCTTAATCATGTTCCATTTAGAACTATATACTCATTTTCTGACCAAAAAATAATTAAAACGTTATCTTAATACCACTGAATAGATTAATTTGAATAGGTTATTGTTATTTTTAAAAAAAAATATTTTTTGTATCATTAAATTTGACACTCTATATAAATATTGTATGCTCGATGTAAATGTAAGTAAAGGTGGTAAAATAGGCTAACCTCCCTCGCCTGACCAACTCGGCCCTCAACCCGCCAAAATACAGGGCGAGGTAGGTTAGCCATGTTTTAAGAAATGAGTTGGAAGAATCAACTCATCCCATTTTAGGATGAGTTGATGGGTTGGCGAATTGACCCACCTAAAGGAGAAAATGAGATATAGTTGGTGGGTTGGCGGCTCAACCTACCTAACTCGCCTAAAAACCAAAAAAAATTGTATTAAAAAATCATAAAAAAACTAAAATTTGTAGAAACTAAAAAATTAAAATTAAAAAAACTAAAATTAATATCATATTCATAAAAATACTACAAAATACAAATCGTTTCATTTAAACCATTTCTAATTTCAATAACACAAAGTTCATAACTAATTAACCATAAAACATGTAAAATATCAAATCTATAAAAATACCATGCACAAATACTCAAATCCAATATTCCATAACACAAACACGAAGTGTAATCCATAGTCATAACATAACTCAAAAGTATGTAAGACTCACATGTTGTAACACTTATAAGAAAAAAAAAGAGTCAACTCGACGAGCCAACTCGAACCTGACCTACTTAACTCGCGGGTTAAGCGGGATGGATTATACGAGTTGAAATAAAAATATGAATTCAATTTTTGAACGCAACTCACTAAAAAATGACAGGTTGACAAATTAACCCAACAAATTGAACTTATTTTGTCAGCTCTAAAAATAAGTAAATATCAAAATATACCATATTTTAAAATAAAATAAACATATAGTATATCGATATAAGAAAAATATAAATTAAATATCAAAATTTAAATATACAAATAATGATAAAAATACAATCTGTCAGTCTTGCTACTTAACGTAGAAGTTGGAGAAATACATGCTTTATTTATCGTTTTTAAAATGTGGAAAATAAGAATATGCTCAGATGCACAGTAGTTGAGATTTATTTATACTAAAAAAATGGGTAACATTAGGATGTCGTCTCAAACTACAATAGGTTTTCCATTAATTTGTATCCTCTTATTTTTTTTTCTTAAATAGTTAATTATAGAAAAGAAAAAAAATCTAAATATTATAAATAATTCACATTAATAATTAAATTTTACTAATAATTTTTATGTCTTTTTATTTTATATAATTGACCACTTAAAAAATTTGAAAAAATATAAATTCGGGTGACCATATACCTGTTATTAGCACGTTCTTTTCATTTCCAAGAAGTAAAGTTTAGATAAAAAGTTGGTCAAACCTTGTCGTTACTTGTTATAATTTGTTTTAGAATTTCAGTAATTTCATGTACATTATTGCTCTAATTCTGATTTTTATTGAGCTCCCTAATATTTTAAAATATATATATATTTAATATTTCATATTAAAATTTACAATTGCCAATTTTATGAATGTAACTAAATTTTAAACCATATTTAATAAAGTTTTCATATAGTATTTTGTTCTATAATTAGTGGTGTTTCATAAACAATTATTTTTTAATATATATTGTGATCAAGTAATTTTGAGTCAATTTATACATATCTCAATTAATTCAATTTTCTAATTTAGTCAAAGGTTGATTTACGTTACGATTAAAGGATTAATTATACTAAAAATTTTGTATGGATTTAAATACAAATAAACTATTAAGCACACAAATTATCTGTTTCTTTTATTTTTAAATTCGTAAAATACAATTTTCTTATTTCAAAGAAAAATGATAAATAAAACAATGAAGCTTGACGGTAAGGCTATGTTTGGTGCACATGATAGTATAATATAAGATAAGATGATAGAATAATATAAGGTATAATAGTATAATTAATAGGATAAGACATAATCCTATCTTTTATTTGATAACAAAAGGATATATTAGCTAATTGTATAATATTTTTTTTAAGACTAAAATATCCTTTAGCATAAAAGTTAAAATAATTAAAAAACAATAATAAAAAAGCTTTATGGTGGTGGTGATGGTGGTGGTGGAGGTGGTGGCGATGGTATCGCAATGGCGGCGGTGCAATGCATGGTGGTGGCGGCGGTAGTGGTGATGGTGGTGGTGGTGGTGGTGGTAGTGGTGGTGGTGGCGATAATGGTGGTGGTGACGGCGGTGGTGAAGGTAGTGGTGATGGTGGTGGCGGTGGCGGTGGTGGCGGTGGCGGTGGTGGTGGTGGTGGCGGCGGTGACGGTGGTGATGGTGGCGGTGGCGGTGGCCGGTGGTGATGGTGGCGGTAGTGGTGATGCTTAGTGGTGGTGGCTGCGGCGATGCTAATGGTGGCGGTGGTGGTAGTGGTGATGGCGGTGGTGGTGGTAGTGGTGGAGGTAGTGGTGATGGTGGTGGTGGTGGAGGTGGTGGTGGTGATGGTGGTGGTGGTGGTGGTGGTGGCACAAGGGAGAGGAGTGATAAAAATGAAATTGAGGATAAGATTGGAATAGAAATCCTATCATGTCTTATCATGTAGTAGGGAAAAGGATAGAGTTATTACCTTAGAATAGGATAAAATGACTTGACCTGATTTCATTATACTATCAGTTAAATATATCAAACATTGAATAAGATCTGATAATATTAACTTATACTATCATATCTTCTTTATACGATGCACTAAACATAACCTAATAGTCCATTGATCCAAGGAGTTGAATTGAATGAGTGCAGCAAAAGTGGTTAGATTCAATCGGGGTTTAAATAATTCTCTAGTGTCGGCACCACCATAGCAGTCGGTGGTACCACGGTATTCTGATTTCTGATTTCTGATCCGGTGGAAAGTGCTCAACAAGCACGTGACGTGGGCCTCACTCCCAAAGACAAAATCAGACGGTGATCATACACATAAATAATGATAATATTATTATACTATTTATTTATATTATTAGGTTTTTTGTAATAAGTGCTATAAAGACATTGTTAAAGAATTAATAAATAAAAAATGTTAAATAAAAAATATTTAATACATTAAAAAATTTAAAAAATTTACTTTTTATTTAAAACTTAATTTTTCAAACAAAAACCCTTCATATTGTGCTATTCAGATATTTATTACTTATGTACAAGAAATATATTTACTTGACAATTTTCTTGCAAACGATATTTCCAAAACTTTGTGTCCTTCTGAGTTTCAGCATAACATCAGTTTAAAAGAAACACATACCGAAGAATAATTTAAAAAATTGAGAAATTGCTATGTCTTACGAGAATATTACCTTAATCTACAAAAATATAACATATAATATATGATATAACTATGTCCGTAAAATATTGTTAAAAAAAAACTATGTCCGTAAAATAAATTTATAACATTATAAAATTTAAATTAAATATCAATTATTAAGAGTTTTATTGAGTATGAGATTAATTTTTACTTAAATTAATAAGTATTTTTCTTTTATTACACTATTTTAATATTAAATTAATAAATACGTATTAAGGTACAATCACTTGATCTGAATTCAGCTTGTAAATTAGATATCAAAATATTTTTATTGTTTGTCTAATTTTTATACTTTAATTTTTTTAATTTATTTATAATTTTATTTTATATTTTGTGAAAATATTATAATTATATATAATTTAATTTGACATAAATATATGATAGATATACATCTACTATATATGAGTTGGAAAAAAACATTTTTCATATCAAAACATGATCACCACAGGCCATTTATGGCTCCCCACCTCGCCCTTGAAACTGATTGGGCAGATGATGTGTTGCTTTTGACTACTTAATGCTGTTGGTCGTGAACATTAACGTTCTATTAGGGTTTTTGTAAGTTTCAAATATTGTTTATTTATATTAATTTAAAACTAATAATTCTATTCTTGTATTGTACGACAAATATATATTTTATATGATGATTAAATTTTTTAATTAAATTATGATTGTATGTTGAAAAAGTTATGGATTAGATATTAAAAAATATGGTAGTGTGTTGTTAGTATTTAGTATGTTTATGTTAATTATATTATATACATTATATAGACAATATATTAATTGTAATATTTAAAATTTAATTTTATCAGTGTAAAATTTACTTGATATATCATAAATTTAAGTTGTATGAAGCAAGAAAATGATATTTCAAAAATGAATAGAACAACAGAAAATAACGAAAGTAATATTATGTAAAATCATATAAAATAAACAATATGACTACCATTCCAAAAATATAAAGAATAAAAGAAGATCTTACATGTATAGCATTTTTATTTTTATTTAAAATGATTCTTTTCGTAACATCTCAGCAATTTAAATTAGGAATTAACTTTCGCAACTAGGAAAATGACGTATACAGACTTTTTTTTCCTTCAAAAATTTATTAAAAAAATATAATTTCTTAAATTATAAAAAATGTTCTTATTTCTATAAATTAAAAAAATAATTAAATAAATAAATCAATGTAAGAAACAAAAAAAGAAACCATGTGTTGACAGGGACCGATGGACGATTCCAGATTCATGGGAGTCAGGAGAGGAAAATTGCAGAGATTTTATGTGTTTATGAACTCTTAATCAAAACCATTAAAGATAGGTGCACAGAACATAGTTAGAAACAGAAGATTTTATCTATATTTAAGTTTATGTGTATAATTTGTTTCACTTAATCTTTTTCTAGCAAGTTGACAGAGAAATTCCTAGGTACGTTCTGAGCAAGCAAGAGATTTCTCTTACTCTATATTATTGAATGTATGTCATATTAAATTTATGAGTCATTTTTATCTCTTATTTAAATTACATTTTTAACTACATTTTAATGATAAAAAATGTAACTTAAGTTAGAGACAATGATGACCTATAAATATAATGTGATGCCTTTTTAATGATACAGAAGAAGAGAAATGTCTTCCTCTAAATACATCTAAGAATTGAGAAGACTTGAACAACGATAGAAATGCACAATTGACTTTATCTAAGTATATTCCAACTATACTTAAGAATTAAATAATAAATATAAAATAATATATACTTTATATATATATATGTGTGTGTGTAAAGCATAGGCTTACTTGGCATAAAAACCTTTAAATCTTTTTTCTTATGGAAACTAAGAATCAAGCCTACAAAATGGATGTCACTCTAAAATATCATGGAGATATGTATTTAATGAATTAAGTGAGAAATTATATAAGTGAGTTTAATATTATATTTTGATTCAAAATCTTAAGGCATTAGATTTATGAGTTTTTTTCACTTATATAGCTCTCAACTTATTCATTCATTTTCAATGTGTGACTTCTTCACCTACATCTAACTCACAATTAAATTCCTAACAATTCTCCTCAAGTGTGAGTTCTTCAAACACGGACACTCCTCCTCAAGCAAATTCTTTTTTGAATATTTGACAGTATCACTAAGAGCTCAAACCACATCCAAGAGCCACATCTCCTCCAAACCGAATCACACAAGCTCTTCTTCATACCTGTACAGTCGTCATCCATTATCCATATGGAACATGCCATCTGACTTCCACATTGCCAGGAAAACTTTTAACACAAGCTTCATCAATAATTCCACATGACCAAGAGCATCAATATCCTCAACTAGTTCATCTAGAATATGATTTTGGGCATCATCATGATTGCCAAACTCAACTACATCGGGCATATGTGTCTCAAGAATTGGATCAAGATTAGTCATGCCATCAGTACTCGGAGACTCTGATTTCTCTACCTTATCAATATCTTCAATGGTCTGATTTTCCATAAAAACAACATCACGACTTCTGACAAACTTCTTTTTAATAGGATCATAGACCCTATAGCCAAATTCATCATGGCCATAGCTAATGAAGATGTACTGCCTAGTCTTGACATTGACTTAGGACCTTTTATCTTTCTGCACATGTACAAATGTTTTAGAGCCAAAGAGACATGCAAGTGGTCATAGGAGACATCCTTTTCATAATATACTCTATTAGGAACATCAACCTACAAAGAAACAATAAGAAATAAATTAATAACATGTACAACAATATATAAAGCCTCACCCCAGAAAGATCCATGCAACTTTGCTTTAAAAAATAAACATTTAACTGTCTCCATCAATGTTATGTTCATCCTCTCTGTTAGACCATTAGGTTGAGGAGTCTTAGGGAGTGTCTTCTGGTGTTTAATACCCTACTGTCTGCAGTACTCATCAAAACGTCTACAATATTCACTACCGTTATTAGTGTGAATACATTTCAATTTCTTTCTTGTTTCTCTCTCAATGGAAGCCTAAAATTGTTTAAAGACACCAAGTACTTCCTTAGTCTTCAAGACATAAACTTAAAGTCTCCTTGAATGATCATTAATAAAAGTAAAAAAGTAAAGTGCACCACCAAATGTCTTAGTCTTCGTCGAACCACAAAGATCTGAATTTACTAACTCTAACACCTCTGATTTTTTAGAAGGAGGATGCTCTTAAAGGAGACCATATTTTATTTCCCAGTCAAGCAGTGAGTCCACTTTTCTAATCTTGCATCTTTCAAACCTGAAAGTAGATTTTTCTTAGCCAAACAATCAAGTCCTTTCTCATTAATGCGACTAAGCCTCTTGTGCCATAAATTTGATGAGTTATCACAATCAACAGTATTTACAACATCAATAAAAACTGAAGCATTGGTTTAGTACAAGTCTAAACACTTCTTCCCACATGCCACAACCAAAGAACCTTAAGTGAGTTTTCACTAGGGGTGTAAGTGGGTGGTTTGTTTGGTTTTTGAGAGAAAATAAATCCAAACTAATCAAAATTAATTGGTTTTGTTTGGTTCAATTTTCATATTTTTTGATAGTCAAATCCGAACCAAACCGAACTGAATATCTATGGATTGGTTTGGTTCGGGTGATCGGGTTGGTCATTTTTTTAATACAAAAATTAACTAAATAATTAGCTTTTCATAACAAAAAAAAAACATAATAAACCTATGAAAAAAAATTTAGAAATAGAATCAAACTTATTGATTTGAACACTAATAATTATTTCATGTTTCGAATGTGTATTAAAAAGTTTATAAAGATGAAATAAAGAAATATATTGATATTTATATTAAGAAATTATATTTGAATAAGTTAAAAAATTCTTTAAGAGAGATTTAACTTGATAAGTTGTATACTACTACTATTCAATTAAGAGAAAGTTGTGAGGCTACTAACTTGGAGGTATATATGTAACCAATTGAACCCATAAGGACATGAGTGGAGCTAATGAAGACTTGATTAGTTGAACTTTGAATCAGCAACCTAACGAATCCAAAGTCTCCAACATTTGCAATTATATTTTCATTCAAGAGAATGTTGTTGGGTTTCAAATCACAATGCACAATAAGAATTTCACTATCATTGTGCAGGTAATCCAATGCACAAGCAGTATCAATATCTATATTCAGTCTCTCCATAAGGTTCAACTCATTTTCATTTACATGTTTTCTCTTCCCCTTAAGCCAATCTTCCAAGTTCCCATTACTTAAGTACACATAAACTAGAGAAAGAAATTCATTGTTTTTAAAGTCAATACTAGAGCATCTAAAGTTAATTCATCGTTTCTAAGCTTCCAAGTTTAGATGATGTTATTGTTGTTACTTTTACTTTTCTATTCTTTATGTATAGTCGCAAGCAAATTGTCAGACATAGTATCAGTGTTACCACTGTGGCTATGATGATGTAATGTCTGACATGCCTTATTCCATTGCCATGAGACTCACATGCAAAATACAAGCAAAGTTTTTTATTGCCTTCTAAATGGACAACAGAAAGATTTTGGAAAACTCCACCATTAGGAATGGTTCCTTCTAAATCATTATAAGAGAGGTTCAAAAGCTGAATGACATGTAGATTTTGAAGTTCAATAGGAATGGATCTAGAGAGTTGATTGAAGGAAAGATCCAAAATTTTCAAGTCTCTCATCTCTCCAAGAGTTTTTGGAATAGCACCTGATAGCATATTCTTGGCCAAAACTGCAGTGTCGGTGAGCAAAACTAAACATTCAATGGAGTTTTCTTGCCTTCTGTGTTGAACGAAAATGATATTTTAGGAGTTGGAAACTGAGAAAGTATCACAAAAAATAAAAAAAAATAAGTAGTTGCCAAAAATGTTGTAGCATAATTTTTTTAAAATAAAATATATAAATATATGATTTGGTTTGGTTCGGTTTAGTTTAGTTTTGAAATTTCAAATCCGAGAACCGAACCAAATAAACTTTAATTAGTTTGGATTCTATCCGAACCAATCAATAATCCCAAACCAAACTGAACCAATTTAATTGGTTTGATTTGGATTGAATGATTTAGTCGATTATCCGAACCAATTTACACCCCTAATTTCCATTGTCCACCAAAAGTACTAAGATAACCATCATTATCAAGAACATTAGTAGAAATCAAATGCAAATGGGTGTCTTATGCATGTCTGACATTCTTCAAAATTAACTTTGCCCCATTATTGGTTTCCAAATAAATAGTACCAATGTCAATCACCTTTGATAAACTATCATTATTCATCTTCAAAATCTCATAATCACTAGAAATATACTAACAAAACCTTCCTTAATGTCACATGAAAACAGGCACCACTGTCAACAACCCAACTTATATCATCACAGGCAACATTAATCAATTTTTCATCACAGATAATCATAAGATCTTATGCAAAAATGGCAACAACATGATCATCATTCTCACTATCTTTCTTTTCTTGTTTGCCTTTGTTACCATTGTTCTCCTTCTTTAACCGATAACAAAACTTTTGAAGATGGCCCTTTCTACCACTGTAAGAGCACTCAAAATTTGTATACTTAGACCTTGATTTGCTTTTGCTTCTCCACCTATTTTCAGTAACTACAACCTTTGACTGTAAAGAGGATGTCAGCTGAGTTCGTTGTCAGACTTCTTTATTCAACAAAGTAGTTTTTACATAGAGTTCTAGCATGTGAATCATTCATAATATGATTTAAAACATTGTTGTTTACCTATTGCCGAATAAAGCCTCAAACTATCTCATGCCCTAAACCGTAATTACCCTCCATAATTCAATCAAGCAGCGGCAAACTAATCATTCAAGTTGACCTGTATCTAATACGCTAAACGAGAAATCACATAAGTGGGTTTGACTCTACATCTTAACCCAAAACTTTAAGGCGTTAGGTTGATGGGTCTAAGCACTTATATAGACCTCAACTTGTCCATTCCTTTCCTATGTAGGACTTCTTTACACACATCTAACTTACACACAAATTCCCAACATTTACTCGTACAGTTGTAGTTTGGTGCCCCTATGAAAATTGGAGATGGACGTTACAGTAAGAAAGTATGCATTTTCTTAATCAACCTTCAATGATGAACGAAGTGTTCTAGGATGGATTTTGATAAAGTGACAAGATGAAGAGGTAATTACAAAGTAAATAGAAATGGGTTCTTAAGCTTATGAGGCAAATGAGAAATAGGAACTGATTCTACTAGCTCGAATCAAGAACTTGGCAAAACACTTATGAGAGAATTTTGGAGGGTGGAGATTGAGCTTTGCACAAAGATTCAATAATTCGCCCAAGGATTTTCTGCCCTTTACTATTTCCTTCATGGCTTTATATAGCGTATCTTTATCCGTAAGGGACAAAAAACATTTAAGAATTATTGTCTATTTAAGTATGAGGCTAGGACTTTGTGTTTGCATCTTTTGATTTGTTCAAGGTTATTTTTTCTTTCTAGGTATGGAGATAGCGACAGGTCATTTTATAAGTGTGAGATTATCATTCTAGTTAGTAGAAATGAGGTAATTTAGGCGTAAGGGATTTTAATGGGTTTTGTCTTCTTGCTTTTTACCTTAGTCTTGGATGTGCTTATTGCGCATATCCAAGAGTCGGTGCCACAATGCATATTTTTTACAGATGATATATTCTTAGTTGGAGAGTCGAGAGAGGAAACAAATGGGAAACTAGAGTTATGGAGACGAGCTTTGGAAGATCATAGCTTTCGTCTAAGCAGGAGTAAGACGGAGTATATGAAATGTAAGTTCAGTAAGAGACATGTTAATGCTAGTTTAGCAGTAAAAATTGGAGATCATACCATACCACAAGTCACACAGTTTAGGTATATTGGATCTATCATACAAAATGATGGAGAGATAGAGGGAGATGTAAATCATATGATTCAAGCTGGATGGATAAAATGGAGGACTGCTTCAGGAGTTATTTGTGATAGAAAAGTGTCTCTCAAGTTTAAGGGTAAATTTTACTGCACAGCAATAAGGCCCGCGATGTTGTATGGTATTGAATGTTGAGCAGTAAAAAACTAACATGAGCATAAGATCAGTATTGCGAAGATGAGGATGTTGCGCTGGATGTATGGCTATATAAGACAAGATAGAATTAAGAATGATTGCATTAGAGAGAAAGTAGGGGTAACACCTATTGTGGAAAAGATGAGAGAATATCACCTTAGGTGGTTTGGATATGTAAGGAAAAGACTCTTAGAAGCTCTTGTAAAAAGAGTAGATCAGGTGGAGAATAATCTAATTGCTAGAAATAGAGGAAAACTAAGAAAGATTATAGGTAAAACGATTAAAAAAGATTTAAATTTGAATAACATTTTTAAAAATTTAGTTTATGATAAAATACAATGACGTCGTTTGATTTATGTAACCGACTCCACCTAATAAAAAAAGACTTAATTATTATTGTTATTGTTGTTATTGTTGTCAACTTTTTGCTTTTGGGCAAATTCGTGATCAAAAGATGTTGTTCATCGAACGACTCTCATATAGTCTTGTGTTCTAAAGTCTGAACACCTTCAGGAGATTACTGCCGCCTTAAATTCCTCAAAGCCAATAAGAAATCTTCAGAGTTCCTAAGAAACAGGAATGGATGAGCTGTCCTCAAGGCATCACCCTAGGCTTTAGGCTCATCATGCCTAGCGTACTTGTAGTTCGCTTTGAACTAGATAGTTAGCAGTAGTTTGTATTTTTAGCTTCATTTAGTTAGGCGAATTTCAACCCGTAACACGAAGAAAACGATGATGTGTTCTTTCAGCTGCAAAGCAATAAACGATGATGTGTCCAGGGAGGTTCAAACAGGGGACGACAGTGAGGAAAAACATCTGCAACTTACTCGTTTGTGGAGGAGAATGCGAACTCTTAGATCTGGATTTTGTTGGACATGCATGCATTTACTTGAAGCAATAAATCGGAACAAAATGGTGGAACATCCTACATAGACTATAATCCTCTCCTCTATTGGCTGGTTCAGCACGAGTCTTATCTGGTTGAGAAGTTTTGGTGGGATACTGAACTTCAACACTGATGTAAGTTTATCTGCAACAAAGAAAATTATATATACAACTTATTCTAAAAGCAAAATTGAATTACCTTTAAGAAGGCAAGTTGTCATATTATTATTACTTTTCCTTTTATAAAAAGTAAAATATCATTCTCATCTTTTTCTTTTCAAAAATATTTTTTTTGTAGCATCTAGAATATGATACTTGTCTAAAATACCGTTTCACATGTGTGTATGAGTTGATGTTTTTATATACTCTATGTCAAAATAGAATGAATATATTTTACATAAATGTGAGTGAAATATCACTTGAGCATCATATTCTAAGTAATCTAAGTATTCTGAGTGTTTAAATAATATACCTCTTTTCTTTATTAGATATTGAAGTACTTCAAGTGGAAATCCTACAAACTTTGTCAAAATGACAATCCATGTATCGTTTTCACGAAGTTTGAGTCAAAAGAAAAGTGGCCAAATAGTAGGCTGGAGTCCAATGTCACGCGGCCGGTATGCAACTGGAACAAGCCATGAGTATTAATTTATTTGAAGTTCAAGTTCAAAGTGATGGGTAGGTAATGAGTGTGACCCTATGAGGTATTGCAGTTCAAGTTCAAAGAGTTGGTTTACATGCTGCTACATTCGCTGGCAGTACCTAAAATGACCAACCCCAAACCTCTGAATAAAAATTGCGTTGCTCCTTGCGCGGTTGGTGATCGTCTACATGTCTTGGTGGCTAGCTCTTGACATTTCAGACCAACCACTGATGGTTACGTTTTACTATTACAACCAACTTCAAGTCTTCTTCATGTACACATCTTGTTTTTATTACAATCCAGGAATCCAGGACTATTTTGAGCCATTTAAAGATGCCTTTTGTCTCTTCCCACAGAAAGCAAAATGAGATTTGACTATGCATGCTTTGCTTATTAAGTTGATATAATAGCGGCACCAAGAGAATAAAGGAGAATGGAGAAAAAGAAATGAAAGATTTCTTCAAAAAAAAAAAGCAAACTAAATGTGTTAAAAAAATCAGGTAAAATGATTTTATTATTATCCTTGCTCTTGTAACTGCTGATTTGTGTTAAAACCAAATAAAATATTAAATTCTCATAGCTTTTTAAATTATTGGATGTTATTTTAATCAAATAAAATAAATAACTTTTTATGCATCAATAGTTAGTCATAGTAAAAATAAACTGCAACTCAGGTGAACTTTATACATGCAATGTCAGCTATTCAAATCCTGCAGTCTCCCTACACAATTTGTCAAAGACCAAGAATAAATAACTTTTTTCTTAAAAAAAGAAGAAGAAGAAATAAACTTACATAGATAATTAGATATTGTAAAGCGTGTAAGATAGTAAGCTTAGCTACAGGTGGTGAATATTTGAGAAAGTCAAAAAGCCCAATGAAGCGCATCTGGCAACGGGCCGTATTCATTGACAGCCCAGAACTTGGTAGCCCAGTTTCTTTGAGTGTAATAAACTTTTTTGTTTCTTTTAAATTATAAATTACCCACTTCAATTTTAAATTTTTTACAAAATACCCCATGAAGTTTTACTTTTATAGTAAATTATTTTCTTAAAGAAATTCAATATTTTTTATCAATCTTTTTTTTAAAATTATTAATGCCAAAATACAACATCATGTTTTTATTTTTTCTTTTGCTAACCAAATTCTTCCTAGCATTGAAAAGTAAAGTTATATAAAACTTGAGTTATAATTTAAAAGAAACTTGTGATTTGTGAATTGTTATTATATGTTAAAAGTTCATGGGAGTAAATTGTCAAAATCAAGACTTTATGAGATGGTTTTTTTTTGGTAAAACTTTATGAGATGATTTACCAAAATGCGAACGCTGTTTGCTATTGGCGACCCAAGTGCCTACGTCACCGGTGGTTCTTGTCTTAACTTGTAAGTGGCTGCATTCTTTTTCGTTTTTTCTCTGTCACTATTCACATTGAATTAGAATCTTAGGGAACGTCTCTTACTCTCTTTCGTTTGATGGTTATAGCTGGTGCTGGTGGGTGTCAAACAAATTTAATAGTTTTGCTTGTGCTTTTAGTTTTGCATGATTTTCTTCTAATAACTTAAATGATACTGACATACATCATAGTGAACTTGACAAGCACAAGCTTTAGGAAAGGGCAGTTCTTTTTATTAGTCATTTTAAGTATGTTATGTTCTAGTATCAAACTTGTGTTGAATCAAATTTTGCATTCGAATCTTGGGATTTTTTATTGGAATCTCTCATTGATAAGCGATTTATAAATCTTCGTTGAAGTTAGTAATTTTGTTTTAGCTTTAAAATGGAGAAAACCTCTCTTCATCCTAAACTATTTAACTACAAAAAAAAAAAATACTATGCAAAAGTACTTTCTTTCCTTACCTCTTCAAACTATTGAGGACTTTTAAATATCTACATTCATAATTTTCTACAATAATCAGTTAAATGATTGAAATCAGATGTTTTCATTGGATTTTGACATAATGCACAGCATAATAGGTCAGTTCAGTTTTATATATTTTTTTTATTGGTCCTACCGGATGAGTTGTGTTGGTTACTTTGTGACAAGGAATTCTTTGATGCCTTAATTAAGGTAAAGAAGCATAATCCCATTCTTAAACAACAAAACGTTAAGTTTTTTTTGTCTGATCATAGTAGTGAAGACGAAAGCGATGAAAAGGAGAAAAGTAAATCAAAAGATAAGAAGGATGAAAAGCCAATGTATTTGAAGGATGTGATGGCAAAGCATTTGATTGAGGAGGGACCAGATTTTGGTGAAAAAGTGGAGGAAATAAATGACAGGAGAAAGGTAAATCAGAAGTTAGTAAAGGTAAGAAGGCAATGCCTTTGAAGGATAAAAATGAAAAGAATTTGATCCTGGAGAGGCCAGATTTTGTGAATAAAGATGGGAAAAGGACTTATGGTGATGAGCAAGAGGAGTTGAAAAGGGCTTTTCTGGAAGCAGCAGAAAGGGAGGGTTTGGAAGATGTGAAGGGGATTTTTTCACTGTAAAGGAGAAGGCAATAGGCTGTTTGGGATTTTTGAAGATAACTAGGTCTGTACTATGGATTTACATCAGTTTCTCTTAATTAAATTCAGCGGTTTTGGCTCACTTAAAGAAGTTAAGATTCTGTGGCAATATTTAGTCTTCGAGGTTTTTTGGTATTTATAGTTGGGGAGGAATGTTAAAATTTTTAAGGGCACTTGTTTGTAAAGACTTTTGGGATAAGATTATCTTTTTAGTCATGCTTTGATGTTCCGTTCATAATATTTTTAAAAGTATTTCTTTGTTAGATATGCAAAGTGATAGACATGCTTTGTTACATGATTCAATTTCTAAGGTTTTAGTTATATATTTTTTTTGTTGTTTTTTTGAGAGGCTTATCCTCTTTCTTTGTACTTCTCTTTTCTTCCTTAATGAATTTATTTTCTATAAAAAAAACAAAAAGGCATTTGATTATAGAATAGATAGTGATGACATGGAATTAGAGGAGAAACTGGTTGAGTATTTTGGTGGAGATGTAAACGAAAATTCTGTGTTTCTGAAAACCTATTTCATGAACAAAATGTGGATTGACAAGAATGGGGAGAATTTGAATGTTGGAGAGGAGGAATTGCAAGGGATTTCAGAGGATGAGATGGAGATTGAGAGACAGAAAGAATATGAGTATAGGTTTCAGGAAAATCAGGGAGATAGGGTGTTGGTTCATGCTCGGAAGGTGGAGAGATCAGTGAGGAAGAAGACAAATACAAGGAAAGAACAAAGATGAGAGAATGGCAATAGCGAGAGGGAGGAGGAGTTGAAACATTTAAAGAATTTGAATAAGCATGAGATACTGGAGAAGGTTAAAAAGATAATGAAGACTGCAGGGATCCGTGATGATGATATTATCCCTTTGTCAATGTTTTGGCAAGAGTTTTTCAGAGATACTATTGATGGTCGATGGATGATAAGGAATTGAATCAATGTTTCCTTGTAAAAGCTTGCTCCTTATTTGGAATGGGAGGAGGAATGGAAGCTAAGCAAACAAAAAGTTTACCTACTGAAGATGAGGACTAAAGAGCTCCTTCGTGCAGCAAATATGGACAAGAAGAAAGATAAGAAGTCAAGGGGTGATTCTGACAAGTTAAATTCATCAAATAATGTTGTGGACAATGAAAAAGCAAGCACAGAAGAATCAAATGTTAATATGAAAAATCTATCAAGGAAAAAGCCAGGAGAAAGCAACAAATGGCTAATTTGAAGTGGAGGCTTCTATGCTGCACCATTAGAGCTTTTGGTGCAGCAATAAACAAACCTTATAACCACGTACAACCGGTTTCTTGGTCTTCTATTTTTTTATTATTTTTATTTTAGACTTTTCACCATTTTTCACTCTCACCACCATGACAATTACCGTTAGATCTCTTCCTCAAACTACACTAGTCACCGGTAGAGTTGTCAAAAAGGCTGGGCTAGCCCATATAGTCTCGGGGCTATTTTTGGATTGGACCAGATCGAGTCATATAAGTTTTTAGATTGATATTTTGTTAGCTCGACCCGCTTTTTTTAAATATAAACGTGTCGGGCTGGTTTAGCCTAAGCCGGCTCATTTGGGTTATTTTTAATTTCGGGTTGACATTTGCTAACCCAACTCATCCATTTTGTTGAACTATTCAGGCCAACCAATCGGGCTTGACCCATTTTGACAACTCTAGTCACCGGACCTCGAACCTTGAATCGAACTGAGATAGTGACTGGTTCAAGAGGTTTCAAGTCTGCTAATCCAGGAATGGCAGGCATAACTGAGATAGTGACCGGTTCAAGAAGTTTTAGGTCTTTAATCTCAGCCCTTCATTTTTATATTACTAAATCAACGGCTTCCAGCAGTTGTTGCAGCATTGCACTACCTCATTCATGGTGCAAATTATACGAATCCATTTGAAGTTATCACACTCAAGGCTTTTAGCATACTAGAAGATACCCGCGAAATCTAAGCTTCGAGGAAAGCACTAAAAGCTGGCAATGATTTGAGCAGGTAATTCCATTTATGCAAGTTTAATGTGACTTAGATATATAACAATGTCTACTGTATTGCTAACAAATGGTTGGTTTTCATAAATTTTTCCTTTCTGTATTGCTAACAAATAGTTGGCTTTCATAAATGAATGTGATTATATTCAATCACGTTTTAAGTGAGATTGGATGAAGTGTTTTTGTTCTGAATCGGGTTCAGAGAGTACCTGAGGTAGGCACGCAACAGTGATTTCTCCTTTGAGCAGCGATTAAGCGTGTTACACAGGGGGGTGGTACCTGCAAAGGGACTCCAACGCTCAAGTCAGGCCGTGCACAAGAAGGTTTAAGAGATTGGGTTAAAAGTTATCTTCTTAAGATGGCTCAACCATGTATTTATAGAGCGTATACAGAATCCTAATGGGATTCTTACTGAATGCAGGTAATTTAGGATTAGTATCCTGATGAGGATCATCTTTCCATTATTACAGGATACGTCCTTGTAAATCTGGGATTAAGATATGGAAAGTATCTAACCATCAAAGATATCTATAAATTCTATAATATCGTAAGTTGATGATTGACAGTGACGGATATTTAGGGATTCATCCTCTGCGTGAATCTATCAGCCATGATGTCATATCTTAACACCGCTCAAGGGTCGTAGTCCGCGATCCGGAATACGTCGTGAGTCTTCCTCTACGCCAGCTAGGAGGGGTCCGGTAGTGTGCATGCCGGGTTGATCCCATGGAACGGGATCCCGGATCACGGTTCAGAACAGTTGCCCCCAGCTTGGCTCTTGGATGAGACAGACCAGAGTCAAGTTTAGAACGGATCAACCATCACATGGCTAATATGGTAATTCGACGGATAGGTGTTAGACCCCGGGTTATTACCCGACGTCCTCGCCCTATTCAGTTATGAGTAAAGATCACTGCCCCCAAGTAAGAGTACTAGGAATTCCTGGAGATATATTCAACGTAAATCCCAAATGTGATCTTCGGTGGTAACAGTCTGCGATTCTCTGGGAAACTGATCCTTGTAGTCTATGTTGTCAACAGTGATTTGAAGCTGGGATCCGCGGTACAAACTCAGGTTCTCGTTTAACATTTGTACGACGCTTTAGATTACTGCGTAACCGTCCTTTCAACTGCTATTACAGCTGTGTGGGCCACGTGGTGCAATTTCATCGGAGAGACGTGCCTAGAGCTCCACAAACCATGATGAGCACCTTTTGAACTGGCGATGGAGAGGAAAAAAATGCCCCCTAACCGTTCAAACCTTTATAAATAAGAGTCAAAGGTTCGTCTTCCTCACTTTACCGTTTTTGGCTTCCTTCACTGAAAACACCGTGCGTCGAAAGCTTTGGCTTCTTTTGGGTCTTTCCAACCACTCGCAATCTCTTCATTGTTCGAGCATTCTGCCTTTACATAGTAAGTAGCTTTCTCTCAACCCTCTTGTTATTTGCTCTTTCAGTATGCTAATAACTTTTTAAAGAGTAGAGTAGCTTTGCATTTCCTTCAAATAGACTTTAGTAGTTTAGGTAAATTTTGTCGCCTCCCTGAAACACCATCTTTGCTGCGCCATGCGCGGCGGAGGAGTTCCCCTGAATGCTTTATTTCTGGTGGGACAGGAGGTTGATAGGGGAGGTTTAGATTACTTCGCTCTCCCTGTGTCTGAATCTATGAGACTATTGATTCTGACAGTTGTTTACCGACTTCTTTGGATGTTCTCAGAATTTTTATGGCCAAAGGAAAAAAGGCTAGAGTCCAGCCCCCACTCCATGACGTCCGTGACCCAGCAGAAGACGAGCTGATTCGAATTCAGGGGGGGCCCGGGCTGGTATGCCCCTGGGTGGTGGACGACGTATGGAACCGTCAGTCCAAGTTTTTGAACGAAGCCGTGCTCCGAGAATCCTTATTTGCCTTGGAGTTAACCGTGAACAAAGCTCCGGACGACGAATTCCAAGTTATCTGTCCAAGCTGGAGTGAGAGGGTGTGTTCCTGCCGGGAAGCCAGTTCACATTTTATGTTCCTGTATGAGCCCCTTTTCCTCAAGCTGGGATTTAGGATGCCGTTTTCTGACTTCCAAATGGCCGTCCTCCGTACTCTTCATGTGGCCCCTTTCGCAGATCCACCCTAACAACTGGGCTACATCATCTCATTCGAGAGGTTTTGCCGGTTAATAAGCCTTAAGTGCTCAGTTAACACCTTTTTTTTTATTTTTATACAAGAATAAACACTCAGGGGACGATAAAGCAAACAAGTTGGCTTGTCATCCGGTCACGGCTTAGTCGTAAGTCCTTTGATATTTTCGAAGAAAGCTTCAAAGGGTTTAAGACTGCGTTCTTCAAGGTAAAAGCTAAGGAGGGATGTCAACCATTCTTCCTCAAACCGGACGGGGAGCCAGAATTTTCGCTTTACTGGACGCAAGGCTGCTG
Organism: Ormosia semicastrata; assembly: GCA_029884595.1. Taxonomy (NCBI): domain Eukaryota; kingdom Viridiplantae; phylum Streptophyta; class Magnoliopsida; order Fabales; family Fabaceae; genus Ormosia; species Ormosia semicastrata. The sequence goes on along the minus strand of JAQQTO010000036.1, from coordinate 7,669,441 downwards.
GGATGTGCCCATCGATTTGATTGAAAAAGAGGAGGAAGATCTCGACCCCGAGGAGCTTAGGTCTGTCAGGTTCATAACCCGATATGCCAAGAAGCATGAGAACATCAATATTAGATATGTTCTTTGTATCCCTAGTGATGATCTTCTTTACGCTTTATTAGGTAGGAATTAGGGCGTTATTACCCGTAGTATCCTAAGTGCTTGCTTTGTCTTCATATAGCAATGTTTCGTGATGTGCTGATTGTACTTGTTTCTGTTTTCTTTCAGTTAGCAACATGACTTCTGGGTCTTCTATGGTTACCCTGCATTTTTCAAGAAACCGGAGGAAGGGGAAGAAAACCGCGACTTCTTCCTCCTCGGCCGTTCCGGCCTCCTCCGACCAGGGCGTTGTTATCGCAGAAAGAGATCAGTCGGACTCCCCTACCCACAATTTTAAAGGGAGAAAAAGGCAGGCTGTCGAAGGGCCTTCTGAACAAGATGGAAGGTCATCGGAGGGCGGCGAAAGGGAAAGGGCGGACTTCTTACCAATCATCACGGGGCACTCCGATCCCAGCCCCTTCATAGCTGGGCGATTTTTAAGTGGCGAGGTGAGGCAGCATATTGCCGAGCAAGGTCTGGCCCAAACCTTAGCTGCACTTCAGAGGCAAGCTCTCCGGGCAGCGGCCGAGATCTGTGTAATCGAAGAGACTATTGAGAATGCTGAAAAGCGGGCATCGGAAGAGCTAAAGACTTTGAAGAAAGAAAAGGAGGAAATTAACCAGAAGTTGATCGCGTCCTTAAAAATAAACGAGGATAGTAGGGCAAGGGCCATCGAACTGGAAAAGAAGGTCATCGAACTGGAAAAGGCGTTGGCGGACTCTGAGGCTGCCAGGAAGATCGAGAAGCTTGAGGCTGACAAAAGCATTGGCGCACTGAAGGTCGAGGTGGCTGAGCTTGAAAAGGAGGTGGAGGAGTTGGACGAGGTATCTGGAAAGGTCGGGGGGGGAGCAGTTCCAGAATACCGTGGCACAAATCCAGCATGTCAATCCCGGGGTCGCCCTTGTCTTGGAGGGTGTTACCCCAGATAAAATCTTTCATAACAGCCGACTTGTAGCTACAGAGGAGTTAGCCGTGAATGCTCTTAGTGGCAACCTGGAGGTTATTCAAATCCCGGAAGGAGAAGATACCGACGTTTAAGCTTTTCTTGCTTTTTTCATTTCCTGTTTTCTGCCCCCTGCGTGGAGTTTTGTTACTTGTAAGGATAATTGTCCCTTGATTGGGGTTTTATAATTAATTACTTTGTTTAACTATTTATTCTTGTTTTTCATGGTCCGACTTGGGTCCAACACCCATTTTTATAGTCATTCTAATGGACTTAAAAAACTGTTTGTCGTAGAAAACCATGGTCCGGGATCATTCACTCATACCGTTGAGTGAATGGCATTCCACTTGACTTAGGTCGGAGTAATGCCTTGGTCTGTAATGTAACGCTTATAACAATCAAACGTCATAAAATTTTAGACTTAGGCAAAGTAAAACCTTAATCCATATTCTAGTGCTTGTTATGGGAAGCATTTGGAATTGTAAATATAGGTAAGAGTAACGCCCTGGCTCGGGGTGTTTTACGTGAAAACCTTTTTACCTAAGGCATCAACGTTATTTAACCTTGCCCGGGGTAGGTACCCTAATAATCATATAGATTTTGAGACCCCTTCTTGGTTTAGGTATAAAGAAGGAGTGTGTACATATAATCTATACTGCCTCCTATTCATTTGACATTGTGACAGTCAGTGCCACGCGTTGGACCAAATTTGATATCTGAATAACTATTTTATTGATGATATTGGGAGGACGAGAGTCCGTACAGAGCGTATTTATTCAAAACAAGGACGGATCAAACATAATTCTACTAGAGGGCTAAGCCACTACGGACATTTAGCTATAGTATTTTCTTAGTTTATTCGTATTTCAATAATTCTTGACCGGGGTTCTAGATAACGTTTCCAGGGTGTAAGCTCCCTTATCCGTACTGGTGACGACACGGTAGAGGCCTTCCCAATTAGGGGCTAATTTTCCTTGGGAGGCATTTTTTCCTCCTATATCGACTCTCCTGAGCACTAGGTCACCCGACTGGAATTTTCTTGGGACCACTTTCTTGTTGTACCTGGCCGCTGTCTTCTGCTTAAGGGCAGCATCCCGTATATGAGTTATGTTTCTTCTTTCTTCGAGTAAGTCCAGGTCCTCTCTGATTAGACTGGGGTTGCTGTCAGATGAGAACTGTTGATAGCGCCAGCTGGGCTCCCCAATTTCCACCGGGATCATGGTCTCGCAGCCATAGGTCAATTTGAATGGTGTTTCTCTCGTGGTGGAATGGGGAGTGGTCCGGTATGCCCAGAGAACATGATCAAGTTGCTCGACCCAGTTCCCTTTGGCTTCGTCTAGCCTCTTTTTTAAGCCTCGCACGATGATTCTATTGGCGGCCTCGGCTTGTCTGTTTGTCCTGGGGTTCTCAACTGAGCTGCAGTGGTGCTTTATTTTCAATCCGGCTAGTTGCTCTTCAAAATTGTATCTTTGAATTGGGTACTATTATTTGTGATGATAGATTTCGGTATTCCGAACCTGGTGATAATATGACGCCAAGTAAACTTCTGAATTCACGCCGAGGTGATAGTCATCAGAGGTTCGGCCTCGATCCATTTAGTAAAATAGTCTACCGCTACCACTAAGTATTTAAACTGCCCTGGGGCCAGGGGGAACGGACCCAAAATATCCATACCCCACCTGTAAAAGGGCCAAGGAATTGACGTCGTGAACAGTTCTTCAGAAGGGGCTTGAAAATGATCTGCATGACGCTGACACTTGTCGCAGATTTGGATGTGTGTTTGGGAGTCAACTTCCATCGTCGGCCAATAGAATCCTGCCCTTAATACTTTTTGGGCTAGGGCTTTGGCTCCTAAATGGTGACCGCAGCTTCCTTCATGAACTTCAGCTAGGGCGTATTCTGCTTCCTTTGGGGTTTAGCACTTTAGAAGGGGGGAGGAGAAACCACGTTGGTATAGGCGGCCATTGTAAATGGTGTACCTGACCGCGGTCTTTACCAATCTGGAAGCCTCTTTCGGGTCCGATGATAAGTTTCTATGCTGCAAATAGCCCAGTATAGGGGTGATCCAAGATGGCTGATGGTCCTCCACTTGGGATACGCTATGGCCCGTGATGGAGGGTTAGGAGAGAATTTCTTGGATTACGGATCGGTTGTTGTCGGGGCTCTTTGTGCTGGCCAGTTTAGACAGAAAGTCTGCTCTAGAGTTCTGTTCTCTTGGGATGTGCTCTATCTTGACCTCTTCAAAACCTTTCAAAAGTTCCTGTACCTTGCTCAAGTATTTTTGCAGGAGGGATTCTTTAGCTTAGTAGTCACCTCAGATTTGGGAGGTTACTAGCTGGGAATCACTGCAAAGTGTGATCCACGTTGCCTCCATATCTTTTGCCATTAGCAAACCGACGATGCAAGCCTCATACTCGGCCTGATTGTTTGAGGTTGGGAATTCAAACTTCAGGGAGTGCTCCAAGGTCAAACCCTCTGAATTCTCCAATATCACTCCAGCCCCGCTTCCCTTAGGATTTGATGATCCATCGGCAAAAACGGTCTACAATGCTTTTTTAGGGTCACCATTGTCCGACATGAGTTCCGCTAGAAAGTCAGACAACGCTTGGGCTTTTATTGCAAGTCGTGGTTCGTAAGTAATCCCAAACTCCGAGAGCTCGATCGACCATGCAATTATTCGCCCGACCAGGTCCGATTTATGTAGCACTTGTCGGATAGGTTGGTCTGTTCTTACCACCACTGGGTGGCATTGAAAGTATTGCCGAAGTCTTCTTGCGGTGATAATGAGCGCAAAGACGACTTTCTCAACCTTTTGGTATCAAAATTCGGGGCCCTGGAGGACCTTGCTTACGAAGTAGACAGGCTTCTGTCCTTTGTCAGTTTCCCTAATCAAGATTGAGCTTACGGCCTCGTCGTGGACGGATAGGTATAAGTAGAGTGTCTCCCCGGTGTCCGGCCTCGTCAAAATAGGAGGGGAGGACAAGAGGTTTTTTAATGATGTGAAGGCGTCCTCGCACTCTTGGGTCCATTCAAAACTTTTTCCCTTCTTGAGCAATTTGAACAGGGGGAGAGACTTGTGAGCGGCTTTGGCTAAGAATCTTGTGAGGGCCGCTATGCGCCCCGTAAGCTGTTGTACTTCTTTAACGTTCCAGGGACTTCTCATGTTGAGGACGGCCTGACATTTGTCCGGATTGGCTTCGATTCCTCTATGAGTTAGCATAAACCCTAAAAATTTACCGTCCTGGACCCCAAAAGCGCACTTCTCCAGGTTCAACCTCATGTTGTACTTTTGGAGTTATACGAATACTTCCTCGAGGTCTGCCGTGTGCGATCCACTATGTGGGGTCTTTACTATCATGTCATCTATATAGACTTCTAGCATCTTTCCCACTTGATTTTCAAAAACCTTGTTCATCATCCTCTGGTAGGTGGCTCCTGCATTCTTTAGGCCGAAGGGCATAACCTTGTAGCAGTAGCTCGCCCTGTCAGTAATGAAAGCGATTTTATCCTCATCCCCGGCGTACATGGGAATCTGGTTGTACCCGGAATATGCATCCATGAACAAGAGCCATCTAAACCCCAAGGAGCCATCCACTAATTTGTCCACATTGGGGAGTGGGTATGGGTCCTTGGGACAAGCTTTATTCAGGTCGGTATAGTCTACGCACATCCTCCATTTTTCGTTGGACTTCTTTACCCGAAACCATGTTGGAAAACCATGTAGTATAGGAAATTTCTTTGATGAAATTGTCATTTAGTAGCTCTTTAACTTGGTCTTCAACGACTTGTTGCCTCTCGGGGCCGTTCTTTTGTGCTACCGGCCTAGCACCTTCTTTAATTGACAATTGGTGGCAAATAAAGTTGGCGTCGAGTCCGGGCATGTCAGAGGAAGTCCAAGCGAAAAGGTCCTTGTTTCTCAACAAGAGTTTTGAGAGTTGTTGTTTTTCTTTTTCACCCAGACGAGTTCCGATCTTGGTGACCTGTTCTGGGTTGGTTCCGAGCTGAAGAAATTCCAGTTCGCCTTCGAGCTGGGGTCGAGTACCCCGGATCTCTTCTCTGACGTCCAACTCAGTCATTAAAATGTTAACTTGGTTGATAGTCGGGGTGGAGAAGGAGGGGCTCGACCTCCGAGGCACTTTACAAATCTTCAAGCTCTCATTATAGCATTTTCTGGCAGTAACTTGGTCGCCTTTAACAGTGACGACGTCATTGTTTTTATTGAGGAACTTCATCACGAGGTGGGTGGTGGATACCACCGCTCCAAGGGCATTGAGAGAAGGGCGGCCCAGGATAATGTTATAAGCCGAGGGGCAGTCCACAACTAGGAACTTTACCTTGATAGTCCTGAAGAGTTTAGATGATCCGAGGGTCAGGTGAGTTTTGTAATATCCGACCGGGGTGATCTTCTCACCGGTGAAACCTATCAATTCTCCTACGTGGGGAGTCAAGTCGGATTACGGGAGCTCCAACTTCTGATAGAGATCTAGGAACATAATGTCGGCTGAACTCCCTTGATCGACGAAAATTCGGTGGACCTCAACATCAGAAATTACCCCGGAGATGACGAGTGGGTCGTCGTGGTCTGGGATTATTCTGCCGTAGTCTTCGTTTGAGAAGGTGATGAGAGGCGTTTTTCTATTCTCCGCTTGTGTTCTTAGTTCTGAGTGGACCATGCTAAAAACTGCCATTCTGAGGGCTTTTTTTCGAGCTCCATTGGAAGATCCCCCTCCGGCAAAGCCACCGACAATGGTATGGATTGTCCTGTTGGGCTCGGTGCGATGGTCGTAGTTATCAACGGGGGGAGTGTTCCTGGTCTGGCTTTGCTGATCGCTGTTATCTTGGCGAGGCAGAGTCCGGGATCTTCTCCTAAGACTTCTTATCCTTCTTCTACGCGGAGGGGACGAACTCTGACGCGGGGTACGTCTACTGTCTCTGGGTCTATTGTCCCCCTCGTTGTTTTGTACACGAAGGATATACTGCTGCAGGCGTCCGACCTTGATAAAAAATTCAATGACATCGCGCAACTGATAACAATCTTCTGTATCGTGGCCATAGACCTTATGCCATGTGCAATGTTTGGAGTGATCCTTCTGCTTGTGTTTCTTGATAGGTGGCAGTCTCCGGACGTTCTGAAACTCCGTGTTCATCACTTCCCTCAAGATTGTTTCCCGAGGCAGGTTCAAAGGAGTGTAGCCAGAATAATTCCTCTGTGGTGGGCTACCCTTTGAGGGTCGCGACCTTGAGGAATTCTGGTTGGGCTTGTGGTGAGAGGATCGCCTTTGTCCCACCTCCTGTAGTCTTCTGTTGCCTCCTCCAAGTAGACGTACTTCTCGGATCATTTCTGGAAGTTGGTCAAATTGTCTGGTTTCTTTTTTGCCAGGGACTTGAAGAATTCGGAGCCTATCTGGAGACCGCTTCTGGCATAATGCAAGGCTATTCTGTCTTCAAAATTTTTTACGTTGGTGCAGGTAGCCATGAAACGCCTAACGTAATCCCGGAGGCTCTCGTCCTTTCCCTGGCGGATCTTAGTCAGAGATTCAATGGATTTAGGTTGTTCTTTACTCGTGGTGTATTGTAGCAGAAAACGCTGTTTAAGGTCCGACCAATCCATGATGGTCCCCCGTGGTTGGTTGGTAAACCACTTGAGGGCCCCCTTTTTGAGGGAGAGAGAGAAAGCTCGGCATAACAATTCCATGGACCCGTCATAGAAATATAGGGACTGTTCGTAGGCATTTATGTGTTCCTGGGGGTCCGTGGTTCTGTCATAAATTTTCAAGTTTGGAGGAAATTTGAAATTTCTCAAAACCCGGAACTCCATGAGTTAATCGGAGAAAGGTTGTTCCATAGTTCCGCGATTCCGGTTATTGTCCCTAGTATTGGGAATTCCTTCATCGTCGTGGACCCTCCCTTTGTTATTTTCCACGTCAGTCCGTCTATCACGGCGGCGCGGCTTCGGTTGGTTTTCATGCATGGTGCGCTGCATGTCTTCCAGCATCCTGAATTGGTCATTGAGCAAGTCCATATGTTGCTGCAACATATCTTGAAATTGGCGTTAAGAACCCCGAGATTGATGTGTGCATTCAGAACAGGATGCACGATCATCGAACTCATTGTTCGGGATTCCCAAACGTTGGTGTACCGGAATCCTACGCTCTTGAAGGCTCTGATCACCTCTCTGGGCTGGGAATTCAAGTCTTTCCCTGACAGAAATCCTGCGTGATGGGTTAGGAGACTCCTCGAAAAGGAGGTGGAGTGCCCATCACGTCGGCTTCCTGATCCGGGTGCCTGATTTCTCACAGCGGAGGTTTGAGTCACAAGTGGAGGCAGTGGTGGTGGTGGACGTTGCATGTCAGGATCCTGTCTCTGGTTGACAGAGGTTTGTGCAGCATCTCTTCTCGAGTTTTGCCTTGTATTCACCATGATTGGGTGGGATTAGAATTTTATGGTTCCCCACTGTTGGCCCCAATGTTCTGAATCGGGTTCCGAGAGTATCTGAGGTAGGCACGCAACGGTGATTTCTCCTTTGAGCAGCGGCTGAGCGTGTTGCACAGGGGGGTGGGTACCTGCAAAGGGACTCTAACGCTCAAGTCGGTTTAACACAAGAAGGCTTAAGAGATTGGGTTAAAAGTTACCTCCTTAAGATGGCTCAACCATGTATTTATAGAGCGATACGAGAATCCCTAATGGGATCCTTGAATGAATAGTAATTTAGGATTAGTATCCTGATGAGGATCATCTTTCCATTATTATAGGATACGTCCCTGTAAATCTGGGATTAAGATATGAAAAGTATCTAACCATCAAAGATATCTATAAATCTTATAATATCATAAGTTGATGATTGACAGTTACGGATATTTAGGGATTCATCCTCTGCGTGAATCTATCAGCCACGATGTCATATCCTAACACTACTCAAGGGCCGTAATCCGTGATCCGGAATACGTCGTGAGTCTTCCTCTATGCCAACTAAGAAGGGTCTGGTAGTGTGCATGCCGAGTTGATCTCATGGAGCGAAATCCCGAATCACGATTCAGAATAGTTTTTTTAATGAATTGTTTTCCTTATTACTTCTTTCCAGTCTGCTTGTAACTGTTTGAGAAGGAACCAACTAACCGAGGAACTTCTCTTTGAGAAGGAATCAGAGGATTGGAGCTTAACGCTGCAAAATACATGGGGCTGGATGTGTTGGACAAAGTGTTGCGTGGGGAGAAGTTTGGAATCTGGATTGTCTTTAGCGGGTGCTATCCAGTAACACTTTGTTGTAGTATTTAGATTTTTTGTTTTTTATTTAATAATTAATATTTATTTTTTTATTTTTTAATATTAAAAATATTTTTTATTATTAAATTAATATTTTTTAATATTAATTATTGAATGAGAAATAAAAATTCCAAATGATACGCACCATCCTCCTGGAGATAATCCGGATTCATAAGTTTGGCTTGTCTTTCTCGTTTTCTCCATTGAATAGTAGAAAACTAGAAATTATCAGTCATACTCATAACAAACTGTCAGTGGGACCAGCCCTTCAGTTTTGAGTTTTGACCAAAAGTTGTGCTTGTTTTTGTGTTTCAATCATTTCATTTGGAATTTTAAATCTAGCCCATTCGCTAGTTTTACTTCTATTGAAAACAAAAATTGAGGAATATATATATAAATAAGTCAGCAGTCATCAAATTTCCATCCTTCAGCTGGAAGGTGTGGGATTTAAAGGAAAAGTAAAAATAGGAGAGATGAAGCCGGAATAGTATAGACATATAGCTAATTAGGAGGGAAGGGAAGGGATATAGTAATACCATGTTGACTTTCCCTTGTTTAGTATCACATTCAATAAGAAAGGAAAAGAAAGGAGATGAGTGGATTAACTTTATGTGAAATTCACTAAAAATTATACTATTTACAATCATTTTCTCAATGGATGGATTTGATGAGATATAAGAAAAAGACAAATAACTTTTTGTTATTTTTTTATTTGTCTAATTATTTTATTTAAAAAAAGTATGAAAACAATTTTTTATTACATTTCCTTTCTTTTCTCTTTACTAATACCAAATAAGGTGAAGGCCAGCTCTTCTCCTTTTTATCCCTCTTCCATTCTTTAGGTATTAACATCTTTTATATTCCTTTCTCTAGATACCATTTAAAGCCAAAAAGTGGGTGGAAAGGGACGAAAATTAACAATTGATAAGTCAAGTTAAAAATTTGAAATATGTTTTTTTAGGGAACACAAAGTTTAGGATGAGAGAAAAAGGATAAACTACCAACTTTAGTAAAGATTTACAAAAGATTCAATCTTAAGTCAAGTTATTATCATGAGCGAAAGGTTGATTAAGTGAGTTAATTCTCCAGTTCTTTTACTAAGAAATGCTTATTATAAGGATTCTAATTTAGCAAAATATTTTATCTTTGAAAGATTAACTGAACTAGATGTATGAAAAAGAAAGTTATTCACTGATGCTCCTTACACATGCTTCAAATTAGTAAATACAATACACCATTACACCATTTTATCTAGGTAAGCATAATACTACGAAAGAAACTTGGAATTAATTCCTAGTAAGCATCATTCTGCTACTACAACTCTTTGAAAACAACGTTCTCCAATTTATATGTCAGTTTTCTGAGTACAGTATCCTCACTTTAATATCCAGTAGTTTGACAGAAAAAAGTTTCATTACAAGAATTGTGTCATCACTGTCATCTACCTTCAATTTACTTCTTGGATTACTGTGAATATTGTTCATAAACTTAACAATAATATGTACCAAAAAAAACTTAACAATAATATTTATAGTAATAAGCAGTGGAAAGAACATGTTTGATAACTCTACAATTTTCTTCCACAAATTATTAACCAAAAACCAACAACCATCTCATTTTGTACACTGATTTCATGCACCATATCATGAGCAATACTATTTAGAGCACAGCCAAAGCCGTTGAATGATCGAAGCTACTAGCCCTTACCCCTCTGGTTCTGCTCATCTTCTTCTTCTTCATGCCCCTAGCTTCAATTTTACTCCCAACTGGAATCATCACTACAGGTTCTGGCTCTGACATTTGATCCATATTGTCCCTACTAGCCCCTCCGTTGATGAATATCCTTGTGATCCCAACATAGTGCAGTGACTCTGCTATCTGCAACGCAGTGACACCCTTATTTGTTCTTGCTTCAACATCTGCACCCTTCTTCACCAACACCTCAGTCACATCAGCATGTCCAGACTCCACAGCACAGTGCAACGCAGTGTAGCCATCTTCATCCTTTGCATCCACATCAATCCCTTTCTGCAGAAGAGCACGAACCGCATCTATTCTCCCTTTGAAGCTGGCTCTATGCAGCGCTGTCCAACCATGTTGGTCTCTTCCATTGATGGCTGCACCACTCTCAAGCAACTTCTGTATCATCCTCACCTCCCCTTTTCTCGCGGCAACGCAGAGGTTGTCCCCGAACCTTAGCGCATCGAAGATGTGTGTGTGTCCATTCTCAGCTGCAGCATCATATGCAGTCTTGTTCAACGTGTTTCTCACATCTTTGTTTGCACCCTTTTGGAGCAAGAGCTTGACCATGCTCTCATCTCCTGTGGCTGCTGCTATGTGTAGAGGGGTGTCACCATCTCTAGTGTTGCGTATTTCTGCTCTGGCACCGTTTGCTAATAGGAGTTTAGCACAGTCTCTTCTGCGCTCTTCAACTGCAAGGTGTAAGGCTGTGTTACCATCTTTTGTGAGTGAGTCAACTTTGGCACCTTTGAGTAACAGAAGCCTCAGAACCTCCACGTGTCCTTCTCTTGCTGCTAGGTGAATTGGTCCATATGTTGATGATTCTGATCTTTCTGTGGTGGCTTTGTGAGCCAACAGAAGCTCAACTATTAAGGGTTCTCCTGAGGAAGATGCTGCCTCAAGTGGGGTTGAGCCAGAACGGCTTGGTGCTTCTATGTCTGGCTTGAACTCTAGGAGTAACTGAACAAGGTCTGGTCTGCTTTGTGAAATAGCCAAGTGGAGTAGTGTATGGCCTTGTGGATCTATGGAGTCAACGTCTTTCCATGTTGGGTCACTGTGTTCCAGCACTTCTCTTATGTCATCCATAGAACCATCTGCAACGAGTTGAGCCAAAATGGATGACCCCACAAACATGATTTTGATGCCACTGTCAATGAAGACTTGCTTCTTTTTGGTGGTGAACCAGTCACTGGGGACAGCATCAAACATGGAGGAAGGTTCCTTGATGGTTGCACCAGGAACTACCACACTGTGCAGGAGGAAAGAGTCCTCAGAGTGAGGAAAAGAGTGGGGGAGATTAAAGCCAGGTGGGAGATGATAGATTATCTCTACAGTGAGTGTGGCCAAAGGGGATATGATCCCTGACTGGGGCTTCACTGTGTAATGGGTCTTGATCAGTGGCTGAAGCCTGAAGGCCACTGGCATGGTGTACATAACATTGCGTAAGGTGATCCGGCCATGACATTTCTGACCTGGTTCAACCCTGATTAGAACTATGTTTGATGGGTCTAATCTTATGAGCCTGTCCATGTTTTTTCTGCTACAGGCTTAGAGCTTAGTCTTTTGTTGTTTCACAGTCACTCTGATCTATGTTTTATGGCAGATTCTTGGTGGGTTTGGAAGGAAAAGCCAAAAAAAAAAAAAAAAGCAAGAGACATGAAGGGGAAGAGAAACTGAAAGGTAAGTGAAGGAGAAGGTTTGATGGTTGTATTTTCATATTAAGGAAGAGGTAATGAAAGAATGGGTAGAAGGGGCCGGCTCTACTAAGAGCGTGACAAGTGGTGGTGTAAAAAACAATGGTGACTTATTCTATTCGGCGTCTGATCTGCATAACTAAGAAAAACACGGTTGTATAAGTTAAAAGGATCATAACCAATCTCTCTGTAATTCTGCTGCGCATCACTTTCAGTGTAAAGGGCCATTGTTGTTAAGTGGGACTTTTTGCCTTTTAATTAAGAATCGTGACGTTTGGTGATAATATTATATAGTTGTTTGTTGCGACAAGGAAGTATAAAATTCTAATGCTTTCAAGATGCTTTTTTTTTTCCTTCCCTTTCAGTCCTTGTTTTTTTATACGTATTCCGGGACATTCAGCCAGTCACATTTGAAAATGAAATTGTTTATGAGCTCTAGTGTGAAGAAAGATGCTAATTGTCTATCACTTTTTTGTTGAATAAAATCCGTAAGTGTACAAGTCGTAAACAACTGATAAATAGAGCACCATTTTCAAAGAGAAAAAAAATATGCAGCATTTTTAAATTTTAACCTTTTTATAAATTATCATTATGAATTTTAAATTTTTTTTAATTAGTCTTTAAATTTTAATTAATATGTCAATAAATTTTTATATTTAATTTAAATCATTAATTCATTAACGATGATATTGCATAACAATATCTTATCCGTATTAACATTTTTTAAATTATTTATTAATTTATTTATTAAAATTTGATTATAAATACATTTTGTTATTACAAAATAAATAAAAACAAATTTTGTTTTAAAATAATTTTTTTTAATTTTGTAAGGAATAAATATATTTAAAATTAAATTTTAATAAATAAATTAATAAACAATTCTTAATTAATGTTAATATAAATAAAATGATATCATGTAATATTATCGTTAGTGAATTAACTGATTCAAATTAAACATAAGAATCTATTGGAACATTAATTTAAAGTTTAATGACTAATTTAAAAGATTTTAAAATTTTTGGTGGTAATTTACAAAAAGTCAAAATTTAAGAAGTCTCTATACTCTTTTTTGAATCAAAATAATAATATAGAAAAAATTAAAAGAAATGAAAAAATAATAAAACAATTAATAAAACCAATAAGACTAAAAAGATAGAGTTTAACCAAGTATTAAAGACTCAGGATTAGGAATTTACTACAATTACCCACCATGATGAATATTAATTCTCCTTTATTAACGATTAACTATATATTTTAAGACATTTTATCCAAAATTATTTAAAGTCCAATCGCTTGACACTAAAAATGTGTTACAACTAAGTCAACTTCATTCTCATGACAATTAAATTAGTTAAAACTCATTAAGTTATATGATATCCCATTAATTCTCGAAGGATTAAGCCTATCTCTAGATCTTAATTAATTCCCAATTTCAATTCCTAGATTATCAAGTATTAGACTTCATCTCTTGATCCTTCACCTAACACCTAAGATTATGCAAGTACAACATACCCCAAATATTAAGAACACGAGACGAAAAGAATTAAAATAATAATAATTATCTCATTAACAAAGAGAAAAATCAAATATTCAACATAATAAAATAAAGAGTTTCATCGTAACTCTAGAAAAATGGGATTTAGCCAAACATGACAATTAAAGCACAAACAAGATCAATAGATGAAGAGACAATTATGATTCTATCTAAGAAAATAGAAAACAAAAAGGAAGAGGAAGAAGAAAATTAGATGTCTTCAAAAATTGTCTTCTTTCTCCTTGAACTTGTCTTCAAACCCATGCCTTCAATTCTTGGTATAAAAGCTGCCCAATCTTTTCATCCTTACTCTATTTATAGGATATTTAACCTAATAGAGATGTATCATGCATTTAATCTCCATACTTAGTCCTCAAGTAATATATTGATTGAATTTAGGAAATTAAATTTAGGAAACTCAATCTCTTTAATTGTTCCCCAAGTAATGTAAAGATCTTAATTGCATTTAGGAAATCAAATTTAGGAAACTTAATTTTCTTTTATTAAAGACTGTCAGATTTTCATCATTTTCTCTTTTTATTTTTGTCTTCCTTCAAATAATAGAATTAGCCTTTGGGGTCAACAAAAGAGTTGTTGTATTTTCTGTTAACTTTCTAATACCGCAAAAATCACGTCAATCTGATCTCTGTAACTCAATATATGGTCCAAATACAACAATATAATCAAGAAATACAAGATAAATTCGATATTATAACAAACACTTTGCTCTTCAAGGATCCTTATCCAATCTTTAATTATTATTATCTTCAAGTTTTCACATCCAATTGGGACTTTAGATGAGACACAAGACTTGGATAAGATATCTCAAAACTTTATCTTCATGATCTCCTTATTTTATCCAAAATTCTATAGATTTATCTTGAAAATTAGAATATTAATAAAAGATTAGGGGAAGAGACAATTATCTAAAACTCAAATAATTAAAATTAAATAAAAACTAAATAAAATTATTAATAAATAAACCCAAAGATGTGTGTATTTTTACACTCATCAAATACCTTCAAACTTAAACATGTCCTCATGCAATAAAATCAATGAAATTAAGCTCTACTAAAGGTGAAACTTTTCCTTTTAGATAAATGCAAATGCAAAGTTTGTGGTTCTCAAAGCCTTTCAATAAGTAAAAGCCTTTTCAAAGCTTGAATGATCAATCACTCCCTTATATATCCATGCCCCACTCAAATATAGATCAACAATTAAGATAAATTTTTTTATCAAAATACTTCCACAAAACTCAATGCTTTCTTAATGATCACAAGTATACTTAGCAACTCCTAATCACCTCCCCAAGTCACTAGGCAAGATTGTTACCCAATTCTTTACTAATTCAAGTCTACCCCAAGCTAAAGACCAATTATTCATTTTTTTCTTTTTTTTTCTCTTTTTCAAAAGTTTGGTGCGACAATGTCCGAGTTTACGGCTTATCACTGGCTCTTATTCACCAAATGGAACTTAGACGCAACAAATATCCAAGTTTACAGCTCATCATTGGTCTTCATAAGCTCTTCCCTTTTCCATTGACTTGCTTAACTTTCACCACCCCAAACTTATTCTTTTATAACTTAGGTGGTAAAAACATCTTATTTCAAATTTTCTCAAATTCCTTAGCTTAGTGATTCCTAGAACTAGCTTCAAAAAGAGTAGAAGAATTTTCCAAGGTTGGGGGAGATTCCTAGAAAACTACATCATAACAAGAATCATTTTAAGAGCTAAAAACTTAGTGAAATAGGCTTTTTAGTGCAAATTTCTTGATTGCCAACATATATCAAGTGGACATGAACAAATTCGGGAACTCTTTTTTCACTTTTGCACTCGTCAAAGCCAAATTCAAAACATTCATCAATGCAATGTGCATTAATCTCAAAGGGGTTTATTTACTATTTTTTTAGATTTTTCAAAATTTTTCAATTTTTTTATTAGCTGACAGTATTTACATCTCCTTACAAACGTTTTGAACTCGGGAAGACACTTAAGCCGACTCAATAAACACTAAGCTATCAACACAATTCACAAAATACAAAAAGCAAGAATATAAAGAAAACAATGAAAAGAAAACTTGGGTTGTCTCACAAGAAGTACTAATTTAAGGTCTTCAGCTTGACCCATGAAAAAAATATTCTTATCTTAGTCAAAGGTATCATGAACTATTCTTATTTTTACTAAGAGAAGATCTATCAAATATTTAGCACATGAAAATGCGTACCTGAGAATGGTATGATTTGAAGATTTTAATTCAAGGAATGCATACCTAAGCATAGGAAGAAGAAGTTTGAATTCTACCTTAGGAGCTTCACTCTTAATGACTAGAGGTAGAGTGATTTTGACTTGCTCTTACTCCTCAAAGTTTGGTCCTTGTCAATAGGGAGTGAATGGACTCAATTCTAATGATGGACCATAAGCCACAACTTCTTCATCCTCCTTTTCAATTGTGGTACTGTGCTCCAGACATGAATTAAGAGGTTCCGTTGGGTATTCTTCATTGTACACCTCTTGATCAAGCTCATAAGTAACATCATCCTCTAAAAAGAGATTTTCCATAGTTGATTCTTTGAGAGCATCGAATAAATTAATCTTGGCCTTATCTTCAACCTCTTCCCTATTCTTTTGTTTTTCACCATCATGTGAACACTCAAGTTGACCAATTTGATATGCTAGCATCATTTGGTTGTGAACAATTTGATCTTCTAGCATCATGTGGTGTGTATCTAGTTGGTCTAGCCTTGATGTGATTTGTTAGAGAGCTTCACCTTGTTCTTGAATTTGTTGTTCAATGACTTGAGTTTGTTGTTGAATGGCTTGAGTTTGTTGACTTTGAGTGGCTATAAAGTTCTCCATGAGGATCTCTAAATTTGATTTCTCACTTTCTGGTGGTTGTTGGTAAGACATTTGAGCATGAGCACCCCATTGTTGGAAACTTAGTGGTGGTCTAGCAATTGGGTGGTGCCTTTGAATTTGTTGATTCTCCCAAGGGAAATTGGTGCAATGGCTCCAACCAAGATTATTTGCTTTAGAATATGGGTTCCTTTGAGTTTTGAAATTGTCTAACTTCTTAATGAAAGCATCGGGTTTAGCATTATGTGTAATCAATGGATCTTATATGCCAGCTTCCAAAGACATGACAAAGTATCTAAAAAGAAAAAATAAAGAAAAAAAACAAATGAAAGTAAAAAAAACTAAAATAAAAATAAAATGCTTAAATTAATCAAATCACTGATCGTTCAATATCAACATCGATCCTTGTTAACAGTGTCAAAAACTTGTTGTACTAAATCAGCAAGTGCAGAGGTCGTAAACAAGTAATAAAGTGATAAGTAGAGTATCGTTTCCACAAGGATCGTATGAATACCAAATTATGACAATTTTAATTATTTAGGTGAATAAAAATAACAATATAGAATAAATTAGAAGAAATTAAAAAGCAATAAAACAATTAATAAAATTAATAAAACTAAAAAGATAGAGCTCAACCAAGTATTAAAGACCTAGGATTAAGAATCTACTACAATTACCCACTATATGAATATTGATTTTCCTTTAGTAATGATTAACTATATTTTTGAAGGTTGTCTATCCAAAATTATTTAAAGCTCAATCTCAGTACTAAAAACGTGTTAAAACTAAAGCAACCACATTCTCATGACAATTAAATTAGTTATAACACATTATATTCTATGATATCTCATTAACTCTAGAAGGATCAAGTCTATCTCTATGTCTTAATTTCCAAGTTCAATTCCTAGATTATCAAGCCTTAGACTTCATCTCTCGATCCTTCACCTAACACCTAAGAGCATGCAATTATGGCCGGCAACATACTCTAAGCATTAAGAATACTAGGAAATAATAAAATAATAATAATTATCTCAATAACAAAGAAAAAAATCAAATATTCAACATAATAAAATAGAGTGTTTCATCCTAACCCTAGAAAAAGAGATTTAACCAAACATGGCAATTAAAGCACAAACAAGATCAATAGATGAAGAGACAATCATGATGTTTTATAAAAAAAATAGGAAACAAAACGGACAAATAAGATCAATAGATAAAGAGACAATCATGATTCTATCTAAAAAAAAGATGTCTTAAAAAAATTGTCTTCTTTTTCCTCGAACTTGTCTTCAAACACTTACCTTCAATCCTTCGTATAAAAGCTGCCCAATCTCTTCATCAGGTGTATTGTGCATTAAATCTCCTTACTTGTTCTTCAAGTAATCTTAATTGGTTCCCAAGTAATGAAAAAATATTGATTGGATTTAGGAAACTAAATTTAGGAAATTCAATCTTCTTAATTATTCCTTGAGTAATGAAAAGATCTTAATTTGATTTAGGAAACCAGTTTTTGAAAACTTAATATCCTTTTATTAAAGGTTGCCAGATTTTCTCCCTTTCTCACTTTATTTTTTTTGTCCTTTAAATGATAGATTTAGCCTTTAAGGTCAACAAAAGAATTGTTGCATTTTCTGTTAACTTTCTAACATTGCAAGAGTTGCATCGATCAATATATGGTCCAAATACAACAACATGATCAAGAAATATGAGATAAATTCGAGATTGCAACAAACTCATTGCTCCTCAAGTATCCTTATTCAATCTTTAATTATTATTATCTTCAACTTATCACATTCAATTGAGACTTTGGATGAGACATAAGACTTGGATAAGATATCTCAAAACTCTATATTAATTATCTTCTTATTTTATCCAAAATCTTCTAGATTTATTTTGAAAATTAGAATATTAATAAAAGACTTAAGGAAGAGACAATTATCTAAAACTCAAATAATTAAAATCAAATAAAAATAAATTTTTTTTAATAAATAAATCTAAAGATGTATGTAATTTTACACTTATCACTTTTTCATTCACATCTCTCACATATATTTAAGTGACAAAATTAAAGTATAAGTATGTAAAAAATAAGAAAATGTCAATTATAATCAAATAATAAAAATTACATATATATGTATATATAAAAAATAATATGCATATAAGTGTATATTTATATCATAGCCGTAGTGTGAATTAGTTCAAGATGGTATTACATTTAGTTTGGCCATTTGGGAAAACATTCCCGTGTGACCGACAAGAAACATAATCATTTTATATACCAAGTCTGAGTGCGCAAGGTAGATATATGTTTTGGGGTTGTTAATCTATTAAATATTGTGATATTGCTTTCTGCTTAGTAGTACAGGAGTACTAGTGATTTTGTCTATTACTATGATGGGCCGAGCAGCCTAATATCAGATCCCTTCTAAATTGTAATTGTTTGCAATTTTGCACTGTCATACCCTCATTTGGTTTGGGGGCACAAGGAGAACCATTCTCTCTACTCTGGGTGGCGTTTTCAATACAACAACTTCAGGTTGTTGTTTCCATGCAACAACAAAAAATCATGTTGATCTCTAGAAAAAACAGTTCAGTAGTGGAGATAAATGACCTATAACTTTTTTTATATCTAAATTGTATATACAAGAAATTTTATATATTTTTTAAATGATAATATTTATTTACACACAAATTCATACATAGAAAAGTTAGATCGCTTTTTTAATAGATAATTGTATATATAAAATTTTTTATAAATTTTATAAATTTTAATTAATAATATTTATATATATTTAAATTTATATTTAAACTTAGTCGATCACTTTTTTTTATTTTTATACATAACTATACATATAAAAAATTTATAAATTTTAACTAGTAATATTTATATACATCATTTGTACAAACATTTATCCAAATAAAATAAAAACGAAAGAAAAATGGAAAAAGAGAAGGGAAAACCGCTGATTTGCAGTAAAAGGGGCTGTGGTATGCATTCAACATGCTTGTTGTATGCTAAACGCCTCCCTCTACTCTGTTTTGAGCTATTCAAAATTGCAGGCAGTTGGCATTGCACAGCACCTTCCTTTCCTTCAATTCTAATACGTTGATCAGTTCTTATTTTTGGGCTAAGACAGTGTTGATCAGTTCTACTGCTCTCATTTGTTGCTGTTCCTTTTTTTTTTTTTACTGGAAAAAAAGGAGGATAAGCATAAAGCAGTAGTAGACAAATATAAGAAGGATAAGCATAACTATTGGAGTTATAATTTTGCATAACTGTACAAGTAAATTTATTTGAGTTTAGAAGAAATGAAGTTTGAGACTTTATATGGAGTTACCTAAATTAAGATCGATCCACTTGTTTTGTGCATAGTTGTAACTATAGAATTTTCTAGATAGCATAACTCTAGCAAGAACATAGAAAAAGAAAAAAAAATCAATAACCCTCCTTTGGATGATGGAATTTGAATTGGAACACATAATTTTAATTTTAATTTCAATTCTTTCATAATTAAAATTGGTTCAGAATATTAAATTTTAGGTTTGAGTTTATCAAAGATTTTTTTTACGAGAAAGATAAAATATCACATTAATAAAGGCTTAGCAACACTTAAAAATTGAGCAAGAAACATTAAATTTAGTAAAAGAAAGAAACAAATATAATCTAAGCTCTGAACTAAAATATGAAAGAAAGTTATGCTCATTACCCAAAGATTATCCCTTACTAAGCATCTTTCTAAATGGAAACCCACACAAACAGTGTTGCAGTTTAAAGATTGTATCTCATTCCCTCTCAAAATAGATCTAAATATCTCATCTATTTGTAAGATCGTGAAAATAGAAAGAGTCACAGAGGGACTCATAAAAACCACCCAAACAGAAAGAATAAAAAACACCTAAAAAGGGACAAATGACAATAAAAATAAGTCATATTGAGCAAATTATTAAAAAAAGATATAAAAACATAAAGAGTTTTTAAGACAATATGGGTTGTTGTTAGAGGAAAAAGACAACCCTACTGCTTCAAAGAAATCATGAAAAAAATGGATATTAAGCTTCAAAGAAACCGTGAAAAAATGGATATTAAGAGAGAGAGAGAGAGGGTTTTGGGTTTATCAAAGAATTAGAATATAAAATTATAATTTTAAATTCAATTCTAATTCTATTATATAAATGTATGATTCAATTTTTTTAAAAAGTATTTAAAAATTAAAAAATTAAAAAAATAACACAATAATAATTTTTAAGTATTATAGTCATATTTTTTTATCATAAAGACTTTTTTATGAAAATTATTTGTCAAAATTTTTTTAAAACATAGGAGTTTAGCCAATTTTTATATTATAATAAATTTTTTGATAAAAATATTAAATTTCAATAAATATGATTATTGAATAATAAATGATAAAGAGAGACTTTAATTTTAAAGTTTTAGAATTGATATAATGGTTAAGATTTAAGAAAATTTATGCTAATTGTTTTCTAATTCCATGAAATTAGATAATAGAATTACAATTCTAATTCTAAGTGGTAATCTAAACATAAAAATTAAAATTAAGAGACCTAATTTTAATTTTAAATTCT
This sequence comes from Ormosia semicastrata, assembly GCA_029884595.1. Taxonomy (NCBI): domain Eukaryota; kingdom Viridiplantae; phylum Streptophyta; class Magnoliopsida; order Fabales; family Fabaceae; genus Ormosia; species Ormosia semicastrata. The sequence continues at coordinate 7,648,689 of JAQQTO010000036.1, read as the reverse complement.
AATTTTATACTCAATTTCAAGTGCGAAACGAGCATAACTAGAAAGTGTTTCACACAACTCTAAAATGAGAAATTATTGCGTAATCCTAGTGCACTCAAGTTGGGTGTACTAAACTAATCACAATATTAAAAGATAACTATTATAAGTAATTTTTCACCAAAAAATTTCACAAAAAACCACTATGGTTAATTAATAGATAATCTTAATTAACTTTAATAATTAATATTGTAATTAGCCTATAGTACACTAAACTTTTTTTTACGAGAAAGAAAATTCATTCATTACCAACAAAGGCCAATAGCACTTACAAATTGAAAATGATACATCAAATTTAGGGAGAAAAAAAAACACAGTTTACACTATAAACTAACCAATAATTTGTAGATTTGTTTCTTTCTCGAAAATTATCGATGTCTAAGCATCTTTTACAGTGAAAATCAACACGAAAGGTACTGCAACTTAAAGAGTGTATTATGCCTCTTCTCAAAATATATCTGAAACTCTCCCTTACCTACAACCATCAGGATACAATTAACCACAAGGAAACTAATAGAAGACATCCTAAAAATTGAAAACAAAACATTCATAAAAAGAACAACAAAGTCATGTGATTTGCCATTCAGAGAAGCAGATTTGGAAAACTAAACTCAAACTTTACCAAAAAGCAATTTTTTTTTTTAAAAAAGCAAACACAAACAAAAGAAAACGAGAGAGTGAGGCTACCACCAAAGGACACTCATAAAAAGGAGGCTTATAATGACAGAGAGAGAGAGAGAAGGGGGGAGGGAGGGAAGTTAGGGTTTTTATGAGAAGGAATTTAACTTGAGTATTATAAGTGGCAAGAATTTTTCCACTAAAACAAGAAAAAAAATTTAAAAAAAAAACATTGCATTTAAGGTGGCATTAAATGAAGTTCCTGCGCATGTTACTATTCCCACTCCTTTTACTTGCTTTTTCTTGTCTAGTAACTGTCATATATATTGGATTTTCTATTAGATTATCAAAATGAGCTAACTCAGCCCATTCGGGTCAACTCACCATTGGTTGCTCACAAAGTGAGTTGGGCCGAGTTGGCTCACTTTAGTGAAGGGTCGAAACTTGGCTAACTTGGCCCAACCTATTAGGATTGGTGGGTTAAACGGGTTGACCCACTTATATTTTAAAAAATAGAAAAATTAAGAAAATATAAAAAACACAGAAAAAATACAAAAATAAAAAATAAAAAAATAAAAGAGCACAGAAAAGACATTGGCAGACGACGCAAACTCATAGGTCGTGGTGGGTTGTTAGGTGAGACATTATGACGAGGAACTCGTGCCATGGTGGGTGCGACACTGCGATGCCGACTTGCGATTCGTTGTGGGTGCAAATTGCAACACGGACTCGTGGTTCGTGGCCAGTGTGACACTGTGACTCGTGATGGGTAGCTGGGTGTGATGTTGTAGTGATGACTCATGGTGGGTGGTTGGATGCGACACTGCAATGCGACTCAGTTGGTGTATGCGAGTGAGTGCGACTATGCATTTGTGGTTGGCAGGGCTGACGACGGCTGACTGATGGTGGCCGCTGGTGGAGGAAGATCCAAAAAGAGGGAGAAAAGGTGTGAAAGGGGAGGAAGGATATATTAGAAATTGGAATGGCTAAGGCTTTGAAGTGAAATGTGAATATTTTTCACCTTTTATGAGTTTTTTTAATAATAATTAAAATCCGATTTAGCTCTCCTCCTACCCGGCTTGACCCTACTTAAACTGTGAGTCATATTGACACAAGATCTTTGTGAGTGATTTTTTGCCAACCCAACCCATCATTTCTAATGGGTTATACGGATTGGCTCACAAGTTCTAATTCACTTTCACAACTCTAGTTTGAAGGCGTAACAAAAAAATAAAATAAAATAAAATAATAATTAAGCATGTTTTAATAATATAAATGGCTCAAATCAAAGGAGTACCACAATTTGCTGTCAAGAATTGGACATTATACTTTTACTTATATATGAATTAGTTTAACAGTAAATGTGAATTATATCAATGTTTTTTAATATTAGTCAATCTTTACAATAAAAAAAAAATCATGATAAAATAAATGCAAAAGAGATAAATGTTATATAATAATATAAGTAGCATTACTTTTAAGCGTTGAATTATCTCATATAAGAACTTGAATATATTTATCAATATAAGTCTATAGCACTTGAATTAACAAGAATTGATGAGATTCAAATTAAGTTATTAAGATAAAAAAAGGCCTTATTCTTATAGGAGATGAATTGCTTTTTAAAAGTAATAATATTTACATAATTATTGTAATTATATATATGTGGTATGCAACTATAGATGTAATTATGCATATAGACGCTTTTTAGTTGAGTTTTTACAAGAAAAGAAGGTGGTTTTTTTTTCCACATAAAAATTAGTGGGTTACATTACTCTTTCAATTCCACCTCCCAACCAACTTAAAATTCTTATACACTCTTAAAGTATTACTCTTAATAATTTTGTAATTATATAAATTTAATTTAATAATATTCTATTTTTCAATCTAACAGATATATGGTTATTCAATCGCACGTATCATATTTTTACTAGAAGAGAGTATTACTCTCATACTACACAATACTTTATCCCAACCAAGAGGCATGCATGATACATATGCATGCGTTCAATTGCCCCTTTGATTTTGTTCCATTCCATTTACACAGTAAAGCGGCGGGTATATTAATTTAGCCCTTTTTTTGGTAGGTGAGTATATTTATTAACCCTACAAATTTTTAAGAGATCTCAAATTCGATATTTTGCAAATTAATTAGAAAATAGAAACGATCAGCAGTGTCATACAGCAACAATTACTTAAGTTGATTTCTTTACACTATTTTCGCCAAGCTATCAACACACACTTTGTGTAATACATTAACCTACAAAATAATGTTTTTCCCTTCATCATTTTGAAGTGTTTAAGGTGTTTAGAAAATTTTTCATGTACTCTTCAAATCTATATCTTGATGGCTTTCAAGTTTCAACAACTTAAAATGCATCACTGAAGTAAACAGACAGCATAGAAACTATATATTTTCTCCGTCTCCATGACATGTTGAAAAGCCACACCAAGGTTAATAGTTGATCCATTGTCATCGTTTTTTCAAACTTTTGAGTTTTAATTATTGGCTGATATAAAAGGATCTTTCTCTTTCACCAACACAGTCGCTCTCTGTAAATTGTGAACTGCAACATCCATTTCATTGTTGTGAGAGTGATACTATGCAACTGTTTTGGTTGAATTAACAGTATAAACCGTAGTACTTGTTTTGACGTATTGCACGTCTTTGTGTGTGTTATGGTAAATGGCAAACGCCACAAGAAACAAAGATTGTATCTTCTTGTCGAGAAAAAGATATGGAATAAAGAATATTTTGAGAGTCTCACAGACGAGGACAAATAATGGTCTTAATGGACAATTGAACATTGGGCAAATCAATAAGAAAAAAAAAACTTAGGTGTTGCCGTCGACAGTAGTGAGTAAAGTAAGTAAGCCATGTTTAAAGAAAAAATAATGAACGTATTTCGTACATGTAATTTTTTTTAAAGAAATTTGTTTTTTCAAATTGTAAAGTTTTTTTTTAAATATAATGCATAGAAGTATATATATGTTTTTAATTATAAATTTAAAATATATAAAGTGTTTAAAAAATGCATGCTAATAGAGATTTTTTTTTTAATTATAAAATTTTAAAAATAAAGTATTTGAAAATAAAATAATGTATACAAGTAAAATTTTTTTAATTTATAAAGTTGCAAAAACATTAAATTCTAAAAAGTTAATGTATGCAATTTTTAAAAAAAAAAATACAACTTGCTAAAAGAAACATTCAATTCAAATGCAAGATGTATGTAGTGCCTCATTGAACGAATCACTATGTGCATCCAGCATTTTATTGCATAGAATGCATGCAACATATAAGTTGTGCCTCAATAAAGTGAAGCACTATGTGCATGTTGCATTCTTGCATAGAATGCATGCAACCTGTAATTGTGCCTCGTTAAAATTGAGTTATAAATGTTAGATGATTTTTTTTTAATATGTGTGGACTAATATAATCACTAATTTTTTAAAATTTAAATTAATTGAATATTAAATATTGTGAAGCATCAATTATTTAGTCTATTTGTAATCAATTTTGTTATTAAGCTCCAATAAGTACTTAAACTCATGTGAATAATATTGCTTTGAGTTTGTGAGTTTTGTGTATGAGTTTTTTATGATTGGTATAAATTATATTGTAAACACAAGAAGAGACACATATTCTCATCTTATATATATATTATATTGATACTCAATTTTTGATGCTACAAAGGTTTTAATAGTTTCTTTTTTACACATACGCACTGTTCGTGATTTCTCTTTCAAGATCTGTATGATAGCCTCATATATGTCATTTATAAGTAATTCTATAATCTAATCTCTAGTATATTATATTTTATACATGTCATAATTTGCGGTTAAATGAATCTAAAAAATTTTGATATGTTGTTATCTAATTTTATTGAATTAAGAATTTCATCAATTGGTATTAGAGACAATTTAATTCTAATTATATTATAAATTATTTTTGTTGAGATTGAAAATTTTGGTTAATTCAAGAACATCATTTATTTTTTAGAATATTAATCAAAACCCAAAATTGATTTCGAATCCCATTGTTTGAAGTTTTGGCAATTTTTTTTAAAAAGGATCCACTCATGGTTTTTAAGCCAAAATTCTTTCTTTCTTGTTTCTTGCTAATTAACGTTGATTGGTGAGAATATTGGTTGCCATCATTACAGAAGCATTTAACTTTCACCTAATTTGATTCAATAATTAAGTACTATGGAGGATTGTAAGTAATTTATCTCGTCTCCTTAATCGGGTGGATTAGTTTTCATAGCGCCATTGATTTGAAAGTTATATTTTTAGTGAATTTAAATATTCTTAACATAATTAGTTTTGAAATCTCACTAAAGGTGAGCACGGGAATTGTTTGAACACAATTTAGTCCTCATTATTATTATTATTTTTCAATTTTGTTTTGATGGAATAGTTATAGCCATCAATGCATAGGCAAAACCATACTCAGACCGTATATATTTGCATTGCCGCTATTGTAACTTGCGTGATAGCATTATGGGCTTTGAATGTGCATATAATTTGATGGTGCATATAATTTGTGAAATTGTCATATATGTGAAAATCTAATGCAAAATATATAATTTATTATAACTTGATGACAAAATTAAGGTTTATGATATATTGCACACTCTCAAATGTAACTTAATTTAGATTTAGATTCTTAGATAAATTTTTGGAGTTCTTTTATGGATATAATATTGCATAATGTGTTACAAATTATTGTACTTTTGTAAAATATTGCGCAATTTGATTCAAAAAGTTGTTTTGGAATACTTAAAGTTGTTTTAGACAATTTTGCTCACATTTGTTATTTGGATAACAATCTCACATTGAATACTCAGGGTTCTTGTGGCCACATTAATATGAAGAACTATTTTATTTAAAATAGGTTTCTATATTATTTAAGTGGGAGATTCTTGGACTATTTTTTTTAAATATGTGTGGACTAGCATAGTTATTAATTTTTTAAAACTTGGATTAATTAAATGTCAAATATTGTGGAGCATTTATTGTTTAGTCGATTTGTGATCAATTTTGTTATTTGGCTCTTATAGACACTTAAACTCATTTGAATAATGTTGTTTTGGGTTTATAGGTTGAGTGTATGAGTTTTATATGATGAGTATATTAACTCATATTGTAAACACAATGAGAGACTCATATTCTCATCATATATATATTATGGTTGTTCATCCACTATATGTATTATGAAGGATATTTTCTCTCATCTACATACATTGTCATTTTCTCTCAATATTAGTAATTTTATAATTCAATCTCTAATATATTATATTTTATATGTCATAATTTGAGATTAAATGAATTTAAGAAATGTTGATATATTGTTATCTAATTTTATTGAATTAAAAGTTTCATCAATAAATACTTCATTGAGTGTCTTACATACTTTTGACATGGATTAAAACTAAAGACTGAGTATTTGTTTGAATCTCAAGAATTAATTGTTCTAGTTAGTTCTGTTGTTTGACATCAATTAGGAATTATAATTAAAAAAAACTATGTCGTGGGTTTGAGCTGTAAAATGGAAAATAACTTTCCATTTACACTAAAAAATGTATATTATGACAATTGTTTTAGGTATATTACGATGGTTTATATTACCAAACTATTTTGAGTGAAAGATGAATTCTGATTCATCAGTTTATATACAAAAGCTTATATACATGAAGATGTAGGTGTGAAATACTAGATGGTGCATACATATACTGTATATGTACTATATAAGAGCTTTAACAGCTCTAAACTACCTACCTAACCTCATATTATTTGACGTGTGTAACTGAATTACATAGCTCAGGTTGCATGCATAAAGGTGTATGAGGCATTGGTGGAGACTCAATAGCTTGTGTTGGTAATGAAGAATCATCCTATATTGGTGGTAAAATCCTCCACAAGTTGGGATGTATAAATTAACAAGGCCCAACTTGATGATGTCTTGAAAGTGAGTGGGATACAGTGCCTTAGTAAACACATTAGCAAGTTGTGAGGAGGAAGGAATGAGCAAAAGATTGAAAAGTCCTGCCGAAGTTTCATCCTAACAATATGACAATCCACCTCAATATGTGTTGGCTTTCGGCAAGTATATCGAATCACACAAGTAATATAATAGTGAGAACAAATATTGTTTTATAAGGGATTGAGAAGTTGTCAAATACCAAATTCACCAATTAAACACTATCTAGACTACACAAAGAAATGATGAAAAATAAAATCGTATAGGTTAAGGAAATTAACAAATAACAATGTTTTTTTCTGTAGTTTGTAGAATGAATGAAATTTTGTGATGAAACACTAATGCTAGAAGTGTGAAGGGTTGATTTCACTTGATCTTTCTGTTGATTTCATGAATTCTTGCTAAATTTAGTTCAATTCCACCAATGGATTACAGGAAAACACTTAATTAGTCAAAACTCAATTCCTTGGTGAATTAATCTTCTTTTAATTACTTAAATTAAGCTAATTCCTTAGTTAACCCAAACATCAAAAAGGATGATTAAGCATAATATTCGTAAACAAATTACACAATCACAAAATCTATTCCTAGATTATTGCTAGATCATGGCATTCATCACAAGAAACATATATAGTATATAAAGGGATTTTCCAATCCTCAACATACCCATCAAAATAATTTATGGTTGATCAAGTCATAGAGGCATTAAAATCAAACATAAATACTCAAATAGATGAAAGAAAACTAAGATTAAATAAGAATCTACTACATTAACATCCAAAACAAGCTACATCTCCCCCTAGTAAGGAAAAATTTAGCTACTCAGAAAAAGAGAAAGAAAAGGAAAAAAAGGACAGAAAAACCATATAAACCGTCCAAGGAGAAGAAAGAATGAGTCAATCTTCAAGATCTATCCTCTTTCAAACCTTAGATCTCACCCACACACACTCCTTCTCTCTAGAAAATGGAAGTAGAATAAAAAGTCCTCTAAAAAATGCCTAAAAATTACTTAAAATGTGAAACATAGTGGGCTGGTTTCGTTGCTGATGTCACAGCTTCACACAAAAAGTACTGTTTAAGTGGTTAACTCACAATGCTGAAGCATCACGACCTCAATTATATCAATGTATTGTGGTTGAGAGCACGACATTGTGGCCTAGCTAAGTGATGCCACAGTGTCACACTTGACTTAAGCATTTTGCTTCCTTTCCTCAATCTAGGATTCAATGATGTTTCTAATTCTTTTCTCTTATGCCTTTTTGAGGTCCAAAACCTACATAACAAAAGTTGGAAATCAACATTAGAGTGTGTAAACTAGAGAATGAATTAATAAAAAAGAATTTTTTCTTTCTTTCAATTTACTCAAATTTTCAATCCAAGAAACAAACCACAAAACATTCTAAACTCAATCCAAAACATTCATAATTAGACACATAATATGGACTAACAATGCTAATTCATGTTATAAATTAGGCTTAATAACTCTGTTTTATAGAGTTATCACACCCCTAAACCTAAACTTTTGCTAGCCTTTTAGCAAAACAAAGCGTCATAAGCAAGGACACCACATCAAGTACCAAGAGTGTATACGTTTATCCTCCTAATCAAACAAGGTTGGAGCTCAATAATACCATAGTCCAAGAATCATCCACATCCTTAAAGAATCAATCATGACTTCAACCAAAGTTAAATATCATACATCTCCCACTTTCGTGCTTTCACTCTAAGCATCCAACACGTATGCATTCTATTCCAACTACATATATGCATCTCAATACATCTTTACGTGAGCTCATGCAAATTCTATTCCTCAACTACACTAAATTTATACCCAAAGATCATTAGCAATTTTATTCATCACATCAGCAAGATTTATTATTTATTTATTTACCTTTTTTTATCTTCTTTTTATTCATTTCTTTCTTTGTAAAAGATGACTTGAATTTTGAATGACCGTGCACCTAATCCACACATCACTACTCTACACTCCTTACTAGACCATTCATCATCTTTTATTCATAATTTTTTTAGATGAATATTGTGACTAATCATTTCTCTAAGAAATTGTTACCCAAGACATAATTTCAAGAGAGATTCAAGCAATCAAGATGAAACATAAACATTCAATGCATGAGCACTTTTTGATATCTCTTCTAAGAATGTTTGCCACTTTTATTCCAAAATCCTACATATATGCAATGAAGCTACATGCATACGTAAATGGAAACAAGAGAGCTTCACATGCAAGCCAAGGATTATATGAAATTTTAATTTCCTATCAACCTAAGTCATTTCATGTTCCATGCTTTCATTGGATAGTCATCTCAAACAATTGGTTCACCAAGCTTTAACTTGTTATCAAAATAAGATAGGAACTTAATTATACAAAGATGTGATTTCTCAAACAAAAACCACAAGCACTTACACATAAGAGCTCAACCAACCCACAAAATTAAAAAATAAAAGAAGTAAAAGGCTAATCAACTAACAAAAAGAAAACTAGAGTAAAATAACTACTAACATATGATGTGTTGATAAAATACACACATCTTATGCTTGATTTGATATGAATTGAGAATAATTTTGTGAAGATTTATGTCATTCTAATTGCATATTTATGAGATTATCTTTGGTAATGTGAGTTTATATTTTCTCTATGATTTTAGGTTCAAACTGGATGATTTGACATAGTTTCATGAAGACTTAGATGGGTCCATTGCAAAGAAGTTGACCTTGGAACACATATAGCCCGAATTCATGGAATTCTAGACCTTTGTGCGGTAAAACAACCATATCTTGAGCTATAGAGGTCAAAACGAGCTAATTTAGATAGCATTGGAAAGATAAAGAGGAGAACTACAACTTTTATGAAGACTTCAAGAGAAAATTCCTACTCTAGAACCTTACATGGGATACCCCATGTGAGCTCATACGACCTCATATGATGTGTCAAGATCATTCCAGAGTGCCACCCTATATCACATGGGGTACCCCGTATACAAGTTAGAAGATGCATTTTAAGTTTCTTAATTTAAGTTTTTGATTTCTTGGGGATCAATTAAGGAGATTTAGTATAAAATACACATCTATTAGGTTAAATCTCCTATAAATAGAGCAAGGATGAGGAGATTACGCAGCTTTCACCAAGAATTAAAGGCAAAGGTTTAAGACAAGTTCAAGGAGAAAGGAGGAAATCATTGAAGACATCTTATTTTATCTTGAGCTATAGATCAAACTCCTGCAATAACAAAATCCAACAAATTAGCTGAGGTTTTACATCTTGCTTAGCCAAGAGATACATAAGAGTTGAATGGTTAGTGTAAACAATCACTTTAGATCCCACCAAATAAGAATGAAATTTATGCAAAGCAAAAACAATGACAAGCAATTCTTTTTTGGTGGTGGCATAGTTAAGTTGTGCATCATTTAGAACTTCACTTGCATAGTAAATGACATGCAAAACTCAATTGGCCTAAAACAACACTAACCCCAAAATCACTTGTATCACATATTAATTCTAATGGCAAGTTCCAATCAGGAGCAACAATTATAAGAGTAGAAACAAACTTTTCTTTCAAGGTATTAAAAGCAACAAACAAGCATAATCAAATAGAAAATATGCATCCTTAACCAGTAAGTTGCATACAATTTTTGAAAAATCTTTGATAAATCTCTTATAAAAAAACCCGCATAGCCAAGGAAACTCCTTATTCCTTTAACATTAGTTGGAGGAGGTAATTTCTCAATGATCTTTACTTTTGCTCTATCAACCTTAATGCCTTTTGAGGAAATGTGATGTCCAAGGACAATGCCTTCCATCACTATAAAATGACGTTTCTCCCAATTCAATGTCAAATTGGTTTCCTAACATCTGTTCAAAACTAACGAAAGGTTAGATAAGCATATATCAAATGAAGAACCAAAAACAAAAAAATCATCCATAAAAATCTCAATGAATTTTTGTATCATATCAGAGAAAATGAAAAGCATGCACCTTTGGAATGTGGCATGGGCATTGCAAAGTCTGAATGACAATCTCTAATAGGTAAAGACTCCATATGGACAAGTGAAAGCAAACTTTTCTTGATTCTCTAGGGCTACTACAATTTAAATGTAGCCTGAATAGCCATTCAAGAAGCAAAAAATGCATGACCCGCTAATCTCTCTAACATTTGGTCAATGAACTAAAATGGGAAGTGGTCTTTTCTTGTTACATCTTTTAGCTTCTAATAGTCAATGTAACATTCCAATATTTGTTATCCAATTATATCATCATATAAATGAATAACAAAATACTGACTATGCTACTTCTAACATACATCAACAATTAACTCATATCATTCATACACCATGAGTAAATATGGAGAGTCACGATAACCAAAAGATATATATATACATCACTGCCCTCAAGGCACATTGTAGATACATAACTTTTACAACAACGAAACTAGCATATTATTCAAGCTTTTTAATCAAAAAGTATATAACTATATTAATCTTCGTTCATCTTCTCCTTCCCTTTTGAGGAACTAACACCTGGATTTACATGACAACATAATTGGGGTGAGAAAACATATCTGAGTAGAAGTATTCTAATACCAGTATATAAGCATATACCAACAAATAATATACTCAATTATCAACTAACACTTCAATCACAGAAGCAAACAACATCTTCATCTCAGAGACACGCAATTGCCCATACAACTACAATGCATGAATATGTCATGCTAGCAACCGCTCATACAATTGTCATGCTATGCCAATTTTATGACTAATGTCAATGCCTATGCAATAATCCTAAACATGTAACGCAAAATGTATGAAATCATTTACAAGAACCCAGTTCTATGGTAATGTCATGAAATGCATGAGTCTTGAACAAAACAAAGGAAACCGCTTCCATATGCTTTGAACAAGCATTGGAAACCCAGCTCCAGCTATCCCACGGGGTGTGAAGGAAAGACTATCCTCAACTCATTACCATGATCTGGAAGGTATGTTACCTCTTCACTTACAATCACATATGATCACTCTCTCCAGGTAGTGAAGTCTCATCAACTACACGATTTTTAGCAATAATGACCTTTGTGATAGGAAAGATTGATTACCTTCTCATTCAAAATTATATTAGATCACCACAATGAGGACTCACCCTCATCAACATAGATAAGGAACAACAATAATGTCAATTACTACAATAACTAGCATGCCCATTGATTTACATTCCTAACTACCATCATGAAACACAATGATGTTAAATACAACGATAATTAACATACCAATTGATTTTCATTCATTTTAAAACCTCTATTAGAGTCTCCACACACTTTAGGGAACATGTATCAATGATCCCATCAAGTCAAGAACTTGAAAAATATCAAAAAATGACATTTTGAAAAGTCTTGGCTCAGACACGGCCCGTGTCAAATGACACGGCCCACCCCGTGTCCTACACTATGAACACTGTTCATAAAATCCCCTGGCAGAAAGGGACACGACCCACCCCGTGTCCTCATACACGAGCTGTGTCGCCCAACTAGAAGCCCTGCATCAACTCTGTAGCATGTGGTACTGTTCCATTAGTCATTTTCTTAGATTTTGGCTATTTCAATCCAATTTTTCAGTGATTCTAAGACCCTAATAAGTTCTCAAACGCATAGGAAATTATTAATCACAACCTTAAACTTCTTAAACCACTTTGATTTTACTCAGAACCAAAGATTAAGGATAAACATCCATTTCAAAACCTAAACCCCCAATTCTCCGCTCAAATGGAATTTGAGGCATACAAGGGTTGAAAATTCATTTTCATACACCCAACAACTCAAAAATAAGTCATCATCAAGTTCTATAACAAGATTCAAGCCCAAACAACCAAAAATAACTCAAAAACCTAAAATCACACATCAAGCTATAACTCAAGACAAGATGTAGAAAGTAGGAAAATGAGTTTAAGAATAAGATTTTCCCCTACCTCAATTCCTAGAAATGAAATCGGTTAACCTTTCCTCCGCAAAGCTAAGCTCTTTCTCTTGTTTTGATGAAGATCCTCCTCCATTGGTACCTGGATTCTCCTTTTCCTTTGTTTTCCCTGTGCAGCCGTGAGAAGAGAAAAGAAAAGTGAGACAAAACTCTCACTTTTGGCCTTAAATAGGCTAGCAACAGAAACAGGGTCGTGCCCTCTAATTTTAGTCACTTAAGTGACCAAAATTCACTCGAACAGTTAAGAACACTTAGTTATAACCAAACCAAGTTTTTCAACTTTCAAAATATTTAAAATAAATCCTAAAATTTATTAAAAATCTCATTATGCCATTTTCATATTTTTTCATATCTCCATTCTGATCAATGAAGTGGTTTCAGTTTCATTTTAACTTAACCTAATTTTGAGACAAATGTTATGCTGTATCTAGTTTATTGCTCCTAAAAAAGAGGAAGAAAAGAGGAGGAGGAGGTACTTGCCGCCTTTTACACCGGGTAAATCTTTTGTCTTGGGGTTAATCCTCTTTGGGCACCAAAATATGCAACCAGTATGCTTAAAAATGTCAAATTAATTTTGATAATTCTTAAACTTTAACCACTACTACTACCATACATTTGGGACCTAGGAACAAGTTCTCCACATTTATCTCCATTAACTGAGCAGTTTAAGTCAAAAACGGGGTTGAAAATAGCTATATTTAATACATAGAGTTACAACAAAGTGACTAAACGTGTTCAGATAGTCACAAAACTTTGCAGACATGATAATCAGGTATTAGGCTACCTCTGTAACCTTCTACAAGTCTATAACATTTTTACGGGTGTTACAGTCAATGCATATTCTCCACCCATTGATGGTTCTTGTTAGAGGTGGCAAAACGGGCTAACCCGCCCCAACTCGCTTCAACTCGCTAAAATGCGGGGCGGGGTGGGTTGACCCGTTTTAGAAAATGGGTTAGAAAAGCTAACCCACCCCGCTTTAAGGTGGGTTGGCGGGTTGGTCCGCATAAAAAAAAGATAAAATAAGAAAAAATAAATGAGTCACGAGTCAATCGGCTTAACCTCGCCTAAAAAATAAAAAAAAATTATATAAAAAATCAATAAAAACTATAAAATAATAATAAATAATAATGGTAAAAAATTATAAATAAATCACATATCTAAAATATAATTTTTAAAATAGTCTAATTAAATATTCAAACATAAATTATATAACATCAAAGAGTTTTTTATTTATAGTATTACTTATCATTTTTTTTAAAAAAAAAGAGAGAGCTAACTCATGAGGTGTGCCAACCCGTCTACGCTTAACCCGCGGGTTATGCGGGGCAGGTTATGCGGGTTGGAAAAAAAATATGAGTTCAATCCTTGAACCCAACCTGCAAAAAAATGACGGGTTAGCGGGTTAACCCGACGGGTTGAACCCGTTTTGCCAGCTCTAGTTCTTGTGGGGATAAACTCATTCTTCTCAATAATTGCAACTGTCATGCCATTTTTTTTAGGGATCACCTGAACCGGGCTTACCCATGGACTATCCAAAATGGGAATGATTTCAACATCATACAACTTCAGCACGTCCTTTCTCACACCTTCCATCATTGTTGGGTTTAGCCTCCTTTTGGGTTGAAACCACTGGTTTATAGTTGCCCTCCATCAAGATCTTAAGCTTGCACGCTGTAAGACTTATCCCTTTAAGGTCTCCAATTTTCCAACCAAGAGCTAATCTATGCTCTCTCAACACTCTTAAAAGCTTTTCCTCCTCAACCTTGCTTAAAGTTATATTAATGATTATAGGAAAAGTGTTGTTCTCACCAAGAAATGCATATTGAATGTTAGAAGGTAAAGGCTTCAATTCAAGTTTGGGTGACTCCACAATCTCAACCTTATCCTTCTTCAACTCTTTTATTGGCTCATTTGAGTTAAGTAGAATTAGTTGAGCTTCCAAATTTATAACACACTCCTTCACATCTAGCTCATCTTCTTCTTCCTTTCACTTATAAGACCTTAAATTTTATAATCGTCGCTTTAAGAGGGATTATTGGAGTGCTTTTACTGAAGACACTTGTGACCAAAGAATCAATTGTATCCATCCTAACGCAATGTTCCTTCTCCATTAGATGCTTCATGGTCTCATATACATTAAAAATAACTTTCTCATTATGCACCCTTAGCATTAATTTCGCTTGTTGAACATCAATGAGAGCTCTCCCAGTTGCTAAGAAAGGTCTTCCCAAAATGAGAGGAATATCGACATCTTCTTTCATATCTAACACCATAAAGTCAGTTGAAAAAATGAATTTGTCCACTTTTAGTAGCACATCCTCCACAATGTCGTAGGGTGCTTAAGGGAGAAATCTGCTAGTTTAACAAAGATTATTGGGGGTTTTACCTCTCTGATTCCATGCTTATGAAGGATAGACAATGACATTAGATTGATGCTGACCCCAAAATTACATAAGGTTTTCCCAATAGTCACATTCCCAATAATGCAAGGAATAATGAAGCTACCGGATCCTTCAACATCTAAGGCAATTTCCTTTGAATAATCACATTGCATTCTTTAGTTAACATCACTATTTCATTTTACTTTAGCTTCCTTTTCTTAGAGAGTAGCTCATTTATGAACTTTGCATATGAGGGTGTTTGCTTCAAAGGCTTCTGCAAATGGGATGTTGATTTGTAATCTTTTGAACACATTCAGAAACCTTGTAAACTTTTTTTTTTTCTTGTTCTTCAACAGTTGGGAAATGGGACTTTCTCGTGATGGCCCATAAGGTTTATCCTAATCAAATTGCTTTTTCTTCCTCCTTTTTCTTTTAGACCCTTCTCCATTGTAATCTTTTTCTTTAGGTACACTTGACTTGCTATCTAAAGATGATTCATCCTTCCCTTGGTCTTGCATTGGAGAACTAACAACTTCTTTGACATTGTCTTATTTCAGTTGAGGAACAACAACCTTACTACTACTCAACAAAATGGCTTTGCACTGTTCCTTGGGATTAACCACCTTGTCACTTGGTATAGTGCCCTGAGATCTTTCTGTGAGCTGCCTGGAAAATTTTCCAATTTGTGTTTCCAAGTTTTAGATGGAGGCTTTTTGATTCTTGAAATTAGATATAACTATTTTTGCATAAAAGAGTCAATGTTTTGGGCCAACTTCTCCACAATACTTTCTAAGTTGGATGGTTTCTCTTCTTGACCTTAAGGAGAAGATGAAGATGATGGTTGTTGGTAGAGAGGAGCTTGAGGTCTTTGCATAGCTTGATTATTCTAAGAAAAGTTCCGGTGATTCCTCCATCTCGGATTATATGTGTTGGAGTAAGGGTTGTTTTAGGGCCTTAGAGGATTCCCCATGTAGTTAACTTGCTTTTGAGCCACTTGATTGCAAATATTTGTCTCACAAGCTCTATGAACACCCCATTTTGTCTAAGAAAAAAATATAAAAAATATAAAAATCAAAAAATATGTAAAGTGTTTGGAAGAAACAAAGAAGAAAAAGATGATTGTAAACACCCCACTTTGTACAAAACTAATGTGAGAAAGCCAAAGGTAGAGCCTTGAGACTTGTTGAAAAGTAAAAGGAGAAAAAAAATTTAAGTGAAAATTCATAAGGACTCAAGACAAGGAAAACAATTGAAGCTTTCCAAGATTAATTTTAATCATGTTTTTTGCCTCCTAGAATCAAATCATAATGTTGATGCTGATTGAGATGGAGAAGATAACTCAAGTAAGGAAAAATGAAGATTAATTCACAAAAGATTTATGACAACAACAAAAATTGAAACTTTCTATGCCTAATTCCAACTAAATTTTCACTTGAATTTCACTTAGAAACAAACCAAATTCTTGGTGTTCATAGCAACTAAAATCATGATAAATCTTGGTCTAAATTAGCACAAGTAGCAGCTCCATTTCAGCCTAACCTTGGCCTAATTTCAATTCATTTAGAGTGCTAAAGGGTGCTGTCCAAATACTAACTCTGTTTTAGCCCAATCCTGGCCCAATTTCAAGCTAACTTTTAGGCCCAATATCAAGTACCTCTATAGCCCAATTTGAAGCCCAACTCCAACCCAAAAATATGCCTAAGCAATTGTCCAACTCAGCACCTAAGCTGCTGTCCAGTCAGTTGAACATATTATGCCATTTTGGATTCTTCATGGTGAAGCAATGTGCCACCTCAAGCTACTAATCCAACAACTGATTTATCTAGCAAGTTGCACTTAAAATAGACCATTTTCACATCAAAGAAATCATGTCTAACCTGTTGGAGCAGAGGTGAAGCAAGTTGGAAGAGAAAAATGCCTTTCTTCATGGAGAAAGATTCTAGCCACCCAACCCAAGCCTAAGACTCTTAAATAATTTGCTTAATAATAAATGCAATACTGCTCAAGGTAGTTCAAGAGCTGCAAATGTGATTTGAAAGGAGTAAGGTGGTGTGAAAAAAAATGATCTATTATTCATAAAAGAAATAGTGAAATGACTTATATTTTGGCTATAAATAGCCATCAAGCATGACAATCAAAAAAAGGAGAAGGAGGGGTGAATGAATTGGTATCCTTGTGCAATTGTTTCAATTAGGAGAGAACTAAGCAATAGAGAAAAAAGAAGTCTTGGCGTTCCTCAAAAGAAAACAATAAAAAGCAAGAGGAAGAGTAAGAACTTCAACTTTCGAGCTCTTGGTGATCACAACAAAAAGTTGAGGATCAGTTTTCTTACATTGTTTGTTGCTGTTGAACTTTGGGAATTCACTTGTTTGAGATGTTGGTGTGTCTCCTATATGAGGGAGTGATTGTTTGAGTTGTTTGAATATGTCACATGCATCAAGTCACGTTATGGAGTTTATTTTCGTATTGTCCTTGTCTTGTGCAATCCTTGCTTTCTTATTCATAACTTGAGTTAGACAGATCAAACTTGGGAGCTGTCTATTTTGTTATAAACCTGAGAAAAAGGTTTTCAACTCAAAAAATTTTGGGTTTAAAGTATTAGCAAGTCAGAGTGAATTCTAGTTTAAACATGTGTCTAGTCTGAACAATCTCCTGGTTTGGACAACACTCCTTTTGTAGTGCATATTTTTAGCTTGACACATCGGATTTGGGTACCGTTTATTTTCTTGGAAAGCTAACACATGAAGCGTTTAATCCTAGAAATTCTAGGTTCAAATTCATTCTTGATAAAAGATAGTTTTTTTCCTTGGTCAGGGTTGATTCTGCATATTTTTAATCTTGGAAAATATACATTTATTCGTGCATAACCTTAGCCTTGCACCTCCAATTTGCACACGACTTATTGTATTAAGAAGCTACTGTAAATGTCTTGCATACTTTAAAGTTCCAAGTTTTTTATCCTTGGCATTTGGCACTAGTTTGTGTAGGAACTTGGACCAAATACTATAGGTTTTGGTCGTCTAACATCCTACAATGTTTGATTCATGACTTGAGTTTTATAGCTCAAAATCGTGCACTATTTGTCTCTTTGGAAAGCTAAGATACAAGGATTTAAACTATGGAAATGTTATATTTTTGTTCCCTTTTTTTAATATCAGTTTTTATTTGGAAATCAATATTTGATTTTACATTTTATCTTTGTAGACAATAAGTAGTGTTTGTTTTTGTCATTCAAACCTGGGATCTTAATGCCATGTGTTGCTTTGGTGATTAAAGTTAATTTGCAAGTGCTTATTGCATTTGAATATCATAAGATTATGACTTTGTGGTTGTCTCTGTTTATTGTAATTTAATGTCTTCTCTTTTTATGTCTTTGCTTATTTCTTTTGAGGTGTAAACAATCATCGTTAAGGTTTTAATTTGCACAACCGACTTAAGGATGGATGTATCAGGGGTGATGTTGGATTAAGTTTATATCTTTTCATGTGCATAATCAAATCTCAAATCCAAATATGTTTTCAAAGACCAGTTTTTTCTTAATTAAAAAGGTTTTTCCAATGTTTTCTCCAATTTAAATAAACTTTGGTTACGACTCCATTTTCAAACTATTCTATTGTGATCCCAGTTGCAACAAGGTCCATTTAAGTGATCTCCACCACAGAAGTCACAAACCAACTATTGAGATTGCATTACATTTACTTGCATTCCTCCAATCTGCTTAATCAAATTAACTATTTGTTGAGAAAGAGTCATGTTTCGAGCCAAAAGAGAATCCAAGGAAGAGTCTTGGTGTATCTTCTATTTCAGCAAGTTCTTACTCATACACTTTTAGAGATCCCAGCAGCTCATCCAACCTTAGGACAAATAAATTCTTTGCTTCTTGTATAACTGTCACCTTTGGTCTCCAAGCCTTGGGCAAGCTTCTCAGTAACTTTCTCATATGCTCTTAGTTTGAGTAGGTTTTTCCAAGAGAGTTGAGATCATTCACAGTTATAATGAATCTTGCAAACATCTCATTAATGCTCTCAAGCTCTTTCATCTTGAACATCTCATACTGATGTACTAGTATGCTTGCCTTTGCCTCCTTGAATTAATTTGTTCCTTCATGAGCTATGACAAGAGTATCCCATATTTCTTTTACTGTTTAACATTCAGCAATCTTGTCATACTCACTTTTACTCAAGGCACAAGTTAAAAAGAATTTTGCTTCTGAATGTATATGTTCTTCTTATCTTCTGACTAGGTTTCTCTGGGCTTCATAACTTCTCTTCCATTATCAAATCTTGTCATTGGGATATAATGACCTTTTTCAATGATCCCCCACAGATCTACATGCTGAGACCCAATGAACAATCTCATCTTATCCTTCCAATAGTAGTAGTCTCTTCCATCAAAAGCTGATGATCTTTTGGTAGATGAACATTCTGGTATGTAGTTTCCTCCTCCTTATTAGTTTGCCATGCTTCCTTCAATATCTTTTATCCACTCACAATGTTAGGTAGGTGTGCGTAGCCTAGAGACTAAGCCCTGATACCAACTAAAGTTAGCAGTAACATAAGATGAGGGGTTGAATTATGTTTTCTTTTTCCTAAGAAACCAACCATCTCACTACTTTCTAAAGTTGTTCAGACTTGGAAGTGAGAAAGTTCCAACTTCAACCAGTGTATCAGTGAGAAGATTCAGATAAAACAAGATGAGTAGAATGAGAGAATTCTGAGATGGTTTGCAAAGATGATAAAAACAAACTTTCTTATTTCTAAGAACAAGTATGTGTGTTCTTATTAAAATAATGTTTAATTCCTTGAAGTCTCTTTTGTTCATAACACTTCTAGAATCAATAAATTTGCTTATATTTAGAGTGGTTTAATAATATTCCTTTTGAAAACTTTACCATTAAACTCAATTCACTTAGTGTTTAGTTTTAACCCTTAAAAGATTATCAAACATGAATCAAAATAGCAGAGAGAAGGGAAGATCAGCTTGACACTAGGGTTACGTCTAGTACCTAGCAACAACTAGGATTTTCACTATCAAGTGTATTCTTTGTCAACCAAGTCTCTTCAGGCTTCAATACAAGTATTCTTTTACCATAATCTTTTCAGGTTTAACTCAAGTATTTTTTTAACATAGCCTCTTCAGGCTCAACACAAATATTCACTTCACACAGCCTCTTTAGGCTCACCTTCACAAGGTTTCAAGTGACATGTACAACCCACAAGCTCACTCTCAATACAAAAGAATCAGTATAAGGTTTAAGGTGTTTGTTACAACTAGGCGGCTCTAGAAAATACTCAAGAAGTGGATTTACACAATTTTTTAGAGCCACAATACACCTATAAGAGATTTATCATATGGCAGATCAAGTATGTAGAGATGAGAAGGTTGTGTTCTTCGTGTTCACTATTGGAGTTTCACCAGAGTTGTTAACCCTAAGATGTTCAAGTTTGGATGCTTATATAGACTTCAAAAGTATAGTTGTTGGGTGCTTCCAACGATAACTGTCCTTTCTTATGGCAGATTATCATTTTCTCATCTTTTCCTGATGAGTTAGCATATGTGGCTTAATTTAGTGAGAAGGTTCATATGAACATTCTCACTAGCATCCTTCTCACTGAACGTTCTCAGTTAACTCTTTCATCCAACTTTCTCATGCTTGAAACTTCTTCAGTCTTCTCATCTTTTACTTTCACCATTCCATTGATGTTTCTCCTTGATGATTCAGATGGTATGTGCTTCATATTTACTCTTCAATTTACACTATGTTTGGATAATAGGTAATGAGAGGAAGAAAAAGGGAATGAGAGGAAGGAAAACAACTTTCTTTATTTGGGAGTTTTAAAATACATGGAAAGTGGAAGGAAATCACAAAGGAACCATTTCCCCCTTTCTTCCAAATCTCCCCAAAGGCTATTCCATTAATGAAAAGACATCTTTTTAGCTTTTGTTCCCCTTCTAAAATTGAGTCTAGAATTATCAATAGGAGGAACACATTTGAGTTAATGAAGTTCAAAATTTAATCCTTTATTAATC
Source organism: Ormosia semicastrata (assembly GCA_029884595.1). NCBI lineage: Eukaryota > Viridiplantae > Streptophyta > Magnoliopsida > Fabales > Fabaceae > Ormosia > Ormosia semicastrata. The sequence continues at coordinate 7,627,653 of JAQQTO010000036.1, read as the reverse complement.
TTTTAAACAAAGAGAAATGTAACTATATTTCATTCATTTCCTTCCCTTTCTAGTCCATCCCTCACCTTTCTCTCTATTATATTAGATATCAATTGAATTAATAAAAAATACATCTAAACACAGTGTTAGCTTTTGAGGAAGTACTTCATTCTTCTGAACTTTCTCATAACCTTCTTAGGACCTTCTCTTGATAAACTTTCTCATGTTCTTTAAGAATCTTCTCAAGTCTTCACTTGAACTTTCTCAAGTCAGAATTTGAATCTCTTAACCCTCTCTAATCAACCAAAAGACTTCCTTTATACTTGTTTAGTCCTGTATAAGTTAACTCTAACAAAGAAACTTCACATAAAACATGTTAATCTAATTAAATCATTAAGAGCAAATAAACTAGATTTTTAATATAATTAGTTATCATCAAAACATATTATTCAAATTTTAGTACAAAAGGATTTTGGAGTATACAGTTATACAGTCATAGATGTATGAGCCTTTGGTGGAAGCTAGATGTCTTGAACGTTCACCTTGTAGAGCTCATTTTGTTTTCTAGCTATGCCAATCATCCTTCATGAAGGAATCTGAGTAATATAGCACAAAGAACCTTGGAAAATTAGGGAGCATTTTAGAGAAGAAATCAATTTTGCAATAAAAATTAAATTTGTAGTAAATTGTGGTATAAACAAAACATCAAATAAACAAGAGTAAGTGAAATTGTAACAGTCCCGAAGTAATTAGCTGAGACTTGCTGACCATTTGGTATGGTGACCGAAATTGGGTTTATTTTGTGAAAAATGGTGTACTTTGAAGCTACAAAACAAATGTGGTCATTTGTCCCTGTGTCTAAGATCCAATGGTCAGAGACATTACCTGAAGAAGTTAAAGTAGAATTAACAAAGGTGGTGGAAACTTGAACGGACACGTAAGGCTTAGTGGGACTGATTTTGGACTGTTGAACTTGAAGGAGTGCTAAGATGCTTTCATACTGCTCTTGAGTATTGAATGAAAATTTGTTCTATTGTGATTGTCCAGCCAAGGCAGCATCCTCTAGATTTGAAGTAGGCCCATTGTTGACTGCATTCACTAAAGCATGTGCAACCTTTGGATTATACCAAGGGGGAAGTCCATGCTTAAAGCAACATGTTTCAATGGTGTGGTTGGCTCTTCCACAGAATGTGCAGAGCTTGTTTGAGTTGCCAGAGCCTCTACCCTCCACGTCCAACACCTCCACGACTTGTGCTTCCCCTCACAATGATGCGTGTTTGTTTCTAGCTAGACAAATTAGCAAACACTTTAGATCCATTCGAAGGGCTCAATGAAGTTGCTGCTCAGAAACTCACTTTCTTATTGAACGACGAGGGAGAATGCTTTGGTGATGAAAGGCATTGTTTCCATCAGCTTCATTTGTGAACGAATATGTGAAAATTGTTCATTCAATCCTCGTAGAAATTTGATTACATAGTCAGTTTCCTTGTAGGTTTTCATAGCTTGAAATGCACCACACATGGTATGGCGCATGAACACATTGGCAAAGGCTTGAAGTTTTCAAGCTCATCCCATACCATACAGTTTTCAACCGCGTATAGTATTCAGATACTTAGAGTTTCCCTTATCTCAAATTATAGATCTCTTCTTGCAAATCTGCAATCCGAAACTTATCACCTTTAGAGAACCTATATAGTTCTTTGTAAGGAGGCCTTTAACATGGTCAAGAAATGTTTTAGAGAACAGTTGTTTTATGAGTTTTTACTCATTATAATCGGTTAATTATTTTTTTTAAATTTTATTATTGTGTATGTAAATATTATTAATTAAAATTTATGGAAATTTTTTTATATGTAATTATTTATAATAAAAAAATAAAACTAGTATAATTTTTTATGTGTGAATTTACTTATGTATAAATATTAATAATTAAAATTTATAAAAAAAATTATATATAAAATATGGATGATACATTTTATATATTAATCATATAATAGATAATTAATCTCAACTAATTATTTATTTTAATATTATGGATATATATATATAGTTACATATCATAGAACACGATGCTACAAAACATTTTCATGAACATATTAAACATTTCCTCTTTGTAAACATCACTAGCATTTTCTAGCCACAAAATAGACTGAACAATAGAAGGAGAAACAGGGTGATTTAACCAAGAAAGTATCATCGTATTATAACGCTGCCAAGATTCATGCATTGGATCAGTGACTAGTGGAATCAGAATATTTTCAACTACAAACTTGTGCTTGTTCTTTGAAAGCAAAGCTCTATGCATTGATCTTGCCCAACCATGGTAGTTTTTGCTATCAAGTGGAGGAGACAATACCATCAAAGAGGAATTTTTGTTGAGGTGAAGAATATAAAGGTTTGGAGGATTGGTGAGGTAATCTGGCATCTTATTCAAATTTGCCATGGAAGAAAGTCTAAGAAAAGAAAAGGAAGTGATCACAGTTGAGAGAAAATCAACAAGAAAACAGAGGAAAGTGAAAGAAAATCAATGGAAAAATGGAAGAAAATGAGCGGCGGAAGTGATGGACCAGAGCTCTGAGAAAGCTCTAATACCATATTAGTAAGTTTGAGTGAAAATGAATTATGATTCATGAGTTTACGTACAAAAGCTTATATAAATGAAGTTGTAGGTGTAAAATACCGCATGATGCTTACATACGCTGTATAAGAGGTCTAACAAGTCCTAACTACCTATTTAACCTCCTAAGACGTGTGTAATTGAATTACATAGCTCAAGTTGAAGGTGTAGGAGGCTTTGGTGAAGACTCCCAACTAGCCCGTGTTCCCATGTGATGAAAATTTTTTTCCGTATCCCCGTTCACTGGAGAAAAAAAAATAAATAAGAAAAAAAAGTAAAAAAAGATGAAATAAATTATTTTAATATTTTTAATTTTAAATAAATATAAATATAATATAATATACAATTATTAAAATATATTTATTTATTTATGTAATATATATATATATTACAAAAAAATAGGAATTTAACTCTAGACACAAATAGTGCTGGACACATATGATCCTCAAGTCCCCATCCATAATATGTTACGGAAATTTTTCTCCCCATCCCATCCTGATCGTCATAAAAAAACCCCGTTATTCGGGTGGTTCAAGAAGATCCTTGTCTGGCGGGGAGTTTTGCCATCCCTAGTGTAATTGAATTACATAGCTCAAGTTGCATGCACGAAGGTGTAGGAGGCTTTGGTGGAGACTCAGTAGCTTGTGTTGGTGATGAAGAATTATCATGTACTGGAGGTAAAAGTTTATAAATAAAAAATGAAAGTAAACCAAAAGAAAAAATGATAGTTTAAACCATGTTTTCTTTCAAAAGAAAATAATAAAGAGCTTAGCTATGTTCACCAGAGGACGTCAGCAATCTTACTCTCTAGAAGGCACAAATAGTGCTGGACACATTAGTGATCTCAAGCATGCATAAAGCTGGTTATTTATCACTTATCACATGCTGATAGTCATAGAGTTATTAGTTAGATAGTTATTCAAGAAGTTACCATATACTTTATAGGGTTAGTTTTATGTTATTGAGTTAGTTGATGTACCTATATATAAACTCAGTTGAGATGTGAATACAATTCAGCTTTTCATTTTCACCAAAATCATTTCACTGATATAGTAAACCAAAAGAAGGTAAACCAAAAGAAAAAATGATAGTTTAAACCATGTTTTCTTTCAAAAGAAAATAATAAAGAGCTTAGCTATGTTCATCAGAGGACGTCAGCAATCTTACTCTCTAGAAGGCACAAATAGTGCTGGACACATTAGTGATCTCAAGCATGCATAAAGCTGGTTATTTATCAATTATCACATGCTGATAGTCATAGAGTTATTAGTTAGATAGTTATTCAAGAAGTTACCATATACTTTATAGGGTTAGTTTTATGTTATTGAGTTAGTTGATGTACCTATATATAAACTCAGTTGAGATGTGAATACAATTCAGCTTTTCATTTTCACCAAAATCATTTCACTGATATAGTATCAGAGCTTGAGAAAAGCTTTGCTGTGCATCCATTTTTCCATTGTCACCATGGCACAAGCTTCACACTTTTCTTCTCAAAACAACCAAGCACTCACCAAAAGGGATGCAAATCAATCACAAAACGAGTCCAAACTATCTTCATCCAAGTGAGAGTTCATCACTCACGTTGGTATTTCCAGTTTTGCATGGCACAAACTACCATTCATGGTGTCGCTCCATGAAGATAGAATTGATAACAAAGAACAAGATGGAGTTTGTTGATGGAACCATTCTGCTAGTGGAACCTGTAGTGGCTGATCCTCTTCATAGTGCACGGAAAAGATGCAACAAAATGATTGTATCTTGGATTTCTCATCCGGGGGAAACCAAAATATGCACTTTCTGTGGCAAGATCAGCCACACTGTTGAAGTTTGTTATCGAAAGCATGGCTTTACACATGGATTCAAATTCAAGAATTAGAATTAGTCCAACCTCACTTCAATGATATCACAGCCAATAATGATGAAGAGCTGGAACAATCTGTGATCAAAATGTCATAATTTTAGTTTCACTCCACAACAATATCAAGCCTCGATGTATTTGATTCAGCAATTGGATTTTTAGGCCACACCTTGAGTCTCTAACTAGATCTGTTCTCAACCCACTTTAACGCCCACACCTGATCAACGAGTGTCCAACTCTCCTGCTCTAGGTAACATCTTCCATATCACTTCAATTCAACCTAGTGCCCATTGGATTTTAGATTACAGGGCCACAAACCATGTTTGCTTTTTCCATTTCACATTTTAGTACTTTTAGAAAAATGAAACCTATATACATTAAATTGCCAACTAGTCAACATGTATATGCACATTATTTTGGTAGTGTGTATTTTTCATAGTGTTTTTAATATGTGCTTTATTTACCTTATTTTTCCTTTAACTTTATCTCTGTCTCTAAACTTGTTTCTTACTTGAATTGTAGACTGATTTTCTCCATAAATGATTGCCTCATTAAGGATGTGAGTACCTTGAAGATGATTGGTACAGTTGATCTGCAAGAAAGCTTACACAAGTTGGTGGCCTCCCCTATTAAATCCCATGTTCCTATGTCTCATTGTGTAAATGTTAGTCCTTCTGTTAATTCCAATAATGATTCCATTAAGCCTGCACTGCTCTACTATGATAGCAGGTTTGTGCTTCATATTGCCGCTAATTAATACTGTTTTCCATGAAGAGGACCAAGCATAATTAATTCTGACATTGTGTTAGAGAAAACCTAGAATGGTCTTGTGGAATCACTTCCTATCTCTTCTTCCAACCAGCACGCTGATATTTATACCAATGCCCTCTCACCTACAGCCTCATGTGTTCTATCCCAAGTTAGGAATGATAGATATTCATTCCTTAGCTTGAGGGGGTCTTAGAGGACATATAAGATTCTTGCAGCAATCCTACACTCCATGAAAGCACACACAGGGCTGGACACACTAGTGATCTCAAGCATGTATGAAGCTAGTTATTTATCATATGCTGATAGTCAGAGTTAGATAGTTATTCTAGAAGTTACCATTATGTTATAGGGTTAGGTTTCTGTTATTGAGTTAGTTAGCTCTCATCTTATATTGATGTACCTGCATATAAACTCAGTTGATACGTGAATACAATTCAGTTGTTCATTTTCACCAAAATCATTTCTCTGATAAATAGACATTCTGAAATCAATAACAAAGAATAATGTAACCATCAGTGCACCAACTTCGTGGGTATCTCTGCAAGAACCTAGACAGTAAAGATTCCAAAATCAAAAGTATCTTGGCATTACAGTTCCAAAATCGCATGTGCAAGAATCCAAAGTCTTATTATTGTAAACTCAATGTACTTTATGAGGTTAGAGTTTAAAAGTGTCGTGTGTGTGTGTGTGAGCATGAGAGAGAAAGGGACACATGAGACACAGATGCAAAGCCAAATGAAATCACAATAGAGAAGCGAGGAAGAAGACCCCTTGTTTTCTGCTCACCGACGTTGATCGCCACTTGTCTCACTTGCTAACAAGTGAGGAAGAAAGTAGGGGTGTTGACGAGTTGGGTTAGTTCAAGAGTTTGGGATAAAAAGAAATCTAAATCAATCAAATATAATTGATTTGATTTGGTTTAAATTTGTGTTTTTTCACGAGCAAATCTAAATCAAATCACCCGACTTTCAGATCGTTCATGAGATCTTTTCTTTTTTCTTTTTTCTTTTTTCAAAAACTATGAACAATCTTATAGTGTTAAAAGAAAATAAATAACAGAAAAAAAAAACAAAAACAAAAGGCTCGGGTTGGTTCAGATCGTTCATCGGATTTTTTTTTTAAAAGCTATGAACAATCTTATAGTGTTAAAAGAAAAGAAATAACAGAAAAAAAAAAACGAAAGAAATACCGTGAGACATTCTCACTTTCCCACTACATCTTGTAGTCCTTTTCTCGATGATATGTTTAGATTGGTGGAATTGAATGAAATAAAATGAAATGAGATAAGATAAAAATAAATTCTATTATTTGATTATATTAAAAAATTATAAAATTGGATGGAAGTGGGTGGGATGAATCTCATCTTATCTGGTTTAAATTAATTTTCTTTTCTCTTAATTTAGAGGATATAAGATGGAATCATCTTTTCTATTATAATTATAATTAAGATTTTATTACATTAATCTTATACCCTAAAATTAATGTTTTAAAAGAAAATAAATAACAAAAAGATAATTTAAGAAAAATAAAGTTATAAGTCTTGCTATTCTATTCATTTTTCAAATAATAGAATGATAATTTTTTCTATATTTTATCTTAAAATATTTAAATAATAAAATGATACTTTTATCCCATTCCAATTTTATCTTGATTCCATTCTATTCCATCAATTACTAAATATCTAAACATAACCTTTAATTTTTCTTCTCAAATATAAGTTTCCATATGTGAGTTTCTTCATCTTCATCTCTACTCAAAACATAAACACCCAAAATTTCATACTTATTTACAGTCTTAACTAGGGGTGTAAACAAGAATCAAGATGAGGACTTGAAACTTAAATTTGACTTGTAAAAAAAATGAAACTTAACTCATTTATTTAAATAAATAAAATTTAAAATTTGAGTTCAACTTTGTTTAGAAAATATAAAATTTGGACTTAACTTGTTTGGTTTGTTTATAACTTCATTATTTTTTTTCTTTTATCAAATCTTTCTTTAAAATATTTAAGTAAATAGAAGTAGAATTTATTAAATAGATACAACCCAAAAAATAATTATCAAAATGATATAAAATAAACAATATATGATAGTAAGTCGTGACCGATAATCACGACTTACATCTAATTATTTTTTTATTAATTTTTTAGGATAAACTGTTGATACAAATCACGACTTACTAATTATTAATTTTTTTTATCAAGAGTTATAATTTTTTTAACTCTGTTTATGTTGAATTTTGTTGCATATATTTACATAATCGGTCCTAAGTTCAGATAAAAGAAGAGAGTTGTATTAGACAGTCGATAACCAACATAAAACTTTATTAAATTTTTATGATATAGATCAACGACATAACAAAGTTGTGCCTTTCAAGCATGACTTTTTTTTTATTAAAATAATGGCTCCTAACCACAGCTTCTAATTTCTTTTTTTCAAGTGAAGCCACGACTTGCATAGGGTAATATGTTAACAGCAGATTACTTCCGCCTAATGCGCTCAGGTTGTTGTTGAAACAAAGAATAGAAGTCACAGAGAAAAAAGTAACATCTTAAGTTGTTAACATGAAGTTGAAGGCATAGAGAAAAAAAACTAACATTTTCGGTAAAACTTTTGTTTACCAATTCAGTCACAGAAAAAAAATATTGAAAACAGTTTTCATGAAGTTGAAGTTTATAATCTTAATCTGACTTTTAGAGAGGAAAATTAAAAAGAAACATTTTAAGTTGTTAACATGTTAGTTCAACTGAATTTTAAAAAAATCTCAGCTGCAAGTTGTAGCTCAAAGCCATGACACTTGAAATTAAAAAAAATATAGAAATTGTGGTTCTCAACCACGACTTCAATAAAAAAAAAGTCATGCTTCAAAGATAGAATTTCATTGTGCCGTAATAAAAAAAAATAGCAATTAGTAAGTCGTAGTTTATACCGATGACTTATCCTCATAAATTAATAAAAAAATAATCAGATGTAAGTTGTGGCTTTCAGCCACGACTTATTATCATATACTGTTTATTTTGCACCATTTTGATAATTATTTTTTGAATTGTACTTATTTAATAAATTTTATTTCTATTTATACTATAATAATAAATGAGTCCATAAACACTCAAAATTTCATAATTATTTACAGTCTTAAGTAGGAGTGTAAACAAGTTGAGTCAAGATGAACACTTGAAACTTGAGCTTGACTTGTGGGAAAAAAAAAACTACTCAAACTTAACTCATTTATTTAAACAAGTGAAATTTAAAATTTGAGTTTGACTTGTTTAAAAAATATATAGTTTGGGTTTGGCTTGTTTAGCTTGTTTATAATTTCATTATTTTTTTTTTTTTATCAAATCTTTTTTGAAATATTTTATAAGTTTATTAATTTAGTATTTAGTAAACATATTCATGTTAGAATATATAGTAATAAACTAAAAATAGAAATAAAAGTCTTTTTTAGTCATAATCCATTGCATAAAAAAATTCATAACCTTCTTATACAAGCTTTTAGTCGGTATAGTAACATATAAATTATTATTATCTATACCTTTTATTTAAAATTTAATTTTTTGTGATTTAACTTTTACTTTCTATATAGAATAAATAAATAATATATTTACACACATGCATGAGATTTTAATGTCAAGCATATAAAGTTTGAGTTTAACTCATTTATATAATTGAGTCTAAGTTAAACTTTGAGTTTGTTTGTTTAATTAAACAAATGAATCTGATTGAATATTTAATGAGTTGAACTTGAATAGTTCATGAATAGTTCAGTTTATTTACATCCCAAATCTTAACCACCCACTTTAGATCACCCTTTTCAACTTTCATTCTCGTATCCATTCACAAAGTTTTGAACTAAAACTTCACACCAACAACAGAAGTGTCATAGAGAGTGTTACTGGAGCAGACTTCGCCCTAACATCATCACCAACTCTAATCCAGCTAGCTTGCAGCATATAGAGAATTTGTGTGCTTAGGAATCTCAGATGATTAAATAAATAAAAATTTTACTATGATTGGTTATAATAACCTAATTTTTATTTATTTTTTATTAAAAAAATAAGTATTATTATATTTTATTATATTTAATTTTAGTAATTTTATGATATTATTGATTTATTTATTTAAAAAATTATTAATTTAATTATTGTGATAAATTTTAGGATTAAATAATTAATTTGAATAAAAAGTGATAAAGTAAATTTTTAGATGATGAAGCTCAAATTACAAGCCCAATCCACTTTGAATATTGGAAAGAAGTCAACAATTAAAGGACGAAATATTGAAAGGAAGAAGTGAGCAGCTGGACCTGTGAAGGAAAAGTTAAAAGCCAATATGGGCCCATGGTTTGGTTGAAAAACGTTGCACTCCACTTTGGGCAAAGAGTTATTATAAATAAGAGAAGAGAAGAGCGTGGTTTGGGGTGGAGAAAACAGATTGAAGCACGGCAGCGCCGCGCACAGGAAAATAGGAACGAGATAGCAGCGCCGCACAGTGCAGAGAAGAGAAGAAAAAGAGGAGTATTTATGGAGAATTTTAGTGAAATAATTTTATTATATTTTAATTTTTTTTATGTCTTACTAAATTTTTTATGCTAAAAGAGTGATAAAATTTTAATTATTTTGTCATTGTTATGTTGAATTATTGTTATTCAATTTTAAGATTTAATATTTATTGATTCTATTTCTTATCAGATTATATAAATGAATTTTTAAATGAGTTCAGTCACACTTTTATTATGCTTTACAAATTATTTGTGCTATCTGAATGTTTGTGATAATGGTTGGATATCAATTACGATTTCTTTTTAGAGATACATTTGATGATTTGATAATTTACTATTAATGAAAAAAAAATTTATCATACACTTGATTATTATTTTTAGTATTTCATTGATAGATTTTCTGTGAGCACATGCTTTACCACTAGATGTTCATGAGATAAATTATTTGCGTATAATAATTTGACAGTTAATGTTAAAATTAATCTTGGTGGATTCTGAACCTTAATCCTTTTTATATCTAGTAGAAACTTAATCCATAAACTTATTTACTTTTAATTTGCTTTTTATTTTAGTTATTTATTTAATTTATTTTTTGCATCTTTGACTCATCAATTTGTGGAATTAACTTACAAAGAATTTTTCAATACTTAAAATTAACTCTAAGTCTCTGTAAGATCGACCTCGAACTTACTCAACTATACTTCGGTATGACTCGTGCACTGGTAAGTATTTTAAGACTTTTAAAAAAGTCACAACAATTGCAATTTTAGAGAGACATTTTGTAACTAGATAACCAACATTGAAAACTGTCTTTACATTGGATGATTTAGTATTTTGATGATCCCTACCTTATTAACCGCAACTTACAATCAGCTAGTCGGCATTGCAACTCATCCCAGATCGTCAAAGCTCATTAGCATTGTTGTTGTAGCAAGCCGTTGGCAATAGCTCGTCGGCAACGTACTTGGTCACTATAGTAGTGGTGCAGCACAAAGGGCTACTCTAGGGCACCTGATCTTGAATGTGGGATGGGGTCGAGGGAGAAACACACATTAGATTAGGCATCATTTAAATAAATAAATAAATAAAAATCGATCGAGTTTTTGAGTCTCAAGTTCAAAATTATTGAACTCAATAACCGAACTAATAGGGATCGGTTTTAATCGATTTTGACTCAAAATAACCTAATTGCTCAAGTCAATCCAAACCAATTTAATTGGTTTGGTTCAGGGTTTATCAGGTCAACCCGATCTAATGAACACCCTTAAAAAAAAGGCTTGGGGATGAGAGGATGTGACAAATTAGGGATTTGATGGAGTGTTTAGCGCATGTTATAACAGAAAAAATAAGGACAGTTAAAAATTGGAGGTTCTAAACCACCATTTTACCAATAAACCATCGTTTTCTTTTTTTGTTAAACACAATGATTAAGATACTGTAATAATATAGTGTATTATGGCGATTTTAATGAACTGCCATATTTTAACCATTTTTTGTAGTGTTAAATTAGACAAGCTACCCCGTATCACCCAACTCAAGCATCTTTTCCAATTTGAAGATGCCGTTATTTAGCCAAAAAAAAAAAAGAAATCATTTCATAACAAGTAAAAATCCTCAAAGTTTTTCTTCTAGCATGCCTTGGTACTAAGAATTTCCTCTTTACACTTCTCAAGGTATTCGTTTAGTTGCGAATTTAAATGTATGACACATAGTGTTATGATATCAATGTCATCTTGCATGGCCCAACTCACCTCTCACCTATGACTCCAGTCCACTGCTTGTTTGTTTTCAATATAACACTAAACCAATCTTTCTTTTTGAAGAACCAAATTCTCATAATGTCGATGGACCAATCTTTCTATCTTGAGAACCAAGATCTCATATTGTGAAATGAAACAGACACAATCAAATTTAATTATTAGTTTGTGCAAGTGTTTAGAGCTTTACTTGATGGCAAAGAAAAAGTACCGCCACAAACTAAAAAGATGACTTCAGATATTTTTTTTTGGTCCAGAGGGTCTTTTTGACCCCATAGTGTTCCGATATCAAGTCTTTGACCCTAATTAATCCTATGTTCAGTCCACTGTTGTTTGAAGTAAGTAAAGCGACTTTCTTTTTGAAAAAAGTTATTCTTAATGCGATGGATCGAACTCATGCAAAATACGAACCATTCGTCAAATGAAACAGACACAAAAATTTACATTAACCAAGTGTTTAGAGCTTTACTTGATTAGATGACTTCAGATATTAACCATGCAAGTTGTTATTTTGTAATAAACTATTTATTTTAATCGTCGTATCGATCGATACTGCATCCTGTAAATTGTATTTGTTATTTTTGTTAAGATAAAAAAAAATGACGATTTGTGTTTGAAGTAAATTTTTGGTAAAGAAACAAAAGGATTACTCTCTAACAAAACACACACCGAAATTTTTGTGTGTTTCAAGTGAATATATAAGAAATTGAGAAGTGTATGAGATAAACGTAATGGGAGAGTAAGAGGCATTTATAATTTTATTCTTTTTATATTTATTTTTAAATGTTTAAACGAGTAATAAGGTGTATTTAATTTTTTATATTTATATTTAATTATTTAAATAAATAATAAAATTTATTTATAGATTTATTATTATTATTATTTCTTTAAATTATTAAATAAGTAATTAATAATGATAGTGTTAGAGCACAAAGATTAGAGTAAAAAAGAATGCCTCTATAGTACTGTAAATAGACGTGCATGTCAATTATATTTTATTATTAAGATAAAAGTAAATAATAATAAAAAGTATTTGAAGTGAATTATAATAGTTATATAATAAGAAGTTGGAAAGTGTTTGAAGCTAATGGTAATTACAAAGTAAAAAGTATTTACATTTTTATCTCTTTTGTATTTATTTATTTTTAAATTTTAAATAATTAATTAATAAAAATATTTTTAAAAAATAAAAATATGAGACCAAAGAGGAAAATTCCATTTTATAGTAGTGTAAATAGATAAATTAATGAAAAGGAATGATATGATTCTCTAAATTAAATGAGACTGTGACTTATGGATCCTCTCCTATTTTACATGAAAAATTAAAACAACAAAAGCTCATATTCTTTTTTATATAAAATTAGTGAACTATCGTTCAAGTAATAGTAGGTTTTCACAATAAAATGTGTCTTGCACAAGTGTTAGGACCTGAACTTGGAGTCTATTACGTAGATTCCATAAAAGCTACAACAAAATGTTGGGTTTCTCTTCAAATTTTTTACACCGTCTTCTAATTATATACTATTTTAATCATCAATGTACTGTTACATCATTAATAGAGATTAGGAATAGCCACCATCGCTGCAACAATTCAAATATCACCGGCATGACCACGAGTTTTCTCAATCGCAATTGGGTTATAACCGAAACGCTTCCAGAAGCGCTCCAGCATGGTAAAAGCAACATGAGTTTTTAAAATAAAAAATAAACTTAATTTATATTTCAACACCAATTGGCTAATCTGTCTCTTACCAGTGATATTAACAGCTCCCCTATGTTCTAGGAGAGAATAGACATTTCTTTGAACTCAATCATAAGAAAGGAAAAACAGAAAACAAACACTGGCCTAGGAAGACAACAATTCCATGACTTGATGGCTAGTAACTTGTGAATTCTCACCTCCATCCAAAGGAGTTTTAGCTATAGCTTCCATAAGATCATTTTCGTCCAAAACCCCTTCCACCACGGGACTTGTGACGGTAACCATGGTGGCACCACCACGGTCTGGAGGTTCGAAGTTGGCTGTCTCCACCTGATTCACGCACGCTTGCGACGCCAAGGCCACGTCCTTCATGGGTTTCACTCCACCTCGACCACGAACGGGCTCAACCATCGTGGATGGCTTAGCTATTGTTTTCCCTTTTTGTTTCTAAACAGGGGAGGGGATAGCAAGAGCTGTCTTATTCACTATTGGAGACAATATACGGGTGCAGGTGGTATTTAGCCAAAGAGGCTTCCTTTCTATGCCTCTTTTTACTTGACAATTCTGTTGTCCCATGTGGGCCATTCCCTTCAATGCTACCAACCTTCTTAGGCAGCCCAAGCCTCACATGATGGTTGGAAGGTGCTCCCACGTGAAGGTTTTTGAAACTCTCATTTACATTAAAAGAACCAGCCGCCCCATTAGCCTTGCCCTTGATTGTAGCATGCTGTTGAGCGTGCTCTATAATTTTCTCGTTGTCGTTATGCTTCCTCCTAGAAACAGGAAGTCAGTCCGCATGTAGAGCATCCGAAGAGCCTTCCACTGCAACATCATGATGATGGATATGAATTGATCCAACCTCTTGCACTGGCACAGATTCACCACCAACACCAACCAATGGGATAGAAGGATTGACTTGCTTGCCTAACCCTCGACCTACTCTTTACGAATAGCAGAATTACAATCCCCACCAAGATGCCTACACTGACCCTCATATTTCACTTGAAACCAATAAGACCTTACTAACAACCGATTTAGTTAAATCAGCCTCAATGCAGACACGCAAATCTTCCTCTTGTAAGATTTAAAGTGTTCATGTCCACTTTTACGAGAATCCCACTGCCTAGAGTCATTAAAAAACTTTCATCATAAAAAACAAGATTCAATTTTAAAAAATGAATCTATACCAAAGTGCGATCAATTTGTACTGTAAGAGACAAAGTCAAGCGTTTAAGTCTGCACAACTAAATAGTGATCAAAAAACATCCATAGACCCCCTTCCATGACCTTAATCCTATTCACCTCCAAATCAAATTTCACCATGAAAAAATCATTACTTACATCCGACAATTCAAATCCTCCCGAAAACTTCCATAACGCCTTAATTTGATCTCTCATCGTAAGAAAACTAATGTTCTTACCCAAAAGCTTAATCACCAGAGCATTATACCATGACTAACAGAGATCCTAAAAAACTTAGATCATCCAAGAACACCTTAGGCTTTAGCAAGCTCTTGGTGGTGATGACTTTTTGTTGCCTGTTACCTTATCCCTGAAAGAGATAGCAAGTTTACCTGAGCCATCCTTTTGCACTAACCCTCTTCCATCTTCAGGAGGCTTTCCCAAAGGAGGACCCGTGATTAACCCGTTCCGAGAGAAAACAAAGCCTTCCATATTCATAAGGTTTTCCATTTATATATATATATATATATACATATTAAAAATACAATTCCTCTTTTTTATTTTAGAATATTTAGAATATTATTCTTATTATAACTAAAACAAGAAAATAAAATTATCATTAGAATTCAACACAAAGACTCACTATTTATATCTACTTTTTTTTTAAAAAAATTCTTTTTTCATATATTATAGTTGAGAATTGATTACTTTCGATTTTAACATTTTTTTATAAATATATCGTATGTTAAATTCTCTCTACACTTAGTCACTTACCTACCTCTTCTAGTGCTCTTAGGTAATCCAATCGAAGATAGTAAAAGGGAGATGAAAAACAGGTCTCAAGATGGATTATTACAGGAACAGAGAGAAAAATTGTCATGAATTCAATTTTCATCATCTAAAGTGAAACATTTTCTAAGAAATAGTGTAACCAAATAATTTACATTACTGCAACTTAGCTTTCAAATAAAAGAATTAAAAGAACAGTTACATTTACAGCGTACAGAGAAACGTGATTCAAGGCCAAACCAAATCCACACACACCCTCGACTCCAAAGGATTGTCTACCACCGCCTCTTCAGTTGTCTGGTTATTCTGCTTCTGCATGCTACCCTCATCTTTCAAAGGTTTTCTCACAGCAGCAGCACATGATGAAGTTATGCTAGAAGAATAAGAAGAAGAAGAAGGAGGAGGATATGCTGCTAATAGAGCTGCAGCATCCCATTCATGATTCCTAACAAGTTCTGAAACGAGAAGTATAATTGAAGCCATGGAAATTCAAGATCAAGAGCAAGATTCCTGTATGTAGTATTGGATCTTTTATCTGGATTATGATGAAGCTGAAATTGATGGGTTAGAG
This sequence comes from Ormosia semicastrata, assembly GCA_029884595.1. NCBI lineage: Eukaryota > Viridiplantae > Streptophyta > Magnoliopsida > Fabales > Fabaceae > Ormosia > Ormosia semicastrata. Next base: position 7,611,924 of record JAQQTO010000036.1, on the reverse strand, counting down.
GAAATATGTCAAACTTATATAGATGGATGCAGGAAGTGAGACAGGAGTTGAGTCAAGAGGACACAGATTCAGGTTGTTTCTGGTTGCTGGGGCCTGTTGTTCTGTTTCTTTCTGTGACTATGGAAGAGGTAAGAGGAAAACACTCAAAACAGTGGTTCTGTAGCCGCTGATTTCCTCTAACTGTTGCCCGATGTTTTCTTTTCTCGTGGGCTTTGTCTGTATAAACATGTCAGTTTCAGCCTTTTTTTTTTTGCAAAAATAAAAAAATTTGGCTTTAATTAAGGAAATGAACCCATACTTTCATTGGAAGTGTCACAAGCTCAAAAATCAAAATCACGTATCTATAGAAACGATTTTGTTACGATGTTTTTTCAGGTAAAGAAAGAATTCAAATCAATATTTATTATTTATTACAATTATTTAATAAAAAATATTAAATACTTTTAAATTTTTAAAATATTAAATATTTTTTATTTAATAATTTATATTTTTTAATTCTTAAAATATGTTTTAATAACATATTAACAAAACTCTTGCTAAAAAAAAGTATAAAAACTTTTTAAACTTTGATTTTTTTATAAATTATTATCATAAATTTTAAAAAAATTTAGATTAATCTTTAAATTTTAATTGATATCTTAATAAATCATTATGTTTAATTTAAATTTATTAATTTACTAACGATAATAATATATAATATCATTTTATTTATATTAATATTAATTAAGATTTATTTATTAATTTATTTATTAAAATTTAATTTTAAATATTTTTTTTTCTTATAAATACAGATAAGATATTATTACATAATATAATTATTAATGAATTAATAAATTCAAATTAAATAAAATAATTTATTAAAACATTAATTAAAATTTAAAAATTAATTAAAAAATTAAAATTTGTAGTAATAATTTAAATTAAAATTCAAGAAAGTTACATTCTTTTTTCCTAAGAAAAATACTGTAGTGGCTTTAATTAATGGAAGTGATTGTTACTTCTATTGGAAGTGTCAAAGCTCAATAATCAATATCACCCACTTAAAAAAGAGAGCAAAAGATGTGGCAAAACAGAGAAAACCACGTTTAGAGGCCATGGTATTTTTTCATTTGCCCAAGCAAGGAAGTAATCCTGTTGGAATTTTCATAATGAATCCAAAAGGGATCAACCAAAAGAAAAAGTCTTAACAGTTTTGATATTTTTTTTTATATTCTTACCATTAATAATATATATATATATATATATATATATATATATATTTTTTTACATTTATTTTAATATTATTTATTATATTTACTTTTTTTATTATTTTCTCTTATTAAATTTGACATTCTTAAAAAAAATGTCAACAATGCATACACTCCTAAAAAGAATATATGATAATCTTTTTCCAAAGTCTAATAGGTGGTGTTGTGTACCGTCTAGCTGGGTAACTGTGCTATAAACCATTAATTATTAGGTTTTTTGACCATTTTGTCTTTAGGGGCAAAACTATTTATCGAATTGTCATTGTTTTGAAACATATTATCAGAATGTCACACTTTTGACCATATTGATATTTTTTTATTATTTTTTGTTCCACGTAGATAACGCTAGAGAAGATGACGCTATCAAAAGGAAAACGTCAAAGCGCTTGACGCGATCCACATGATAAGGCCAACACACGTGACGTTATCCACGTGGTAATGCCAAGCGTAATGGCGTTACCACATGGATAATGTCATGCGTGTTGGCGTTAGCACGTGGATAGCGTCAAGCACTTTGGCGCTTCCCTATTGGACGTCCTATTTACACAACTCTCCCTTCCTCCCACCGACCAAGTTTCTCATTTCTCATATTTTTACCTTCTCTCTAGACTTTTTCTTTCGCTAAACTCTCTCCAAAACTCTCCATTGACTGCTGCTTGTGGGCTGACACAATGAGAGGAACTAAGATAACAGCATGTGCCATAGAGGCTTGAGTGTTGATAGAGTATGATGATTCAGCAAGATTAGAAGGACCAATTTGTAACTCTGTTTCAGAAGGAGCTCCAACATTCTCATTGTGCTCACTTGTTTCGGTCTCGACATACAACTTCATGCAAGTTAAGTTCGGATGCTGATCAAAGTAATCTATCATGCAAGCAACGTCTTCATCTTCTTCTAACAGAAGAAGACTTATCCATCTCAGTACATTGCTCCATTGTGAGAATTTATACACAATACTGAACACAACTTGATTTTCTTGGAACCTTAATTTTACTTGAATTCTCCTTTTCAGAACCTCAAAAGTTGTATCCCATTGAATCATAATAGACTTAGGATGAGGACCTTCATACATTAGACCATCTTCACCTTCATACATTCTCTCATTGTAGTAAATGAGAATAACAAAGTGTTTTGTCATCTTAAATTTCAGAATAATAACAACACAATAAGTATGAAATCAATCAACACATGTATCAACTGAAACAAAATTGCTACCCATAATAATGAATCCATACTATTAATTTTCATAAGAAATTTTTTTTGTACACTATTAATTTCAATTTCAATAAACCCACAATTTTAATCAATTGAAAACAACAAAAAAATTACATAATCACCACCTGTGTATGTTTCAAAATTGAAAACAATAATTTTATAATATTCAAACTATTATTACTTTTTTTATTGAACAAATTTCAAAAACCTCCTAACTAACAAAACTATTTATTTATCCATAAAAAATATACAATACAAAGTTAATATAAAAATCCTAAAAAAATTAAGCAATAATTCTATCAATACAAATATTCAACAATAATAATAACAACAAAATTAATCTAACGATGAATAAAATTACTTACATATATGATGATCCAATTGTGTCAACCCACAAGCAACAGTCAACAGAGAGTTTTGAAGAAAGTTTAGTGAGAGAGAAAGTTTAGATAGAAGGTGAAAATATGATAAATGAGAAACTTGGCCGGTGGGAGAAGGGGAGAGTTGCGTAAATAGGACGTCCAATAGGGAAGCGCAAAGCGCTTGACACTATCCAAGTGATAACGCCAACACGCGTGGCGTTATCCACGTGGTAATGCCATTACGCTTGGCGTTACCACGTGGATAAAGTCACGTGTGTTGGCATTATCATGTAGATAGTGTCAAGCGTTTTGGCGCTTCTCTATTGATAGCATCATCTTTTCAGACACTATCTACGTAGAATGAAAAAAAATATATCAATATGACCAAAAGTGTGACATTTTGATAATATGTTTCAAAACGATAGTAATTGAGTAAATAATTTTACCCCACAAAATGGTAAAAAAAAAACCTTCATTATTGCGGCTCTTGTAGGCAAAAGGTCAAGTTGGTACAGCAAAACTAAGAATTTCATCCTAACAGTAATATATAGGGGAAAATTAACGATAAATATAGTTAAAAGAGTAATATTAAATTTAATTGAATTTAAAAAAATTAAAAATTGTTCAATTTTTTATTAAAGAAAATAATTATTTAATTTTATTTAATAAGTAAAATTATTTTTATTAAAATTTTCATTTAAAAAGTTAGTCACTTAAAAGTAATAAATAATTGCTCAATAAGAAGGAATAACTATTTACGAATTTCTTTTATATAAAACTTAGTTTGAAATTGTTAGTCACTCAATAATAACTAATGGCCATTTAATAAAAGTCAATAATCATTTACAATATTTTTTCTAATTTCATGTATTTTATATATTGAACTTCATTGGAAATATTAGACACTTGATGATAATAAATTACCATTCAATGAGAAGAAGTAGTCATTCACAAACTTTTTTTCATATAAATTTTAATTTGAAACAGTTAGTCACTCAATTTCAATTAATGATCATTCAAAAAAAAGTAATAGTCATCGCAAATTTCTTCATAATTTCATGTAGTTTGTATATTTAACTTCATTTGAAATGATAGATACTCAATGGTAACAAATGACCACTAAATAAGAAGCAGTAACTATTTGTAAATTTTTTTTATATAAAATTTAATTTAAAATTATTTGTCATTCAGTGACAATTAATGACCACTCAATCAAAAGCAATAACCATTCTCACAAGTTTCTTTCTAATTTCATTTATTTTATTTATTAAATTTTATTTAAAATGTTAGTCACTCAATAACAACAAATGACCGCTTAGTAAGAAGTAATAGTCATTTAAAAATTTTTTTTATATAAAACTTAATTTGAAATTGTTAATCATCCAGTAACAACTAATGATCATTCAATATAAGGCAACAAACAATTACTCATTAAGGGTGTTATTATCTATTAGGTGAGATTAAATTGTCATTCTTTCGAATTAAAATTTTTATAATTATTCTTAATAATTTTGACTTTATTTATCCCTTAAAATTAAATATTGCTCCTTAAAGATTCTTGACATTAATTTTCCCAATATATACTTTATTTTGGGCACGTAGTCGATTTTAGTTTTAATAGTTTTCAATTGGATGCTTAAAATTATTAAATACTTTTATTAGGTTTCCACTACAATCAATTATCATGTATTTGTTAATTTAATATTAAGTGAGTTGCGCTGAATAAGTGAACAATAACCATACTTATCTTAAAATTTAGTTTGAATTTATCTCTAGTATCTTATGTTATGTTTATCTTATCTTGTCATTATCTTAGTTTATTTGCTAGTTATTAGTAAATGAACTTTTATTGAATTGCATTGAATGAGAAGATTAACTTACATTGTGGTAGCTTTCTAGCTTATATACACTACTAACACTTTCACTAACTAGAAAGCTGGCATCTAACTAACTGCAACTAACATTGATAGAATTGCAACTAACTAACTACCTACAGCGTTACAAGAATAGAGTGTACATACATATAGGTGTATAATAATGCTAATACCCCCCTCAAGCTATAGAGTAGATATTGATCATTCCCAACTTGGAATACAAATGGTGAAAGAGTGTAGGAGGTAGAGCCTTTGTGCAAAGGTCAATAATTTGAGCAGTAGAGCGGATGGGTAAGAGATGAATGAGACCATTGTGAACCTTCTCCCTTACAACATGGCAATCAAGCTCTATGTGTTTCATTTTCTCATGGAACACAAGATTAGCAACATGATGTAAAGCCGATTGGTTATCACAATACAAAAGAGCTAGAGATTTGAAAGGAATTTGAAAGTCCTGAAGTAGGTAGGTGAGCCACTACATTTTATAGGTGGCTGCAGCTAGAGAAGGATATTCTACTTCTAAGGAAAACTTAGAAATTGTGGTTTGTTTCTTGGAGTTCCGGGATATAAGGGAATCACCAAGGTAGATACAATATCTAGTGATGAAACGCCTGGTATCAAGACATGTTGCTCAATTAGAATCATAGAACCCCTTTAAATGAAGTGCTGAAGTTATGGAAAAGAAAACATCACTGCATAGAGTTCCCTTCAAATATATTGGAATTCGAGTGGCAACCTTGAAGTGAGACTATATAGGTTAAGCATGGAACTGACTTAATTGAGCCACATTAAAACTGATGTCAAGCAGTGTCGTGGTTAGGTTCAAAATCCTTCCAACCAACTTTTGATAAGAGGAGACATTAGGGAAAAGAGATCCATCATACCTCTGTAAATGAACATTGCTGGCCATAAAAGTAGTGGCAGGTTTATAAGCAAGTATACATGTGTCTTGAAGTAACTCTAGTGCATACTTGCACTGACAAACTGAAATCCCTTTAGTTGATCCAGCAATCTCGAGACCAAGAAAATACTTCAAGTTCGCAAGATGTAACCTAATTTATTTCCTCTAAGTTATTACCAGTTTGTATCATGTCATCCACATAAATGAGTAATGTTGTGAATAAGGTGGCAGAAGTGCTCTTGACAAAATGTGAGTGATTTTCTTGAGATTATTGGTAACCAAAAGAAAAAAATACAATGAAGAGCTTGTGAGAGGATTTCTAAAATAACAACAAATACACAACCAAGTAAAATTATGAAATGGTCTGTCTGATCATGGAGAGATGTGTCTCTTCCATGAAGAGATGTGTCTATATGTGTATGTTACTATTCATGGTGACTAGTTTTGGAAAGTTGCTATGCATGAAGAGTTGTGTCTCTTCATGAAAAGTTGTTATATGTAAAAACTTATATCTCTTCCCAAGAGAGAGTTATGACCATTCTCTAAAAGGAGTTGTGTCTCTTCTCAAGAGGACCAGAGGACATGGGACAAAGGTGAGTCCTCTCACTGTAAGTCTAACCATAATTCCTCATGGTCTCGGCATTCCAAGGGTAGTCCACCCCAAGGAAAGTACTCTGATTATACTCCTCTGAACACTCCATGAGAAACAATCTTGAGGGAAGTGTTGCAGACTGAGTTTCAGAATATTAAGAAGCCACCTCCTATAAAGAAGCACAAGCAGAAAGATCACTCCAAACATTGTGCATTGCATAAAGGTTACGACCATGAAACTGAGGACTGCTATCAACTCCGTGATGCAATTGAATTCTTAATTAAGGCTAGACGGCTACAACAGTACATCCTCTGTGTCCAGAATGACGAGCATCACAGAAGGCGTAGAGAGAAAAGATGCAGTCCTTGACGAAGCCCCAAAGAAGAACTCGGAGCCCCAAGAGAAGATCCTAGACTCCACCTCGTGTGATACAAATGATCGGCATGATAGGAATAGGGACGCTCCACCTAATGACGTTCTGAGCCAAATAGAATCATCAATACAATTGTAACACCCCAAATTCTAACTATGTTAATAGTAATAGCGGAATTACACTATTTTATATTTTATGTATGTTATAAAAATAATTTGATTATTCTGAGATTATTTTTGATCGTTTTGTGTGATTTGCTCCTGGTCAGGAAAATAATAATTTTCGGGCCGAAAAAATTGTTATCTGATTTATTCGGAGGCGAGGGATCTTACTAAACCCGAATATGAGTGACACAGAAAGGAATCTTTTAATTTTTAGAATTTATCTGTGAAATAAAAATATTTCACGGATAAATATCTGTTGTTTTATTTATAGCAGTTATTGCTATAAATTACTTGACCCGATAAATTTTAACTGACAGAAAATGTGCTTAAAATATTTTCTGTAGCCTAAATCAAAACGAACCAATAGAAATCAGTCAAAATAGGTGGCTGGACTTTTCTATCCAATAGGAAGTGGTCAAACAAAGGAGCATAGACTTTATTGTGGATCATCGGATGAAAAGCTTGATTAAGATGTTTTCGATCATAATCGTTGATCAGATCAATGGTGTGAAATGAATCCTGATAAAATCACTAAGTAATATTCACCTTAGATTAGATCAATGGATATGAAGCAAAGTTAAAATTCAATGGCTAGGATAGAGTCAAATATAGTGGCTTGACTTTTACTTAGTAACTAATTAAACCTTATTAAGTCATCTTAATGGCCTAATTAACAAACTAAGTAAACTAACGTAATTATTAATTAGTTATAATCTAATTACTAATTAGATATCCTAATTTTATTTAGAAGCTATGATATATATAATTATATATTTAATTAATGAGTTATGTAATTAGAATATTAATTAAGTGCAAATAGGAAACCAAACCTAATTAATTAACTAATTAATTAGCATGCAATTAAGCATTAAGTGGAGTTAAATTTAGTCTCTAAACACCCTAGAGCCACACGGTCATGCAGCCTTGGGAGACTTCTCCAAGGTTCTTGAACCATCTTGCATGACAATAGCTTGACTACAAGATGACCAAGCCATGTGCTTCAAGTGTGAACCCAAAATGTGATATTTCTACTTCATGTAAATCTCTAAATTTCCCTATGCATATCCCACGGCAGCCCACTCCCATTTTATAATCAATATTCATTTTTCTCTCTCATCAAAAAGCTTTAATCATATTCTCTCAAAATTCTATGAACACCAAGCATCATTTTCCTTCCATTTTCCCTCTCTAGTTTTGGCCCCAACACCCACATACACCATCAATCTTCTATAATTTTTGTTCTCATCATTTCCTAAACCTAAACTACCTCCTAAACACTTTCCATTTAGGAGATTTTCTCAAAATTCCACTCTAAATACTTCAAAATCCAAGTTCTATCTTACTTCCCTAAAGGTAAACTTTAGTTTTTATGGTTTAAAATTTAGTTTGTGATTTTCTAAACCATGTTTGTTCCATGATTTATCATTATTAAGTCTTGTTTGTGATTTTACTAATTATTTTAGAATTGTTAGGGATTTGTTTAAGGCCACACGAAATCAAGGAGAAGGAAAGGAGCTTGAAGGACTTGTCTTCAAGAGGTAAGAGAGAGATTTTACCTCACCAACTAAGTTTTGGTGGTGTGGGGATGGTTGTGTATGGTGAAAAACCCATAAGGGTTTATTCACTTATTGTTTAATGCTTCTTTGATTTTGTTTGTGGTGTTTATGGTTTTATATTTGTGTTTTGCATGTGTGATATATGATTATTGCTTTGATATATGCTTGTATGTATGATTTTAACGGCATGTAAGTGTATGTATAATTTAGGATGTGAATAACATGATGAAACGATTGTATGAATGCTCCAAAGAGCAATGAGGCTCACGGCCATACTAGGGTTTAGAGGACCAAAGTCCTGAAAATTATGGATTCAAATGAGAATGAAGGATTTAAATGAAAAGGAAATGAATTTGAACAAGTTTGAGTGTAGCAAGCAAAATGATTTTGGGAAAATAATCTGATATAATTAAATAAATAGGTTATGAAATCAAATGAGTGTCAATACTTGAAGTTTACTGACGTATAGCTCACCCTGCGGGTTTTAAAGCGCGTTAGTAAAATTTCAGCTGTAATATATAAAGAAAAAGAAAGAAATACCCTATTTGGGAAAACATTACAAATACCAATTTTAGAGGGGTTATACTGCAAATTTTTATAAAAGGGACAAAATTATAATTAATATTTTAAGAATGACCATATTGTAATTTTTATTTAAATGAGGGGTCATATTGTAAATATTTTATAAATGAGGGGTCATATTACAAATATTTTATAAAAGAAGAGTCATTTCATAAATATTAATTTTAAAATACTAATTTTATGAGGAGCTATTTCGTAAATATTAGTTTTAAGAGGGACTATTTCATAAATACTAGTTTTATGAAGGATTATTGTGAAAATATTATTTAAGTGAGAACAAAAATGTAAATATTATATTTTTAAAGGGTTATTATGCAAATATGGAAAATAAAGTTAATTTTAGTGTTAAATGAGAAAAATAGTATTTTTGATTTAAAACGTATGAAAAATAGTATACGCGGTTTGAAAATGTGACAAAATGATTGCGCAATTGAGAAAATACGAAAATATGACTACGCGATGGAATTACAGTAATAATACTGTTGAGTTAATGAGTGGACCCCGAATATGTTATATTGAGTTGAACTGTGAATGATGCATAGTACATGCATTGGAAAGGTCTAAAAGACTGCATAAGGCTATTTGCTTAGGAGAGACTACACCTCTTGAGTGGGTACGATATGCGTAGTGTAAGTCACTCGTTGACCTTGGGGGCAGTGGGGTGCAGGTTGCCTACAATGGGTAGTTGGTAGCTCTTCTATGCCGTAGGTTAGACCGACGCAACACACCAATGATCCTAATCGAGACACTATTCTTAATCAAGATTTGATAAAGACCGTCGTGTATATGCTAGATGTGCAAGATTGAGCACGTGGTCTGAGGCATGTTGGTACCGACAAATATTTTTGATCACTATCTCCGACCTGAGTTTTAGCTCCATGGAGTAAGAAATTGAGTCTGTGTGCATACATATAGTGATTGAGGGTATTTTTGTAATTATGATTTATGGTAATTGAATTCTTGAATATTTAGTTATTGGTAATGGCATGATTGTAATTGTTGTTTATTACATGTGTTATTATGATAAATGATATTAATGGCACAACTGTAATTATGGTATGTTAGCTGTATGAAATATTGTATGTGTTTATCTTCATTGCTACCATACTAGTAATGGCGTAGGTGATCTCACATCTTTGTATGTTTATTCTATATTGTATTTATAATTTGAAAGACGTTGAGCAAGAAGTTGAGCGAGAAGTTGAGGAAGAGCAGATCCCTGTTGAGGAAGCTGAGTTTTGAAGAGATGGAGATGCCTTATTTCCTTGGCTATATGAGGTTGACGTTTCTTGGAGGAGAGGAGGCGTGACATGTCGATTTGGATAGAGAGAGTATTTACTATATGGGGGACTTAAATATTAGATTGAGTAGATTACATCTAGGACATCTATACTTTAGTGTTAACATATATGTACACCTAGAGTTTCCAATATCTATTAGGCAGTACTGAGGGGCTTACTATCGTACCCCTAGTGAGGTCAGTATTGTGTCGTCTGCTCGGACACCTGTCCGTAGGACTTCACGTCAAGCTGGATTCCTATATGCTGAGGAATTTGAGGAGGACCCGTCTGAGGGTTTTTCTGTCTAGTAGGACTTGGGCAGTATAATAGTTTAAATTAAAGTTTAAAGTTTAAATGTTTTGAAAGTTTAGTTTGTAATTTTTTAAGTATGACAATACTAAGACTTGAGTATATATATATATATGATGTCAATTATTTGATATGAAGTTGTAATGTTTTTATTTTCCGCTAAGTTTAATTTATTGTTATTAAGAAATTTTCCAACTCATATTTCTATTACAAGCACGAATACAAATGAAGGGGTAATTTGGTAACTAAGTAACACGAAGTGTGACGCTCTAAGGAGGGAGTTACATTAGTTAGTATCAGAGCCCAAGTTTAAGTCTTTTGGGTTTGTGGTTAGGTCTGTCTTGTCTAAGTTGTTTGATTCTCTTTGATTATTTTCAGAAAGAAAAATAATATTGTTTGAAGACTGACCCTCACTTTTCTTTGTGTTGTTCAGTCTAATTGATAGAACGAAATGGTTGGAAGAGGAAGAGGATGCATGAATGCGAGGGCAGGAGCTGGAAATGTCGACGATGACAATCAGAACATGACTGCAGCTGTAGCAGCAATACAACGAATGGTTGAGGTTATTGCACAGTAAAACCAAAGAGCAACTGATGATGCTCACAGCTTGTCAGAATTTCAGAGGAATAATCCACCGAAATTTCATGGAGAGTTTAATCCAGAGAAAGTTGATCTATGGATCAAGGAACTGGAGAAGATATTTGAAGGCATGAGTTGTACTGATGAGCGGAAGCTTACTTTCGCAACATTTGTGCTAGTCGGTGATGGAGAGGCTTGGTGGGCAGGAGCCCAGAGATTAATTCAAGCTGAAGGGAGAGTTGTGACATGGCAGCTCTTTAAACAGAAGTTTCTGGGAAAGTATTTCCCAGCCAGTGTTTGACATGCTAAGGTAATGGAATTCCTTAGTCTGAGGTAAGGAGCAATGTCTGTAAGTGAGTACGCAGCAAGGTTCGAAAGCTTGTCTAAGTTTTTGAGGTATTTCCAGATGCATCCAGATGAGGAGTGAAAATGCAGAAAGTTTGAAAAGGGGTTGAGGCTTGATATCAAGCAAGCTTTAGCAACAGTGGATATCGATCAGTTTCCAGTATTGTTGGACAAATGTCACAAAGTCGAAGAGATTGACCATTTACGTGAGGCTAGGAATAAGAACTTTGGACCTACTTGGTTCAAAAGGGGAAAAAGTAGTGGTGGCAACCGTTACCAACAGAAACCATATGCCAGACCAGCTGGAGGTCAGAATCGGCAACAATCATTTGGAGAAAGTTCAAGTGGCAGTAGGGCAATTTCAACTGGAACTTCTACACTTAAATGTTTTAAGTGTAGGAAAGGACATCTCACCAAGGACTATCAGCATAAGGGGGTGATTTGTTATCGATGTGGGAAGCCTAGACATTTCTCTCGAGAGTGTGATCAGCAGAAGGCGGAACCATCTGTGGGAAGTGTTCACACTGCAAGGCCACATGAGGGTGGTCGAGTGTATACTATGAGCGAGGAGGAAGCCGCTAAATCCGAGGACTTGATAATGGAGGAGTGTGCCATTGAAGGTAATCCTTTAATAGTATTATATGATTCGGGAGCGACACATTCTTTCATTGCGTGTGATTGTGTGGAGGGTTTGGGGTTAATTGTGACTACTTTGCCGTATGATTTGAGTGTTGTTACTCTTACTGATAAGCCCGTGATAACTACAAAAGTGTGTTTGAATTGCCCTGTATGTGTTAGGGATAGAATCTTTCATATGGATTTGATCTGTTTGCCTCTTTCCAAGATTAATATAATCTTAGGAATGGATTGGTTATCTTCTAACCATATCCTGATAGACTGTTCGAAAAAGACATTAGTTTTTCCTGAGGTTAAGGATTCTAGATTCCTAACGACTACTCAAGTGGAAGCTTGTTTGAAGGAAGGAGATCAAGGGTACTTGTTGATGTCTTCTATGAAGGTTCAGTGTGAAGACGTTCTGAAGGATATTTTCGTAGTGAATGAGTTTCCTGAAGTGTTTCCTGAAAATATACCAGGAATACCGCCGAAAAGAGAGATTGAATTTCCTATTGATTTAGTGCCTGGAGCTGGACCTATATCTATAGCGCCTTACAGGATGTCGCCAGTGGATTTGGCAGAGCTTAAGAAGCAGTTGGAGGATTTGTTAGAAAAGTAATTTGTGAGACCTAGTGTATCACCATGGAGAGCTCCAGTATTGTTGGTAAAGAAGAAGGATGGGATTTCTCGTCTATGTGTGGACTACCGACAATTGAACAAGATTACGATCAAGAATAAATATCTGCTTCCAAGAATCGATGATTTGATGGACCAATTACGAGGAGCCGCAATATTTTCTAAGATTGACTTACGTTCTGGTTACCACCAAATACGTGTGAAGGTAGAGGATATTCCTAAAACTGCGTTTCAGACTCGATATGGGCATTACGAGTATCAAGTGATGCCTTTTGGTGTGACATATACACCTGCGATATTCATGGACTTTATGAACTAGATTTTTCGTTCATACTTGGATAAGTTTATTATTGTCTTTATTGATGATATTTTGATTTATTCTCGAAGTCAGGAGGAACATGCTGAACATCTCAAAGTGGTTCTCCAGATTTTGAAGGAGAATAAGTTATATGTCAAGTTGTCCAAATGTGAATTTTGGTTAAACGAAGTTCAATTTTTGGGACACATTATATCGGCAGATGGAATTGAAGTTGATGCTTCAAAAGTTGAGACAGTTGTTGAATGGGAAAGACCGAAGACTGTATCGAAGATCCGTAGTTTCATCGGATTGGCCGGTTATTATCGACGATTTATTGAGGGGTTTTCGAAGATTGCAAGACCTTACCCAACTTACACGAAAGAATCAACCGTTTGTATGGACTGATGCATGCGAGGAAAGTTTTCAGGAGTTGAAAAGACGACTGACTACTTCACCAGTTTTGATTCTGCCTGATCCGAATGAACCTTTCGAAGTGTATTGTGATGCTTTGTACCAAGGATTGGGTTGTGTACTTATGCAGAATTGGAAGGTTGTGGCACACGCATCGAGACAATTGAAAGTGCATGAGAGAAATTATTCGACTCATGATTTGGAGTTGGCCGCAGTGATGTTTGCATTGAAGGTATGGAGACATTTTCTCTATGGAGCAACGATCACTATTTTTAGTGACCATAAAAGTTTGAAGTATCTGTTTGGCCAGAAAGAATTGAACATGAGACAAAGGCGTTGGTTAGAGTTTCTGAAAGACTATGACTTTCAGTTACAGTATCATCCCGGGAAGGCGAATGTCGTAGCGGATGCTTTAAGCAGGAAAACACTTAATGCTTCTGTTATGATGATTAAGGAGAAGGAACTGATAGAAGAATTTCAGGATATACGATTATCTGTGAAGTTGACACTAGGGAAGATGTGTTTGAGCATGATCACTATTTCGAATGATTTGATGAGTAGAATACGAGAAGGACAACACAGTGATCAGTATTTGCAAGAAGCAAAGGAAGCAAGAAGTCAATGAGCAGAATTAGAATTTAGCGAAGGTGTCGATGGAATTCTGAAGTTCAAAGGGAGAGTTTGTGTACCGAACGATTCAGAACTTAGAAGGTCGATTTTGGATGAAGCTCACAGAAGTAAGATGAGTATGCATCCAGGAGCCACGAAGATGTATCAAGATTTGAAACAGCTGTATTGGTGGCAAGGAATGAAGAGGGATGTCGCTGAATATGTATCATCCTATTTGATTTGTCAGAAGGCCAAAGTGGAACATCAAAGACCATCAGGAATGTTACAACCTTTGTCTATTCCTGAATGGAAATGGGATGACATAGCAATGGATTTTGTAACTGCACTACCGAAGACTCGGAAGGGTCACGATTCTATATGGGTAATTATTGATCGGCTTACAAAGTCGGCGCACTTTTTACTGATTAATATTAAGTACTCATGGAAAAGTTGGCTCAAGTGTACATCAATGAAATTGTTAAACTTCATGGTGTACCATCCAGTATTATTTCTGATCGAGATCCGCAATTTACGTTAAGATTTTAGAATAATTTGCAAGAAGCAATGGGAACCAAGCTACGTTTGAGTTTTGCTTACTATCCACAAACAGATGGTCAGTCAGAATGGACGATTTAGTCATTGGATGACTTGTTGAGGGCTTGTGTTCTAGAGCAAACTGGTTGTTGGGATGAATTTCTACCGTTGATAAATTTCACCTACAACAATAGTTTCCATTCGAGCATAGGAATGGCACCCTACGAGGCAATATATGGGAGAAGATATAGAACGTCGTTGTGTTGGTGCCATGGTGGTGAAAGTACTGTGGTAGGACCAGAATTCGTGCAGCAGACTACTGAGAAAGTGAAGATGATCCAATACAAAATGAGGACAACTCAGACGCGACAAAAGAGCTATGTAGATAAAAGATGAAGACTGCTAGAATTTGAAGAAGGTGATCATGTGTTTCTACGTGTGACACCTATGACTAGAGTTGGATGAGTGATTAAGTCGAGGAAGCTCACTCTGAAGTTTATCAGGCCGTATCAGATACTTCGTCGGGTAGGTCCGGTAGCTTATCAGATGCACTGCCACCATTCTTATCAAATCTTCACAATGCATTTCACGTATCACAACTACGAAAATATATTTCTGATTCGACTCATGTTATCGAACTAGACACTGTACAACTGAAGGAGAATTTAACCTATGAGACGTTTCCAGTCAAGATTGAAGATCGAAGGACAAAGCAACTTCGAGGAAAGGAGATCGCATTGGTTAAAGTGGTTTGGAACGATGTAAGTGGTGAAGCCACATGGGAGTTGGAAGAGAAGATAAGAGAGCAATATCCGTTTTTGTTTTAGTGTGTCAAGTTTCGAGGATGAAACTTAATTTTAGAGGGGGAGAGTTGTAACACCCCAAATTCTGACTATGTTAATAGTAATAGTAGAATTACACTGTTTTATATTTTTTGTATGTTATAAAAATAATTTGATTATTCTGATATCATTTTTTATCGTTTTGTGTGATTTGCTCCTGGTCAGAAAAATAATAATTTTTGAGCCGGAGAAATTCTTATCTAATTTATTCGGAAGCGGGGGATCTTACTAAACCAAAATCTGAGTGACACAGAAAAGAATTTTTTAATTTTTAGAATTTATCTGTGAAATAAAAATATTTCACGGATAAATATCTGCTATTTTATTTATAGGAGTTACTGCTATAAATTATTTGACCTGATAAATTTTAACTGACAGAAAATGTGCTTAGAATATTTTCTGTAGCCTAAATCAAAACGAACCAATAGAAATCAGTCAAAATAGGTGGCTAGACTTTTCTATCCAATAGGAAGTGGTCAAACAAAGGAGCATAGACTTTGTTGTGGACCATCGGATGAAAAGCTTGATTAAGATGTTTTCGATCATAACCGTTGATCAGATCAATGGTGTGAAATGAATCCTGATAAAATCACTAAATAATATCCACCTTAGATTAGATCAATGGATAGGAAACAAAGTTAAAATTCAATGGCTAGGATAGAGTCAAATATAGTGGCTTGACTTTTACTTAGTAACTAATTAAACCTAATTAAGTCATCTTAATGGCCTAATTAACAAACTAAGTAAACTAACCTAATTATTAATTAGTTATAATCTAATTACTAATTAGATATCCTAATTTTATTTAGAAGCTATGATATATATAATTATATATTTAATTAATGAGTTATGTAATTAGAATGTTAATTAAGTGTAAATAGGAAACCTAACCTAATTAATTAATTAATTAATTAGCATGCAATTAAGCATTAAGTGAAGTTAAATTTAGTCTCTAAAAACCCTAAAGCCACACGGTCATGCAGCCTTGGGAGACTTCTCCAAGGTTCTTGAACCATCTTGCATGACAATAGCATGACTACCAAATGACCAAGCCATGTGCTTCAAGTGTGAACCCAAAATGTGATATTTCTACTTCATGTAAATCTCTAAATTTCCCTATGCATATCCCACGGCAGCCCACTCCCATTTTATAATCAATATTCACTTTTCTCTCTCACCAAAAAGCTTTCATCATATTCTCTCAAAATTCCAAGAACACCAAGCATCATTCCAACTACCTCCAACGTGCTCTATTAATTGAGAAACGAAGTTGGGGTTCTGGATGCTTCGATTTGCCAATGAACCAAAACCTATCATTATACTTCATCCTTCCATTTTCCCTCTCTAGTTTCGGCCCCAACACCCACATACACCATCAATTTTTTATAATTTTTGTTCTCATCATTTCCTAAACCTAAACTACCTCCTAAACACTTTCCATTTAGGAGATTTTCTCAAAATCCCACTCTAAGTGCTTCAAAATCCAAGCTCTATCTTACTTCCCTAAAGATAAACTTTAGTTTTTATGGTTTAAAATTTAGTTTGTGATTTTCTAAACTATGTTTGTTCCATGATTTATCATTATTAAGCCTTGCTTGTGATTTTACTAATTGTTTTAGAATTGTTAGGGATTTGTTTAAGGCCACACGAAATTAAGGAGAAGGAAAGGAGCTTGAAGGACTTGTCTTCAAGAGGTAAGAGAGAGATTTTACCTCACCAACCAAGTTTTGGTGGTGTGGGGATGGTTGTGTATGGTGAAAAACCCATAAGGGTTTATTCACCTGTTGTTTAATGCTTCTTTGATTTTGTTTGTGGTGTTTATGATTTTATATTTGTGTTTTGCATGTGTGATATATGATTATCACTTTGATATATGCTTGTATATATGATTTTGAAGGCATGTAAGTGTATGTGTAATTTAGGATGTGAACAATATGATGGAACGATTGTATGAATGCTCCAAAGAGCAATGAGGCTCACGGCCATACTAGGGTTTAGAGGACCAAAGTCCTGAAAATTATGGATTCAAATGAGAATGAAGGATTTAAATGAAAAGGAAATGAATTTGAACAAGTTTGAGTGTAGCAAGCAAAATGATTTTGGAAAAATAATCTTATATAATTAAATAAATAGGTTATGAAATCAAATGAGTGTCAATACTTGAAGTTTACTGACGTATAGTTCACCCTGCGGGTTTTGAAGCGCGTTGGTAAAATTTGAGCTGTAATATGTAAAGAAAAAGAAAGAAATACCCTATTTGGGAAAACATTACAAATACCAATTTTTAGAGGGGTTATACTGCAAATTTTTATAAAAGAGGGACAAAATTATAATTAATATTTTAAGAAGGATTATATTGTAATTTTTATTTAAAGGGGTCATATTACAAATATTTTATAAATGAGGGGTCATATTATAAATATTTTATAAAAGAGGGGTCATTTCATAAATACTAATTTTATGAGGAGCTATTTCATAAATATTAATTTTAAGAGGACTATTTCATAAATACTAATTTTATGAAGGACTATTGTGAAAATATTATTCAAGTGAGAATAGAAATGTAAATATTATATTTTTAAGGGGTTATTATGCAAATATAGAAAATAAAATTAATTTTAGTGTTAAATGAGAAAAATATTATTTTTGATTTAAAACATATGAAAAATAGTGTACGCGATTTGAAAATGCGACAAAATGATTGCGCGATTAAGAAAATGCATAAATGTGACTACGCGATGGAATTACAGTAATAATACTGTTGAGTTAATGAGTGGACCCCGAATATGTGATATTGAGTTGAACTGTGAATGGTGCATAGTACATGCATTGAAAAGGTCTAAAAGACTGTATAAGGCTATTTGCCTGGAAGAGACTACACCACTTAAGTGGATGTGATATGCGTAGTGTAAGTCACTCGTTGACCTTGGGGGCATTGGGGTGCGGGTTGCCTACAATGGGCAGTTGGTAGCTCTTCTGTGCCGTAGATTAGACCGACGCGACACACCAAAGATCCTAACCGAGACACTATTCTTAATCAAGATCTGATAAAGACTGTCGTGTATATGCTAGATGTGCAAGATTGAGCACGTGGTCTGAGGCATGTTGGTACCGACCAATCTTTTCGATCACTCTCTCCGACCTGAGTTTTAGCTTCATGGAGTAGGAAATTAAATCTGTGTGCATACATATAGTGATTGAGGGCATTTTTATAATTATGGTTTATGGTAATTGAATTCTTGAATATTTGGTTATTAGTAATGGCATGATTGTATTTGTTGTTTATTACATGTGTTATTATGATAAATGATATTAATGGCATAACTATAATTATGGTATGTTAGCTGTATGAAATATGTATGTGTTTATCTTCATTGCTACCATACTGGTAATAGCGTAGGTGATCTCATCTCTTTGTATGTCTATTCTATATTGTATTTATAATTTGAAAGACGTTGAGCAAGATGTTGAGCAAGAAGCTGAGGAAGAGCATATCCCTGTTAAGGACGCTGAGTTTTGAAGAGATGGAGATGTCTTGTTTCCTTGGCTATATGAGGTTGACCTTTCTTGGAGGAGAGGAGGCGTGACATGTCGATTTGGATAGAGAGAGTATTTACTATATGGGAGACTTAAATATTAGATTGAGTAGATTACATCTAGGATATTCGTACTTTAGTGTTAACATATATGTACACATAGAGTTTCCAATATCTATTAGGCAGTACTGGGGGGCTTACCATCGTACCCCTAGTGAGGTCAGTATTGTGTCGTCTGCTCGGATATCTGTCCGTAGGACTTCACGTCAAGTTGGATTCCTATATGCTGAGGAATCTGAGGAGGACCCGTCTGAGGGTTCTGCTGTCTAGTAGGACTTGGGCAGTATAATAGTTTAAATTAAAGTTTAAAGTTTAAATATTTTGAAAGTCTAATTTATAATTATTTAAGTATGACAATACTAAGACTTGAGTATGTATATATATGATGTGAATTATTTGATATGATGTTGTAATATTTTTATTTTTCGCTAAGTTTAATTTATTGTTATTAAGAAATTTTTTAACTTGTATTTCTATTACAAGCACGAATACAAATGAAGGGGTAATTTGGTAACTAAGTAACATGAAGTGTGACGCTCTAAGGAGGGTGTTACGACAATTGCTGGTGGATTTGTTGGTGGTGGCTCATCTAATGGTGCTCAAAAGAAAGCCCTAAGGATGATAGTATTCAGTGTTTCCTACACCGAATCTAGATCACAGACTGTAGATAGGAAGACACCCTCCATCACTTTCTTAGACGAGGACTACGACGAGATTATCTCGGATCACGATGACCCACTAGTCATCTCGTGAATAATCGCCAATGCCGAGATCCGTTGTATTTTTGTGGATCAAGGGAGTTTGGAAGACATTATGTTCATGGACCTCTACCAGAAACTAGAGCTCCCACGTACAAATTTGACTCCCTACATTGGAGAACTAACAGGGTTCACTGGTGAGAATATCACCCCAGCTGGCTACTATGAAACCCACTTGTCCCTGGGATTCTCTAAATTCTTTAGGATAATCAAGGTGAGGTTTCTAGTAGTGGATTGCCCCTCAGCCTACAACATTATTTTGGGCCACCCTGCTCTAAACGCACTCGGCGTTGTAGTGTCCACCATTCACCTTGTCATGAAGTTTCCTAACATGAACAACGAGATTGTCATTGTAAAAGGTGACCAGGTGGCAGCCCGGAAGTGCTATAATGAGAGCCTAAGAATTTACAGGGTTCTTAGGAAAGCAAAGGCTGCTACACCAGACTCGGTCTTGGACCAGGTGAATATCCTTATGACTGAGCTGGATGTTAGAGAGGAAATCTGGGGTACTGAACCCTAGCAGGAAGGCGAGTTACTGCCTCTCCAACTTGGTGCCAAGCCGGATCAGGTCACCAAGATTGGACTACACCTAGGAGAGGAAGAAAGACGCCATCTAGTTAAGCTTTTGTTTAAAAATAAATATCTCTTTACTTGAACGTCTTCCGACATGTCTGGGCTCAACCTTGCCTTCATCTATCATCACCTCAGAAGAAGAGAAAGGTTGGTCCCGAAAGACAGCAAGTTATTGAAGAACAGGTGAAGAAGTTACTCAGTAGCAACTTCATCAGGGAGATTCCTTAAACCACATGGTTATCCAAAGTGGTCCTAGTGAAAAAGTCAACGCGAAGTGAAGAATGTGTGTGGATTATACAGACTTGAATAAGGCTTGCCCAAAAGATTCTTACCTACTTCCCAACATGGATAAATTGGTGGACAGCTCCTCAGGCTTCATATTGCTGTCCTCCATAGATGCATACTCCGGGTACAACCAAATCCCAATGTACCTTGGAGACAAAGATAAAATCGCATTCATCACTGACAGGGCATGCTACTGCTACAGGGTTATACCATTTGGTTTGAAAAATGCAGGAGCCACATACCAGAAGATGATGAACAAGGTCTTTGAAGACCAAATGGGGAAGATGCTAGAGGTCTATATTGACGATATGAAAATGAAAACCCCATAAGGTGGATCACACATGGCGGATCTCGAAGAAGTATTTGTACATGTCCGAAAGTATAATATGAGGCTTAACGCGAAAAAGAGCGTCTTTGGGGTCCAGGCAGGTAAGTTTTTAGGTTTCATGTTAACCCACCATGGAATCAAGGCTAATTCTGATAAATGTCAAACTGTGCTCAATATACAAAGTCCTCAAAATGTTAAAGAAATACAACAACTTATTGGCCGAATTGCAGCCATCACATGATTCCTTGCCAAAGCAACTCATAAATCCCTCCCCTTGTTTAAGCTACTCAAAAAAAGGAAAGATTTTGAGTGGACTCAAGAGAGTGAAGAGGCCTTCTCCTCTTTGAAGAACCTTCTATCCTCTCCTCCTATATTGACAAGCAGGAACTTAGAAAAACACTATACTTGTACCTTTCAGTTCACGATGAGGCTGTAAGCTCAGTACTAATCCAGGAGACGAATGATGGACAGAAGCCAGTCTATTTCATAAGTAGAGTTCTTCAAAGCCCAAAACTTTGATACCAGAAAATAGAAAAGGACGCTTTCGGATTAATCATTACGGCCAGGAGACTTCGTTGGTATTTTCAGTGCCACCTGATGATGGTGAGAACGGATCAACATATTCATCAGGTGTTACAAAAGCCAAACTTAGCAGGGAAAATGATTGCTTAGTCTATCGAGCTTTCCGAGTTTGGAATTACATATGACCCTCGACTTGTAATAAAGGTTCAGGCGCTCTCCGACATCTTGGCAGAACTTACATTAGACCCTAGTGACCCCAAAGGAATTACTTGGACCATATTTGTTGATGGATCCTCGAATCCCGAAGGAAGTGGTGCTGGGGTAATCTTGAAAAATTCTGAAGGAATGACACTAGAAAACCCCCTGAAGTTTGAGTTCCCGACCTCAAACAATTAGGCGGAGTATGAAGCATGCATTGCCAGATTGGAAACGGCCAAGGACATAGGAGCCTCCAAGATCACGCTCTATAGTGACTCCCAACTTATGACCTCACAGATCCGAGGAGAATATCAAGCAAAAGAACCCCTCCTTCATAAATATTTGGCCAAAGTTCAAGAGCTACTTAAAAGTTTCCAAGAAGTCAAAATAGAGCACATACCGAGAGAGCAGAACTTCAAGGTAGACCTCCTCTATAAATTAGCTAGCACTAAAAGCCTTGGCAACAACTATTCAGTGATCCAAGAGACCCTCTCTCAGCCCTTCATTACGGATCACACCATTTTCCAAGTGGAAGGGGAAGAGTATACTTGGATCACCCCTATCATGGAGTATCTACAGTCTTGAGTCATACCCTCTGATCTGAAGGAAGCCACCAAGCTATTCACAGCAACAATCAGGTACACCATCTACGATGGGCAGTTGTACCGATGTGGATTTTCATCACCTTTTCTTAAATGCCTCATGCCGAAAGAAGCAGATTATGTATTGGTTGAGATTTACGAAGGAAGCCATGGACACTATTTAGGAGGTAGAGCATTAGCCTTAAAAGCACCCAGGGCGGGATACTACTAGCTAACAATGGAGGCAGACTCCCATGCACACGTCCAAATTTATGATAAATGCCAATGCCACTTGGACCATTATCAGACCCCCTCAGAGGAACTGTCCATGGTGTCGGTACCCTGGCCATTCTACAGATGAGGCATGGATATCCTAGGCCCGTTCCCTCAAGCTCTTGCTCAATTGAAATACTTGGTGGTGGTAGTGGACTACTTTACGAAATGGATTGAGGCAGAATCCTTAGTCATGATCACCTCTGCCCAGGTTCAAAAGTTCACTTGGTGCAACATAATCACCAGGTTTGGAGTTCCGGAGTCTATTGTGACAGACAATGGAACCTAATTTAAAGATAAGAGTTTTGAAGAATTCCTTGTTGAGTTAAATATCAAGTTTCAGTTCTATTGAGAACCCTAGGATAAGTGGGCAAACAGATGCCGCCAACTGAGTCATTATCTGTGGAATTAAAAGAAGGCTAGATGAAGCCAAGGGAAATTGGGCTGAACAACTTGACCATGTTCTCTGAGCCTACTACTATGCCCCATTCTACAACAAGTGAAACTCCTTTTAAACTCACCTATGGTTGTGAAACTATGATCCCGGTGGAGACAAGATAACCAAGCTGGCGTCACCAGCAATTTTCACCTGACAATAACCTCGGGCTGATCAGGGAAGACTTGGATCTCCTAGAAGAAAGAAGGCGCGTTGCCTATATACGCGATGCTTCCATCAAACAGAGGACGATGACCAGATACAATTTGAAGGTTGTCCCAAGGAAGTTCCAGCCAGGAGACCTAGTACTTAAGAGAGCGATCATCGGAGGGAAAAAAGCCTCCTAAAAGAAATTAGCCTCTAATTGGGAAGGCCCCAACCACATTGTAGTCAGCATTGACAAAGGAGCTTACACATTAGAGATGTTAACAGGCAAGCAAATCAAGAACTATTAAAATGCGGATAAACTTAGAAAATACTACAGCAAAGTGTCTTTTAAGGCCTAATCTTTTAGTAAACTATGTTTGATCTATCCCAATTTTGATGATGTCACACTCTTTACAGATTTTCATCCTCAAATTTATCAATAAAACAGAGTTATTCAGACATCATTTTCTTTAGATTACTTGAAGTCCCAAAGGATCCTCAAGTCGGCCCCGACATTGAGGTTATCCGTGGACCACCCCTCAAGCTGAAAAACGCCTTGAGAAAATATAAAACTCATTTCTTTTGGATTATGAGGCAAAACAAAAAGCCCATGTTAAGAGGAAGAACTCACCAGGCCTATGAAAGCGCTTTGGTAGTGAGTTATTGGATCAATACAAAATCCTCAATACTTAGCATTGACCATTTTAAGGTTAAGAAATTAAGAGGCAGTGCGAATTCCAACATCCATGACTCATCATTATACCTAAGTCAAGTGGATTCCTAAATGTCAAAGTAGTTGACAATGAATCCGGATAAAGTTTTAATTATAAACTATGCCTAAGTCAAGCGGGTTCCTAAGTGTTAAAGTAGTTGGCAACGAATTCCGAATAAAGTTTTAATTATAAATTATTCCTAAGGCAAGAGGGTTCCTAAGTATTAAAGTAGTTGGCAACGAATTCTGGATAAGGTTTTAATTATAAATTATATGTAAAGTAAGAGAGATCTTAAATGTCAATACATTTTGGACATTGAATCCCAAGTTAAGATTTTGATTTCAAAATAATGTTCAAGTCTTAAAAGGAATTTTAAATGCTCATACATAAAGAGCATTGATGTCGGATTACGGTGAGCATGCGCGCCAACTTGTCCTTCGAGTTATGAACCTAAATTACAGTCCAGAATAGATATAAAAATCTTACATATTTAAAATACAGTTCGTCTTTTTTTTAATATGTACAATATTATTTTTATTATAACTAAAACAAGAAAATAAAATTATCATTAGAATTCAACGCAAAGACTCACTATTTATATCTACTTTTATTTTTAAAGAAATTTTCTTTTTACATATATTACAGTTGAGAATTAATTATTTTCGATTTTAATATTTTTATAAATATATCGTATGTTGAATTCTCTCTACACTTAGTCACTTACCTGCCTCTGCTAGTGCTCTTAGGTAATCCAATGGAAGATAGTAAACGGGTGATGAAAAACAGGTCTCAAGAGGGATTATTACAGGAACAGAGAGTAAAATTGTCATGATTTTAATTTTCATCATTTCAAGTGAAACATTTTCTAAGAAATAGTGTAACCAAATAATTTACATTGCTGCAACTTAGCTTTCAAATAAATGAATTAAAAGAACAGTTACATTTACAGCGTACAGAGAAACATGATTCAAGGCCAAACCAAATCCACACACACCCTCGACTCCAAAGGATTGTCCCCCACCGCCTCTGCAGTTGTCTGGTTGTTCTGCTTCAGCATGCTGCCCTCATCTTTCAAAGGTTTTCTCACAGCAGCAGCACATGATGAAGTTATGCTAGAAGAATAAGAAGAAGAAGGAGGAGGAGGATATGCTGCTAATAGAGCTGCAGCATCCCATTCATGATTCCTAACAAGTTCTGAAACGAGAAGTATAATTGAAGCCATGGAAATTCAAGATCAAGAGCAAGATTCCTGTACGTAGTATTGGATCTTTTATCTGGATTATGATGAAGCTGAAATTGATGGGTTAGAGGAAATATGTCAAACTTATATAGATGGGTGCAGGAAGTGAGACAGGAGTTGACTCAAGAGGACACAGCTTCAAGTTGTTTTTGGTTGCTGGGGGCCTGTTGTTCTGTTTCTTTCCGTGACTACGGAAGAGGTTAGAGGAAAACCCTCAAAACAGTGGTTCTGTAGCCGCTGATTTCCTCTAACCGTTGCCTGATGTTTTCTTTTCTTGTAGGCTTTGTCTAATTGTCTGTATACACATGTCAGTTTCATCCTTTTTTATAGCAAAAACAAAAAAAAATTGGCTTTAATTAAGGAAATGGACCCACACTTTCATTGGAAGTGTCACAAGCTCAAAAATCAAAATCATGTATCTATAGAAACGATTTTGTTACGTGTATTTTCAGGTAAAGAGAGAATTCAAATCAATATTTATTATTTATTATAATTATTTAAAAAAATATTAAATACTTTTAAATTTTTAAAATATTAAATATTTGTTATTTAATAATTTATATTTTTTAATTCTTAAAATATGTTTTAATAACATATGTTAGCAAACCTCTTACTATAAAAAAAGTATGAAAACTTTTTAAACTTTGATTTTTATAAATTATTATCATAAATTTTAATTTTTTTATTAATTTTTAAATTTTAATTAATATCTCAATAGATTATGTTTAATTTAGATCCATTAATTTATTAACGATAATATTATATAGTATTATTTTATTTGTATTAATATTAATTAAGATCTATTTATTAATTAATTTATTAAAATTTAATTTTAAATATATTTTTTCTTTACAAATACGGATAAGATATTATTAGATAATATTATTGTTAATAAATTAATAGATTTAAATTAAATAAAATAATCTATTAAAATATTAATTAAAATTTAAAAATTAATTAAAAAATTTAAAAATTTGTAGTAATAATTTAGATTAAAATTCAAGAAAATTACATTCTTTTTTCCTAAAAAAATTAATGTGGTGGCTTTAATTAAAGGAAATGATTATTACTTCCATTGGAAGTGTCAAAGCTTAATAATCAAAATCACCCACATAAAAAAAAGAGCAAAAGATGTGGCAAAACAGAGAAAACCACGTTTAGAGGCCATGGTATTTTTTCTTTTGCCCAAACAAGGAAGCAATCCTGTTGGAATTTTCATAATTAATCCAAAAGCGATTAACCAGAAGGAAAAGTCTAACAGTTTTGATATTTTTACTGATATTTTTACTATTAATAATATATATATATATATATATATATATCTTTTTTATACTTATTTTAATATTATTTATTATATTTTTTTTTAATTTCTCTTACTAAATTTAATACTCTTAAAAAGAGTGTTAATAATGCATATACTCCTAAAAGGAGTATATAATAATCTTTTTTCAAAGTCTAATAGGTGGTGTTGTGTACCGTCTAGCTGGGTAACTGTGCTACAAACCATTAATTATTGGATTTTTTGACTATTTTGTCCTTAGGAGTAAAATTATTTATCGAATTGTCATCGTTTTGAAATATATTATCAGAATGACACACTTTTGATCATGTTGATATTTTTTATTATTTTTCGTTCCACGTAGATAGCACCAGAGGAGATGACGCTATCAATAGGGAAGCGTCAAAGCGCTTGACACTATCCACATGATAAGGCCAACACACGTGATGTTATCCACGTGGTAACACCAAGCGTAATGGCATTACTACGTGGATAATGTCATGCGTGTTGGCGTTATCACGTGGATAGCGTCAAGCACTTTGACGCTTCCCTATTGGATGCCCTATTTACACAACTCTCTCCTCCTCCCATCGATCAACTTTCTCATTTTTCATATTTTCACCTTCTCTCTAGACTTTTTCTTTCACTAAACTCTCTCCAAAACCCTCCATTGAATGTTGCTTGTGGGCTGACACAATGAGAGGAACTAAGACAACAGCATGTGCCATAGAGACTTGAGTGTTGATAGGGTACGATGATTCAGCAAGATTAGAAGGACCAATTTATAACTCTGTTTCAGAAGGAGCTCCAACATGCTCATTGTGCTCACTTGTTTCGGTCTCGACATACAACTCCATGCAAGTTAAGTTCGGATGCTGATCAAAAAAATCTATCATGCAAGCAACGTCTTCATCTTCTTCTAACGGAAGACTTATCCATCTCAGTACATTACTCCATTGTGAGAATTTATACACAACACTGGACACAACTTGATTTTATTGGAGCCTTAATTTTACATGAATTCTCCTTTTAAGAACTTCAAAAGTCATATCACGTTGAATCACAATAGATTTAGGATGAGGACCTTCATACATTAGACCATCTTCACCTTCATACATTCTCTCATTATAGTAAATGAGAACAATAAAGTGTTTTGTCATCTTAAATTTTAGAATAATAACAACACAACAAATATGAAATCAATCAACACATGTGTCAACTGAAACAAAATTGCTACCCATAATAATGAATTCATACTATTAATTTTCATAAGAAATTTTTTTTGTACACTATTAATTTCAATTTCAATAAACCCATAATTTTAATCAATTGAAAACAACAAAAAAAATACATAATCACCACCTGTGTATGTTTCAAAATTGAAAACAACATTTTTATAATATTCAAACTATTATTACTTTTTTTATTGAACAAATTTCAAAAACCTCCTAACTAACAAAACTATTTATTTATCCATAAAAATATACAATACACAGCTTAATATAAAAATCCTAAAAAAATTAAGTAATAATTCTATCAATACAAATATTTAACAATAATAAGAATAACAAAATTAATCTAACGATGAATAAAAATACTTACATATATGATGATCAAATTGTGTCAACCCACAAGCAATAGTCAACAGAGAGTTTTGGAGAAAGTTTAGTGAGAGAGAAAGTCTAGATAAAAGGTGGAAATATGAGAAATGAAAAACTTGGCTGGTGGAAGGAGGGGAGCGTTGCGTAAATAGGACGTCCAATAGGGAAGCGCAAAGCGCTTGACGCTATCCAAGTGATAACGCCAACACGCGTGATTTATCCACGTGGTAATGCCATTACGCTTGGCATTACCACGTGAATAACGCCACGTGTATTGGCGTTATCATGTAGATAGCGTCAAGCGTTTTGGCGCTTCCCAATTGATAGCATCATCTCTTCTGACACTGCCTACGTAGAATGAAAAATAATCAAAAAAGTACCAATATAATCAAAAGTGTGACATTCTGATAATATGTTTCAAAATAATAGCAATTGGGTAAATAATTTTACCCCTAAGGACAAAATGGTCAAAAAAACCTTAATTATAGCGGCTCTTGTGGGCAAAAGGTCAAGTTAGTACAACAAAACTAAGAATTTCATCCTAACAGTAATATATAAGGGAAAATTAACGATAAATATAGTTAAAAGAGTAATATTTAATTTAAATGAACTAAAAAATTAAAAAAATTGTTCAATTTTTAATTAAATAAAATAATTAATTAATTTTATTTAATAATTAAAATTATTTTTATTAAAATTTTCATTTAAAAAGTTAGTCACTTAAAAGTAATAAATAATTACTCAATATGAAGGAATAACTATTTACAAATTTCTTTTATATAAAACTTAGTTTGAAATTGTTAGTCACTCAATAATAACTAATGACCATTTAATAAAAGTCAATAATTATTCACAATTTTTTTTAGTTTAATGTATTTTATATATTGAACTTCATTTGAAATATTAGACACTTGATGATAATAAATTACCACTCAATAAGAAGTAGTCATTCACAAACTTTTTTCATATAAATTTTAATTTGAAACAGTTAGTCGCTCAATTTCAATTAATGACGATTCAAAACAAAGTAATAGTCATTGCAAATTTCTTCATAATTTCATGTAGTTTGTATATTTAATTTCATTTGAAATGATAGACACTCAATGGTAACAAATGACCACTAAATAAGAAACAGTAACTATTTGTAAATTTCTTTTATATAAAATTTAATTTAAATTTATTTGCCATTCAGCGACAATTAATGACTACTCAATCAAAAGCAATAATCATTCTCACAAGTTTCTTTCTAATTTCATTTATTTTATTTATTGAATTTTATTTAAAATGTTAGTGATTCAATAACAACAAATGACCACTTAGTAAGAAATAATAGTCATTTAAAAATTTCTTTCATATAAAACTTAATTTAAAACTATTAATCATTTAGTAACAACTAATGATCATTTAATATAAGGCAACAAATAGTCACTTATTAAGGGTGTTATTGTCTATTAGGTGAGATTAAATTGTCATTCGTTCTAATTAAAATTTGAATAATCATTCTTAATAATTTTGACTTTATTTATCTCTTAAAATTAAATATTGCTCCTTAAATATTCTTAACATTACTTTTCCCAATATATACTTTATTTTGGGCACATAGTCGATTTTAGTTTTAATAGTTTTCAATTGGATGCTTAAAATTATTAAATACTTTTATTAGGTTTCCACTACAATCAATTATCATGTATTTGTTAATTTAATATTAAGTGAGGTGCGTTGAATAAGTGAATAACAACCATATTTATCTTAAAATTTAGTTTGAATTTATCTCTAGTATCTTATGTTATGTTTATCTTATCTTGTCATTATCTTAGTTTATTTGCTAGCTATTAGTAAATGAACTTTTATTGAATTGCATGAGAAGATTAACTTACATTGTGGTAGCTTTCTAGCTTATATACACTACTAACACTTTCATTAACTAGATACCTGGCATCTAACTAACTGTAACTAACAATGATAGAATTGCAACTAACTAACTACCTACAGCGTTACAAGAATAGAGTGTACATACATACAAGTGTATAATTATGCTAATACCCCCTTCAAGCTAGAGAGTAGATATTGATCATTCCCAACTTGGAATACAAATGGTGAAAGAGTGTAGGAGGTAGAGCCTTTGTGCAAAGGTCAACAATTTGAGCAGTAAAGCGGATGGGTAAGAGATGAATGAGACCACTGTGAACATTCTCCCTTACAGCATGGCAATCAAGCTCTATGTGTTTTGTTTTCTCATGGAACACAAGATTAGCAGCATAATGTAGAGCCGATTGGTTATCACAATACAAAAGAGCTAGAGATTTGAAAGGAATTTGAAAGTCCTGAGGTAGGTAGTTGAGCCACTACATTTTACAGGTGGCTGCTGCTAGAGAACGATATTCTACTTCTAAGGAAAACTTGGAAATTGTGATTTATTTCTTGATATAAGGGAATCACCAAGGTAGATACAATATCTAGTGATGAAACGCCTGGTGTCAGGATATGTGACCCAATTAGAATCACAGAACCCTTTTAAATGAAGTGTTGAAGTTATGGAAAAGAAAACATCACTGCCTAGAGTTCCCTTCAAATATATTGGAATTCGAGTGGCAACCTTGAAGTGAGACTGTATAGGTTAAGCAAGGAACTGACTTAATTGAGCCACATCAAAACTGATGTCAAGCAGTGTCGTGGTTAGGTTCAAAATCCTTCCAACCAACTTTTGATAAGAGGAGACATCAGGGAAAAGAGATCCATCATACCTCTGTAAATGAACATTGTTGGCCATAGGAGTAGTGGCAGGTTTATAAGCAAGCATACATGTGTCTTGAAGTAACTCCAGTGCATACTTGCACTGACAAACTGAAATCCCTTTAGTTGATCCAGCAATCTCGAGACCAATAAAATACTTCAAGTTCCCAAGATGTAACCTAATTTATTTCCTTTAAGTTATTGCCAGTTTGTATCATGTCATCCACATAAATGAGTAATGTCCTTCACAAGGTGGCAGAAGTGCTCTTGACAAAATGTGAGTGATTTTCCTGAGATTGTTGTTAAGCAAAAGACAACAATACCATGGAGAGCTTGTGAGAGGATTTCCAAAATAACAACAAAAACACAACCAAGTAAAATTATGAAATGGTCTATCTGATCATGGAGAGATGTGTCTCTTCCATGAAGAGATGTGTCTATATGTGCATGTTGCTATTCATGGTGACTAGTTTTGGAAAGTTGCTATACATGAAGAGTTGTGTCTCTTCATGAAAAGTTGTTATGTAAAAAATTATGTCTCTTCCCAAGAGAGAGTTATGACCATTCTCTAAAAGGAGTTGTGTCTCTTCTCAAGAGGACCAGAGAAGATGGGACAAAGGTGAGTCCTCTCACCATAAGTCTACCACAATTCCTCACGGTCTCGGCATTCCAAGGGCAGTCCACCCCAAGGAAAGTACTCTGATTATACTCCTCTGAACACTCCACGAGAAACAATCTTGAGGGAAGTGTTGCAGACCGAGTTTCAAAATATTAAGAGGCCACCTCCTATAAAGAAGCACAAGCAGAAAGATCATTCCAAACATTATGCATTGCATAAAGGTTACGACCATGAAACCGAGGACTGCTATCAACTCCTTGATATAATTGAATTCTTAATTAAGGCTAGACGGCTACAACAGTACATCCTCTGTGTCTAAAATGAAGAGCATCATAGAAGGCGTAGAGAGAAAAGATGCAGCCCTCGACGAAGCCCCAGGAGAAGAACTTGGAGCCCCAAGAGAAGATCCTAGACTCCACCTCGTGTGATGCAAATGATCGGCATGATAGGAATAGGGACGCTCCACCTAATGATAACGACAACCACTGCTCTGAGCCAAATAGAACCATCAATACAATTACTGGTGGATTTGTTGGTGGTGGCTCATCTAATGGCGCTCAAAAGAAAACCCTAAGGATGATAATATTTAGTGTTTCCCACACCGAATCTAGATCACAGACTGCAGATAGGAAGACACCCTCCATCACTTTCTTAGACGAGGACTACGACGGAATTATCTCGGATCATAATGACCCACTAGTCATCTCGGGAATAATCGTCAATGCCGAGGTCCGTTGTATTTTTGTGGATCAAGGGAGTTTGGAAGACATTATGTTCATGGACCTCTACCAAAAACTAGAGCTCCCACGGACAGATTTGACTCCCTACATTAGAGAACTAACATGGTTCAATGGTGAGAAGATCACCCCAGCAAGCTACTATGAAACCCACTTAGGATTCTTTAAACTCTTTAGGATAATCAAGGTGAGGTTTCTAGTAGTGGATTGCCCCTCAACCTACAACATTATTTTGGACCGCCCTGCTCTAAATGCACTCGGCGCTGTAGTGTCCACCATTCACCTTGTCATGAAGTTTCCTAACAAGAACAACGAGATTATCACTGTAAAAGGTGACCAAGTGGCAGCCCGGAAGTGCTATAATGAGAGCGTAAGAATTTGCAGGGTTCTTAGGAAAGCAAAGGCTGCTACACCAGACTCAGTCTTGGACTAGGTGAATATCCTTATGACTGAGCTGGATGTCAGAGAGGAAATCTGGGGTACTAGACCCCAGCAGGAGGGCGAGTTACTGCCTCTCCAACTTGGTGCCAAGCCGAATCAGGTCACCAAGATTGGACGACACCTAGAAGAGGAAGAAAGACGCCATCTAGTTAATCTTTTGCTTAAAAATAAAGATCTCTTTGCTTGAACGTCTTCCGACATGCCTGGGCTCAACCTTGCCTTCATCTGTCATCACTTGTCTATCAGAGAAGATGCGAGGTAGGTGGCTCAGAAGAAGAAGAGAAAGGTTGGTCCCGAAAGACAACAAGTTATTGAAGAACAGGTGAAGGAGTTACTTAGTAGCAACTTCATCAGGGAGATTCCTTATACCACATGGTTATCCAACGTGGTCCTAGTGAAAAAGTCCAACAGGAAGTGGAGAATGTGTGTGGATTATACAGACTTGAATAAGGCTTACCAAAAAGATCCTTACCTACTTCCCAACATGGATAAACTGGTGGACAACTCCTTAAGCTTCATATTGCTGTCCTTCATAGATGCAAACTCTGGGTACAACCAAATCCCAATATGCCTTGGAGACGAAGATAAAATCGCCTTCATCACTGATAGGGCAAGCTACTGCTACAGGGTTATACCCTTTGGTTTGAAAAATGCAGGAGCCTCCTACTAGAGGATGATGAACAGGGTCTTTGAAGACCAAATGGGGAAGATGCTAGAAGTCTATATTGACGATATGATAATGAAAACTTCACAAGTTGGATCTCACATGGCGGACCTCGAAGAAGTCTTTGCACAAGTTCAAAAGTACAATATAAGGCTTAACCCAAAAAAGAGCGTCTTTGGGGTCCAGGCAGGTAAGTTTTTGGGTTTCATGTTAACCCACCATGGTATCAACACTAATCCTGATAAATGTCAAGCGGTGCTCAATATACAAAGTCCTCAAAATGTTAAAGAAATGCAACAGCTTATTGACTGAATTGCAGCCCTCACATGATTCCTTGCCAAAACTGCTCATAAATCCCTCCCCTTGTTTAAGCTACTAAAAAAAAGGAAACATTTTGAGTGGACTCAGGAGTGTGAAGAGGCCTTCTCCTCTTTGAAGAGCCTTCTATCCTCTCCTCCTATATTAACAAGACTAGAACTTGGAGAAACACTATACTTGTACCTTTCAGTTCACGATGAGGCTGTAACCTTAGTACTAATCCGGGAGACAAACGTTGGACAGAAGTCGGTCTATTTCATGAGTAGAGTTCTGCAAGGCCCAAAACTTCGATACCAGAAAATAGAAAATAATGCTTTCACACTAATTATTACGGCCAGGAGACTTCGTTGGTATTTTCAGTGCCACCTGATGATGGTGAGAATGGATCAACATATCTTTCAGGTGTTATAAAAGTCAGACTTAGCAGGGAGAATGATTGCTTGGTC
The DNA here is from genome assembly GCA_029884595.1 of Ormosia semicastrata. NCBI lineage: Eukaryota > Viridiplantae > Streptophyta > Magnoliopsida > Fabales > Fabaceae > Ormosia > Ormosia semicastrata. The sequence continues at coordinate 7,578,112 of JAQQTO010000036.1, read as the reverse complement.
AATCGACCTTTCTGAGTTTTGAATTGCATATGACCCTCGACTTGCAATAAAGGTTCAGGCGTTCTCCGACATCTTGGCAGAACTTACATCAGACCCAAATGACCCCAAAGGAATTACTTGGACCATATTTGTTGGCGGATTCTCGAATCCCGAGGGAAGTGGTGCTGGGATAATCTTGGAAAATTTTGAAGGAGTGACACTAAAAAAATCCCTGAAGTTTGAGTTCCCGACCTCAAACAATTAGGCGGAGTATGAAGCATGCATTGCCAGATTGGTAATGGCCAAGGACATGGGATCCTTCAAGATCACGCTCTATAGTGACTCCTAACTTGTAACCTCCCAAATCCGAGCAGAATATCAAGTAAAAGAACCCCTCATTCAGAAATATTTGGCCAAAGTTCAAGAGCTACTTAAAAGTTTCCAAGAGGTCAAGATAGAGCACATACCGAGAGAGCAGAACTTTAAGGCGGACCTCCTCTCTAAATTAGCTAGCACTAAAAGTCTTGGCAACAATTGTTCAGTGATCTAAGAGACCCTCTCTCAGCCTTCCATTATGGATCACACCATTTTCCAAGTGGAAGGGGAAGAGCATACTTGAATAACCCCTATCATGGAGTATCTGCAGTCTTGAGTCATACCCTCTGATTTGAAGGAAGCCACCAAGCTATTCAAAACAACATTTAGGTACACCATCTACGATGGGCAGTTGTACCGACGTGGGTTTTCATCACCCTTTCTTAAATGCCTTACGACGAAAGAAGCAGATTATGTATTGGTTGAGGTTTACGAAGGAAGCTATGGACACCATGTAGGAGGTAGAGCATTAGCCTTAAAAGCACTCAGGGCAGGATACTAGTGGCTAACAATGGAGGCAGATTCCTATGCACACGTCCAGATTTGTGATAAATGTCAATGCCACTAGGACCATTATCAAGCCCCCTCAGAGGAACTATCCATGGCGTCAGTACCCTGGCCATTCTACAGATGAGACATAGATATTCTAGGCCCAGGCCCCTTTCCTCAAGTTCTTACTCAATTGAAATACTTGGTGGTAGTAGTGGACTACTTTACGAAATAGATTGAGGCAGAATCCTTAGTCATGATCACCTCTGCCTGGGTTCAAAAGTTCACTTGGTGCAACATAATCATCAGGTTTGGAGTTCCGGAGTCTATTGTGACAGACAATGGAACCTAATTTAAAGATAAGAGTTTTGAAAAACTGCTTGCTGAGTCAAAGATCAAGCACCATTGCAGTTCTATTGAGAACCCTAGGATAAGTGGGCAAGCAGATGCCGCCAACTGAGTGATTGTCTGTGGAATTAAAAGAAGGCTAGATGAGGCCAAGGAAAACTAGGCTGAACAACTTGACTATGTTCTCTGGGCTTACTACTACGCCCCATTCTACAACAGGTGAAACTCCTTTTAAACTCACCTATGGTTGTGAAGCTATGATCCCGGTGGAGACAGAAGAATCAAGCTGGCGTCACCAGTAATTTTCACCCGATAATAACCTCGGGCTGATCAGGGAAGACTTAGATCTCCTAGAAGGAAGAAGGCGCGTTGCCCATATACGCGATGCTTCCATCAAACAGAGGACGACGACCAGATACAATTTGAAGGTTGTCCCAAGGAAGTTCCAGCTAAGAGACCTAGTACTTAAGAGAGCGGATATCAGATGGAAAAATGCCTCCTAAGAGAAATTAGTCTCTAATTGGGAAGACTCCTACCACGTTGTAGTCAGCATTGACAAAGGAGCTTACACATTAGAGATGTTAACAGGCAAGCCAATCAAGAACTATTGAAATGCGGATAAACTTAGAAAATACTACAGCTAAGTGCCTTTTAAGACCTAATTTTTTAGTAAACTATGTTTGATCTATCCCAATTTTGATGATGACACACTTTTTACAGACTTTCGTCCTCAAATTTATCAATAAAATAGTTATTCAGACATCGTTTTCTTTAGATTACTTGAAGTCCCAAAGGATCCTCAAGTCGGCCTTGACATTGAGGTTATCTGTGGACCACCCTCAAGCTGAAAAACGCCTTGAGAAAATATAAAGCTAATTTCTTTTGGATTATGAGGCATATAAAAAAGCCCATGTTAAGAGGAATAACTCACCAGGCCTATAAAAGCGCTTTGGTAGTGAGTTATTGGATCAATACACAATCCTCAATACTTGGCGTTGATCATTTTAAAGTTAAGAAATTAAGAGACCGTGCGAATTCCAACATTCATGACTTATCATTATACCTAAGTCAAGCGAATTCTTAAATGTCAAAGTAGTTGGCAATGAATCCCGAATAAAGTTTTAATTATAAATTATGCCAAAGTCAAGCGGATTCTTAAGTGTTAAAGTAATTGGCAATGAATTCTGAATTTTAATTATAAATTATACCTAATGCAAGAGAGATCTTAAATGCCAATACATTTTGGATATTAAATTCCAAACTAAGGTTTTAATTTCAAAATAGTGTCCAAGTCTTAAAAGGATTTTCAAATGCTCAAACATAAAGAGCATTGATGCCGAATTCCAGTGAGCATGCGCGCCAAGTTGTCCTCGGAGTTTTGAATCTGAATTACGATTCAGAATAAATATAAAAATCTTACATATTAAAAGTACAATTCCTCTTTTTTTTAATATGTACAATATTATTTTTATTATAACTAAAACAAGAAAATAAAATTATCATTAGAATTCATCACACAGACTCACTATTTATATCTACTTTTATTTTTAAAGAAATTTTCTTTTTACATATATTACAGTTGAGGATTAATTATTTTCGATTTTAATATTTTTATAAATGTATCGTATGTTAAATTCTCTCTACACTTTCTGCCTCTGCTAGTGCTCTTAGGTAATCCAATGGAAGATAGTAAACGGGTGATGAAAAACAGGTCTCAAGATGGATTATTACAGGAACAGAGAGAAAAATTGTCATGAATTCAATTTTCGTCATTTCAAGTGAAACATTTTCTAAGAAATAGTGTAACCAAATAATTTACATTGCTGTCACTTAGCTTTCAAATAAAAGAATTAAAAAGAACAGTTACATTTACAGCGTACAGAGAAACGTGATTCAAGGCCAAACCAAATCCACACACACCCTCGACTCCAAAGGATTGTCCACCACCGCCTCTTCAGTTGTCTGGTTGTTCTGCTTCTGCATGCTACCCTCATCTTTCAAAGGTTTTCTCACAGCAGCAGCACATGATGAAGTTATGCTAGAAGAATAAGAAGAAGAAGAAGAAGAAGAAGAGGGAGGATATGCTGCTAATAGAGCTGCAGCATCCCATTCATGATTCCTAACAAGTTCTGAAACGAGAAGTATAATTGAAGCCATGGAAATTCAAGATCAAGAGCAAGATTCCTGTATGTAGTATTGGATCTTTTATCTGGATTATGATGAAGCTGAAATTGATGGGTTAGAGGAAATATGTCAAACTTATATAGATGGGTGCAGGAAGTGAGACAGGAGTTGACTCAAGAGGACACAGATTCAGGTTGTTTCTGGTTGCTGGGGCCTGTTGTTCTGTTTCTTTCTGTGACTATGGAAGAGGTAAGAGGAAAACACTCAAAACGGTGGTTCTGTAGCCGCTGATTTCCTCTAACTGTTGCCTGATGTTTTCTTTTCTTGTGGGCTTTGTCTGCATACACATGTCAGTTTCAGCCTTCTTTTTTGTAAAAAAAAAAAAAATGGCTTTAATTAAGGAAATGAACCCATACTTTCATTGGAAGTGTCACAAGCTCAAAAATCAAAATCATGTATCTATAGAAACGATTTTGTTACCATGTATTTTCAGGTAATGAAAGAATTCAAATCAATATTTATTATTTATTATAATTATTTAATAAAAAATATTAAATAATTTTTAAAATATTAAATATTTTTTATTTAATAATTTATATTTTTTAATTCTTAACATATGTTTTAATAACATATGTTAACAAAACTCTTACTATAAAAAAAAAGAGTATACATATTTTTTAAATTTTGATCCTTTTATAAATTATCTATAATTTCAGAATTTTTTATTAGTCTTTAAATTTTAATTAATATTTTAATATATTTTTATATTTAATTTAAATTTATTAATTTACTAATAATAATAATACATAATATTATTTTATTTATATTAACATTAATTAAGATTTATTTATTAATTTATTTATTAAAATTTTATTTTAAATATATTTTTTCCTTACAAATAAAAATAAAATATTATTACACAATATTATCGTTAATGAATTAATAAATTTAAATTAAATAATATGATTTATTAAAATATTAATTAAAATTTAAAAATTAATTAAAAAATTAATAATTTGTAATAATAATTTAGATTAAAATTCAAGAAAGTTACATTCTCTTTTCCTAAAAAAAATCATGTGGTGGCTTTAATTAAAGGAAGTGATTATTACTTCCATTGGAAGTGTCAAAGCTCAATAATCAAAATCACCCACTTAAAGAAAAGAGCAAAAGATGTGGCAAAACAGAGAAAACCACGTTTAGAGGCCATGGTATTTTTTCATTTGCCCAAGCAAGGAAGTAATCCTGTTGGAATGGATCCGGATTGTCTCCAGCCGCTGGAGGTCCAGTAATCCTGTTTTTGGAATTTATTAATTTAATATTATTTTTTTTTAATATTTAAAAATAAATTGGACATTTTCAATGAATCTGGAAAAGAATCCAAATTCTGTTGGAATTTTCATAATGAATCCAAAAGGGATCAACCAAAAGAAAAAGTCTAATAGGCGGTGTTGTGTACCGTCTAGCTGGGTAACTGTGCTACAAACCATTAATTATTGCGGCTCTTGTGGGTAAAAGGTCAAGTTAGTACAGCAAAATTAAGAAATTCATCTTAACAGTAATATATAAGGGAAAATTAACGATAAAGATAGTTAAAAGAGTAATATTTAATTTAAATAAATCAAATAAATTAAAAAATTGTTTAAATTTTAATTAAAGAAAATAATTATTTATTTTTATTTACTAATTAAAATTATTTTTATCAAAAATTTTATTTAAAAAGTTAGCTACTTACAAATAATAAATAACTACTCAATATGAAATAATAATTATTTACTTAATTTTTTATATAAAACTTAGTTTAAAATTCTTAATCACTCAATAATAACTAATGATCATCTAATAAAAATTAATAACCATTCATAATTCTTTTCTAGTTTTATGTATTTTATATATTGAATTTCATTTAAAACATTAGACATTCGATGATAATAAATTACTACTCAATAATAAGAAGTAGTCATTCATAAATTTTTTTTATATAAAATTTAATTTGAAACAGTTAGTCACTCAATTTGAACTAATGACCACTCAATAAAAAACAATAATCATAACAAATTTCTTCATAATTTCATGTAGTTTATATATTTAACTTCGTTTGAAATGTTAGACACTCAATGACAACAAATGATCACTTAATAAGAAGCAATAACTATTTGTAAATTTCTTTTATATAAAATTTAATTTAAAACTATTTGTCATTCAATGATAATTAATAACCTTTCAATCAAAAGCAATAACTATTCTCACAAGTTTCTTTCTAATTTTATTTATTTTATTTATTAAATTTTATTTGAAATATTAATCACTTAATAACAATAAATGACCACTTAATAAGAAATAATAGTCATTTATAAATTTCTTTCATATAAATTTTAATTTAAAATTATTAATTATTTAATAGTAACTAATAATTATTCAATATAAGGCAACAAACAACCACTCATTAAGAATGTTATTGTCTATTAGGTGAGATTAAATTATCATTCTTTCTAATTAAAATTTGAATAATCATTCTTAATAATTTTTACTTTGTTTTGACATTAATTTCCCCAATATATACTTTATTTTGGGCACGTAGTCGATTTTAGTTTTAATAGTTTTCAATTGGATGCTTAAAATTATTAAATACTTTTATTAGGTTTCCTCTACAATCAATTATCATGTATTTGTTAATTTAATATTAAGTGAGGTGCGTAGAATAAGTGAATAACAACCACAAATATCTTAAAATTTAGTTTGAATAAACTTCTATTATCTTATGTTATGTTTATCTTATCTTGTCATTATCTTAGTTTATTTACTAGTTATTAGAAAATGAACTTTTACTGAATTGCATTGAATGAAAAGATTAACTTACATTGTGGTAGCTTTCTAGCTTATATACACTACTAACATTTTTACTAAATAGATAGTTGGCATCTAATTAACTGCAACTAACATTGATAAAATTGCAACTAACTCACTACTTACAGCGTTACAAGTATAGAGTGTACATACATACAGGTGTATAATAATGCTAATACTCCCCTTAAGTTAGAGAGTGGATATTGATCATTCTTAGCTTGAAATACAAATGGTGAGTAGGAGGTAGAGCCTTTGTGCAAAGGTCAACAATTTGAGCAGTAGAGTGGACGGGCAAGAGACAAATGAGACCACTGTGAACCTTCTCCCTTACAACATGGCAATCAAGCTCTGTGTTTCGTTCTCTCATGGAACACAAGATTAGCAATATGATGTAGAGCCGATTGGTTATCACAATACAAGTGAGCTAGAGATTTGAAAGGAATTTGAAAATCTTGAAGTAAGTAGGTGAGCCACTACATTTTATAGGTGGTTGCTGCTAGAGAACGATATTCTATTTCTAAGGAAAACTTAGAAATTATGGTTTGTTTCTTGGAATTCTAAGATATAAGGGAATCACCAAGGTAGATACAATATCTAGTGATAAAACACCTAGTATCAGGACATGTAGCCCAATTAGAATCACAGAACCCCTTTAAATGAAGTGCTGAAGTTGTGGAAAAGAAAACACCAATGCCTAGTGTTCCCTTTAAATATCTTCGAATTTGAGTGGCAACCTTGAAGTAAGACTGCATAGGTTAAGCAAGGAACTGAATTAATTGAGCCACATCAAAACTAATGTCAAGTAGTGTCGTGGTTAGGTTCAAAATCCTTCCAACTAACTTTTGATAAGAGGAGACATCAGGAAAATGAGATCCATCATCCTTCTGTAAATGAACATTGTTGGCCATAGGAGTAGTGACAGGTTTATAAGCAAGCATATATGTCTTGAAGTAACTCCAGTGCATACTTGCATTGACAAACTGAAATCCCTTTAGTTGATCCAGCAATCTCGAGACTAAGAAAATACTTCAAGTTCCCAAGATGTAACCTAATTTATTTCCTCTAAGTTATTGCCAGTCATCCACATAAATGAGTAATGTTGTGAACGAGGTGGCAGAAGTGCTTTTGACAAAATGTGAGTGATTTTTCTGAGATTGTTGGTAACCAAAAGACAACAATACAATGAAGAGCTTGTGAGAGGATTTCCAAAATAACAACAAAGACACAACCAAGTAAAATTATGAAATGATGTGTCTATTCATAGAGAGATGTGTCTCTTCCATGAAGAGATGTGTCTATATGTACATGTTGTTATTCATGGTGACTAGTCATGGAAAGTTGCTATATATGAAGAGTTTTGTCTCTTCATGAAAAGTTGTTATATATGAAAAATTATGTCTCTTCCCGAGAGAAAATTATGACCATTCTCTAAAAGGAGTTGTGTCTCTTCTCAATGGGTCTCTCAATGCCTATGCAAAGACATTCTCCATCAAGTCTCAAATGCATTATTAAATTTATTATTTCTTTCAAATCATCTCTGCTTTTCTTTTATGCACAAAAAACATAGTAGAGAAAGTGAAAGATAAACGTGAAAAAGATAAAACAATTAATAATATTATCGTTAGCCCCTTAAAAGAGTTAGAAGTTTTAAGTCTCAAGAAATATTAATAATTTGAATTGAAATAAAATTTGAGTTGAGAGTTTGGGGGATTTTAAAAGATTTGGACCGTGTCAAAGACATAGTCCGACCAATATTTCAAATTTAGCCTAAAGCCCATAATATTCATTTCACATATGGGTCGTAGTGACCCATTAATTTCTTAAGGTTATACTAAACTTAACTCACCTACCAAAACCTAAACTCATTAAAATTTCATTACACAAAATTGACTTGACCCACTCTGACCATTTGACTTAAATCGGACCCTAAATTTGTGAATCCTACTCGATCTTGTTGCCTAAGAAACCTTCCAAAATATTTGTAACAATTAAGACACGTGTCAACACCGAAATAGAGAGTTTTTTGCCTATTGCAAGCCTACCTATGTCCTAGGATGTGTACTATGCACCATAAACTACTATAAATAGACATTATTCATTTGACATAAATGTTTTTTTCCTTTCTCTCTCTACTGCTTTATATTTCCTAACATCTTCTCTCATATTAGTTATTGTCGTGAGCCCCTTAAGTGAAAGTGATTTTGTCAAAAATTCTTTAATTCACTTCTAGTAACACATTTTTTAACATTTATTTTAACACTTATTTTATTATTAGTTTACTTCATATACTTAAAATGATTATTAGGAGAGAGATACTAACAATGCATGTTTCTAGACTAATAATAAAATAAATATAAAAAAATGTATTATTAACATTTCTAATTATTTAATAACGTGGTGGGACATTATTGAAAAACTTAGATTTCCTATATATAGGGGAGTTCGTAACCGAATTAAAACGGATCTAAACAAATTATTGAAAACAAAATAAAACATATTAGTTTTGATCTTGTTTGGTCTCTTTTTTATGAAAATTTTTGGTTAAGTTTTCATTTTCATTTATGAAGCTGAACCAAATCAATGAAATCGATTAAATTCAAATAATATATAATTTTTTTTTATGATTTACATACCTATAAATTATAAGATTTCAATTTACTGCTTCTATAAAATCATTTAGGCTAATTTGTTGTTTATAAATATTTGATTATATTTCTATTAGGATGTTTAGGCCAATTTGTTGATAAATTGGGTTATAGAAAGATCAGACTGAAGTTGAGTTTTTACTCTTTTTGAAAAAAAAAAAAATCTTAGGCAAAAATTGATTACCTGCTAATTTGGTTTAGTTTATTCAGATTTTTAGATTTGTGATTTTTTTTTTATAGATGTAGAAAGTTTGATTTTAAGTTTCCCATATTTACCTGTTATAATAAAATCAAAGGTTTTAGCTTTGTTGATTTCATATCATTCGTATGTCTTGTCTTTAGGAAGTTTTAAATCTATTGAAATAAAAAATATAATATTTTCTTCAAATAACAACTGATATATCAATCTTTATAATAAAAAATATTTCATCATCAATAATTTATGAAATAAGAGCAACGGATCATATGATAATTTTGAATGAAAATTATATTTATATTCTTATCTTAATAAATCTATTATTTTTTACTAAGATTATAAATATTATTAGATTTTTATTTTGATAATTTTTTATTTTATTGTAAAAAAAATAAACTAATTGTTTCCCTACATAAGAAAATCAATTTATTTAGTTCCAATGACTTTTTCCCTCAAAGTTGAACCAATTTAAATGGTGAGCACCTCTAGATAATGGTTGTGATAGTAAAATCTTTCATTTTTTTTTATAATTTGGCAACATATAATAGATAATAATATAAAAAAATTACACACATATTAATAATGAAATTAATATTATTATAATGTCAAATGACTCAAATCAAATTCATGGCTTCATAACATTTTGTTTTAAGCCATTGACCTAATGTAATATGTTGAAATAAGAAATGTAATAATAAGAACTCACTAATAATAGAAAATCCTTATTTTTTTATGATGATATACAACCAAACAAAACCAAAGCAATGGGATTTTACACAATGCCCTTGATCTTGTCCTTATTTTTTTTTTACCATGGATATTGTCCTTAATCTTGTCCACGATGCCCTCCTTGTGCCCTTCACCATGGTGCTTTGGCTTGTGTTCTCCATACCCATGAAGCTCTCCTTTGTGCTCACTATGGTGCTCTCCTTTGTACTCACCATGGGGCTCCCCCTTGTTCTCCTCCTCTTTCTTGTGCCCTCCCACATGGAGGGTTTCCTCAATCTTGTGGAGGATTTCTGACATTGACTTTGATATTTCTTTCTTTGTATAAATGGAAAAGACTCAGGTCGATTCTTTAAGTATATAATCTTAAATTTGATCTCAAAATTTATGTATATAAAAATAATATCATTGAGAAAAATTCTCATTAAACATCTTACTGTAACTTAGGATATTAATCTAAAATTTATGTATATAAAAATAATATCATTGAGAAAAATTCTCATTAAACATCTTACTGTAACTTAGGATATTAGTCTCTCACCTATCGAGTGAGAATACTCCAAAAGAAAATAATGATATTTGTATTAATTAAGAATAAAATTCTCCCCGAATTATCTTAAAAGTGTACCTCACATCGGCTTAGGGTATTCAAGATAATTAATTAATTCTCCTAAATTAGGATTATCTACTTATTTTGTGGTTGTCATTTCATTTCAAATGTTTGTGTGTGGGGTCTAAGTTCATTAAAAATGGGCACTTTTTTAAATTATTAGAGCATGTAACAATGAATAAGTATCTGTTGGGGTTTTTTTTGTGGACATTTGCTGGGAAGTTATGCCAAAAGAGGAGAATTTTAAAATGGATCATCCTCAGGATAGTTCATAAGTAGATGAAGTAAAAATCAGTTATTAATTTATTATTAAAATAAATTTATAGTTGAAATTAAAATATTAGATTTAATTAATAATAATATTCAAATTTATACATAAATTTAGTTAATTTTTTTATAAATAATTGTACATATATAAATCTTATAAATTTTAATTAATAATTTTTATATACATTTAAATTTATATATAGATATTATCAAATAAATAATAATAATGCATCCATAAACTCAAACGAAATAAATACATAATAGCCTTATTCCCCAAAAGAAATGACTGACATTTGTTTTGGCTGGTTGTGTTCATCACAAACTGACGTTTGTTAGAGGAGGCTTTTATCATGGGCGGGTGCTATTAAGACTTATTTGACATGTTGTATTAGGCATGATAAGATAAGTTAATATTATACATTATGATATTATTAATTATTTAGTGTAAATATTGTATTGTATAAGTTTATCTATCAAACTCTTCTTATACATTAAAATGATGGATAACTTAATCAAATTTTGAAGGAAGAGATTAGACTTGATAGGGTTTTAATGTATAAGCTCTTATAAAGATTTTTTTATTACAATTCTAAACACCTCAATATCTCCAACCATTACGTATTAAGCTTTATACTATCAGGTCTTATACTATCAGGCCTTATACTATCAGGTCTAATACTATCAAGCCTTATCCTATCATTTGTACCAAACGGATCCTTATGCACCCTGTTAAGTTTGGGTGTACCATACACTCAAACTTTTACCTGTAATAGCAATTTTTTTTTTACAGGTTGTTTGCCTCTTCTTTTTTTACATTTTTTTTCAGGTCACCATTACAAACGCAGTCGTTCGCCAACCTCCAGGTCGCGGTAGACCAACCTCCGACCAACTTTCATCGTCATTGCCCACCTCTCCACCACCTATGGTGATTATTGTTCACTATTTTTAAATTTATACAATTGTATAAATAATATCGATTAAAATTATATTAATCTTTATATTTTTTATAAATAACTCACATATATTAAAATTTTTTTCCTATAACTATAACTGTTGAAAAATCTTATAAATTTTAATCGATTAAATTTATACAGTTATACAACCTAAAAAAAATTAGAGGTGGCTAATTTTCCTAAAACTATAACTGTGTTTGTTAAATTTTTTTATAAATTTTAACTGATAATATTTATGCAGTTATACAATTTAAAAAAAAAAATAGAGGTGACCGGTGATGGCCAACAAGCGTCTGATGACTCACTGCTCGGCCAACCGACGACAGTGGTAGTGATAATATGTAAAAAAATATAAAACTAAAAAAAACTTTAAAAAAATTAAAAAAAAAACCTACTAAGCGATTTTTTATAATTAATCTAAGTCATTAATTTATTTTATAAATAAATTAATAATTTAAATTTTAAGGCGCACTATACACCCTCCAAAATTAATTGATGACTTTAATTTCAAGATGCACCATACACCTTCCTTTGAAATGTATATATTAGACTTGGCCTTTATCATATACTTAGCATGTTTTGGTTTATAGATGGATCACTTTTTTTTTTTAAATATAAATTTGGGATATATAAAATATTATTAGTTGAAATTTATAAATTTTTTTATATATAATTATTCATATAAATAAGAAAAAATGAATTGATTAAATTTTTGTGTAAATTTAAATATTATTAATTAAAATTGACTGTTAATTTGAGCAATTAATTTATTTTAATAATAAATTAATGATTCAAAAATTATAATTCCTGTATTGACCTCTTTTCTAAAGTTCCATATTAAAATTATCCTTTTCTGGAAGGAAGTATTAACTTCCTTTTGATAAACGTGCACCTAAAAACATGATTCTTACTTTTGTGATGAGAAGAATATGTACCAAGCAGGAGAACGTTAATTTGTGAACTTATAATTTATAGGATTTATATGTATATTTGAATATATATAAAATTATTAGTTAAATTTATAAATTTTTTATATATATAATTATTTATAAAAAATAATTTAATTAAATTTGTATATAAATCTAAATATTATACCAAACATGAATGTTAGGAGGAAGACTAATATACACCTAATGAAATATGGCCCATTCATGGTCTTTACAACTTAGCATGTAATCCAGATTTTCTATTTTTTAATTGAAATTATAACTTTTTACAACTAAGTCATTCCAAGTTAGAAATTATACTAATTAATCCTTATAACTCGACGGGTTGACCCGCGCGCACCAGGGGTACAGGCGTACAACCATTGTTGGCTACAGTTGAGCTTCTAGAGTTGTACGCTGTCGCGGTTGGTGGGAGGCTTGCGACATCGTAACGGGCAGAGGGGAGGGAGGTTTGCCAGGGCGGTCAGAGGTGGCTGTGCGAGAGTGGGTGAATCACTAGATCAGAATTGGTCTGACACGGTTGGTGAATCACCAACCACCAACACGTTTCTGCTAATCTAGGGACTTATTTTGTAAATTTGATAACTTTTCATTACCTGTTCATGTTACAGGTAATTCTTTAACACCATTCATTTAATTAATTATTATATCGACAGTTTTTATTATTGGTGGACCAAAACTTAGGTTGGTCCGTATTAACTTTTTCCTTTAGTTACTTGTTTCAACTTTGCATGTATTTGGGATTTGATCACTTTTTTTTCTCTGTGATTCAAACTCACATGTAGTTTATGCTTCTTATTAACTTTTATGAGTTTAAATTTGATCTATTGTGTCAAGTATTGTACATTATTATTTCAGAAGAATATTAATAATATATTTTTTGAAAATATTTTTTAATATTTATTTATTATTAATTTATTTTATATATTAAAAAAATTTATTAAAAATAAAATACTAACTAGACATACTTTTAAATTAATAATAAAAAATATTAAAATAAATGTCTCAAAAAATATATTGTTAATATATTTTATTATTTAATAACATGTTGGGACTTTATTGAAAATCTTAGATTTCCTAGATATATGGAAGTTCATAACCGAATTAAAACGGATCTAAACAAATTATTGAAAACAAAATAAAACAGATTAATTTTGATTTTTGTTAGGATTCTTTTTTATGAAAATAAAATCATTTGGTTAAGTTTTCATTTTCATTTATGAAGCTGAACGAAACTAAGTGAAACCGATTAAATTCAATAATATATAATTTTTTTATGAATTACATACCTATAAATTATAAGATTTCAATTTACTGTTTCTATAAAATTGTTTAGTCTAATTTATTATTTATAAATATTTGATTATATTTCTATTAGGACGTTTAGGCCAATTCGTCGATAAATTGGGTTATAGAAAGAGTGAAGTTTTTTTTTTTTTGAAAAAAATACTTAGACAAAAATTGATTGAATCGATTGATTTAATTTAGTCTATCCTGATTTTTTATGTGATTTTTTAAATATATTTAAAAAATTTAATTTTAAGTTTCTCATATTTGTATGTTATCATAATAAAATTGAAAATTTTAACTTTGTTGATTTCATATCATTCGTATGACTTGTTGTTTTAAATCTACTAAAATAAAAATTATAATATTACCTTTAAATAATAACACATTATATATTAATTATTATAATAAAAAATATATCATCATCGATAATTTATAAAATAAAAACAAAGTTACAAATGCTATGATAATTTTAAATGAAAATTATATTTATATTCTAATTTTAATAAATTTATTATTTTTTATTAAAATTATAAGTGTTGCTAAACTTCTATTTTGATAAATTTTTATTTTATTGTAAAACAAAAACTAATTATTTCCCCACATAAGAAAATTAATTGACTTAGTTCAAATGACTTTTTCTCTCAAATTTGTACGAGCACCTCTGGATAATGGTTGTGATAGTAAGAAACAATTTTACACATCAATAATGAAATTAATATTATAATGTCAAATGACTCAAATCAAACAAAATTTTAACTAACTTAATTGGTAAAGTCGCTTAAAGATATAGTATCTACTTATGGAAAAAATAAAATAAAATATGAAACACTTATCACCGAGATTCGTCCCTACTAAATTCAAGGCTTGATAACATTTTGTTTTAAGCCATTGACCTAATGTATTATGTTGAAATAAGAAATGTAATAATAAGAACTCACTAATAATAGAAAATTCTCATTTCTTTATTATATACAACCAAACAAAAGCAAAGCAGCGGGGTTTTACAATCCGAGCCTAACCGCATACGATAAGCACTCGCATTAGCAACTAGAAATAAACATAGTTTCTCTTTTTTTTTTTTGGCACTCATAACTATAGATCATTACAAGAAGAAAAAGGTACGACAAAGCCCTCACTACTATGGTCCCCTGCACCTGCAATAGGCAGAAAAAACATGTAAGTAAATGTTATTTTAAAACAGAAGATACAGAGATATATAGATGTAGGAGCAGATTATAACAAAATACAAGTAATTTTTGCCCAACAGCATGATGATCTTAATATTCCCCAATATACCTATAGAGAAAATAAAAATTGACCAATAATCCCATAATTATAAAAAGTTAAGTCCCCAGAAAAATAATTATAAAAAAGCCATTATGTTATTTAAGAAAAAATAAATTACTAGTTTGTAGGCTAAAAATGAGATCTCAACACCCAGAGTGTCATTGTGCCAAAGTCTATTTCCTATTTTAGCTCAAATGTGATAGGAAAGTAAAACCACTAGTTTCGTATGTTATCATCTGGTGTAAGAATAGAGTGATGACATTTTGTGCATGATTTTTTTTTTTTACATCATTTATACCTTTTTTTAGATAATAAAATAAAATAAACATAATTTTTAATATATATATATATATATATATATATATATATATATATAATATATATATATATAAAATAAAGTAAGTGCAACTAAAATGTGAGAAAATAGTGTTAGAATTCCGTAAGAATAATGATGAAAATCATGTAAAATTTTGAGAGAGCATAACATCACAAAGCAAAACAAAAGATCACTCACCTTCAAATAGAAGATGCAGCAGTGGAAGATCTAATCACTGTCACTGCTGCTGTCATCATGGCCGTGCTCATGGCCATGTTCATGCTTTTTCTTGTCCTTCTTCTTCTTCTTCTTCTCGCCCTCACCCTTGTCATGGTCATGGTCACCATGGATCTTGTCCTTGATCTTGTCCACAACGCCCTCCTTGTGCCCTTCACCATAGTGCTCTGGCTTGTGTTCTCCATACCCATGAAGCTCCCCTTTGTGTTCACCATAGTGCTCTCCTTTGTACTCACCGTGCTGCTCTCCTTTGTACTCACCATGGTGCTCTCCTTTGTACTCACCATGCTGCTCTCCTTTGTACTCACCTTGGTGCTCCCCCTTGTGCTCCTCCTCTTTCTTGTGCCCTCCCACATGGAGGGTCTCCTCAATCTTGTGAAGGATCCCTGCCATTGTCTTTGATTTTTCTCTCTTTGACTGAGCTTTTCTTTTGTTAATTGTTTTGTTTTTGATCTGATCTTAAGCACAGGACTTTGTGAAGGAATGAATGGTGTTTATAGGCAAAGGAGTAACGGATAAAGTGGAAGCATTATTAATTTAATAGAAAATATTATCCACCGTTTATGAGGAATTTACGGGAATGACCATGTGTGTGTACTCCACGTGTAATCATTCTTTTAAATTATAATCTGAAGCAAAAAAGGCATCATATGCTTTTTATTTTTAATTAAAATAAAAAATTACCCAAAAAATAATAAATAAAAATTTATCTGTAATAATTATTAAAATATAATATCACAAAAGTAGATTATTTATTAATATTTTTTATTATTGAGGTTTTTATAAAATAATTAAACTTTTTAATAAAAGAATTACATTTTTGTTTGTGGTTATTAGTTTAAGAAACAAAAATAGAAAGAATATATAATTTTTATTTGTTAAAAGGTTTCTATGCAAATGGAAGGCTCATCGATGCCAAATTTGGAATCAGTTAATTAGACAATGACCTCTGATGCTTTAGGCTTAAAAGCAAACAGGTGTCAAGTGGTTAATGTTCAGACAATTGGGTTGCTAAAAATTGGGCACTTGGAACCTACATTGTAGCGTTTTAGTGGAGTACGGCATCTATAGAGAGATGAAGATGATCTAAGCGAATTGCTAAACGACACAGAAAATCTCTAGGTTGGGATTTGGCCATGTATTAACAATCCATGACAACATCTGTCCAAAGTGTTACGTCCATTTAATCGGATAAGGTCTGCATTGTTTGTAAAGTTAATTATCCCGTATTCTAGATTCTACTTTGGGATATTGTCCATTTTTATTTCATATTTTCATTCCTCATTTTGCATATTTTCATTCCTCATTCCAAAAAGTAAGGGAAAAAGTAGAAACCCTGTGATAACCAACTAGAGAGAAAAAGGATAAACGTTGGGAAGGTATCATGACACAATTTTGTCCAAATACATAACATAATTTACTCTCATTTTTTAAGTTCTTCTTATTTAAAAAATAAAATAAAATGTGGGAGCACCAAAGAGTAAAGATTATCATGATTTCACATAAATAAATAAAGAAAAATTCGTTTATATTTTTTAAAATATTCCGAAGCAGGATGAAGCAAAGAACATGGCGGGGAATGAGGGCGAAGGAGACCGACGGTCCATTATGGAAAAATTCTATCATGCTAGTGGAACATTAAGTGTGTGTTTGGTTTGCAATTAGTAAATTCAAACACATTTTTAAAATTTTTGAAAGACGTAAAATCATATTTGTTAATTTTATTTTTCAGTTGAGTTTAACGAAAAATGTTTTCAAAATGCCTTAAAGTAAGAGTAAGAATTTTTTACTTTTTTATTAGATAAAAATGTGTTGGAGAATATTTTCCTCTTCAATCTTACTTCAAAAGTGATTTTAATCTTTCATCCAAATATTATTTATTTTGTCAAACTCACTTTTAAGACAAAAGTTTTCAAATATAAATTACTTTATTACAAACTTACTTTTAACAAATTAAAGTTTATAAATACGTTTAACATTTCAATAATACGTATTTCAATAAGATTTTACCAATAAATTTAGAGGAAGGTTTATTGTCATTATTGTTTAATTATTTTTTTATTTTTTTAAATGTCATTTACTAGTTAGTGAATGTATTAAATTTAATTTAATTATCTATGTAATAAAAAATATTTTTAAAAAATAGTTAAAAATAAATAATATACAATTAAAAATTATACACTCTTTGAATTTAGTTATACTCACGAGTATACTGCCTTTTTTTATAAGACACAAAAAGGAATTTGGATGGCCACACACGCAGGTCACGCGAGAATACTATCCGCTCTAAGATTTTAACTCCTTTCATTCCAGAAGCAAAATAGAATGGTTGACCTCCTTCCAGAAGGATTACTTAAAAAGATAAAATTTAAGTTCTTTTTTTAAATTTTATTATATTTATTTTATTAATTAAATTATGATATATATTTATTAATATTTTTAAAAAATACACATATATTATACCTTAATTAATGAAATAAATATAATAAACATTAAAAATAACTTAAATTTTGTCTTTATTTAAAAATTACACACAAATCTTCTGAGGATTAGAATGGCCCATTAAAGGCTTTGAATAGGGCCCACTTTCCACATCAAGAAAAATAAAAAAGTAGAAAAGATGAATATTTCTTTTCCGATTATTTCGGGATTTGTTTAGACTTTAGAGTTACCGACACACAATGTGAGCTGTTAACTTTTAATATTTTTAATCTGTTAACTTTTAGTTTTATTTAATAAAATTATAAGTATTTATTATTAAATTAATAATTAATAATTTAATAATTTAATCTCAGCACAATACCTTTATACCATAATAACTTTCAGAAAAGAATACATCTTCTTTATAAGATAAAAAAAAAATACTTCTTTTTTATTTTATTCGTTTTCTTGCCGCGTGGAGCTGTGGACGGATATAAACTTGCCGACATATGGAGAAGCTTTCAAAATATCTTTTTTTGTAAACTTGTTTTTTTGCCTCGTGGACGGATATAAACTTGTTGACAAATGGAGAAGCATCGCTGACAAGATAAAACTTGAAAATATCTTTTATCGTAAACTTGTTTTCTTGCCGCGTGGACGGATATAAACTTGCCGACAAATGGAGAAGCATTACTGCCAAGATAAAACTTGAAAATAAGTGTAATTAAGGAGGAAAGCAGTTACACCCACTTTATACGGAAATCATGGGTACAATAAATGATAAAACGAATCACAAGCAACAGTAAAATTTACTTCTTACGTCGTTTCACGAATTTATTTTCATGTAAATCAGCATTTTTCTTTTTTTTCTTTCAAAAATAAAACTTTCAAAATAAAAATGTACCAGTCAAGACAGAGTTAGAAGTTTTAAGCCTAAAGAAATATTAATAATTTGAATTGAAATAAAATTTGGGTTGAGAGTTCGGAAGATTTTAAAAGATTTGGACCGTATCAAAGACAGAGTCCGACCAAAATTCCAAATTTAGCCTTAAGTCCACAATATCTATTTCACATATAGGTCATAGTGACCTATTTCATAAAGTTATACCTGACTCACTTATACTCATTAAAATCTCGTTATACAAAATTTACTTGACCAGTTATTACTATTTCACTTAGACTCGACCTTAAATCTATGAATCATATCTAATCTTATTACCTAACTTTTTTTTCAAAATATCTGTAACAAATAAGATACGTGTCAACACTGAAATGTAGAGTTTTTTAACCTATTATGAACCTATCTATGTCCTAAAATGTGTACTATACACCATAAAATTATTATAAATAAACATTATTCCTTTGACATAAATCATTTTTTTCTTTCTTTCTTTACCATTTTATATTTCCTAACATATTCTCTCATGTTAGTTATTAAGTTGAGCGTTGTAGTCCTTAGATATACCCCCAACTTGATGGATCTGACCCTTAGAAGAATCTTCGAGAGCCATCCTAGCAGGCTACGCCAACCATCCAAGAGAAAAGAACGAACACTAGCACTATCTATGGGAATATGGTAAAACAGTTTCCTATTCTCTCTACCTTAACTGCTAAAACTCCTTAAACACAAGCCCTATTCTAGCAAAACACTCAACCATCACCCATGGCCATCATAAGGAGTCGTGTTACTAGCATTACTGCAGAAGATAATCAACCTGACATTAACTAGCCAAATGAAGAAGAAATTAAGAATGTTGAGGATCCTATTCAAGAGATGCGAAGATTCAGGCAACGTTTGCGACAGTTGGAGGGTCAAGTTGGCCGCTAGTAGGGAGAAAATGAGGAAGACCAAGGAAACTCTACTCAACCACAAAACTCTCAAGCAGCTGTCCCGAGCCTTAGTCACCTGATACCACAACCACACCCGCCATTACTAACCCAGACTAACTCTCGCCATTTGTTTTCTGAGTTCAACATGTCCATACCTCTCCTAACTAATTTTCGTCCTCTTACCACAATGGACGTTTATGGTGGAACGACTGATCCTTAGGAGCACCCTAAGGCATTCAATTCCGCAATGTTGTTGGCTGGAGAATTGGATCCCATTCGTTGTCAAGAGTTTCCTGCCACTTTGAAGCGTTCAACTCTACAATGGTTTTCCTCATTGCCCCCTGATCAATTTATGACTTTTTCAAGCTTTCAAACTGTTTCCTCACATACTTTGCCACAAGTCGATCCCACCAAAAGATCTCCACCATCCTGATCAACTTCAAGTAGGAAGTCAGAGAATCCTTGAGAGTATTCATGACTTAATTTAACCGGGAAGCCTTGCAAATCTGATGCTTGAGCCTAGTTGTTGCACTTCATGCTATCTTAACAGGTTTGCATCCTAGACCTTTTGTGGATTTCTTAGCAAAGCGACTCCCGACTAATTTAGATGATCTTCTCGCTCACTCTTCTAAATATATTAACATGGAGGATGCCACCAAAGCTAGAGACTGTTCCCAATCTTTTTGCCCACGACTTGTTAGTCCTGACCGAAACCCTAAAAGACAGATGGCTATAAGGAGAACGAACTAAAGAGGTTAGAACAAAGATTTTCCCTAACTGACCAACTCACCTATAAGGTACCAACAATACACTTCACTCAATGCTCGGAGAGAAGAAATTCTTAGAGAATTGTTCAACACAAGGTTAATATATTTTCCACCTACTCTGACTCACCAACCATCCTATATTGATCGGTTAAAAATATGTGAATTCCATCGAGAATATGGGCACACTATAGATAATTGCCTCAAACTAAGAGATGTGATGGAGGATCTTGCGTGGAGAGGATTGTTAGACAAGTACTTAGCTAGAAAGAAAGAAATGAGTAATGAAAAAGGACAAAATTGAATTAGGGGCCCGTGACTAACCCAGGCCTCAAGAACAAAGACAAGTACATGGAAGCCAACAAGAATCTAATGACCTAGCCATTAATTAAGGTGGAGTAAGAGGAGTCATCAATACGATTTCAGCAAGATTTGCGGGGGAGGGGGAGAATCGACCAATGCAAGGAAGAGACATTTCAGGGTAGTAAAAACCATCATGGCAATAGAACATCAATTCTGATCGATGATTGACAAGAAAGTGCCCCCATTGATTTTCATAGAGGAAGACTTTCAAGGAGTGGGCCAAAACCAAGAAGACTCTATAGTTATCACCGTCACCTTGGCGAACTTTGATGTAAGACGAGTATAGGTCGATCAAGGACACTTGGCAGATATTTTATACGATGATGCTTTCAAAAAATTGGGAATCTCAAAATCTGACTTAAAAATATTTGATGGCAATTTGTATGGATTCTTGGGAGAGCAAGTAGAGGTTAAGGGCTATATCAAGTTGTGGATAACATTCACTAGAAAAAAAAGGAATCGATATCAAATTTATGGTCATTTACTGCCCAGCCCCATACAACGCAATCCTCGAACGCTCTTTGTTGAACAAGTTGGGAGTAGTAGTGTCCGCTACTCATTTAATAATGAAGTTCCTGATGATGAAAATGAGGTAAGAATGATTCACGTTGACCAAGTGGAGGCAAGACAATGCTATCATGATGCTTTAAGGCCAAAGTCAGTAGCACAAAGACCGATGCAGAATGTTAGTAAAAAGAATAGATTATGCATGACTGAGCATGACTCAAGGCAAGAATTCAAGGAACTAAGGCCTTAGCTAGAGAGAGAATTAGTACCTGTAATGATCGGTACAATCTCAACCCAAACGATAAAAATCAGCGCAAACCTCTCACTTGATTAGTTGGATAGGTTTGCAAGGTTGCTAAAGGAAAATGCCAACCTTTTTGCGTGGAGTTCAACCGGCATGTTAGGGATTGACCCAAATTTCATATGTCACAAGTTGACTTTAGACTCGAAGGCAAAATCGACTGAACAAATGAAGAGAAGTCTTGGAGAAGAAAAAAAGAAGGCATGGAAAAGAAAGCAAATGGGAAATGGAGAATGTGTGTGAATTTTACCAATCCAAATAAAGCATGCCCAAAAAATTCATACCCACTTCTGAGTATAGACAATTTGGTAGATGGCGCATCGAGATATCAGTCTTGAGTTTCATGGTTTACTCAGGGTACAATCAGATCCGCATACACCCAGATGAAGAAGAAAAAATAGCTTTCATAACAGAGGGAGCCAATTTTTGTTACAAGATGATGCCTTTTGGGTTAAAAATGCAAGAGCAACTTATCAAAGATTGATGGACAAGATCTTCGCTGACCAAATGGGTAAGGTCATGGAAGTTTACATGGATGACATGGTAGCAAAGACTTCAGTTTCGGGTGACCATGCTATCGATTTAAAAAAATCTTTGATCAGTTGAGGATCCACAACATGTGCCTGAACTCGGAAATGTGTGTATTAGAGGTCCAAGTGATGACTGCTGAGACTATTAAATTATATCAATTTGTAAGCCAATTTACCAAATTATTTGTAATATAAAGCATAATTGGGTCGAGTCCTTAGATCATTCTAATTAAGCAATTAAATTAAAAAGTTAACAAAGGGGAAAAAAGTTATAGAATTAATTAAACCAAAGTAATTGATCTTGAATTTAATCCATCATTGGTCACTAGGAATCCATTCAATTTCTAATCATATTCTTGGTCTTAAATTACATCAAGAAGCCTTAAGATAATCCATGAATTATCTACTAGATAAGCATCTAAATTTAATTACTTAAGGTTAAATGAATTAAGTACTCATTTAATCCTAAATTAACCTAAAATCCATAATTCAACCAAGTTAAATAATCCATCAAACACCTTTGATGCATTGTTTAGCCTCTGTAATCCTCATTAAATACGTGATAATTATGCAATTATCACATCAACATCCAAATCAAATTAAGCAGTTCAATCCAGATTTAACAAAATCAAAAGAATTAAAAGAGAAACTTGATTAATAATTAAATGTAAAATAATCAAAATAATATCTTAAAATTAAACATTAAGATTGTCAATCTCTAGGATTGATTAAAAGGTTCTAGCCCTCCATAGATGGGATGGAAGATAAACATAAAAGAAAGAAACCTAAAAAGGAAGGAGAGATAGAGAGATGAAGAGAGAAAGTGCAAGAGAGGCTAAGAGAAAAACAGGGTTAGGTTTGGGGTTACTACTGCTACTTAAATAACTGTCTCTAAAATTAAAAATCAAAGTTTGTCCTTATCTTAGGGTTAATCGTCTTCCTCTTAACTTTAATTAGACACTTAATTTTGCCTAATTTGAGCTTAGGATGAGATAATTATGCCCAGAATATTCTTAACTGCTCTCTAGACCCGTTAGCTGACTTCAAAGGGTGAGAACATCATCAAAACGTCACAGTTTTGATAAATAGTCTTTATAAAAGCTGAATATCTATGTCTCAAATTTTCAATGGCATTGGTATCAGCTCAATATAACTCCTATAGTCCAAATTATGGTTCAATTTCTGCATATTATTTGGGTTCCAGTGATAGCATCTCTGTTCTGATTTCTAGGTCCAATCTGACCTATTAGACATCTGATTCAGCCTTTGTGCTGTGCATCAAAGTTGTAAAGATTTCTTTCAACTTTCCTACAAGGTAAAATTTATAATTTTATATGTCTAGAACTCAAGTTATGCCTAAAATACGGAAACAATGTAAAATTTTCAATAATGCTGAAAAATATAATTAAACCCAATTTAGAACCAAACTTATAAAATGAGATAAAACCAATCTATTAAACACATAAGAGGTCTAAGAGTAGAGCTGGCAAAACGGGTTCAACCCGTCAGGTTAACCCGCCAACCCGCCATGTTCAGGATTGAACCCATATTTTTTTTTCTCGACCAGCATAACCCGCCCGTATAACATTAATTTTATATGTTTAGAACTCAAAAAAAAATGATAAGTATACTATAAATAAAAAACTCTTTGATGTTATATAATTTATGTTTGAATATTTAATTAGACTATTTTAAAAATTATATTTTAGATATGTGGTTTGTAATTTTTTACCATTATTATTTATTATTATTTTATAGTATTTATTGATTTTTTATAAATTTTTTTTTTTTAGGCGGGTTAAGCGGTTGACCCACCAACTCATCTATTTTTTCTCATTTTATCTTTTATGCGGGTCAACCCGCCAACCCGCTAACCTACCTTAAAGCGGGGTGGGTTAACTCTTCCAATCTATTTTTTAAAACGGGCCAACCCACCCCACCCCACATTTTAGCGAGTTGAAGTGAGTCGGGGCGGCTCGGGGCGGGTTAGCCCATTTTGCCACCTCTATCTAAGAGAATAAATATGAGGGTTAACTAATATATGAAAATTGTGTTTATCACAAAGCAAGTAAAGTATTAGGTTTCATGCTCACGAACTGAGAAATAGAATTGAATCCAGAGAAATGAAAAGCCCAAGTTCGGTGAAGGAGGTGCAGAGACTATCAGGAAGGATCGTGGCCTTATCTCGCTTCGTCTCAAGACTCGCAGACCGAGCCCTACCATTCTTTAAGTATTTGAAGAAGCCTGACTATTTCAAGTGGGATGAAGAATGTGAAGAGGCTTTTCAGAAGTTGAAGGAGTTCCTTACTTCACTACAAGTCCTAAGTAAACCTGACCCTAGAGAAAGTCTATATATATATCTATCAATCTTAGAACATACAGTTAGCTCGGTCTTAGTGAAGGAAAAAGGGAAGAGATCAATTTCTAGTTTACTTCGTCAATCAGATCTTACATGGAGCAAAGCAGAGATATCAGAAGATTGAGAAGTTGGTGTTGGCGCTTATAATAACCGCCCGATGCTTAAGACCTTATTTTTAGAGTCATCCCATCATTGTACGATCAGATCAACCCATTTGACAAATCTTAAGAAAGCTCGAACTTGCAAGAAAAATGATTTCATGGTTAGTGGGATTATCAGAGCACGAAATTCAGTACTAGCTAAGAGGACTAATCAAAGCACAAGTGTTATCAAATTTTTTGGCCAAGTTTTCTGGACATCCTAAGGTTGAGCAAAGCAAGAAATGAACTTTGTTCATTGACAAAGCTTCAAACATAAATGAAAGTGAAGCGGGAGTTATTTTGGAAGGACTTAATGGAGTTGTGGTTGAGCAATCTTTGATATTTGGCTTTAGAGCAAGTAACAACCAAGCAAAGTATAAGGCCCTTATTGCAAGAATGACCCTCACCAGAGAGATGAGTGTGACCGACCTGATAGTAAAGAATGATTCACAACTCATGGCCCAGTAGGTGAAAGGAGAATACTAAACAAAAGACTCTTAGCAAGCTAGATATCTGAGTAAAGTCAGAGATTTAGAAAAAGAGTTCACCAATTTTAGAGTGAAGCATATTTCGAGGGATCAAAACTCTAGAGTTAACCTTTTGTCAAAACTTGCAAGCACTAAAGGGTCTAGGAACAATAGATTGGTGATCCATGAAACAATAAGTAGGCCCATCACAAAAGGCAGCATGTAATGGCAATTATTTTGAAACCTGAATCTTAGGAGTATATGATCTTAAGGTATTTACAAATGAAGGTAGTTCTAGAAGATGAGAAGAAAGCTAGATGGCTCAGTAGAATTGCTAGTTTTTATGTCATCCAAAACAATACACTGTACAGAAGAAGATTTAATATACCACTCCTAAGATGTCTAAGTCCCGATCAAATTGAATATGTCATGGCCAAGGTTCACGATGGCATTTGTGGTCAACATATGGGTGGACGATCGTTGACGGGCAAGCTTTTGAGGGTAGGATATTTTTGGCCCACCATGCGACGGGGTTGCTTGGGCTATGTCAAAAAACTCGATAAGTATTAGAGATTTTCTTAATGTCCTCAAGCCCTACCCGAGGAATAGACATTTTAGGGCCTTTCCCCATTACTTCGAGAGATGTCAAGTTTGTACTAGTGAAGATCGACTACTTTACCAAGTAGATCTAGGTAGAACCCCTTGCTTGGATTACAGCGGAGAATATTGAGAAATTCGCTTGGAAGAATATAATCTGTAGATACGGTCTACCCTATGCAATCATTTCAAACAAATTTAAACACCTGTAGATACGGTCTACCCACTTGGAAGGATTTTTTCCCAATCAATTTTTTTCCTATCAGAGGTTTTAATGAGGCAGACCCATCAATTTATAAAATGCAAATTTAACATCAGTCTTACTTGTTACAATTTGATATTCTGCACGTTATTCTATTACTTTGCAATTGAAGTTGCAAGTTAACATTTTGAACTACAATGGGAAATAAAGTTTGAAATAAATAATGTAAATGAGCATATACTAACAAAACAAGAGCAAGCATGACGTTTAACTCAACAAAAATCTCCAAAAAATATTGTGGCCATGCTCGAAGGACTAGGTTGTCACTCAGAATAACAAGATAGGTTCCCAAAACACATGATCTTGCTGAGGGCTCCAAAAATTTTTGTGCCCATGTTCTTCAACCTAGGTCATCACTCGGAACAACAGGACAGGTTCCCAAAACCCCTAATCTTGCCGAGAGCTCCAAAAATCATGTGCTCATGTTTTTCATCGTAGGTCATCACTCATAATAACAAGATAGGTTACCAAAACCCCTAATATTGTCGAGTGCTCCAAAAAATCCTATGCCTGTTCTTCGGCCCAAGTCGTTATTCGTAATAATATGACAGGTTCCCAAAACCTCTGCTCTTGCCAAGCACTCCAAAAAATCCTATGCATATGTTCTTCAGCCTATGTCGTCATTCATAAAATCCCATGATCACACAAATGAAAGGGGATAGTTATAACAATACTCCACAGTTAGTCTCAGATAATCGATACTCTAACACTTGACTTTTTCACAAAGTTATGCATTTATCGGAGTATTATAAGCTATATATTTGTTAAATCAAATGGTAGGAGATGCCTATTTACTTGATTTATTTTATCTTAAGTACATGTTCTTATTTGATAAGACAAGCCATATAGAATGAGGCATACATGCGTCAATTTCACGAAACTAATTTAAGCATATACTCATTTTGTTTAATGGTTGATAAACCTGAGCCATATTTACAGTTATTTTGCTTAGGAAAATAGTGGCAATTCAAATAGTAATACAAAAGGAAAAATAACTTCAAATGATAACCTTGGTGAAATAAGTTGAATAGGAAACCATGAAACTTTGGTCAACAAAATATGGCTGATTAAAAAATTTGATTGATCCAAAACAAAATAAAATAGTTTTACAAGTTAAGCGGGTGCATTCCCCTATTCTTCATCACCACCCAATCCTGGTATGCCATTAGTCGCGGGTTCCATTGTCTACTCGTTCCTTTCTGCCGACCCATCTTCATCATCTGCCATCTCAGAATCCTCAGGACCTTTAAGAACCCCATCCTTGACAACTTTCCAAACACCGAGCCTAGACAGATCAATGTCACCATGAAAGAATCAAACTTGCTAAAAAACACACTTAAAACCATCACAGTACTATTTGATACAAGCCCGTTCCATTTCATCAACCGAGGATTAAAGCTCCTCATTAGCTTTTTTAGCATTGGACAGTTTCTAGGTAACTTCTTGTGTCAATTTTTGTTGTTGTGATAGCACAAAGAAGCATAGCTTTCAAATCTCTATTTAACAACTTCACCTTTTTCTTGGAGGCTTTAGCTCAATTTTCCAAGCATTCGAGCTCTCCTTTAGCTTTTGGAGGTCGTTAGTCACCTTTGTCAAATTCTCTGACAGAACCCTATTTTCTTGTTCCAACTCTTCTGCCTGACTCAGTCAGTCACGAATGTTCGCTAGTTATTTTTTACTCTTATCTCTCTCTCTTTTCGGTTGAGTTGCCAACTCAATACTTGTACTGGATTAGTACATCAAAGCTCGTGCAATGCTTGCGATTTGAAGGGAGTTAACAACAATCCAATGGGAAAGACCCATTGCCTTAGCCTTATCATACTTGGCTAGGTCCATCTCGGCAGTTAGGCATTCATCGATAAACCGCCCAACACAAGACATTTGATCCCATAGGGATTTCAGTTCCTTGGGGTTGCCCCTGCTGAATTCCTTAAAGAAGGTCAACATAAAGTTAATGTCACCAAGGGTCTCCATTCTCTCAATTAAAGGCTCACTCCCAGCCTGAGGTTGTTCATGACTGATAGTAAGATCCACAATCTCTTGAGCTCATGTAGAGGGTGATGGGGGAATGATCATGATAAGTGGAACCTGAGTACGATGACTCAGAGTTCCACGAGTTAGATGACTCGGGGTTCCTTAAGTGCTCTAGCTCAGAACCCCTTTGGCATGTTTGACGTCAGCAGAACTGGCAGCACCATCGGTTGCCTTCCTATTCTCCTTCCCTATCCTCCTCTTGGAAAACTCATAAGTGGAAACCTTACCCTTGCTTTGACTTATCTCTCTAGTTTATGCCCAAAAAAAAGTTTGTACAAGGAATAATGTAATATGAATGACACACTACAGAAAATACATTTACAAAAATAACGTTTAAGGGCTAGAGGGTCGATTTCCACCTGAAGAATATGAAAACTTTCTTTGTCCCTTTAGGAACTCAATCTAACTTATTTCCTTGGTAGTAAAAAATTCTTCAGGAATGTCCAACGAGTTTCTAGCCTCGATAACCTAACCATAATTGATATAATATTTGTAAGAAGATTCGAACAAACCAAGAATCTTCTGACCTTGGTTCCCATTGAAAGAAATTAGACCAGTAATGCATTCTTTCCTGTTGGTGCGTGATCAAAAGAAGAAAAAAAACTTAGTATACGTTGGGGTAAAGCCAAAGTCCTTACATAACAAGTCAAAACAACGAACAAATGCCCAACTGTTAAAATGAAGTTACGAAGGAGAAATGTTCATTACCGATAAGATGCTTGCTTCAAAGTTAGTGAAGGGTAGATGAAGATTGAGCCAACTAAAGTAGGTCTCATACATGAATAATTTAAATTCACAACCTACGAGATTAAGGTCAGAACATATTTGATCTTCGTCATCACAATGTTCTAGAAGGTAGGTCTCTTCTCAGTTGTCCTTAGAGATCTGAATTTGCGTACTCAAACTGACTATATTATCCACTGAGTTATATTCCAAAGAAGTCTCTAGAACTTCCTTAGAAAAAAACCCAAGGAAATATCCTCCCCAGCCGAACCTTGGTCACCCAACTGTTCTTCCTTAATCTCAATCCTCTACTTTTTTGCCATTGAACTAAAGTCACTAGAAAAACCTACAACATCGGAGGATGAGTCAAAAGATGGAGAGGAAGCATAGTTAGCTAAGTTATAACGACTACTAATGTCGTGAACAATAACTCGAGCCCGATTTAAAAATAGTGACCTAGACACATTTGTTCTGGCTTTTTGAGCACTTATTCTACCCTATCAAATTCCAAAATACCATCGCCATGGATAGGCGAACTTGGCAACCGAGGCACAACTTTTTTGCTTTGGGTCGTTGTTCACGAGGGATTTTCACCTATAATCATCACACTATCATCACTACTCTCCCCATCGATACCTTCCTCTCAGATCCTCACCATTACTGGAAAACACCAAAAAACCCAACTGAAATAAAGAAAATGATCAAATAGTAGTCACAAAATGGACCCTCGAAAAACCTAGAAACCCCAACCAAAACAAAGAAGAAACCAGAAAAGAAGAGAAAAAGAAATGGTACCTATTAAAACAAAGAATAGAGCTATTCTTGAAGGTTGAAAGCTCACAAGAAAGGAAGCTCAAAGATTGAAAACAAGGAAGGAAACATTAAAGTCATAGTAAACACTAGAGAAAGCAAAGTGAAGAAAGGAGAAGAATGAGAGGAATGCGAATTTATAGAGGGAGGAAGAAACTGATTTGAAAATTGCTTCTGATCCAACAACTAGGAAACAAGCAATATAACGATTGAAAAAAGGAAGGCACGTTCAAACAAAAGATATTAAGGGTTAATGATCCCACGACTCTAAGAGTCACTCACCACCAACGATTAAGGTTAACTATACACCTAATCGAACAGTTAGGGAAATTTGACATGATGCAAGCAAGTACTTGAAGTGATAGCAGCCATCATTAGCTTGGGAATCCAATCATTTTGGAAGTCGAAGAGAAAAGCCTTGGAGAAAAAACCCGACCTTAAGCAAAGTCATAAAAATAAATGTTCGGACCTCGAGTAATATCATAAAAAGAAATATTCAGATCAACTAGTAAGATATGATCGATAATCTTAAAAAATAACCGCAAAGCATTATAAAAATAACGACTGAAAGCTTATTCGCTCACCAAGTCTCTTAGCTCACTCTGAGCTGGGGGGCTGTGAACCATATCAAAGAAGAACAATTCGAGCTAATATCCTAAATTTGGCCCAAAGCCCATAACATCCCTTTCACATATGGGTCGTAGTGATCTATTTCCCAAGGTTACACCCAACCCGATTCACATACCAAAACCCGACCCATCAAAACCCTATTACATAACTTACTTGACCCATTTTGACCATTTGACTTAGACCCGACCCCAAACTCATGAATCCTACCCAATCTTGTCACCTAAGAAATCCTCCAAAATATCAATAACTGCCAAGACACGTGTTAGCAACAAAATGGAGAGTTTTCTGGCCTACTGCAGGCTACTTATGTCCTAAGGTGTGTACTGTGCAGCTTAAAACTATTATAAATAGGCAATGTTCCTCTAACATAAATGGTTTTTTCCTTTCTCTCTCTACCCTTTTATATTTTCTAGCATCTTTTCTCATATTAGTTATTGACTTGAGTGTCGAAGTTCTTACAAATACCCCCAACTCGATGGATCCAACCCATAGAAGAAGCTTGTGGAGCCACCTCAGCAACTTACGCTAGCCATCTGAGAGAAAGAAAGGAACAAGATTAATTCAATATTTACTATAAATTATTTTTTTAAGAGAGAATAAGAAAGAAGATTCAACATCTAAATACATCTACTACTAAGCAAGGTGATTCACTTGTGAGTTGGCCAGTGCAAAATGGCATTGATGTCATTGAATTATCGGATGCATGACATAGAAGAAATTTTGCTCCTATTAGAATATATTCAAAATTATATGAAATAAATTTTCTTAATTAGTACCCAAGATTCAAAATGAAAATAAATCTTTCCAGTGGGATAATGTTAGACACAAATTTAGCAATGGAAATGCCCTTTAAGCAAGCTTTACAAAACTTAGAAAAAGATCAAGAAAGCTCACCAAAATTGAAAGTCTATACATACTATCTTGGGTTAATTTCATCTATATATGTACTAACTCATGATGGAACAAACTTAGGTTAATTTCATTCTATTATGCAATTCATTATGAAGCTGAAAACCTAAAAGGAGGCATTTCTAGATAATGTCAATTCGATGTTTAAACATTGTAAACATATGTTGAAAGCCTGAAAGGAGGCATTTTTTTTAGAGCATCCCTATCCATAGATGAGAGACTAATTTTTTGGGGTATGATTAGGCATATAAGTGAATACCTTTCCTAATAGTGTTATTTTTTTATACATGAATTTTGTGATCAAACTCAAGACCACTGATAATCCTGCGAATTATCTGTTTTTACTTATGCTTTTTGATTGATTTTAATCATGTGCATCTAGCTTTTAACTTCATTTTGCCTCATTTAAATCTTATTTTGATCATGATGGCATAAGATGATTGCTTTGTGAATCCCATGAAGTTTGGTTGTATTTTGGAATGTTTTGGATCTCATTTGTGTCATTTTATTGACATTGAAGGTTAAAGGAGGATGAAGGTCGGAACTATGAAGAATGGGGTCAAATGGAAGAGCTTGCAATGTCATCTAACTCGCAACACATACAATTTAGACCCCAAGAGTTCGTAAGCAAAGGAAAAGGAAGATGCGAGAAAGGCCGACCACGGGCGGCGGACATCGCAGGCGGTGGGAAGTCGAATGCCACGAAATCAGTAGGAACCAGGCCGCCGGGCGGCAGAATGGCGGCTGGGCGGTGAGTGTGACGCAGGCCCATTTACCTCTTGGCCCAATTCACATCAGGAGGGCATTTTTAGCTGAGTGAAGAGGTCTTTGAGAGAGATACGAAGAAGAGGAGAAAACTTGACCTAATTTGGAAAGCTTGGAGGTGGACTTGAAGAGAAGAAGAGTGGGAACTCATATTTTCTTCAAGCTTCAATGGAGTTTTTCTTCTTCTTCTCTATTGTTTTAATTTCTGTTTTTGTTTCTATGTCTAGCTAAACTCTCCCTTATTGGGATTGAGTGAATTTTGATAGATTTTGCTTGTATTTTACTTGGGTTTTAGTTATGCTTAATGATTACTTCTATTTTGAGTTTATAATCTCTTTTCTTAAAGCTTTCTAGGGTTTGATCACCCTTAAAATGATTTTTAGGTTTATGCACTGGATGAAAATTTGATGTATGAACTATGCTCGAGATTGTGAACCTTGTGATTCGTTGTGCTAGGAATAGTTGATGAATGCTTGTTATCTTGTTAGACTCTTAATATTAATGCTTTTTCCTTTTTAGAATCACCTAAGGAATTAGGGTTTTTAACTAGGATTTAAGGTTTTTGTGCCTAAGGAATTAGGACTTGGATATATTGGAGAATCCGATAACAAAATAGAAGTGAAAATTTGTCTTAACTCCAGGTTAACATGCAGCAAATGAAATCAAATGAAACTTGATCCCAACTCTTTCTTATCTTCGAATTCCTATATCTTTTGTGTTCTAAGTGTTTGTCAAATTGTCAAAGCCAAAATACCAAAAAGAATCTTTTACTTTAATTTAATTTCTTTCATGCTTAATTATTTACAATTGAGCTCCCTTTGAACCAAAGTTCTGTTTGAATAGTAGCTAAGTTCGTGAATTGGTAATTGGTTATTGATCCCTGAGAACGATATCCGGTTTTCTCACCGTTTTTATTACTTGACGATCCGGTACACTTGCCGTGGTCCCATCAAGTTTTTGGCGCCGTTGTCGGGGATCGATTTTACCAATATCGGTAATATCGAAGGCAGCTACTAGTTTAAACATTTATCTTTTCTTTCATTTATTCATTGTTGTGCTTAATTTTCTTTATTTTACTTATTTTAGGATGTTTAGAATTATACATCTAAATTTTTGCATTTTATTTAGTTATCTTTGTTCTGACACATTGTCTTCATTGTATGCGAGGTAAAGTTCATCCGGATCAACTTCTTTTTGACCCAGAAATTCGACGGACTGAAAGAGCTTTGAGAAAGCAATTAAGAGAACAAAGAAGGAATTTGGATAGCACTCAAGTATCTGTTGAAGACATGGCAGACAATGGGGAAAATAGATCCCCCAATGGAGAAAACAATGGAGAAAATGTGGATCCTCCACCACCACATCAACCTGCTAGGACTCTCATGGATTACTCTATTCCTAGCATGGATGGGTGTGGGGCGAGCATAACCAGACCTCCAGTTCAAGCAAACAATTTTGAATTGAAGCCAGCTCTATTCCATTTGATTCGAACAATCAGTTGGGGGATTCGATGCATCGAGGATCCACATGCACATATACAAGGGTTCCTTCAAATTTGTGATACTGTGAAGCTGAATGGAGTGAGTGAGGATGCCATTCGTCTAAGATTGTTCCCTTTCTCTGTGAGGGACAGGGCTAAGAGCTGGTTGGATTCATTGGCAAGGGGAAGCATAACTACTTGGGCAATCTTGGTCCAGAAATTTTTGACAAGATATTTCCCTCCATCCAAGGCTGCAAAGTTGCGAAGTGATATCACATCATTTAGGCAGTTTGATGGGGAGTCTCTCAGTGAGGCGTGGGAGAGATACAATGAAATATTGAGGAAATGCCCACACCACTGTTTTGACTTTTGGATTCAAGTGCAAAGCTTCTATAATGGCATGTTACCTCAAACAAGAGCAATGGTTGATGCTGCAGCAGGAGGGGCCTTGAACTATAAAACTCCAGAAGAAGCTTGGGACCTGTTTGAAATGATGGCCAATAATGACTACCAAAGAAATGGGGAAAAAGCAGTGGGGAAGAAAGGATACTTGGAGGTTGATTCGATGAATGCACTTTTGGCCCAGAATAAGATATTGACTCAACAACTTGAGAATTTCACGAAGAAGGTTGACACTCTTAAGGTGAATGCAGTAAGTAATGCGCCCTTGTCGTGTGATTTTTGTGGAGGAGAGCATGAGAATATAGACTGTCCGGGTAATATGTTTGGATCTCCATCTCAAGAACAAGTCAATTTCATGAATAACCCTCCAAGGCAACAACACAATCCTTACTCCAACACTTATAATCCAGGGTGGAGGAATCACCCTAACTTTTCATGGAATAATCAAGGTAATCATGGCAACCAAGCTCCTCAGAGACAACAACTTCCATACCAAGGTCCTCCTCAACACTCTTCGCATCAAGGCTCTTCATCTCAACCTCCACCTATTGAGAAGAAGGCTTCATGGGAAGTAGCTTTGGAGAAACTAGCCTCCCAAACCTCATCTTTTGTCCAAAAGACTACTGATTTCATGGATGAGACAAGAGGTGTATTTAGGAATCAGGAGGCATCAATCCGGAATTTGGAATCTCAAGTGGGCCAACTCGCAAAACAGATTTCGGAGAGACCTTCAGGTTCATTGCCAAGTGACACAGTCCCAAATCCTAGGGGAATGGAGCACGCTAAAGCTATAACAACTAGAAGTGGGAAGGTGATTGAGCCACTACCAAGAAAGGAGAAAAAGAGTGAAGAAAAAGGAGAAGAGCCTAATGAAGAAGTCCCTCTCAGGAAAACTGAAACATCTCAAAGTGACTCACTCAATGACTCTAATGAAAAGGAGTCACCAAATGAGCGAGAAGTGAAGATGCCACCACCAACTATCAAGCTGCCATTCCCTCAACGACTCAAGAAGGATCATGATAAAAAATAGTTTGGGAAGTTTCTGGAGGTATTTAACAAGTTGCAAATCAACATCCCATTTGCCGAAGCTCTGGAACAAATGCCCTCCTATGTGAAATTCATGAAGGAGCTGCTGTCCAAGAAGAGAAGGATTGGGAATGAAGAGACCATTATGCTCACGGAAGAGTGCAGTGCAATTCTACAAAGGAAGCTTCCTCCTAAGCTTAAGGATCCTGGAAGTTTCTCAATCCCGTGCACAATTGGTGATAGAACATTTGGGAAGGCTTTATGTGATCTTGGTGCAAGCATTAGTCTCATGCCTCTATCCATTTTCAAGCAATTGGGAATCGGCCAAATAAAGCCCACCATGGTAACACTTCAATTTGCGGATAGGTCTATGAAGCATCCCCATGGGGTGATTGAAGACGTGTTAGTAAAAGTAGACAAATTCATCTTTTCGGTGGACTTCGTTCTTCTTGACATGGAAGAAGATAGAGACATTCCATTGATTTTAGGTAGACCGTTCCTTGCAACCGGTAGAGCTCTCATTGATGTGGCGGACAGAACTTTAACATTGAAGATCCAAGATGAAGCCATCACTTTTAATGTCTTTGAAGCTATGAAGCACCCGGGAGATAAAGAAGTATGCTTTAGCATTGATATATGTGATTCTGTGGTCTCCAAGTCTTATATGGGAGGCAGCCTCTTTTCACCACTTGAAAAAGTGCTTGCTGGATCAAAGATGGAGGTTGATGAAGATGATGATGCTACAGTTAAAGAAATACTCAGTTCGATGGAAAGCTCACTCCCCTATCATAGAAATGAACAACCGGAATGGGAGGAATTGGTGGGAGAAGGAGATGGAACCCAACAAAAAAGAGATGAAGTGCCAAAAGTTGAGCTCAAACCATTGCCCTCACATTTAAAATATTCCTTTCTTGGTGAGCATGATTCTTGCCTTGTCATCATAAATGCTGGATTGAGCCAATTAGAAGAAGAAAAACTGTTGAAGGTACTTGGGGATCATAAGGAGGCCATAGGATGGTCAATTGGTGATTTGAAAGGAATAAGTCATTCTCTGTGCATGCACAAAATACTCATGGAAGAAAATCATAAAGCTATAGTACAACCTCAAAGGAGACTTAATCCGGTCATGAAGGAAGTAGTTCGGAAGGAGGTTTTCAAGCTTTTTGATGCTGGACTCATTTATCCTATTTCGGACAGTCCTTGGGTTAGTCCCGTCCAAGTTGTTCCTAAAAAGGGTGGGACAACCGTGGTTATGAATGAAAACAATGAATTGATACCCACTCGGACTGTTACGGGATGGAGGGTATGTATTGACTATCGGAAGCTGAACGATGCAACAAGGAAGGATCACTTCCCACTTCCTTTCATTGACCAGATGTTAGAGCGGTTAGCCGGTCATGACTATTATTGCTTTTTGGATGGATATTCCGACTACAACCAGATTGTTGTAGCTCCAGAGGATCAGGAGAAAACAACATTTACATGCCCTTATGGAGTGTTCGCCTACAGAAGGATGCCCTTCGGACTTTGCAACGCACCAGCCACATTCCAAAGGTGTATGATGTCCATTTTTTCTGATATGATTGAAAAACATATCGAAGTGTTTATGGACGATTTCTCTGTGTTTGGTTCTTCATTTGATATATGCTTGCATAACCTGTCTTTAGTTTTAAAAAGATGTGAAGAAACAAACTTGGTTTTAAATTGGGAAAAATGTCATTTCATGGTGAGAGAGGGAATCGTTTTAGGGCACCGCATCTCTAACCAAGGGATTGCAGTTGATCGTGCCAAAGTTGAAGTTATTGAAAAACTTCCCCCTCCCACTAATGTAAAAGGCATTCGTAGCTTTTTGGGGCATGCTGGCTTTTATAGGAGATTCATAAAAGATTTTTCAAAAATTGCTAAACCTCTGAGTGATCTCCTTGTAAAAGATGCTCCATTCAATTTTGATGATGCATGCATGTTAGCTTTTAACACTCTGAAGCATAAATTGACCACTGCACCAATTGTCACTGCACCCAATTGGAGTTTGCCATTTGAAATCATGTGTGATGCAAGTGACACGGCTGTAGGTGCTGTTTTAGGCCAAAGGAAAGATAAGTTGTTGCATGTGATTTACTATGCGAGTCATGTTTTAAATGCTGCATAACTTAACTATGCTACTACTGAAAAGGAACTGTTGGCTATGGTTTATGCATTTGACAAGTTTCGTTCTTACTTGGTAGGTTCCAAAGTGATTGTATATACGGACCATGCAGCTGTCCGGTATCTATTTGCCAAGCAAGATTCGAAACCAAGGCTTATTCGATGGATTCTACTGCTTCAAGAGTTCGATCTGGAGATAAAAGATAAGAAAGGAACCGAGAATTCAGTGGCTGATCATTTATCTCGGTTGGAAAGTGCAGAAGAAAATGAAGAGAAAAGACCAATCAATGATCAGTTTTCTGATGAGAAGTTGTGGGCCATGGTGAGTTTGCCATGGTATGCTTGATATAGCCAATTACAAGGTTGGCAAGGTGGTTCCTGTGGACTTCAACTCACAACAATGAAAAGGTTCTTTCATGAAGTCAAGTTCTATGTGTGGGACGAACCATTTCTATACAAGAGAGGTGTTGATGGTCTATTGAGAAGATGTGTGCCCGAGGAAGAGCAAGAACAAATTCTGTGGCATTGTCACAATTCCGGGTATGGTGGACATTTCAGTGGAGATAGGACAGCAGCAAAGGTCTTACAATCTGGGTTATTTTGGCCATCACTCTTCAAGGATGCATTTGCTTATGTCAAGAGATGTGATAGGTGCCAATGAACCGGAAACATATCGAAGAGGAATGAGATACCCCAAAATCCCATTTTGGAAGTTGAAGTTTTTGATGTTTGGGGCATTGACTTCATGGGCCCTTTTCCCTCTTCATTTGCTAAGGTATATATCTTGGTGGCCGTTGACTACGTCTCAAAATGGGTGGAAGCAGCTGCAACCTCAACCAATGATGCAAAAGTGGTGATCAATTTCTTGAAGAGGAATATATTTTCAAGGTTTGGGGTGCCTAGAGCGTTGATTAGTGATGAGGGGACCCATTTCTGCAGCAGGAAGTTAGAGACGTTGTTGAGGAAGTATGTTGTCCATCATAGAGTAGCCACTCCCTATCACCCGCAGTCAAGTGGTCAAGTTGAGGTGTCTAACCGCCAGTTGAAGCAAATTTTGGAGAAAACAGTCAGTTCATCTAGAAAAGACTGGGCAATGAAGCTTGATGATGCTCTTTGGGCATACAGGACAGCTTTCAAAACTCCAATTGGCATGTCTCCGTTCCAATTGGTTTATGGCAAGGCATGCCATTTACCTCTTGAATTGGAGCATAAGGCACTGTGGGCAACAAAGTACTTGAACTTTGATTTAACAAAAGCGGGTGAGTCAAGGATCTTACAGCTCCATGAACTCGAAGAATTCCGGAACTCGGCCTATGAGAATACCAAAATTTACAAGGAGAATACTAAGAAATGGCATGACAAGAGGATTGTTCATAAAGAATTCCGGGAAGGCCAATTGGTACTGCTATTCAACTCAAGACTCAAGTTGTTTCCAGGAAAACTCAAATCTCGTTGGTCAGGACCTTTTGAAGTAAAACAAGTATTTCCATATGGAGCCGTGGAATTGAAAGACTCAACTTCAGAGAGAAGCTTTAAGGTGAATGGGCAGAGGCTCAAGCTTTATTTTGGGGGAGATGTCGAGCGGAGAAGGGAATCCATCAACTTGATCTCCACTTGAAGCAATACAACGTCAAGCTAATGACGTTAAACAAGCGCTTCATGGGAGGCAACCCATGCCCAGGCTTTTCTAACTCTTAACTTGCAATTTCAATTCCATTTTAATTCAGTTTAAGTTGTTTGCCATGATTGATTGCATCTGTGTAGATATTAGGCTTAATTGTATTTCGTTTTATGTTTTCGCTTTCATGTTTTCATTTCTATGCAATCCTACATGTGGTTGAGAGTTTATTTTTAATTTGGGAATCATGAATTGCTTAAGGTCCTAAAACTTAAAAAAAAAAACTTAAAAAAAAAGCAACCATACCGCTGGGCGGCACTATGGCCGCTGGGCGGTGATTAAAAAAAAAAGGGAGTAAGGCGTTTCTGAGTTCATACCGCTAGGCGGTAATTTTTGCCGCTGGGTGGTGTGGGGTCAAAAATGAAGCCCTTCTCTGACTTTGTACCGCTAGGCGGTAATTTTTGCCGCTGGGCGGTGTGGGGTAAAAAATGAAGCCCTTCTCTGACTTTGTACCGCTAGGCGATAATTTTTTCCGCTGGGCGGTGTGGGGTAAAAAATGAAGCCCTTCTCTGACTTTGTACCGCTAGGCGGTAATTTTTTCCGCTGGGCGGTGTGGGGTCAAAAATGAAGCCCTTCTCTGACTTTGTACCGCTAGGCGGTAGATTAGCCGCTAGGTGTTTCAAAAAAATAATAAATAAATAAATAAATAAAAATTAAAAAATAATAAAAAATTATTATTATACCGTTGGCGGTGTCGAAGATCTGCTTGACGGTTCGTTGTTTTAAAAAATTTGGGGCTCCTGACTTATTACCGCTAGGCGGCATGTTCCACCGCCGGGCGGTACGTTAAAAAAAATATATATATTTTCAGTTTTCATACTTATAAACAATCCTCCCTTCTCTTTTCCTTCATCACACGAGCAAAGCATAGCACCCCCTCCTAACAGCAGTCCTTCCTCCATTCTCATTACCACTCATTGACCTCTCCTCTTTCAATTTTTTTCCTCTTTGTCACGCATCTCTCTCACGCATTCCCTCTCTCCTGGCATTTCCTCCATTTTCGTGCTCTATTCCTCTCCTCCTTTGTTGCTATTGTGTAAGGTATGCTCTTTTGCCCAAAATGCCTTTCAAGATGACCCATAAAATCATGTGGCTTTTGCTTATTCTGAAAAATTAATGGTGGGTTTCCTTTAATGTTTGTGGATGTTGAGTGTTTTCAATTTTTGGGTTAATGGTATGCTTAGGGTTTGAACGTGTCATTTTGGGGGTTTTGTGTGAAATGCACTATCTAATAAATTGATGGTTTAATCTTGCCTTTGAGAGCATTGCTAATTTGATTTCATTGTTGGATCCTTGAGATTGTTTGTAAATGAAGTGGAATTGTGTTAGTTTGCATGTTTAGGGTTCGTACTATATAAAAATTGGGTTTTTCTTGTAGTATGAAGTTTCCTGCAAAATGATTGTTTGGATATGCAATTTAGCTCATGTATTGTTTGTTTCCATTTGCAATCAATTAAATTGTGCCCATAATGAGAAATAATTGAGAAAATTGTTTGATGGGGGTTTGGTGAGACTAATTTTAGGGTTTGTTGATATAATTGGCTTTGATTAGCAAATGTAGGTTTTGGACTCTTAATTAGAGTTAAATGTGGATTGTCCCTAGCCTAGACTAGTGAAAATTTTTGGTGACTTGGTTGAGATTGAATTTCTTGGGAATAAACTTCCATATTACTCTATGGGTCTATAGCTGTGGGTTCTTGGTAAGTTTTGGAATGTTGAATTAAAAGTGAATGCTAAAATGAAAAAAGCTTCCAAAATGAAAAGATTTTGCTCTTAAACTTCATCGATCCACTGCACTGAGCTTTGCTTGAGCATAAGATTTGGCTTGTAGGATGTTGTGTGATTGTAAATGAGTACTGATTCTGTTGATATCCTGCAGGTTGAGTACTATGGCATCTAAGCTACCTGTGAAGAGAAAAGCTGATGGCTCATCTTCGAGTGGACGCGCAGTTGACAGACAACGATTCAGATCTGCAAAATGT
This sequence comes from Ormosia semicastrata, assembly GCA_029884595.1. NCBI lineage: Eukaryota > Viridiplantae > Streptophyta > Magnoliopsida > Fabales > Fabaceae > Ormosia > Ormosia semicastrata. The sequence goes on along the minus strand of JAQQTO010000036.1, from coordinate 7,537,351 downwards.
GAAGAACACTACAACACCATGCATAAAAGGGGGATAATTCAAGAAAGAACCGTGGTGTTGTCTGAAATTTCTCAAGTTCCCCCGGTAGTACAGGAGATTCAAAGAAGAAACTGGGAAACATTGGTCTCGTACCCCAAGGAGGGATACAGTGAAATGGTGAAAGAATTCTTTGCCAATGCTTTCATACCAAACAGGGAAGCCCCAACAGCGATGAGTTATGTTTGAGGAAAGTATGTCCCTTTTGATGCTGACACCATCAATGAGGTCCTGAGCACTAAACCCACTTGGTAAGGCAAGAGCCTTTGGGAAAAATTCCAGGAAAGAGGGTCTGGATCCATGACAAAGGAAGAGTTGGATAAAATGTTGAGATTACTATGCCGACCAGGAGCTGCCTGGGATTTCACCAAGGGAAACAAGCCCAGAAAAGTCAATTCCGCTTCCCTTAAAACCATCCCCAGATTCTGGGCATCTTACATTGTTTCAAACATCCTCCCCAACACAAACAAATCAGACGTGAAGTTTGATCGAGCTGGAATGATATGTGCAATCATGAGTGGGAAGACTCTAAATATTGGCAGGATCCTTTGTGAGAACATACAGAGTATAGCAAATTCAACGTCAGCAACCTTAGCTTATCCATATCTAATCACTCTACTCTGTGAAAGAGCTAAGGTGTCGAAGGCTTACCTGACACCGATAAAGAGTCCTACAAAGATTGACATGCATTTCATTTCCACTCATTGTTTAGTGGAGGATACTGAACCTGTGAGGGGTGGAGGAAGACCTCCGAGGACGGAACCAACTAGGAGAGAGCTGCAAGCTAAAAAACAGGGGTCAACCTCAGAGGATTCGAGCACAGCTGGGCAAGAAAGGGACATCATGCGTCACAACATGGAAGCTTTACATAGAATGTGGCAAGTCTCAAGAGAAGATAACCAGAGGAAGGAGGATATCATGAGGCAAATGTGGGAGGGACTCAATCTCAATGTCACTCCCATGAATAGCCGAACAGCTGAGGAGGTGGAACAGTTTGTGGACTGGAGGCCCTTTGGAGCCTCTAGTTCGGCAGCAACAGAAGAGAGAGAAGAAACTGAAGAAGAGACTGAAGAAGAAGAAGATGAAGGAGGGGATGACTCAGAGGAGGGGGAATCAGACGAGGACTAGCGCCCATCCTAGCTTTTAAAGAGAAAGGACTATAAGAAGATTTGCTATGGGTTCTGCTCAGAACCCACCAGATATTTTTCCTTCTCTTCCTTCCATCTTTAATTAGTTTTCCTGCATTTTATCTTTAGGATTAGGAGTTTTTAGTTTTACTTAGTAAATAGGATTAATTTAGGAATTTGCATGATAGTTTTCTTGTGTTTTCTTTTCTTTAGTGACCCTGTTTTTGAACTTGGCTCTAGACTGTGGGGGTATGTTTTCTTTTGAGTGCCCAGACCCAATTGTGATGGAATCAATCAACTTGCATGCTTATGTGTAGAACCTGAACATTGTGTGATCTTGATGTTTGAAGCCTATTAGAATTGGTTCATACCATGTATACATAATCTTGTTGCTTGATTGTTAATGGTTTGGCACCATTTCTTTTGTGAATAGTGAGCATTCATTGTCCTAGAAAGGAGTTTTGAGCCTCCAACATGTCTTTATTGCTGAGGGAACACTTTTGAGGCTTGACTTTCCTAAATTTGATTGATTCTCTGATGTCATCTTGATTTACACAATGTTTGAACATGACAAAGGCAATTTGTTTGTTAAGCCAGAGGCCAAAAGCTAATCCAATGTTCACATCTTTTGCATTACCCCTTGAGCCTCATGATTCATTTCTTTGTTAAGCCCTTCTAATTGAGCCTAGCCACATAAACATCTAACCCACTTGAAGGAGCTAGGTGAGCATTGGAATTGAGATTTTAAGGAGCTAACAAGAAACTAAGTTTGGAGTGGGATGTTTATAGTATGGTCTGAAAAAAAAATAAAAAAAATTTGAAAAAAAAAATAAAAATATAGTTTAATTGTTGATCAGGTACCCCTTTGAGACTGATGGGTTACTGGGAAATACTTGACACAATGATCAGGTACCCCTTTGAGACCATGTAAGTTACTGGGAAAAGAGTTTAAAAAAAAAAAATGAAAGGTATGAGGTTTGTGAGTTGAAGTTTTGCTAGAAGTATCAATGCTCACTTGCTCTTTAAGGTAGCAGTTTACACTCTTATTTTATCTACCTTGTATCTTGGTACCAATGCAACCTTGAATTATGTTCTTCTGATTGTTACATTGTGTGAATCATGAGCTTGTATGTTTGAGATGAAAATCAAATTCATGGGAGATGGGTTCAAACTGTGTTGACTGAGAGAAACAAAAGCCCAAATGCATGAGAGCATGAGTGAACATCTATATAAATGAGAGGTTAATAAAGCACACCATTTTGCATGCATAAGTTGCCAAATCCATTAACTGTCAAGTGGTGATTGATCAGTGTGTTATGGGTATGACTCCAACTTCTCATTTCTTCAAACCTCAAGCTACACAGTTGATGGTTAAATTCCTAGGCCTTCTTGGATGATTGTTTTACTTGTCACACTTTTTCCTTCCCATTAATTAGCATTGAGTGGCTATCTACTGTGTTCTCTTTTTTCAGAGTCTATTTCTTTGCTTGAGGACAAGCAAAGTTTCAAGTTTGGAGTAGTGATAATCCTGCGAATTATCTGTTTTTACTTAGGCTTTTTGATTGATTTTAATCATGTGCATCTAGCTTTTAACTTCATTTTGCCTCATTTAAATCTTATTTTGATCATGATGGCATAAGATGATTGCTTTGTGAATCCCATGAAGTTTGGTTGTATTTTGGAATGTTTTGGATCTCATTTGTGTCATTTTATTGACATTGAAGGTTAAAGGAGGATGAAGGTCGGAACTATGAAGAATGGGGTCAAATGGAAGAGCTTGCAATGTCATCTAACTGCAACACATGCAATTTAGACCCCAGTAGCTCAGAAAAGCAAAGGAAAAGGAAGATGCAGAAAAGGCCAGACCGCCGGGCGGCCAGATTACCGCTGGGCGGTGGGAAGTCAGAATGCCACGAAATCAGTAGGAACCAGGCCGCCGGGCGGCAGAATGGCGGCTGGGCGGTGAGTGTGACGCAGGCCCATTTACCTCTTGGCCCAATTCACATTAAGAGGGCATTTTTAGCTGAGTGAAGAGGTCTTTGAGAGAGATACGAAGAAGAGGAGAAAACTTGACCTAATTTGGAAAGCTTGGAGGTGGACTTGAAGAGAAGAAGAGTGGGAACTCAGATTTTCTTCAAGCTTCAATGGAGTTTTTCTTCTTCTTCTCTATTGTTTTAATTTCTGTTTTTGTTTCTATGTCTAGCTAAACTCTCCCTTATTGGGATTGAGTGAATTTTGATGGATTTTGCTTGTATTTTACTTGGGTTTTAGTTATGCTTAATGATTACTTCTATTTTGAGCTTATAATCTCTTTTCTTAAAGCTTTCTAGGGTTTGATCATCCTTAGAATGATTTTTAGGTTTATGCACTGGATGAAAATTTGATGTATGAACTATGCTCGAGATTGTGAACCTTGTGATTCGTTATGCTAGGAATAGTTGATGAATGCTTGTTATCTTGTTGGACTCTTAATCTTAATGCTTTTTCCCTTTTAGAATCACCTAAGGAATTAGGGTTTTTAACTAGGATTTAAGGTTCTTGTGCCTAAGGAATTAGGACTTGGATATATTGGAGAATCCGATAACAAAATAGAAGTGAAAATTTGTCTTAACTCCAGGTTAACATGCAGCAAATGAAATCAAATGAAACTTGATCCCAACTCTTTCTTATCTTCGAATTCCTATATCTTTTGTGTTCTAAGTGTTTGTCAAATTGTCAAAGCCAAAATACCAAAAAGAATCTTTTACTTTAATTTAATTTCTTTTATGCTTAATTGTTTACAATTGAGCTCCCTTTGAACCAAAGTTCTGTTTGAATAGTAGCTAAGTTCGTGAATTGGTAATTGGTTGTTGATCCCTGATAACGATATCCGGTATTCTCACCGTTTTTATTACTTGACGATCCGGTACACTTGCCGTGGTCCCATCAACCACATGCTTAAGAGATTTAAACTCCTTTCACTCGGATCAACACCCATTAATTGAAGGGAGGCATTTCTAAATAAAGTCAATATGATGTTCAAACACTGCAAATATATGTAAAAAGGCATATGATAAAAGTTTTCATGAAGGAGCTTCAGCTCAACTAACATTGGTGTTTAATATGATTTTTTTTGAAGATTTTATTAGATATAATTGATTGTAAAGAAAAGAACATGACTGTTAATTTTTCATTTCCTTTCTCATTAACTACAGAATTTGCATTTGAACTTTGTGAGTAGATAAACTTGGAAAGTAAGGTCCGTGTATTTATATACAACAATAAAGAATGCATCATCTAGGTTAAGCCTTTATTACTCTTATTTTATCATTTAATATTTCTAGATATTAGTACCTAAGCAATGTACAAAATTATTTTAAAAATATAAATATCTAAAAATATAAAAATTTATTATAAGTATGTCCTCTTTCAAACCCTATAACCTTTTTTTTTAATATATAGAAATCATCGTAGAGAAGAGGGGGAAAATTAAAAGAAGACAGATGAGAGAAGAAACTAAAATTGATTAAATGAGAAAGGTGATTATACAATAATCATATGCATATGTGACTTATATATTAGTAGAAAATCAACTGACTAATAACAAATTAGCTAAATAACAAAACTAATTTAACTAATTTCTAACTAAACTAGCCAAACTTTAACAATCTTAGGATGAATAGTACAACTCAACTTAATTAACAACAAACTATAATTGCAAAATAAAAGTTGCACACACACACACACACACACACACACACATACATATATATATATATAAAGAGAGATATGTGAATGATGAATATGAACCAACAACAACTGATGTGCATAATTTGTAGAAGTCTTTGACCTTTCTTTAGACCTCATTGATCTTCTTCCAATGTCTCTAGAGCATACATCACAAGTAAATTGGGGCTTTTCATGCTACCAAATAGCATCATAATATGATGTCAAATAATCTCAACTGTAGAAATAATGATTATCAATGCTAAACTAGATAAAAGTTTAACCACCTAAAGTAGAAGCAAATCAAGGTTGAACAAAAGTCAAAACCTCATTGAAGTTGTAAGTTTATCCATCGAAATCACCAAACAACCAAATAAAACTACCAAATTGCCATTGAATCACCAAATCTAAGGGTCTTCATTGAGTTGATCAACCCATAAATTATGGGTTTTAACTCAACCTAACCCATAAATTTTGGGTTGAGTTGGGTTTGCGAGTTAGGTTGAGTTTAAAAACTTAGCTCGTAGAAAATGAGTCGGGTTGTAAGATGAAAATTTTCCAACTTGCCAACCTAACCTAATCCTTATGTTTTTTTTTTAAATGAAAATCCATGGTATGAAAATTCTTAGTACCATTTCAGGATGTTTTACACTAGCTTTTACTTGCAGAGAATCAAGTTTAAGTATAAGCATTATGGTCATATTAAGAATGTCATCAAAGAAAATACAAATGAGAAATTGATGAAGCATTTTATGGATCAGTGTGATGAGAGAAATCGATAGATCATAGGATAACAAGTTTGTTGAAAAAATGTTAACATTGAAGTTAATGATTATAACAATCCATATATGCTACCTATGATGACACAAACTTCAATTGGCTTATGTAATTTATTGCCTTTGGCTTTTGGGACTTTTATGTTAAGTTAATTCATTTGAGACTTATATTTATTTAAGACTTGTTATGTTAGTTTAGTATTTGGTATATTTGAGACTTGTATATGTTCTTTTAAGGCTTGTTATGATACCTTTTACTTTTGATAGCCGAATTTTTTTCTTTTGTAAATGTCAAATCCACGTTTTAAACCCAACACAACCCTCTTATGAGCGAGTCAGGTTGATGAAAATATTTCTCTAACCTAACCCAACCTAACTAGTACGATTTAAGCCCATAAGGAGAGCTCAACCCAAAAGACTAGCCTATTAAGTGGGAGAGCTTGATCTGTCGATTATTGCTATATCTTAAATGTCTTATAACTGATTCAATTAGATTCCATTTGTGCTTAATTGTTGTTAGTTAGCTAAGTTTCAGATATTAAGCTTAATTGGAACCTTATTGTGAAACATTGCTTAAATATGCTCATTAGCACTCATAATTGAATTGTGCTTTTCAGGAAACCTTTGAATGATGAAGTCCATTAACCTTAAACAAGGCTTGATATCCACTTGAAGAAGAAGCCAAAGATTCATGAAGATCAAGATCACCTCTTGAAGCAGTGAAAGAAGAGTTTCTGTGAAAATTCGAAGACAAAATTGAAGAATCCAAAGGACACGGCTGTGTCCCCAAATAGAGTCAGGGTCATGTTCTTCTCTGACTTATGTAGCTCCTTGGATTCTTGCTGGTAGTGAAGTACATGGCCTAGGCCGTGTCATTTGACACGGCTGTGTTTTCACACCAGAAACTTATTTTCAAGCTTCTACGAGAAGCTAGGTCTTGGGACCTATAAATAAGAGTGCTAAGGCTCTTAGAAGGGAGTTCGGAACGTGGGAGCAGCTGAGAAACCCTACGAAAAGGAGAAGGGAGGCTTGGATCAAAGATTGGAGTCTCGGGTTCAAGCAATTAGAGATCTATCATCCTCAATCCTCGGAAACTCGTTTGCTCTTTAGTTTTCTTCTGCAATTTATTTCTGATATTGTTCTTTTTCTATTTTTCTTTTTCTATTTTTCTTGTGATTTCGTTCTAGCTATATGTGGCTAAGTTTCTCAATTAATTAAGGGAAGATGAAATTCTAGTTTTGATATTGTGAATTTTGTATATTTGATTATTTCAACACAATTATGTTTTTATTCATATATTTCTGAATCTATTGTTAGTATGAAGGTTTTTATACTTATTCCTATTTTCAAAGTGGTAGATCTAGGATTATTATGCACGGTTGCAGTACTAAAACTAGAAGAATATATGATATTAATGTGGGTATAAAGATCTTTGTGCTATTTGCCAGTTACAAAAGTGGTGATCTGGGTTTATTATGCGCAGTTGCGGTAATAGATTTAGAGAAATATATGTTCTAAGTAATTTAATCTTAGAGTGTGATTAGATCTTAGAGTAATTGGTTTTCTGAATCTTAATGCAATTGTTGGGTAGTTGTAAGAGCGGTTGCTTTATAGCTAATAAGTAATTAGGAGTTGATTTGAGTGGTTACTGAATTGGCCAATACGGAAGGAGAACAGATATTTAATCTCACAATTGCGTAAAAATATAATTGATCATGTTGGAATAAAAGGATATGTGGGTTTGCATTTTCATATAAATCTAATGGTGGATTCAATCTCTTAACCAATTCTCTTATATTGTTAATTCTAGTTTGTCTATTGTTATTGAATTTTGAAACTGTTTATTGTTCATCAAAACTCCAAACCCCCCTTTTTACTGTTTATTGTTAATCAGAATTTGAATTGGGAATTATTTGATAGTGTTGATTGAATTGTTTCTTTGTGGATCGACCCTTACTAACTACAACTAGTTGTAAGGTTTTTATTTTCTGGTGAGCCTAACAACTAATTTTTATTTGAATTTTAATCACTATTCCTACCACGCATCAGAGCCTCATGACTTAAGTACCACAATAAAATTGAACTTTTTTATTAACTCAATGTGGTACTCATAACACCAACCAAACTCATGACACTACTAACCAATTCACCAAGAGGAAGGTAGTATATGCTTCAAGAAAATGGCAAGCTCTGAATTAGGTTCTTGAATCTCCATATCTGAGAGCTTCGAAAATCACATAAAGTAGTGACAGTGCTGACATTGAACCCACAACAACAACAATCTTAGGCCACCCCTTTCAACATTGGTGCCAAAACGAAAGAGTGTTGCATATTAATTCATCGCATATAGTAGAAAAAAGTCATAGAAATGTTTTGTAAAAGCCTTATGCTTTATAAGAGACATGGTAAGATATAGTAGCCAAATAAAAGAACTACTGAAAATGCATGTTTGTAATTGTATTATTAATTGGTGAATTTCTTACAAGGGAAATAGAAAGCTATCAGAGCATATAGTTGTTACAGAGGAAATGAAGAAGAATAATTCAAAGGGAGATAGAATCAAGGAAAGGAGAGGATGGACTCAAGTCAACATGCTTCATATCTCTCTCACACACTCTCTCTATTGTTCATAACCTCCTTTGCTTCAAACGAATTCCTTAATCTATGAATTATGCTTTCATGATTTGGACCTTATTCTCATCACCTAATTTTGCGGATCATCTACCACGTGTGTCAATTCTCTAACTAACTCCCGATCTAGTTGTCTATTGACTTAGTTCCTTATAGCTGAAATTGGCTCCTCTTCCCTCCATATCATTCTTTTATTGCATTAGTCCTCCCCCCTTATTAGCAAAAACCTTGTCCTCAAGGTTGAGATTGAGGTAATGTTGTTGAATTATGCTATTGTCCTCTCATGTTGCTTCTTTAGCACTTAATCTTTCCCATTGGACTAGTACTTGAGATACTACATGACCCTTTTTCATTACTGTCATTATTTCAATAATTTGTATTGTTTGCAAAATAAGACCCTCATATGTTAATAATGCCAAGGGAATATACTCCTGGAAATCATCACCCTTAAATTGTTTTAATGATGAATAATGAAAAATTGGATGAATCTTAGCCGTGACTGGTAGCTGTAACTTATAAGCAACTTAGCCAATTTTGTCTAATATTTTAAAAGGACCAAAATACTTTATTCCTAGTTTATGATTTCTTCTTAATACCAGTGAATGTTGTTTATACAGTTGTAGTTTCACTAGAACAATTCTTCGATCTAAAATTGGACATCTTGTCACTTTTTGTTAGCTTGAGTTTTCATATATTACTAAGCTCAAAACAAATATTGCTTGAGCTCTCCAATAATAGAATCTTTGAGTTGCAAGGTTTCTTGTAGAGCAGGTGGATCATTGTTATCCAAAACATACCTAGTCAAGGTTGGAGACTCTGTTCCTTATACAACCCTAAAATGAGTCATCCCTATATTGCTATGAAATGCAATGTTATACTCGTACTCAGCCCAAGATAGAACAATTTAGGATTTTGAAAGGCAAAACACCTAAGGTACATCTCCAAGCATTAATTTAGGGCCTCAGATTGCCCATATGTCTGTTGGTGGTATGAAGAACTCATTGACAATGTAATACCTTACAATTTAAACAACTGTTGCTAGAATTTACTTGTAAATACCCTATTTCTATCATATACTATGGTCTTAGGCATACCATGTAGTTTCACAATATTACTCTTAAATAACTAAGTAAACTATGTACTATTATAATATATTTTGAAGGCAACAAAACAATCATATTTTAAAAGTCTATCCACCGCTACCATAATGATAGTATAACCATAAGAGTTAAGTAAACCTATCATGAAATACATTGTTAAATCCTCTTATATTTTGTTTGGAATTAGCAGTGGTTATAAAAGTCCAGCAGGTCAGCAATTCAAGGACTTTGCTTGCTGGTACATAATGAGCAATGTTGTGCAAATATCTTAATTTCTTCTTTCATATATGGCCAGTAAAATTGGCTCTTGATTCTAGCAGTGGTTTTAGCAATTCATGCATGATCCCCTATTAGTGAGTTGTGGAATTCCTGAAAAATTTATTGAATTAATGGATGTTTTACTGACAATATTAATTTGTCCTTCAAGTATAACAATTGATCTTTCATAGTATAATAAGGATTAGGATGCTTTTTAGTCACACATAATTCTAAGTCTTTAGAAAGTTGAATGTCAATGCTAATTACTGCCTTCAATTTCAACAAAAAATTAGTTTGGTTCGGACCAAGCTATAACTTATGCTTTTGTAAAATGCTTAACACAATTTCTAAATGACGAATATGTGAAGACTAATATGGACTATAGACCAAGATGTCATAAAATAAAATAAAAAATAAAAAATACCTGAACTGATTTTCTTAGCTATTGCTGAAATACCTAACTCATGAAGCTTTGAAAAGTTTATAGGGCATTTATGAGGCCAAATGGCATCATTAACCACTTATAGTGCCCTTGATGAGTCTTGAATGTTTGTCTTGAACCGATCTTTAGGTTTAACCAATATTTGATGGTAGCCTAATCTCAGATCCAATTTGGAGAAGTACTAAGCTCTATGCAACTCATCCAATAATTCATCTACTATTGGCATAGGAAAACTTTCTTTGACAATGAGCCCTATAATCGATGCAAAATCTCCATGTCTCATATTTTGTCTTGACTAGAAGAATGAGAGATGAGAATGGACTGTTACTAGGTTGGACAATGCCTTCTGCTAACATTTCTTGTACCATATTTTCAATTTGTGCCTTTTAACTATGAGGGCATCTATATGGCTTCACTTTCATAGGTTTAGATCCTTTATATAGTGTGATACTGTGGTTCTAGTCCTAATTAGGACACAAACCAATAGGCTTATCAACACTGCCTTATAAGTTTATGGTAATATCACTAACTCAAGTTCTAAGTCAATTGGTAAGTATAAGAACTGATCCTTTGGATATTCTGGATATTGGACTTATAGGCTAAATATCTCAAAAATGGCATAAATGTTGTGCATTCGCTTGAATTGGTGAAACTGGGCTTGTAATGGTGTTGAGGGTCGAATACCATGTAAAGTGATAAATTGACCATTAAGGCAAAATTTTAAAGTTGGACCATTGTAGTCAGCTAGATAGGGCCCCAATGTCGCCAACCATGATGCTCCCAATACTATATCCACTCCAGCAACTAGTAGCAAGTGCACTAGATTGTAATAAATGTCCTTGGACCATAACCTGCAAATTCTTTATATAGCCCTCAACTATTAAGGCATTGTCATTCCCCACCAACACCTGAACTGTGGAGCGAGATTAATTGGTAGTTTTAGAAAATGTGCAATTTGAGGCTGCTGGAAATTGTCATTGCTATCACTATTTAATAGTAGCTATACAATCATGTCATTAACCTATCCTTCGAATTTCATAGTGCCTAGGCCATTAGCACCCTTAAATGCATAGTAGGATAAATGATGTTCAGGTTCTTGGTTTGTGTTTAAGGAAGTAAGGTCATCAAGGGGATTTAGATCTAGTGGCTAAGTATCCTCATATTTAGTTTAAAGAATAAAGAGATATTTGTTGGGGCATTATGTGTTGGTTTGAATTTGTCATCACATATGTAGCAAGGGTATTTTTCCCTTCTCACTTGCATCTCGCAACAATTATTTTCTTAATGTTGGATTGGTTAAGTGTTGGGTGAAGGGTCGATGTGGTGGTGTAGAAAGCAGTGGGGGTAGGTTACTATTTTTGGTTTTTAGGTTAGTGTTTGAGAAAGGGTTGGTATTTTAATATCCGATGGAATTTGATGCATAATACGGCCTAAGCTTTTGCATATACCTCTCTTCATATAGTTTGGCCAAAGATACTACCTTCAACAAGGACACTAGACTTTGAGCAATAACATCCCTGCGAATCTCAAGCTTAAGTCCACTGATAAAACAATCAAGTAATGCATCTAAGCTTAATCCATGAACTTTATTAGCAAGAATAGTAAATTCTACAAAAAATTCATTCATGGACCCCATTTGAGTAAGCTTGAAAAGAGAAGATCTAGGACATTCATAAGGTGATAGGCCAAAATCTAATTCTAAAAGATCTAATGAGACTTTGCCAAGTTTGAAATGGATGATTTTTGTTCATCATTTGAAACCGATATACCATATCCTTGTCCAAATGAATTGCAGTAATGGTTAATCGTTGATCATCGGGTGCCTCATAATACTCAAAGAATTGCTCAGCTTTGAAAATCTATTGCAAAACATCTTATCCATAAAATTTGGGAAAATACAACTTAATATTCCTTGCCTAAAAAAGTTGGCATTGAGAAGAGTTTCACTCTAGGCTTGAGCTCGATCCATCATGAGATTATTTCAGAGTCAACATTTCCATATTTGCCTCAATATGTTCAAATCTTGTCAAGTAATCTTGACCATGTTTATCCATAAGCTCCAACATCCTCTTTATATTAGTAGGCAAATCCTTCATATGGGAATTCTCAGCCATGGTGGAAGATGAAAGCACTAATGTAGAGGCAGGGTAAGATCTTTTAACTAAATAAGAAAATTACTAAAAATACCTCTTTATAACTGTATTATTAATTGGCAAATTTCTTACAAGGGAAATACAAGGCTATCAGAGCAGATAACTATTAGAGAGGAAAAGAAGAAGAAGAATTCAAAAGGAGACAGAATTGGGAAAAGAAGAGAATGAACTCAAGTCTACAAGCTTCACACCTCTATCTGTCTCTCTATTGTTTATAACCTTCTTTTCTCTAAACGAATTGCTTAAGCTGTAAATTCTCCTTTCGAATTTTGTGGACCATCTCCCATGTGTGTCAATTCTTTAACTAACTATTGATCCAGTTGTATGTTGACTTAGTTCCTTATAGTTGACTTTGCTCCTCTTCCCTCTATCTCATTATTCTGCTGCATTAGTCTTGTTATTATATGCTCTCAATAGAGAAAGAGGAGATAATGTGCAAACCATGAATATAAAAACATGAATGAAAATGAGCCATCAAAAGAATGAGATCGTACTTGCAATGTATGCAACAACCGCCAACACCATAGCTAGAAGATATTAGTGAACTTTGCACCGCCAAAGAAATTGAACGGATCCAGTTGAAGAAAAGGAAACACAAAATAATTTACATAGAGAAAGACTCCAACGAGAAGGAGAAACAACAATTTGGTTGGATGTAGAAAAATATCTGATTGATTTTGAAAGAAGAATAGAGAAAATGAAAGAAAATTTTACATTAATTTATTGAGAAAACAAAGGAAAGAAGAAAAGGAAAGAGAAGAAATTTAGCAAAATAGAGCCATAGGTGTTATCATATGATTAGAGGTGTTCAAGACTATCTTTACCTGATAACCAATCTCAACTCAGTTAAATGAGACAAAAATCAATTTTTAAAAATTAAATTCGGTGTATTTTTATATTTCATTTGGATTACACTTTGAGTTTGTTCAACTCAGCCTAGTATTACATAATATTTAAAAGGCTTAAACATGTTTTTATTATTTCTAAATATAGTGATTTTTAGTTTTAGTCCCTCTAAATTTTTTTATATGATTTTGGTTCCTTTAAATTTTGAGATAAGTGAAATTAGTCATTGTCATTATCTCATCTTTGTTAAGTGATGAAGTGACAAATGATGTTTCATGTCGGCGTTGCGACTTGTCTTTATCTCACATTCCTTGATGCCATGTAGATGACAAGTCATCAACTTGGGTCCTGTCCCCCACGTTATTTCTTCTTCCTCCTTTTTCCCCAATGTGTAGAAACATTTGATCCCTAATTCTCCTTCCCTCCCTCATCTATTTTCTTCCCCACTTTGTAAGGACAATTCCAACCTTGATTCTTCCTCCCTTAGCCCGTTTTATTTTTTCCCCACATTTGCTTCCTCATGCATGACCAATTTATTGCCTTTTTTGGTTCCACGCCCTTAACATTTGCAGAGACATTACCATAGCTAGGGTTTCATGATTCATCATCAACTTTGGCTACCCCTACCATGTCATCACAAATGAGACTTTGCGTCTATAGATTTGTAATGTTGTACCTTACCTCAAAGAGTATAAAGAATCTTGAGAGAGCATATTAGACATGTCCAAACTAGAGAGTAAGCACAAATTATTTTCTGATACAAGTATATTTGGGTTTGAGATTTCTAGATTTTAAACTCCCGACTTGTATTTTGTTTTTTCTTTTTTGACAGAAGGAAGGCTCCTGTGATTGGTTTGAATGGGCTGATGAGGTGATGGACAATCAGGAAGCTATTTACAAGTGTTCCCATAATTATGAGGCTATGGTTGAAGAGATGAGAAGAAGGGTGGCAAAGCTAGAGGTGAAACTTGCTTCTAAAAGGACCAAAGTGATGATGTTGTTGGGTATGATTTTTGTGTCATGGGCATTGACATGTGTAGTATGTTTGTTTTGGAGTTTGAAAGATTAATGTATAAGAGTCTCTAGTTGAATTAAATTAGGAGTTTTGGTGAAGCTTAATGCAATTCATAATAAAATGAATGAAATGAGGAGCTTTTGATAATGATATGAGTATTATGAACAAAAAGTATTGAGATTATTACTTTGAAATTACATATCAATGTACTATAGTTTAGGATAGAAATTGATAAAGTAATAGACAATGCATTGTGAACTAAATGTACTAGTATTAATCAACTAAATAAACTAGCATTACTTTTTGAATCAAGTGCATGGCCAAAAAATAATTCATTACATTGCTGATGAAATAGTACCCAAACCTCCACTGTGTTTCATTGCATTCTAATGAAATAGTTCATTACATTGTAGTACCTTACTGATAAAGATGTAACCAGTCAATCTAAAGATCCTTTGCAAGGAATTGGAGGTCCAATGACTAGGGCCAAGACTAAGAGAATGAAACAAGTTTTGCAAGGCCAAATTATGGAGATCAAAGAAAAAGAAGATTGACATGGAATAGAGGTTGCACTAAAATGGATCTCTTTTCTACAACTTGAAGATGATTTGAGCCCAACTTGAAGACAATAACTTAGAGAGCCAAATAAAACCCAATTCACATTACTTAAGAAGCATTCATGGGCTGCAATCTCTTTAGTTATTGAGCTAATTAGTAAAAGTCTATTTTTTTAAAATATTTTCATATTTAATTTTGATGGAATAAGTTCAGATGTCCTTTGGTCTTTCTCATGTCAGTTTCTAAGTCACTATGATGGCTAATGGAATTTATTATCATGTTTATGCTTATTTACTAGGTGAGTCCTTTGGTCTTTCCCATTGAGAGTTTCTTAGTAATTGCATAATAATGAGAATTTAATCCTTGTATCTCAAGGGTTGCAAATAGCTTCTAGCTTAGCTTATAAATAGGGAACTCATGTACTTCAACAGAGAGTTTTAAATATTAATGAAATTTGAGTATTTCTCTATTGTGAGAGCTTTTCTTTTGTTCTTGGGCTAAGAACTGAATCTTATAGTGTTAGTTCTACCGGTAAGTTACAGCTAGGGTCACACTTCACTTGATCACTCTGGTTCTACCGACAGGTCGCGGTTACGTTCAAGTTCGTTTTATTTTCTGCTTGTTTCAAGACGATCCTTAACGTTCTCTTATCATTTGGTATCAGAGAGCTTCGACTATTGAAATCAAGTGATATCTATCATTTGTGTGTTCATCTTTTTCAAATTCAAAAAAAAAAAAAATAATGCAAAAAAATTAAAAAAAATTGGGAAAATAGAAGAAGAAGAAAAAACTGTGAATGGAGAGGACTCAATATTCTTTGTTGGATTTCAAAACCCTTTCATTGATCTTGTTCGTACATATCTCTTGTTGAATTTTTTGTTATTTCTATTTCAATTACTTCTTGCTGGATTACTTTCCACTAGAGTTATCATCAATCTCTTTCTACTTCTTGTTGTGTGGAATCATATAAAGGTTCTTTACCTAAGTATTCATAAGGAGAAGTAGAGTGGTAAAAAGCAAAGAGTGGTGAGACTATTATAAGGAAAGAGCCAACTAGAGTGAACCACGAGTCAAAATAAAAATATAATTGAGTGTAAATATGTGAGAGAGTACTTGTGTGAGGATTCTTGAAGGCACAATTGTCCCATATTATTATCCATTTTTAATTATTTTTAACACAAATACTTGCAGCATTTTAATCATGAGTGGAGTAGACAGAGAAGTTGATCTCAAATTGTTTGTGAAGGCTGTTCAAGAACAATTCTAGGCCCTAAATGCAAGATTGGATAGTCTACAAACCCCATCGAGATCTGGAACCCTAAGGTGACGCACTTTTGAAGAGGAGGAAAATGAGTATTCAGATGGAATAAGTACTGAAAGGAGGAGAAGAAATAAATCAAAAAGAGACGATCATTTGGGTAATATTAAGATGATAATCTCTGCATTCCAAGGAAGAAATTATCCTGAATTGTACTTGGAGTAGGAGAGAAAAGTTGAACATGTGTTTGACTATAATAATTATTCAGAGCAGAAGGTTAAACTAGCAGTTGTTGAATTAACTAATTATGCTAGTATTTGGTGGGATCAATTTGTGAGTAGTAGGCGTAGGAATGGGGAGAGGCCTATTCGTACATGAGAAGAGATGAAGGTTATCATGAGAAGGAGATTTGTACCTAGCCACTACCATAGGGACTTGCACCGAAAATTATAAAATCTAACTCAAGGTTCCTTGAGTGTGGAGGATTACTATAAGGAGATGAAAATAGCCATGATTAGAGCCAATGTAGAAGAAGACCGTGAAGCAACTATGGCTAAATTTATTGGGGGCTTAAAGAGAGAAATAAATGATGTTGTAGAATTATAACATTATGTGGAGATGGAGGATTTGATGCACAAAGCTAATCAGGCGGAAAGGCAATTGAAAGCTAAGGGTACTTCTAGAATTGCTTCTAGTTATTCATGGAAATCAAATTGACATAACAACAAAACAATGTCAAAGCCTAAAGAAGATGCAAAGGCCAAACATTCGATTTCTGCTCCTAAAGGTAAAATCGAAACTAATACATCTTCTAGATCACGTGATATCAAATGTTTCAGGTGTCAAGGAGTTGGACATATAGCTTCTCAATGTCCAAATAAAAAGGCAATGATTTTGCTGGATAATGGGGACATAGAGAGTGTGAGCTCAAGCGATGATAAAATGCCGTCATTGGAGGATTGCAGTAATGTTGAAGTTGCTGAACTTATGAAAGGAGATGTAGTTGTTACTAGGCGTGCTCTTAACATACAAGATAAGGTAGATGGTGATGAGGAGCAACGTGAGTATATCTTTCACACAAGATGCCATATAAATGACAAGGAATGCAGTTTGATCATTAATAATATAAGTTGTACTAATATTGCTAGCACCTTATTGGTTGAGAAATTGAATTTACTCACATTAAAGCATCCTAATCCGTATAGACTACAGTGGCTGAATGATTATGGAGACATAAAAGTGACTAAGCAAGTGTTGGTTTCATTTTCCATTGGCAAATATAAGGATGATGTTCTTTGTGATGTGGTACCTATGCATGCTGGACATCTACTTCTTGGGCATCCATGGCAGTTTGATAGAAAGGTAACTCATGATGAGTACAAAAATAGGAACTCATTTCTTATGAGTAATCGCATCATTGTATTAACACCTCTCAGATTTGTTGAGGCTTATGCTGACCAAATCAAGATTGCAAGAGAGTATAAGTTGAGAGAAGATTAATTGAGCGTTCAAGAGAATGAAAGAAAAGATAAGAAAAATGAGAATAAGCAAAAAAAAAAAGAGAATAATAAAAATGAGTGCTATGAAGAGAAAAATTCAAAGGTTGGTGTGCAAAATAAAGAGGAAAAAAAGAAAGTGAGTGCATTTGCAAGAAAAAGAGAGGTTGAGAGTGCTTTGATAGCTAGAGATTAGCTACTTGTACTCTTGTACAATGATGTTTATTTCACTAATGATCTTAACTCTTCTTTGCCAAGTGAGGTTGTTTCCTTATTACAAGAATTTGTTGAAGTTTATCCAAAAGAAGTGCATTATGGATTACCTCTTTTAAGAGGTATTGAGCATCAAATTGACTTAATTCCTGGTTCTTCACTTCCAAATAGACCAACCTATAGAACAAGTCCTGAGGAAGCAAAGGAAATTCAAAGGCAAGTAGATGAATTACTGCAAAAAGGATTTATGAGGGAGAGTCTTAGTCCATGTTCTGTTCCTGTGATCTTGGTTCTGAAGAAAGATGGGACATGACGCATGTGTACTGACTATCGAGCCATAAATAAAATCATTGTAAAGTATAGATATCATATCCCTAGATTGGATGATATGCTTGATGAATTGCATGGTTCGTGTGTGTTGTCTAAAATTGATTTGAAGAATGGATACTATCAAATTCACATGGAAGAATGAGATGAATAGAAAATAACTTTCAAAACAAAGTATGGTTTGTATAAGTGGTTAGTAATGTCATTTGGGTTAACTAATCCACCCAGCATTTTCATGAGATTAATGAACCATGTTTTGCATCTTTTCATTAGAAAATTTGTTATAATCTATTTTGATGATATTTTGATTTATAACAAAACCTTGGCTGAACATGTTAAACATCTGCATAATGTTTTTGATGTTTTGAGAGAAAATAAGTTGTATGCAAATCTTAAAAAGTGTTCATTTTGCCTTGGATCTGTTGTGTTTCTAGGTTTTGTTGTAAGCTCCAAGGAAATAAGTGTGGAAGAAGAGAAGGTAAAGACAATTAGGAATGACCTACACCTAAGAATGCAAATGAGGTAAAAGGTTTTCATGGTTTAGCAAGTTTTTATAGAAGGTTTGTAAAGAACTTTATTTCAATTGCTGCACCATTGAATGAACTTATGAAAAAGAATGTTATTTTCAAATGGAATGATGTGCATGAAAAAACTTTTAATTCATTGAAGGATAAGATGACTAATGCACCTTTGCTTTGCTTACTTAATTTTGATAAGACTTTTGAAGTTGAATATGATGCTTCTGGTGTTGGAATAGAGGTTATATTGATGTAGGACTCTAAATTAATTGCATATTTTAGTGAAAAGCTTGGTAGGGCAGCATTAAATTATCCCACATATGACAAGGAGTTGTACGCTTTGGTGAGAGCTTTGCGAACTTGGCAACACTACTTGTAGCTTAGGGAATTCATAATTCATTCTGACCATCAAAGTTTGAAGTTTTTGAAATTTCAAGGTAAACTTCAACAAAGACATACCAAGTGATTGGAATACATTGAGATGTTTCCTTATGTGATCAAGTACAAGAATGGTAAGAAAAATGTTGTAGCTTATGCTTTGTCTCGAAGGTTTGCATTGCTCACAGCTTTGCAAACTAAGTTACTTAGTTTTGAGTCTATAAAGGACTTGTATGACAATGATTCTGATTTTGGCCAAGTATGAGATTTTTGTTCTAAGCATGCTTTTAGGGACTATTATAGGCATGATGGTTTCTTGTTTAAGGAAAATAAATTGTGTGTGCATGTTTGTTCCTTGCGTGAAATGCTAGTTAGAGAAACTCACGACGGAGGATTAATAAGACATTTTGGTGTGAAAAAGACTTTAGAAATTCTGCATGAGCATTTTTATTGGCCTAACATGAAGTATGATGTATAATCTATTTCTGAAAATGGTATTACATGCAAACAAACTAAATCTAAAGTCATGCCCCATGGTTTATATACACCTTTATCTGTGTCTTATCAACCTTGGACTGATGTTTCAATGAATTTTGTGTTAGGATTGCCTAGATCTCAAAGTGAAAAAAGATAGCATATTTGTTGTTGATTATAGGTTTAGTAAAATGACACATTTCATTGCATGTTCTAAAACTAATGATGCAACACATATTACTGATTTGTTTTTTAAAGAAGTAGTGCACTTGCATGGATTGCCAAGAACCATAGTAAGTGATAGAGATATGAAGTTCCTAAATCATTTTTAGAGAACTTTATGGAATAAATTAGGGACTAAACTCTTGTTTTCTACTATTGCACATCCTCAATCGGATGGACAAACTGAGGTAGTAAACTGAACACTTACTTCTTTGTTGCGTGCTATCATTCAAAAAAATTTGAAACAATGGGAGAAATGTTTGCCACATATTGAGTTTGCTTATAATAGAACTGTTCATTCTTTTACATATTATTCACCTTTTGAACTTGTGTATGACTTTAATCTTTTGACTCCTTTGGACATCTTACCTTTGCCTACTAATGAGCATGCTAATTTGGATGATAAGCGTAAGGCAAACTTTATTAGGGAGTTGCATGCAAGAGTTCATGCCAACATTGAGAGGAAGAATGAGCAATATGCAAAGCAAGTAAATAAAGGGCTCGTCAAAGTGGTTTTTGAACCTAGAGATTGGGTTTGGGTTCATATGTGAAAGGAGAGGTTTCTTACTCAAAGAAAATCCAAGCTGCAACCAAGAGGTGATAGACCTTTTCAAGTTCTAGAAAGGATTAATGACAATGCCTACAAGCTAGATTTTCCAAGTGAATATGGCAATGTACATGCTACCTTTAATGTGGCTTATTTATCTTTGTTTGATGTAGGTAATAGATCTGATTCGAGGATGAATCCTTTCAAAGAGGAAGGGAATGATAGAGATGCAACTAGCCAATCTAAAGATCATTTGCAAGGAATTAGAGGTCCAATGACTAGGGCCAAGACTAAAAGGATGAAGTAAGCTTTGCAAGGCCTAATTATGGATATCAAAGAAAAAGAAAATCGACATGGAATAGAGGCTACACCAAAATGAGTCTCTTTTCTAAAACTTGAAGATGATTTGAGCCCAACTTGAAGACAATAACTTAGAGAGCCAAATAAAGCTCAATTCATATTACTTAAGAAGTATTCATGGGCTACAATCTCTTTAGTTATTGGGCTAATTAGTAGGGATCTATTTTTTTTAATATTTTCGTATTTAATTTTGATGGAATAAGTTCATATGTCCTTTGGTCTTTCACAATTCAGTTTCTAAGTCACTATGATGGCTAGTGGGAATTTATTACCATGTTTATGCTTATTTACTAGGTGAGTCATTTGGTCTTTCTCATTAAGAGTTTCTTAGTAATTGTATAATAGTGGGAATTTAATCATTGTATCTCAAGGGTTGCAAATAACTTCTAGCTTAGCCTATAAATAGGGAACTCGTGTACTTCAACAGGGAGTTTTGAATATTAATGAAATTTGAGTGTTTCTCCATTGTGAGAGTTTCCCTTTTGTTCTTGGGTTAAGAACTAAATCTTATAGTGTTAGTTCCACCAGCAGGTCGCAGCTAGGGTCACACTTCACTTGATAACTCTGGTTCTACCGACAGGTTGTGGTTAGGGTCAAGTTCCTTTTATTTTCTACCTGTTTCAAGACGATCCTTAACGTTCTCTTATCACTTACAATATACCTATTGTAATTACAAACCAAAACAAATCCATGTATGCCTTTACTTACATTGTTGATCTAATTTCATATACAATTACATACCAAAATACTATTAACCTTAATGTATTGTTATACCAAAACAAAGTACCTATACTCGGTACCTAGAATTGTACTCAATCTATCCAAAATAAAAATATGATAACTTCAAAAAACTATAACTTGTCTTAATCACAAAAAAGTCTTATATCCATATTACAACTCAATATACCCAGGGCATTTCACCACTGATCATAACTCTTTTTCCCAATCTTCTACGGCCCCTAACTAGTGCTCCTTTTGTTTGGCTTCCTTATTCATTGACTGCTAGTAAATTGGTCTACATGGTGGCTACATTAGCTGCTAGTGAAGCAGGCTGCACAGTTGGTTGAACTGAATGTGGAACAAGCTTCCTTTTTTGACTTGGTTGAACTGTATGGCTTGATGGTGTTATTACAACACTTGGTTTTGGAAAACTTGTACCAGACTTGATTCGGCTGAGTCTATTTGTGCCTTATCCATTATTGGTTGTAGCAGTCCCTGCATTTTGACTTGTAGCAGAAGCACAACTTGTAGCATCTAGATGAATAGTGTCACGACCGTGATAATCTGGGCGAAATATAGCAACTCATAAGATTTTATAAGATAAAAAATGGAGTCGTCGCTAATTTTATTTAAATTAGAAAAAATTAGAAAACCCTTCTTTGAAAATGGTCTTTGAGAACCAGATTGGATTCGGGCGTCGGTTATGCTTAGGGAAGGGTGGAAACTTAATCCCACAGCACCCCTAATGCACCCATCCTAAGACAATACCTTAAGTCAATTGTGCAAATTCTTGATAATCTCAAATATATTTACTTTACCCCTTTTATTAAAACAACACTAAAAAAACCAAATAATTTGTGAAATTTTAATTTTTGGCTTGACAGAAATGAAATTCTGCTCCTACGTATCCTCGGATGCAATGAGGAACTCAAAGTCATGTAGTTCTCTAAAAAAATACTTGTAGGTTGATTGATTTTAATTAAAAAAATTCTTAATTTTGAAAACTTTAATTAACAAGTCGTCGCGACTCTGTTAATGAAATTAAGGTTTAAATAGATGAAGCTCAACGTCACGTTAGAGACGTCACCTATTGAATCATCAAGTTGTCACAATTCAGATGATTATAAAATTATAAGATTAACAAGCTATCACAACTCAGTTAATCTTATTTTTTTTTTGTTTTTTTAAAAAAATTTAAAACTCATTCGATTTAAAATATGTTTTTTTTTTTTTAATTTTTGAATCATCAAGTTGTCACAACTCAGATGATTACAAAAGTTATAGGATTAACAAGCTGTCACAACTCAGTTAATCTCATTTTATTCTTTTCATCCAAGTTTAATTATTTTATTTATTTATTTTTTTCATTTTTATCCTTTTATTTTTATCATTTTTATTTTCTTTAACCCATTAAGTTAACCAGACAACGCATGAGAAAAAAAAAAGGTTAGCCCAAAATATATAAAGATGGCCCAAAATTTAAAAAGAAACAGCAGCCCGATTTCTTTGCCACTCTTTTTCTACTTTTTTAATTATTATTTTTTTTACTATTTTATTTCAACAACCTAAGCACAAAAAAGGAAAAACCCATACGACTCTAAACTCACAGCAGCAGAAAACAACGCAAAAAAAAACTTTCATATTAAACAAACAAATAACAAAAGGGGTAGAGCTCGAATGAAGAGAATCGGGACTGCGCACCTCACCGGCGATGGTAGGGGAGGGTTCGACGGCGGCGTGGGTTGAGCCGGAGTTGGTCTGGCTAGACAGCTGGGGGCAACGCTGCCTACACAGTCGGAGTGCTGCGAGCTGCCTGGTTCGGTGATGCAATTAGCGGGCAGTGTGGGGACAGCACGAGCGGCAGCTCGCGGTGCTACACAAATAGAAGTGAGGTGATGCAGCTGGGAGTTCTGATTCGGGTTACGGCAGGTGACGAGTGGCGGTGCGGTGGGTGCAGCCAGTGGAGCGACAGTGTGGTGGTAGAGCTTATGGAATTCGAGTTGCACTCGGTTGGGAGGGGTGGTGAGGTGTGGTGATGATGGAGATGAAGGGTGGAGTAGGGAGAGGATGAGTGTTTCACAATTGATGGTGTTCGAGGTGAGTTGGTGAGAGTGAGGTGGTGAAGGGAGGTAGTGTGATGGTGAGGCGAGAGTTTGGTTCACTGGTTTGGTCACCACGGGTTGCAAGGGGTGAAGATGGATGATGAAGATGAATGTTGGTGAGGACGGTTGAAGGTGAGAGTGATGGGAAGAAGGTGATGGTTGGTTTGAGGGTGATGAAGGTTATTGCGGTAGGGTGGTGCAAGGAAGAGGTTCTTTGAGTTGAACTTTGACTCGGTTGTTAATAGAAGCTTGATGGTTGATGATGGTTGGAAGTCACAGTGGTGAAGAAAATGGTTATGGAGGCTTGGACGTTGGGGTGGAGATGGTTGAAGGGTGATTCACGGTTGGAGGGTGGTGGTTTGGTTGGGTTGAAGGTAGAGAAAGATGAAGTTGTTTGGTATAGGTGGGTGAGAAGGTCACAATATGATGGTGAGGGGAAGATGGCCGAGAGTGGTGATTGGGTGAGGTTGGATGGTGGCAAACGTGGAAGATGAAGGAGAGAGGACGTGGATAAGTGGAGCTAAAGGTTGAAGGCCTGAAGATGAAGTGTGGGTTTGGATGATGAATGAAGGTTGGAGAAGGTTGAAAGGTGTGGTCACGGTTGGAGCTTAGAGGAAGTGTTGAAGATGAAGTGAAGGAAGGTGATGGAGGTTGTGAGAATGATGAATGTGGTCTCTTGGTTTTCTTCCGTGAGGTTGAGGAGTGGATGGAGATAAAGGGTGGTGCCAGCTTCTTGTTATCCTAGAGGTTCAAGTCTGAAGAGGTTTTGTACGTGAGAGGAAAGAGAAGGAAAAAAATGAAAGTGAGTAGTGTGCAGGTAGTGGGAACGTGAAAGTGGAGTGAGTGGGTAACAAAGCGAAAAAAAAAAAAAGAAGAGTGAGTGGGTGTGTGTTAGTGGGAACGTAAGGATGGGGTGATGAATGTGAGTGGGGAACAATAGAAAGTGGAGAAAAAAAATGTGGGTGTGTGCTGAGAGTGGGTTATATGAAGATGGGCTGAAATGTGAGTGGGGGGCAAAGCAATATTGTCCCCCCTGCCAGAACGTTGTGGGTGCTGCAGTGAGTGTGTAGAAAAATTGATTTTTTACCAAAACAAGAAAAACAAATCAGCAACAAATCATTTTTTATTTTAATTTTTTTATTTTTATTTTTATTTTGTTTCTT
This sequence comes from Ormosia semicastrata, assembly GCA_029884595.1. NCBI lineage: Eukaryota > Viridiplantae > Streptophyta > Magnoliopsida > Fabales > Fabaceae > Ormosia > Ormosia semicastrata. The sequence continues at coordinate 7,512,926 of JAQQTO010000036.1, read as the reverse complement.
TTTTTGTGGGCTTATGAGTTTAGGTTAGAAAAAAGGGCTAAAAATGTGGACAATAATTCTTTGATTAATTTTTTTTAATTTTTCTAGTCTGGTCAAAATTAGGTGTTCACAAATAGTTACATCCTCCACTGTGTTTCCAATGGCATCTTGGCTTGCAGTAAGTTGAGTTGTAAGGCTTAGTGCAATACCCCTTCCTATGCTCCTTCCTCTACCCCTTCCTCCACTAGTTGCACTCCAACGCCATTTTTATTTCTAGCAGTCTCTTGATTTATAACAAATGGTGCAGTCCTTTTTCATCTACTTGGTGCTCTACCTCTTCCTATACCCCTTTCAATCTGCAAAAGAAACTCAAGTTAGATAACTAACTCAAAATAAGTAAAAACTTAGTTGATCCATATTTCTTACCCTAGCTGATCTATTTGTGTCTTCACCCACTACATTTTCTCCAACCTCATTCTCATTTGTAGTACCAGTTTCTTGGACTGCATCAGATTTTGCATTACCTCTTCCTCTTCCCTTTCCCTTCTAGAATAAATAAGAGGTCACATTTTAAACAATAGACATTGTAACACTAAAAACAGGACACAATTAGTAATTTACCGTAGTAAGTTGGGTTGTCCGTGCAGTATTAGTCTCAATACCCTCACTTGTATTCAACTCTACTCTGGTGTCCTCCCCATTATCTTGTATTCCCTGCAACAAATTAGGGTAATGTTATTTTACTGCATTAAAATAAAGTTAAAGACCAAATTAGTGAAAGTATCAGCCACCTCAGCTTCTTGTTCCTCCACTGGCTTACTAGGGCAGCCCCTAGAGTTGTGGTCATCTCTATGACAATATCCATATCGGTAAGTTGTATTGGTCCTCCTTAACTTGGTTGGATTTTGGTCATCACCCGGCTATCTTCTTCTTAATTTCTTAGGTCTGCCTAGTCCTCTTTTGTAGCTTGGTGGTAAAATAGGCTCATGGTCAATTATGTGCCATCTATTTTATGTATTTATTGGACTGATGACCCCATAACACTTTTCATATGCTTGCCTTTTATAGCACTCATGCACATATGTCTCAGGGTTATCTCCCTTATAACAAATGATTGCCACAGCATGCTTATTTGAAATTCCCACCAACTCCCAAAAGTTACAAGAATAAATTTGGGCTCGCAAGTCCACTATGAAACTCTTAGTGAATATCATGTAGGTTACCTCAACTCTTAATTCCTCGGCCTAAGTTGAAAACCAATTTCTACTATACTGTACTTTGTTGTCTAATCTATTTCTAGGTTTAGGCATCACATCACCAAGATATTTGCTAAATTTTTCTCTATGTGCAACAAACCTACCCATCGGATAAGTCTTAAACCACTCAAACATAGTTATTATAGGCTTGTCCCTAGCCATTAGACTTGTGCTATTAAATGCCTCAGCTAAATTATTGATCACCACATCACACTTGGGGTAAAAACTAAATGCATGCTTACACCATGCATTTTTAGGGATTGCAGCTAGCCAATCATGTGCCTTATCATTAAGATGTTGTATTTGAAGTACTGTCTCCTACCATGCTTCTAAATATGTGGCCTTGGAAGCCACCATCATCAAGTCTCTCATCAAGGTCTGTCCCCCAAACTTTTTCTTAAAGTTATTATACATGTGTCTAACACAGAACCTATGTTCAACACCCATCAGCATCTCTTCAAAGGTTGACACCAATCCCTATGTAACATTACACAGTTAGAGTTAGTAGTACATATATAAGCACACTAACATAAATACATAAACATTGCACAACAGTATCGTCTGTTGGTCTAATATAAAGACCTATCTGTTTGTGTTGATATCTCCAATGTCCTCCAATAATAAAGTCAGAAACCACATCCAACTTTCTTTAGTTTCACTTTCAACTATAGCAAAGGCTAGTGGAAAGTACTGGTCATTTGGGTCATTTCACATAACTATCAGAAGTTGTCCCCCATACTTGGTCTTCAAATGACATCCATCCACCCTTATGATTGGCCTGCATGCAGTAATAAACCTTTTTTTTTTTTTGCACCCCTCCAACCACATATAAAAACTACCAAATCTTAGCTGCAAATCCCTTGTAGGCCTATCTAGTGGTATCTTGCAAGTGTTTCCATGGTTTGCCCTTATCAATTCAGTATTGTAACTCCATAATAGTGTGTATTACTTACTAGCATCTCTTTCAACTATATCTTTAGCTATTTGTCTTCCTCTATGTGCCCTCCAAACTGTTATTCCAATTGTATATTTCTCTCTGATTTCACCAATTATTTCTTTCAAAGTCACTTTACTATTATTTCTAAATTTATCCAACATTGCCTTAGCAATCCACTTAGAATTGACATTTTTATTCTCAAAAACTCTCCCACAAGTATATTTTCCCACCAAGGTCTTAATCCTAACAGTATGACTCCTTGGCACTCTACTAGCCAACACCACAAACCCACATTTCCCTTTGCATATAACCCTGCACCTGACTGCATCATTCTTCTGAAATTTCATAAATCTCTTATTCAATACAGAGTGCTCCAAAATAGCTTTCTTGAATTGTTCCAAGGAAGTAAACTTCATGCATAGCTTGAATTCAAAATCCTTGCACATATATTCCTTCTTATACTTAGGATATCTTAGTTTATTGTCTAAGTCAGACCCTGAGTCCAGATTACTATCCAACTCTTCACTAGAGTATTCTTCATTTATATCATGAATTTCATCAATGTTTGGAGGTATGAAAAACTCTGGATCACTCCTACTTGTCTCATCACCGCCATTTCTAACACCTAACCCATCATCATTTTCAACACCCAACCTATCATCATTATTAATGCCCTCAATTGGTCTTGCTGCCCCACTCCTTAATCTACTGTTGTTATTTTACTTCTTTTGTTCCTTTCTTGGGGACACCTAAGCCTTGGATCTAGCTATTGTCTTCTTCTTAAATCTTCTACTTAGTCTAGGTTTCTTAACCATTCCCTCATTTACTTCAAACCCATCATCTAGTCCTAAGTCCCTTTTCTCTTCATTCATCAAAGTGTATATTAATTACATTGTCATCACTATTATCATTTTTTGACCCATCAGCCTCACCCATGTTCTGTACCCGATCACCTCACCCACATTTCCCAACCCATCACCCCTCCCACATTTCCTAGACCATCACCCCTTCCCTAGCCCATGTTTCTACCCAAAATCCTCACCCTAGTCCTCACCCACACCCTGACCCTCACCCTCAGCATTTTCCACATTTATACACCTTGTATTAGCAGTGTTTTCTTATTCAAATCCCAATTCTTCAATAATTATAGGTTGTGAAACTATGTGCTCTGCATATAAATTCACCTCACACTTGTTCTGCATTGCAGAATTACCCATCTCTAAAGGCATGCTTGCCCAACAAAATATGTCTTAACCTATCTTCAAAGCTCAAAGCAAGTAATTTCCATCATATATCCTAGAAATGTCCCCATACCCTAGCTCTTTAACTAATCTCATGGCCTCAAAATAAGACCATTTGTCTATGTCTTGATTAACAACTACAATTACATCCCTTTTTTTATAAATCAATGGGGGTTCATTCACAAATGATCCCCTATAATGAATAACTACAACAAACGACATCCTACATGTGCATACAGTTATGGAAAGCAATTGAAAAAGGCAAGAAAAAAGGAAATTACACATATTAAGTAAAAAAAATAAAAAAAAAGACCACATGAATCTCCACATTTGCAGCATCATTCAGCAATCCACCAAAACATAGACAAGGACCACATGAATCGAATATTCTATACAAAAACCAAGTAAAATACAACCCTAACCTTCTGATCCCCACATGAATCGATTATTGTATACGAAAACCAAGTAAAATCTCTAAACTCACAATCTCTAACAATGACCACCAGTGAAAGATTCCAAGAAAAACATGTGTTCAATACTATGCAGACACGCACTTCACTGAGCCTTCAGACGCGCACAATCCTTAGTCTTCACACATGCATGATCCTCCACCATGCAATTCGTTCTCGCGTGAGAGTCAACCCTAACTTTGGGTACAGAGACAACCATATAGTGGGGACGAGAGTGGGGTTATTGTGTTTAGAGTATGTAAGTGGGAATTTTTCCTCCAATATTTGGGAATACTACCTTAACTATCTGATTTGATGAAATAGATTCATCAAACCATTGAATAAAGGACACATGGTATAAAAGAATTTGAGATAAAGACAAGTGATAATGCTGACATGAAGCGTCGTTTGCCACTTTATTACTTATGAGTTAATGGTAATGACTAATTTCACCTATCTCGAAATTTAAAAAGACCAAAATCATATTAAAAATTTTAGAGGGACCAAAACAAAAAATTACTATATTTAGAGAGATTAAAAACATATTCGAGCCTATTTAAAAACATATAACTTTTTTAACAATTAATGATAAATGAAAATATATACTTCTTGACTTAAATTAATATTTTTTAAGTAACATAATATACTAAAGTTTATGTATAAGGATGACTATCTCATTCCAATGACATAACAAACTTTTAAGTTTAACAAACACTTACAAAAATATGTGTAGATAACTCACAACAAATTATGACAGAATTCAAACTTCGACCAACTTAGTTAACACATTTTACCTTTATTGGTTATACCAGCCGCTATAATGATGGTATTATATTTATATCAACATAATTTGTGTAAAATTATATTTTAAAACATTCATTAATTTTAATTTTTAACGTCTAAAATTTCATAATTTAACTATACACCATAACTGTAAAAATTAAGCTGATGAAAATATCAAATCAAGCCAAATTAAATCTGACCTAACACATCCTTAAACACCCCTATATGTAACTTTTATTACCATGTTAAAAAACATGAAAGAGAATAGAATATGAAAAAGGAGTAATAGAGAAGAAAGAATGAGAAAATAAAAAATTCCTAGATGCTAATAAAGAACCAATTGACTGACTGAGTAATACTAAGTCAACGAAAACTAACCAAACTCTAATCAACACTCTAACTATGATAATACTTTTATCATTTCTCATATACTATAGAATTTACTGAAATAGTAGAAGCAAGAAATGCAATGAAACAAAAGGCCCAACTATGCAGATGACACTTTATACATGTATCTTTAGTGTCTTCTGTTGTTATGTACATTCAGTTTCCTTTTTTTTTTTTTGTAAAAACATTCAGTTTCCTTTATACCCAAGCAAGATGTCTCCTTTAATAAAGTCTATTGTGGTGCAAAGGCCACATATATTAACTTTTTTTCTGGCAGTACATTTATTAACTCATATATACTAGACAATCTTATAAGCATTAGTGTCTAAGAACTATTTAGCACTTTCAGTGTTAGGAACCTTCTCTACTACACGAACAGGAACAATTGGAATCGAGTCCCACCATTCCTTCAGCCGTCTGTTCCCTGTTCCAGAAGACTTCCCTATCTTTGATGACATGGTGAAGCTTTGCAGTATGACACCCATAAGGAAGAACTTGAATGGAATTACTGCCAATAAGACTGCCAACCCACTCATTGCCACCATCACTATATTTGCATGCTGCCACAAGTAGACAAAAACAACCGTAAATTGTAAAACCCAGCATTTAGAGGATAGAAGGAGCAAAATGCATAAGCAGCCATCATCTCATAGTTAGCACTTTTCAACTGAAAGAAAGCATCCCAATAAAGATTGAAAATATTTGGAAGTGAAGTCTTATGGATGCTTAGAAGGAAGAGAACAATCTTATATACAAATTAAAAGAACAACAGTCCTATTAATGCAGCCTCTGGATTTAACATCTTCTCCTCATAGATTATTGACCATAAAGTGCATTAGTTCTATTATTTTGTATATCTGTATCTAAAAGAATAGTTTTGTAGTGGAAGCAAACGCAAATTAAAATAGATTCAATTTCAATACAAAGTGCAGGTCCCTTTGTCTTTTAGTCAAGATTCACTTTGTGAAGAAATCAAAATCACAAAAGAAACTTAGGCCTCTATTTTAAATCACATTGTCACTGTTTGTTACTTGTTTGGTTACATCTAATGCATCGCTCTTACACCCCCCAAAGCTTTCATACAACAAACATGTACAACACTCAGCTTTAGCAGACAGCGCCTCAGCTAATCAGCATTTAAGCTGTTGCAGCTAGGACAACTCCATCTGCCCTCTCTGTGGGTCCAGCCATATTCGGTGGTTATTTTAAAGGAAGGCAATTATTTTGTCAACAATTGCAGGGAATTGTCAACAATTGCTGAACTTTCGGTGGCTTAAGTCAAGAAAGGAGGCAATTGTTTTTGTCTAACGATTACAAATAAGTTTTCGATGGTGGTTGAAAGGTGAGGTGCTGCATGCATTGACTCTTTATAAAAAGAGAGTAATTCCTTCGTTTGAGATATACAATCAAGCGGAAGCAATAAAAGCTTTTGGTAGTTTGAGAAAATAGAGTGTAAATAAATTCTACAGAGTGAGGTGTGAAAAATACATAGGAAAAATTTGAGTATTATTTCTATTATTTTTTAATATTGTAATTATATAAAATTATAATATTTGAAAAAAAATTTATTAAAAAATACTATATTTATATTTTTTGTGTGAGAAAATATAGAAAAGATAATATAATTATCTTTAATATAATAAAAGTTTTTAGAATTTATCTCGTTATTTTTTCTCAATATTAGAGAGTTTTTTAATTTAAAATTTAATATTCTTTCTCTGTATGTTGTATGCTTTGCACATATTCAATATAACTCTGCTGTATAAATTTGTTGATCTAACTTTATAGATATTTTTTTATGTTCACTTATCACGTTACAGTCTCAATTAATTTACACAATGAATTAATTCTTGAGCCCAACAATCTCTTCTTCCCCAATCATAACGGGCAAGAAAAGGTGTGTCGTCTAAACAACACATTTAACCCAAAATGTATTCAGAGGCAGAGACACATAGTATTATATTAAACAGTGTGTGTCACATGAGTATGACAGTGTGATAAAGAATTGTCATCACATTGATCCAAATTCTTTCTTCTTTTCTTTTTTTTTTATTCTTTATGGAAGGGTGTGTCATCCTAAAATCATATCAGTACCACAAAATACAATGTGTAAACCTTTTAACATTTAACGGTAATATTTTTATTATAAATAGTATATATACTTATTTTTATATTTTTTAATATTATTTATCATATTTATATTTTTTTATTATTTTTTTCTCTTAATCACATCCACCTAAAAAATGTAAAAAATGATGTTTCATATAAAATAATATAAGACAATCATTTTTGTTTAACTTTAGCTCCTTCATATAGCATGACCGATCAATGAAATACGAGGGTTACATTACAAATCATTCTGAAAAAGGCATTTTTATATGTTAGGATCAATCTTCGCCAAGATCCTGATAACTGTGGAAAAAAGAACATCACACAAGAAAGTACCTTATCAGCCTTCGAAATAAGTATTGACCATATCTTTAGCATTGCTATGTTTGCTATCTGCACCATCTCATGAACAGTGTACAATCCATGCTGGGCTGAGACAATGCTCTCCATCGTAGACTGATCGGAAGCCTTACTGGATCTATTGATTACTATCTCGTTGCATTTCTCATTAATCCTTTTTTGTCTTGCCTCAAGCATCTTTACTATTACCCAAATCAAGAAAACTGCAATTGCCTTGCCAACCCACTCCCTGCATTGTCTAGGTGATGTTATATGCTTTCATGTCTAGCAAAACTCACTCATGGTCATGGGACATATTTAAGCATCTAACACAATTTAACAAGTATATAAGCAAAAAAAGAGTAAAGAAAAAAGAACTTACATATAGGTGATTATCAAAGATGCACCAAGAACAGCAAGAGTAATTATTGGCCTTTCCCATGTGAAGATTTCTTGAAACCAAGGGATCACACTTTTAAGTGGCTTTAGTAGTTCCTATACAATAAAATCAAACAATGGTTAAGTCCAACTCCAAACATGCCATGCTTCCTTTCCACTTTAGGACAATCCTGTAATCTGATTCTCAAAAGCAGATTGAATAAAAAAAACATCTTAAAAGTTAAAACACTTTTTCAGGCAAACCATAACCTACAACATTCATTTTTCCATCAGTTGACCTTGAACTTAAGAAATTGATAGAAATGTTTAATAATATATTTTCTGCTACAAGGAAACAACTCCATTTTGTACAATCATGTCTATGTATCACTGCTCACAAGAGATCAGCAATTGAAGATACTTATGAGCCTCATTTAGGTTAAATCCTTACCGTCAGAACCATAACACTGTCAGTTATTCCTTCCTCCTTTAATTCTTCAGTGGTAGCTTTAGCAATAAGAATTTCCTTTTCTTCCTCCCTAGATTGTTTGATAGCAGTATCCAACAAGGGACTATCGTCTAAAACACGTACACTTTCATCTGCTTGATTTGCCTCTTCTACTTTTACATCAGAAACTATGGGCCTAGAAATGTTCATATTCCTAAGGATTGAACTTGCACTACATGAGTGTCCACTATTGACCTTCTTGAGGCTATCAGCAAGCTCTTCTAGCACATAATCTCCCTTTGGTATCTCATTATATAAGGAAAATATTAGGAATTTTGTTGGGACAGGAGGTGAAATTCTTAGCATTTCTCTTGCTGCATGCAGCCTTATGATTCCCAATATTGTCCTTGCATGCATCTCCCATGTTTGTATTGGGCTTTTTATGTTGTACTTTGATAAAAAATGGTGGAGAAACATTATTTCCCTTATCAGTGCATGCCAATGGTCACGTCTGGTGGAACTTGTAAGCTCTGGAAACTCCAGTATAATTCCCTCTGATCTAGAAAATTCAGAAGAAAATTTTATTCATATTAGTGACAAAAGTAAAGATTAGTTATACTGCTTATTTTCTATGCCATTAAGATGGTATGAGAAACACTAAATCAGAATTGAAACATGATTTTGTTGTAGCCATAAGAAATAACAAATAACACTCAAGAGGTTAGAGAGGAAGATATTAACTGCTCCAGTTGATAAGCTTTTGGTATGAGCATCTTTCAAACCATTTTGATATAAGATCTATTTTGTTCATTCAAAAGATTCTGATGGTAGAAATTTGATGTTTGAGCTTCAATCAGAAACTTTAGGGGTTACCTTGCAGAATTATTAGAAGCCTAGTGTTTTCTGTAAACAATATATAGGCATGCACACATACACACAGCTCCAAAATAGGTATGGATGATGATAGAAAAACTTCTATGCTAGTGGCTAGTGTCCTTACAAATCATTTGATTCGTAGACTATGGCCTTGTCAAAAAGTTGAGCTCCCCAAGGACCTGTGGCAGCTGGTTTAACACTCTGCTCAACGTCCTTAAAGAGGTCTATTTTGAGAGCATCTTCATACTTTATTACTCCCGAGGCCTCAAAGTAAAGAGAATAGTTGGTCAGCGTAAGCCTGCCTGGCAATTAAAATCGAAGCAGCATTCACATTTTTATATGAATAAATTAATTTACTAGATTCTAATGCACTATAAAAATTAACATTCTGATAGACCAAACTGCAGACCAGGCCAACTTGTTCCTCCAATGTGGCGAACTACTCTCTGAGAGCTGGCTGTTCCTTCAACATGTAATATATATTCATCGTCAGCCAGTTCCACACCATTCGGCGTTGCTTGTTTCTGCAAATGTCTTATGCACCTATGGAATCATGAATTTAAAATAAAGGATAATAAGACGACATCTACTGCATATGAATTTTGATTTATATCAAGGCATATTCTGGTTGTCGTATAAAAGTCAATCACCATCCAATAGGCTGGAAGGAGTTCCTGCTTTTTCTAAATGTCAAATATCTTGAAGGATTATGAAGTTCTATATCAGTTCACAATTTTATGAATATCCATATATAGAAAAATGACTATATCATAACTTCAGCATTACCATAGCCATTATAGTGTGGCATGTGCCATGTACTTAATCTAGCAAGGAAAAGAAAAAAGCCAAAGCTTATTCTCAGCTTGAAGAATGGCCTCAACCCAAAGTTATAAGTTAATGTATCCATTATTCCAGAAAGAATAAAGTCCTCCTTTTTGTCCAATCAAACCAATCACCATTCACAAATTTCTGTTTTTATTATATGGAAATACGGGCAATCACAATGTCAATAATTTTATTCGGGTCAATAAATATACCAAATATTTCCCTAATCATTAGTTCCAAAATCACTGCTTTTACCAACTAGTGTAGACCCTAATGCATTGTTGGCATGCTAGATCTCCAGACAGCTTAGATAATTCATGTCCTGTGTATCTAATGTGTTCATGTACCATATATGCCAAGATATAGCCATCATCAACTAAATCAAAGATATTGTCATTCAGCATTCCAAATGAAGCCTAAAAGCACATGAGGTTTTTCCTAGCAATTATACTTTTGAACTCCAGATGGATGCAAGTGGACCAGAAATTTATCTTTCATCAGAAAAGTACATTACTTGTCCATTTCTTTTAAGAACATGTCGTATGCTGGAAAATGTAGTCGGAGGCCCGTTGGTGCTGTTAGAGTTTCAAAAGTAAACCTTCCATTTGCTACATCTGCAACTAATGGAACTAATGATCCCAACCATACAAATGCATCTTCTCCAACATTGGGCTCGTTAGTAACCTGGTAAGATAGTGTATGAAATATGATTAGAAAACAAAATGTACAAAGAAAGAGTAACTGGTGACAGGCAAAAATATCTAGACCTAAAATCATAACATTTCTATGTACTTATATCAAAATGGCTTGGTTCCAATGCAACAAAACATCGAGCATCCTTTTTAAAGAGAATATTCAAGGACTAATTCAGTCTCTCGCATTAAGAAGACAAGAGTTGCAGAAGGCTGTAATTCAAACTTAAGATTGAAACAACAAAGAATGGAAGTAGAAGTGTTTTATTTTGGGGTTATAAACCCATCATTTGCATTCTCTAATAACATAAAAAGACTGAGGGGAAAGGATGCTCTTACAAGGAGGGGCATGATATCTGAATAAAAAAGAGGGATATCTTCCTGCTCTTGAGTTGCATTCACAGTTATCTTCCTTTCTTCTTCCTCCTTTGCTATAGGCTCCTGCAAACCTCAAAAACCGAATAATATAATACCATAAAATCTGTTCAATTACAGGAGAAGACAAAAAGCAAAAATTTTAGTTCAAATCTTATTTAGATATCAAAAGTGATAATGCTGAAGTTGAGATCAAGCAGGACCAGATCATTGTTTGCACCTTTTCTTATCACCAAATCATAGGCTAATGTCCAATGACACAAGATTTCAAACTATGCAGTCTGGCAATGCCTACTTTAGTTTCTAGATGTAATCTCATTTATCTTGTGGCAACAGATTTGTAATACTGGCAGCAAGCGATGCTTCATGTGATAGCCAATTAAACTCATTATTTTAAATACTGAGGAGTAAGAGCATGGTCAATGACAGGAAATAATATGAACCCCTAATATATTTTCCAAAGGCTCATAAAACTCAATCTTTATATTTTGAGAAGGATTCTATAATGGTAATTTAAGAGTGAAGCAGTAATTTATCATCACAAAACAGCATCCAATTTTAGCTGTGTTACTTTGCCACCACAAATTTGAAAACGGGAGAAAAAAAGGATGGCAGTCACATCCATGCATTTGATTTACCCCAGATAAAATGCTTCCTTTGAGGTGCATTGTAACAGACTAACAGAAAAAGTTCCTCATGTCTTCTAGAGTGTGCTGAGAGAAAGTTAAATGCCAAAACACTCCTATCAATAGGCTCTTTGTCAAGTTAAGGATGATGGTGCAACTGTTAATTTGACAGTTGAGATACTCAAGTTCCCATATGTCCAGACAGTATAAAGTTCATTCTTGTAAATTACATCACTGTCAACAGTTGTCAACCAATTAATTTTAAACACCTGCATATAAATAAACTAGATGTTATGAAAGCAATAACTTTTCCCAATACAGATTTCTGTTTGAGTACCTGCCTTATGTTATTGAATTTTGTGCCAAAGGTACTCTCAATTATAGAAGCATCTCTTTGTTCTTCCTCTTAATGTTGTTTTATAGGCTGGAATGACATTGCTATCTTTACAGAAATTATCAAGGCTGCATATGTAGCAAAATATTCCACTTGGATCTTCTCCAATTTGCTCCCAGATAAGCTTTTGTGAAGGTTCTCTTTAACGAACAAAATTTCTTATTCCACCTTTTTCGTCCATGAGCATGATTCAATAACGACATTCTTGACTTACATGTGCTTTTTCATCATATGTGAACTACTCTCGTCTGTTAGCATTCTATACAGAGTACAGAGCAGTGCTGCCCCATATAAATTATACCTTTCCTTTCCCCATTTCCCTTTCAGCTAATATATAATTATATATTGACCCAACTGCACCTCTGGTGCTTCTCAAATTCAGACCAGACATTTGACAAAATTTAGCTAGATAAGGGGTAAGAACCATTCATTCATCCATCCATCCAAGAGTCAGTAAACATGCCCTTAGTTGCCAGATTCTCTCAACAATCTTGCAAACCGATACCACATACTAATTCGTGATACTTTGCAGTGTAAAGAAAGTTTTATAATTATATGGTAAGAAGTGAGGAGCTTCATACCGATAGTAATGTGAACCTGGTAACTATAAACATGCCAACTTGTTCTGTGTAAAATTCTGACAAAGAAACTCTGGCTAACTAGCATTCCTTTATTTAATTATAATTGTATACATGACACAATAAGTAAATTAACTCAATCTCACTATTTGATCTTTTCTTTTGCATAAAGCAAATATGAAACAAGCTAATCTTCAAGCTATTATCACCAGATAATCAGATTTACTTATTTACCATGATCATTATATTCATCAAATATCTTGAACATTTCAATTTTTTTCATTTTTTAAACAATTTTATGCAAAAACCCCACACACTGTCAAATGAATTTATTTCACCAAGTAACAGCTTATATGTTAGTAACTTATTATATAACTTTATATAGAGAGAAGAATATGCACACCATGGGATCGGCTTCATCATAATAGCTAGGTCTTTCCCAAGCAAGCATCATGTCATAAGTCAACCTGCTAAATGAGCTACAATTGATATTTTGCTCTATGTTGGGGCACATTTCACTCAGAGCCTTCCCACTGCAAAATTCCACTAATTTTCTGCAGTAGTTTCCCGTATCATCAGGGTTCCATTCTGCTTCAAACTCTTCCACTAATTTCTCTACCGAAGTGTCCAGTTTCCTAAGTAAAACAAGCATTTATTAGATTCACTACGCAAAGTGTATCTAATTGCATGTTATGATTAATTAAGTCCCTATAATTAACATGTATAGAAATAAGAAAACAATCTACAATAAAAATAGAATTAGGTCTTGGCTCTATTTTCTCTTAATTTTTCCAAGTTTTAGGAAAGCAAACTAAACCATCATGGAGAAAATAAAATAAAAAAATAAAATAAAAAAGAAGCCATTTTCTCCAAAGAAATTAACACCCCTCTATATATGTGTGTTATGTTATGATTATGACAATGTTGTATAAGTTCATTATTATTACGTAGTCACATTTCATAACAAACAAACGAGGTTGATGGGAGACAGAGATTACTGTGCACATCTCTTGACAACGTCCTCGGCAACGGAGGACAGATACTTGAGCTTCATCGCCATAACCGTACGTCGCGGTTTCTTCCTCTGCGGTTCTCTCTCTATATCACTGAGTAACGTAAGGAGACATCGACAATCGAAAAGTTTGGTTTAATTTAATAGAAGAGAGTGATACGTGGGGGATTCACTAGCCGCCACGTCATAATTGTCATGCAACCCAAGCATGCAACACTTGGTTCTCATCCTCCTTACTTCATGATCTGATCCATTGTCCATTGTGGTTCTCGCCGAAGAGTATATCTAATCTATTTCATCCGTGAGAATTTTGCAATAGAAATTCTTATATACTTTCTTAATAGGATTTAATGCATCTCTTACTATTATATGACTGAGAATTAATAAAATAACATATGTGAGATCTACCTCTTTATAAATTCAACTTATTTTTTTATAAACACAATGCATCATAAAACATGTCATTAATCCAATCTCATCATACTAGTTCAAATGCACCTTTTTGAGTGCAAGAATCCACACATACAAATACAATCTATTGGAGCTAATTTTAATATTGATTTTTTTTTGTAGTGAAAAAAAATCAATATTTCTTTTACTTTCTTAAGCAAATGAATGTATAAAATTTAACACGAAAATATATTCCGACATGAGTTAAGAATATGAAAAATAAGCTTCTTAATTAACCTTCACAGCAGTGATGGAACTTATTTATTATGTACTTTAACTTTTATATATATACTAGTTATGTTACCCATACATTGCGTAGTATTTTAAATTAAATATATATAGTTATGAGGTTTTTATTTAATAAACAAATATTTAATACATATATAAATTGGCTTAATTTGCTTTAAGAAAAGTCGATAATCAAAAAATGTTAAAGAGAATATTTGGTTAAAAGTTTTTTAAGTGCAGAATAAATCATTCTAAACATATTCATAATCTTATGAAATAGTTTATAAAAAAATTATAAAATATATATAATAGAGAGTCTCATATTTAAAATTTAATAATTATACGACTTGATTTTATTTTGTTTATTTGTAACAATTTTTAGATGTACTTTTTAACTTCATATACATAATTTAAATGAAAAAGACCATTATATTTATTTTGATATGTTAGGTAAATTTTTGTAACATTTTTTTAAAATTGTACAAAATAGTATTCTAACTTAATCTTAATTATATTTTAATAACTTTTCTCTTAATAAAAACATCATTTACTACGATCAATCTTTATTACTATGTTATCTTATATATTTATAAAAATGTAAACCATTTTATGCTAATATTATTAGTATAAATAAAATAGAAACATATTATCAATTAAATATATAAAAATTAAATAAAATTAAAAATATTTTTATCTTTAGAACTTGTAAGATTAAGATTAAAAGACCATAAAATTCATAAATATGTAAAAAGAATAGTGTGTAAAAGGTATTTTACCAACAACATGTGTTAATTCAAGTAAAAGGGTTCGAGTCTCTTAAATATGTAGTCTTGGTTTCGATCTCGAAATTCATGTGTATGAAAATAATATCATTAAGAAATGTGTGATCAATCCCTTACCTATCGAATGGGGATACTCTGAAACAAAAACAAAAACATTTTACAAATGTATATTTTTATTTTTCTCTTTTTAATATTAATTTACAAAATAAAGTAAGTATTTTTTATAATTTATTAAAAATGAAATACACTTTGATTGTTAATTTTACAAAATTATAAAGATTAAAAAGATTTGACATGGAAAAAAATTAAAAAGTCTGAAAAATATGAGAAGTCAAGAAAAAATGAAAAAATTTAAATGTTAGAAATTATGAAAAGTTAAGAAAGATGTGAATGAGAGAAATCAAGAGTCAAAGAAAATAAATAAAGATGACTAAAAATAAATTAAAAAAATCAAAATTAGAGAAAATTGTCTGTTGATAATTGTAGTTGGAAGAACTTTCATATTATATAATATATAAATAGATAATAGATAATAAATTACATTAGAATTTAATAAGGAATAGATAATAGATTAACTAAACTAAAAAACAATTACTATTTTCATGCTATTTTATTTGTTGCCCTTTTGCTGACATTTTCATTTCATCGTTATTTATATAAAAGTATTGCAAGTTCATAAGTTTTATCCAGTTCCGGGACTGTTCGTACATTATAGGTGAACTGAACACTAAATAGGGAATACGTTATCGTAAATATTTAGGGTTAAGCTAGACAAACTTTTAAAATAAGATATTTTTTATATAATTTTTTTTAAAAATGAAAATATAAAATTATTTTATATTTAGATATAATATTAGAAAAATATTTTTTAATATTTAAACAGTTTTTTTATATAATAAAAAAGTGTTTTTTTATAAACACCAAATTTTAGCTTTAAAAAAAGTCTTTTTAGTGCTTTTATTTTTTACAAAAAATCATCTAAACATAATAAATATACCAAAAAAATACTTTTTAATAAAAAAAAATTTTATCAAAATAAACACAGGTAAACGAGTTATTAATATATCTCCGAAGCTCATAAATAGCAAGTGGTGTCTGCGTGCACTGTAATTGTTGCTTAAAACTCCTCTTCTCTTCGCTAGTAATATGTTTGGTTACCGAGAAAAAATAGGATACTGGAATAATCCAATTTTCTTTTCTATATCACCCTTGAGTGAATCTGATCTGAATCACTGGTTTTTCCATTTTGAACTATGTGACGTAATTTTCTTGTCCTTGGTAAGAAAGAAACAGCTGAATTTTGTCCCTTCTCTGTTCAGTATTCCAGGAGGAAAGAAAGTTTGCACCACCGTTGGTACTTTGACTTGGCGGACATGATTCTGTTTCATGTTTTGTTTGTTAAAACACATTTATTGGTGAATCTCATTATCATAGTTTTATAGGGATGTGAAATTCTCTATCTTTGCTCAAGTTTTTATGTTGCTACTAAATATTATAAGATAGAATGACAATGTGACAATGGGTAATTTCAGGGATATGTCTTTGTTGATACAATTGGTTATGGTAAACACTTCAGGCACATCCTCAATAGCTTATAAAAATCTTAGTTAAAATGCTTTTAAAAAGAAAAAAAATTATTTTCCTAAAAATTAATCAAAATCAAACTTGCACTATATATACAGAGATGCTGCGGGGGACGAATACTATAAGCTGCTTGTAAGTCATGCTCTTTTCTAATAGTTTGATATTACTGTTATGATGCATGTGAAACTGGTTTCTACTATTTTGGGCTAACTTATGCTGCTTTTTATTTACTACTACCATTCTCAACAATCGACATCGTTGGAGTATAGTATAAGACAATAATCTTTTAAAGTAAGAATTTTTGTAAAATGAACAAGTAATCTCACATCAACTATTGATAAATAGATTTACATCAATTATCAATGATTAATGTAGACTTCTTATTCACTTTATAAGAATTCTCTAAAAGGATCCTCACTATAGAGAATCATTGATCCTAATCTGCAAAGGTACTACTAAAACGCATGTGTGCAAGAGTACACCACATTATTTCTATAATATATCACAAATGTGAGCCATGCACCATCTTGATATCCTCCTCTGTGATTTTCTTTTTCCCTATTTCCTTTTCACGCTTAACTCTAACGAGGAAGGCCATCTTCCCCATTTATTTTTAAATTCCATTGGAATATTTATTTGGAATTCTTGCAATTTTCAGCTTTTAGTTTGATCATGACTTAACAATTTTTTTATCAACTGGGTCTAGAACACAAATTTAAATACACGGCTCACACTCTTGGTGACTGTTGCATCAAGAAGAGCAGTTTGTGATGTACTTTTTTCCTGTCTCAACTCAAAACCATGTCGGCATATCCTTTGTTATAAAGCAAAAAAAATGCATACTTCCACTTGCTATCATTGCTTACAAAGCTCCGCATGCCATTATGCCAAACCTGAGTTTCTAATATACCTTCTGCCATGATTCCTTCCAACTCCTTTACCAGGAACTAAAACTTCAGACACTACAAACAAATCCACAACCTGCAAATAAATTACAATCCATACCACAATATGGTCTAAACACTACAATTAAGTCCAACAACATAGAAGAAACACAATCTCAAAAGTCTCAAAACATTAATAAATATCCAAACAAACAAACATTAAAGTCTAATCAATATCTTCATCCTCCTCCTCCTCACTCTTACCATCTTCATCAGCTTTATCATCTTCATTTTCTTTTTGTATTGGCTGGTAGGCTGTCTGGCTGCCACTTGAATTTAAACAACCTAAACATCTTTCCTGCTGAAGTTGAAATTGTTGAAACCGCCTTTCCACTCTTGCTTCAATCTTCTGCATATACTGCTGCAAACGCTGCTCCATCCAATGCTCCCTCTCCTGCATATACTGCTGCAAACGCTGCTCCATCCAATGCTCCAGCTCCCGCATATACTGCTGCAAAAGCTGCTCCATCCAATGCTCCATCTCTTGCCTATACTGCTGCAAATGCTGCTCCATCTCCTGCATATACTGCTGCAAACGCTGCTCCATCCAATGCTCCATCTCCTGCATATACTGCTGCAAACGCTGCTCCATCCAATGCTCCATCTCTTGCCTATACTGCTGCAAATGCTGCTCCATCCGATGCTCCATCTCCTGCTGCACTTTCTCCTTAATTTGATTAATAATATCTCTTGGAAGATGACTTTATCTTGGCTTAGAGGAAACTGATTCTTCTGACGAGCAAACAGAGGCTTGAGGGCCACAACTGCGAACCTTCTTCGCCTTGCCAACAGCCTTCCTATTAATCCTTATTGTATCCAGATATTCCTCCCCATGATTTTGTTGGGAAATTACGCAAAATTTCCTTATCATCAAATTTGTAGAAAGCGAAATAAATATAGAATAATTGTACACACAAAATTGATAACGGAATTCGGCCAATTGTGTCTACGTCTCCGAGCTACTGCAAATATTTTACTGATAAAAGAAATATAAAAGGTGTTTACAAAACACTCAAAATCGCTCACAAAACCCACAACTCAATTACACCCAAAGAAATATTTCTCTCTAAATATTTCTCACAAAATTCTCTCACTGGAATTTTTCTTCTCTTCCTCTCTCGGATGAAACTCACTTTGTTGGGATGATATTTCTTCATCTCTCGACTTCCTTTTATAGGCACTGAGTGGCCAATGCAAATCTGTGGATGGTCCACGGTTTCTCCAAAAATTGCTGCGCCATCTTTGATTATTTGGTGGCAGCCTTCTTTGAAAAAATTGCCTCTGGTTTGTGGGTGGTGTTGAAAACAAAAAATTGCACCATTCCTTTTTCTGCTTTCTTCATTCGGTGCAATTAATATGGGTTGGAGGTTTGACTAACAATCTCCCACTTGAAGACTGATTTCAATCGGTCTTCACATCTCGATCATGCAGCAACCTTTCTCTCTCAGTCTGTTATTCTAGCAGGCCAACTGAAGTTGAGTACAACTTCAGTTTGTCGATAGTCACCACCTTTGTCAACATGTCTGCCGGGTTCTTACTTCCTAGGATCTTTCTCAATATTAACACCTCATCCTCAAGCAGAGATCTGATAAAGTGATAACGAAGACCAATGTGCTTTGTTCTGGAATGAAATGCCGAGTTTTTCGCCAGATGTATCGCACTCTAACTATCACTGTGCAAAACACTCTTCTCCTGTGTGAAACCCAACTCTGTTAACAATCCCTGAAGCCATATCAATTCTTTCTTGGCTTCATTCATATCGCCATACTCACTCGGCTTTCGTAGTGGATAAAGCAACAATCTTTTGTATCTGCGACATCCAACTAACAGCTGTTGTTCCAACGGTGAATATATAACCAGTAGTACTTCTCCGGTGATCGACTTCACCTCCAAAGTCTGCATCTACATAGCCTTGCACTTTTAATTCTCCTTTACCAAAGTACAAACACTTCTCTGTAGTGCCTCGTAGATATCTCAAAATCCACTTTACTGCTTCCCAATGAGCTTTACCTGGATTTGACATAAACCTGCTTACAACTCCCACTGCATGGCCAATGTCTGGCCTCGTACAGACCATTGCGTACATCAAACTTCCAATGGCTGAAGCATACGGAACTTTAGCCATGAATTCTCCTTCTTCCTCCGTCTGAGGGGACTGATCCTTGGATAAGCGAAAATGACTGGCCAAAGGTGTGCTAACCGGTTTGGCATTGCCCATGTTGAATCTTTTCAAAACACGGTTGATGTACTCTGCCTGAGATAACTGCAAAATCCCTCTTTGCTTATCTCTCGTGATTTGCATTCCAAGGATCTTCCTTGCTGGACCTAAATCTTTCATGTCAAATTCATTTGACAACTGCATCTTCAAGTTTCTGATCTCGTCCATATCTGAACCCGCTACTAACATATCATAGACGTAAAGTAGCAAAATGATATAACTGGACTTATATCTCTTGAAGAAACAACAGTGGTCGGCATTGCACTTCTGGAAACCTTCATTGTGCATGAAGCCATCGAACTTCCTGTACCACTGTCTTGGAGCTTGTTTCAAGCCATACAAGCTATTCTTTAATCTACACACCATATTCTCTTTTCCTTTTTCTGATAAACCTTCTGGTTGGTGCATGTATATCTCCTCATCTAAGTCTCCGTGAAGAAATGCGGTCTTCACGTCCAACTGTTCAAGGTAGAGCTCTTTACTAGCAACAATACTTAACACAGATCTGATAGTATTGACCTTCACAACTGGAGCAA